>SMMW01000575.1:7202500-8517500 GCA_004794655.1 Marisa cornuarietis
GAACTAAACACTTAGGTGAGTTCATTTCTTGTGAGTGTCGCCGCACCAGGGACTGTGCATAGCCCTGTAATCTCCAGCACACAAGCATAGGGCTAGCAAAACACGTAAACAACTTCTGTAAAACATTGTTGTGGTGCATTATGACAGTTGTTGTACTCTGTGTAAAAATGGTGATGAGGTGACGAGTTTGATCAGAGGCCCCTGCTTTTATCTCGATAATTACAAGCTGACATACAAAAATATACTTTGAACTGAGGTAGAATTACTCCTACCTTCAAGAACGGCCCTCTGCCTTTTAGAACTTTAAACATGGGCCAGGCAAAGATGGGGAGGATGCAGACGAAGACCAACAAAAATCCCAACACCTCTGACCACCACGGGTATCTGACGTCATCAAACTGCTTCCCTAGGGATTGGTATCCGATGCCACAGGAGATCAGTATGAACTGGAACGGGATTTGTCAGTTTTTACATCCAGCAAGAAACTTACGACTCAAAAGTAACATATCATGTCATCCCGGCAACATTAAAATCGCAGAGCAAGTACCATGGTACCTAGAAAGTTATTTGCAGACGACATGCACTTTAAGGTAATAATAAAGACTCCAAATATTTGATTTCATCGGCTGTGAATTTTTTTTACTATGTTGTCACAATACTAACTATATGCTTTTTATGGTGGTTAATGTTGTGACACTATGCATAGATTTTTTTATAGAAAATATAAGCTTCCTTCAAGTCTTGAAAGAAACAGTATGTGACACAAGCTTGTTCATTGGCTAGCCATTGGCTAGCCAGAAGATATTTCTTGGTGTTTTACTTATTTTTGTTCGGACTCTTGTTATCCCTTTTTGCAGCCACATTGTACACCATTACTAATCGTGTAAACATGTCTACGTATAGCACCTGACACCGTACTAGTGTAGTGAGAGAAGCATGGTGAATATCGACACAGTGAGCATGCAGTACACAGCTGAAGACCCACAAAGAATGTTGGCCCGTTGTACCCACTCACCACGATGAGGACTGGAGTGATAGAGATCCACATGACCTTCCACCACACGCCGACCTTGGCCTTGGTCATGTGCTGGATGTCGTTACAGAAGCGCTGAAGGCCATACACCCCGGAGATACCCAGACAGAGACAAAGTCCCGCTATCAGCAAGGGGAAGCCTGTCAAATACTCGTCCATCAGCTGCAACAGGTACAAGCCTCCCTGCACACACACACACACACACACACACACACACACACACACACACACACACACACACACACACACACACACACACACACACACAAATCAGTCTTGACTGCGCTTATCCTACTCGTGAACTGAATTCAGCCATATAAACGTTCAGAAAATGACAAAGAATGCAACAGTTAAATGGGTAACGGCAAATGGCGCTATTTACAAAAGACATAGCAAAGGCAAAGACAGAGCATTTTTGAAAGTCTGACTATATTTATGACGAGGGAAGAAGCATGTTACCTTATTAAAAATCTCAAGAGAAAATAAAAAATAGAAAATAACTGAAATAAAATAGAAAACACCTTTCCCACCAAGTTTGCTTCTGCCTTTCGTAAGCACATCCATCTTGTCGGTCCATCGGGTAAAACGGGCTATGATGGGGCGTGGTTTATCCTTTCGATAAGGGCCTACACGGTGTGCACGAACTATGTCCGATAGTGTCCAAACTTTATCAGGAACAGTGCCATGTAAAACATCGATCATCTTCTGAGCACAGATAGAGAATGTTTCTTTGTCCGATTCCTGAATTCCATAGAATTTAAGATTGTCTCTCCTTGAAAACGCCTCTAACTTGTCTATCTTTTCATTTGTAATTGTCATGAACTCTTTTAGCCTACCTTCCATGTCTGTAACTATACAAGTTGTTTCTTGAAACTTTCTGTGCACTTGGTCGAATTCCTCTTCTAGATGTACAAGTCTAGATCGTAGATCACTGATGTCAGACCCAAGCGAAATCAGAGTATCTTGGACAGAACTTAGCTGCTCTTTTACAGAGTTGAAACCAGCCATTAACCGTTGTTTTTGCTGTTCAAACATGGCAGTGAGCATCAACTTCATGTCGTTATTGGAATCATGGTCGCCCGTACTGGTCTTGGAATCAGTTTTCTCTAGGCCCTGAACTGGACCAGGGTTTAATTCTACGTCCCCAGAACATAACAACATGCTAGCGATTATGACTGATAGTAGTACGCACCCTACCCTCAAAATCCGAGCCTTGCTGTGTAATCTCATTGACGCCTGAACTCGTTTGTACATAAAAGACCAGAAAATCCACACAAATCGGCCACAAATGTTCCTGAAAGTTGAATGCTCTACAGGCATGGCTATCAGCACCACTTTGGACACAAAATCACAACAGATAAAATGACGTTGTAGTTATAAGAGGAAAATAAACTCCAAAGTGGCTATAAACAAAAAAACGTGTGTACACGGCCTGTGAGCGCAGTTCACCCCCCTAAACGGGGCAGAGATTGTGAGGGAAGAGAACTAGTGTTTTGCGCCATTTCAACTGAAAAGATGTCACGACAAAACAACTAACTCTGTAAAGAACAGCCACATAGAAAGAGCAGAGTAGTCGAGACGAGATCGTCCCCCAAGACGGGGATCATCACTGTGTTGGTGAGTAGCACTTAATGGCTGTGTCACCGGACCTTTCGGAGTGACGGGACCAGTCTCTTATCTGTGTAGTACACAGCAGGCCAGGTGTCTTACCTGTGAGTACACAGCAGGCCAGGTGTCTTACTAGTGCAGTACACTGCAGGCCAGGTAACTTACCTGTGCAGTACACAGCAGGCCAGGTGTCTTACTAGTGCAGTACACAGCAGGTTAGGTAACTTACCTGTGCAGTACACAGCAGGCCAGGTGTCTTACTAGTGCAGTACACAGCAGGCCAGGTAACTTACCTGTGCAGTACACAGCAGGCCAGGTGTCTTACTAGTGCAGTACACAGCAGGTTAGGTAACTTACCTGTGCAGTACACAGCAGGCCAGGTGTCTTACTAGTGCAGTACACAGCAGGCCAGGTAACTTACCTGTGCAGTACACAGCAGGCCAGGTGTCTTACTAGTGCAGTACACAGCAGGCCAGGTAACTTACCTGTGCAGTACACAGCAGGCCAGGTGTCTTACTAGTGCAGTACACAGCAGGCCAGGTAACGCACCTGTGCAGTACACAGCAGGCCAGGTGTCTTACTAGTGCAGTACACAGCAGGCCAGGTGTCTTACTAGTGCAGTACACAGCAGGCCAGGTGTCTTACTAGTGCAGTACACAGCAGGCCAGGTAACTTACCAGTGCAGTACACTGCAGGCCAGGTGACTTACCTGTGCAGTACACAGCAGGCCAGGTGTCTTACTAGTGCAGTACACTGCAGGTCAGGTAACTTACCTGTGCAGTACACAGCAGGCCAGGTGTCTTACTAGTGCAGTACACAGCAGGTTAAGTAACTTACCTGTGCAGTACACAGCAGGCCAGGTGTCTTACTAGTGCAGTACACTGCAGGTCAGGTAACTTACCTGTGCAGTACACAGCAGGCCAGGTGTCTTACTAGTGCAGTACACAGCAGGTTAAGTAACTTACCTGTGCAGTACACAGCAGGCCAGGTGTCTTACTAGTGCAGTACACTGCAGGTCAGGTAACTTACCTGTGCAGTACACAGCAGGCCAGGTGTCTTACTAGTGCAGTACACAGCAGGTTAAGTAACTTACCTGTGCAGTACACAGCAGGCCAGGTGTCTTACTAGTGCAGTACACAGCAGGTTAAGTAACTTACCCGTGCAGTACACAGCAGGCCAGGTGTCTTACTAGTGCAGTACACTGCAGGCCAGGTGTCTTACTAGTGCAGTACACAGCAGGTTAAGTAACTTACCTGTGCAGTACACTGCAGGCCAGGTGTCTTACTAGTGCAGTACACTGCAGGCCAGGTGACTTACCTGTGCAGTACACAGCAGGCCAGGTGTCTTACTAGTGCAGTACACTGCAGGCCAGGTGTCTTACCTGTGCAGTACACAGCAGGCCAGGTGTCTTACTAGTGCAGTACACTGCAGGCCAGGTGTCTTACCTGTGCAGTACACAGCAGGCCAGGTGTCTTACTAGTGCAGTACACTGCAGGCCAGGTGTCTTACCTGTGCAGTACACGGTAGGCCAGGTGTCTTACTAGTGCAGTACACTGCAGGCCAGGTGTCTTACCTGTGCAGTACACAGCAGGCCAGGTGTCTTACTAGTGCAGTACACTGCAGGCCAGGTGTCTTACTAGTGCAGTACACTGCAGGCCAGGTGTCTTACCTGTGCAGTACACGGTAGGCCCAGCAGGAAGGACAGGACACAGACGGCAGCCAGCATTAACACGCGCCGCTTCTTGAGAAAGGCTGGGTTCTCATCGACAATGGCCGTGACGACTGTTTCGATGGTACAGAAGGTGGTGCCCAGTCCCATCGTCACCAGCATCAGGAAAAACAGCGCCGACCACAGCGACGGCACGGGAAACGACAGCAGAGCCGCTGGATAGACGATGAAGGTCATGCCCACGTCTGCACAGCGTTTTCAAGGAATATATCTCTACTTGTCTCAGTTTTGAGTTGTAGACATGATACAATCAATATACTCATCCATCTGATTAGGGACCATTCTCTTATTATGAATCCCAACATATCCCAGTGGAGTGCTATTTTTAGTAGTAAAGGGAAAGAACCATGGCATTGGGAAGCAGTAAATATAGAAAACTTCTTCCTTTCACTGTCTACAAATGCCCACTTCCTTCTTCCAACTCTCATTACCTGAATTTAATATCAGAAGTACATTCTGGAACACTCAAAACTTGACTTTAAAAGGCAAATTTAGGAGGTCAAATTTAGATTGAAAGTATGCGAGACCGGATCTTCTCGGTAAAGAGAATCGCGCAACATGTTGCGAAATAACAGCTCGAAGAGGGGATCATGGACATGAAAGGACACATACCTGACTGAATAACACCTTCGACAGGTGAACCAAGTTTGTCACTGAGGACACCAATCATGGCGAAGACAGCGAAACCGGACAGGATGCTCATCAGCGTGTCGCCCAGACAGACCAGAATGGCGTCCCTAGAAGATGGAAGTCAGATAATCAATTTTCCTTACAGAAGACTTTATTACAACTGTAGTTCCACAGCCTAATGGCAACAGGATATCGGCGAAGATATTTTTCTTTTCATGTTAACAGCTACATAGTCTGCTCTTTCGAAAGAACTTTCAGTCAGGGATCCTCTGCCCTGAAGCTGAACCCACAAACCCTCACCATTATAATTAACACGTCTTAAAATACTCAAATAAAATAATGACTAAAATAATGATAATAAAAATTTTTCGTTTGACAAAATTGTGCCCCTCTCCCCTCAGAAAAGTCGATAGAACAGTGTAGTCAAAAGAAGGCTAAAAGGACACGCTCGGGAAAATCACAAAATGGTGACAACGATCACAGAAGACGGCTTCTCACAAAGATGGTTCACTGGAGCCTGCAGCTCACCTGTACACGTTGTTGTGGAACTTGTTGTAGCTGCTCAGTGTGGTCAGGCCGCCCCAGCAGATGGACAAGGAGAAGAAGACTTGTGCCGCGGCGTCCACCCACATGCGTGGCTGCTTCAGCTGCTCCCACTTCGGGGTGGTGTAGAAGTTGACGCCGTTGCTGCTGCCCGCCATTGTGACGCCGCGCACCAACAGCACCAGCACCGCCACGTAGGGCACCAAGGCCACCACATAGGACACCTGTCAGACATCACCCGCAAAGCCTTCCTGAAAATCCTGGTTACCATGGGGACTGGAGGCGTAGCCTCGCATCACTCACTGTCTGGTATTTGTACTTCTTACAAAGGTACGAGTAATCTTTAAGGAAGTTTGTGGCATGACTTGACTAAAACCTTTAGACAAGTCTCTCACGCTGTACTGTATAACCTCTGATGAAGTCTACAGTTTACTGGTCACCCCAAGTAGATTCTACGTACCACTTCCCCTCTAACAGGGTCTGTAGCATGTCGTCACCTCTCACTGTAATGATGTCTATGGTCTATGGTCTATGGTCCAGCATCTCGTGTAGTCTGGGGTCAGACATTTACGGACATCTTCAACACACACCCGACGATGATACAAATGTACAACGCTATGTAGAGAAGAGGGGGAGATTAACACTTAGTAACCAGTGCAATAATTTTAAGTTGATATAGCAAATAACTGAAGTCAACGAGTCACTGCAGTCGCTACAAGAATCGACAATAATAAAAAGTCAAAGCTTGAATAACTGATAATAGGAACAAAATAATAAAACTTGTAATATTTCTCGCGGAAGTCTTAACTAAATCTTTATTAAAGTGCTGATAACATAAGCGCCTCTTATAAAAACTTTAAAAAGGACAGCCCTGTTTATGAACAGTTATTGTTGGACTGAAAACAGGGTAGTTTAAACGAAGTTACAAAAGAATGGAACAATTTAAATCTCTCTGTCTCCTTTGGCGTACGAGCTGCTGCAACCACAAGTGGTTAAAATCTTAACCTCCGTGCAGTTGCGACAAGGAGTGAGTTTTAAGGGGGAAACTCTGACCTTGCCTGCTGACTTGATGCCCCGGAAGAGGCAGAAGAAGACGATGATCCAGCACAGCAGGAGACACATGACCATCTGCCACTTGATGACCCCGAGACGATCTAGGCCTGACGACACATCCAGCACGGACCGACTGTAAGCAGTAAACAGGTGTGTTTAAGGTGGACAGGTGTGAATAGGGGAGAGAGGGCTGAGCAAAGTGAGCAGGTTTGAGTAGGATGAACAGGGGTGAGTAAGGTAAACAGGGTTGAGACGGGTTAATAAAGTGAGTAAAAGGGAACAGGGGTGAGTAGGACGCACCGATGGCTGATGACTGGAGGCAATGGTTTTACTGAACAGAAGAGATGACTGACAGATGACTTAGATGAAATCTTACTGAGAACTAACATACCCGCTGTGTGAATAGGTGCTAACAACCGACAGTTCTGAAGCTTTTCAGAAGAAAAAAATTAGGCCAAAAAAAGAGAGGAAAAATACGGGAAAAAAATCAAACTCTTCCAGCCATTTTTCTCATAATTCAAAATTTTTTTCGCCATCAATTCTCAAATGGTCTTGAAATCAGCGCTCGCGTGAAGCGACGTGATTGTGTTCAGACGAACTGTCTAAAGTTGCTTCTAATATTAGTAACAGTTCTTGAAGACTTCTCCCAAGCTACTGCTAGTAACAGTTGTAGGTTGTCCCAAACTACTACTAGCAACACGTCTTGCAACTAACCTGATACAGGAACTGTCCACTCCGTATCGTTTCACCCGGAAGTTGCGCCTACCACTAGACTGAAAAATGCTTTGTGATGGTTGATTGGAAAGTGTAACGCATGCAAGCGCACACACAGGCAGTCATACATTCAAGCAAGCACGCAAGAATAGCTAACATGAAAGACATGGAGGAAGACGTGACGGACAGATGGGTGAGACAGAAGGTTGCGAGAAGAGGGTCACACACACACACACACACACACACACACACACACACACACACACACACACACACACACACACACACACACACACACACACACACATAGTCTATTACAGAGGCCTATACTTTTTATCGCGCGCACACACATACACACACGAACACACTGCATAACAGCAATTAAGCATGTAAGCTACAAAGACAAACAAAATGAGCTCCAAACAAACAAACAAACAAACCAAAAAAAAAAAAAAAGTCCACGCCGAGCGTTAAACTTGCGAGAGCGGAGTTAAAGAAACTCACGCTGAACAACCAAAAACTAAGAAACTTTGACCAAACAAGATCCGTTGTCAAAGGCGAAGCATGCACTCGACAAGTTGTCCCCCGACATGCACTCGACAAGTTGTCTACCCAGACAACACTCACTAGAAATACTCCTCGCTAGGACTGGTGTAGTTGGCCCCTATCCTCTGGTAGTTGACGACGGCGTCTCCCCCGACCACCTCCCGCAGCTGTCCGATGCACTGGCCCACGCGGTCGGTGGCGTAGGCGCTGCAGTTGGTGAGCACGGCGTGGCACGACAGGTTGCGGAAAGAAGGCGCCACCAGCATCGTTTGGTTCAGGCCTGAACAGTTGTCCGAGGCGAACTTGTTGCTCGTGCAGCCTGATGGCGCCGGAAGAGAAATACAAATCATGAAGGATGTGGTGCTGAAAAGATGGTTCCAAGTTCCAAGAACTTAAAAATAAAACAGAAGCTCTCATCTTTTGCAGCTCCATACGTTCTCAATCCGAGCTACTAAAACGCTTGTTTGTTGTTTTGTTTCTCTAAATTAGACTAAATTAAACTCTCATCTTACAGACTTTCCACAGGATCTAGTTCTCAAACTTCAGGAAGTCCAGAACAAGTTGCTATCCAGGCTCGCAATTCTGAACATGCCCCACCCCTCCATCGTTCTCTCCACTAGCTTGCAGTTAAAGCAACAATTGACTCGGTTCTTAGAACTCTCTGCTACATCTTCCTTACTGACCCCCCCCCCCATCTGTCAATTCTTCTGATCTCTTTTCTGTCTGCACTCTTCTACTACTGTCTATACCTACGGTCCTCAGTTGACAATCACATTCTGAGTATTCCACATATAAAGACAGTTACAGACGGAGAATGCACACTCTCTTTCTGTTTCTTAACACTGGTGGAGCTCTCCTCGTTCACTGATCAAAGTTAGTATTTAAACGTTCGTTAAAACATATCCGTTTTCTTAAAAAAACATTAATGTTTTTGGCTTTTGCTTTCATGTAACAAGCAGTTTGTATCAAAGCAATATATCTATACAGAATTTTAAATAGTCAAATCTCATTTTATACTTGATTTCTTTACTCTTTTTCATTTCCTAAGTTTTTCGTTTAAGTTCGTTGATTTAGTTTGTGTTTTGTGTGTCATAGCGTCTCACTGTCATCTAGTGATTTTCACATTTTATTTTCGTGGGTCATTATCATTTTCTGCTCAGCACAGAGAGTGCAACTTGATTGGGCCGTAATACTGCCCGATATAATAGTGTTTAATTAAATTTTCTCAGCCCAGAACGAGTGTAAAATGTTCTCCCCTCAACTCACCGAGTTCAGGTTAGTTCCATTTGATATTTCGACAAAATCTAACGTATGCGCCTCGGTTCTTGAGATACAAACTTCCAGATATCACGAAGTACTATCCCTGAAATACTGTTGTTAACTTCCTTGCAATGCTATGTCATGGTAACCATCATGTAATGACTCCATCTCACATTGTTTACAGTACCTTTGTACCTTCATACCTTCATCTTTTGCGTTACGTTCTACTCTTGCACTTCCTCTTTATGTTGTTCAGTGTGTCTATACGTATCTCACTGTCTGTTATCTTTCATTTATCATTATTGGTCTGCGCAGAGCGTGGGATCTATCTTGGTAGTGATGCTGCGCGTTTTAAGTTCATCATCATCATCATCATCATCATCATCATCATCATCATCATCATCATCATCATCATCATCATCATCATCACGTACACAGTACGAGGCCAAACCTTGATGTCACGACTGTCCACGAATACTTATTTAACAGGTTGCCCAAGCTCTCCCATTATTATAGCAGACCCTTAAAAGTGACTTGCATTTATTTTATCCAAGTTTAACTTCACAGTGGAAATGCCTGAGACTTGAAAGATTGTAAGTGGCTTGAAAATGTGACGGAGGTGTTGAAAGCGTGACAGTAGTTCACAAGAAACTTGAGGGTGTGACACTAACTTGCGGTGTTCCAGCTGTTGTTGCACAATTCCCAGGGAAGGCGCGCAGTCAGCGAAGTAAAGAGGTAGTGAAACGCCCAGGCTGTGACCATATTGTAGTAGATGGACACCAGGAGTGAGATGATCACCATGGTGTAGCCCACACCTTTATTATCAGGTAACATATCTTATTTTCTGGGATCAGAGGGCATAAGGAGCGACGAAAACACGTTAGACGAACATATGAGCATACACACGTTTGACAGCCTATATATTTTTTTTTTAAATGTGTTCTTATTGTAAAAACAAACACACGAACATATACACGTTTGTTCAGCATTGAAACACAAATACTTAAGGTCGAAAAGTACTTTCACAGACTTTTTATGTATGAAAACGATATTTTACAATTTTAATGATATAATTTTTGCGTTAAAAGACAATTTAAAATTTATATTTTTGTCTGAACTTTTTTAAAAGTTTGCTTTACACTTGAATAACAATATTGTAACGATATAAGTTAATGAATTAAGGGAAAAAACAAAATTGAATATTCAGAACAATCACTACTACAATTATCTTGTATTTCACAACTAATCGGTAACTGGAAAAAAATAACAGAAAGCAATAGAGTTGTTTTTTTTATCAGAAGTGTTTTCAACATATTAGTGAGCTGAGGATGACAAAGTGTGTCGTTACACGGTTGGTCGAACTTATGCTTTATCACTGTGGTCCGCACCGATCGCAACCTCTCCCGAAGTGGACAAGGCTTGAATAATTAGTGATAAATACATTCATCTTCATCGCTCAAGAAAATACAGCCCACAAAATGGAAGCACCATTACACGTGTATAAAAACATAAAAAAGGTACCGACGTTTACAAAATACTTGATAAAAAGAAACATTGTAGATGCAAAAGTCTATCTGCTTTATAGAACTGACCTTTAAAGATGGGAGCTGCTTTCCAGACTGTGATGGGCCCTAAGCTGGCATACTGTCCAAAGGCGAGCTCCATGTACACCAACGGCGCCCCACAAAAAATCAGAATGATGAAGTAGGCGATGAAGAAAGCTCCTGTGACAACAGAACGAGAAAAAAGGGGAAATTACAGATTTTCTTCAGAAACTTCAACATAAAGTGTTTTAAGTAATTAAATGCCTAGAACATTCTCGAATCTGGTCGCATGATTGGATGTTAAAAATAAGATGTTTGCTTGAAAAGCACACGTTTCACGTAATCAAGGATTGAGAAAGGATGGCTGTTGGTGTTTAATTTCCTGTAGATACTCAGGCCACATTACGGGTAACCAAGTCACACGCCAGAAACAGGTGCTACCCAAACTTTTGACAAGAATCAAGAATCAGAGGAGGTAAATGTTGATGAACCTTGAACGTACAAAAATGTTAAGAGTGCGAGTACACAAGCAAAAGGAGGGTTTTGGCAAAACAAGAGTGTGGGTTTAAGTGTGGGCAAAAGAAGGACCAGTGTCTGGGCAAAAGGATGGACAGTGTGTGGGTAAAAGGAGAACTAGTGTGTGGGCAAAAGGGAGGGCCAGTGTGTGTTGTGGTAAAGATGGAGGAAAAGTATGATGTCTAACCTCCTCCATTTCTGTAGACGAGGTAAGGAAAGCGCCAGATGTTTCCGAGGCCGACAACGTAGCCGAGACAGGTGAACACAAACTCGAAGCGGCCACCCCAGTTACCTCGCGCCTTGTTCTCGTCCTCTCCGGAGTCGTCCTCCGAGCTGGCGATGGTCATCAGGTCGGCCAGGTACCCGCCACTCATCTCGCTGGTGTCCTTGGTCTCCTGCACCCCAACAGGGACACACTTTAGCCATCTTCCACGCCAGCCGTCCACCCGCTCACCTCCACACCTCCACCCATTCCTTTGTCTGCCCGCCCATCAAGCCATGAAGTATTTGGGGTACCCTGTATTTTACTTTTACTTTGCTTATTATTCTTACTTGCTGTCTAATGAGTAATGGAGTGACTGATTTGCTGTCTGATAAGTCAATGAATAAACGGGTTGCTATTGTGAGTTGTTGTTGTGAGTGGATAAGGATGATATTTATGTGGTTTTGTAGAGCTCCAGTTGTGTACACTTTTCACAAGGATAAAAAAGTATTGTCATTCACACTTTGTTCATCCTTTTCTCGGTGAAAGAACTTCGCATTTTTATTCTTCTTTGATTATTTTTTCACTATAGAGGGTAGTAAGAAATCGATAACATTCACATCAATTGGTTGTCCAGATCTTGAGCTTTGAAACTTTATGAAAAAAATGTATACGGTTTATATGTCACGAAATAAGATGAAGACTGCGTTTGATCTGATGACGTTAAATTTACCTTACTCAAAACCCCAACACACACACACACACACACACACACACACACACACACACACACACACACACACACACACACACACACACACACAAATAAATAGTTTTAATACATTGTTCGAGTAGTATTTTAACATTTAATAGCTTAGCGCCATAGCAAAGCCGAGGACATCCCATCTTTCTTGCGTGCGCTGTGGGGCGAGCGCTGATTGGTTAATTAATAAGCCTTAAAGTCCTACCTAGCTTCTGGGTGACACTAGTTCGAAAACGTGACACTGTTTCACACATCATGAATTACAGTAACACATACACTTGAGAAAAACTGCATCTTCAAAAAAAAAAAAAAACTCTCACTTTTTAATATGACAAAGATCGCAAAATATTCAGGAGCAGCCGCGAGAAAAAATTTCACGTGCACACAGACAATGCAGGCTGTATTGGTGTGAAGATATTACCACGTATCTTACTTGATGTTAGCAAACCGGTAGTTGATACCGAAAGTGAACAGTGCTCACACTCGCCACAGATAAAGGTGAGGACGCCAGCAATGTTCAGAATGGTACAGACGCCCTTGTGTGTGTGTGTGTGCATGCATGTATGCGTGTATGTATGTGCGTACATGTTTGTGAGAGTGACAAGTGAGAGTGCCATAAAATGATGTGTTTTTTGGACTGCTAATCAAGTATATTTTCTACAGAAGTCTATAATGAATTTTTCTAGTGCAGTATAGATATAGACCGGTGAACAGTTAAGTCTGCAGTCAGACTACCAACCAACTGGGGAAACCGACACCCACGGGGTTACAGCGCTGGTGTCCAAGATCAAGCCAGTTAGATACCCGTGTGAAGCGGCATACTTCACCCAGTTGACCCAGCTGTTGAACGGGTACATCCGGGGAAGGAGAGGCATCGAGGGAGGGAGGTTCGACGCCGCCCTTACAAAAAAGCGGGGGCCCTCGGATAAGAAGGGGCCCTCGGATAAGAGGGGCCTCACAACACCTCCCTTCTAAAGGGCCGGATGATTAAAGGGCTAACATTTTTTGTTCCCATTTCAAGCAAATGACTTAAATATTAAAAAAGCAATGGCGGGATTAGTAGGAAAGATGTTAAATATGACGAAATTAAAAGTAAATTATAATTAGCCATTTTTCTGTTTTTTCCTTCGTCCTCTTATTATCATTGCCCATAAGCTTCAATGTACTCTTACGTCGACGTCTATTTAACATTGACATAAAGCTATTCAAAGCATTTTTGTCTCTACGACAACCACAGAAGTAGCGAACGCATTTTTTGTATGATAAATATCGAGCAGCTGCAATAGAACTTTTAAATTTTGACTCCTGGGAGTTACTGGAGTGCACATTTCAATGTCGTCTGCCGAAATATGCTGTCTTGTGGGTGAGAAACTTAATTTATCTTGCATCCGGCTCGTCTATGCACCCCTTTGTGGTTGATACTATTTATAGGCTCGTGGCCTGCACGGTAGGTTCGGTGAGTAAAAAGAAAATCATTGCTGCACATTTGGGAGTGCGCGTATTGTATGGGAGGTAACTGAAGCACTTGTGTGGCGGATCGAGGTGAGTTGAGGGGTGGGTGGGGAAGGTTGGGTGGAGGGTTGGACATGAAGGACAGTGGCCACGCACTAAATGCTACCTGGGTGGACGGACACACTGCGTGATCTGATCGAGTAATGCATCTCTTACTGCCTGGTGAGAACAAGGAGTAAGCATATGGCGAGTCTTTAAAACTGCGTTACGATCTGTATAGTTCCCTTGTTTTTTTGTATTAGAATTAATCTGTTAGTGATATGTAGAATACAGGATACGGGATACATGATACAGGACATGAAATCTTGCAATGCTTTGAATGCTGTAAGTGCTCAGCCCCTGATACTGCGCATGTTTGCTTTTCTTGGACGTTCCTTTGAGTGCATTTCTCTAGCTCGTCCACGTACGGGAAAAATGAGCTCTAATGTTAATAAATTCAGAGTTTAGACTTGTATAGAACACATGCCCATTTTGTCATTTTTGCATACATTCGTAAATTCACACATGTGTTTAAAAATAATACATCATTGCAACTGTACGAGTGCAAAGTTAATGCAAGATTCTGTATGTTATATTTTTTTCTACTTTATTTTTTAAAGGAACAATCGGGTTATCTATGGTTTATTAAAGCCAAAGAAATTGCAGTTTCAAGAAACTGGCATGATGAAATGACCATCAACGTTCTCACGCGCCATAAATGTGTCTGCGCATCCTTTGTTTCAAAGAATAGTAAATAATTATTCACACTAGTACTTAGAGGCTGTGGATTCCGTGTGTTGTACATTCAGGCAACAACTTACTATTGAACTCTGTCCACGAGGGATGGTTGATGTAGCTGGTGCTTGGTTTCAGGGATTCTGTTTGCACTTCGTTTAGACGAGTGTCGACTGGCATGAGGACTTGTTGTTGACATCAGGGTTGTATGCCGGGCGGTGTGATGTCTCCACTGTGCCCAGTGGTCGTTTGCCATCGTTACGTGGTATCTACATCTGCTCTACACATCTGCTGCAGTGATTAATCGCGTGTTGGCCAAGTTGTGTAATTACTGGCTCGTAACATGCAGGGAACGGCTCATTAAATCGAAGAAAATCAGCACGACTGAGATGTGAAGACACGAACCAGGGAGGGATGTCAGGCGGCGGAAACTGATTAATTCCAATTGGTTCCCCCCTCCTTCTCGCGACATTTGTGTGGCGGTGTCGTCACTTCTGTCCCCCTCCCCACCTCTCTGCCTTTCATATTCTCCTCCATCCGTCGCTTTGTCTTCTTCCCCTCGTTCTTTCGTTTTCTTTCTCATCCACTTCGACTTCATCTTCCCTCATTTCGTCTTCTCCTTTCTCTAGCTCGTTCAAGCTTGTGAACCACAAAACGCACGAAAGTTCAAAGGGATGTCATCTGCTTATGTCAAGTCAAACCAAAATATTACTTTTGACATCTTACAGACCCGTAGCCTTCTGAGTGTGTGGACTGGACAGAGCATTATCGCCATCATGAAACTACAAGAGGTTAGAACCTGTGTGGCATCTCCCCCCCCCCCTCGGTATTGTTTTTTCGCTCATGTGTTTTTTTCCCTCCATGGCTGATAAATAATTGTCTCAACCCAGAACGAGAAGCCCTTCACGTTTACCTCATCATCGACAGTCATCATGGACACAGGGTAGATAATTAGTGTCTCCTGCCAAGATTCACATAAGAAAACGTTTGTGGAGTAAAGCTGTTACGCAGCAGCCATACCCTCTATCACAAAATGGCCGTCTTGCTTAGAAAAAATGCTTTCTTTTACACTTTGTCATGGACTTGTGCACCGCGACATGAAAATGAAAGTAGCAGATGTAAATATGTCTTAAGTTTTTTTTCCCATAACATTACATCCTAAAACTTGACGTAACAGTAAATGAACGAGAGAGGGTGAGAGGGGAAGAGGGATGAAGGAGAGAAGAACAGGAGGAGAGAGTGGGCAGACAGGAGAAGTGAAAGTGAATGAGAAGCGACTGTGTGGATTCTGCGTGAAACTTACCTGCTGTGTGCAATATTTTTAAAAAATGGGGCGACTATGGGGTTTTATTTTGCTACCTCTTAATTTCTGTTTGAAGTGACTGCACCAGTGTCACTAACACACTTATTAAACGCTTTCTATTTAAACCCTGCTCCCATACCCCGGACTAACAGTAGGGGAGACTAAAACTGTAGGAATTCCAAGAGATAGATTTAAGTCATAATAAAAATAACGAATTGAAAAGAACGCCTTTCTTTCTTTTTTGCAACGGCAAACGGAGGAGGAGGAGGAGGAAATTGGTGTTTCACGCCAAGCCAGCCACTAAGACCATGGCAGGGCAAGACAGCCAGTTCTGTAAACAGATGTCACATTCAGAGAAAGAACAGCGTGCCCGAGACGAGAACTGAACCCAGGACAGCCAACCTTCACTGTGTTGGTGACACGTGCTAACCGTTGTGCCACCAGACCGCCCGGTAAACGTAGGACCTTGTGATCCACAATTATAATGTTAAAGGAACAAGAAGGCAGCGAACTGCGAGTCTAGTCACCAAGTCTGCACACCTGGTTTTCACCGCCTCCTACAGGTTTTGAAAAGCTTGACAACTTTTTGAAAGAACTCGTAGCACTAGTAGTAGTAGTAGAAGAAGACAAAAAACCAGAAAGAAAAGATGAGGTACTACCAGAACAACAAAGCCTGCCACCTAGCGCCTGGCACTTAGCCATCACTTCCATATGTCAGATGTCAGATTTGAGCATCAATGTCTTAGTATGATATCCACACCATCAGGCATCCATTACACGGCACAATCTCTCAGGACGATATAACATAAAGTAACACAAAATGTGCTAAAACAAACTCTACAAAGTTTCGGTTACAGTACATTAGAGGATGGTTATGTACACTAATGAAGATCTGCCCAATACCGAACTAAACATTTCCTTAAATTCCCTCACTCTTCCTCCACCTAAGTTGAACTGTCTTATCTTAATGTCTCAAATCGTAAGACAAACGGTAAACTATGGCTGCGAAGTGAGGTAGTGGCAGCGATAGTGTAGAGAAGGATCAGGACTTAAATTTGGTGTTAAAGGTGTAGTAGGGCGTAATTTGATTTTTAAAGCTCGGTGATGTGCAGGACACTAGTTTCTCAAATCTGGATAAATAATCAATTCCATTCTCAAGCTATACACGCATCCAATTACCTTTCACAGAAAGGTCACGTTTGTCCACAGATAAACACAATTAACATAATAATCACAGCTCTCCCATTGGTTCTAGCCTTGATAACTTAGCCGTATCCACATACAATCAATGAAGTATGTGATGTCGACTTTTTACTATGGCATAGTGATGTTTGTAGGCGTGCATCTCGAGAAATAAAAAAGAGGAATTAACCTAGATTTAAGGAAATAGTATCTTGCACTGAGCTTTCACCAGTCACTGAAAAGATTGCACCCACTAGACCTTTAAGAGAGTATGGCGTGGGAAACACACTATCTGGGTTAGTACTTGAGGACAACAAGACGATTCTCTCCTCAGATGTTTGATGCGTGTTAATACCAGCTGGGGTTTAAAAAACTGGATGAAGACAAGCACTACAGGGCAACGAAGGGAGAACATACATCAGCGAAAATAATGTGGGAATCACTGGTAAGAGTTCGCAAAGTTGTAAGTTCTTGATCAGCTTGAAACATTTATCAACTCAAAATGTTCCCCCTCCCCGTCCGCCACTCTCATGTGGCTCCGCCTTACTGTTTTACCAAAGGAAGCAAACTCAACTACAAATATTTTCCTTTCCATCCTTTTAGTGAAATGCGTCCCCATTCATGTTAATGTAAAATTTGTAAAGTTCGATTCGTGTGTTAGCGTGCGCGGATTCGTGAATGTGTGTGTGTGTGTGTGTGTGTGCTAACATGTGCAAATCTTTTCTATGAGTCTGTCTCGCACTCTTGTTCTTACAGTGGCAGGTAGACAGAAGGAATTAATATTTGCTTTTCTGCGCAGTCATTTTTGTGAGGCTTGCTTTACCTGTTTATTTTTTTTATTTCAAATGTGACGACGACAGGGTGCAGATGAAGTATACGGTGTCCACGGCTGGCAAACAGCTTACAATGATGGACTAGGAGAAACATTAGGACATGGCATCTGAAAACAATATATTGCCCCCTTGTTGCCATGCACCGTCACCCACTTACATGGGCGGCAACCACACACCCGTATTTCTGTCTCTTGTCCCAGAGATAGACTTACAGTCAGTTAGCACTTCATACAATCACAGCCCGTTAACATTTCATAGAATCTCAGCCAATTAACACCTCATAAAATTACAGACAACACTTCATAGACGGTTAGCCAGTTAACACTTCATAGAAAAGCTGTATGTCCACGTTCTTTCACGCACGTCCTCCCGGCGCACTCATGAACGCGTAAGTGTGGATGCACCTCATGGATGCGCACACGTGCTGTTAACAACGTCCTCTCGACTGCCAGAGTCTCTGGGGCAGTACGCACTCTTGATTGTCTACATTATAATTATCGCAAGAGCATAACCATACTACAGAACAAACACTACTCACTCTTCAAGGCTACTCTCTGAAGTACACCCAACGACAGCGCTGAGCTAGAAAGATGATACTTGAAATGAAAAAAGTGAGGAGAACAGGTCGGAAAATAAATAGGTTGACACTCTGTGTAACTCTTAATAAATAACATTTCATGTAACCTCTCAAAAATGTGAACAATCCGTGTTACCTCACAATAAATAAGTGAACACGCCGTGTACACGCTGAATAAAAAAATTAAAACCACATGTGGCCCCTAAATAAATAATCGGAGCCCCTTTCCTAAATAATTCAATCAAATTGCCATCCTACCTCCCGTCCAGTCCGTGTCTAACGATGCAGTAGATGTGCAGAAAGAGGTTGACCGTTTTACATCGTTCACGACGACGACAACCCAGTTCGTTGTGTCGGTGAAATATCACGCCGACCCACCTACTGCGTTCTTTTAAGAGGACACGAAGTTTAAAGAAACCGGTTTCACCAATGGCCGAATAGGACTGCATGTGACAGAGTTGAGAAAATGTGACTGTGGTCCTCCTGAAAAGTGGAGGAGAGCAGCTATAGGACATTGTCATCTAGGTGCATGGCAGGGCGGGTAAGTGGCATCATTATCAAAACAGGCCTACCCCCTTGAAAGGAGCCGAGTGTACAGGTATTAAATAGCAGAAACATAATAATTTCTGAGTCTAGAAACCTCTGCCCTCCTTTATCAAATCAGCCACAAGGGGACGTGTAGAGTTATTAAAGTGTAACGGACACGATTAAAAACGCATTAGAACTCAAAAACTCTCTCAGGTCTTTTTCTTTCTTTTTATTTCTACTGCGTGAGTCAGACTTTGCGCACTTCTTGAAAGCCGCGTGAAGTCATTGACCTCGGGCACCAGGCACATGCATGACAGATAGAGAGGGAGGGGAAACAGATGGTGGAAGAGAGAGGTAGGGGGAGGAAACATGTTTTCTCAATTGCTTGCGAACTGAAAAGAAGAAATAAAAGGCCAGGTTACGTTCGACGTATGCACAATTTCGCGCGATTACGTCCGGCAGGTGTCTCAGTCATATAGGATCAGGGGGGCTTCACGACAGTAGACTTCATTGTTCAGGTGTAGAGAGAGTTTCCATCGACGCCGACACCCATCATCTGATGCATTCTCTTCGACCATGCACAAGAGGCTTGCAAGCTGCGATTAACAGTGAGGACGAAGACACACTTCTACTAAGGCAAAAAGGGAAACAGAATTAATACATAAGCCTGACGGTCAGCAACAGATTTTACTTAGTGACCCAATCTACTAGAGCAAAACAAAAACAAAACAAACAAACAAAAACAAGGTTATAACAACAAGACAATAGAAACTTTCGGGACTTAGATTTTCAGCCCCTTCAGCACAGGTGGCAGGTGCCGCCCCCTCTTTCTTTAACTTGCCTGTCCTGGTCGCTACACATGTTGCAATATGTAGACGCCACGACCAGAAATGACAAACCTCCGTGCATTAGAGCTGTTAGTAGAAAATCGTCATTTTTAAGGTTAATTTTCATGTCTTGGTTTTACTAGCATAGTCTGTGTCATCACTTCAAGGTCCGGATACTTAGGCTGGAGGGACTGAAGGATCTCTGACTGACGGATCAGGCGCTACACACGTTCACTACATTTCTAATTTCTTCCCCGTTTCTTTTCTTCTAAACATTTTCTTTTTGATAGAGAATATCAACATTAACAGGGTTACATATTCTCCTTGACCTTTTTCATAAGTTTGTCATCGCTTTATGCAAACTCAGTGGGTTAAGACGACCCATCTGCACTGGAGGTACTGGCGCTTCGTGAAGTACAAAAAGTGTGTCACCTGCTTTCTGGACAAATTTTAACTAGGACTCTCCGCCCTGCCTCTACTACATCCTTGCAATACGTTGTTTTTTTTTAATCCCCTATTCCGCGACTCCGATGTTTTATGTTTTGAAGCCTGACAAACAGTATCGTCTGTTTGATCTTCATCATTAACCCATACGCAATGTGAGGGAAGATTTGTTGGCGACTTCCGCTGGTATCCATGCATTTGAAGGTTTTGTCGGCCACCTGCCTTGTGGTTTGTGTTGGCCTCACAGCTTTTTAGGTGTTATTGGTGACTTGTGTTGGTTGGTCTCACTATTTTTTAAGCGTTTGTTCGTAACCTGCCTTGGAACTTATGTTGGTCTCACAGCCTCTTGTGTTGGTCTTAATTCCTTTAAGGTTCTGCCGACATAAATTTGTCACAATGCTTCGTTTCACAGTCAGTGTATGGATCAAACTTTGCTGAACCCGACTCTCTGGTGAAACTGTTTATGTAAGCCCTTAGACTTTCTCGATTTTATGATTTCATGCACATTCTCCTTTGAGTTTTTCTGTTTCAGCGTTTATTACGGTTTTTTGTAAAAACGCACGGCGGAAATGGTGGTTAGAGACAGAACTTTTGAAACGATCAAAGCTGAGAGATTTGGCAAGCGTTTTTGTTTTTCTTTTCTTATAAAATCCAAAGCAGCCTTCCTCTTTTAAGTCTGTGGTCAAAGATCTCCTTTTTCTGAGGTTTCTTTACCTCAGGGGTGAGAAACGTCCGGCCAGCCAAGACTTAATAAAATGAACTTTTTCATAGCAACATAAATGCATATTAAGTGTATACAACTAACGTAAATTTGAGGGACAAGCAAGGAATGTCTATGATGGGAAGGGCAGGACACATACGAGTACATAGCGGTACAGAGGCTTCTGCTTCTCGTTGCTTGCGGTCTGTATGGACCATGTTGGAGAATGATGCATGCGTGTGACCTTCACCCCAAGCTGAGGGTAGATCCTTTCCGGTTTGATATCAGCGTAGCGTTCTGTGACCATATCGGCTCACACAATATAAAACATGATTGTCGATATTGCTGTGTACCTTAGTGTACAGTTCAGGCCTAGGAGTCTCCAGAATTATCCCTTTACGAATTTCCAAAGCTTTGGCTGGTACAAACTAGGAGTTTATTTGTGCATGTGCAAGCATGTCTATGTGTTTAGCACACCTGTAGACAGTTTGAAATGCAATGAACTCCTCCATCAGGAGAAAATAAGTGTACTAAATACTCATAATTATTATTGTTATTATTACTGTACTTTTATTGCACAATCACAAATAGAAAAGTGTGCATTAGTAAAAAAAAAAAAGGTTTTGTTACTATATATTCTGCCTACTCCAGGAACTTTTCAATTATAAATAGTATTGCAGGCTCATTTTTAGCTAGATAATTTTGTTTGTCCCACGAATGATGTTATAAATATCAAAATGACCCTTGGACGAACAAATATTTCCCACCCCTGCTTTAACTGTTGAATTTTCCGCCCAGTGCACCTGCCTTCTGAAAGCAAGGCATGAGTGTGTCAAATGCGATTAAGTTGACACGACTTCGCAGTCGACGAGGATACAAATATCTGTTGGTCCGTTTGTTTGCGTGTCCTTTCGTTTATCGACGTGCGGAGATACTCAAACATATATGATATATATATATATATATATATCTGTTTGGATGTGTCATTGTGTATGCGTGAGTGAATAAACAGATGGATGGGCTGGAAGGGTGAACTGTTGGCTGACTGGACAAACTGCTGGCTGAACAGATGAACTTAAGATCGAGAGTAAAAGCCCTCAGCGCTATGAAGGGTTTTAGATTTCTTGCCGACTACACTACAGACAAGGGTCAAAAGGGTGACACAAAGCTCACATTATGGGCGTCTGCATTCTATGTACAAACCTCGTGTCGCCACGAAAATGGGGGCTAACCTCGACTGTTACCTGAAGTAACACAGTTTCTGTAGCTCTCTCTCTGTCTCTTCAACAGCAGCTTGTCCACATAACTAGGTTACCCAAAGCAGCTAGACTCACATGAGTGTCAATCATAACAAACAAACAATGTTAAACTTTTATGTTAAGACACTTTCTTCTTTTTCTTCTTTGAAAGAGAGAGAGAGATGCATAATATTAACAAGATACAACATTATAAAGATCATACTTTATTGTTAGGTTTATATTAAGGCACTCACTTGTGTTTACAAGGGTAATATGGATTTTTTCATACTATTATCAAGTAGAAAATGAAAATATTTCTATCGTTTCATCTGAAATGTCGTAGCATACGTATGACAAGGCATTCAGAAAATAAATCATTTAGGTTTGGGAATTACAGTTCCGGTTATAGCTCACATGCTGATATGTATTGATAACTGCTTACATGTATCAAGTGCTGCTTGCATACATTTCTCGCATGATTACTAGGCGCACATCAAAGAAACATTTGTTTTCCACTCCCTGAATATGGAATATGCCGAAAGTAGGAGAGTGCAGAGATGTATAAACGGGGAGAAACCAAAGACGGGGCAGGGCACGCGGTGATAAAATGGGTTGTTTGTCGTAGTAAAAAATGAATTCTAAAAGCCCAATTGTTAGACATTTTTATCAGGATTTCATCGCACGATGGTGGGCTGTGAGAGGGGTGAGATGGGTTGATAGGAGGTTAAGGCAGTGCCCTTGTGACACATGACACAACTCGTGTGCTGCACACTGCACTTGACAGACGACATAACCGACCGACTGGCTGGCTGGCTGGCTGGCCGTCTGTACGCAGGTTTTATTCCTATGTAAGCTCGTCCACTCTTTTGGATTTCCTTTTCTTTGTTCTTTCCTATTCTTAGTTTGTCCCTTTCTTTCGTTTCTCTCTATCTCTTTCTGAGTAATTATTTGACTGGCTAACAAAAAGACAAGAACTGGGGGAAGGCGCGTGTATGTGTCTGTGCGTGCGTGCATGTGTAGATGTGCCTGCGTGCATATGTGTGTGTAAGCGAATGAATTAGTGCATGAAGGTTACGTTGAAGCAAATGTAATTGAATCAGTTGCCAGGATGATGATGTCACAATGGACAAACAGATATACGCAGGACTCATGCGGCAGGGGGGGGGACGTCCGGCCCGCCATGGCATCCGCAGGTTTTTACTTAATCTATAAGCTTTTTCATAGCAACATAAATGAAAATAAAAATAATAATAATAATTTAAATTTTGAGGGACAAACTAGGAATGTCCATTACGAGATAGACATGACACATACGAGTACATAACGGCACGTAGGCTTTTCGTCGGCTGCCCGCGGCTTATATGGACGATTTGGGAGAATTGTGCATGCATGTGACCTTAACCCCAAGCCGAGGGTAGACCACTTCCGGTTTGATGTCGGCTGTTGATACACATAGCGCTCTTCTACCACGTCGGCTCGTACAATGAAAAAGATCGTCGACCTTGCTGTGTACCGTAGTGTACAAATCAGGCCTACAAGTGACCAACATTATTCTTTCATAGATTCCCAAAGGATGCGCAAATGAAACATCTTTGGCTGATAAAAATTCGCTTGGGGTTATGAGTTTTGTACATGTGCGAGGATGTTTATGTGAGTAGACTGTAAATTCCATAATCACCTCCATCGGGAAGAGATATTGTATACTAAGTTGTTATGATTATAATTAATGTACGTTCACTGCACAGCCACAAACAGAAAAGGGTGCATTAGGAAAAAAAGGTTTGTTACTATATACTTTGTCTCTTCTAGGAACTTTCTAACTATAAACATATATTTGACAGACTCTAAAGAGTTGTTTCGCTCTGCTTTATACAGGAAAAGCGAATATTTTTCGCACCTAATTACGAAAAGACGGATTGTGGTGACTCAGAGGAAGGTAGTCTCAGGCAGGGTGGGATTGTGCACGTTGCGAAAGTGTAAACACACTGGCAAAACTACAGCTTGACCAGATTTAGCACGGTAATTTTTAGATAGATAATTTTGTATGGCCCACGAATAATGTTATAAATATCAAAATGGTCTTTGGAGGGAAAAATGTTCCCCACCCCTGTTATGCGGCAACAAGACGGTCTTGTGAAGAGAATGAGAGGATAAGAGATTTACAGATGAGAGATTAGAGGTCAAGATGACAGGACGACCAGAGAAGAAGGTTTCCAGAAGGTAAGCATCAGACGGCAAGAGCATCAGAGGATCAGAAGACTAGAGAAGAAATGGAAGAAGAGAGGCCATGACTACAGGCTTAGAAAAGTGCCGTCTGTCATGGACCATCATGGATCCAACTAAAAGATGGATCGCCCATAAGAACTGGATTCTACAGCGTTTAGGTTCCGAAGCAAATAGTATGTAGGCGTTGAATGCAAGTAGTTCTCAGGTTTTGGGTGTAGACTGCCTGAACTTGGGGTAAACATTTATTTTCACCCAACAATGATTATTGCCCCACGGATATCTTCAAATTGTTGACAAACACCTGCAGAAGGATACCGGGCATTGCTTTGAAAAACATGTTTATGGCTAGTTTACGACCATACTGCAGAGAATAAACGGCAGTGTGTACAAGTTAATTAATTCTCGTTGCACTTCCTGTTTTTTTCAGTGTTGTTCACTCTTCTCTGAAGAGATTTGTGAACAATACCTTGTCGAAAACAGGAAACAGTCTGACGAAAAAAGCAATGACGACTTGACCTGGGAATAAGCCTACCCTGTGTTCCCATAGCCCTGAGCAGCTTCTAAATTACCGCGAGGATTTCATTGCTGGCACGTGGCAAAAAGTCTATCCTCCACAACAATGCAATGAGAAACGAAGCCTGTGTGGGATGGCGAGGTGACAAGAAGCTTAGACAGAAAAATGATCATAAGCTCCATGGGAAACCTTTCAGATGAGGACGAGAGGAGACTGCGGGCAGAGAGGACACGCAGCAATCATCGGAAACCTTTCCTTTCTCCAAACGCAAACGACAAGCCGAACAGCTGTAGGAACAAATGAAGAAAAAGACACGAGGAAATGATAGGGATATCGTCTACTACAGAAAACAGTCAAGTGCCTTTCTCTTCCTCGCTCACCCCTTTTCACAGTCGACCAGCTGAAACGAGACCAAAGAACCAGCACACAAAGCGACATCGAGAGAGAGAGAGAGAGAGAGTTAACCTGTTTGTAAACAATTTTTACATCAGCTCATAAGCATTTTTAAGATAATGTTGGTAAATAGCTGTTAGGAACACTGGTGACATCGTGCACATACACAGTCACTCGCGCGTTCTTAACACAAAGCCCAAACAATTACCTATAGGCTGTCTTAACATATATATATATATATATACACATATAATTTCTGGGCAAATGACCAATATTCACACACACACACACACACACACACACACACACACACACACACACACACACACACACACACACACACACTGCTAAAAGTCCTAGTGGTCACGGCCACCTAAATAGCAAAAAGCAACTATATATCAGCATGTGAACACCTGAGCTATGGTAAATGCTTGAGATATTAATATACCGATTTTTATAAACTATTTTCATACATCCAGTTAAAAATCGAGGTACACACACGTCCGTGACAAAAGCCTTCGATTCACAGCCTTAAACTTAAACATTTTCTTTCTTGACCTCCAACTCCAGTTTGGTATCTCTAGAAATTTAACTGGTTTCCTACAAAAAAATTAAGAGTAAGTGTAGTAACTGTATAGGTGTGTGGGTTGCAAGTGTGTGTTGTTTTGTTTATTGCTTGCGAGCTCTAAACAAAAACAAATTTCTATATCTGCTATAAACAGACATAGGCAATAAAGATGTATTGTATTGTTTGATGCATGAACTCACTTTCAGTTTGTTAGTTTTTGAAATACTGGGAAAACTGACCCCTCGTCAGCTGTGAGAATTCTGGAAAAACTGCTCACCTTGTCAGCTGTGAGAATGCTGGAAAGAATGAAGCTATGGCAGGCGATATGAAGACGAGGAGGAGGTTTATGATGTTACAGACTAACACACACACACACACACACACACACACACACACACACACACACACACACACACACACACACACACATTCACTGATACAGAAAAACAAAGGTCAACATTGTAGGCTTCAAGTGAATTCGAATTTTGCCGGTTATGGATGAAATCTGTGAGCATCAGTTCCACCTTGTTAAGGAAACATGATAATACTGGAGACAGACATAAGGTGATGGTTACGATTTTTTGTTTGGTCTTACCTGTTGGATGGACAGGAAGTTGGAGAGGTTGGGCAGGTAGAGGTTGGCGGTCAACAGTGCCAGGGCGTTGGCTGGCCGGTACACGTCGGGGCTGCAGATGACGTAATCAGGCAGTTCCAGCTGCGGCTCGTGCTCGTGGTGTCGAGGTCCCCAACCCCTAGGGGTCGTGCCCAGGGCCTTCAGTCTCTGCATGACAATAGAAGCTCATAGGGATCATCAAGCTTGACTGTTACCGCCTACCACTTTCTACCTCCACAATGTGTCGAGAGGCGTTAGCCGGATAGTTAATTAAGCCGACGCAGTCAGCTAAAATGATTGTTTAGAGGAGGAGGTAAGCTTCCAGCTATCATAGTGGTGATGTGCCCCAGGCCTCTGTGTGACTGGCACGTAGCTTAAGGTAGGACACTAACAAACTAAAGGGTAAACTTACAGCAGAATGGCAAGCATGACACCAGGTTAACATTAACACGTAGCCGCCGTTGTATGAGGCACAACGCTTATGCAGACATGTATGATGCACATGTATAAAATCATAATTTATTTGTAAATATATCAGGGGAATATGTGCGTGCGCGCATGTGTTCTTAAATATGTATACATGCACGCAGACACAGATGTGTACACAAATGCAAGAGATAAACATACAAATGTGTAGAACTTTTTATTCTGCATCTGTAAACTGACTAAGGGGAGACAACCACTGAACTAGGCACAATTGACGATGGAATGTCTTAAAGGAAAACAGGGAACTCACACAGTACCATCTCGATCAGCATAAAACAGGAGATAGGGAAAACCTGTATTATATTCCTTTACATCAGATCTATGTATTGCTTCGTTTTCAGCAGCAAAACGTAGGCTCAACGAAAATAAATGATCCAAGTGAGAGGTACAGATTGCTTTTCATCTTTCTTCTCAAGACTTTTGGGCCTAAAAAAAACGTCTACAGAAATGAATAAAACTAAACAAAACAAGTAACAAGCACTTTAGTGTACAAAAGACGTGTAAACAACATCATTTACTTTTGAAAAGAGACAACATATACACAGAGGCAAAGGGAGGTAAGAGAAACGACTTTTATCTGACAAGAAGTGCAAAAACTGGATATCCCAGGCGAGTAATAGAAGTTATCTTCTCTTTTGTCTGTATTTCAATGCTAGACCTATTCTTCCACGTTTTAAAGGTTCTGCCGAGGATAATGGAGGACCTTACAACCCCTCACTGCATATTTATGATGTGAAAGGGAAACAACTGTCTATAACTCGTGTACATCACCAGCAGGCTGAGTTAAAGTTACTTTTTAAAAATTCTCACCTGTTAATGAACCAGTGGTCATCGATGCTCTGACCCTAAGCACTCACATTTGTAAGCCTTTGATGTAACGCAAACCTGTGAACACAGGCACCCCGACTCTGAACTCTCACCTGAGTGAAGGTCCCAGTGGAGACGAAAACCATGTAGGTGGCGATACTGAGGAATGGTGTCAAGGGCAGACAGGTGAGCAGCCAGCCAAACCCTGTCACCCACGGCGACCCTGACGAGGGTGCTGACGACCAGGACAGCGGATCCGCCGACGCTCCGGGCAACGACGGCCACGGCGACAGCGGCGAGGATGGAGACGTCGGCGGTAACAATGGAGATGATGTCTGCGATGACGATGATGATAATGATGATGACGAAGAGGAAAATGGCAAGAAGGATGGTAAAGCCGATAACAACGATGTTATGGACGTCGTGAAGGAGGAGCTCGTGACGAAAGAGACGATGATGATCCCCTGCACGTGAAATGACACTTAGGACGTTACCGCCACTTGTTCACCGTTTACCGGCATCAGCTACCTTTCCCCTCCCGAAGTCTGCCTTTCGTTCCGTCCGTATGTTTTTGTTTGCTTGCATCTATGTGCATGTTTCTAGGTGAGAAGGGTGTGTGGTTATCAAATCATGTCTCTTTCAAAAATACACTCATCAGTCTTTTTTTCTCTCATCTCCAACGAACACACACACACACTCCTCTCTTTATTTTCCCTTTCTCACATAAACGAAAGACACACACACACACACACACACACACACAAACTCACAAACATACACACAAACACGCACACTGACATATATATATATAGGGACGCAGACACAAACAAACAACGCAGACGCACGCAGGATCAAGGACTCGCCAGGTGGCCTCACTCAATAGGAACTCACGGTCAGGACTGTGGGACAAAGGAACTTCCACATCCACTTCCACAGGAAGCTCTCGGATTTTCCCGTCATGTCCGAGATCCTGTTGGCCAGGCGCTGCACGCCGTACAGCCACATCAGTGTCAGCACCTCGGCCAGACACACCGCCGGCACGGACAGGAGGTACACAGAGCGCTCCAGGAACTGCACCACGTACAGACCTCCCTAACACACACACACACACACACACACACACACACACACACACACACACACACACACACACACACACACAGAGGAAGACAAATGTAGGTGGAAACTGGGAATAAGTGCACACAAAACTATCTATTTTTTAACGAAATGATGTAAAGTACCTTGCAGACCCTAGCACGCACATTTTTACTGCAAGCACAAGCAGCATGGATCGCCACATCATTGCTCTTCCCTAGTTCTTCGGGGTTACTGTTGTCACCGATATTGGGTCTCTTCGGGTCGGCTTCAATGAACTCGGCGTCACTAATTTGCTGATCGGACTTAAATCTCCGTCTAACATATCTTACTTGTCTCAATCAAGCCTAGCTGGCTTGGACATCAGTTTACCTTATCTACCTTGGGGCCTCTGAGATTTCTCTTGCTCGTCTGATCTATCGTGGCAAAAAATTAAAACTCGCTACTAGGATAAACAGAAAAACTGCCGTCCCTGCAGCAAGCTGCACGCCAAGAGACTAGTCATCAAAACAACTGTTTACTCATATTTCGAAAACATCACAATACTGAGCCTCACCGGTCATTGACCTGTCTCATGACATAGTCTACTGACGTGTGTCTTCACATTTCTGTTTCATATAAGGAATAGCGAAAATAAGAGGATGAAGAGAAGAAAAAAATATGACGATTAATATGTGGGTCGGGGAAGAAATAGACAGGGTACTAGTAGTGATGGCACTTGATGTTATCTGAGTGACGAGGAGGGACCAGACAGGGTACACTGTTGTTACCTGAGTGATAACAGAGGGCACACTGTTGTTACCTGAGTGACGGTGCTGAGGCTTAAAAGAAACAGCAGGAGGACAAGAACAGCCAGCAGGAAGAGGCAGGCCTGGCGATGAGAGGCACGAGCCAGGGAGACAACCCCGCTGTGCAGGTTGTGCAACAGCGCCCCCTGTACCCCCATGCCGCCCACCACCAGCAGCGCGAACCACAGGATGCACCACAGCGGCGGGCAGGGCAGGTAGGCCGTCAGCGAGGGCAGCAGCGCGAACATCAGGTCCACGTCTGTCGTCAGACAGGAGGCAGAATAGTTAGGACACAGCAGACACAAGACATGTCTTAGTTAATAAATAAATAGGTAATTGTGGAAATGTTTCTCCTCTTTTTTTAAAACTTTGAGGGCAACATTTCTCTTTCTCTAACTTGCATTGACACACACACACAAACAAACAAGCTGATAGTATTTCGCGTAGAGCGCGATACCATAAATAGTATTTTATTTTCTGTTTCTAGAGAACTAACCAATCACCGCTCCCCACGTGACATATGAAGTGGCCATATGTGACCCTACCAAAACATCAAAGTCTCTGTAATGTGAATAAAACTGACATAATTTTGTTCTTTGTTTTCCCTTCGACATTAGAAGAACTAAATTGCCCGCAAGTTGACGAAAATAAAACTAACACCAATTCGTCATCTGTCAACACATGAGGCCAAAGAGTTTAGAAGATATCAATGAGTTAAGAAGAGTTCACAGATCCTAAAGGAAGCCTACAAATGCACACAAGACTCTTCGGTGTTGAAGACAACAGTGTCTGTATAGTATGTGCAGAAGTTAACGCTATCGCACAAACATGTAGTGAAAGGAGTGTGGACATGCTTAGGTCCAACCTTATATACCGAGAGCTCACCTGACAGGTGCAAATGTTTGACGTCTGTTAGCTCCAGGAAGAGGTGACCTCCGAGCGCAGCAAACAATGTACAGCCGCCAAGAAGGGTGGTCAGCACCGCAACAGTGGTGATAATCACAGAGTTCCTGCGAGATGGAGATATATCTGTACGTGAATGTCTGTACAGGAATAGATAAAAGACACCACGTGACATAAGACATCCTAAAGCGTTTGCTTGATTCACAAAGCACCTACCTGAAGCAGTTGCTGTGGAAGTTAGCCCAGGCAGACAAGGAGATGATGGCGCCGGTTCCACAGACGGAGCCAGTCAGCACCAGTTTAGCCCCGTCCCACCACATCTGCGCCATCGGGAACACAACATTACGTTAGTCATCGCTTCTGCACTTGACGAACTCTCGAACATGGCGCATCCCTGGCATTCTTGTCTGGTAATTGTTTATTGTCTGCACTGAAGACTTCCTCTTTTACTTAATATGAGTAGCTTTCTGTCCGTCGCTCTTCCCTAATTAATTCTCAATCGTTTAGTAGGTTCAAGTTTCATCCCTAAGACTGTGTGCGGTTAGTTTATCCAGGGATAGTTCTCTGTTTACACAAACGTTCTTATTTATCCTCTCAAGCTCTGAGTAAAGCTTACCTGTTGTGAAGCGAATGTTTTCATCTCTAGCCAGGGAACTTTTTTCCACTTAATGATTTTTTCCGCTGAGTGTCAAAGTCATGCCTGTCGTGAAGATATTTTTCCTTATCGCTAAAAAAAAATTGCCTATCGTGGAAAAATTTTTCTTGAGGAAACTTGTGGAAATATTTCTGGTTGTCGCCAAGATTAATTTTGCCTGTTGTGGAAATTAATTTTGCCTGTCGCATGGTATCTGCACGTCTAGTAGTCTGGTACTATTTTTGATGGCAAGTGCTTTCTACCTGCTGTTTTCTTCACCTGAACTCTGGCCAGCTGTGTCCAGCGAGGGGTGAGGAAGGCTCGCAGGCCCCTGACACTTCCCTCAGTGGAGCACACCCCTCCCAGCAGCACCACCAGCAGCATGACCGGCGCTGTGCTAGAAACGTACGACACCTGCAACAGCAGCCAGGTGAGCGCCAAGTGTGAAGTCTTCTTACATAATTGCGTACTGCCACCCTTTACTGAGCACACACACACACACACATGCAAGCACACTCTCCCCACACTCACATTCATATACATTCACACACACACACTAACGCACACACACATGCATTCACACACACACACACTCTCTCTCTCTCACACACACTCTCTCTCTCTCTCACACACACACTCGCGCGTGCGCGGCGGGCAGGAGTGAAGATGGACTGTAACAGGTGTGGAATGTGTTATACACCTCAAAACGCAAACTTTCTGCTGATGAAGCCGGACAAAGGTGAACGATTTGTTGTACAAGGTAAGTGTAGGAAATATATTTCCCAGCCTCCGTGTGTGTGTGTGTGTGTGTGTGTGTGTGTGTGTGTGAGAGAGAGAGAGAGAGAGCAAGAAAAAAAATTGAATATTTATATTGTTGTCTTCTGATGAATAATGATAAACTTATATCACAAATCAAAGCCCGACAAACTTAAACGAATCCCGACAACAAAGCAGAGTGAGCTACTGACTTGTAAATAATAGTGTCATTGACAATTATGATCGATGATGATGAGAATGATGACGATGACGACGACAATGATGATGGTCGCTAACCCGACTCATTGAGAGAGGTCCCCAGGCGACGGTGAGACCTGTCACAATCCAGACCAACATCAGACACAGTGACAGGTACACCTGTAGTCCTCCGCTTTCCCCCAAGCCTGATGTAAGGCCCAGTACGCTTTCACTGCACACAGACAAGAGCTTGAGTATCACAGTGGCGTGCACGCCTACACACACACACACACACACACGATACATACCATACAGTACATTTAAAACACACAAGTTCAGCAACATGCAAAAATTCAGAAACATAAAGGCGACAATAAAAATGATGCACGCAGGTGATTTATATATATGGGTGGGTGGAGGGTTGGATGTGTGTGCTTACTCCCGCATATGACCCTCCGTCTAGTGTCTGAAAGTTAAATATATGAAGTATGTCGGTGTCTGAATGGTAAATATATGAAGTATGTCACTGTCTGAATGTTAAGTGCATGAAGTATGTCGGTGTCTGAATGGTAAATATATGAAGTATGTCACTGTCTGAATGTTAAGTGCATGAAGTATGTCGGTGTCTGAATGGTAAATATATGTAGTATGTCAGTGTAATTCAACAAAATCGCAGGAAGAATTTGTTTCCTTTCATGCCAGCCGCACACATACACTCAACCCGGGGCAGAGCTGCGTAACAGACATTCCTGTAGTTTCTCAGTGTCTTCATCAAGCCACTCTTCCTAGCGGGCTAAAAATATTTAAATCAAATAACCCAGAGTGGCAAAGGATTGTTATCTATTTCCCAAGGATCTGCTGATATTAGTACTACTGGTCTTATAGCTGCTACTACAACTGTTTATATAGCGCAGTATCTTAACCAGCTTCAACAGCCTACAACAGAATAATCACCTTTTTTGTCTTCATTTCTAACAGAGAATAACAGAAATTGATTCTGACAGTTAACTGAAAATAGGCAAGGATTAAGGACTTTAAAAACCAAACAAAACACCGCCCCTTTATGACTTAAGCTTTTAACTGTTTTTTTTTTCATTTAAAACTCCGTATATTCTAATCACTTCTGATTCCTGTTTGCTGTTTACAAAAAAATGAAAAAGGCCTAATTCACGATAAAAGGAGTGCTGGGTGAAAGGTCTCATTTTCGCTCGTAGGGAAAAAAAAATTCTCTAACCATTTCCCCCCCCCCCCAGTGGAGAAAGACCGGAAGTAGATTAGCTGGGAAGAGTAACGTGTCTTGCCACTCTAACCACGAACTTGAAGATGAGAAATGATAGAAAGAAAACAACATGATAACAAGGACAGGCAGGAGACGTGTAAGAATAAAATAAGAAAAATAAAATCGCCACAAAGATTGCTGACACAGCGAAAATTGAAGTCGGCAAAAAGGGGGAGAACGACGAGAAGGTCATAAAATGGCGGCCGATCATGTGATGGGATCAGGCTCGTCAACGTACTTAGGCAGGGATGGTGGTAACTTCTTTACCTGAATCGACATAAGATAAGATAATACTTTATTTTTCCCGAAGTGCAATTAAGTGGCAGCTCGATAACCAAAAAAAAAAAACAAAAAACAAAACAAAACAAAACAAAAAAACAAAATCGTACACATGTGTATGCTCAAAACAGACTTCTACATTCATGTTTCATTCATTCGCACAGCACCATTCAAAAGTCGCACGGCCGAAACAACGAATGACAGCCGCATTCTATTGGTCCTGCATGGAGGCACACAGAATCGGCGGCCCGACGGGAGCTGGACATGTTCTCTCGACAGGACATGCCTGTCATCACGCTCTCTATGTGCGATCTGTAAAAGAGCTGATGAAATTGGTGGGAGACAGAAAGACTTCAGCTTCCGGAGAAGGTAGAGGCGCTGTTGAGCCTTCTTCACAACAGTCCGAGTCTTGACATCCAAGCAAAGTAGCCTGTCGAAGATGGTGCCCAGGTATTTAAAAGCAGGAACAATTTCCACCTCCTAGTTGTGGATGACACTTACAGGACTTGGTGGAGAATTCCGACGGAAATCAGAAACCATCTCTTTCATCTTAATCACATTAACCTCCACACACTCCTGCACCTCTCTGCCGAGAGTATGACAACACGCACACACCGATCTCTACACGTCTAAACGCCTTTGCCAGGTGGATCCTGCCACGCGCACGTTGACGTATCGCATCGGGATGACCTTTGGCCCAGGTAAAGGTGACCACCTCGATGCAGCCCTCCCCTTTCTTAAGCCACGTGACCTGCACGTGCCAAGAACAGTATGTGAGGTGTGCATAATTTTGTGTCCGTGTACAGAGAAACCTGCGCTGCTTCACAGCTTTTTACAAGCAAGAATCTGACTGGAGCACTGAACTGTTGTTTTCTTTCATTCTGACTTTTATCTGTCACAAAAACCCCATTCCCGTGTCGTCTGAGTCTTCTAATCACTTCAGCGCAGGATTATTGATCGACTTGTTTCCGAGATTCTTCTTCCAAGATATCGATCTCTATTTCGAAAACATCACAATACTGAGCCTCACCGGTCATTGACCTGTCTCATGACATAGTCTACTGACGTGTGTCTTCACATTTCTGTTTCATATAAGGAATAGCGAAAATAAGAGGATGAAGAGAAGAAAAAAATATGACGATTAATATGTGGGTCGGGGAAGAAATGGACAGGGTACTAGTAGTGATGGCCAATATAGTTCCTCTGTAGGTCAGTCAGTCGGTGAGATTAAGAGGCTACAGGTAAATGTTTGCGACACTACTACGATTATTACATTGGTTACAAACAATTACTCGGGCACGGGTAATGCAGTCTCTACGTCTACTGAGATGATTTTTTTTTTGGTATCTCAAGATACACACCTACAAACACGACCATACACAGAAAGAGGTCGCCATCACAGACGTCAGAATTGTACATGGATACGTTTTCGTTGTCAAGGTCTCAACCAGTGAGAAATCTGGAATACGTTAGTTAAACCTATTTACAGCCGTCACTTCAACAGTTTCACATCCTTGTGTGCATGGTGATGTTTGTAGGCGCATTTTTTCAAAAGCAGTAATATTTCGCAAAATAATCAGGCGATAAAAGAGTTAGCTGACGCCCCCAGCACGTGTGAAGGATGCTGCAGACGACTTCGCACGAAGAGGTTTAAAAAACAATCGACATCAAAAAGCGTGACTGCCAGATGTTTTTTCTCCCAAGACGCTGAGCATGGCACATTTCCACACATTCGTGCTGCGACAGGTAACCCCCCCATACATCGAATAAAGTGTGTTATATTTAGTAAGATTGACATATACCCTCAGTTACTTCTTCTAAACACACTTTCTTCATTTCCTTTGACACCAGAATACCGCCAGTCAACTAGCAGACGACAAATTTCCATATCATGTTATGGAAAATTCTTCCACCGTGAACATTAGTTCGTGACCTGTGTTCGACCCATGGTTTCGAGCTCCTTTCTTGCTTTAACAACAAAACTAAAATCGAGTTTGATCACTTTAGTCTGGAACAAGTTTAGACCGGGAAGGGTCGTCCAGTGAAGACCCAACCTCACCCTCAAGTTCAAGTTCACTTTCACTCTACCTGTACAGTGTACACCGTTCTCGTAATACGCATCTCAACACACAACGCTCCCTCTCATGTTGTTGTTGTTGTTGCCGGGTATGGGGCTCATGACATATTCACTCATACAGCGGAACTTCCGCGCATGCCGGGTCACATGACCCCCACCTGACGTGGTTACTCACTAGAAGAATTCTTGTGCGTAGTGGCAGCGGTAGAATCCTGCGACGACGGCCACGAGGCTATGGTTGTGGCTGCTGGTGGAGACAGGGGAGACGGTGGCAGGGTCGGAGATGGTGAAATTCGCTGAGTATGCATAGGTGACGTTGTCGTCTACGACAGGGGCATTCGTGGCCACAACTAACAGACCGCCGAGATGATGAATTGTGATGTTGTAGACTTGTTCCAATGCTGCATACGAAATCATGATCGTAGTAAAATACCATGACTAAATAAATCAATAAACAAATAAAAGTGGAGTAATATAGGGATAGAAATATTTCGAAATGAAAGAAGTAAAGGAAATAGTAAGGACAAAAAATAATATAAATGATTAATCAATAAACTAGAAAGTAGTACACAAAAATAAGAATATTTACAAAGATAAACGTAGAAATAAATGAATGTAAGAAAGATGAAGAAGAAAGATGAAAAAGGAAGTAGAAAACAAGAGAGAGGAGGAGGAGGAGAAAAGGAGAGAAAGATAAGAGGAGGAGAATTAAAAAAAAGATTATGACCGATTAATAATAATAATAATAAGATGATGATGATGATGATGATGATGATGATGATGATGATGATGATGATGACAAAGAAAAAGAAGAAGTAAAAGAAGGAGAAAAAAAACAAAATTAACATTAGCAACAAGAAACTCAATTCTGAGCGCAACTGGTAGACACAACGTCAACCATCTGTGAACTCGAAATGTAGCACAAGCCGAGGGCACGTGAAGAGGGAGAAAACGGACGAAAATGAGGAAGAAAACGAGCGAAGAGAGAAAGTGAAAGCAGGATGAGATCACACTGACCGGTCGGTGAGAGATGCCAGGGCAGGGAAGTGGACAATGAGAGGAAGCAGTAGTAGAGGGCCCAGGCCGTGTAGGTGTTGTAGTACAGTAGCAGCATCCCACTGACCAGCAGCATGGAGTAGCCCAGACCTGTAGACAGGGACAAGCGCTGGACAGTCAGACCTCCACGTCAGCTACAAAAGACAGACGTGTCTTTGACAGCATAAAAACCCACGAGAAACCCATGCAAACCCACGAGAAACCCAAGCCATCCCCGATTAAAAAAAAAAACTATGGAAACTCACGCGTGTCCACGCACAACGCGCCTACGGCCATGTTAGTCCAGGCTGGTCAAGGTCCCTCTTACCTTTGGTGCTTGCAACAGTTGCAACAAAAGTGCATTGGGACGCACTGGCGTGTCATGAAACCGTTGGAGTAACAGAATTTCTGGTCCCCTATGAGCCTCATGCTGATGGGACTCAACACTTTTTTTCGGTCACAAGACCAGCAACAGCAGCCGACAGCATTGCCACAGAAGCTTTCTGCACTTCCCAATCTTTTTGATTTTGTTTTTGAGGGATGGGTCTGTAGACTGACTGTTGCGCACATTGGCTACGTGGTCATAATTCCTTTGAAGTGGTCGACATGCTTTTTTAAAAAAAATAATGATTCATGTTCTCTCTACACTGCCAACAGGGAGCTGTGTTCACTTCGTATGGAAGTTTTATTCAGGGGTAGTTCCACGAAATGACCGAAGTATCGTGCACATCACATTTGTGACAGGAAAGTCTTTCTTTCTTTCTCTCTCTCTCCAATTAATTTTGTCGTAGGAAGGGACAGCCAACAGAACAGACACGTACCTCTGGAAAGAGGCGTTATAGTCCACGCTGATATAGGTCCCCCTCGTGCATACTGCCCCAGAGCCATCTCCATGTATACCAAGGGAAGGCCCAGTACTGCCGTCAGCACCAAATACACGAAGGTGAACGCTCCTGAAACGCGATAAAAAATTTGCATGCAAATAGCTAAAACAGATAAGGATATGGTCACAAGTCAAAATTAGAATATAAACAGCTGTAATTAATTTTAGAAAATGGTGAAATTAATGAATACTATATTGATTATGATAATTAAACTACTCTGATCAATTTCAAGTGATACTAAGATCGCAAAAGTCATGCACGAAATAATCGCTGGCATATCTCGCAACATGTATATATATTTATCTGTTCAAAAGCCACAATATAATTATCAATTAATACAGACCCCTCATGTTCAACTCCTTCCAAGAAATGGGGGGGGGAAGGAATGAAAAAAAAAAGAAAAAAGAAAGAAACCCCAAACTAGAAATAATCAATATCGGCATTTGTACGCAGAACAATTTCAACTTAAAATATCGCTTCGAGCAAATGGAAACAATTTCCTTCAAACCAGGAAAGTGACTGCAACACTGGCGCCAATCCTGTCGAAAAATCTCGAATCGATGCACAGTTTCGTGGTTTATGTAGCAGCTGTAACAAGATCTGTGTCTTGGTGGGTTTTCTCGGTAGCGACACCTACTGGGCACTTGATGACTTCCCGAGGAATTCGTCTCTCGTAGCATGATACAAAAGAGGAGATAATGTAAGAGTCGAATCGAAAATGAGCTAGGGCATGCACATTTCCCAGACGAAGGTTTACGGATGTCAAGCCGTCCGTGCGGAAAACATGTCCTTCGTGAGTTTTGACCAGTCGTCTAGAGAGGTTATTAAAGAACTAGCAAAGTGCAAACATTTTTCTACTGATTGGGTAAAGGTGGAATCTTGGGTCTCAAAATCCACCTCTTAAAATATCTTTTGTAATCAGGCACACAGCTCATTCCTCAGTTCTCAGTCTTCATCCATGTCCTTCCTTTCTGTTTGCCACAGGTTCCGTCTTCATTTCTTGTATGCTTGACTGTCAGAGTGTATGGGTAAAATGTCTAGTGGAAGAACCTTCGATGCCTCGGCAGCTGCTACCTCCGTATAGGATGGCTGGACACGCTGAGCTACAGCCCAACCCCAACTATCACTGCTGGCTCCACGCGCCACGCCCTGGCACTGTCTCACCCGACGGACTAAGAGTGACATCGCTTGGACTTCTCTGGTGAAGTCAACGGCAGGCTCGAGGTTTCCCATGAGGAACCAAATGTTCAGGATGTCCACGACTGATGGCAAGCCACTTCTTAACTGTGGATCTAGGTTGTTAGCCATCCTAACGAAGGTGGAGTGATGCTGTCAAATTCCTTTAGGCATGTGTGTGAATGATTAGGTAATGATTAGGGATTTTTTTGTCCTTACTATTTTCTTTACTTCTAGGCGCTGCCTTATCGTCAGATATCTCGTTATGGTGTCATCACAGCTTCACTCAGCCTTAAGAAGGTCAATCCCAGCGACTCTGCAAACCTGAGCAGCAGCGGAAAACAGAATAGAGCTACTGCTTGCACATCAGTTACAACGACGGCCCTTATGATCGTGCAGTGGAATGCAAAAGGCGTACAGAAGAAGAAACCAGAGCTGCAGGCCGTCCTGAAAAAAAAACAAGGTTGATGTCATCTCTTTTGAGAATCCATCTCACCGAACACACATATTCTTCATTCGAAGCTTTGAAAACTTCAATCTAGACAGACCAACAGGCCATACAGGAGAAGCCCCAACCCTTGCCAGGCATGGTATCCTGGCAAAACTGGTAGCTCATGCCGCAAATATCAGTCTTAGGTACATCCCCACCAAGTTCTTTCTTAAAGGAAAAGAACTTATCACGAACTGCTACCGCCCTCCCCAGACTAGACTCGACATAAGTACCATCCAGCTTACAACACAGCAACACAGTTTGTCGGCGACTTCAACAGCCACTCGCCGGCATGCAATACTGCTGTGCAGACTCAAGAGGAAAGCAGATCAAAGACGATGATAGACAACAGACTAGTCATTAATAAACCAGATGACAAGTAACTCAATTACTCAAAGGCGTGGGAGGACACAATAATTCCTGACATTGCCTTTTACTCAAAAGACATCCAGAAGAGAAGCAGCAAAACCGTCAGCAGCCAAGTACGGGGCAGCGACCATCTACTATCTTGCTCCAGATAGTAAAAACACAAGAAGACAGCCACCTGGAACTTTAAGAAAGCGAACCGGCAGAAATTTCAACTTTGTGCTGTAGACCTTTACAACTACACATTCACCGATGACACCAACAAAAATGTGAAGAATGTTAATAAAAAATCCTTGCGGCATAAAACCATTATACATGGCTTCAGGAAAGACTATAAACGACCGTAGAGTGAGACAATAGACAGCCTACACCAACAGCTGTCAGAAGCCAGAGAACGTATAGAACAAAACTATTCAAACCACTGCTCTGTATAACAAAGTAAAAGATTTCAAGAAAACCAATATCAAAGAGCTTCAGCAAATCTTGACAAGAAATCCGATGGCAAACATGAAATTTGCAATGAATTGTTCAAGCATCTCTGTCCAGGTGGCAGATAGAAACTGCTTGAGCTCTTCAAACAATCATGGACAATAGGAATTGTTCCAACTTCCTGGAAAGAAGCCATCATAGACCCAATCCTGAGGAAAGACAACGACCCAAAGAAACAAAAGTAAAGAACTAGATACTAACCCATCAGTTAACTCAGCTGTCTCGGCGACCTTTGAGCGCATGATCAACAAGTGTTTAATAAGCTGGAAATCAACCACCCGATCATTATAGAAGAGTCGGTCTTCAGGAAAAACGAAACGCTGGTGACCAGCTCATTCACCTAGCGCAGTCAATAAAAATGCAATACAGGAGAAGACGTTAGTTGTCACCTTCATCAACCTGTCCAAGGTCTTCAACAAAATCTGGACGGTCTTCTCCTGACAGCTCGACATATGTTCAGCTTGGTCAAGAGTTTCCTCAGCCACTGGATCGCAAAGATCAAGTTTAACAGCAGTGTCAGTCAGACAGTGCAAATCCAAGAAGACATCCTACAAGGTGGGCTGACCTCTCCTACCTATCATATCCCTCCGCCATGCCTCCTACCTTCTACCTCCACCGTAACACCTATCTCCGTGCCGCTTATCTTCGCCGTGTTACAGCTCCACATCCCCCCCATCGTACCTTTAACTTTTGCTGTGCTATATACTTACAACTACACTCTCCCTCCCCCGTGCCTCCCACCTACCTCCGCCGTGCCTCATGGCCAGGACCGGGTACTGCACGACGGTGCGGGTGCCGATGGCCAGCGACAGACAGAGCAGCAGGAACTCCAGGCGGCTGCGCAGTGGGCCGCGCTCCTCCTCCTCCACCTCCAGCACCATGGGGTGCTTGGGCCCCTCCACGTCACCCACCTCCCCCTGGCTCCCCCCGCCGTCATAGCCAGGCTGCACGAGGACGGTACTCGACCCCTGTAGCTCGCGCTCACTGGGCGTGTGAGCCGACATGGGCGCCGCCAGCAGCCGCTGCAACACATCGAGGACATCAGAACTAGCATTGGCCGACCCAGTCATCTTATCGTTTATTCTGTGTGTTTGTTTGTTTGCCTTCCTGACTGCCATAGCTCTTTATTTCGTTCTTTCTCTCCTTTCTTTCACTTTGCTGCAATATCACCATATGTAATTATTACTGTCCAAGTTCATTAAGTCAACATTTCCAACACAGCAAGGAAATGAAAGAAGAAAGACAGCTCTCTCTATATATATATATATATGTCTAAATGTGTCTATATATGCAAGGAGAGACAGACAGAAAGACAGATGCTGAGGAAAAAGCGAAAATATACGAAGAAAGCGTGATACCAAGCAAAAACTACCATTTATTTTAATCTTTCGGGAAGTAAAGGATAAGCTTAGGTGGGAAACAAACGCAGTCACAAAGAACCTGAAGTACATAGAGTCGGCAGGAAAAATGAGGAAAGTTTGCCAGAGGCCATGAAAACAAAGACTGTAAACAGCATAGACGAAAGGAAAAGAAAAACGGTTGGACACAAATAACTAATGTAACACCCCGAGCTGCATGCGCCAAGGTCGTAATTTGAGGTCTTAGTGATGTAGTCCAGATCACTTTCTCCTGGTCTCTGGGTCTCGATGTCTCGATACCGGGCAGACAAATTACCTGCCCTAAGTGCACGGCAGTTGCCGCCACACAAGGCTGCCTTATTGAAGCATCGCCCCTCCCCTGACTGACACTTTTCAACGCCGCCCTGGGCGGCCAGTGCCAGCATTCCCCGCGGCTGCATCAAAAGAAAACAAGACCGCCACGACGATCTGCCGCCAAGAAAATTGCACACATTACCTCACATGCAGGGGGCCGAGCCAGAGGATAAGTAACAATAAAAAAGCGCAATAATAAAAAAAAATGTCCGACAGTCTCGAAAAGAGAACACCTGCTGTTCCTTACCTGTTGGTAGCGTTGATTTTGTACGAAGAGTTTGAAAAGGCAATCAAGTCCAGACTCTTCCAGAAATTTGTAAAACAAAATCCGATTTGCGACAACTGATGAGATAATTACTAGTAAATACTGCTATAATGGTTGTATACCTGAATTGCGTCACGACCCTAAAACACTGATCTGAGCTGACGATTAGCCCTACCATAGGTTTTACCTGCAACACGACTGATTGAGCTCGACTGCTGTGCTAAGGAACTGAATTGATCCAAAATGTGACACTATGTTAAATCTCTATTACGGACTTTAAAAAATTTACAGTTTGTACTTTTAAATATATCCTCAAAGCAAAAAGGCTCGGCCTGGAGTAGCACTAACAACATTGGAAGCAAAATTGAACTTTAGATCACTTTGACCCTTACTGACATCATTAAGTCACGGTCCAGATCGAGTGACAGCATGACTGACACCACGATTCACACTGACAGCATGACAATTCCAAACAGGAGTAAAACCCCTTCAGCAAAGTAAGCTGCAGCAGGCCTTCAGCGCGAGAGAAGGGGAATCTGCTGTCTGTCTCGTCCTGCCAGCAGACTACCTTGTTGCCAGTTTAGCACTGCACCACCCGCCTGTCCTTCCACGTGCGCGTGGAAAAGGAGATCAAACACGGCGATGAAGCGATAGCACTCGTTCTGTTCCCCAACCCCTACAACTCCCAATCACTCACCAAACGTTCCACCACGACCAGCCCCAGCTCTCAAACCCTTACATGTACCTCCTGACGAACTCTGGATGAACCCTTCCCCCACTACCACCATCAGTTGATGGATGAGGCAGTGGGAGTCGGGAAGATGGAGATGGTATGCCTGGCACCTGTTACTGTGTACTGAAAACAACGGAGAACTGACAGAATCTCCGACTGGTTCTGTTGTAAACTTTTCTTTTCTCTCCTTTCACACACCCCAACAAACAGTCGTGAACTGATCAGTTACTGCGCATGTCAGTCATCACCAAACGATAGATACCAAACGTCCAAACGATACCTGGACGTTTCCGGAACAGCGGCGCAAGCGCTCTCCCAGCAGCACCTGCGGCTGACGTTGTTGCTAGGGACGCGATGTCGCACAATCACTTCCGACTCAATGAGCAGACAAGCTCGACCGACGACTTGCCTTCCACTCATGGTGATCACACGATCGTTTCGTGATCACCAACGTCTTGTAACCACATCGTTAGCTCCTCGCTTTCAAGAAGGAAAAAAATAGTGTAGACGAAGGGAAAGAAAGAATACAATGTTAGATTCCGTAACCGACGGTAAAAGACAACAACGAAAATCTATTGATCTGACAGCCACGTTGAACTGGAAGTTGACCAGAAGCACTGGTCTCATCCTGACGGGGGAGAATGCAAGGATCTGACATAAAGACTCTGCGGTGTTCCTGTCACGTGAAGTGATTCTTGTAATCATTTGTTTTGGTTTAAGAGGAATAACATTACACCATATTGTTACACATCAGGTATTTGCTAGGCTTCTTGTTCCTGATTCTAGTCGAAGGTGGGTGAGCAGAGAGAAAACAAACGAAACGGAGAGATACATATAAGACAATTTGAAAGAAAGAAAGAATATTCTGTGGATGCGTGGAACCCTCTCCTTCCCTCATCACGGCCAGGGCTAGAGGAGGTCTGTGTATAAAAGTACACAACGCACGGAGACTTTTCTACTACCCATCCGTCTCTCGTCTGTGTGGTAAACACCTTTCATTTCTTCATCCCACCCACCTTGAAGCTGGGCCAGTCTTGAGCTATAAGGAATCAAGCTTTCTGACTTGTAAATCCTACCACCTCTTCTCCTTGCTCATTAAGAGCTGCCATCACGATGACGCAAGCTGCCAAGGGTCTACTTTGCAGGAAGTCAGTTTTCTAATTACAAATTACTTACACATAAATGCGCACGCGCGCAAACACACACCACACACACACACACACACGCACTCTAAACGCCAGCAACGTCTTAGCCAATCAAAGGCCAGCTTACTGCAGACGGAAAGAGAATGCCGGCTCAGATCAAAAGAACTATTTTGGACTTACTTGGACCATTTCCCCTCTCCCTCTATTTACGAGAAAGATGATAAAGATGATAAGGCCACTTTTGTTATTTCCGCAACCTTGTGTTTCCCTGAGGTGACGACTGCTTTGTAAGCTATATCAGACTACATCGGGTACGTGTTTCTTTGAGGTAGGGACATGCTCTTCTCGTGCGCTGTATCTAACCTACATCGGGTTTCTTTGAGGTGACGACACACTGGTCTTGCAGATGGTGGTGGTAGTCATGCTATGATAGCGGTAACGGTGGAGATCACCGCTTCAGGAAATAAACCACAGCTACTCGAACATGATGAAATTTTATGAGCTTATTAATGTATAAGAAATTTTCGTAGAATATTGTAAATGGAAATAAGCGATTTTATTACATTGGAAATAAAGCTAACCCAGGGGTTTCTCTTCAACGGTGAAAGTTCTCTGCTTTATTACCTTCGGAATAAAACTCAAGATTCTTATTCTCCTTTGTTTCGTGCCAGATTTTAAACTCACTACTGTCTTAGGGATACGAAAACAAGTGTGTGTGTGTGTGTGTGTGTGTGTGTGTGTGTGTGTGTGTGTGTGTAAGTACGCGCGCGCGTTTTCCAAGTACTCAACAACCCTAGGACCAGCAGATCAAACTAATGGGGGTATTGACGTCACTAACACAGTTACACGTCTGTGCACATGGCGTCTGTCCTTGTTCCTGATCATCCCCCTCTTCCCATACATAAATATACCGAAGAGGGTAAAAAAAACCGCCATAAAACCACTCTGCAAAGAGACACAGGGTATTTACGATAGACAAAAAAGAACCTGCCAGGAGGATTCGCCAGACCTTCCCAGCTGATCAGGGACTCGAGAGAGAGAGAGAGAGAGAGGGAGGGACCGGTGCTGGAATTCATGTAACCCACTAACAGCCTGTAACCTGTGACCTATGTACCACAGACAGATGGATCCATGGTGTGCACAGGATGCCCTATCGACTCTAGCAAGCTATATACCGTAAATGGCAAGCGCAACCAAGGAAAACAAGAAGGCGCAGGTTTGGTCGAATACCATCACATGCTAATCAAACATTACGAAAGTCCTTCTAAGAACAGTCGACTTAGCAGCTAAACGCTCCCGCAGCACGAGTAATACCGACTGGCAAGCTCATGTCAGCTGCTCGCACGGAATACCTGATCCTTTGATCTGCAAATTCCTGCCGGCAGAGTCACGAGGCAGGGCGAGGACAAATGTCAGGGCTGTGGTGACGTATTGACGTGCTGATCGCGTACCCGATGTCTACAGATGATGCTTTCTGAGCTTCCGCTTTCATCCGCCATCAACAGCAAAAAATAAATAAATAAATAATAAAAAAGGAGAGCATCTTTATTATCCAGATTCAACAGGTGTGCTCCTTTTCTCGTTAAAAGAAAGAGTGCGCCTTTACGCGTCATTTCTGATAATGCAGGTGACAGCATAAACTCGCCTACCTGTGTGTGTGCGTGTGCGAGTAAGTGTCCATTTGCATGCGTGTGTGTGTGTGTGTGTGTGTGTGTGTGTGTGTGTGTGAGAGCTCAACATAGAAAAACAGGTGCAGCTGATCGTTTGCAGATATCGGTGCCGTGTCAAACTGTTTTCACCTGAAGCAAAACGAGTCTCGACCTACGCGTACCTGCTGTCGAGATGTGACGTGTGCGCCATCGAGGTCACGTGGACTGTCGACGGACAAGAGGCACGTGCTTCAGCGAGGTGCTTGCTTCAATGAGTACTTGACGTCCTGTGTTAGCTTTCCGGGAGAGCCGGGTGTGAAATGTTTGTTTTAATGAAGCGTTTGAGGCAAATTACCTATCTACCTAGCTACGTGTTTATTTATCTATTTGGTAGATATGGACCCAGCTGCACAACACATTTCTAATTTTAAACACTGTTAGGTCTTAAGCGAGTTAGATGATCACTTTGTTTTAATCGAAACACGGAGCACAACACAATATTATTTTATTATATATTTTAAAAACCTAAATTTGTGAAATGAAAAATGCTTAAGCCAGATTATCGTTACCCTCAGCACATCTTTGCATGGGCTTGTGCAGCGCACGTAAATGGCATAGAAGAGACTTTTGAAAAAAATCTAAATTTGCTCGTTGAGAACAGTTTTAAGTTTTAGAAACATGTTGTGCAACTAGTCTCTGGGCTTGTATTCTACCCGAGCTATCTACTACCCGCAGATAGCTGTTAAACCTCGTATTCGTGAACTTAGGGCAGGACTATCCCAGTTCATTCTACCCGCCGGTAATTTATGAAAGAACCCCACTTCCGATAACTTTCTCTTTTGCAGGTGAAGTATCGTGGTGATCGTGTTTGATTTAGTTCAACAAACATAGACACAACAGATTTATAATTAACTAATAAATTTGGAAAATATAATGGCACAGACCTTTTCGGTAGTACCGTTTATATGGAAGCTATAATCTGAGAGCAGCAGACGCCATTAAAAAATAATTATTTCTGTCGTCTAATACGTGTTCCAGGAATATCATTTGCTCAGAATTAATAAATTCGACTTTCAAAAAATTCTTTGCCTACTTAATTTTTTTATTTCAATTAGTTTTTTTTAAGTTTTAGTTTTAGTTTCCCGCGCTTAGTTACATTTTAGTAAGTTGACCGCCTCACCCTCGGACCGAATCACGCATGCGCACTGACGTTTTTTCAAGAATTCCCGCCATGCAGGCAGGTTAAGTAACTTCGCTAAGTGCCTCATGAAAGATTGTTTGTAGGGGTAACCTAACCAGCTTGTTTCCTACCCACGTGAGGTAATTTTACCATGGGTAAGAAGGTGGCGCAGCAGCACATTAACACACGGAAGACATTCTGCAAGACGTTTAGTTAAACAAGGGGATTTGCGGTTTTTTTTTCATTTCAATGTTTTTTTGGTCATGGCTTACAATTATTTTTCGCACACAGTGTAATCACTTTCACCTACACATAACTTGTCTATGACCTAAACGCCTGCTAAAATTGTTCTTCTGAGCCATTAACATTTTTATTCCCTCGACCATCTAGCCTGTTCGTGTAACCCACTAATATTTTACATCACTTTAACCGCTTCTAACGCCTAGTAACATAGCATGTACTTTAATGAGCAATAGCATGCAGCTACTTCAACTGTAAACGGCTTTTGCAGCGATTGTCTTCAAAATCACAAATAATGTATTAGTGTCACTCTACCCTCAATGGTGTATTAATTTATAACAAATATTTTATTAGTGCCACCTTACTCTCGATGGTTTATTAGGTTATAACGACTATTGTATTTGTACTACTCTACCCTCAACGGCCTATGAGCTTACCACAATTCTGAATATTGTGTGAGTTTATCACAATCACGAATATAGTATTAGTTTAACACCACCCTCAATGATGTATTTCTTAACCATAATCCTGAATATTGTACAGTTTAACACCACCCTCTGTGCTGTACTAGTTTATAACAGTCCCGAACATTCTGAAGATTGTATAAGTTTTACACTATCCTTAATGTTGTATCAGTGTATAATAATTCTTAATGATATATTAGTTCAACCAATTAATCCACTATGAGCTGTGGGTATTTTTTTTCAACTACATTAATTTTCTTCCTCTACCCAGTTCACTGTTTGTGGTTTATCAAGCGATCACTAATCACGACAGTCTCCGTTTACAAAACAGACAAGGAAAAAAATTATTTCCGTTAGAAAGGCTATTCTGAGCGTTGCTTTTCTTAACTGACGAGCCCGTAAGAGCTATTTCCAGCAAAAGTGAAAAAAGTCACCATCGTTTACAACAGCAGGGTAAGACCATTTTGTGAATGTGACGCTGATGGTTAAAACGACATCTGCTTCTTAGCAGGTGCGGAGGGCAGAATGGTGATGTCATTCTAAGAAGCTATATTATAGATTCCCAATAAACACAACATGCTTCTCTCGCGCTACCTCCTGCTTGAACTCCCACCTTCCCACCACCACTACGACCTTGGCACGACTAAGGTCCTGGAACCAGCCACGGTCGGGAGGAAACATACCGGTAGAGTATTCTCGCGGGATTCTCGGAATGAGGTGGGTGAGCAGAACCTGTGCTGGTGACTACTGAACGATCGTACCCTACGAACCCCAAGGGACAGATGGCTTAAAACTGTTCAAAGCTGGCGTTCGAAAGGCTGGTGGTTCACATCCCCAAGCAGACCAGCCGAAAAAGTGTAATTTATCTCCTTGTTCATACAGCTCTTTAGTACACGATCTTCGTTCCAGAGCCAGCCTGCGCATCACAGCGCACACCTCTGGTGCAAATGAGGAAGAGGTCAAATGTTAAGGGGGTAGAACGCATGCGTACATGTCCATAAAAAACCGGAAACGACCTGAAGTTAATTGTTGACTAACTCTTCTTCTAGTGGAATAAAAGCACTGTGACGGAAGCGTGCAATAAGAGACTGGGTGTGTGAAAGTTTCAATCTGGGTAAAGTCGTCTTAATCGAATGATCTTCCCTGCTGGAACTTGGTTCAGGTGGTTAAAGGTTCGATTTGGCTTTTCATTGATTGATAGTTCAGGTTCCGTTTTATAATTTTCCCAGACTCATAGCTAACATATTGAAGATGGCGGTTCCACTGTAAATGTGAATTATTTTACAGACAACTTTGTTGTAGCATTTCTTTTTGTTTAAGTGGTGAACGAACACAAATCATCAGCAGCGAGTGTCACAGCCGTCTGTTCTTAACCAACAGGAACAGAGGGCGTTCCTCATCCTCGCTCAGGACCTTCCACTGTAGTTTCTGACTAGTACATAATTTATTTAATATTATTAAAAATTAGTCTAGACGTGTTTAATGCTCACCTGACTGTAGATAGACATACTTCAACATGCATGCTCATTTTTCTACATGCCGCTACCTTTTTTGCACTCTCGCAAATTACCACTGCGTCCTACGAGTATCATTGGTTCTATGTAACAGTCTTTTCTCGTCTCTTTTCATACCAAAGCTCATCATGTCAGATGCAAGTATCGAGAAGAAGACATGATGTTCCCAGAGAATATCGCGAGAAACTTTGTCTACTCTGAGCCTAGTTTGCAATCTCAGTAGTGGGTTTGTTGGTCAGTAGGAACAAAGCTAAGATCGACGATGACTGCTGATCTTCCTGGAGCAGGTTCAGGACCGAGAAGGAAGGATCGCCAATTTAAGACAGGAATATTAAAAAAGCCGTAGGGAAAGCACAAAGGACATTCCATGAGGGTATCGTGTCAAGGTCCTGAAAGATAAAACACGACGACGACAGTGCAAACTGAAGGAAGAACAAAAATGCAGTAGCACTGCTGGACGTCAGGAAATGAGGAGACACACACACCATCGCCAGAACTGGGGCTGGCGGAGTCAAGAATATCGGCGATAAGCAGGGATTGGGCTTCAGTGAGCTTTCAGACCAAACGACCTCTTGGAGCGACATTTACCTTTCTGCCCTTTGAGAGCTCGTCATCCCCAGGCGAACACTGGTGCTTGGCTTACATCGACCGAGTGTTGGGGTGTGAGGACAGAATTACGGGCCTCGAGGCGTGGGCTCAAAAATCACAGGAGGGCAAGGATTACCCAAGCCCATGCGCCACCCTGTGCACGGAGGCGGCAACTCGAGACCGTCTTTGACACACTCTGTCGCAGAGGCTGACGCGCGCACGAGTGAACTCAAGGCCTGACCTTTCACCTCCGTTAGGTCAGAAAACATCGTCAAAAATACATCGAATGGAATGGCCTCGACACTGTTAACAACAGCCTTGAATAGCTCGCCAGTGAAGCACAACTGATCGCGAAACAACCTCTGAAAAATAAAAACCTCGACGGTGGTGTGAGACCTTTCGTGTTGACGATGTAGATGAAGGAGGGAACAAAGCAGGTTAGACAGCCAGGAAGGAAGAAAAGGAGGAGTGTGGTAACAAACAAGCTGAGAGGACACGCGGGCTCATTACGCCAAAGGACAATGGGCGAGCGAATTAGAATTTTATCCCCCAGCGTGTCTGCCGAGTGCATGGATGCAGTTTTCTTCCACACGATCGCAGCGCCTCCACACGTGATACTGCGCATGCTGAGAAACATCCCTCCCCTTAAAAACAAATAATAGCAACAACAATAAACCCTCCAAACAAACAAAGTGTTCTCCTGTGTACACCACCCATACGTAAGACCGCTGTCCTTCAGTACTCACCCTATCTGTGCATCTCTCTTTGTCTCCTCTCTACCCCCTAGTCCTCAGCCGGAAGCTTTCGTGCGCTGCCCTTTCCCCAGCACCCTGTCCCTCCAGGCGAAAGAAAACAACTTCTTTCTAATTTAGTCACACCCGGTTAAAGACGCTTTCTGAAACTTTCAGAGCTAATCTTCTCAGCGGTCCTCAACTGTCTCCCTTTACTTTTTAAATAGCCGGCCAACGTGTGAAAGTCTGTGTAGGTGTTTTCTAGTGTGTGTGTGTGTGCGCGCGCGCGCGTACATGTGTATATGTTTATAGGATTGTAATATATACACAATTAGACATGCACATAAACAGAGGCGAAGGGAGACGAATCCATCGACATACTACCAACGTTTCCAATCATAAATATAACAAGTGCCATAATCGTCGTCGTCATCATCACAGTTATTACTTTGTTACGTTCCTCTTAATTTTAAACAATGGTGTGTCACTAGTCAACAAGATATCTTCTCTCAATGTTCTTAAAATCTTAAAATCCTCTCCAAGTATCTAACCAGAAAACATTTCTCACCCACTTAAAGTAACAGCTATGTCGAAAAATGGACTCTGTGCGTTCAAAACACTCGCAAAAGCTTCTAAAGTAAAAAGCTCCCGGTGCGTTTTGCGATGACAAATTCAACAGCATGGAGTACCGTGACTAACATCTCGAGCAGACAGCCTTTCTTCGTTGTTCATTACAGCAAACACGTCAGGGGAAGTAAAGCCAGGAGTCCATGGTGGCTTCATGACCTCTGACATTAATCTACAGCATCGTCGAAGACACTGTCAAGTAGTGCCATAGGGGTACTTGATGATGGGTCAGGATGTTGCCAACAGCACTATTTTTAGACATGACCTCCTCCTTTCTTTTCTCTCTCTCTCTCTTTGTTGCTTTCATCCCCAACCGTAAAGATTTCTGGAAGGAAATAACGGAATATATGGTCTATGACAAGAATACATAAGAAGTTCATTTGCTGGGATAAGGTTGAGTAGGGAGATGTTAGAGACCTCACTTTTCTCGGGGCCAGCTTTACACGAGGGAGGTGCCCATCTCCTCTCCCTCTCTGTCACCTTCCCCACCCCTCTATGGAGTCAGATACCCATTCCCGCCAGCTTCGGGTATCGAATCAGCTCGCCTCTCAGTTCGGACGCCATCACTCTAATTACTTGAAAATACGATATCCTGAAGGGGTGGGCCGGGGTAGCTAGATGCTTTACAAATGGTCTAGATGAACCCGCCGTCTCTAAGTCCAAGCCATCAGTCGACGTAGCACCCGTTCTTCAGAAGCGTAGAAGGGATGCGGTGCAATCTGTCCCAGGACAGACAGTACCAAGCAGGAGCGGAGGGAAGAGGGGACGAGGCACACAAGGACAATGGGCAACAAGAAAAAAGAAGAGCCGGAAACATTTCTTTGCAGTTTTCCGGCGGAGTGCGCGACCTTGCCAGTCGAGCAGGAGCAATCCAACGACCATTCGTTATTGCCCGCAACCGTCGCCCATTTGTTACCGTCGACACTAAATTCCGCTCACGCTCTTTTCTTTCGTCCTCAGTTTACCCTCTCGCGCTGAGCAATCCGCCATTTTTCTTCGCACGCCCCCTAGCATGACAAGGGCAATAACCAGTATCTCTGCTGCTACCGAGTACACAGTCGGGTCGGCAGCGTTTTTAGATGCTTGTCGACTGCCGAGAGAAGCTGACCGGCTTCTGGAGCAAAGGACGTAAATCAGGCCACAGCTAGCATGGGTGCGTGTGAACGCTTACTTTCAGGGCCACACAACAGGCGGGAGGGTTGAGGGAGGGAGAGGCAAAGTGAGAACGAGAGAGAGAGAGTCACGGCACATCACTTCATCACTCTACGCCACACTATCACGTGAAACCACGTTGGCTTGCTACGTGACGTCACGTGAGCTTATCACGTGATGCCACGTGACTTATTTATCAACAATCGACTCGACTGCGTGGCATGGAGCCAGAACTCGGCCAAGAAGCTGACCCAGGTCAGTAGGACTTGGCGACTTAGCACGATTTCCCGTGGTTTTAATCTCTCCTCCTTTTCTTCTCTTCAGACTCTCTCAACCGGCGTTCATCCTACCCTCCCATTCCACGCAGTGACGACAATCGCGATGCTTAATGATGAAAGAGAGAGAGAGAGAGACAAGAGACGGCGCTTAAGAGGTGCGGTAGAGGGTTGGTTGACGAAAGCGTCAATGGCCGCTAGTCTAGACACCTTTATACAAGCCGCCATGTGTCCAAAGCCGATCTTTTTTTTTTTTGGTCGCGATCGAGGCCTCCAAAATCCCGGATGTCCCAGACTTGGCTGTCAATCGACCTTTTACTGGTCGCTCGATAAGGTGAGGCGAAGGCAATAGAGGAAGGATACGCAGAGGATGGACGGAGAGAGCGGGCTGGAGAGATAAGGAGAGAAAGAGGCTCAGTTTGCCTAGTCTCTCTCTCTATCGGGGTACACACTCCACCCTCTGACGTGAACGGCCTGCTAGCTGTCGCTTTCCTGCGCCGCGATACCATTACTAAAGTACATTGGCAACATGGTCAACGAAAAAAAAGCAAGAAATGTTCATTCTAGATAGAAATATAGTAGTAATGCCATGGTAATGTCATAGTAATACACAGAAGCGATGGCTTTGAAAGTTGTGTCTGTGTTATTACAAGCAAAGCTGTCCTCTATTTTCTGTGTCTGTCTTTTGTAAGCAACAACCGAGTAAATGTTTCCATGATCCAGACTATCGTCTCCTTTTGCTGCGATAAAACAGACTACCATCTTTCGAATGTCCGAAGTAAGCTGGTAAAAAATGTAATGGGGCTTTTTAATCTGCAATTACCGTACCACTAGAGGCAAGTGTAGTTAATAGCCTCACATGAAACTACAACACAACTATATGTACATTTATTGCAAACGCCTGGACAAACATAAATAAACTCCACATGACCATTAGAAACTAAGCATCACATATATAAGCCTTAGAACTCGAAACAACCCCGAAAACAGTCTACATCATGTTGTCACACACGAGTACATGCTTGTCAACAGTGTAAATGTAATTACATACACATGTACATGTTTATATGAGCGTGCATGTGTATATATGCCTTATGCGGGCACTTTTGCATAGATCTGCACTGTTCACACACACACACACACACACACATATATATATATATGAGTGCATTAAGAAATTGCAGATAAGTGTGCACAAGCGTTTAACCCCCTCATGGTCACTAACCCAAGAGAATGTGTCTCAAAAATTAAATGTTGGACCATGTATATTGTTGGTGAGTATGTGGTCACTGGATGAATAAAAAGCTCCACCATAGACACATGTTCGCAGGTATTAGCCAAACCTTTGCCACAGAAGTGACCCTGTGCGCGCAGACACACCACTCCATCCCCCCTACAGTCATATATATATATATACATACATACACACACATACACTGTACACACACACACACACACCAACACAACCGAACCTATGTACACAGGAAATCATATACACATCACGCACACCAACACACACACACATGCACGTACGAGAACACACATAAATACATGTGAGCGCACATACAGGAACTGTTGGGTTGGCTCTACACACACAAGAGCGCATGGACGTATTTGCATGAACGTGTGAAACACAAAAAAGTCCTCCCTTAAGTAGATTTTCCTTCTTGTACATTACAAGCTCATGGCTTTAATAGGCGACGAATTCCTGGCAAGAACTAACTGCAGTAAAATCCTGGCCAACATTTTTCCCGCTCACAAACAAGCGTAGCTTCCATATTCCCAGCAAAGTCTGAGCCTTAAGAGAAGTTTGACCTGGCGGCACGAAAACATTTCCCACAGTCCTCTAATCTTATCTTCTGCTTGTTTTTTTTCCCTCTCCCAGCGTTTTGTTGACTTTGTTGCCTGGTTACATCATAATAATCCCAATAGCGGCTATGTGTGTTTGCAAATCGAACCAAGGGGATTAACTACCAATCGGCATGATGTGTGTGTGTGTGTGTGTGTGTGTGTGTGTGTGTGTGTGTGTACGAACTCCTATAATCGTAAGGTCTTAGGTTCACGTGTTGTATGAGGTACACGTCTCTGGGTGTAACACCTGTTCACAGACCTCTCTGTCGTATGGATTTCTCCAGGTATTCTAATTTCCTCCCTCTTCATATCTACTGTTTTTCTATACTACGAAATCTCTTTAGATAAAAGCAATTTCTTATATATATATATATAAGTAATATATAAAACAACCAGCAAACTTGAGAATTTCACCGACAGTTCGAGAGAAAGATGAGAAGCGGATGGGACTGTGGTCAGCACTGACAGGAGTGATGTCAAGGTCAGCAACAATGGTGACAGCAAAGAAGAGATCCGAAAGAACGGTCCCCTGCATGGCTACAAGTTCCCCGCAGCCACGTGTCCGGTGACAGAAACCCACGACAGCCACAGCAGCAATGGCCAGGCTGAGGAGGATTTGGTACAGCAACACCATCAGCTTCGCCACTAAATATCTACTAAGTTCCGCTTAGTTCTTGACAATGGCCGCTGAAAGGAAAGGATCTAGACAGTCTAAACTAAGTGCCAGAGGAAACTGTTTCGAATTTCTTACCTGAAGCACAAAACCAGTGGCTGTGCCCTCCAAGAATATTTTTGCGTCAACAGTAAAACGGAGATGTTAGTGGGTTGCAATGTGGCCCAGTACAGGATTCAGACACCTTTAGGGGCACCTCTGAGGGCAAGACCGCTGCCACAGAAGACAGAAGTGGGAGACGACGGGGCTGAACAGACCTGCGTGTCGCTGATGTGGATAACCTTGTGAGCTGCTATATTCGTCCAGACCTCACAATGACCAGGACTTGTCTATAGATTGAACTGAACAGACTAAAGAGAGGAGAGGTGAGAGAGACTTTAGAACTCGAATTTATTGAATAGGCCTAAACCCACTCAATGGGGGTGGGAAGGGGCAGAAAGAAAGAGAGGAAGAGAGAGAAAGTAAGACTGAGACTGACAGACAAGTCTTAAACGGTCTTGAAAGGCAAAATCATCTGCCCTCTAACCCAGGAGGCAAGCACGATTAGAGTCTGGGAAGTAATAGCTTCTTGAAAGCAATCCCGTTTTATCTTCTCTGTGTCTTGAAAGTGTGAAATGGTATATCCCGCGTGGTTGTCTTGACAACCAGGACAAAAAAAACACAGAAAAGCAAGGAATGCCCTCTAGAATTATTTGGCCATCATTACCCAGTCTATGAACAACCCCTTTACCCAGTTACCCACCTCCCATCAGTTTTCGTTGGACATGACAAGATGACGAGCTAAGAACACTTGGTGTTACCATACAAGGAGTCCAAAACGAAAGAAAGAACAACTGCACACAACAGAGCGAAGAAAAGAACATCAACTTACCAGTTCGCAAGCAACTTCCGGTTTCTCTCGCCACCCCCATTTTTTCACTCGTCCCAAAAGTACGATCGCCTGCACGGCACTCTGCACCCGAAGTTCAGCCAGAGTTCAGGTCCCTTGGCATAAGATAAAGAAGGGAAGAAAAAAAGAGAAAGACAGAACGTCACACCGGCAGGTAGCAGCTCGCGTGGCAACTTCACAGATAAAACTCGCTACTTTTTTTTTCTTTTGGATGCCGCCTGCACACGCGGCGTCTGCAATCGCCAGCAGGTGTGAGGCAGTGCCGTCTGCGTAACTCCACTACCTGCACCTTCCTCACCTGCCCACCTTAACACTCCCCTCCGAGGCTGAGCAACACGGTGCTGTTTGAAATGAGCCGTCGATCACAACTTAAGTCTCCAGATAAAGAGATTGGCGGCACGAGGGATGGCAAGGGACGTATCCGGCAGTGAGGACGGCTGAGAACTGGAGAAGACTGCTGCAGGGTTCTTGCAGACCGCCGTGGACTGCTTAACACTGCGGGATCTCACTGACGGCCGGCTGAGCTGTGAACCACCAGCCCATTTGCCGCAGACAGAAACAGCCCTGAAGTTAAATGGGGGTCTTATTTCGTTAGCCGCCTCTTCTTCCTGTTCGATGCCTTTTTTTTTTCGTTGCTCGGTCTCTTCCGATGATGAAACATCTAAGTACAAATAGTTCAGCGTTGTGTTCGTCACTCTATTACTCACTCTCAAACGTTCGTGTAGGCGCGGAAAGACAGAAAGAAAAAGAGAAAGAACAAACAAACAAACAAACAGACGAACAAAAAAGAAAGAAAAGGTAGTGAGCAGTACAGACGTAGCTTGGGAGGTCGCTTCAGTAGGAAATTGCAGCTCGGTGGACATGCAGTCTGCATGATGAAGAGATAAGTCATACACTAAACATCACGAAGCAAGAGAACAAGCACGGGCCTGCTCGAGAGGAAGAGGGGCTCACGAGCGAGGAGTGAGTCCGACAGAAGGATAGAGAACGCCAGAGAGCCAGCCAGACAGAATGTCCGTCCTTCTGTTCTTCAAGGAACGACTGTCATCCAAAAATACTAGTTTTTCGCGTTACCTCTAGTAGGCTAGTACAATAACATTACCGTTAGTACACTATGATAATGGCATTGCCTACTCTATAATAATAACCTTTTTTTACTGCATCCTACAGCAATAATACCCTAGGTACACCTACCTTTTCTTTTTTAGGCTAATTCTCACTTTCTTTCATTCTAACACCCTCAAAAATTCTTTGTTTTTATGTTTTGTCTTTGACTTTGTAATATTGGAGTTATACACAATGTACATCAACTGAGCATCAACACACTATAGTCGGCCCACGACCTTTGGCCCTTGGCTGATGACGCAGAGGTACGCAATCCAGTGTGTTTATAACCATTTAACCATTTAAAGTGAATTCTACCCGGTGACAGAAGGTATGCGCACAAGATAGCTAACAAGCCATAAAATAAACAACACAAAATAAACGTTTCATTTTTTTTCTACACTACCTCCAAGCATGCCAATCACTGAATTGAATCAGCTTTACTCAAATGAAGTGGTAGATCGAAAATTGACAATAAAATTGGATAGGTTCGCTGGAGGAGTTAACCCTGGGGACCCCTGGTCTCCCTGATTGTCGAAGGCAAACGCGTGTTGGTGGTAGTGGTGGTGATGGTGGTGGTCGGGGGCTGAAGGGGAAATCTCCACTATCATCTCCCCTGCATCAAGACACCAAAAATAAAAACAACAACAAAAGAACTCACAAAAGTGTCTGAAACGTCTGCTATTGCAACTATCAGAAGCTGAAGAGGTTGGTGTGTGCTGCTGTCGAAAACGCTTAGCACCAGAAAAATAATAAGAAAAAATTCCTCCTGTTGTGCATGCTTGGCAAAACCCCTGGATAAGAGATAGATCTACCCTAGAGATAGTTTAGAAGGAAGCTTATTAACATAATCATTTTCAAAGCAACTCATTTGGCTGCGGACCCTGGTCTTGCAAATAGCAAACTAGTGTAAGAAAGAGCTGCAGGCATGGAGGGCTAGGAAAACCTGGCAACCGTGGGCTTAATTTACATCATGGAAATATCGTACTAACACTTTGAGAGAGGAAGCGAGGAATGAGAGGGAAGGGGGTCTAACTGGCTGAACGCTAGGGCTTACGCGATGACTTGTCTTTCGTACCCGAGCCGGTTTCACGTGCTGGGATAGGCCTTAAGGTCAAGGCCGTAGTACGTTTCCTGCGAGAGTAGCTGCTCAGTTTGTGTTAGATTAAGCGAGTACTAGTCTCTCTCTCTCTCTCACACACACACACACACACACACACACACACACACACACACACACACACACACACACACACAAACACAGAGAAAGCAGTGAGAGAAAAAAAAAACAAAGAGAGGGTGAGCTCTATTGTCTGCACTCCTGAACTTTAATAGCCGCGTGGAAGGTTGTGTGAGCGCGTATGGAGGTGGACACCACACCAACAGCTAGTTATACTCGTCAGAAATGCCTCTGGGGAAAAATTCTATAGCCGTTGCTGCTATTCGAGAACACAATGCAATAACGAAAGTTAAAAAAATGTCTTTACTGCGTGTAAGCGAGAAAACAAGAGTTCGAGGGAGCTAAAAATAGATCAATGAACGGGGTAGGGCGAGAGAAAAAAATCCTAGGATTGCCTCGAAAGACTGAAGAAGTGGCTCGGCTTCCAGATATACCTCGCAGCTTTTAGCTGAAACACATGCCGGCGAAAGCAGTAGCGTCAGTTTGAGATGTTTCCAGAATGTTCTCAAGCTGATGAGCCTTTCTCCTCACAGAAGAGATTTCTTTGCTGGGAGTAGAGGAATACGAAACGGTAAATCTCCGTTTTAGTTTTTTTTTTTTTTCGCTTAATGTTGACTCGTTTGGCCTGGTTTGACGTTTGTACATCCACACTAAAAGACTAACAGTGACAGGTTAAAAGAACGGACAAGTGTGTACACGCACAAATGCACACAGACACATTTCCATACACACAGAAACACACACATACATAAACACAAACACGCGCGCACACACAAGACCACACAAAGACATACAAATAATCTACCTAAATATTCCGTCACATATCACAAGACCAATTAAGGAACAATCATCTAATCGATCTAAATATATCAGATTGGTGAAGATGAAAGGTGCGTGCTTGAAACAATTAATTTCAGAGACACTCGACACGTGACCTACCAGCACGAAACACTTGACCACCTTGCGAAACAATACATCGGTTCGTCTGATCTCGAGTTTTAACGTGGTCAGGTTTTTACATTCCGCGTGAGGCAACCGGCGCTAGTTTGCGGTACCATCATCAATATCATTACTTCCCCTCATAAACTAAGTGTTATCGGCGCTGCCATCGTCAACAGCAACATCGCGGCACGTGCTGTCAGCCTGCTCCGTCTCACGTGCGCCTCGGAGGAACCTCGCAAGCCTTCAGAGGCTGCCTTCCTTCATCACAGATTATCCGATCAAGCGAGCACAGACTGCGTTTTTTTATTAACATGGCGCGGCTAAAGCAGACGGTGGCGAAAAGTTCATTTTATGTAATGGAGGTTCACAGACTTCCTCCTCTTCCTCCGTCTTTGTCGTACTCCTACAGATCATCTAATTTATCGATCAGTCGGAGGTCACAGGAAAACATGTCCGTCCACATGTGTGTGTGTGTGTGTGTGGGGTGGGGATTGTGTGTGTGTGTGTGTGTGTGTGTGTGTGTGTGGTGGGGATTGTGGGTGCGTGTGTGGGTGTGTGGGTAAGGGTGCGTGTGTGCGTGTGAGTGCGTGTGTTGTTTATGCAAGTGCTAGAGTTCTGCAGTCATGGCATACTCCTCACATAAGATATTCGTGTTTTCTTTGGCGCACTTCCCAGACAGGCCCTCGTTAACTTTTAACAATGAAAAATTTTCTTAGTATTTTTATAATCTTTCCTTTCACCCAGATCCTCAGAGCTGCCTCCCGGACTTCAAGTATATGATGCACTGACAGGTGAATGTGCAAGGTAGAAGAAGACACAAACTTTAAATGATGGATTACTTGGTTCTGAAATTTCTCCGTTCAAAATACATTGCTGCAAAAGAATTTTTTGCTTTTAATCCCGTCAAAAACACAAAATGGGCCGGGACGTGAAGATCGCCATGTTTCCGTTCTCTTTCGCGAATGGAAAAGGGCTGGCTGATGACCCAATGCTGAGTGCTCAGAGGAAGCGGGGAAAGGTTTCAAGTGTTCACTGACATAAACGACACGAACATCTTAGACTCAGGCAGCTCAGGTAAGAATAATATGGTCATCGTTTAAGGCTGTAGATAAATTTAAAATAATAGTGATTCTCGCAGGGCGGGCAAGTTCAGGCGATGGATCACAGCTTGCAATTCGCTACACCCCGCGTTCCCCGCAGAAATCCATCCTGGGAACTTGCGGAAATAGGCTCCGGTAGTTGAGGTTGGAGCCCAGCTGTTCCTTGGTCCATGAATTGGCCCATGCTCACACGTTCGATAGTCACACGCATTTCTTCCTGTAGTAGCACACTAAAACTAGAGTAAACTGCTACAAAAGAAGGTGGACTCAAACACCATACGACTGAACACACGGCGGTCTAAACAAAGAAACTCACTGGCAAAGCCGTCTTCTTCGTGGGTGTACCTACACACTGTGCACGAGGTCAGGTGAAAAAAAAAGTAAGATGACAAAAGGTCCCATACCCTAGAGACCGCAAGGGGAAAGAAACCTCTAAGTGGTTGACCGTGTCTGATGTCCGAAACGTTCAAGGCGAGGATCCAAATTTTCATTGCCTGTTAGAGCAGGAAGCAATATGTTGCGTGGGCAGGGCGAGTTTTCCAATTGCAGGCCCGGGAGAATGTGGAACCGGCGACTCTACTTAACAATCGAGTCCATGATCTACGGAACCTCCCCGGACGGGAGTGGGAATCGGGAGGGAGCGGTGTTTGGAAGCAGTCAATAGCAAAACAGCCGGAAGACGAGGTGGGCAGGAAATGGAAGTTCTTTGCCTTCGGAGCAAAGAAGATCGATTCATTTAGTAAGTAAGCCCGGTCCACTGAGGGCGAGTAAGCAAACAACTAGACCAGCATGCAGGTGGAGAAAGCAAGACCCAGCTAGTTATCCAGGGGTGAGACTTCAGAGGAAACAGGTCTTATATAGCTCGACAGAAGGCTAGGCTGCCAAGAGGGAGAGTTGGCCACCAAAATAAAATCTCGTATAATATTTCTCTTACTTGCATAGCGCCTCTTTAATATAGCCCTACACTTTCCTATACAAGCTAATGGATACAAAGACCAAACTCAAGACACCAAAGAGTCACTGAGTCATCCATATGGCCTCCTTTGTGTGAAGATCTTGTTGGTAAATTCCGTATAATCGACGATGCACCTTCAAACGTTTCTGTAGTCACTGGCGACTACAAACAGCACGATTAATAAGTTCAACACATTTTGCACGCCTGTAAACTTGCGTTTTGGTACCCACTGTACTTTATTGTACATGCAGAAAAAAGTAAACAATTGTTTATTGGAAGGTGTCCACGAGCAACATAAACATGGGCGTTTGATAATCTTGATTATTTCTACCTGGCTAACCCCCGACGGCTATCGGATAAAACTGGTCTATGATAACCAACATAAATCCTGTTTGTTTCCTAACGCTGGCTTTCACTGGCTACCATAAATAAGGATACTTCATAATCTTGCTTTCAGCTGGCCAGTATAAATGTGAATATTTGACCATGCTGGGTGTTTATGGCTAATATAGATAATAATATTTAATAACGTTTGACACGCAGTCTTCTTCCCAACATCCTCAAACATGAACCAGTTGATGGATTTGTCTTTTATCGCGTCTGATATTATGTTTGCACAAGAGATAAGAGCAGTTTTACGAAGACCACATATACTGGATAAAGGGTGAAGTCTCCTGTGTTTCTGGAGTTCGTCGTCTGTATGTAGATCTCAGCGGCTATACGGACGCCTAGGGACAAGATTTATGTACGGACTAAGACACGAGACCGCTCGTGCAGTCTGGCTCTATCCTCTAATATCCGGTTCAAAGTCTAAGCTACTTTACAGTCGGAGCATGGCAGTCTGTGCGGGAGATGCAAGTAAAGATGGGGGCGGATGTGGGAGGGCGGTTTGAGTAAGAGATGTGATCGTCGCGGTCCCCAAAAAGTGACCTGCGTTGTAAATCCTCCCATAAATCCACCATCAGCACTTTCTTTGCCACACATTGAATTGAACTAAGCCCTTTTGCAGTGCCCAGGGTCAAGAACACATTTGATGTTACAAAAGTCTGGAACTAAAATCCTCTTATGACGTTAGCAGGGTATACAATCTGTTTTTTCACTCGTTCTCTCTGCATTATGTGGGGTTTTCGCCTCTCTACGTCTGTATATGTTTTTGTCAGTCTTTATCAGTATGTCTTTGTCTCTTTATGCATGTCCGTTTGTCTTCCTGGGCCAGCTGCACAACACATTTCTAATTTTAAACACTTTTAGGCCTTAAATCTATTTAGATAATCAGTTTAAAGTGTACACCACAATTTTAGAATTTTTAAAACTAAAACTGCTTTAAGTAAGATAAAGTTGTTTAAGTCTGACTTTCCGTCCTGTCAGTACAACTTTTGCATGTTCTTGTGCAATGCATCAAAATGGCAGAGAAGAGATTTTGCTTCTTTAAAACAGTTTTAAGGTTTAGAAACATGTTTTGCAACTGGCCTCTGTCAGTCAGAAAAAACTACCTCAGGAAAAGCCATTATCTTTACATTTACAATAATTATCCAATTAAACAATTGTAAAGGGAATACTTTTATGTGTAAACATAATTTTCAGTAATATATTAATAAATCCATGCACAAAGAAACTAAAATAAATTAGGAAGCCAATAATCAAGGAAGACAACATCAGATAAGTGCCTGAGGATTCCAGTAACCATGTGCAGCAGGCATTATTTAATGTCGTTGACAAAGATAAGAAATGAAGAAAAACAGATTTGTAACTGTTGTTCAGCAAACGAAACAAAATAAATAAATTAAAAAAAAAACACGTTGCCGGGAGAAGAAGGAAATGTCAGCTGAGACGACGAAGCCGCTTTTGTGTTGCGTCTGGTTCCCGCAGTTTCACGATGAGACCAGGTCTCCTTTCAAAGAAAAGCTGCCACCTGTATCAGTTAGCTCCCGTGTTGAATTTCCTCTACGGCGAAGTAGGGGAAAATAATAATAATAATAATAAAAAATTAAGACCCTTTTCACGCTATGAAGTCACATCTTCTTCAGCTGCAGCTGCAGTAACGCCCATCAGCCTTAACGGAGCCAGTCAAACACTACGTGACGATGACGTTACAAGTCACGGACGTGTGGAAGTCTAGCGCCATCGCTTGGTGACGTCACGTGGGTCACGGTCCGTTATTGAAAAGTTGCGTGACCATAATACTTCACGATAATCATAGTGGCTTACCCTGTATTACCAGGAATCGAAAGGTCAAGATCTTATAACCTAATTTCTTGCTCTTAGGTTGACAGACCCTCTGTAGGCACCTACCTACCTCTTTCGACTCTTGTCCGAAAGGTCAAGCGAGTCTCAGCAGCGGAGGTCTCCTGTCATGCCTCTGTGCCGTTTGAGACACAAGAGACATGAACCCGCAAAAGACTAATATGTCACCAGACGCTGACACGCTGTATATTTTCCGAGATCCCGTATCGACCATTTTCTTGTATCTTTACGGTCCCCCGTCTTTGACTCTTACACGTCTGAATTATAGGTCAACACGATTTTCTGCCCACAAAAAAGTCTAGATGGACAGACATCCACAAGAATTCCCCGCCTATTGGATCCGCGATTGGCAAGTCGCAAGTTTAAGGCCCAGACAGATTGATACACTTGCGGATTAGTTTATGGCGAAGTTGTCGTGGAAGTCTGCGTCACAGGGAAGAGAGGGCGTGGTTGAAGTCAGTCGCTTGTTGAACATCGTTAGCTCGTAGGGAGGGAGGACTTTGTTTTTAATCGCTTAACAGATGTCTGCCTGTGTTTTTACCCTAATTACAAGCAGCTTTCTCGATGGACCAGGCTCTGCTGACCGAGGGAAAAGGTCAGTTACATTACATCGATGTCCCTCTTTCAGCGGCTTTGCTGGGGGATGTCGACACGCCGAAGACGAGAGTTCGATCTGTCTGACTTGGTGACCATTGAACTAGGGGGGGGGAGGGGGAACTACCAGTGGTAGGAAAGCCACTATCCATCTGGCCTTCAAACTGTGTTTCGCCCACCGCACTTTCACCCATGTACTCCGCTTGCAAAAGAAGTATGCGACGAATCGATCGCCTATAATGATTTTTCGGGTATCTTCTGTGCATCTACAGTCGGGCATCTTCTGTGAGCCCCAGTGGGGAAAATTCGTTAACTATACCCGCGTAACAGAACAACACTACAGTTGTTTCTTCTTTACAGGCATTTCTCTTAGTACGGAGTTCAAGTGTGGAATTCTTAACATGGGTTTTTAATATTCAGGATTCTTTCCTGATCTGTCATCCTGTAAGGGGTAGTGAAATATTACACACACACACACACACACACACACACACACACACACACACACACGCGCGCACACACATATATTCACACACATTCCTGTACAATATATCTCACTCACATCCATTTAATTGGTCGGTTTATAACAGCCAGTAGACTAAACACTGATTTTCTGTATCACTCACTCATTCTTTCCCTCTTCTAGCCTTCCAATGTATATTTGCGTATGCAATCAAATAAATAAAACTACATAAACAGATGTAAACAGCGGATAAACTTTCGTCATGTGATGTTTCTGCCCTTCTCCTAACAAAAGTCACAGATGTATACACATACTAACTCATATTCTCATATATATATATATATAACATCTTTTTCTCTCTCACATTAATTTTTCTAGGTGACCGTCCTCCGTAAAAACCTTGAAAATCGAGCAAATCTAGTGAGGGTCTCTTTATTTCTTGAATTTAATAATGAATGAAACTTAGTGAAAGGACAGGGGTGGGGAACGTCTATAAGGTTTTTCCATAGCACTATAAAATGTAAATTAAGTTGAAAATATCAACAACAACAGCGTAAATTTTGAGGGACGAAGTAGAAATGTCCCTTACAGGATACACAGGACACATACAAGTACCTGACGGGACAGACACGTGTGCTTTTCGTCGGCTGCCCGCGGCCTGTATGGACGACTTTAGATGTCTGCCTGTGACATTCACCCCAAGCTGAGGTAAGACCACTTTCTTATCGTTCTTCGACCATGTCGGCTCTTACAATAAAAATAATGATCATCGACATTGCTGTGATCTTTAGCGTACAGTTCACCTACAAGTACCAAACCTTATCCTTTCACTGATTTCTAAAGGATCAGCAAATAAAGTGATGGATCTCACGACACAGAGACATAAGCGACTTGACTGAGAGTTTACTCTTCTAACAGCATGTCTATCTCCACCAGACTCCTGACCTACTCATCAATCTTCACAACATATCCGCCGCCTTCCTACAACTGAATCCTTCAAATCTGCATTGAAAACGCACCTCTTCCTTGAGCATTACTCCTAACACAGTCCACTCAATGCTCGTCCTTCTTACCCTCCCACCTTTCGCTCTTGCTACTTGTCTACCTATCTTTCTCTGCAGAATCGCTATATTCTCTGTTCCTGTTACTTAGTGCCTTTTTGTGTTTTCTATCTTTCTTTTCTGTTTGTCGTCAGTACTGTCGTTTATTCTTCCGTCCCTCGTCCTCTTCCCCATTTTAAGCGCTAAGAGCATGCTCTCTATGAGTGTGAATATGCGCTATAAAAATCTCAATTTATTACTATTATTATTATTGCAGACAGTACGACCTAAAACAAAGAACACGGCTCAACGACAATACCTTGTCACTGCCAACACTCCAAACAAATCATCTACCAGAATAAACGTAGTATAGGAGATACTGTCTCCCACAAATAAGATTAACAAAAAAGGTGGAGACATTAGGTTCCTGTGGGTCTTCTCCCATATTAGAATAAAAGGAAAAGAAGAAGCTGACAAACTAGCTAGAGTGGCAGTAAAATGCCAATCCTAAAGAAAAAGACTAGTTATAAAACCAGCAGTAAACGTTAGCTGGCCAGAAAAATACAGAAGTGAAGGTCAAGGAACTACGAGACTGTTAGATGACCTGCCCAGTAATCAAATCAAATTTGTCCTCCCAGTCCAAAATAACTAGAATGAGAACATTTAATTAAATGTAAAGACTCTCTTACATGTACATGTGGTGACTTATCACCTTGTTGTTGTGTTGCTGGAACTAGGAAAAGAAGACTTCAAACAACTATTAGATAAATAAAGCCGGCATTATGCATTAACTGCTACCCTAACTGGTCAACAGAAAGCTATGGCATACCATACTGTCATTAGTTGTAAAAATAGTGGCAAGCCATCTCAATTCTAGATTCATATCAACAGGCAAAGAATACAAACTGAAAAGCATATCCCCCTGAAAACCAATAAAAACAAAAACAAAATCCTTTAACATTGCTGTAAATGAATTAATGCGACTGCTAGTGTATCATAGCCATAACTTAAATTTTAAATATCTTTAAAATGAATTAAACAATAGTAAATATGGATTCCTTTGCTCATTCATAACTAGAGCAACAACCAAACATAAGTTGAGGTAAAAATAAATAAAGTAGCATTCTAGTCCCCCAACCCCCTCCACAAAAATGCAGAAACTGTAAAGACGATGGCAAACCATACAAATGACATTAAAGACAAAATAATATTAAAATGAAAAACTATAACAAACTAAAGGTCTTTAAAGTAATGAACAGTAGATACAAATACGAGCCTCAAACTAAGTCTCGAATATAGGAATAGAGCAACATAAGGGGTCTGGCAACCAGTACAGTGCATCACCACAGCGGACTTGGCAGACTGCAGGACACCAAGAGCAAGAGTCCACAAGAGGGCGCCAGCAACAAGAAACAACGCCTGCAACATCACAGAGCAGCGACCTTCCTCCCACCCCTACCCTAACCCTCATCCTACCTTACATCCCCAACTCCCCTACATTCCCCTAGATTACAATTCCCCATGGTGCGAAATCGCCTTTAGATCAAGCACTTTCCCCTTCCACTTACAACAAAAACAAGAACAACACTCACTCACTCACTCACTCACTCACTCACTCACTCACTCACTCACAAAAAGCAGAAAATGTGCTAAGTTCAAAGCAAAGTGAGGACCACTTATGTGATGTTATAGTGCGATAACCAGTGCCAGTGACTGTATGCTAGTATCGTGTACAAATAGTTCACAAATCATTACTTCGTCAACTCGCGGTACAACAGAGACAATTCTTCTTCAGCTTACTAATCTTCTTTTGTAAATGATTTATTACCAGCATTCTTTTTCTTTCGCAGCTAACCTTTTACTGGTAACTGACCTGTTTAACTGACAACTTCCCGAGTTGCTCTCTTAATTATTAATTTATAATATGTCACTTCGTTATCGACAACAATGCTTCTAAATCATTTAGAGTATACATGTAATTAAGATCTTACTACTCAAAGGCATGTATTTTTTTCTACACTGAATTATATTGTCCTTTGGTAAAATTCTCCCTTTTTTCTTTGTTCTTTGGCAAACTGATTAGATAAATTCATAATAATTTTTTTTACCGCACACGATGTTATAGTAGCTTTAAAATTACTACCAGGCTCTTTGTTACAGTGATTGATTAAACATTTTTTTTTGCCTGAACTCGAGACCTTTCCTATTATACCCGGACTGATTTCCGCGTGACCTTAGCTGTCTGTTTTGCTTCGTGGGTGTCTTCAAAGTCCGTCTGGCGTGCGCCCAGCAATTCCTCGCGCACACCTACGCCGATCCTCCTCCCGTGCGCATATTCTCCATTAAAAAAATAAAGAAAAGAAAAACCGACACGAAACAGGCTCAGCAGACGTCGGTCCTCACCATTTGAGCTCCACGTTCCTCCCCATGACAACGACCATGCGCTCTAACGTCAACAGGCAGATGACGTCACAAAAGGAGCCAACTGCTTTCATTGGAAGACGGAACCGGAACTGCGTGCCTCGCTCTGCCCTCGAAATTAATTAATTCACTTGGGCAATTCCAGTTTACAGGGGATTGAGAAAGACTCCACAGGCAAACCACCTGTGCGTCGACAGGCTGACAAGTTCTGTCAGTGAACTAGACATCTTTGTTTATCTTGTAAGTGCTAGCGTGCTCAGACAAGCCACGTCTTCACCTCCTTAAGGATTAGAAAATAAAGAAGTTTAGAAGAAAACTTTCTGGAAGGACCAATGCTGTGATTAAACGCTAAGGAACGTAAAGGAAATGTTCGTTTTGACGGTCTTCGAGAGGAAAGACGCTTTAAGAAAACAAGCAAAGAAAGAGGCACTTGTTGATCTGAAGAAGTGGAGAGATGGGCTTGGTGCTGCAATGAATGTCAGTTATAAATGGGCTGTTATTGCCACCCGGGCGGTCGGTAAAGAGAGACAACATCTTTCTGCGTATTCTGATATCAACAAACATGAATTTGTGCTTGGAAACGCCGGTAGTGACAGGTGCACCCGGGCTGGCGATGTTGGCTTTGTCAACTGGCTGGTGATGTATTAATTTGTAGGGACATAATTAGACAAACAAATACAAAGTCATTTCATTTATGTAATCTAAGATTGTTTCTCACAGCTTTAAGAGCGGGAAGGATATGTACCACATATTTTTTATGAAAGATGCCGCTGTTAAATTATCAAATCACACGGGAAATCGACTATACATATATATATATATATATGCAAACAACAGTGATAAAAAAGAATTTTTTAATAAAGAAATACAAGTAAAGAAAGAAATAGAGGATTAAAGGAAGGAAAATGGAAATACAGGCAAACAGTTAGGAAGAAAGAGAGAATCAGGAGGAAAAAGAGAACGTAGTAAAAAGAAGTCTTGTCAGCAGGTAAACTGTGGTCTACACTATGAAACTTGAACCCACCTGATCGAGTTCTTAAGAAAAGAATCATTCTCCGAGTTCCTCCTGATTCAATATTATTTGTCTTGCTTAGTTCTCGGTGGATGTCCTTGTCAGGTTTCGAACTCCTCTTCAAGTATTTACAGGATAAGTCTCAAACATTCCCGTAACAAGTTTCAAGCATTCCAGTAACAAGTCCTTAATACACTTCTGTCAAATCTGGAACATTCCAGTGTCAAACGTCGAACACTCCCGTGTCAAGTTTCAACGACTACCGTATCCAGTCCCAAACACTTCTGTAAACACTCCCTTGTTAACTCTCAAACACCTCCATGTCAAGTCTCAAACATTCCCGTCTCGTCTCAAATACTCGTTTGTTGCGCATCCCCACGTTCTTGAGTATGCGAAGGGGAGACAACCCCGTGTGACAGCCCCGCGTTTATCGCGATTCCTAGTGCTTGTGTTGGAGGCAGTGAAGCAGCCGATGCCTGCCGCCACACGAAAGCTGTGATCGATTCCAGAGAAAAAGGACAGAGAGAAGGAGGGAGGAAGACACACACACACAGATACAGTGCCTCAGCACGGTCATGTGACGTCGTTCCGCAGAGAAAATAGTCCCTCTTCCCTTCTGTAATGTTTCGTCAATACCTATCAAAGGTTGTCTTCGACAGGTATTTCTTTCACCAGAAAATGTAAAGGGTGTGGTCTGTCCCAAGCTGGATTCTGTCAGATGTGCATGCCGCTACACAGCCCACGCACCCTAGTAAAAATGTCCATTCAATTCTGACATCTTTATGAAAATCGTAACTGTTTTTCTTGCAGCGTGGGCTTCGGTTTAAAAGAGGCTAGCTGCTGTGACTGGATATCACGCATGGTGACTTCAGTGGATGGTGATATCATCGGTTCTGGTGGTGTCAATGCACGTAGTGATGACATTGTTCTCGCACAATGTAGTAAATCTCTGAAGGCCCCTGCACATCGTGAGATGGGAAAGGTAAGCGACTACCTGGAAGATGGACAGCTCTGCACCCTCCATCCACCACGAAATTCTTGTAAAAGTGAAGTAAGGAAGTAACAGAAGCGTAGATAATTTAAGAAAAATAAAAAAATAACGAGAACCAATGAAGTACAAACTAGAACATCAGTAAGGGACACAAAATGCTTTAGAAATCAAAACATAATCAGAGTTTAAATAGTTCATCATGAAGCTAGAATCCCCGTGGGCATTCAAAAAAACAAAATAAAACAAAAAAACAACAAAAAAAACCCAAGTTACATCACTCTGCAAAAAAAAAAGAAATATCAGAATCCATGAAAGTATATTCAGCAAATGAAGTGAACGCTAGAAATGCACAATACCAGAATCAGAGCAAAGAAAACAAAACTTGTGATAATGAGCATATCCATAGAGAGCTAAACAAAAACTGGAATACTCAAAAGGCTCTTAAAGTGTCAATCAAAACGTGGCTGGGGGTAAAGGAAACCCGTTAAGTCAACATTTTTCAGACGATAAAACGACACACGCTTGCTGAGTCCATTCAAAGAATCGAACAGACCGGCAACAGTCTTCAAGATGACAGAATAGAACATAACACAAGGTCAGCCGCCGGAATATGAAGCGTTGTATCACAAATAAAACTCAAGGAGACGGGGCAAGACAACTGTATGTGGACATTCAGAAGTCACGTGGACATGGTTTGAAGTGAGCATTTACTAGATAATGAACATGGGACCTGGTTACCAGTATTTTCTTTTGCTGACCTATGTGACGCAGGCTGTCTTTTAATTTGTCCTTTACGCCGTCCAGTGAAAATGCTGCAACTGGCTTACCTGGCGACTAGTTTTGTCGAAGCTGAACCGTAGTATTTAATAGGAGTGGTTGTTAAAGCAAACGTTGCAGGTTCGTTTATATGAATTTTTTTTTTCATTGGTAATACAAGATTTTTTTTGTTTTGAAGAGCTTTTGTGTCTGTTTTAACGTCTTGATATACGACAGATATATGTGGGGGTAGGGTTAGGTTTAGGGTTTGGTTTAGGGTTTTCTGTAGGCTTTTATTTTGGACGGAATGACTGATTAGACAAAACTATCGAGGCCAAGGTTTGTTAAACTGGTTTTTGATATTTATAACATCATTTGCGCGCCATACAAAATTATCTACTTAAAAATGACCTAGCTCCATTTGGTCACGCTGTAGTTTTACCACCGTGAATCAACATAATCCGCATTTTCGTAACTAGAGGCGCAAAACCTATGCTCTGCCACTATGTAAAGCATACGAAGACAACTTTTGGAGTCTGTAAAATATACGTTTATAACTTTAAAGTTCTTAGAGGAGACAGAGTATGTAGTAACCCTCGGCTAGGGTGAAGGTCACATGGATGCACAATTCTCCCAAATCGTCCATATATGCCGTGAGCAGCCGACGAGAAGCACAGGTGTCTGTCGCGTGATGTTATGTATTCGTACCCTGTCTGTCCCGTGATGGACATTCCTTGCTCGTCCCTTAAAATTTACATTATTATTAGCCATCACTTTATATACATTTATGTTGTTATGAAAAAAGCTAATAGATTTACTGAAATCTGCGATTGCCTTGGCTGGCCGGATCAAATGATTTCGCAGGCCTTATACAGCCCGCCGGCCGGACGTTCCCCACTCCTGCCATAGAGGAATGGGAAAGATAAGGCAGCGAGTGAAAGGAAATGGGCACCACACTCACTCAAAGGTGTAGCCGAGAAAAATGATGTCTCTAATACCTCCCTCCCCCAGCTACCTTTTTTATCGTAATGCTTTTGGACCATAACTAATCTTCGTGTAAAAGCTACCTCTAGTGTATGACTATGCACAAGAAAAACAAAAATATAATAACAGCACTTGATTTTCCCCAACAATGGTGTCACTAGGCGCAAAATCTTTTCGTTTACATTGCACCAGCATCCGGGTGTAAGGCAAGTTTCAGCAAGACAGAAAACAGGCAACTGCTTAGAGCTGACGAACAGGAAGCGATAACACCCGAAAGCTGTGATGCCTGGGACCGAGGAAGATAAAGTGGGTACCCATATTCTTTAAGACCTAAACACGGCTGGAGGTTTCCGATGAACGTTAGGTAAAAAATTCCATCTCTGGATTATATCGACAACACACAAACAGCTCTGAAGGCGGCGCCAGGGTGAGATACTCCTTACGGTCCCCGATGAAAAGCTGGGAAAACAAAGCGAGAGACGAAAGCCATGAGTTTCCAGGGACGGTCCTTGGAGAAGGAAAAACACGGCAGTCCCATTTCGCCTCATCAACACAGAGGCTATTGATTGGAATTCGTGGGAAGGAAGAGGAGTTGGCCAAAGGAATTAAAGACGGCTGAGCAATGCTTTTTTGTGCAGGAAGTGGAATCGTGGCACAAGATGAGAGCGTGTGGAGGACTGCGGGTCTTGGGGTTGCTAATACTCACAATGCACAGTCATCGAGTGCTCCAGAGGAAGTCTCTCTCAAATAAAAACAAAAACTAAACAAAACAAGAAAAAACCCAAGTCCTTCTCCAACGGCAGCCTTGAAACAATGGGTTACAAATCGTCCTCTCTACCCTATTGTCAGCCTTCCCCCACGGACTGAATGCACAAACCCCAAAGAACAGATAGCTGACCAGCGCTGAGGAAAATGGAGAAGTTTGATGGTGGAGGGCGTGAACAACAATAAAGTGGACCATACGTACAACCTGACCTTCTGAATAAGGAGAAATGGCGACTTGTCATAAAATGTCGGGTGTCAGACGCCGGTTGTCAGTACAGTGAGCTCAAGAAAGACCCGGAATCCGGAGGACATGCGCAAGCCGTTGTCCATCGTCTTATTTTTGCCCAGGTAACAGGTGAGAGCTGTTGCAGAATCGTAGCAAAGATGTCATAAAAAATGCAGCCATAAAATATCTTCTGCCGCAAGAGTCTCCGTCATTCTGGGTTTATCGAAAGTACTGTGGTTTGCAGGAATGGACGTCGCTTGCCATCCTTATTCACACACGTCACACTCGCAGACGATATAACAGCAGGTCACGTTGTGCACTGGCGGGGAAAACGGCTCTGCAAATGCTAAATGGAATAGTCTTCGCGGCCTTCTGCACAACATCTCGTTTTTATATATTTTATTTATTGGTTATTATTATATCTGGTGTTCATAACGTGCCCTGCAGACTGTGGTTTTGCAACGGGTACAGGATAGTTGGGATTCTGCAGCCGTCTTCTGCTTGATGCCAAAGATATACGTTAGGCATACATTTAACCAGGTTCTAGTGCGAAAATACCAAAGCAGCATTAGTCAATAATTCAATTTTCTTACACTCATGCTGAATAGGACAAATTATTTCCATGCATACGCGGTAAGAAACTTGCATCTTCAGTAGTCCCCTTTTGACGAACCTCAGATTGAAAGGCCATGCTAAAGGCTAGATGGCCATGAGGGATGCAGGTGGAGCTGATCTTCGCCATCTTTAACCCTCAAGTGAAGCTTCTGCCTACAAGCGCAAAAATGTTTTATTTTAAATGACTGGGCTGAGTGAGGTACAAGATGTGTCTCGCCAAACCCTAAGAACTTTACTGGTAACAGAAAAGAGTTTGTAAAAAACACAGTATGAAATTTACATAGATATTTTACCGTTTTCAAGGCTTTACTCAAGTGGATTGCTAGGACCATCTGATAATTAGACTTTCTGTGGACAATCCTGACCTCAAGATTTGTCCTGTTCTTGTGCTTGGTGATGTTTACTCATTTACTGTTTACAGACTTGTAACTTAAGATAGGAACTGGGAATGGTATTCCGTCGGATATGGGAGGAAATATTTTTTTATGCTGTGCGTAATCCAGATATTTGAAAAAGGCTTCGCACTCTCGTAGATTGTTAACGTTCTTTAGTTCTTTCTCCAAGCACACGAAAATGGATGGGCGACCCCACGGCTCAGACTGTGCCAACGTAATTGGTAAGGTGATAGAAAGGGACTTCATCCATTTGTGTGTTGCGCAAAGGCAGCATCGATCTTGTGGTGTGAGATGAAGCACTCGCCATGCAGATATTCAGCATCTTCGTCACTAACTGAACTGCTAAACGTTCTCATCTCTGTTACTATTATTCACTAGTCATTATAAACATCGACATTGAGTGACCACGCAGTAGCAGACACGGAAATATATAACACACACACACACACACACACACACACACACACACACACACACACACGAGTATTTGTGTACTTAGATCGCTAGCAACTTTCCTGCATGTCTGCAGACGTTGTGCCACTGTGATGTATTACAACTATCGAATCGCTCTGAGCAAATCCATAATGGCTGTCACTTGTACACTCACAGATTCCTTCCTACATGGTTAATCTGACAAACTATAGGAAATGAGCATGCTATCATGTTTATATTTCAATGATTTCGAGTATTTTGTATCGTAAAGTTTGTTTCAAATACTTTGCTTCGTAATGTTGTTAAGTATTTTGTGCTGTAATTTTATCCAGTATTTTGCATCAAAATGTCAAATATTTTGAATCGTAATGTTGCTGAGTATAAGTAATATATTGCATGGTAAAGTCGTCGAGTATTTAAACATCGTAATATTTTTGAATGTTTTCTAGTGTAACGGTTTCGAGCATCTGGTATTGATACGTTTTAAATCAACATCTGGTATCGCTATGCTGTCAAGTAACATCTGGTATCATAGCTGTCAACATTCGGTATCGCTATGATGTCAAGTATTTTGTACCGTAATGATCCCATATTGCACATAGTTTTCTCGCATCCATTTTCTGACACGCCATGCCCCTTGCCCTGTGCCCGCGCATGTTGTACGCCATTTTCCTTTACCTCTTCTCCCATTCGCCAAACAACAAACATGGCTGTAAAAGGTAAAACCCGTAAATAACTGCCTCCGCGTTTTTCTACTGAGCGGAATCGTTGGAATGATTAATAACCCAATGTCTCCATGACTGTACCCATCCACTCGCGACCTTCACGCGGAGCTTGCGGTTAAGTGCATGTCAATGGAGTTGTCACAAAGCGCACGAGATGGGAGGAAAATCAATCTTGCGATCTGTCGAAATGTTCTTGAGTACGATGAGCCATAAATGATACAACCATTCGCACATAAGGTCATTCCATAACCTTTTCAGGTCGTTGGGGAGTGAGGTGTTAGAGACCCAACTTTTCTCGGGGCCAGCTTTTACATGAGGGTGGTGCCAATCTCCTCTCCCTCGCTGCCTTACCTTCCCCAACTCTATGGAGTCAGGTACCCATTCCCGTCAGCTGGGTCGACTGGGGGGAAATTTGCTGCGCTTACCGGGAATTGAGCCAGCGCACTCATCGCTCTAACCACACGGCCATCCGCTTCCCATTCGCACATACCATGACATCATTTTGTTTTGTTGTTTGCTGTATCTCCTTCCCTTCTGTAACTCCTCTCTGCTTTACAAGCAGGAAGCTGACCTGTACTACGGCGCTCCGGGAATGTGGTGTTGACTGCATCTCTGGGTCCTCGTGAATGATGCCAATGAAGTTAACCCTCCCCACCCAACTTTAGTGGTTCCTATGTATCTATATATGTTCCTATGCACTCTGGTAGTGAGGGTCTGATGACACCGGTAGCCCTTTAGTGGTGAAGGCCTTATGGCAGTAGTAATGAGGACCTGGTGGTAGCACATCATAACTGACCTGCATGGCTGTTTGTTGTTATTTATTAAAGTGGTGCATGCGTAGAACCGGTCGCGTGACACAGCAAAGTGGTTGTGTTTTAAAAAATATAAAAAAGACAGCAGATGATTCTTTGTAAAACTCAGTTACACATAGAGAGTGCTATGCTGCACAAAAAGTCCTATATTGATTGCGCGCGCTCACACACACACACACAGTGAACGCAGAGGCAGGTCTGTAACAGAACAGATTGTTTTTGTTTCTGATGTCTCCTATTTTGTGAGGAATCTCTGTCAGTAAAGGTCAAGACAATGATTTTAACAGCGGCAAAAAGTTTGTCTGGCTTCTTCTTGCACAGACACCATGGCGGGATGGACTGTAGGGTCATGCGCAGGTCAGCTAACGCCCGCAAACACACTGCTTAAAAAATATTATCGTTGAATCTGTGAAGAGGAGTCAAAGTTTATCTCTTCCCTGTCAGAGGGATCTGCGCTGTAAGACTCTGTGTGTGTGTGTGTGTGTGTGTGTGTGTGTGTGTGTGTGTGTGTGTGTGTGTGTGTGTGGGTGTGTGTGTGGTGGATATATTATATACACACACACGCTTTTTGTGTCCATGATATCACTAACATGAAACAACCACTAAAGAAAACATCATTAAATGCTGTTAAACGCCATTTGGAGTAATACAGCGAAAAGCAACACCGCCTGCCTGTGCCTGTTCTCACAAAATACATAATGACTGCATATCGATCCCACGCCATGCAACACTCCATCATACACGTGCGCGCGCATTTCAGGGTGCGCCACTGGTCGTGTGCGGTCCAGCAGATATAATATTGATGATCATTGCACGCTGCCAATGTCCGGTCAGGGTAGAGTGGTTCGGCCAGCTGGTGTTTGCGATGCAGACTCGTGGTCAACAGACCAACGATACAGATTCTATCGCATTCATTGGTTGGGGGGGGAAGGATATGAAGCCCATAAAAAAAAACATCGCAGAGAGATAAGAGTACATATTCTGAGCACGTGTTATTCCCAACCGTCCCTTTCCAGTCGATCGGCAAATAAGCTGCAGCGAGAGCCTGAACTGCAGCTCACCCCCTGACCCAGCAGCACGCAAACACGCAACTAATTTTTTTTCATGCGGGGGGTGGCGGTATTGCAGTCAGCAGAAACACATTCTGCGGACATCAGTTTCTGTTCAGCGACAATTTCTTTGTAACGCTCACTGTTTAGGTTACAGGGCCGTGATTGTTTAATTGCTTTTTATGTATATGTATCTTTCAGCTGTCTTCCATTATTATCCTGCAAACTGTTTCGTTTGCGAAAGTAGCTTTAGAAGATGAAATCGGCGCCATAGAAAGAAAGAAAGAAAGAAAGAAAGAAAGAAAGAAAGAAAGAAAGAAAGAAAGAAAGAAAGAAAGAAACAAAGAAAAAATAAAAAGATATGAAAAAGAACATGCAATAAAAATGAATGAACGAAATAAAATGTCAAACTTTTTCGGGCTTAGGTATTTGAAAAAAAGTCAAAAGCAAAAAGGCAAATTCTTTACGACTCGTCGATTGCAGTTAAAACACGTGCAGCCTGTCGGAATGCTGAGTTACCCAGCATGCATTACATGGCGGACCCGGTCGCTGACAGTAGAGAGAAAGCAACGGTCAAATGACGACCATCAACGACACGAGGGCATCCCGGGAGGGAGTGTTGGGGTTATGGTTATCGCTCTCCCCACGAGTTAGGAAGTCATGAAGATGGTGTAGGCTTTCCTGTAATAAGATGTTGCAGAACCAGAAGTAAACAGTAGATTATAACAGAAATTGGCCAGAAATACTTTGAGGGACAAGAGACAAGTAAAGCCAGGTCTCCCGAATCCTTTTTCAAGAACAAATCTCGTTCTGGGAACGTCCCGAACCCTCTGTTACCCAGACGAACATCTCCAAGGCATATACCTAGGAATAAAGAATAGCTAAATGGTAAAATCAGGCATGCACGTGAATACGGTTTAAAAACAAATTTGTCTGGTTGTCTGTCTCGTTGCTCACCCCACTCCCCATAAATCTCTGAAAACCTATTTGCAGGTAGGTAGTATAGTTGAGGAAGTTTGCGGATCTATTACCGATAGCGAGTGATTTTTTTTTTTTTTTTTGCTGTTACTGGAAAACCCATTATGTTGGGTAAATGAAGTTGTGGGGTAAGGGGGATGCTAATAAACTTTATGAGGCGAGCACGTTCATAGAACCGTGTAGAATGATCGATAATCAATATAATAAGGCTGTTTAATTTGTTTCAATGGCATTGCTATGAAAGCTATAAGATGGGCTGATTAGTGATGGAGTCGGCTGAACAGCGCAGAGAACATCTAATGGGATGCGGGTGTTTGTACTTAGACGTTCAGAGAAGAAACCCATTTCTGGATTCTGTATCTAGCAACCATTCTATAAACTGTCAGTCTCTTTGTCCGACGAACAATTGAGATATGAATAAAAGATTGTCGACATTGTGAACATTTTAAAAAAAGTCATCTGCTACCTTTCATTAAGAAAAGAGGTGATAACTTTTATGGATCGCCGAGGGAACACTGCTGTAAGTTCGTAAAGCCCTTAAAAAACTGAGTTAACGATAAACCATCAGAAATACACTACTTTGTTTAACCATTGGACGCTACACAGCTGTGGCTAGACTACAGTACATCCAGAACTACGGAAAAGGAATTAACTCCTAGACATTAAATACACAAGTCTACAGAGCCCGAAGAACTACAAGACTTGGATCAAGATAAGGACACGGAAATACTGGAAAAAAAAACTGGACAACAACGAAGACTTTTAATGAAGAAATACTGCAGACATGGAATACATACGGAAGTTGGGTTGCACTGTGTACGTATGTCCTTTAAATACATTACAATGTACAAAATTTTCACAATCTTAGAGACACTGACGAGTGCTGGAACCAAGAGATAGGGAGGCTCATGCAGCCCGGCACAGGACGTGTTTTGCCCCCGAGACTCGGAAGGGAATCTGCACGTGACGTGCTGACTGCGCAGCTAAGCGCGTGCATCTCCACGCACGGTGCGCGGCCGTTTGTCCAGATCGTTTGCACGGCAGACGCCGCAATGGTCGACCCTTTTTATGGCCGTCTGCTGGCGTGCATCAGGGTAGCCCTTTACTGGCATCGTGTTCTGAGGACTACCACTGGTTTAAAGAGCGTCCAAAGGAAGACTCCATATCTTCTGGATGTCAGAACGATTTGGAAGTAACGAGAATTATCTGCGTGACTCAGTCTGTTGTGTGAAACTGCACATAATGAACTTTGCTACAGGATGCGTCTTTTCTTGTTGAAGGAGCCTGACCCTTATCCTCCCCTCCCAACCTAACCCAGGAATATTTAGAATATTGTGCACAATTTTATTTGTCGTGAACATTGCTCATTCATATGATTGATTCTTGGATTCTTGATTCAATGGAGACTTCAATGGGGTGAATTTGTCTCTAATTGTCCCATAATCTTCGTCAGTTTGTTTAATACTTTTCAGTCCCTTATGAGGTTAATCAACTATCATCATGTACAATTTAAAAAGATGAAGAAACGAGTTTTAGACGAACATATATAATAATAAATTAAGTAAGGAAAACGAAAGAAAACACACATAAATTCAACTAATCACTTCAAGGAACAGATATTGTTGTGCTATTATTATTGTAATAATAATAATAATATGGTAATGTGTCATACAGTCGCGTTTAGCTTTAAAAATTGACTGTATCTTCCATCAAAGGTTAATAAAAGTGGGGTGGGTGAGGCGTATTAACAAGGACCATGTAGGAAAGACAGCAGCTGTTGAGGAAGAAGCGCCGGTAACCGAAATATTAACAGATGCGGCAGCCTCCTCTCTACCCCATTTCAACAAACGTTTACTTACTGAACCCTGTTGCAAGCTAGCAGTCTTTGAAGCAGTGTCGGGTAGATTGCAAAAGCAAACAACGATAAACAGAACGCAAAGCGAAAAAAAAAAAAAGAAACTACTTGTGGTGAACAGCTGCTAGAATATTTTGACAGGATCTTCACGTGGCTTATCCAAAACATAACCATTTTTTCACACTAGTTTTGAAAGTGTTGGAAACTGGGATGTTAACGGATGCTATACGCCGAACCATCAACAAAACAATTAAGGCTATTTCCCTGTTAAGCAGCAGGTTTTCTAAAGAGGTACCACTTTCTAAAGAACAGTGTGCCCCAGTCGAGATGTGAAGACAAGGTTGTAAATAATTATCTTGAAAGAAAGCGCTTAAAGAAGGCGACTGTAACCGCCTATTGAACATAATAAAGCCGCACACAAACATACACGTATAGGTGCATATACAAAAAAAAAAGCAAATCAAGAGAAGACTAACAGGCTTGGCTTTCGTTTCCTCCCAATAACTACGTGATGACTGCATTGACTTCATCTAAAATCTGAGCTCCAAAAGTTTTTTATTCCTGAAAATCAATCAGAAATGTTAATTTAAATAACTTCGTAACATCAGCTTAAGCTTTACATTTGCCTTCAGTGTGTATTTTAAGAAGGAAACATTACGAAGCATAATTACACGTCAAAAGTCTCAGGTAAACACAGAAAAATAAGAAAGACGAACAAAGTTAAAATAATTGAGTCGAAATTCAATATCCTTGCTGCTGTTTCTTCCCATGTCCCACGTGATAACGTGAACGTGGTGGCCGACTGACATGAAGTAATGGTGTCTGCGATCTTTCTCGACATTTCCTGTCATTTGATCACAAATACAACTTCGGATTTTATCAGCCTCACTAACAGGTTGAGACGGAGACAGCCGTAGAAACGAAAAAAAGCAGCTCATTCTTCTTCATTTTTCTTGACGGCTTGAATAGTCGCCCCAGACTCAGCGTATAAAATATACATTCTGTGACATTTACATGACTTCCTGTGTAATTTATGTCTTAAATCTGTATTGATCGTTCACAGACAGACACACACAGAGAAAATGAGAAAGGTGGGGTGCTGGAGTGGAGTGGAGGAAAGAAGGAGAAAGAATAGTGAGTGACCTTGTGTCCACACCTGTTTCTGGAGTAAATATTTGTTATCTCTTAGTTGTTTATTATGCTAATTTCTTACTTCTATTTGACGTTTCGTGGAAATAAACATTATATGGTGTTTCTGTTGTTGCTGCTGACAACGATCGCAGTGTCAATGAGAATGACGATGAAATGATTTATATTTTTAAGAGTTTGTCGATCAGGTTAGTCTTGAAAATGAATGTGCATTAAGACAATATCCCCCATAGGGGGAGATTACACTAGATTACTCATTGCCGATGAATGTGACTTGTTTCTAGGGGTGTTCCCACACTGTTAAAAAGTATTCGTGGATTTAAAAAAATATGGAATACAGTTTGGATAGAGAGAAGGCGGGAAAAAGATCCGGCAGGCAGACAGACACACTGAACGAAAAACTTGAAAAGAAAAACAGTTTCGTGGAAGCTCTTAAAGCGATACTGTTTACCTCCCCCTCACCAGCCCACCCACTCAGCCACAAATGCATCAGCCACTGCTATTCAGAAGCGATTTCGAACCACCCACAAAGTGCAAATTTGTGGCCTATAAGAAAAAAAAACCGATTGGAAGGTAACCGCAAGGTGCTCCCGTGTAGATCGAAACATACTTTAACCCAGGCTTATAATCAGTTGTCACAGAAGGGCTTTAAGTAGCGTGGGAGGACTGATTGGCACTGAATTCTGTTTGGTCAATCAAATGAGGCAGACTAACTATAGTACGGCTCTATATTCTGCTATGCCCAGCAAATATTTTCTACGAAGCAGTCAACCGGAACCGCCTAAGCCTGCATTTCAACCGGTCGTGACCAAAAAAATCTTCCACAAAATAAAGTACAGGAAAGAAATTGGAGATAAAACGACTGTTGAAAAGAAAGAGCGAAAAATTGAAAGACGAAACAAAGAAAAGTAAAAGGAAGCCCCACCAGAAAAGACCAGAGCTAATGAGAAAACCACGACTTGGCCAGGAACCTTGGCGCCGTGAACGATTTATTTTGGGTCATGAATTCTAGCATTAGAATTCTAAATGTGACTTGTCAACAAACCTGTTGTCTGGTTCAAACATTGAGCGTTTATCCTTATCCTACAAGATAAACAGCCGGTGTTCATCGAGAAGATGCACTTTCACACATGCCGCAGTGGTGGGAAGATTTCTGAGAGAAAGCAAGTTATCGCTGACGATCTCTCATTATCGGCGATAATGGCGCAAAGGAGAAGACCTACGAGCACCCTGCCTTGAGGCAAAAATCTACCGTTGTTTATGAACATAAAAGTAATTCGGAGAGCAGTGCTGCTGCACCCTTGTCCGAGACATCAAATGCACCTTGTCTGCTTCCATCATAAACCTGCCAAACGCTCATCCACCCGGCCAGAACACCTGAACAGAAAAAAAAACTGTGGGAAGGTGCTTCCACTTGTTTACCGAGCGAACTGACCTGCTTCGATCGAAGAGTGCGCGGCGATTCGCCATAAAAAGTGACGACTCGACCCCCAGGCCCGCAGGACAGTGAGTACCGAAGCCCTGAGTTTATCTCACCGCAGTCAGCACTTTGCGCTAAGCAACACTCACTAATGCAGCCCAACATTAATCGATGGAGTAACCTCCCCTAGGCCGTGAGTTTCCGGACTTTGTCGAACGTTCGCGATCCGTCCGCTGGGTCGACAAGACCTGGCTGCAATTTGCATGGCAGGGGTAACCACGCCAATGAACGTTCTTGTCATGTGTCTCTGCTTAAAAAAAAACAAACCTGTTGCTGATTTAGAAATGTTCCTGGACGATGCTGCTGCGTTAACCTCAAGGTCACTGAGAGAATCTGAATTCGATCAGCGCAAAGCTGTGTAATTCTGATTTCCCTTGTTCAAATATGTATAGTTTTGGAAACATAATCGGCCCACGGGAGAAGAACCTTCTTTTCTTGCCTTCTTGATTTGTCTTAAGATTACAGAGTCTTAAGTGTGAGCTAGAACGTATTTCACGAACCAGAATGTCAGACCTCAAGTTCCCTGACCAAACGATAAAAACTGTAGACATTATCTGTGGCTTGGAATACAACAATTAAATTATGGAAATTTTGGCAATAACTAGTCGACTGATGATAGGATTCCGTGACGAGGGAACGCTTTGTTTGTGTGCTTTTTGACAAATGAAGAAATTTGTAGCTGCCAGAAATATCTCATTCTAAAATCAGGCGACACTTCCTTTGAAAAAAGGTGGACTTGGAAGACGAGGACTAAGGGCATGCAAACGTACAATAATGGAAACAAATTAATGAAAAGAAAGAATATGACTTTGAATTATGTGCATGGCTAATCTTCACACGAAAGCTTTTAATGTGCCTTATTTTTGTTTTGATCGTCTTGCTTGACAATACACAGCGATGTTGCCGCACTTTGCACATCGCACACAAGCTGGAAGAAACTTGTTACTTCTCGAATTTTTGTCTCAAGTATTTGCTCAAGGTAACAGTACGCTTCACATTCAAACTAGGTCTTGTCCGAGTTACCGGACATCACGCCATCATCGCCCGTTTTATTGACTCTTCCTTTCACTGACTTCCAATACTCTCTAAAACAGAAGCCAGTACTTCCTTTCCTTAACAACCAGTGAAACCTAACCTCAGTCTAACGGGATTATAGCGTGCGCCGAACAAATCAGCTTGTACTATTTTAGTGCTTACACTCCTGTTAACGTTTTATTGTCAACTTTGGGGTTCAGTACATCGCAGAGCGATGTACAAAACGACTGGAAGGAGTGGGAAGAGCAAGAAAACGTTGGAACCAACGACTGGAACGTCAGCGATTGAGTCCGCACCATGACGTAGGCGTCCAGCTGAGTGGATTGCGTTAACCATTATAGGGACGTGCTGGGTTTCCAGCATTACAAGAAAGAACCAAAAGAAAAGAAAGAACTGTGGAAAATGAGCAAACCTGAAAGAATCAATGAAACAGACGGCTCTACTACCTGTTATGACATTGCGACCAATGAAACAAAGCGGGCCCTTATCTCTTGCAAAGACTGCATTGACATTTGTGTGAACTGTTTTTTCTTCCATTGATCTTAAAAATAATGCGCTTCGAAGACCATATGCCAGATAATTCATCTTTTACGTTTTTTAACGTATCTTGCCTCAGGAGGATATCTCATAAAAATCTTCTGCTGTAAAATAATTCAGCCCAGCGCAGAATGCATGTGACAAAGAAACTACCACCCCCTATCTTCTCCTGCTCTCTCCACCCCACGAAACACCTATTCCCATACGATGATGTTCCAGTTGTGAAGGGAAAATCCATTTCCTTCGAATATCTATTCCTGGCGACTTTAAATATAGCGTGTCATGATAATCTCAACATCTAGCCTGTCTAATATCTAATATTGGTTTGTAAACGATGTTATTTCCATCTGCTAAAGGGACTGAAATAGTCTTAGAGATCTCGTATAACCTTTCTTGACTTTCGTATTTTTGGTCCTGTTTCTCTGGTCTCGAAGACGTTAGTGAATACCTGTCAGCTAGTGACACGTGTTAAAAGTAAAGTAATTATCCCTAACCTGTTAGAATGAAAAATTTTCATTTTGTTAATCTTGTTAATACTCATCTTCGTCTTGGGTTTATTTCGTTTTAGGTTGTACAAGAACACTAACCCCTCCTTAATCGAGTCTGTCAGGATATTCCTCCCTTTCAATTACCGTTGTCTCTAACTTCATTTTTCTTTGGTGACAATCTAGGGGTAGAGTTGAAAGTGGTGGAAAAAATCGATGAAGACAGTTATCATATTGTAATATGTAAGGTGATTATTCTTGACAATTTATTACTTAATGCAATTAATAATTTTGAAATGAAAGACACTGCAAGCTGTCGAACTGAAATACAAATACTTGTAAACTCGTGTTCTGTTCCTTTTGCTGGACATGCTGGTTAACAAGAAGTACAACTAGTCAAACGTCACTTCCGATCACAGTGCAGTGAGTGGCGGCATCATTGAGGCCCCCGCCACGTGCATGCGTGACGCACGCTACGTTCACTCCGACTGACATCACCCAGTGGCGATAGCAGTGCTCAACGTTTACTGAAATAAAGTGAAAAGTGCCGTTGCAGGTCCGGATACACTTCTGTCTAATCACATCCCATATCACCAAGCTCCATCCCAACCGCCTTTCTCCATCCCCCCTGCAACGGCTGTCAGATTTTAAAAGAGCGAAATTCAAAAGAGTCATTTCTCGAAGGCTCGTCCATGAATTACACAGGACTGCAGGAGCCCCGACTGAGGTCCTCGCCACTCATGTATGAAGACTATAATCACATTAGGCAAGTCGGCATGCGCACAACAAGGGCCTGTAATTGTCTCCCTTTCGCTGTTCTGCACCACGTGATCCATTTATTTCCTGCTCCTGCGGCCAATATGGCGGCCTCGGTTCCTTCAGCTTCTTGCACATGGAAGAGTGGCAACTGTCCAAGGGATAAATATTCTAATCACAGCTCAGTTTCAATACACATCTTTCTCGGAATTTTCAGCCTTAGTCATCCTGCCTCATGGACATAATTTTGCTTCGTTTAGACATGTGTTCAGTTTGGCAGTGTTTGGTGATTTTACACACAAAAACAAGGCAGTTCCTGGACAAACAAGCAAGTTACTCAAAATGCAAACACCAGGCAGTTCTGATGCAAATACAATAAAATCTAGAGAAACATATAAGTCTGTTCCAATACGATACAGTCTCGCTACAAACATAAGGCTGTTCCAATACAAAGTAGTCCCGATTCAAGAGCGAGATAGTCTCCATGCCAACACGTGCATCATCAAATAAACAGTGTAATCGCGATACAATCGCGTGAAAAGAAACAGCAGAATGTAAATGTACTCTCGTAACTTTTCATATCTCCTCCTTCGCTGTTTTCCTTCCCAAGACCTCTGTACCTCCAGGTATCGTTCAACAGCAGGTCAACTAGGGAAGCACGTATTGAACTGACTAGTGTGCATGTCTCCAGCCTCGAAAGTCGGTGCTCAAACCAGTCGGGTGGTGGCTTTAACACACAAACATGTGCATCTCAGTACGAACAGTAGGTAGTAACACCACAGTGCATTACCGATGCAAAAACTGTACAAACAAATATTTGCAACGCCCAAGAAAGAGGGGTTATAAAGAGGACAAGTGTCTTGCATTGTAGACCCACAAGTTACACCAAAAGTGACAAATTGTTTCATCTCTAAGCAAATACGTTCAGCATTAGAATTGAAACAGAGAGCCGAGTTAAATCTAGACGCTTCGTAATAGGAAAAAATTCTTATAATAAGCTGCTGATGTCGATGTTTATTCTGGTCCGTCGGTAGTAAACTCGTGCTTTTAATACAAGCACATTCAGACAAGCCATCCTTTACCGTGACTGTCAGATCAGCTTGTTGTTGGAATAATCATCGCAAAGCTAAATTGGCCGAGGCGTGAAACAACATGTTCACTTACTCAAACCATCTAGATGGGTGAGCAGGCGCCATGCCTTTCACATTGAATAGCGAAAATTTTAAAAAGGACAACACAAAACTAAAAATGCTAGTTTAACAAGCACTTCCCGACAAATCCTTCACTCCTACTCATCGTTAGTCGTCTATCAATTCTTTTACGTAAGTAACTCTCATGTGCATAAACAGAAGCTGATGAAATGTCAGATCCGTTGAAGGACTGCCTCGGTTGCTGCCAACCAGTCAAAATTCATTTTATTTCAAAATGCAGTTTGCACTAAAAAATAAATCATACAATGCAAGCCAAAAAGAACATTTAATAAAATGCATTCACTTAATTTTGAGACTGTGAGAACAGAAAACGAATTTTTCAAACGCGATTACGATACCATACACACCTCGTCAAAGGCTTTCTACTGGGGGGGGGGATGATCAACAAATAGCACAGCGAGATGATGTCACGTGGTAACGTAAAGGGAAACTGCACTGGACGTGAGGCAATCAAAGCTCTTTCAATCAGTTTATTTCTCATCCTTAAAGCTGCGATCTGTTGTCTTTCACAAAAAAGAACTTTCTTGAAGTGCTTTAAAAGGCACTTTAAACTTTATAAGGTGTCGTGTTCAGAACACTTTAACTTCATTGTAAAAGGCTCTTCCGGGATTTCGCAGCTCTCATCCCGGATATTGCGTTGTCGCTGATTACAAGCCGGGGTTGCTGGGAAACTAGGTTTCACGTCATATTTTAACAGAGTTATCCGCCAAGCGGAAGGCGGAGGCGCAGCTTACCCACAGGCGCAGGTAAGAAAAAGCGAACCTGACACTTGACGTCAAATGAAGTCACTTTCTAAAATTACCGTTGAAAGTTCCAACAGCTCTGCGTGTTTGAATTGATTTTTCTCTTGCCGTCGTTAAGGTGGGTACGTTTCTGCTTAACCTTGTTACCTTCTCAGTCTCTCCAAGGTTTCAGTCTCTGCAGTCAGATTCTAACCTATCCCGGAGTGTATAAAAGTTTAACCTTTGCATATCACTAACATAGTCTAACCTTTCTCACCTCTTACCCCTTGAACCAACTTTGCTAACAAAAGCTAACAGCTAAAGCATAAGTAAAAAATACTTTTTAAAACATACTTTGTAGTCAAAAGAGTAAAAAAATGTTTTCCTTAGGTCTCGGTATTTTTAATGCATAAAACCTAAAGTATAAAAGTGTGTGGGGCCCTCTTTATTTTATTTTTTAAGTATGTTTCATTTTAATGATTCTTAGAGACAAAATATTACTTTACCTTTTTAGTACACTTAAATAAAAGTTTTAAAATGTGTTTATTTATTATATTTTAAACCTTTAAGTATTTTGAATTTTGTTATCAAGTTTTTATTTTATTCTTTTTTTAATTTTTAACCCTTCTTTAATTCAATATAAACTATACATAAATTATGAAAATTAAACCTAAATAGGAGAAAATACATTTTTCTCAGTCTTCTTCTGTTTCTTTTCCTAATCTTCCATTTGATTTTTTTTGGTCCTGTGTTGTGCTCAGCAGAACAGCAGTAAACTATAGTTATCTCCCCTAGTTCGCGCTATAAGTTCTCATACAAAATTAAAATTGAAACAAAATCCGTGTACTACATGCTGATTGCTGAAAAATGATTTAATACTGCATTGTCAGCGGAAATTAGTAACTGGTGAAAATTTCAGACCTCTATAACGACGAAAGTGTGTGTGTGTGGGGGGGGGGAAGAAATCAATTACAAATTCTAGCCAGACAGACAGACATCTTGATTTAAATAAAATGTGTGAAAATAGTACTTACTAGTATAGTTATTTCTCTTAGTGGGAATTTAGTAAAGAACAAGAAGTTGATACGATTTGGTTCCATGGAATTGGAAACAGGATCTTCGAGATTTACATCTCTTCTACGGTGCCCCCCTTTTTTTGGATGATCTATGTGTTGTTCTACTCACACTATCAAATCCGCGTCGCCCTACTCATACTTACTATTCTGAGTAGTTCTATGTACATGTAAGAACTTTGTCTTGTTCTACTCACATGACAAACTCTGTTGATCTCTTCACACAGTTAACTGTGTAGTTCTACTATGCATAGTGTACTCATGTGACTTTTGTGACCTAAGCAAACCAGTGGCAAAGCACCGTTTTGTCTGCTCATGTCAAAAAGCATATAGTCATTGAGACTAACAACCCCCCCCACACACACACACACAAAACCCCCTGCTCCTTAGCACACATCCCTGCCAACATCCCTGCGGCTCAGAGGGTTAAAAATAATTGGGCGATCCTCCGACATTGCTCTTAGACGTTCATTACGCCGATAAGGTCCTGGTGCTCTTATCCCTTCCTCAACAAAATGCCAGCTGTCAAAATAAACTCAAGCGTGAGTAAAATGAAACTAAATGCATACTTGTCACAATCGTGACACTCGAAGCAAGCTGGTTTGCTCATCGGCTGAACTTCTGAGACGAACTAAACAGGTCCCAGACTCAAAGACCTTTCTACTTCACGCTTTTGTGGAAAGAGGTGACAATAGATTATGGCTGGCACCTCCATTAGCGGTTACATCCGCATCTGATAAAACTCTGGGATCAGAGAGTTGGAGAAACATACCCAGGCTCCTCGATACTCGACGACCAGCTGGCATGATCTGCTCGAGATCCTCGCGATTAGAACTGGACTGGGCGGCTCTGCTGCTGGCCAGATGGACGCCATGACCAAGCCCCATGGCGGAAATCCCACAGACCAGTCCCCCTTTCCCCAACCTACAATGTAAGGTTAGTGTGCCTCTCTCCCTTGTTGTGTCTCACTCACCTGCCTGGCGGCGGCGTCATCCTCTTTAGCAGCGCCGAGCTTGGAGTCGTCACCGTCGTCTTCGTTGGAAGCGTCCATGGCGTTGTCTTCTTTATGGTCATGGACGAGTGCGGGGACGTCGTCCTCAAGGCTGTAGGCACCGCCGATGGCGCCGTTGATGTTGGCGTCCAGGAAGGCTCGCTTGCTTAACGTTTTCTCGATCACCCCCATTCTTACCAGTCCGTAACATCTTCAGAAACAAATGGCCAAGGTCTTGTTGCACATGGGATGGCGGCGTAGACTGTGGTGTAGATAACGACAAGCGTGCGTCTGAAAAAAACAATTGGTCCGATTCTTATGATTCTTACATTATTCATAGTACAGAATTGTTTCAAAGCAAGGTTCAACTAAAATTTTTAATATTTCGACTAGACTGGCGTCGCCCATAGAAGAAAACGTTTTATAATTTTTTTTCGTCCTCGTACCAAGAGGCATGCTCCGATCAGTAAAGTACTCGACGGGCTACCCGTCTTCACCCGGGTTGATTTCTGTCGCTATCTCTTCTAGCTGTCATTTTACTGACAACTTTTTATCGGTCGCTTCTATTGTCACGCTTAATAATGCGTGTCATCTGTAGCCAACTAATTATACACTTGTGCTCGTGTTGTATTTTCCCTAACTTGAAAGTTTGGCAGCTTATATTCGGCACTACTTTTTGACTGACAGGGAAAATAAACATTACAGTGGTGACATTACAGTCGCTTGAATGCTGTCACCACTGTAATGCTCGTTCGCTTTTCTCTCCCTCCCTGTCTTTGTCTTTCGCTTCCATAGGATTCCCTTTAAAGCCCGATACTGTCCATATTTTTTGCGGAGAATTTTTCATTTGGTTCTGCCTGTAACATCTTAGAATGTAGAAAATAAACACGTTTTGGGGCAGCGTACATCATCCAAACAGAGTTCATAACCGAATCATAGACGATAGGAATAACCTTGCCAATTTTGGTGAGGATCACACAAACAAACAGTTGCAAACGCCACCTACCCAAAATATACACACATAATTCCACTCTCAACTCTTGAAGATTGTTAGGAGTTACGTGGCATTTAAAGCACTGTTGGGAGAAACTGCTACTAAACCTGGTTTTAGTTCGGTTACAGAAGTTTGACAAGAAGCAAACATGATGCTGTGGCACACCCCTGCTTAATAAGCAAACAAAAATTATAAATAAAATCTCAGTCCAAATGTATACCAGAGGGGTACTGAACACTAAGCTCCTATTATTTAATATTACTCCTTCGAAACACCTGCTTAATATTGGTTTGCATTAGACACCAGGGAGTTATACCCAGATAGGTGTGTGATGTATGTGAGAGAGATCAGACCAAATTAACTTACCTGAAGCGGGGCACACGTGGATGAACAGCAAAAGAAAAGGAAATTAAAGTCACACCAATGAACGCATAAAAAATCAAAGTACATGCCACTTCCCTGCTACTGTAACTCACCAATTGCAGGAATAAATGCCAGCCATATTTTGTGTGCATGGTTAACCTCAAGAACCATACACACATAACCGCTTGAGTATATTGCGATATTCCTTAAGGTATGATCAATCGCAGGAATATAAGACAATCATACGGAAATGATTACCCACAAAACTATAAAATTGAAACAGTCTGTTGGGATGAGACTTCGCAAGAAGAGAGGTTAACCGCAGTCTACGGGCATGATCAACCTCAAGCGAAACGCCGCTTTCAACCTGAATGACTAGAATGAACCTATGCTCATGAAGGAATCTAGGAAAAACACATTCAGGTAAAGTCAAGGTATTAGGTTCTGCAGCCACCGAAAGATAGTCAGCGCATTGTCACTGCAATAAAACCATCGTGTCAACCGCAAACTGCATGTTCCCTAGCAACACAAGACGCCCTCCAGAACAGAAGTTTACGATATCATCATTATAGACACGGTCAATATTCGTCTAGACTGGCTGTTCCTTTCATAACCGCTGACTTCCACCAAACACTAATAGATACGTTTTGGTGTTGGGTGCAAACAAACGATAACAGCTTTATGAGCTCGTTTAACCGCCGCGTGATCAGTTACCATGGAAACGACCGCTGTCAGTAAACAAAGGAACAAAACAAGAAGAAATTCTTCAACGCTTAACAGCTTTTATGAGTTTTAGCATACGAACAATCGGAAATTGGTTTTCCATACCTCTAGAGGTAAGGGAAAAAATGTCTACTCGCTTTAACTTTTCTTACTTTTTAAAGGAAAATGTGTGCCATTTGTGTTCTTATAATTGAGGTCGTGTCAGGCCCATCCAACGAGTTTCGTACCGTTTTTATCATCGTAACTTCATAGAAAAAACTGAGACTTCGGAACAAGTAATGTGGACACTGGACAATGCTTCGAGTGACTGGCATCCGAGGAATTATTTTCTGTCGCAACGAATTCTGTCAACTCGTCTCAATAAAATGTCACCATGCAGTTAACTTCGGATCTTCCTGGAAACCGAAACCACGGCAAATGCCACCAAGACATTGAACCCTGCTAGTCAAGCAAACATAAAGATGACTGGATGACTCACCATCGATAAACCAGCATGCGACATTGCAGGCAAACACCCGTCCCCCCAGACATACAAACAAACAAACAAACAAATAAACAAACATACATACATACATACATACATACATACATACATACATACATACATACACACGCACGCACATCTACATATTTTTGTGGTGAAACTGGACCTGAAAACCTGAACAGTATTTTATTTTATCATTAACATTACCGAAGAACCAGATGAATTCTGTCGACCACTTTCCTGCCTGTATTGTTTCGGAGTTATCGTAAACATATTCTTCCTGCTGTCTGTGTTGGTCTCAAGGAAGCTAGCAAAATGTTGATTGTTTGCTTAGGGCAATGGAGATCTGTGTAATTCCGCTGGAACACTGAGTTTTACACTAGGGACTGAAAGTTACAGCCAGTCATTCATTGACTGGGTGGATAAGCGATTTGTCCTCCGGGCCCGAGGTGTTAGGTATCACTGTCGGCCTTCATGGGTCACCCGAAGCTTCTAGACGCGATTGTAAGATAAGCGATCGTTTTGCATCCCAAAATTTTGACATGATTCAGAACTTCAGTATCCACCATTTAAGCACAACTTTCCTTTTAACTTGCTTTTCCCTTTAAGCGGTAAGCTGGTTACAACCTCAACAACGAAGAAGTAAGTTGAGACGAGGACAAGTCCTTGGGGTCCCCACAGTGTCCAGATGCAAAAGGTCGTCCTTCCTAGATTGGGGTCAGCCCCTTGAATTCTCTAAAAGCGTGCATCCAAACTAGGCTCCCTTACACAGGAGTGTTGGACCACAAAGTTCACCGCTTGCGTGTACATACAACCTTCTTGTAATGCTGTGTACCAAAGTCATAAATGTAGAATTTCTCTTCTGAATATTGTTACAAATGTAGCGGATGTAGAAACGTATTTTGATGTTTTCCCACGAAGCACGGTAATTGTTTAGTCTTTATCTAATGGCGTATAAACGGTGCAAAAAAAAAATAATTTGTTGTGGGCATCATTCACATTTCAGAGGACTGCACTAATGTTACCTTGACCTGTACTTTCAGTCCTCCAGCATTTTGCCTCCTTTCAAAACCCTCGAGGCACACGAGAGATAATCTGATTGACAAATGGGTCAATCAATAGATAAGATGGAAACGATCCAGCTCTCTAAAACATCCTTCTCGTCTCCTGTGTGGCTACAGAGGGAGGCAGGAAAAGAAAGCACGGAAGTGAGAGAAGGCGAGAAAGAAGAATTAAGGGGAGAAGTGGGCGTGGGAGAGAAATCAATTCAAAATACTGTAGTACTGTGTTATATTAATTCCTAGTAGCAAGTGAATGCGAAGAAAACTGCCGAGTCGTCTAGGAATGAATGAAATTGTGAAAATAAATTTTAAATTCTATCAATAATATATATATATAGAGAGAGAGAGGGTCAAAGCGCATACATACTTTCTGATGTGTGACAGTATGTCTGACTCCAAAGTGTTCAGTGGCTTTCGGTTATTAAGGGCATTCGCTATTTGCGATAATAAAGTCTATGGCTTGTTTCTGTTCGTTTGGAGACATACATCTGTTCGTTTCTAAACGATCAAGTTTATTAGCCCAGCACGAAAATGCAGTCAAAAAATGTAAGTAATCACTTTGCGTCGCTTATCCCACTTATGTAAACAATAACTTTGGTTTTTCTAAGATGAGCACAGATTTACACATACAACATCCTCCGCCCTCTCTCTTTCTCTTACACACACAGCTGGAATGGAAAGAACAAGAAAAAACATTGGTTTTTATCTTTTTATAATTATAGCGATTTACTGTCAGTGAACCGATTTTTTTTTATTTTATGAGACGCATAGTTGTTAAACCTAAGTGATAGACTAATGGTCTGAAGGATACAGTTCAATACAATTCTTTCTGCTCTTTTCTTTCCTTCTGTCTGTCTGTCTGTCTCTCTCTCTCTCCCAGGCGTATTTATGTACTTATATCTTATCTGTGGCCCAGCTGTGACTTAGTAAGGCAATGTTTCACAATTTTATTTGTTTGTTTGCTTTTTGATCCAACAATATAATGCAGTTCTATTTTTTCTCTTTTACACACACACACACACACACACACACACACTACATACGCACTATAAACTACACGCTTACACACTCACAATACTTAAACACTATAAACTACACGCACATCCACACACACCCACACCCACACACATACACACTGCCTGCTCCGTCATAACCTCACCAATATTTATGGGGAACTAAATACAGCAGAAGTCATGGTACCATTGGGGGTGTCACAATGGCACGTGGCAAATTCCAATTTTACACCACGACAGTTATATTTAATTCCTAACTTTGTACCGAAAGTATTGTCAGGGTTAGTTGTATTTGCCAGGCCTTAGTTTCCGAATTTTTTGTTTGCTAGGGCAAGCGGTACAAATCTGATTTCTTTTAAGATGTCATAAGGTTGTCTTGTGTCTTATTGTTCAATAAACTGTAGTATGCGGCATGTATCAATTCAGCAAACGTATTTTAAAGCAGGTTATATGACTGTCCAATTCATTGCTTTAAATTTGTTTCAGTGTTACTAAAGAGTTACGGTAACCCACAGGCATCGATGATGGACCAAATGATGTAGAAGGGATGTCTTCCCAGCATGAACAAAAATTACCTCGATGCCTTTATCACTAGGGACAGGACTTACAGCCTGTGTCAGTACAATCTCACCGACTGCAAATTTTTAAAAAGAACTTGGAGCTATCGCCTTTTTTGATATGTCAAAAATGAACACAGAACGGGTTTTTTTCTTTAGAAAAGGAGACGAGGGGAAAAAGCAGCAAACAATCACAGAAGCAACGAATAATAGAAGAAAGAAAGGAACAAAGTTGTCTGGGGTAGAAGATGAGCGTCTTCCAATGTTACGACAGAGACATAAATAATTCAACACAAGGCTGTCATGCCCATGACCTATTCAGACACCTGTGCTCTTGCGCTACGAGTGACTGTTAGGACACGAAGAAGCAAAGACTGCTGAAACGAGGAAGCAGGAATGAAGAGAGACAGAAAGAACACAGGTCTGAAGGAGTGATCTCTCGCTGTCCTGTCGGAGCAACCCTGAATGTAATCAGCCAGCCAACAACTGTGCTGCACATCCTGATAAGACGATCGACAAAAGACAATGGCAGTTCTCCCCACCCCCGTCCTCCAGACAGCGAGAACTACACTGGCAAGGTAACCCACATCGCCAACGACACATCTGCTCTCGCTAAGGTTTTCGGTTACCTTTCGCAAACACATCATCTAAGCCAGTCTCCCCTCCTCTCGTTATCTTCCTGAATAACTCAAGATCCGTCATCCAGAGTCGGCAGTTCCCCAAAGAGAGCAGCTGCAATGAAACACCTAGCAGCTCCTAAGCACCCGTTGTCTCAGCACGTAAAGTTGGCTGTCACGTGGATCCCTGCACACTGTGGCCTGTCAGGAAACAAGGAGGCAGACTAATTCACCAGATCTAGCACCCGTCTAGAGCAGCCAAATCAGGCAATATCCAACAAAGGAGCCAAAGCTCTTCTCAAGAACCACTTCAAAAGTCAGTGGGCAAAAAAAAAAAAAAAAAAAAAAAACACAGCCCGCCATCAGACAACCAGATGGTCAGTCTCACACGCCACCAGAAAACTATCATCTTCTGCCCTGGACATTGTTGACTGTCACACACTCATCTCTTCCAAGTACACAAGGAGACACGGACAGACCTGGGGCCTCAGGGTGCGATGCTACCAGAAAAGATCTGAGACGCCAAAGTGGACATGGACAGGACGACCCTCTTCACAATCATTGAAAACATAGAAGTCTGCTCTCACGAATGCAAAAAAAAAAAAAGTGGACTAGTTTATAATGAGGCTGTCTCGTGAAATAGTTTATAACGAGGCTTTTGGATGAAATTTAGCAATAATCAAGATTATAGTGAAATAATTTATAAAGAGGCTAATTGGTGATTTGTGTTATATGAGGCTTCCTGGTGAATTCGGTTAAATGCGAAAGCCGCTGATATCCCAAGCGATGACATATTTTTCTAATTAAGTAGCACAGACGAATGATGCTCGGAAATCTCCAGCTAAAAAACAAGTTTCACAACAAATTTAAACTGAAGCAGCTTGAAGGCAAAGCATTCTTCTAGATGTATGTTATCATCTAAATTATTGATTTATTATATAATCGTTATAATTATTGATACATTTTGTAAAAATTATAAATAACTGACACCCGTCATAGGACAAACATTTCTAGCTCAGGTAGTGAGTCTGAGTCTGACTCACCCTCTCTAACGTCCAGTTTATACTCCATTTACTGTCCTATTAAGTACCGTTATTCAGCTGAAAAGATGTCTTCCCAAACATGGACAATGAAAGCCCTGTACAAATCATGTTTCTGTGGAGCCATCCCGTCAACTAGCTTTCCTTTCCTGGAGAAATCCCAGCTTTCATGAATCGAATTGTTAAGCTACTCGCGCTTGCCATGTTTTAGAACGACGCACTTCAGTTTAATGAATTTTACACAAACCAGCCATATTCTACAAACATTTTACCTCCCTAGTCCTGCATGTACGATCTAACATTTTAGATAATAAAAAACCCAAGCGCAAAGTAAACGTTTTATGAAGTCGCAGTCTGCCTAATTACTAGGGAAAAAAAGCAACAAAGAAAGGAAAAAGAAAAAAAGGCATTCTCAGAAAGAGTTTGGCTGCTGTACATAAAATACTGGAACTAATAAGAAAACACTTTGTAGACAAGCTACATGCAACAAAGAATAGGATAAGCCATGCGCGCGCACGTGTGTGTGTGTGGTGCGTGCGTGTGTGTGTGTGTGTGTGTGTGTGGTAGTAATAGTGGAGAACTAGCGAGGCGCCATCCCATCTCTCGGACTCCCATTTCCCTAAAACTGATTAGTCTCCTGACTTGTACCCCACCCATCACGATCAAGCTACCCACCCATCCTCCCTCCATTCCTCGCCCACACCAGCAAGAGCTAGGTTACCTCCCTTCTCTCGGACTCACAAGGCGCTTGTCCAAGCACTCTCTCTTTCTCTCTTTCGCTCTCCGGGCGCTGGGAAAGCCCACATCAAGCAGGCCATGCAACTCATTAGGCAAGCCTGGCACTCTGGTCTGCCCACCCCCCGCCGGTGGAAGCGTAAGAATAAATTTAAATTAACCTGCATTTTTGGGTCCTGATTAATTCGGCCAGTTCTCGTTCTGTGTGTGTGTGAGAGAGAGATTGTGATTGAGTGAGAAAGAGTGCGCGCGCGCGCACGAGGGTGAGAGGGGAAGAGAGATAGCTATCCGTCTTTCTCTTCTTTTTTTCCCCCACTCTTCGGGACCACTGGACTGAAAATGTCAACAGGGTGTCAGAATGCCTTCATTTCAATTGTAATCCATTTCTTTTCGCTTTCTTGAAAAAAAGTCAAATGTTTGGCGATACAGCCTGGTAAGATTTTGATGATACTAAATAACGCTCTCGATGGCGTAATAATGGTTTTGTTATACGATCTTTCGCCGAACTATCATCGTCTACTTTTCTTTTCGCTTATGCCGAATTTCCTTGCTTTTAATTGTTTTAGTACTGGGAAGAAAGGAGATTTTATCTAGTTTAAGCAATAAAATGTTTAATGGCAGGGCATAATTTTTTTTAATTCTAAATATATTTTACCAAATTTGTTTAGTTTGCTTAAGTACTAAGATTCTTTTCGCAGTTGATGCTGTTTGTCACGTGTTCTAAGACACCCCATAATAGTTCTTTTTACAAGACTAAAACACTGGGTAAGTCTTCTGATATTATGGAAACAAATTGATATCTATAGCTTTGATTCAACAAACATTTTATTTTTTTATTTCTTTTTCACAATGTTTTATATTACACTGCATCGTAAAACAATAGCCGCATAATGCAACAATCAAAATCTTTAAAAAAAAAACTTCAGTAAAACTTCACGTGAAAAGTACACATAAATATTAGGCTATTGTATAGAAGAAGCAAAGTAAACGATTCCAAAGTTTATTCAGGGCAAAGATGAAAGAGGAAATTTCTTTGAAGTGTTTTGCAAATTGTGATAGGGGCCTCAAAACATCTTCTATGACTGTAGAAAATCAATGTTTGCGTGGATGAATAAAGAAGCGGAAGTTTCTAAGCTCACACAAAGAACTTTCAAAATGATGGTGTAAGCTTTTTTCTCGCCACAAATACTTGTAACACGCGCTCCTCTCTGCGTAGTTTCGAAAGTTCCAAGATCTAATTTACCAGGTTAACTAAAAACCTCTTTCTGTCAGCGTTCAGGGGCCAGTTGCACAATACGTTTCTAAACCTTAAAACTGTTCTAAAGAAGCAAAATCTCTTCTTAGCCATTTTGATGCATTGCAGAAGAACATACAAAAAATTGTACTGACAGGACGGAAAGTCAGATTTCAACAACTTTATCTTACTTAAAGCAGTTTTAGTTTTAAAAATTCTAAAATTGTGGTGTGCACTTTAGACTGATTATCTAAATAGAGTTAAGGCCTAAAAGTGTTTAAAATTAGAAATGTGTTGTGCAACTGGCCCCAGGTTTTTTTTTCCAAATCGAAAGATAGACAGAGTAGGCAAGTCAGTAATCCAGCACTGACTAATGTCAAAGATGCTTGTCTACGGTCAGTTTTGTTCCTGTTTTTGTACCACGAATCAGTGTGGTTAGTATGATGTATAGCGTTCACCCACTGGGGAAGGAGAACGTTTACCGCGGGATAGAGTTTCTGTGACATGAGAGACTTTTGCCTGGGGACCTCGCCCTCGTCCCTCCCCCAAGCTAGGAGTGGCAAGAGCTGCATGGTGTCATAATGGTTTCGTGTCAGAAATCTTTGTCCGCAGTACCAAAACATTTTCTATTTTCTGTTTTGCTTGCTTGGTGATGAATGGATTGAGGGGAATGGTGGATGATGATAAACGGATAGATGGATAATGGACGGATAGATGGAGGCTGGGTTAGTAGAGGACAGATAATAGAAGATGGATGAACGAACGAAAGAGAGTGAAGTGGGAGGATGATGGGCTTGGGTGGGTTGCCTATTGTTGGGTGGATAGCGGATAGATAGTAAATGGATTATTGGAAAACTCATTAAGAGATTTATGAAAGATGGGTAGTAAACGGATTAATAGAAAACTCATTAAGGGATTTATGAAGGATAGATAGCAAATGGATTATTGATGGATTTATGAAGGATGGATTTAGGGAAGATGGATTGATGAAGGATACCTTGTGAGATTGACGAAAGAAGGATTGATTGATGGATCGCCTCCAGGACATTCTAGAAAACGCTAGGAGACGTTGATATCCACCAGATATTGTCAAGAGATCTTTTCATGTTTTTTTTTAACTTACTTAAACACTGGAGTACTGGACCACACAGACTACGCAGAAAGATCTAGAACTCGCACTGCTAGTCTCTTTGCGGAAGGCTCAAGAACATACCCCGTTCAGACACACGAAAATGTTATGGAATCCATTGTTGGGGCCATGTTTCTTTTGCTCTCCAACGTTTTTTGAGTTTATCGGTGGCGATCTTTCCTGATTCTCCGTCCATCGATTTCTTTTTAGCTTTCAATTTCAACCGCTGTAAGTTATCCACTGCCAATTAAACGAGTGCTGTTGGTTATCAAATTTCCTTGCATGGGATTTTGTACATGTTCTTTATACGCGTGATACAGATCCTTACGCCTTGATCCGTACTCACATGACGTGGTCGTGTAAATAAGGCTATGTTATTAGATGCGACAACTTGACTCCTCCCGCCAGTCATGGAGTGTTCGAGAAGCTTTTCGCTGTCACTGTCACCGACAGAAGTCTTAAAGGAGTCGCAGATACGGAGAATAAATGTCCGAAGTATGCGCTTCAAAAAAATAATCCCTTCACAGTCACATGTGGGAAGACGAAGACAATAGTTGCTCGAGAACTAACAGTACAAAGAAGAAGAGGTTTCCTAAAATACTAAAACTATTTCAAGCTTGTCGGTTATAAAATCTTACAGGTTTTATGTTCTGGATAATACTTAACACCAAAGTATAGTATGGTAAGGTTCTAGTGTCGTGCTCATTAATATCCCTATAGGACTTCCGACCTATCCGACTGTTCGACTTTACGACCACAACTATGACTGGTATCTCTGGCCATGATTGGCAAGGGAGCAAAGAAAAATTTAAAGAAACCGTTACTATAAAAATACAACAATGTGTACAGAAAGATAAAATTACAAAATTATCTTAAAAAAGGTTGAATTTTTATACGAACTTGTAGACAAGTAATAACAGTGCACTACTAAGAAACGTGGCTATAACATTAATGCACAGAAAATGGTCATAAAATAGGACAAATCTGATAATAAAAATAATGAGCCAATAAAATGAAATAATGAACAAGGTAAATGTTCCTAAAACACCATATGGCTTAAAGATTATGAAAATATAATTACCCAGCATAATATACTTACGGTAATTTAACATGTTCGACTTATGACCAGACCGAGTTACGACCGGTTTGTCGTAACCAAACGCGGTCGTAAGTCGATGACTACCTGTAGTATTATTGTGCTAATAAAGGAGATACGCACGAAAAGACAGGGCAAGAAACACAGGGGTGGGGTGGGGTGGTTATGTTCGTCAGATCTCGACCAGCGCGAGACTCGTTGTTTTTGTCGACAGTCACTTTCTTGTTATCTTTACATCTAAGGTCCACCATCTTTACTTTCCAACTGTCTCACAAAACTGTTACATAGCTGAACCGCAGGGACAAACAATGCAGATTTTAGAAAGGCACCGAAAGTGGTCTTCGTTAGCATCTTTGTGTGTGTGTGTGTGTGTGTGTGTGTGTGTGTGTGTGTGTGTGTGTGTGTGTGCGTGCGTGCGTGTGTGTGTGTGAGTGAGTGTGTGTGAGTGAGAGAGAGAGAGAGAGAAAGTGGGTGTAAATGCCAATGAAGTGTTTTTGTGACTGTATGATGTGCTCCTATTTAACTCTATTGATCGTGACGGTGAGGCCTCCTCGTAGACATGGGACAATTCAAGTAAACAGTGGATAAAATTTATCATGATAACATTGGATAATTCATGACACAGGCATTAAGTCGAAGAAAGGGACACAGAAAACAGTTGATTGGTTTTTTTTCAAAATGTTCGTGAGTCGCAACGATGGTTTCCCTTGGACTCTAATGTCTGTGTTCCTGTTTCACAGGAAGTGCATTACAGACAGAAACAGACTTTGTTAGAAAAGATTCTGTAAAAAAGGTTCTCTTGCGACAGCCCTAGAGATTCCCGGATGTCATCGAGTAGCACTTTCCATTGCAATTACAATATCAGAGAATGATATTTAATGTCGTTATTAATTTTTTCACTCAATGTCTGCTTGTCTCTTTTTCCTGACTAAAATATTATCTGATTGTTAGCGAAAAATACTTTTTTGAAAAATTTTAACATATAGGATGACTCATCCAGCTGTCTCAGCCACACTGAGAAGCTTGCAATGGACCAGATCGTCTGCTGCATAAATAAGACGATTTGATAACAATTATTGGTAGAATAGAGTCCCCAGAACAGGTTTTCGTCAGCACACACAAAAATTAGAAAAACCCTAACATTTTGGAATCTCGTCTTGCGAGTTTTGTTTTACATACTTCACATACTTGGACATCGTGTGGTGATTTTTGCAGCATGTTGGGAGTTCGTCTGTTACTTTGTGTAGCACGCATAATGCAGCACTGGCCACTGGTCTCGCACTCACATTTCAACTAACGCATCTATGTCTGGTGTGACGTCCATTGCGCATGTCTGGTTTGGGAAGAAAGGATTGAAGTATTGCGTGCTTCACACGTCTGACCGTCTGAGCAACTGTTTGTTTGTTAATGGTGCGGCTTCCTTTGCTGCCATCTGCCGCACTTTGATGAGCTACGCGCGCGCAGAATAAATAAGTAAATAAAAATCGACGATCAAACGTAGACAGACTGTAGTGAGTACAGCATCAGCCACACAATAAGTTCTCATCGGTCTTACATCTCTGGTGGTCTCCTGTGTTGTTTTTATTTTTAATCCATCTTTTATCCAAAATGCTTGAAATTGTGTTCTGTCCCCTTGTCTTGACAACATGCCCTTTTTTTCCTAGCTTGATACACAGGTAAATGTTGCATTAATATAATGTAAAAATTATATTTCTGCATCCTGTTCTTGTAAGGCTGTTTTATTTTTTACGCTACAATTAATTGTTAATCTTAAGCCTATGCAGGAGAGAATTTTCTCCTCCTGAGATTGAGATATTGTTTGAAATGTGTGTTAAGTCGCCGACAGTAATGTCTGGGAGAAGGAGATATGAGGATAATAACAAGGCTGGAAACCCGTTTCTTTCTTTTCTTTTTTTTTTTTACTTTCGTATCAGATGACTTCCAAGACCGTTGCCCGCCAAAATCTGTAAGATAAGAACGACTTCTGTCTTGCCAGCCTAAATATCGACACTGACTGCCTACATCCTGAGGTATAATAGCCTTATAAAGGGCGAGAAATAAAAAGTCTGATGATAACCATAAACCACGAATACGCGAGGAAGAGATGGCACCTTTATGTCGGCCGACAGGGACACATGCAAGAGGACAGCCGCCAGCTGCACGAAGCCCTACAATCATAAACATCACGCGACGAAATCAGTCAGGATGAGGAGAATGAACCCTCCACAGATGTGTAGCTGAGTTGGGAGCTGGTTAGTGAGCTGATTTGTCAAAACTGAGCTAGAAATTCTTCGATTCTTCGGCAGAGACGGATCAGTGAGTGCATTATTTATGCAGCAGAAGATCTGGTTCATTGCGAGGTTTCCTGTGTGGCTGAGTCAGCTGGATGAATCATCCTATACGTTAAAAGTTCTCAAACAAAAAGTATTTTTCACTAAGGATCAGATAATATTTCAGTCAGGCAAAAGAGACAAGCAGACATTTGGGGACAAAATTTATAGAGACGTTAAAAAATCATTCTTTAATATTGTAATTGCTACTCGACGACATCCGGGAATCTCTAGGGATGTCGCATGAGAACCTTTTAATGGGATTTTTTTTTTAAACAAAGCCTGTTTCTGTCTGTAATGCACTTTCGACGAAACACGAACACAGGCATTACGGAGTCCAAGGGAAATCATCGTTTCGATTCACCAACATTAGGGAAAAAATCCTAATCAGTTGTTTTCTTTGTCGCCTTTGTCGGCTTAATGTCTGTGTGCCATGAATTATCCACTGTTTTCATGATTTATCTACTGTTTACTTGAATTGTCTCATGTCTACTAGTAGGCCACACCGTCACGATCATTAGAGTTAAATCACAATTCATTTACATCCGCTTTTTCTCTCTCTCTCTCTCTCTTTCACACACACACTCCTGATGAAGACCACATTCGATGCCTTTTTTTTAAAAAAAAACCTGCACTGTTGTCTCTGCGGTTCCGCTATATAACAGATTTGTGAGATAGTTAGAAAGTAAGCATAGTGGACGTTAGAAGAAGAAGAAAGTGACGGTCGACAAAACTAATGAGACTTATGCTGGTCGGGACATGACGAACATGTCTGAGCGACCTGGACGGGGCATGAAGTTGTTCCACCCAAAAGACCGTTGCTCTCGTACCACCTTGCAAAGCTGTTCTTAAAGCCCCTGTCAGCGTGTAATCTTGTACTTGACAGCGTACATCATCGCACCGTCTGACTATCCATGTTTTCGTACCACCCGATACTCACTGGTTCCGTACCGCCTGGCAGCCAAGTGGTGCCCGATGCTGTCAATCAAGTGTAAAAAGGAGCCATTGTTGCAGTGCTTTACCATACGGTCAGAGAGTGAGGCGCAAGGATGAGATGTTCTTGAGAGAAAAAAAAACGTGATCTAGAACAAACAAACAAACAAACAGACAAATAAATCGCGTGAAGAACGTAGAAGTTAAGAAGCCGCTTTAACCTACTCAGCGTGATCAAAACGGACACGAATGCGCGTGAAAATGAGCACAAGAAGAGGAGAGGGAAACAGTGAGGTATGACCCTGCCATCCACCATCCTTTTCGAAACAGTCCACAAAATCTTTGCAGCGCGCGATTCTTGTCCGTAGTCTGCGAGCGCAGGTCTTGGCATCAGCGACGACATTTTACTTCAAAGGATCGCAACCTTCTGTGAAGCTCACTATTTTTTTAAAGGCCACAGAGTGATAATGAAAAACCCATGACCTTGACTGGTTTACGCACAGGTTTCATAACATGATGCATGACAACCACTCGTGTCCTGCCTTTTTTTTTTTTTTTTTTGGTACCGTATTGATGTCGCTCTTAAAAAATAAATATTTATTATGCAAGACAAGAGATTACAAAATCGAAAAACCTGCACTTCTGAGGCTGCCTGAAAATTAAAAAAAAAGACTGGAAGCTACTGGACCGTGAGAGACAGCGGCAATTAACCTGTGGTCCCGGAGAACCAGGACGTAAACAGAAACGTAGAACGCAGGGAAGATAACTCGCTCAGGCACCGACTATACAGGCCCAATGACAGTTTGCAGTTTCCGTGAATGATTTGGGGAATCTACAAGCGTCCTTTATTTGTTGTAATTTGGAGCAGAAAGAGCTTCGAATACTTGGTTTTATACTTCATCCTCCGAGGTTTTTTTTTCTGATGGGTTTATCATATTATCATAAAATTTCAATTTCAGAGAAAATGAAATGGCACCCTTTACTTCTAGAAGCGGATAAAAAATAACGGGAATGAATGTGATTGGGGACTAACAGAAACTTATGTAAATAAAACAGATAAAGGTGACAGCAAACAAAATAATCGCGGAGGACGCAAGACTTGGAGTATATGGTCATGCAGTCCAAAAACACCCACAAAAAAGACGAACGATAAATTGTGCTTTAACTCTGTGTGGAAACAGAACTGCATATCGAGCAGGTCATGATCTAGACTCTTTCTAAACATTCACACTACCTGCCTGGTAAACTGAAGCACACTGAGCTCTATGTGACCTGCACGCCCGAGTGATTACCAGGTGTGCATAATAAAGAGTTGAAACGCTCTTTTGATTTATCTGTATACCCTGTCCATTTTAAACGCATCCCAAATACAACCTGTGTTGAGGGGGCAAGTATTAAGACATCATATTTATTTGACCCACTCATCTCCATTAACGCTTATCGAAAAAATAATTCGTTGCTGACCCAAGCTCATTTCAAACAAACGCCAGTACTTACATAGGTCTGTGCACTCACACCAATGTCTGGCGCGATTGCTCAAGAAAGGTAGTAGTCCTGAGCGACAGTACGACCACTAGATGAGACCAGCAGCGAGCGACGGCAGAACGACGAACCGCAAGACGATGAATAAGCGACGCCATTGACCGTGCGTTTGGTCTTTAGACTTTGTGATCAAACGGGATGTAGGGCTCCATCACTTGCCGCCTTTTGTCAACACTGTGATGAAAGGTTATAGGTTCCACCTAACTGCTCGCGTTAGACTGCTGGAGGCAGGTGAATGGGTGGACTGATGATATACAGTCAGCAATCGATACGATAAGAGATAGATGATGACACACACACACACACACACACACACACACAAAAGACAAACAGTGGACAGACATTTAGACAAATAACCGACAGACAAATGGCTACAAAATACAGCAGAGAATTGTGACAATAATACAGACAACCGTTGTTAATCTCACGTGAAATTACAATGGAGGTTTTTTTTCGGACTGCCCTCTTGAATAATTTTAGAACATTCATAAAAATGTGTTGGTATTTCTCCTGCCTTTACGTATTTAAATGTGTGTTCTGCGTTTTCTGATTTTGTGTGTGTGTGTGTGTGTGAGAAAGAGAGAGAGACAGAGCATGTGTGAGTGTGTGTGTGTGTGTGTGTAAGCGAGAGAGAGAGAGAGTACGGGACATCATTGTGCCAGTCGCACTCATCGACACAGAGCAGTGCACGATGTTAGAGCCGCGAGACATGAGAGGTTAAAACACGTGAGACATTGAGAACAAGTGAGACACTGAGAACACGTGAAAACAAGTGAGACCCTGAGAACAAGCCCCAGGGCCCAGCCGTTGGCATAGGACCAGAAGCAGGAAAGCGAGGCAACTCACCAGCAAGCAAGGGCTAATGGCGGACATTCCAGGCGCCGAGGAAGTGAAGTGAACGCCACTGACAACGCCAGCACACACACACCACCACCACCACCACCACCACTGGCGATACGACAGCGGGCCCAGAACCCCCCCTCCGTTGGGGCAGTCCAAGCTGTTATCTACAGGCTGGCGATCTCTGGCTCTAGCAGCCACAGGCGCCTGTCAACATGTTGCCGTGCAATACTAAATCATCAGCCGCCATGCTCCCGTCGGTCGAGGGAGCCTCGCGACTCACACAAAGCTCTCGCGATCCGGCTGTAGCCGTTCTACCTCCACGTCCCTGCGTGCACGAGGATGACGACACATTGAGTCACGGCCCAACGCCAGTTCACTTCGATGTCAGGTCTGCGGCGGTCGAAGCGGTGATCCCCGTGGTGGTCGCTCTACGGGTTGGGTGGGTTGGTGGTTGGGGGTAAACAGAGGGAGAGAATAAGGACGTACGCAAAGAGACCCTCACCATCACCCCCACCCCGACAAGTTCATCGATCTGTTCTTGCCGCTTAGTTCGAGATGCGGGGTTGGGGGAGGGAAAATAGGAGGGAAAAGGAGGGAAGCAGCAAGGATTGGGAAAGGAGATAAAAGGGAGGGAATATCTTGCTCAGGGGACTGGCGGGCGCAGCGCGAGGCTGACGCGCAATCAATGGCCGCACACAGTTGTTGCCAAGTGGACGAGCGGAGTGGAAAAGGAAACCATCTTGTTTCTAGTAACATGCAAAGTTGGTGTCTATGACGACGTTCGTCTCTTGTGTTCCTCCGCCAGCCTTTGATGTTTACAAAGACGGAAGTGACGATCGACTGCGCTGCCAGCTAAATCTCGCTGCGCGGTCTTTCTCGGGACTGGGCAGTCGCGTCCGGAAGTTGCGGTAGTGATAAGGGGAAAATAATTTCTGACGATTATTTTCAGCCGGGAATATTGGTTCAAGCTAGTGGAAGTAAAACCAAACTGAAAGAGGGAAAAAAAAAAAACAATTAAACGAGCCAACGCTGCAGGATCGTTCATTAGTACGCGCAAGACCATTTGTAGGAAGATCTTTCAAATTTGTTGATAATTAATTTCTTCTCTGGTCCCCATACAAAGTGTGCGTCACATTCACCAGCCTAGTGACGTGGTGAGTATCGGAACTCGGCGAATTCACTGCTCCATCGATTCACAGACGTTAGAAAGCTACAAACGCTACCAGCTTTCCCCCGATGAACACTAAACTCCACGAGGTAAACTAACTCTAAAGCTCTAAACTTTGCCTTCCCTTGCTCGGCGTGTGCCTGCGACTGCGATTATTCAGATGCATTTCTCTATTTTTATCCCCCAGCCGCGGTCAGGTAGCCTGTGAATCCTTTGCTAGTCTCCGCTGAGGATCCTCCAGTCTCTATCTCGTTTCGGCGCGAGGTTCTTCTGTTTAGATGTGGCATCAGTCTCTTTTCCTTCTCTGGTCTCACCGAAAGACCTTACCCTATCGCTTCACGTTCGAAGCTTTGATTGCTAGCCTTGAGACCCTCCATCTTCGTGAATACCTCTAGTACTGTAGTTGATGATGTCCATTTTTCACCATTTCTCTAATATCCCCTCGTTTATTCTGATAGTTTCCAAACTGTTCTACACTTGTTTCACGTGCTGCTGTTTTGTTTAAAGGCTAACCCGAGTGCAAATATTTTCCTTCATGGTAGGGTTAAATTGATTTTAAAATAATAATTGCCAAAATATGAGTACATAATTATGCTTAATTTTTAAGACACAAGCCTTCAAGCATCGGCATTCTCACCAAAAGCAGTAGTTAACAGCTACACTGCAGAGCTCCGTTCCATGTAAGCTGTATTTCTAACAGGGAGTGTGGCTCAGTTAAGCAAATCTATGCATGTTTTCAAGTCAGGTGAAGAAACATCGCTCAGGCTCAGGTTCGAGAAGCTATTTTTCCCCCCAAAAATGACTTTTTAATACAGCCCTACAGATTTGAGCTTTAATAAGTCAAATTCTCTAGACAGACTGGTAAGTAAACTCTGTTACTAAGTGGGCACATTTGAGTTAATTTTTCCATGTGACTGCTGATAATGACTTTATTTACCATGGAAAAATATAATAATATAAAAATTTGATACATATTTATTGATATAAAACATTTCTTCCTCATTTAGCTGCATGCAAAATTTACTACTTAATTACTCGCACGTGTTCCCGTTTAAGCTCTCATATGTTTGTCGCCCTCAATTCTGTTTTAGCTATTTCGGGCAGCACGTCAATTGTGCTTTAACACTGTCAGTTGTTTTAAGCATTGTGCTGGAGAATGATACTACTGGTGATGTTATGTTTGTGATTGCATTACAATGTTACTTCTAGACCAGAATGGAGTAGAAAGGGTCGATGTTGCATATCTGGTGCTTGCTTGATCTGTACTTAAGCTTTTTACCGACAGTCGCAGTTGGCTTTAACAGCTCTTGCTTTTTGTATAGTTGGCACTGCTGTAGGAAGAAGATGTCTTCATTTTACTGAAAATCCATGACTTCCCTGTACTGTATAAGTGACTGGATAACAATCACTTTTGAAATGTTTTGAGTGAATTCTTGAGTACGGTGTGGGAACGAAGTTTGCACAGCACTTTTGAACAAAGCAGAGACCTGTTTATACAGATCATTGAACAAAGTTAATTAACTGCCATTTGTAGCCAGTATCTTTAGGAATTGACAGTGAGTACAAACTCTATCTGTGCGTGGAAGAGAACATTCAGCAACAGCACAATGTATCCTGGTCTGTTTTCTTTTACCGAGGATTGCATCTTTCCTCTTCAAACTTAGCTCATGCAGACAATGCTATTTTTAGAAATACCGCCCTTAGTCACTTCCTGTTGTCTCGACAAACTCAGGTGTGATTAAGAGGAAAACATTAAGATAATATTTCTCATGCCTCTTCGTCAAAAATGGTATATGTTGTGATACTTATTGCTCTATTTCCAGTGATTTTCGCTTAACACTCCGGTTAGCCTTTAAACTTATTGAGCGCACTATCAAGCAGGTGAATATTACAACTGTGTGTGTGTGTGTGCGTGCGTGCGTGCGTGTGTGTGTGTGTGTGTGTGTTAGCCGTCTGTGTATGAGTGGTCTCTCTGTGTGAAAGTAGTTTTTGTGTGTTTGAGTAGTGTGTGTGTGGCTATTGAAATCTTAGCAAATCTATACAGTTCATCCAATCTCCACGAAATTTTGCAATATTCGTTTCGATGATGGCTCCATAGTAGGTTTCTTTAGCGAGTGCAGACAGCTCTGGAGCATGTGTAATTTTTCGTGTTTATTTTCTCTGTTCTAAGAGTGAATGCAATTGGGTAAACATACTACACACAAATATCGTTTGGTGAGATAACTAGTTTATGTGTCAACTGCGGAAAGGCAATTACAGATTGTTCTTTCTCATCACGGCACTGCGGTCTGAAACCTGACAAACGCCCCCGACAATTCCTTTTTCCTCGCGTGTTGCACAAATGGTCGTCGCCCTACCAGACGGTGTAAGCTAGCTATCGACAGTTAGACAGCCACAGGGAGGAAGTCTGACAAAACTTCCGACGAACATTGGAGACTTGTGTTCTCTTGCGATGGGCCACCCCAATTGGCCTTCACGATGCCGTCATAGCGCTTTAAAAATAGTTGTCGGTCGACTTTTCTGGGAAGGGATGGGTGGGAAATGATCAATAACTCGACAACTCAAGCGAAAAATTTATATGCCGTCGGCCTAGGATTTATGGACGACTGTGAGGTTACAGCCCAACGACTGCCGAAAGTCTACCATCACGATCTTTCTTTATTTATCTATTCGTCTTCCTTTTTCTCCTCTTCTCCTTTTTGTCAGATCGTTGAAAGGTCTTTAAGACCGCCCCTCCACACCGATTCGATGAACTATGAACTCCACAGGTGCGCCGAAAGATTTCTCCCTGATGGTCATTGACACTCGAACCCTCCCCTCCCCCCGCTCATCCCATTTCAGCTCCTTGCTATGTTTTAAGGCCTCTTCCTCGTGGGACGCCTGGTCCTAGTCTGGCTTTGCTGAAAGTGAAAGCATCCTGATAATCAGCCTGCTGCCAGAGCATGTCTTCAACTTGAAGTTTTCTGTGAGTTACTAGAAACACTCTAAGAGGAGGAAAGTTAATAACCCGCAGCAAATCTCACCTTGTGCTGGAGGTAATTTCTTCCATTTGTTACCTCCTTCGATTATTAAGAACCTGCAAGGTTCTCACTGCTGGTGTCCGCCTGAAACCATGTCCTGATTGAATGATCCTTATAGATACATTTTTAGATGTGTGTTTGTACAGCTATATATACATAGAGTGTATAATATGATATTATACAGGTTTTACATTTATGTCATGCGGATAATTGACTGTTTAATACCTCATTATTCCTGAAAGAGGCCAAGAGAATCAAGTATCGTATATCTTTTCTTGTATCTTACCAAGACACTCGGTTCAGAAGAATAATTGATTATCGTCGATTTCAGTTTCATTGGTAACTAGGAAGAACCCGATCCGAGTCTGGGTGCACGTTTAGGCGGCGAACCACGTTTAGTGTAAAAAAAAAAATAATAAAAAAGGTCTCCACGACGTGTTATGGGAACCTTTCGTTTACTAGTCGAGCCTTGCAACTGACTGGCAGAGCTCTTTCGCCAGAAAAGTTGAGAAAAGTATGTTAAATTGTAGGAGTAGCACTACCGGAGTGTACGATAGGACTTCGTGAATGTGCAAAAAAAAAAAAAAAGGTGATAGCATTGATGTTTAGCGTGTAACAAAATAAATATAAATGTTAAAAATATACATATATTATAGTCACGTACACAACGGTTCATAGACTTTACCACAAAAAATTAAAATAAAAAAGCATTTACGTACTTACGTAGGCACGTTCGTGAGAAACACTCCCCCCGACCCTCACCAGACTGCTTTACTCCACCGGGGACACAGTATGGCCCCTAATACCTCCCTTTCTTTTCCTGTTAATACTACAGTAAGAAGAAAGACTTCTACACAAAAGTCTGCAACATCACGTGTGTCAGCTACGGGTTCCAGACAAATAAAGTTGCCCAGATCACCGATCGTCTCGAATACAGTTTGGGATGGATCACCTTTGAATTAAAAATGAAACTTTGATTGTCTGAACCAGGTTCAGCCCAGGAAAGGTCACCTTATGAAGATCTGGCGTTACAGTCCACATGTGTCTCTTATGCCTGGTCTCGTGGTTTCCCAGGTAATGTGTTTCAAACCCCTGACGCTTTCAAAATTGTGAAAGTTAAAATACTCTTCAAGATTTTTAACATTGTTCTTTCTGAAAAAGAGGATGTAAATAATTTTTTTTTCAATTTACGTAAAATTTTGTTAATGCACGATTTGCAAGAAGATTTTATTTCTGTCTGACGATTTCGGCTAACTTTTATAGAAATATTTTAATTTCTCTAGACTATTTATTTCTTCTATAAGAGAACGCGTAAATAAGAACTGTTTAAAGTATTTTTATTTAATTCCGCGTTATTTATCCGGTAAAATATCATATCTATGCGTGTCATATGTTTCTGTTACGTGTACATACATGTCTGTATATACATGTTATATTCTGTTAGCAAAGTTGTGAGAGAGAGAGAGAGAAGAAGAAGAAGAAAGAGAAAATGAAAACAGAGAGGTTGATAGAAATCAATGTACCTCATTCTCAACAATCTGCTCGCAAGAAAAAACAATCTCTAGGCGAACAGATTCAAGAATTTCAAAGTTTGTCGAGACGAGACTTCCGCCAAACCTGCTTTAAATGAACTCCACATCTCTCTTGGCACGCATTATCTCCCCCTGTCCGCATGCCTAAACTGCTCCAAACCACAATTGTCTGCGCTTGTGTTGAGAACAACATAATGGTTTGGCAAGGCACTGCTTCTGTGCGTCTCCAGTGCGGCTTAAAGTGTTTTTTAATGATGCAGAAATAAACTTTTAAAGCAGACTCTTTCTCCTGACTGAAAGATCGCCTCGAGATAACGTCGTAAAACTGCTGATGGTAATAGAGGTCGATAAAAAATGTCGCGATTCCACTTACTATTGACAAAAAGTCAAATGCTATAAAAAAAAGAGGAAATTTTAAGAGGCATGCCACCCAAAAGATTTTTGTTTGGGCGAGAAAGAAGGGCAGGATGTAGGTAGATCTGGCTACAGCCCGCTAGTCAGGTCAAGGACGCTTGGCAACCTCCGGTATGTACGGTGCTGGAGGTCGTCTGCACGAGTACGTTGATTAGAGCGATAATAAGTATTAGATGATGACGTGTTTAGTGCTGTTAATACTTCTCTCTCTGTGTGTGTGTGTGTGTGTGTGTGTGTGTGTGTGTGTGTGTGTGTGTGTGTGTGTGTGTGTGTGTCTGTAAATCTCATTATACTGACAAATGTATTGGTTAACAAATTTCGACTTAGAATATTCATTCAACCTCCAATGTCCCGAAAGTTCTCATGTAACCTTACAAACACCTTTGCCATACATTGTCAAAGGTTTGGTGACATTTGCCAGTTAAGAAGGACGCACGCAGGCAATTATTCCGCCCCCCTTTATGTACAGTGTAGTATAGTTTACGAACATATTTACCGATATCAACACCGTGCACATACCTATGCACAATCCCGAGCGCACGCGCAAAGACCATACCCCAATACGGCCCGTCCACACACAGCACTCAGTCGACGGCCATGCATTTCAGCCTGACGAGGTACGAACCCATTCGATCCCGACTCCATCATCAATAATTTTTGACGCCAGGATTCATCGGTCGATTGTTCAAGGGGAATAATGCAGCGAAGTGCAAATGGTATGAGTTGCGTCCCTTAGACTGATGTCGGCAATCTTGTCCACAGGCGTCTTAAGTCATGGTGGAAGGAAACGAAACGTGCAAAATGGACAAAAAAGTAGCACTCACTGGAGCGTTAGTTTGTCAGTGTGCAGTCGTCCTCTGATGCTTGGATACTTACACTGCGAGGCAATAGAAATGTGTAGAAAACATGCTGATTTTCAAGAAAAAGTCTCTGTCTCTCTTGGAAGGGGTTCATGCATTTACGTCTGTGTTCTATGTATTTCACTTACATTTCTACTGGTGTGTCTGTAAATGTCGATTATTCACCTGCCATAGCTATCCCGTGTGTAGGCGCATGTCAAGCAAAATGCCTGTGTGTGTGTGTGTGTGTGTGTGTGCGCGCGAGCGCGCGTGCGTGCGTACGCATGTCTGTGCGTGTGTGACAGCGTGTCACGGACCAGTCCCATTGAACTCCAAATGTAACGTGTTATGTGCTATTCTAATTAAGAAGTACTGTACTTCTATAGGCTGACATTAAGGGTTAGAATATTCTCGAGCTCCGATTGATCATTGTATCACTACGCACTAGAACTGAAAGATCTCTGCACTTGGAAAGCGGATTGACGTGTCGATTCGTGTTCTGATTCAACAACCCAGTGTTTGTCACATGTCCTGGCCGTCGCTATGTCCTGTGTTGGGTATCTGCTTACGTCGGGCGACATCACCTTCGGTAACCCCAGAGTGCACTGTCACATTCGGCGCTAGAGAAGAACCCTGTCAATGTACCTGTTCTTTGCAATGAAATGTTACAGAAGTTGCAACACAATAACGCAATCACTTAAATACACAGTCAAGAAAAGCAGTGAAAGAAATTTAACAATCATTAAGTACAGTAAATGATGTCATAGTATTTAAAAAATAAATACAGAAATCTAAACCGTTTTGTACAAAAAGATATTACCCTGTTAACTTATCTTGCTAACCTCCTGTGGGGCTAAAACTGTAATCCTTGCCGCTCACAATGTTTACAGTTCACCGTTTGTTCACCGTGTGTTCCAGGTTTGTTCACAGTTTGCAGGTTAGATATCTCTTCAAATGCACAGTTCTTCCACTGTCCTCTAATGAAAGATGGTGATGCAAGGGCAAAGACGACAGAAGCACCAGCAGATAAATGGCACTAAAATCTTATCGCCCTTTCAAAACGGACCACCAGGTGTGGTGCAGCTCAGAAAAGTGGGGTACCGGGGTTAAAAGCTGCCGTTTCTCTGCCCTTTATTTGTCCAATTCACATCTTGACTCTAACTTAACCCGACAGACTTGGTGTTACCCTTCCCACTAAACTACGCGCTAACACGTCCTGCCCTCGGACTGATGGCGCGAGCGGGTAGTCAAGCATCTTCTGCTTTCACAAAGAAAACTGGTTTTCTGACACGTTCCATATTCGACACGTACATCAACACTATAACCTCCTTAGTAAACGCCCTTCTTAACCGAGAAAATGTCGTCCAACATTTGACCAAGTTTGGCAAAGCACTGTGTGAAGGGCACGAGAAGCCAGTGGTTTTGGGGGCAAAAAAGCTCAAGGCATTGGCAACATACCGAGTTCAGTCCAAACTTATTTCCCAGTACAACTGCCAATACAGTAAGTACTTCAACGGTTGAATGCTTCCGTCGCCATGTTTGCTCCACAGTTGCTCAAGGCTTACGGAGTAATAATCGAACCGTTTCTCTCTCCGTTTCTTTACCTCGAATATCTGCAAAGGACTGATTTTTTTCCCTGGCGTCGTACCGATTCACATTATCGGCAAACTTGACCCATGAAGGCAGTAGATGAATCCGGTACATATTAAAGAATATAAAGGGGACAGCATGAGAATAAATTACAAAGCAACGTTTTAGGGAGTCGTTGTTACAACAGGTGAGTCGGGTGAACAGTTGACAACCTTCCTTGTATGGTGACTACCAATACCTGGCGGAACACTTTTCAAAAGACGCCTTTTCCGTCGTCGGCGCGAAATCAATTCTAGGCACGTTCCTTATTGTGTGACAGACTTCACCCGAGTTCACATACGTTTCACAAGTGTGCAAACTTAGTGCTTTATAAAGTTGGTGAAATACTAAAATCATCACTGATGACGGTGCCAACATTTTCTCTTGAAATATTTCGGACGAAACCTAATTTCCATTCATCTGCCATTCGCCTTCGCTTAAAAAAAAATAAACTCTGATTTAAAAAGTAAGTGGTTGTAATTATTTCCCACCAACACCAACTGAAGTAAAGTAGTGTTTGAAGAAACAAACGGCAGATCCATAATCCGCCCGGTCGCCTGTAACGAGGCTGGCCAAGCTGTGACTTATCTGGAACACCTTTCCAGGGTGTGCATTACCCGGGGTGTCTCTCCTAGAACCGTGACCCTAGCTTGTGTCTCGCAAGCGCCGCTGTAGTCACCCTGCGATTAGATTTATCGCGTGAGTCGTTCGCCTCAAAAAGTGATCAGTGCATACACAGGGCCGACGGGCTCAACTCAGCAAATTGTCTGTCAGCAAGTTCAGCTGGCGGCCAGTACCTTGTCAGGAGATTTATTATCAATCTTGTGTCTGTACGAACAAAAAACTGCATCACCCGATTAAAGGTGAGTACAAATCATCCTAAATACCCTTCATTTTGGAGTAAATGTTCTAAGGGCTCTTCTATGTTAAAACAAAAGTCAAATTGTATTGTGTCTGTTGGATGTGTAGAACCTGCAGTTTATATTTAGAGAAGAAAATGTACTGTCTGCATAGAAATGTGCTGATAATCACAGTGAAATTGGGATCAAAATACATTTAATGTATCTGTAGTGGACCTAGTTTTCATTCACCGAAGAAATGGCACTGTTTTCGTTGGCTGTAGAGGAAATAAGTCTGAGGCGGCTACTTTTAAGTGGCTCACCCTGTAGATTACAGGGAATGGAATTAAAAAATAAAAAATGTAATTAAAGACATATTTATTTGTGTGGGACCTAGTTTACAATGCAGTTGCTTGTTTCGTCGTTTCGACGTGGTTTACCTAAATAGAGCGGTCTGGCTGGCCGGTTGGTTGGTTGGTTGGTTGGTTGGTTGGTTGGTTGGTTGGTTGGTTGGTTGGTTGGTTGGTTGGTTGGTTGGTTGTAGAGTAACTGAGTGATGGACTCAGAGAGTATAATAATTCATTTTAATGAAGGAAATATTCTTTATTCATATGTGAAGGAAATCCTTCCTCTCCTTCTTTAAATTTTCCTCCTGTCAGATGGCAAGAGGTGTTCTCTAATGGTCTTGTACCTTCATCAACATCATTTTAGAAGTTAGACGCGAAGATCTCTAATTTAACAACCAGGAGCTGGGTCGTGGAATCGAAGTTGTTAAATGTTATTCCTGCCCACAGAACCACCACTCAAAAAGAAAAACAACCTACAATTAACAAAAACAAACAAACAGAAAACAAAACACTTGTGTGGAAGGGTTTTTTTTGCGGTGATGACGCATGACGCGTCTAGAACTCTCCTCAAGCCTAGACTCGCAGTTAGCTGCCAGTGTAATTAGCCGAGCATAGCGGCACTACACAGTTTCCTAAACCCTACTAGAAAATCATCCTGCTGACTCCCCTCCTTCGACACAGCCTACCCCCCACCCCCCTCACCCGCTCCCGCTGCACGTGACGTCCTGTCACGACACACTGTCTCCTTTTCCATAAACAGGCTTATCTAACTTCTACATGCTATTTTTGATTCTTACCCCCCACCTCCAAAATACTAATAAAACAATATAATGGAGAAACTTCCATTTTTAATATGGAGGCGCAGAAACGAAGAATATTCCATGTTGCTATGGCGCCAGAGCCGGCGTAATGGCCGCAGTTTCTAGAGCCCCCCCCCCCACACACACACACCCTCCTGACGAGGATCGAGCACCTCCAGCACGCAATCAATATCTCGCTGACGGGTCGCCACAACAAGGGAGAGGGAAGGAGGGTTGGGAGTAATGGGGAGGGGATCGTGTTCCCCTACCCCCACCCCACAAGCGTGCGTGACGCAGTAAATCTGCCATGCTACTAGAAAGTGCAGTAACTGATCTTAATATCCGCAGCCACTTGCCGAAGAATTCCCACGAAATGCTTTTATTTATAATTACTCGATGAGAGAAACAGAAACAACAAAAGCAAGCGTCTGGCAGCGAAGCCTGAATAAAGTTCGTGTTGTTCATGGCGATGCCGCTACGTCAGGATGTGAGGGAAGACGAATGAGACAGCTGGCAGAATGATGTCTTCCAGTTTCCTCTTTACGCTGGATTTTCAGAATCAATGGCGCCGAGTCCCGTAGTTTCACGTAATCGTCACATAAGTCTTCGACCACGTCATCGATCGTCATTTACTCCCCTGATACATCTCAAGGTTGAACCTTCATTTTTACATCTACAACATCCCCTCCCTCCTCCCGTCTCTCTCTCTCTCTCTCTCACGTACGTGTCTGAGGTTGTATTTTTACATCAGCGCTCACCAAGCAACTCAACATCCTCATTGTATTGTCTCCGTAAATCTCGCAAAATCTCGTCACAAAGATTTTAGCAGCTCCGCACGCACCTCATATCCCGCGTAAAGACAGGCTTATCGCGCCTGATTACTGTTCTCGTACTACTCTCTCTCTCTCTCGCTCACCCTCTCACTTTCTCTCTCTTTCGTAACCTATGTGTAGAGGAGCATGGGTTGTATCTCTCTCTTTCGTAACCTAGGTGTAGAGGAGCAGGGTTGTACTGGCAAGTAGCTCTTGTGGTGAATGAACCACTCATGCTGATTGCGTGAAAGCTGTTGGCAGTTTGGAGACTTTGTGTTAACATTTAAAGCTGTCCAGTATTTGTTCCATCCTCGCATTTTGCTCCAGAACTCTTTTTTCTGTTTCTCTGATTTGAACTGTAATCTGCAGTCAATATTCTGGCAAAAACACGGAAAAGAAAAGGATAACGGATGAAAACATTTTTAAAATCTACATTTAATGATCTGAAATCTATCCTTCACTTTCAGAAGAAAAAAAAGTTTTCCACAAGAGCAATAAACCTAATCATTAAGTTCGTCGTTAAGAAGGAAGTAGTTTTTGACTTTCTCCTACAGGCTTAAGAAGACTTTTAGTTAGCAAAGAAAAAAGTTTGCTGACCTCGTTAAGTATCTAATTACGCAATTCATGGCAAATACTTTCTGGCTGGTGACCCAAAGACCCTGCGATGAACCATAGTCTGCTGGGGATAAAGCTGCGCTTCAAATGTCTATTATTGATAGATGAGAAAACCATTAAAATATATTTTATAATCCCTCTAGACGTGATTTTTTAAATGAGTTCTTTTCGCGTTGAACCGGCAAGCGGGCTCAGATCCAGGAAATAAGTTAAAAATGTCTGTTTTGCATCAGTTCTGTATCGAATTCACTCCACAGGGCTTCCTTAGCGTCAGGGCCGGAAGTAATAATAATAATAATTATTAATGCATTATTTGTATAGCACGTACTCACGTTCGTAAGGAGCGGGCTCTTAGCGTTTGAGACAAGAACGAGACATGGACAACATCCGAAGTAACGGAAGGATGAACAACAGTACTGATGACTAACAAAAGACAAATGTAGAAAACGTAAGGTAACAAGAACTAAGAGGGTCGTGATTCAGCAGACGAAGACGAGTAAGGAAGAAACGGAAAAGGTTGGGAAGGGGGTAGTGTTAATAGGGGTCTGTGCCTATGGTCCCAATATAGGAAATTAAAAGGGTAAGGAGAAACTAGCTTTCCTGTAAACATTCTTGCTGGAATTTTCTGTGAATACCAGTTTTAGATATCCTACTCCTCCCCCCCCCCCTTGCCGTTCTTGCGATGAAGCCGGTCAGCAAATAAATGAATGCCGTTCTTGCCATAAACAGTCTTGGCTAGACATGCTTGCTAAATCTCCTTCAAGGTTTCCTAGCAAGAACAATAATACTTGATGCCGTGAACAGATTGCAGGATTAAGGAAATTCCAGATCGTTTAAAAAACAAGTTTTATTAGAAATGTTATGAAGCTTGCTTAACTTCTGGGGCCAGTTGCACATTTCGTGTTGTAACATATTTAGATATTAAATGTATTTAATACATTAAATGTGTGTGTGTGTGTGTGTGTGTGTGTGTGTGTGTGTGTGTGTGTGTGTGTGTGTGTGTGTGTGTGCAGTTTTATAGAATGCTCCTAGCTGAGGTGCGCAGCACAATTTGAGACCATTTTAAATTAAAACCGTTTTAAATAAAATATAACATTTTTAACCGTCAGCGCATGATAGTGTAAAAAAATGGCGGCTCCCATGGAGAGTCAACCAAAGGATAATTTTTCATAAACAGTGGGAGCAGAATTACTGAATGGATTGTTTACTCCTCAACTCAACAATAGTATGACAAAGAAGGTTTATGTGTGGCAGATGTGACGTGCACAGTGAGTACGGTGGGATGTAAAGGCCGCAAGGTGCAAACAGATGACCACTATGATGAGACGACTTGACCACTGCCTAGACAGTAGAAATTCTTTCACGAAATAACCATGAAAATGTACATGAGAATAGAAATGTGTCAAAATATAGTTTACAAATGAAATATTGAATACATGTTGCTCCATGAACATTCAAAGCGTCTCCTTAACAACAATTTATGTTCGTTAAATCTCGGACTTGGTCTGTGCTTCAGTCAGTAGTCTTTGTGATCTCTTCAATAATTCTGGCGATGTCAGTTTGTAGAGATATCACAGATTTCCAGTTTGTTGAAATTTAAACTTGCTGAAACAATTCGTCGTTGTTTTAATTTCATCATACGATCTTTTTGCTTGCTGGTAAATATTTTGAGTTCTTATCCGAAACCATGGTCACCGCTTTTTAAGACTGTTTTAGGCACATAGCAGCTCCGAACTATTAATTTTAAAAGTGAAAATCTTTGCTAAGAAAATTTTAACATGTTTGTGCAACGCTTCTGAAAAGAAACAATTTCCTATAAACATTTTAAAACTAATTTCGATAAAGCAGTTTTAGTCGAGCCCCAACCTCTACCGTTGTTAAAGGGCTTTGTCGGCAGATCGATCTGTCACTGCCGCTCAATAGATTTCTGATCAAATTACGAGTACCCCCCTCCCTTCATCCCCTTCTAGTCCTTCGGAGGTTCCTGTTTTGTTCTGCTACGTGACAACGACGACAAGACAAAAGCGTTGCCGCTCGCCAGACATGACACTACTGTCTGACCTTTGTCCGCTGAACTGGTTGTCGACAACTTTGTCACCTGCACGAGGTCTTGGCGCAATCGCGGGGCGGAAGGAGGCTGGGGTGGCGGTCGTGCGAGGCGGTGGTGGAGTTGAAGGCGATAGATGACAGCGTTAATCCTGTCGCCCTACGCGGAATTTTACAGTCGGGTGCTGGCCGTTCCCCCCCTGGGTTTGAAATCTTAGTGCTGACTTGTGGTGGCCGACGAAATGTTAGATGATGAGTTGAAACTAGATGCGATCGAGGGATGTGGGGGGGGGGGTGGGAACCAGGCCGACTGTACGACACACCTATGGTGCTACTAGCAGACTAGGAATTATATTTAGCAGCTGTGTGATCACTAATTTGACAGCCGTCCAAAAGCTGCATTTCCAGCTGTGTGACCAGTGAATAGTGAGCTAGTATTATTATTATTATTATTCATAACTGAATTGTTTGCTGCTTGATTGCCAAACAACTCGTGTCAACCGTCTGCAAGACTTGATTCATTGCATTACTTCCGAGCCTTGCACCCGATCGAGCATCTAATAAGCCCAACCATAAAGGAAGTGAACAGTGAAGTAAAATTAGGTTCTCCAAGCTTTTGGATGAATAATAACCAAAAGAAAAAAACTTACATACATTAATAAATGTTTTTCGTGATTTCATTGATACCAAGCTTTTTTCTATAGTTTTTAAGTTGTTTTAATATTTTCTTTTCCCGATAGTAGTGTTTGTTTACGGCCGTGACCAGCTTTCAACGGAAGGCCAAAACGCACGTGGGTAGTGTAGTCCAAAGCGGGTTCTCTTTTTTTTTTTTTTTTTGCTGTTTATTTTCTATCGTCATAAAATAAACCACATCATTTGACAGAAAAAGAATATTATTCTTCGTTTGTGTAGTGATGTTCAAAATGCAATACCAAATCTGTACAGTGTGAAGGATTTATCACGAAACTTCGTCACAAACACAGCAGTTGTAGTACCCAGTAAAGTGGGTTTTATAAACGATACACCTGTGACCTCCGTTTAGTGATACCTCAGTCTTTGACAATTGGCACTGGTGCTCGCAGTACATCCATTTTAACCATGTTAGATGAATGTAAATCAGTTAGCAAACTGTTAAAAAAACGTAATATGAAAATAAACATGTAAGATATATATATATATACAGTAAATACATTATGGAAATAAATGGTTTGTTCTTTTATTTTCAGGGGGTTTTGCAAGCTCGGAAATTCGAAACATAAGGAGATGACTGTAAAGGTGGCTGCAGTGCTGAGAACTAATCTGCCCAGCAAGTCTGTTCCAAAGGACTTCCTCAACAAACTGTCTGACGCGCTCGCTAAGCAGTTCCACGCAGACATACAGGTAATACCAAAAGTAACACGCAAACAATCACATAATTCAGGTGTCACTCTGGCAAACAGATAACGCAGAGTTTCACGCACACAAACAGGTAAGCCCTGACTCCTTGCAGACGTTTATGTAATGTCAAGTTCCACAGATATGAAGGTAACCCCAGACTTCACGCAGACATGCAGGTAATGTCAGGTTTCACAACGATGTACAGGTATTGCCAAGTTCCTTAGAGACGCAGCACATGCCACTGGCTAATAACTGATCCCTGGGCATGTCGGCGCAGCACTAGATTATAAAATTATTTTTTGTCGCAACATCTGTGTCTATAAAGAACTTTTGAGAGCGAGGAAAATGTCTAAGGTGCGTGTCTACGGTGCGTGCGTGCTCTTGCAGGACGTATCGGCGGAGATGCAGGCGGACGTGCTGATGGTGCGTGGAGGCTCGTGTGCTCCCATGGCAACCATGCAGCTCTACCACAACGATGACCGTGTGGACAACGACAGCAAGCACGACTACGCCAAAACCCTCGCCGTCTTCCTGTGCCATCAGATAAAAGTGCCGGTAGACAGGTAGGTTATAGATGTCCACAACGTTTCACCGTTTCCATGGGATGCTCACTTCTAGTGACTTGTAGAGTACAGGAGGAACATGTATGACCTGTGATAGAACTTGGATTAGAGCGCTCAGGTCAGCTGTGTGTATGCTGGACATTTCAACAGAACGTGATATTCACTGTCCAGTTCCTAGGGCTAGTTGCACGAGATGTTTTTAAAAATTTTAAACTCTTCTAAAGAATCAAAGTTAGAATTTTTTTTCAAATATCTTTCCTATGTCATTTACATATGTTGTACACGCGCATATGAAAAATTTGCTGACTGGAACAAAATCCTGGCTAAGTAGTTTTATCTTAATTAAAACAATTTTAGTTTTAAAAGTTACAAAATGTGATTTGTGCTGTGATTCTGCAAAACATCATTTTTTCTATCGTCTAAAAGGATTTAAGGAATATAAGTCTTTGAAAGTAGGACTGTGTTGTGGAACTGGCTCCTGAGTGATCCCAGGGGACAACCAGAGGTTAGCTGGCTGCTGGTAGCTGTAACAATATGTAATTATTTATTTGGGAGTGCAGCTGCATACTTAGACGGTTGTGAAATATTTATTTGTAGTATTTACAAACTTACAGATAGTCACATGTTGCTGCTGTTAACCCTCGTCCTCCTGCATTCTCGAGTAACTGAGACATTCTATTTCAGGGTACTGATTTTGTTCCACGACACCCGGAAGTGCACTTAGGGCACGGCCAAACGCGAGTGCGCAGGTCAAGACCTGGACATGGTGTGACGTCACAGATGTGTGTTTGTTATTTCGAGGACAGTCATGCGCAGTCATCAACGCTACTGCATCAGTCATCGACAGAGGCATTTATTGCGGTGATGGCCTGTTGCAGCTAATTGTTCATGTTGCTTACGTGCCAACAAACCTGCCGATTTGCCCTAGAATATTCATTCCTGGACTACGCAAAAAATAATAATAATTGTTAGCCTGTTTTGGAGTTCCCGTCTCGCTCGGTCGCACATATAGGCATGCATCGAATGCTCGATGCTGACAAACGTCCAAGACGCGGGTGTTGCTTGACAGGAACGATGAATGATGTCATTAACTGAGATTCCAGAAGAGTTTACGATGAAAGCCTGCCTCCATTAGTCTCTTCATAAAGCCCCGAGCCTGTAACCAGTAGAGGGAGACTAATCCATTTTACATTGGCTTTTACCTAGTTTTCTTCTTCCCTTAGCAACGATACATCCCTCCCACCTAATGAATGATAATGCACCCTACTTCAAGATTTAGAAAAACTTCGAAGGGTTATTTCCCTTCGTCAGCAAGGCACCTTTTTTACTTGTCCTGATATACAGAAAGTGAAAACAAGAGAGTGTGGGAGGGAGGAAGAAGATAACATGTTTATTTTTCAGGTGAAGAAAAAAGGTGATGGACCATAGGAATGAGACAGTTGGAAAAACAATCGTTTAAAATGGATGCAGAAAACAGAAGAAACGTGACAAGCGACGGTTAGAAGTGATGAATTTTCAGGAATGTATTTTCTTTCTGTGGTACTCAGTTTGTTTTGTTTTGTTTGTTTTTTTTTTGCCTGAACATTCCACGCTGACAAAGTGCACTTGTATGCTCGACTTTATGCGGAGCAGTGAGTGGGGCGGGGTGGGGTGGCTTAGAAGAGAGAAGATGGCAGTGGGAGAATAGTTCCACACTCACACACTGGAAAACAAACTGAACAAAAACACTTTAAAAACTGAATGTTAGCATTGTTTTTTTTTAAAAAAAATGTATATTTAATTATAAATGACAGTGAACCATCATCAATTACACATAAAGTAGTAAAATGAGCAAGACAACAGTCTTCAAATGGTACACGTATATTCAGTGTCGCTTATGGGGTCAATTAACGTGTTGTGCAGTAAGAAACAATCTTTTGTCGAAGATCGATAGCAATAGCAAAACTGATAACCAAGATTAGTGTTTATGCTGGCTTAATATTAATCTATAATGCCCATCCCACACGGTCGTGGGGGGGGGGGAACTATCCTGTCTACATATGAGAATGTCTCGTATCCAAATGACACATAAATCACTTTATTACGATCAATAGAACCGCCTCCTATTTCTTGTTTCCGATTGTGAAGCGGAACATTGTTGCCATATTTTATTCACTTTCAACAAGATTACAAAATATTTTATTTCTTGCTTTGACATTGTGGACTTTTGGTTTAGATCTTTACCAGACGAACTAAACAAAACGTCATATTAAAGCTTTGCGAACAGACATTTATAAAATACTACAACCACACCTGGCGCAATAAAAGTTTAAGAAGTGCACGGCACGGTTTGATAAGCAAGTCAAAAACTTTTGAGCGCACATGCATACATGTATAAGCCACAAGGGAAGGGAACGGGAGGGTGAAGACGTCTGGAATGGCTTTTCCTAAATACCGGAATCCCTCCACATCACGAACTCGAGGATGTAACAGAAACTGGCTAAAACATCTTTGAGCATCTCTTGGGCAATTGATACGCTAATTGAAGTTCTACTCGACTGTAATCATCATGATTAACTCATTTGCATGTCAGGTGAGATGTGGTGACAGGTCACTGGGAACGACGGCGGTATGCCGATGAAATGACAACTTGTTTTAATTGTGGGCAAGATGGTCTTTGGCCTGTTCTCTTTCACTCACACACATGAAAAAAATAAAAGCTACGATATGATTCCGAGATATCACAGGTTTCGTGTCGTCAGGCGGCGGAAAATGAGAGTAGCCCTTATAAACAGTCTGACCGCCAGGTTTTGATTGGCCAGCAACGACAGGTCAATGACCTGAAGTCAAGCATCAAGCAGACGAGATCAGCCGCACCTCTCACGAATATACAAGCAAAAACATATCAATCGAAATATGTTCTGAAACAATTAAAGGGGAAAACGGCGAAGAGGATAAATGAACATGAACGATATTATTCCGGGAAGGAAGTACGGCAGAATAAAGCTCACCTTCCAACCCTGCCTTTGCGTACACAAAGACATCGACTGTTCGACCTACAGCATCCCATGGCGTTATCGACCCCCTTTATATTTCCATCTCAAGAAACGAGCATCCCACTTGACACTCCTTCACTTCGGCTGGCTAACAGCCAGTTTCTGCTTCTTGTCTTCATTTCTTTTTTCGCGCTCCTCTACTCGACACTAGTTCGTTGAGGCTTTACAACTGCCGGTGGTCTACTTTCCCTTCCAGAACATCTTACACAACTATTTTCTTGTCTCTGTCTCCTATACAGCCGACATTATACAAGAGAGAGAGAATGATTGTTGTTTTGCGCCGAGCCACCAACTAAGGCTATATCACGCCAAGGCAGACAGCCCTGACGGGAGCTGAACCCTGGACAGACAACCTTACTGTACTGGTGACAGCCGTTACCGTTGCGCCGGGCCTTCCCCCATTATACAAAACCAGATTTTAAGAAATTCCCCTTAAGTCACGAAGAAAGCAAAAATGACTAAAGATAACCGAGGTCAACATTACAATCGCTACGTGTGTCAAAGAGAGGAAGGAAGGAAGGAAGGAAGGAGCTCAATCAGTGAAAATAAGACGAATAAGTTCTGTTCCAAGCTCCTGAATCTGCTGTCAGTTTCTCGCATTTGTGAAAGAGGAAGCTACATTGTACTTTCCACCCTCCACCTCCCAGGGCCACGTCCCCCACACAAGGACCACTTGTGAAGCACACACAGTAAGTAGAGGCGTGGTGTTAAGATGATAATATTATTAGCTTGTACGCCGAGGGCGCTCCCTATCTGCACGCAACTCCGCCCCTATCAGGAGGCAAAAGTGATGTACAATGATCTAGACGAGACAACTGCAGCTGTCTCAGAGATTGACTAGACAGCATGCGTGCACAATATGGTCAATAGTTTATGTGATGAGATGTCGAGAAAACGAGACATTTTTTTATATTATCCTAACGGCCAGTCTAAGTAATATAATGGCGCAAATTACTTTGAAAAGAAAAAGCAAACGTTTTCGTAATACTACACAAAACAATGACGTATATACCCGCTAGCTTGGGGTGTCATCGTTTACCACCACCACCCCAACAAAAAAAGTCTTTTACTTTATGAAGTCTAGTATTTTATGGTTCATTGAGGAGATGAGTATGGTGGGGGGTAAGATATTTTGTGAGCGACGGTTACTGCAAACTTCAGTGAAATATTCTGGTCCCAGCAGCCCTACATGCCAATATTGTTGTTTACGACTATGGCGGTAAAAGAAGCGGGTCAAGGGATACAATGTACTGACACTCCGTCCATATAAACTCTGGACAGAATGTCTTCTTTACTCATTTTACAACAGGATATTATGAGAGGAAATGGAGGGGACTGTGCGTAATCTTACAGCCCCTGAATATCAACGGCATCAGCGTTCGAGCTTGAGCAGGTGATCAACATGGCGGCAACATTTTGTCCTCCCATTAGAAGAAGACGGATTTTATACGTGAATATCATCAGACCAGAGCACAACGTTGAAGGGCGACTGACAAAAGAAAATACCAGATACCAAACTAATAATAATAATAAAACTGAGAATATGTTAGAAAGCACAAAACATTACACGTTAGTCAGATAGAGTGTTAATAAATTAGCAAAGTCACCATGAAGCAGTATCAAGCACCAACGTTTTCTTACTGTTCGCTAAAGAATGAAAAAGAAGCAAATGCCGTGTGTAGTGAGCGCCTTGAGCTCAGGCCGAAGATGTCTTCCTTATGGAGATGTTGGTGCGAGCATACTCTTACATCCTTATGGTCACAAAGTTTGAGGCAGTAGGGTGGTCACGCCGACAAGGCCGGTCCAGAGCTGTTAATGTTTAGGGCAAGTGAAACAAGGTCGGGTCACAACAATACATGCGCATGCTGACCGCTGTAAGTGGTCGGAGCAGAACCTTTTTATATCAAATGTCACGAAGCCAAGAAAAAAAAAGCCTTTAAAAGACGAAGGAGAGAGAAGAGAAAAAAGAAGGTAGTGACATCTGGACGGAGGATAGCATCTGTCGACTAAGCATGTCACAAGGTCGCATCCGGTTAAGGTAACCGCGTGACCGAAAAACAAAAAACAAGCAGCGAAAATCATATGTCACTGTCAACATCATGTGCTTCTTTCAACATCACGTGTCCTAACCTTAAAAGCACAGACCACCGTCAAAGAAAGAGCACTTGCAACACCCAACAGGTACCTCAGTAACCCCAGGGGCTGCTTTGCCTCCGTTCGATACCCACAACCTGTCGAGACTGGGATGACATTTTTGCTTCAACTTCTCTCTGCTGGAAGTTAATCTCTTCGACAACTAGTCTGATATTACAAACGTGTACGAACAAAAGAAACAGCGTACAGATAAAATACACATGCACACTTTAACATATCGCAGCATAACAAAAAATGGCTTCGATCGAGGAGATAAAAAAAAAGAGCTGCAGCAACAGGCAGAAATATTTTCGCTTTAAGGTTTTAATTAAAAATATTTAATTGTTTCAGAACTAATGTTTGTATACTACTATATTAGCAAAGCGAGTAATTATTATTTCATACATTTAAAAGCCAAACAAAAAGCTCGCGGAATGACGGATTTCTCTGTATGACCGCATTTGGTAATCTGAAAATAGACAAAACATGTTCGAGTCAGTAATTCATTTTACCTAGACGTCAAAAAAGGGACAGGTCCCACTCAGCCGAACGGAGAGAGACGAGTATAATCAGATGGATACCGAACAAAGTGGACTTGTTTTATTAGCGAGTTTTAAACTTCGCTTACAAGGAAAGAAAAGTGTCCTGTAGGTTAGAAAAATGTTAATGGCCGATCGGAAAATGGTAAAAGCGATATTTTGCAAAACACCCTTTGCGCAAATCAATCTCATGTTCACAAGGCGACATCTCTTTCTCTCTCACTCACGCGCGTTAAAAAAATTCACTGACCAGCGTAATACAAATAAACAATTGGGGACAGAGAAGGTTGGGGAGGAGAAGGGGTACTGTAGAGGGACCCCGTAGAGTGAAAGCGCACAACTGGAAAATCCCACTAAAGAAAAAGGCTGATGTGCAAGCCCCACACGTCTCAACCTGAAGAGAACACCAGCTTTTTACATCAGCCTGTCATCGGTGTCAAGAATTTTCACAAGAGCCTGATTTTCGCGCCAGAGCTTGACTTCGAGATTCCGGCTGAACCACTCAAGTAAAAACACTGACCTCTCTTCTCGAACGTGTGTGTGTGTGTGTGTCAGTCATACGTTTGCTGTAGTGATGCGTGTGATTGTGTGGGCACATAAGAGAGAGAGCTAGCGATCTAGACGTGCACATGCGCGTTGAGGGGCTGGTATGTGTGAAGGTACCATAACCTGGTGGTTAGAGGCGGTCGCTCGTGTCTGTTGCAAGAGACTCCAGGCTTCCCTAAATCTTTCCTCAAGTCCTCGATCATTTCCCCCAAATCGGGAACGTAGGGAACTCTGGCGGAAATAGAACGCTGCCATGCCCTCGACACCATAGGCTCGCGTTCATTGCCCCTAAAGCTGCAAGGATTCCGGGTCAGCCTTTAGACAATTGTTTTTGGATGCTTTAAACTGTTTAACAGTCTGGCAGCACGCAATAGTCGCTGAAAATTCGCAGGCTGTCTGTCCATAGTAAACTAACCTTAAAGAAAGGGGTCCTATCTACCAATAAGGAATAAGAAACATTCTTAACACAGCGCATGCGTGCTAACCACTGCAGCACGAGCCAGACACGAGCACCTACACTACGATGTCTGCGGCAGCCGTGCGAAATCAAAGACTCGTCCTCATTGCGTGAGGTCTCGCAGCTTTCGTACGTCACTTGAGCAAAAAGAAACGTGGCGGTAACTCAGACTTCCCCTCTAGATTTCGTCCTCCGTCACTTTTTAGACGTGTGCGTCAGGCCTTGAAAGCGAACTCAGTGGTGACGTCTAGCGGAGGGCCTCGGGCGTTTTGTGCCACGTGTTTCGTGACAATAACGTTAGTGGTGACATGCGGCGGCATTAATAACAGAGAGGGAGTGGAGAGACCGATCCAAACAGATTTTTTTTTAAAGTTAAGTACAATAAACTAATGTACTTAAAAAGTCGATCTTAAAATGCATCAAAATGTCTAAAACCGCAACAGCGTGGAAACAAGACTTTGTCTCTACTAGACAATGGATATAATGCCAACCTTTTAAAGAAAATTTGGGGTTCTGAAGGCTATGCGCATTTCTGGACAATTTAGCTTTGAGTAAAAGTCACAATTAATTGCAATATTTAACCTTTGGTGTTGCAGTAGCTTGTAACCTTATGGAAATCAGTCAGTCCAGATTTAAATGAGTACATATTTATATAAATGAGCATAAACGTTTTGTAGGAAAAGACAGGTTTTTATTCACGGAAGACGTAAAAACCTGTCGACAGTCTGAGCAGGGCGACTCCCATGAGTCGAACAACTTATGTGCTTTTAATTAAAGAGTAATCACCCACTTATCAAAAAGAAAATAAAAAAATAGACCCAGTTTACTTCAGCATTAAATATGTTAGTGTTCATAAACCACCACCCTTGTTACCCCCCATGAGCGGCCTCCTCGTTGTTTCTACACGACGATATGCCTAGTGCGAACCTCCTTCTTCACAACGTAGAACTCGTGTTTGGAGGGCGTCCAGAAGGCCAAGATGGAGGCCACATTCTCGAAGACAAGGATGACAAAGGAACAGGCCAAGGTGGCCAGCACCAAGAGAGAACAGCGGAGGACGCCGTAGCGACGGATGCTGAAAGACTTCATCGTGCCCAGCACGAAGAGAAAAACGAAGATGCTTGCGCTAAAGCCCACGCAGCAGTTGAGCCAGGGCCACACGGGCACCGGGTACAGGATGCTCAGCGGTAGGTTGAGGGTGGTCAGCGGCAGGCACAAGCTGGACACCGTCATGAGCAGGGGGCCCAGCTTGTACCGCAGGGGCAGCTGGCGGCTGAGAGCCGTCAGGTAGATGCCCTGCATCCAGCGTTTGCGCTGATGCACGTAGTCCCGGAAGGTGAAGGTGCTCTTCTCCAGCATCTCCCCGTCCACAAAGCCGAAACTGTATCCCTGCTTGAAGGCGACCATGGCGAAAAAGCAGTCCTCGGCGATGGAAGACTCTGGCCCATGGTCAAAGGAGACGCTCTTCTCGGCCGCGGAGTTGGCTACAATGAAAGAGCCTTTCCAGCTGAAAATGGGCCGGTGCAGGGCCTTCAGCGTGAAGCGCAGCGACCCGTAGTCCACGCCTACCCTCACGCTGTCGGCCAGCGTCGTCACCCAGTTGACGATGTGGTCCTTGCTGTAGGTGATGACGCCCTGTCCGAAGTCATACCGGCCCTCGGCCACAAAGTTAATGATGCCCACCAGGGCCTCCTCTGTCAGCACCGTCTCCTCGTCGAGGTGCACGATCCAGTCGTCCTCAGCCAGGATGTCCACCTCAGGCTCCAGGCTGTACTGCAGGGCCCGCGCCTTAAAGAGCGATCCGTGTCGTGTGCGGTAGTCGCGCGGCACCACCACTTCCCGCACACGGTTGCTCTTGGGCAGCTGCAGGGGCTCGTCGGTCACAACCTCGAAGATGAAGTTCTGCAGCTCCAGGTGGCTGCACACGCCCAGGTTGCGCTGGATGTTTTCATGCACAAGCTTGGGAAAGAGGCCGCGCGTCACCACCCGGAAGCACAAGAAAGGCGCTAGGAGCGGCGAGCGCTGGAGGCGGGGCCGGCATGGGAAAGTGTTGAAGCCGACGGTGCCGAGAAAGTTAAACAGGCTGAAGGGCACGGTGGAGAGAAGCAGCATGCGAATGAAGTACATGACCACCACCTGACCGAGGTGCTCCTCCACGTGGAAGGAGGCGGCGTCAGGCGAGCTGTAGGTCAAGGCCGATATGTTGATGTACATTATGACAACGAGAAGAACCACGCACAGCACGTGCTTGACCTTGTTGCAGGTCATGGAGCCCTCGCCACCCTCTTCCCTGGAGGGCGAATCGCTCTCGTTGCCGATGTAGTGGTGGGCAGACGACGGTGCCATTTTCGGCTCTGGATTCTTTTGTCGAGAATCTGGCTGAGGGATGGGAAGGATGAAACGCTCGCTCGTTGGTCACAGCCTTCTTGGCTCAAGACGGAAACTGAAACAAACCAATGACGAATTTGTTACATCTCAGACACAGGTAGTCTTAACCGTTCACATTCCTAGGTCGGGCACCGTTTGAAAAGGGAAACGGAGCTTAGCTAGTGATCACAAAAAAACTGTTTAAACCTTCAACAATAATACTAGGAGACTTGGACACCCCTATGATCCCATAAAACAGTTGTAGAAAATGACTATATGTTATAATTTGTTGTTATAAGTTTGCGGACATCCAAGACGCCTTTCTTTAATAAGCAACATGTACTAGTTTTATGAAATGGACTGACCCCTGACCTCATGACACAGCTTTGTGCATGCCAAAACCGTCTTTCTGTGATGACGAGTGATCAGTGACAATTCGTACTGCATCAACTGGATAGCCTCCAATTGTAATCTGCAATGAAAATATACTCCCAAATATATTTTTATACAGAAACACTGCATCCTTAACCGAATTTTTCTGCTTTCGAAAAACAATTATCCTCTTTGTAAGCCAACAAAGCTTTCCTTAACAAGATACCTACCTCAAAATTCCTCGTAGATAGCCTCTCCACTCGACACGCCTACTTTGCGATGCATTTAACCCTTTATCACTAGCAACATGGAAACACTCCTGCTCAGGTTGCAGAGGCTTTACACCCTCTATCTGTTACGAATTAAATAGCGTAGCGGTGTGCGCGAGGTGTAAACCGGCGCCGCCATTGCTTTGTTGTGGTATTTGACCCCGGCTGACCTGTCCAGCAGCGGCCAGCGCGGCGAGGACAAAGCATATCTAGTCTGTTCTAGTGTGTGCCTGAGCGAGTGAGACTGATGCAAGACTTAGTACCTGGATTGTTCGGTGTGGGAGAGCGCATGCGTGACGGGTAGGTGCAGGATAATTCTAGAGAACTGTGTACATGTATATATAAGCGGTGTGAGTGAGTGTCAAAAAGAAGAGAAGAAGACGAGGTTGCAGCAGACAGAAAGGTTGAAGCGAGCGACAGCAGTAGAGAGACTGTGTTGCCGTTAGAGTGTTGGTTGTCGTGGTCAGGCGAGCGTGACGTGTGTAGCTAGCGTACGTGTCGCTGAGAGGTCAGAGGTTGTGGAGAGCTGTTGTAACTGTGTTAGTAGGACTGTGTGTCACCGGTTGCCAGCGTGTAATGCCAGAGAGGAGACATTTGCTGTAAATAAAGTGTTTTGCTAAGCGGCTTGGCTGTGAGGGCTGTTTCTTGAGAGAGATTGGCACCGCGGATCGTGGACCCATAACGAGCCATTGACGACGGCATAGGCATCTGGGTCCTATGTTACGCCGTTAATTCAAATACGGAGACAACACCACCATTTCCATCCGTAACATCTGGGGGCATCGTCCGAGATCTGCATCGTCAACCTGCTCTGCTACAAGAATAGCTGCGACAGTCAAGACAGAAACTGTAAGTGAATTCTCTCTCGTTTTGAGATAGGAAGCGACGTATAACGTGTAATCATGGAACACGTGATGAATTTGGTGAAGATAGGCAAGGAGTTGGGTCTCGAAGGAGACGAATTAAGAAAGTTTTTGGAACAGAAAGAGAAGGAGCAGAAGGATAGGGAGAGAGAACAGAAGGATAGGGAGAGAGAAGAAAGAGCTGCAGAACGAGAGTTTAAAAAACTGCAGCTACAACTTGAACATGAAGAAAGAGAAAGACAACGAGCGCACGAACTAGAGATGGCGCGACTGAGACCAGCAGTCACCAGCTCAGAAGTGTCTATGAAACATGAGAGGCCAAGACTGCCAAAGTTCGTTGATGGAAAAGACAGTATGGACAGTTATTTGCAACGTTTCGAGCGCCATGCCGAGTTGTCCAGTTGGCCGCGAACCGAGTGGGCAGTGTCACTGAGTGCACTGTTGTCAGGGCATGCACTAGATATTTACTCCCGCATGCCAGCAGAAGCAGCTCAAGACTATGATGAGCTGAAGCAAGCTTTATTGAGTGGCTATGATTTCACGGAAAACGGATTCAGACACCGTTTCCGTGCCAGCAAGCCAGAGAAAGGTGAGAGCCCCGAGCAGTTCGTAGAAAGAATTAGAGGGTACTTACACAGATGGATCGAGCTGGCCGGGCAAGAAAAGGACTTTGAAGGACTTTCATATATTGTCCTTAAAGAACAATTTATTGAAGCCTGCCCCAAGGACTTGGCTGTATTCCTGCAGCAACAAGAAGATCAGAATTTGAAAGCGTTAGCCAGCGCTGCCCTGAGATACCTTCAGTCGCACGGCAAAGACTTCGCCGCCAAATCGAGAGGTTCATTGTCTGCTACTGACTCGGCCCAAAACCCCGGGTCTGCCCAAGACAGCCGAGGTCCGGTGCGACATCAAGGCAATGAGTTGCGGTGTTATTCCTGCGGGGAAACGGGTCACAAAGCCCTGGCATGCCCAAACACCTCAACGAAACATTTTACCAGCCGCCAAGCACCAGAGGGAAACATGCGGCGGAACCAGCAACCGTTGAGTCGCCGCCCCTTGATGTCAGCAAATGTGGCCATATGCGAGGACGATGGTAGAGGACAAAGCCACATACGCAGACGAGGGCAAGTGACAGCCACCGATGACCCGGCCCAGAACGAACAGCACACTCCGGTGGTGGACTGCGCTTTTACCGCGAGAACCAAAGGCGATATTGGGAACATGCCAGTGACAAGCGGACGAGTGGGTGGTAATGACGTCACTGTGCTTAGGGACACCGGGTGTTCGGGAGTCGTCATCCGTAAAGATCTCGTGTTGGAAGGACAGTTTACGGGTGACAGCTCGAATCTACGATGTTGTCACGGGCACGTTCAGAGTGTGCCCACCGCTGACGTCGAAGTGTCATCGCCATACTTCAGTGGTCGCATAAATGCCTTATGTCTCGACAGCCCGCCGTATGACCTCATCATCGGCAACATTGAAGGAGCCAGAGCCGCTGAGGACCCTGACCCAGAGGGGGAGCACACCTGTGCCGTGTTGACCAGAGCGCAGGCGGCACAAGGAGACAAGAGAACAAAGGCTTTATCAATCACCAAGGAGTCGAGAGTACCCAACGTTGATAAGGAACAACTTATCCAGTTGCAGAGAGACGACCCAACGTTGGAGAAGTACCGAGAGCAGGTCACCAAGCACACCGAGGGTGGCGGGATGACCAGATTTGAAGAGAAAGGAGGAGTACTGTACCGCATATTTAGCCGGCCAAACGTCAATAAAGGACAGCAGATCCGCCAAGTGTTGGTCCCAGCGCCCTTACGACGAGCGGTGATGGACGTTGCACACTCGTCCATAATGGGTGGTCACTTGGGCACAAAGAAGACTTTAGACAAGGTCACGGCCGCTTTTTACTGGCCTGGCATTTGCGGGGACGTAACCCGCTTCTGCCAGTCTTGTGATCTTTGCCAGAAAACGGTGCAGAGAGGCAGGGTGCCGAGGGTGCCTTTGCAGAAGATGCCGCTTATTGATATGCCCTTCAAGCGGGTAGCAGTGGACCTCATAGGCGAAATTAAGCCCGCCAGCGAATCGGGACACAGGTACATCTTGACGCTAGTCGACTATGCGACCAGATACCCCGAAGCAGTCCCTTTAAAAAAGATTGACACGGAAACTGTCGCCGAAGCCTTAATCGACATTTTCAGCCGCCTCGGAGTCCCGGAGGAAATACTTAGTGATCTGGGGCCACAGTTTGTATCGGACTGTATGAAGGAAGTATCTAGACTTCTCAGTATTCAGCGGATTACCACAACTCCATATCACCCGATGTGCAATGGGCTGGTTGAGAGGTTCAACGGCACCCTGAAAACCATGCTGAGGAAGTTATGCAGCGACCAGCCCAGGCAGTGGGACAGATACATCAATGCTTTGCTGTTCGCCTATCGGGAGGTGCCGCAAGAGTCGACGGGTTTCTCTCCCTTTGAACTGCTGTTCGGGCGAACGGTACGAGGCCCGATGCATGTCCTCAAAGAGCTGTGGACCAAGGAGGTCCCGGAAACCGAAATCCGGAACAGCTACCAATATGTGTTCGAACTGCGGGAAAGGTTGGAAGAAACCTTAAGGTTGGCAAGGACTGAACTAGAGAAGGCTCAAGGGAAGGCGAAGCACTTCTATGATAAGAGAACGAAGAGCAGATCATTCAAGCCTGGCGACAAAGTCCTGATACTACTCCCCTCAGACCACAACAAGCTGTTGATGCATTGGAAGGGCCCGTTTGAGGTAGAAGAGATCAAGGGGCTGAGCGACTATGTCGTGCGTGTGAAGGGGAAGGCCAAGGTGTTCCATGCCAATCTCCTCAAGCGCTACGTGGAGAGGGACCCCGCCGACGCAGTTGAAACCACTACGGAGGAAACGGTCGAGCCCATTGCCGATGGGCCAGTAGCATCGTGTCACGTGGCCGAGAGGATGAACGAGGCAGGCGTCGAAGGCGATAGTGAGGATCTCTTAGAGCTGGGAGATATACGTCATGGCGAGTCGGCTGATGACGTCGTCTACGGACCAAATCTGTCCGACCAACAACGGGCCGATCTACAAGACCTTGTAAGGCGATATGCTCGTATCTTTACGGATACACCGGGGAGGACCAGCCTTGTCCGACACGAGATAAATCTAACATCCAACGTTCCAGTAAGGTCGAAGCCTTACCCGATCCCATACGCCACCAGGGAGTCTTTAAGGCGCGACATCGATGAAATGCTGCGGCTAGGAGTTATCCGGGAGTCAAAATCACCCTACGCGTCGCCCGTCGTTGTAGTAAAAAAGAAAGATGGGAGCAACAGGGTGTGCGTGGATTTCAGAAAGTTAAATAAGCTCACCTACTTAGATCCAGAGCCCATGCCAACGCCAGCGGATCTGTTCCGACAGCTGAGCGGCGATAAATTCTTCTCGAAGATCGATCTGAGCAAAGGCTACTGGCAGGTCACCATACCTGACGAGGATGTCCACAAAACGGCATTCATTACGCCGGACGGAGTGTACGAGTTCCTGAGAATGCCGTTCGGAATGAAGAACTCGGGGGCCACGCTGAGGAGAGGCTTGAAGAAGATACTGAGCGACCTACAGGGCATCGTGCACTACTCTGATGACATTCTAATACACACACAGACGTGGGAGGAGCACATCCGAGTGGTGCAAGTATTATTCAGCCGCTTTGCCGAGAACAATTTGACCGCCAGACCCAGTAAATGCATATTTGGCGCCGATGACGTCGATTTCATCGGGCATCGTCTCCAGGGTGGAGTGAAGGGAGTGTACGAGGACAATGTCAAGAAGATCAGAGAGGCGCCGCGGCCGCAAAATAAGAAGCAGTTACGCTCTTTCCTCGGCCTAGCGTCCTTCTACCGTGAGTATATGCCTCACTTCGCGGCGGTAACGGCCCCTCTTACAGACCTTTTGAAGAAGGGGCAGCCAAACGCACTAGAGTGGAGCGAGGCGCAGGAACGGGCCTTCGTCTCCGTCAAAACGTTCCTGACCAGTGATCCCGTGTTGCGGCTGCCAGACCCATCCAAGATGTACACCCTGAGCACCGACGCGTCAGATACAGGGATTGGGGCGGTGTTGATGCAAGAACACGAAGGGAAGCTATTCCCCGTCAGCTACGCGAGCAGGAAGCTGAATGTGGCTGAAAGAAAGTATTCCACCATCGAGAAGGAGTGCCTGGCCATCGTGTGGGCCGTAAAGAAGTTCCAGCTGTATTTGGAGGGGGTAAAATTCAAATTGCAGACGGACCATAATCCTCTCACCTACCTGGATACTGCCCGATTCGCAAATAATAGGGTGATGAGGTGGGCACTGTATTTGCAAAACTTTGACATGCAAATAGACTCTGTGAAGGGAGCTGACAATGTTGGTGCTGACTTTTTAAGCCGAATCAGTGGGTAAAGTTCTAGGGTCAGCAGTGCATCGATGTAGAGGCAAGCGTATGTACATAGATAACGTAGATAAACTAGTTCATGCCAGTAATGTGTGTAAGGAACTGAATCTGTCGTGGTAAAGAAGGGCCGTGTTGAATAAGACTTCTAGCTAGCAGAAATTGGTGTTAATCGATCTTGTGTTCAAAGACATTTTAAGTAAGCGTTGAATAATGTCATTAATGTTGCTAGTGGTAGTGGAATTGTAGATGTAACTGAATGTATGAGTAGTGGAAATGTAACGATGTTGACAAACAGTGAGTAATGGGATAATGTGATGTATGTGTGGCCGTAGAAACGTAGCTGATGCTGTTTTATAATTGAGTTGGGAGAGATGTACATTTAATTCGTATGTTTTGTTTGAAGAAAGTCCTGCGGAATTTCTTCTTGAAGTAGGGGGATATGTTACGAATTAAATAGCGTAGCGGTGTGCGCGAGGTGTAAACCGGCGCCGCCATTGCTTTGTTGTGGTATTTGACCCCGGCTGACCTGTCCAGCAGCGGCCAGCGCGGCGAGGACAAAGCATATCTAGACTGTTCTAGTGTGTGCCTGAGCGAGTGAGACTGATGCAAGACTTAGTACCTGGATTGTTCGGTGTGGGAGAGCGCATGCGTGACGGGTAGGTGCAGGATAATTCTAGAGAACTGTGTACATGTATATATAAGCGGTGTGAGTGAGTGTCAAAAAGAAGAGAAGAAGACGAGGTTGCAGCAGACAGAAAGGTTGAAGCGAGCGACAGCAGTAGAGAGACTGTGTTGCCGTTAGAGTGTTGGTTGTCGTGTTCAGGCGAGCGTGACGTGTGTAGCTAGCGTACGTGTCGCTGAGAGGTCAGAGGTTGTGGAGAGCTGTTGTAACTGTGTTAGTAGGACTGTGTGTCACCGGTTGCCAGCGTGTAATGCCAGAGAGGAGACATTTGCTGTAAATAAAGTGTTTTGCTAAGCGGCTTGGCTGTGAGGGCTGTTTCTTGAGAGAGATTGGCACCGCGGATCGTGGACCCATAACGAGCCATTGACGACGGCATAGGCATCTGGGTCCTATGTTACGCCGTTAATTCAAATACGGAGACAACACCACCATTTCCATCCGTAACACTATCCCTATGAAGAAATTAGGCAATTACAAATATTTGGTCGGACGTTAAGTTTGAATTGCAAGAACAACTACTAAAATAATTGATTACCAAACACATTTTCGGTTTACGTGCACATTTTATACTCTTTCACACGCACTTTTTTCCAAAGACCAACTGTTACTAATTCCTTTACTGTTATTTTTTTTGTTTGGCATAGGTATATAGACACATTTGATGTGTGAATGTTTTCTTGGTAGCTCTCTCTCTCTCACTCACACACACACACACTGGCTCCGCGTCGAAATTACAGAATGAAAATATAAGAAGTTAGCCATGAAGTCAGATAAATTAATTCTTACAAATGAGATTTAAGTGCCCCAAACTGTTATGAAAATTAACACACCAATATACCCACCTCCTCAGGGCAGGGTTTGCATCATGTTTCTATTTAAAATTTATTTTCGCTTCACAGTAAGGCCGATTGAGCTTACAAAGCTACTAACGATCCACTGCGTCTATTAGGGTTAAAAATTTATCAAATCCAGAACAGTATTATAAACATGAAGATTGCGGTCAAAAGTCTGAAATGAATGAAATTTTAACAAACAATTCAAAGATCTTTGGACACACTGAAACATATAATGATTGTGCAAACATTATTGGCCAGCGATTTACTGGACAACGGCACAAACAAAAGCTCTTATCCTCTTGTGTGTAATTATCTTCCCCGATTCGAAGTATCAAGTAGACCGACAGGGTAACTCTGCGCAACGCGGTCATCGATCTTTACATAGACTTCGCGTTATGACGCATCTTGGTTCTCTTCAGTACCTTCGGTTACAAGTTACACCCATCGCCGTTGGCTCACCACGTCAGCCCGTCCAAACGTAAAGGTGTAAAGTCCTTTTCGTTTGTTCAGAGACTCTAAAAATGCAGTTTCAAGAATGGGCATGTGAAGTTTTCCCTAAGAGGCTGTATACTCGTTCGAACCCGGATGTTGCTGGGAAAAGGCAATGTATTCGCCCTGTAGTATTATTATTATTATTAAAGAATGAATAAATCAGTAAATAGCTCGTCGGCGACAGCAAACAGACAAGAATGTAAGGGGCATAAACTATTATTTCTTTTGTAAAAGACAGAAGAGGGGAAAAGGTTTGTCAACAGGACGAGACCCGAAGAACTCTAACGGGAGCAGATTGGCTAGTGCGTAACCGTCGCCGACCATTACAAACATGGCGGCGTAGCTACTGACACGGTATGACGTCATGTCGTCTGCTTCGCCGTTGATACCCTAACACTGATCTTGAACATTACTCTAAAGCTAGCTCCTAAGTGATGTGACTTTACAAGGCTCAGGCCTATCATTAACTGATGCAAAATAACTAAAATATCCGGTTCGATAAAGGCAGTTTCTTAGTTGCACACAACTCCAAGCCACACTTGATCCCCTCTATTCAGTCTGGTCAGTTTCATTTTCCTCTGTTCACTGCAAATGTTCCTACACCTCTGTTGAAGAAGCTAATTTCTATGACTCACTTTCCTGCAATGTTTTCTTCAGTCCCCCACAAACCTTACCAGCGATTGCTCTTAATCAAAAAGGTAGTCCCGAAGGAACTCGAAAAATGCCTCCAAATGGAATAATAATAATAATAATAATAGTGAAGATTTTTAAAGCGCATATTCACACTCATAGAGAGCATGCTCTTAGCGCTTAAAACGAGGAAGAGACGTGGACTAAGTAGACACAGAACAAAGGGAACGAAAGAAAACGACAGTACTGACGAAACAGAAAACATTAAAAGGCATCAAGTAACAGGAACAGAAAAATATAGTGATTCTGCGAGAAAGATGGGTAAAGTAGCAAGAGGGAAGGGGGCGGGGTTAAGAAGGACGAGCATTGTGCGGACTGTGTTAGGAGAAATGCTCAAGGAAGAGGTGCGTTTTCAGTGCAGATTTGAAAGATTCAGTTGTAGGAAGGTGGCGGATATGGAAAGGAAGAGAGTTCCATTGTTTTGCAGCACAGTAGCCAAAAGTCCTGTGACCATATGTTGTTGTTCTTATCGGTATGCATGCCTTTATTTATTTATTCTCTCATTTATTCTGGAGCAAACAAATCTAACAATATCTGAAAGGCAGGTCAAATGTTAAGTTAGGTTTGAATGATAAATAATGACGTTAATAATCAGGTGCGATCACATTTCGGGTTGCGAAACGATCGTTTATTTGTAATCGTATCTAAGACACAGCTTCCTGGTGCAACTGCTTACGAGAACCGACTTGTCTTGGCTGCGATCCCTTCAAAACAAGGAGACATGCGGCTCACTAGCTTCGTTTATATGCAATGATATGTACAAAATCTATTCAAAGTACAACCCGTCGCAACGCTAGTCACGCGGAAAGAAGCTCATTCAGTTTTGCAATGTATTCTTCTTTCCGTCACTCTGAGATCGTTGGCTGCCAACCATACAGTTGCTACTTCAAACTCTATTGTGTTATTGTTCGTAACATTATCCTCTGCTCCACGAGTTTTCTCCAGTTCGTTCCGCTTTTCGTCACTGTATTATTCTCTTCCCTGTAAGATCTCCAAATCAAGGATGGCAGCACTTTAACGAACTCCCCCTCCCCACTTAGGAGAATTACAGTGGGCGACGTTTCCGTGACGTCGCTCGACACCGCAACATGGCGGCTTACTTTAACGGCCTCAAGACTTGTGTTTTGGACGCGACTGTAAGTAAATGGTCGTTTTACCGCCCGAAATTTTGCTCAGACATGGTTCAGAATGTCGATATCGATCATTAAAGCCCAACTTACCATATGACTTGCTTTTCCCTCTGCTTGGTTTACCGGTCTTTCACCCCTACTGCTTTACGTCATGAACAAGGTAAGACATCGAAACCAGTAAAAGGTAGATGGCGTTTACGTATCAAGAAGAGACTAAAGAGCCACTGGAAAACCAAAATAATCAACAACGGCGGAGGGAGGAGTAAAAACAAAGCTTACCTATCTGACGGGACTGGCTTTGCTGGACGAATGGCGGGCCGCACGTGATCGCTGCCTTGTCTTCATGGACTCCAGTGCGTGCAGCACCTGTAAGCAGACGTGATCAAAAGCTCAGCGTCGTATTTCCTCCACACAGCGCTAGCGCTCTGCCTCTGTCGTGCACCGCAAAATTGGAAGCGGAAGTATAAAACTCAAAAGCCATTCTATCTTTATGGGGTTGTTTTACCCACCTACCTCCATTCCCCACCCCCTTCCCATCAGACTCGATCATCAAATAAGTGTGTGTGTGTGTGTGTGTGTGTGTGTGTGTGTGTGTGCGTGCGTGCGTGCGTGCGTGCGTGCGTGCGCGCGCGCGCATGCAAACAATTCGTGTGCGTGTGTATGTAATTAACCTGAAGTTGAAATCCCATGAGTATGATTAGCGCTTAATCACACTCACGAAGAAGCATGCTCTCAGCGCTTGAGACAAGAACGAGTTATAGACAGCATACGAAAGACGAAAGGATTAACAACCGTGCAGACAATAAAAGACAAACACAGAAGACACAAAGAGGAATCGGGGAACAAACAGCAAGGACTGAGAGTTTCATAAATCTGCAGAGGATGACTAGCAGCCAGACTAGTCAACAGACAAAACAAAGTGAAAGGGTTAGAAAATGGACTAGCATTATGTAGCTTGATGTGAGACGTAATACTCATGGAACACGTGTGATTTTAGTGCACGTTTAAAGGATTCGATGCTGAGCAGGTGGTGGATATAAAGGAGGAGAGAGCTTCACTCGTAGCACACATGATCAGATTTTTTTAAATAAAAAAGGCTCCAATAAAACGTCCAACATTTCCAACAGGAATGGAATAAAGAATGTTACAGTTGCCAGCTTGAATGGAATCAAGAGAAACCTTATTTACATTACAGTTGCCAGCTTGAATGGACTCAAGAGAAACCTTATTTACAGTCAACGTTGCGCCAAAAAACGTAGCTTCAGTCGTATTGCTATTATCCAGCACCCATCCTTTCATCAATACCTCAACACAGCTGGGCACTGCCACCATACGCTGCAAACCCAACTCTATTACAGATCGAAAAGCTGATCTGCCCAGTAGTGGAAATTTAATAAACTCCACAGATTTTATTGAATTACGTTTAGTAACAAGAAGAGCAAAACACAAAAACTACAGAAAATAAGGAGGAGGAGACAGAATGAAAAGGGGGGAAAGAAGAAGAGGGTGAGATTTACACGAGTAAAGTACGGAGAAAATTAATATGCATCAACGGAAGCGAGTGAAGCTAGAACCTTCAAACAAGTCACGTAATTCCGTGAACCATTCCAAAGTACAAGTTTACAACTGACAGAATTCCCAGAAAGGTCGATAGCATTAATGCCCCGAGCTCCCCTCCCCCAGATATCTCTCGCTCCCTCTACAAAACGATCTGACATAAAGAAAAAGAAAATACTTCGTAAAATTACAGCTTTCAAGAATTAACGTCAATGTAATCACACTTAGCTGATATTTGAATACGGAGCCAAACGTACCTACACCATTTCTTCCTTCCCCGTCCTGGCCACTTCGACTCAAATTTTTCAATCGAAACTATTCCAAGACGTGTGTGTACCGAATAAAATATAATTCGCTTTTAGTCTCTCACACTTGTGTCACAGCAAACCTATCTTTGGCTACTAACTACAGCTAGATCCGGCTGACATAGATCTAACTGAAAATAGAGCCGACAGGATGTTATGGCTGATCCCGATATTAACTCTTGTCTGCAAACCTCGAAGATCACGAGATCGCGAGACTGCATGAAGCAAATTATGAACTGCCTTTTTGTTAATTTTTATTTCAATAATTTAATCAAAAAGACGTCACACAATCACATATGTCCGAAAGACCAGGATATTGTGATTCACGTGAATTGTGGCCTTTGACTCTAAACCTTTACCAAGATCCCTAAAGCGCTACTGATGATCTCTCCTCTTTACTCGCTTTCCAGCTGTGCACGTTGTTGTAAGGATAGTTATAAATATAATTATGTTCTTCCTTGAAAACAGTTGAAATGGTTTGTGCACCACAAGAAATGAATTGGGAGGGAAGGAGCAAACCTCAGTCATGTACATCTTTTTGTGAATCTACATCAATGAACAAAACTTTAATGCTACCAGCAACTGACTTTTCTTTTCTCCTTTTCTCCTTTTCTGTCGACGATTTTTCTTCTCTTCGTAGTTGTTTAAGTTTTCCTTTAGTTTCGTTTCCCTTCACTTAACATTTCTTCTCTTAATTATTTATTACTTCTAAAAATTAGTTTTGATTCTGTATTCTAATGTATTCTAAATGCACTATTAAGATAAGTAAAGGTAAAAAGCCCGAATAGCTATAGTTAGCTATTATAGGTAATAGCTGTGTTTTGTGGTCGACCGTAGGAATCACGCAGACTTTTGTTCACCAATTTTTCGGAGCGGTGCCATGTCAGCCATTACTGTTCAGCTTCAGCGTTCTGTATGTACGGAAACCACGCGAACCTCTTCTTCCAATATTTTGCTAGAGTGCAGTTATTTTAATTATGACTGACACTGTTGTACAGGACAATTATTCTGGTTTCACTGTGTCTTTTTTTTCCAACTCCGTCGTTCATGTTCCCAGATCTATTGCTTGATCTATCAGCTACAGACATTGCATTTCCTTTGCGATAATGTAGATCTTTGCTCAAGATCTTCTATCTAAGATTTCCTGGGGATTTGTTGCTCAACTTGCTCAAGCTGCTCATCCTGCCCTTGATCCTGTTCAGCCTGGGGACGGCGATGGCCACGCTGGATAAGAAAGCTTCCGGCAAACTGGGGCTGGGCATTTAACAACTTATGGTCCTTAGCGACAACTGCCACTCTCTCCACGGCGACATCTGTGTAGAAAAGTTTTCTTACGACATCATGGTCGATGATATTTTGACTAACAGCGATGGAAATGTTCATTGACAGTGATTAAATGATCAGTGCTAACTCCAGCTCTACACCTTAGAAATACGACACTGGATCCGCAGCAAAATATTAAAGCAAGGAATAATAATTATTTGGCAATAAGAATTAAACAGAAGGAAGATTAACAAAGAGACAAACAGTCGTTAAAAGCTGAACAACTAAGATCCTAAGATAAACAGCGGTCATCAGATGTCAAAGCCATCGGAAAACTGATATTACACCTGTCCATCGGCAGCCTAATGCCCGCGCTGTGAACCGCCCTCAGATTTAGTAGCTTAGCCGAGTCAAGGACAAAACTAGCCCTTCTCAACCTCCAGAGAGATGGAGCATGTGATCTTAAAAAAAAAAACCCACAAACAAAACGATTCTGTGCAGCAAGCGCGCAAATACTGCCCACGTGCGGTCGCCGACATGTGAGGCCATGCACTTTACCACACGACTGATATCTTTTCAATTCATCGTATTTCTTGAATGAGCCAACAATGCTCACCCTAAATGCGTGCTCTGGGCGTATTGAGTTCACTCACTGTGACTGTGTCTGCTGACATTCGTCGAATGGTTTGCTCACAGCTGTAGACTCCGCCACACCATGACTCTCAATGTTATCCATTAGATGTTATGTTCATGCTTGTGTGCAGTATTTTCTTTTTCTACCTTGTATTTTTGTTTGTTGCAATGTCTCTGTATAATTGTTTGTTAATAAGTTTGGTCTTTGTTTGAACATGTTTTTGTTTTTTTTTGAAAGCGCATTGAGTCGACTCTGGGGTTGAAAATTGCGCTATATAAATCTACTTTAATACTAATAATGGTGAAAATGGTTAACTGTCACGGCCAGTCCAACTCTCTCCTTCCACCTCTTTTGCCTCACCCGATAAATTAGATACCCACAGATCCGGCAGGCCTCGAACCAGCAGCGAGTGATCTTCTCCTTCACAGTTAAGAGCACTGACCAACAGGTTACGGAGCCTATCAATTCACTTTTGGGAAATGAATGAATTTTTTTTTTTTTTTTTTTTTGCTTATCACTTTGAAAATAATTACCGCGTGACAAGCAGTGGCGTTGTGTGACTGTGTGAGACGACTGGCAACACTGTACTCTCGGTACACGACTGCACCAACGAACGACTTGGGCTGCTTGAAGGTATGTCGGGTGTGGGACAGGGGGTTGGAGAGGAAAGGGGAACTGAACCCATGTAACAGTTTTCCCCGACCTTTCAGGTGACGTCCCAAACTAGCTGCCGACAATTTTCTGTCATCAGTTGGAACGCCGGTTGAGCGGACTTCTACCCCAACCACCACCACCACCACCACCACCACCACCGCCACCACACACACACCGTTTCTCAAACAAGGAAATGAGGGGAGCTGGCGGAGAGGTGTTGAGATGAAGGCTGTCGTCAAGGCTTGTGATAGCCCTCTCGACTTCCCCGGGTGCGATCGTGACATCCCCACTTGCACTAAGGCCTTTAAAATACACCGACGTAGTACATCACATAAAAAGCGAAACTCCTTTTTTATTCTTCTTACCAGAAAATTCGTCTGTCGCGTTCGTTCCTGGTCCTGACGATTTAACGCGGTATGTTAATGATTAAGGCAAGTCACTCCCACAGCACAACAAGCGAGGGGGCAGTCTGACCTGTTCGATGCCCACGGGGGACCAGCATCGATCCTTGGCTGCACCCTACTGCACGTGGCTGCACAAGCAGTGTCTGATGCACGCCTGTCGCAGAAAAAGTGACTCCTGCTGTGCAGCTGTTGCAGTACAGGTGCTGCGAGTCTGACGCATCGTTTCACGCAAAAGAAAAACTTGATACGTAACTTCCTTGAAGCCAAACATGTTTGTGAATGGCCTTCTATGTAAGTCGATCCACCCAAAATTTAATCCGTGCACTCCCTAGTCCTTTGGTGTGGGTGTGTGCGTGCTTTTGTGGGCGACAAGTACATCTTAGACTAACAAACACGCACACAGCCACACCCCAACCGTCGTCCCTTTCATCAAGGCGGAACGACTCCCTGCCACAAGTCCCATGTTCTTGTAGCCTCTACGTCATCATCCTGCTTCTCCTACTGTCATCGCCTGCAGCTTCCCTCCGTCCACCCCCGACTACACTCCTATCTTCTTCCCTCCCTTCCACTCTACCCCTTCACAGCTGCCAACCCCGCTAGGCCGGCAAACATTTCTCTCGCTGGGTTGCCGTGGGAACCGTATGCAGTTTGTCTTTAAATTGAGACCATGCGACAGAGCTGACTCCACTCCCTCAACCACTAACACCACCACCACACCTTCCCCCGTTGTCGTGGGCAAAGAAGGGGAGGGGGCGCTGTGTTTGGGGACAGAGCAGGATGTAGCTGCAAACGATAAATTATGGCGTAACACCTACACGCCCAGTCGACAAGGTTTGAGTCAGTACGTAGATTCTGGACAAAGGTGATTTCTAGCTTTAATTAATCAGCAGCCTCTCTGTCTCTCCTCGTACCCTCAAGAACGAACTACAAATTGCACGTGACAAAGGTCCATTGTATTTCATATGTTGTCATACCGCTCACAATAGCGTAGCCAATATGTGGATCAAGGCCGGTCTCTACCATGGTGTTATGTGCCGGTACTCAGGAGTTAGTCGTAGCGAAATTTACTGCAAGCGCGTTGGAAAAACGACGATAATAAATATAATATGCGCAATAACTCTCGTCCTCCCAACAATTTTTATTTCGTTCGGAACGCAGAGCTTACTGCAGCAGATTTCTAAAATACCTCCCTCAGGTTGCCTCCTTGTTCCGCACATGCTTAATAAACTAATTGTAGCAGCTAAGGTTGGCCATGGTTTTGATTTAATTTTTTCTTCACTTTTTTTTTTGGAGGGGGGGTGGCGGTAAGTTTCAAAAGCTTCGTGTTTGGACACGCAAGGTAATGTGTGTGATAACCGTATGCGTTTAGTTTTGACTGTCATGGGCAAACACTGCACCCACGTGAGGTAAACTGTTACCTTAGCCTATATCGTTCTCATGGCCAAATTATATCTGCAGGCAAGCAACCCAAAAAAAACCCTGTTCTTAACAAATATGAATTGCCAGCATCATGTGCGCTCGACTGTGATAAAGGTGTTTTTCAGAAAACGTATCACGTTTTGTGACGTTGTTCCCAAAACTAGCTTCTGGACTGTCAGGTGAGATATGTTTTTCTGTCGAAGGAACTGCTTGGTTGATAAATGGCTCAGAAACGAACTAAAAAATAATACAAAACCTCTGGCGTCGACGCTCCACCGTAATTTTATGGTGACGTTCGTGCTACGTGAAAGACACGTTGGCGACACGCTACACCTAGGTGCACAGCTGACATAAGCCCACTACACCTAGGAGCACAACTGACATAAACCCACTACAGTGACTACACCTAGGTGCACAACTGACGTAAACCCGTTTTTATCTAGAAGTGACCATTTTCTTAGCTATGTTAGAAATATGCTAGATATAGCGACGTGACAGGGATGTGTCTCAGACGTAATTAGCTAATCACAGGCGGAATCAGACCCCACAGGAAAGATGAGGTCTTAGAAAGGACGTACTAGTATCTAAATAAGAACCACAGTGTCATTCATGGCCATTGGTTTGCTCTAGTACCTCTTTTTCTGTATTTTTACGGAAATTCTTTTTCTCTTCTCTTCCCACCGTTGTTTTATACGTCACCAGTCAGGAGTCAAAGATGGTGAGTTATGTCTCGAGTGGAGATACTTTAAGAATACAGGTGTTCTCCAATAAATAATGTTTCAGCTTTCAACGGCATCTGTTTGTTTATGAAATTCTTTTTGTGGATCCGTTTCAGTACAATAAACAGAGGCCGGATACATTAAAATTTTATGAGTCCTCTCACTCCTGTTTCATAAAATACGACGGCGACTGTATTCCCTCATTCTGGCCTCCAGCACATTACTCTTTCCAGCTGTGAGGAACAACGAAGATCAACTCCCAAGGTCCGTTACACAATAGCGACACCATAACTTAATGCAGACCGTGTTAAGAGATGCAATGATAATAACATTTGCAGACGTGATCTAATCAGAGAAAAGGCACGAAATGTGAGCACACAGAAAAAAAATCATTGTCACGATGGCCCGAAAACACCCGTCAAATGCAGAGGGAAAAAATTATGATTGCATGGATTCCGCAGACGGGGCTTTACTAAGTCTTAGCTCTCTGAACATTCATAAAATATCCGTACACTGACATATGAGAGGTCTGTTCTGCAAGTGACGTGTTTTATAGCAAAAGTAGTCTTTTCTGGATGTAGGGGATGTGGATCAAAGCCACCCATCCTATAGCATGTGTCTGTGAAGAAGAAACAAAATGGGCGGGAAGGTGGCCAGGCAGTGCAATCAAGCCCATCCTTGAAGAAGTCGTGCTAGGTTTTGCTAATCGTCTCAAACACGACCCAGAATACTCACCCCCCCCCTTCACTTCCGTCATCACTATCTCTTCTCTTCCTTAAAGTTCCCCTTATTTCACCATTAGCTCATCCCTTCTTGGGACTCTTTTGTTATATGTGGGCTAGCATATATGTGACAGCGCCTGATCCAGTAACACAACACACTTCCACTGATCATGGTTATCGTTTCACTTCAAGGGGATGAGTAAAGCCTGCCTTTACAGATCATTTATCATGTTAGAGCTCCGATACATGCGGTTTCCCACTCACAGGGCTGTGATAACAATTGGCCTTGACCTGACACTGAAAGGCGAGGTGCGTCAACTAGAACCTTGACAGGTGCTTCCAACGTTCACCAGCTGCGACGCTGACCAGACTGACCAACCGTGTATGCTGCCCAGGCCAGCCAGCTGTGATGCTGACCAACTGTGGTGCCTAAGGCACCATGTTAGCAACACCAGCAACCGTATGAAAAGATAGGCAGACTGACAACTGACTCAGAATTTGCGACTAGTGACATCCATCAGTACCACTAAAATTAAAAGTAGAGAAATAAACAAACAACTCTGCGTGTTGTGTGGCTAAGCCAGTGAGAACTGGTGCAACCTAAAGACAGCCACAGACAACCGGGCGAACCTTTCACCACCGCTTCATGTCTAAAAGCTCCAGGCGGGCAATAACTAGTGCATATTTCGTGGTTCTCTTCGCCGAGAGACCATCTGGATTCCATCACCCATCAATTACGCCCCGTAAGCCCTATGTTTTGCAAGCTGGGCGTGCACTTCTTTTGTGTCCCACTTCTGTCGAGTTGCGGGCGCGCCTTTGATTAAAATGTACAATCGCGGCGCGTGATTTTATGTTAGTTTTGGCAGACCTTAACCCCCGTGGTCTTCGCCATGGCAAAAATAGGTGAGTAAATGCCACTCTCATCGATTCTAGACTTATCGTTAAGGCTAATGGATAATCGACGTCACCTCACGGTGCAGCGCGCCTGCCTTGACTGCTCTTCCTTAAACGAAAAGCAACAACAACAACAACAACAACAAAGTCGAATGTTACGTCAGAATTCTAGATAATGTGCGAACCCAAAGTACTCTGATGACGTCGGCACGGTGTGTCAACGGTACCCGACAGAACGCGCAGAACATCGTTTATATATATATAAAAAAAAAGCGTGGTGCAGTATCAACTTTCTTGGTGAAAAGCAGTCTGCCGACGTTCTTTTGTCTTTCATTTGTTTTTTGTGTGTCTTTCTTCTCTTTCTCTCTCTTTGCAATGGCTGCAGTATCTGACTGCTCCACTCACCTGGTTTCCCTGAATACCGCGGGTGCAGACAAGAGATGAGAGGTAAGAACTGCCAACACGCAGCGCCTCTCGTCTGCCAGGGGAGGAAATCTTCCTTTAAAAAGTTGTAACTCGTGCACGGCCTAGATTCTCGCTGGCAGGCAGACGATGCAACATTCTTTCCTTTTTTTTCTCCCCCAGCATTCCAAGGATGCGCCGACAGATTAAACAACATCCAGTCTAGAACTAGCGGCAGTGTGTGGGAGATTCCACAGACGTCATCTTATCTATGATACCTAAAGGGATTCCCTTCCTGGATCTCCTAGTCTGTGCACGGCCATGGACGAGTAATAGGTCTAATCAAGCATTTCGTGCACATACACATCTCGCTACCTCGCTGTTCACCACTGCCCAGACTCGGAGAATATGAACATTAATGTCACACGCATGTCAGAGAGAACATCTGAGCTTAGTTTTCAAACGATCAATCTTCCTTCCCACCCTGAAATTATGTTTAAGACATTGTGAAAGTGTTGCTTTGATGTAATGCTTTTCTTCTTGCTTGCCGAATTCTTGGTAGTATTATCCCACAGCTGGCAGAAAGGAGAGAAAAATTCCCGCCTGACCTTTCTTTATCTGCATTTCCCAATGAGGTTTGTACAGATCACAAAGCGCAACAATGACATCAGGAAGTAAGACAGTATGCATGGGTCTATGGTTTGCCCGAAAGTAAGACACCCAGCAGGAAATGACTATTGTCTGGCTTGATGTGATAAACAGTTCCCGGTTGTCTACTAGTCAGTAGGTTTCCTGAGGCCGACGTCCGAAATGACCGAAGTTGGTCGACTGACAACATAACACCACTGTCAACGATGTAAACATATCAGTATGACTGACAAGAACACAGGCCTCGCTCACACCCACAAACACCGGGTCTCTGCGTGCCATGCACACCCAGAGCGTGAGGACATTCATCGATCAACAAGGCTGTATTTCGAACAGGAGTTTTTAAAGGAATTAAATTTTGCATTAAGATCTTCTGATCATTTTTTTTAGAGATGTGTGTTTACATCAACTATGACTTACAATGCCTTGAACAAAATTCAGCAGCTTACATATAGCACACCAAACACACTGAAATATAATCTATGAAAATAGTTTTGAACTGTCATGCTTTTTTTTACAATTTTGTGCAGCTTATACCGCACACAAAGACGCTTCAAAATTTAACTCTTTAAATATCCTCAACGATCTTCTATTTGGCTCACATGTAATATGCATCAAGACTAAAGCTAACATTTGTCCAAATCAGGCCATAACTGGGAAATAAAATGTTCAAACAAACGGGGTTGAAGTGGGGGTGATGTGCATTTCTAATACATTACGCCTTGAGCGACAAAAACATTAGCAAAATGTACGGAATTAATTTTCTATGAAACAGTTCGTCTCAGTAAAACATTTTCCATAGTTTTTAGGTCTTCGCTCACCATGGCGTGGAGTGGACCGCCTTGGACGGGGACGACTGGCCGTAAAACCTCCTGCAGCTGTGCGTCTCTAGCGATGACGACTGACATTTCATGGTAAATGTCACGTGCGAAGTCGTCCCCTGCGAATCGACCATCGCTTGGAGCGATTGTCATTATGTATATAATGTGCTTTAATGACTGTCCTTGCTTTCCTTCTCGTGGTCGTGGCCTCCAATATTGACCTTTTAAGAGGATTATGCATGGATGTAAGCCACACTTCGGTCTCTTCCGGTTTTATTTCAGTCTTTTCACCGTGTGACAAGGGAGTGTTTTAACCACTACACTACCGGAATAGCCCTTTATGTAGTCAGCATAAGCAGCAGCTAGCCTTCAAATCGATCACACTCATTAGTTTAAACGTAAAAAAAGAGTTAAGGTTCCTGTAATAAGAAAATACGGGCGCAAACGCATGCGCTCCTGAAGGACGTTGGGCCGGATCCGCCATTGTGTAGACTAGTGGTTTTCCAACTTTTCCAGACGCGTACCACTTTCGAAAATTCGAATTGACCGAGTACCACCTCTAGACCCTACATACAGCCCCCGTAAAATATATATATACACATTCTTTTATTTTGGTGCATGGTGCTCGCGTTCCACCCATCATACCTTTGCGTACCACTAGTGGTACGCGTACCACAGTTTGAAAACATCTGGTGTAGACAAAAGCGAACACGCCTTAAACTTCGTACCAATGTTCTGGAAAGGGTAGGGGGGATTGTGAAGGGCTTATTGGGGCACGTGACTTATTTTACTCAGCAATCCGACCTGTATAGGTGCTTCTACCAATGTTACACTGCAGCAAGGGTAAATCCTTTTAGAATGAGTGTAGGGTAACGTTGAGGGCCCCACTCTAGCTCCACCCACGCTTGTCTCCCGAATGTCACCTACACACACCCGAACTGTCTCAGTGTATTCCAGAGCATCCACTCACATTACGGCACTTTTGGGGTTCAGGGTGACCATGATTACGCTTCAGCTGACAGAAGACCCTTGCACCAACGACATGATATACTCCCAGAACGTCATCTACACACGTGGGAATGTTCGCTGGGTACAATTCTAGTGCCTTCCTCCACACCACGACAGAGCGTGACAATGACTTCGCGCGAGCCGACAGCAGACCCTTGGGACAGAGGGTCCACCAATGCCACATCAGCACCAGCTAAGCCCCATGTATGATCTTCGATTGCTTCGATCGGTCTGACGCACTGGGCAGACTGCCTGGTGAGCGCGACGCGAGGACCGAGAAAACTGAGTTACCTGTGACAAAATATCTAGAACCACTAGGATAAATCATTACTCTAGGGGGAAAAAAATGGGAGAATCGAGGGAAAATGTCTTGAAGACACAAAACCCAGATCACGCAGATATTATTAAATGTTACCCCTAAAATATCTTTACCACTACGCTCCAAGGATAAAGCACATTTGCGGAGTCTGGGCGTCACTTTATCACTACGAAGACAAAACGATAGCGCTTAATTATCCGTGACGACGACTCACTTTTACTTCATAAAAACGGCCCCTAGTGAAATTTTATAAATTGCCCAGATTTCTATTTCCCCCCTTTGCGGTATTTCTGGGTTCGCTTTCACAAGTTTGAAAAATACATTCCACTCACGCGGAAGGGCCTGGGGACGCTAACCTCTAATGGCAAAAACTTACGAAAGTGCCAAAATTTCACGATAATATAATAATATACCAGAACTTCAACACAGCTGTAGAAAATACAAATTCTCAAGGACATCTTTGGACATACACCCCTCCCCCTGTGTGTGTGTGTGTGTGTGTGTGTGTGTGTCCACGCACTTCCAATTTCATTGGTGACTGCATGCACACGATTCTCGCACGTACTATCCTTCACCCCGGTACTTCCACCAGTTAAACGGGAATGTAATTCTGGTTGTGTGTCGTGTATGTAGTTGGACTGAGTCTGGCGTCCAGCAAATGGAACGACCCACGCAGTCTGGTAAACACCGCTTCTGCACTAAGCGTGTGGAGGTATTACTATGTTTAACATCTAACAACTTCCTACTCACCTATTAAGAATACTGCACTTGATTCGTCACGTGCCGCTCAGCACCGTCAGATTATGTCACAACCTTGGTGTTAAGGACACAATAGCACCGCACCGCCCTCAACAAACAATCGTCGTTACCCTATATCACGGCCTTGGTATTCATGGCGACAGGCAGTTTACCCACGAGAGGATGGGGATGATTGGTGTTTTAAGCCCAGCCAGCAACTAATGCTATATCATGGCAAGGCAGCCAGCCCTGTAAACAAATGCCACATACAGAGGAAGAACCCGTGACGAAAGTTGAACCCAGGACAGCCAACGCTCAATGTATTGGTGACATCCGCTAACCACTGCGCCACCAGACCGCCCAGTTTTTCCATGAATAAAAGTGATTTGACTTAGCTAGGGAACTAGCGGGTTGACAACTTAAAGGCCAACCCGACTGCTGAACAAAAATCCCTGGAAACAGAGCACAAAGTATTACAAAACATATTCTGGTGGTATTTTATGACAAAGAGACATGAGAGATTTTATTTTAATATTTTTCTCTTAATCACACCTGGATTTGTCGATAAAACAGGAAGTGACGAAACGAAAGTATTTCTAAAAATAGCGTCGTCTGCACGAGCTGGTCGAAGAAATAAAATTACATGAGTTTATCTTAGACAAACACTTTTGAAGTGTGTTTACATTTTATTAACAATAATACACATGGGAAAATTAACTCAAACGCACCCACTTAGTAACAGACAATCAGTAATGATACAACGTAGACTACAATGACCGAGATTGTTGCTCATTAAATTTTGATCTGATTGACTTACCAGTCTGTTGAATGAATTCAGTTTGGACCATTTAATTATTTTTTGAACTTCATTCGTAGCTTCTAAATAATGTTCCAATCTGTAGGGCTGTATTCCAAATTCAGCTGTTTCATTTTCTGGGAGAAAAATCGCTTCTTGAACACGACAACCTGAGCGATGTTTCTTCATTTGACTTGACGACACGCACACTCGCTGTTACAAATACTCAGGGCGCGTAAGAGAACTCTTCAGTATAGGAGAGTAATTTTTTCCCGCTTTGCTAGTGACAGGTGAGATTGCCGATGTTTGAAGGCTTATATCTTCAATATTAATCATAATTTTGTACTCATATTTTGGAAATTATTATTTTAAAGCGAACTTAACCCGATCATAAAGATAAATGTTGCCCTTTGTTTGTCCTTTAATCGACTGAGTAGTTGAAGTTACCTGACTAAGCTGAAATTCCCGGGAAAAGGATGAGGTTCCGCATGTTTCAAGGCGAAACTCACAAAAATTAAAAAACAAAATGAGAACATGGAAAAAAACAAAAAAAGAAGCTTGAAAAAGTCAAGTTTACTTACTCTGACTAAATGGTGCCCTCGACCAAGTATTAGACAACAAAAATATTAATTTACATAAGTACCTGTGGGCAGATCCCAGTCACAGGCCATGAATACGAAATTTTAGCCTCTACCTGCGGTACCTGGGTACACTCTACCCAAGAGGCTAATTACACGTGCTTCGTATTTACATCCCCTGGTTACAGTAACAATATCGCACAGTCCTTCACAAATGCTCGCAGCGTGACTGCGGAACCTTTGAAGTCGGTAGCATCAAAGACTTGTTGATGAACTGTACGCAAAAGGACATTTGAAAAAAAAGAAGAAATGTTTCAGCGTTTAACCAGATCTTTGTGAATATGCCTTCTCCTCCCCTTTCCACCATCCATTCTCGAGGTACAGGCCCACAAGCATCACCCGCACTGACATCAGAAAAGTGAATTGTTGTGTGCTACAGCCAATGAGACAGCTGAAATATATTTTAATGAGGCACCTGCTTAGACTTTTCTGACGTCACGAGCGTCTTTTCGGAAATGTTTGAAAAAAACAGGGCGTTTTTATTGATTCAGCATTAGGGAAACAGTACCTGATATGGAAATCAACCCAGTCATTTAAAAAAATTATTCTCCTCCTCTTGTAGCCTTTTAAAAGCTGAATCTAGCTCGTCCAGCACCCAAGTCTCGTCGATCACCGGGCATGCGTGAGTTATACCTAAGAGACGTCAACCGGTAAACAGTGGGTACTGGGCTGGGACAAAAGCTGTCACTGTTGACCCGCACATTCTGAGGTCATAAACAGAATGCTTTTCCACTTCGAGCGCAATGGGAGGATATTAAACTTGAACTGTACGGAACACTTGCACACAATTCTTGGTGACTGTCACTCAATTCAAGGACAAGTCGCGGAGGTGAGGAGGAGGTGCAGATAAACAACGGGACTGGCGGGTAACTCACATACTTTTATGTATGCACTCGCACTAAAGTGGGGATAACGGAAGTTAAACTGATAGACCACTACAAAAAGGCACGAAAATTGTACAACAGTGTTACATGACTCTACAATGGGAGTAATCAATTAGCATATTTATAGGAAGTTTGTGTACGTGAATTCATGATGACTTCAGATAAGATTTTTTCCATATGGCCATTCAGTGTGGGTCATTGTGCGAAGTTTCTGTGTCGTGAATAGAAGGCCTTAACGTCTGATCTCGGGTTTCGAAAGGATTGTTTACGTAATTCCGGTTTAGAGAAGCACACATTTGCTTTCGTTTGCTGGTGATGAGAGAGAAAACGAGCCCATAGTGCCAGGGCCGGTTCTACCTATTAGGCGAACTAGGCAGTTGCTTAGGGCGCAGCCAGGAGGGGGGCGCAAAAATGGCCTGCTGTTTTTTTTAAAGATGAATAATTTTAGAGAAAAATATCATTTTCACAGATTGACATTAGCAGGACACCTTTCCTCTCCTTGTAGACTGACCACCACGCTAGTTTCTCAGTACATGTATCACATGAAAACCCTATTATTCCCGGGCGCACTTGCAGTGACCAGCTAACCAGCAGGGAAGTAGAGGGCGGAGAGGAGGCGGCAGAAGGGCACGGAAGGGCGGGGGTTTGGGGCGGCGTTGGTGGGCGGGGAAGGGGGCTGGTGGCGCAGTCATTGAGGGGGCGCAAAAATGGCCTGCTGTTTCGTTGTTTTTTTTTTAAGTGATGAAAAGTGTTAGGGAAAAATATCATTTTTACAGAATGACATTAGCAGGACGCTTTTCCTCTGCTTGTAGGTTGACTTCACCACGCGAGTTTCTCAGTTCATATAGTACAGGAAAACCCACTATAGGGCGCTCTTGAAGAGACCAGCTAACCAGTGGGGGGGGGGGAGAGAAGAGGACGGATGGGGCGGTGGATAGACAGCAGAGGGGTTGGGGAAGGGCGGTGTTGGTGGATGGGGGCTGGTCAGGGTGGACCCCTACAATGGATGGGACCACATTCCACTGATACCAACCTCACCTTTATTCTTCTATCCTACTTTGGAAGACGTTCGGCACCTATGCATTGAAAACACTGCAGCTAGATCAGGGACAACAACACTGACTTGAGTTTGCTACACGAGTTTCTTTTTGGTTATGACAACTGTTTTATCCTCAATATTTGTTACGAACTTTGAACCCGAGGGAACTTAGCTAATGTCACGATCGCGTTCTTAGTTAATAAGAGTATTAGTTAAAGCCTTTAGCAAACAAATATCAGAGTCACTTAATTGAAGTTTCTATAGTATCTCTATTTTTATTATCAAATTTCAGATCAGTTTATTTAATTCACTGTCACGAACCTGTTTTCCCCTTAGTGCTATGTACAGCGATGACACTGATGGCCTATAGTCTTGTACTTACTGTTGTGACTCATGGTTGTGAACATTTAACTGTCTTATTAATTATTAATTATTTTCGGTTCGATGAGTGTATTACATTTAATTTCTGTCAAATTGTAATGTTTGTTTATTTTTATTATCTAAGAGTGCGTCTGTTTGTTTACAGTTTGAAAGGATAGCTTGTTGTTATTCTCTATTGACAGAATATTTGAAATTGGTTATTAAGAGATTTATGTCTGTTAAACTATAGTCTATATACTTCTCTAGTTTTCAACGAACCCTATCAGGCCGGAGACCAGCTGCCTTGCCACCATGATTTACAACTTTGTATTGTTAGCATCTAGACGACTTTCCCTTTGTACCGCCCCGCCCACCTGTCAGGTGTGACTTTGATGGGAACCTGGTACCTGCGATAGGGTGGTCTAGATGCTAGAAGCTGTGATAGCTTGAATTTTAGACCACACAGCAAACTAAGACCAGAGCAAGGTGCTACATATTTATTGTCTCCATCAGTGTGCAGTCAGTCGTCACTCCATAAAACCTTTTACAGGAGTGTTTGAAATCCCCCTACTCATAACTGTAGGTCTGATTTGGTAGACATGCAAGTATCCATGTGTGTATGATGCACGCCTGACATTGAAAAACAGACGTAGTTTTTCTTGACAAAAAGTAGTTCTTACTTATAAGTTATTGATCAAATTAAAGAGCAAATTCTCGAAAAAGATTTAATTTTAATAAGCCATTCTTTGACACTTCTGGATTCCAACACTTCTGGTCGTAATGAGTTCTTGTAGAAAACCACTTTTCCACTAGTTTTAAGCACCAAACGTAGTCAGTGCGGTTTTACTTGTTAGTTCGTCTGTAAGATGAGAAAGAAGAGAACGATTGAAAGCGCTTGCCGAGGTGCTAGGTGGAAAGGCCCAAAGGGTAGCGATAAATCTGTCACAGTTAATGACCAGTCGGATCAGATTAGAAGACTGGACAAAGAAGGTGGTGCGATGTTACTTGATAGTTGTCCGTGAGATGAGAAAGAGAGAGGAGAGAAAGATTGAAAGGACCTAAATGGGGTGGGTGAGTTAGTGAAGAAGGGTAGAGATAAATCTCTACCACTTTAAAGGAAGTCAGATCACATTGTCAGGGCTGGACAACCAAGAACGGGAGGGAAAGGTAGTCTTAACTTTAAACTTAAAACCCACAGGATGTTGTAAAAACCTCACTTTACTGAGTGGCTGCAGACATCTCGTGCTGCTGTTTGAATTTACTTTGTAATGTGTAATAGTCTGTTCGGGCGCTTGGAGCTATCATCCTTCCAAAGTCGAATCAGTAAAAGTCTAATATAAGATATGTGAACTGAACTGTTCTATAAGACTATATCTGTGAACTGGATTTAGGCGTACAAGAGTGAACAGTGCATACTGTCCTTCAGCCCCGACATCATGAGAGATAAGTTAAGTTTGCATGATTTTTATACACTGTGATAGAGCTGTATATAGTTTATTAACACAATTTGTCTCTTTCTTTACCTTCATTTTATTTCCTCATTTCTTATCATGCTTATTTTGATTGTGTGGATGCAAAGGGTTGTGATAGTGGTGGTACAACCTTTTGCAAAACATTTCATTGCACAAACGGGTCTCTACATCCTTGTGATCTTTAATGTAAGCCTATGATAGTTGTTTAAAATTTCAGTTAAGAAAACAGACTTAAGCCTAAATGTACAACTTTTTTTGGGAGGGGGGGGGGTTACCGATTTTTTTTTTGGGGGGTAGGGGGGCGCAGTATTTGTCTTTCGCCTAGGGTGCAACACAGCCTTGCGCCGGCCCTGCATAGTGCGCTTCTCAAGTAATTATTTTTTCTCGATTTAGAATGGGCCTTTGAAGCTTCAGAGCCGTTGGCGTTCTTTCAATCATGAATAGCATGGAAAGTCTGAAGGTTTAATTTAAGACCTGTTTATTAGTGGCAAGACAGTAAAGGTGAAGAAAGGTAGGGTAAGAGGGAGTATTTAAAGATACCATTCCAATTTTTAATGACGCATTTATTTCTTTCATACAACGGTCCTCCTTCTCAGTCCGGGCACGCGTGGCCCAAAACAAGATCCGGGTGCGCGAAGTTATTTCAAGTCAAAACTCATCTCTGTCTCCACCTGCGAGGCACGAGTCAATTATCCGTTTCTGGTGTACAAGTGGCCAGACGATAGGTAGCGCTAATCAGCAGAGAACTATACTTGTTCTCCCTGGTGCACGTCACCTCTTTCTTCCTATCCTCGCTGTGTACCGCTTTTCGTGACGTTTGCGAGATACGTCACTCAAATAAGGAAGTCGCTTTTAAAAACAACGGTGCAAAACACTTCCCAAAAACGTATTTTGGTTTAAGATTCTGCAAAATGTTAAAGTATTAAAACAACTGACCCAGCTTGATATATTACGTTAATATTATGCATTAAATTACATGCATTAAATAAGAAGCTAAATTATGCATTTCCTTAAGTACTTTGTTATTACACATTATTTATCCATTTATTACACAACTAAAATAAATACTGCAGAGGGTGAAAAAAACAATGAGATGAAAATAAAAACATTAAGGTCTGTATTTAGATGTCACATATTGTAAAAAAAAGGCGACGAAAATGGTAAAGAAAGGCACAGCATAGATGTCGTGAATGAGTGGTTCACCGGGTCTAAGCGACGGCCTGTGGAAGGCTGAGCCCAATTCTTTACTTCCACCGACCTTCACCTCCCATCAAAAATGAGGTACCTGTTTCTACTAAGTAGAAGTGCTGGGTGGGCAGTGGGAGTTTTTCATCCACAGACCCGAAGTAAGCTTCCAACCAGCGAGCGACCTTCACAGTCGGTCAGACTGACCACCAGCCCTCCAACATCATGCAATATATAATTATCTCTGTAAGGGCCACATGCAGGAGTAGCATAATGATACTAATATAAACTGAAAATTAAAATAAGACTCAACAGCTTGATCTTTATACGTTACACGGACTCGGCTAAATCACAAGGTGTGTGTGAGAGAGAAAGAGAGAGAGAACTCATGAAAATCTCGCCGTGAATTTCTCAATAAAGACTCACCTCCTGGTGCTGCACCAGTCAGAACAAAGCTGCCGAACCACGGAGAATCTTTGCTGTTGGCGGAAGGAGAAGTTCGATTTGTGCTTGTCCCTTTTAACACTTATAGTTCAGAGTTTCTGGTTCAACTACTGATGTGTTTTTTTCTGGCTATAAATCATCTACCAAACTGTAAGCATGATCCTTCTTGTCTTTTGGGCCAGAGTCCGGGAGACGGTAGAGAAGCCTGGCGGAGAGTGTCAACCGAACTATAAAAAGTTGTTTTCAGTGTCCAGTGCAAACAGGAGGAGAGCTCTCGTTCACTTATTCGCATGGTCCTTCCGCGGATTCCTTTCTCTCGAGACGTGCACCTTTCCTATCCGCAAAGAAGAATTCTCTCACCTACCACTCTGCTGCTTACTTAAAGGGGAAAACATGTCAAATGGTAAGGTGAGCTTAAACAACAGAAACTCTCTTTGTACCCTTGTGCACATCGCAAGCTTTCTGTTTCTCGCAGCCCTCAAGCTATGAAGGTCGCGCTGACCAGTCGGCAAAACTGCTGACAGCATCCCAACATCCCTTGACACTTCTGTTGAATGGGTCCCCGCCTCCCCCTGCTAAACTGCCGACCCTGCCCTAGCCTCGCTCACACCAGTCGTGTCTAATGGGTAGGCCTATGTCATGGACTAGAGTCTTGTTTTCTTTTTCGAAAGAATCAGTAAACAAGGCGGGTTTCACCAGTCGGCCCAACGCTGTATATTAGATGGGATTTTTAAGTAAGCGATGTATTCTGAAATTTTGATCAGACATGATTCAGAACATCAGTATCTATCATTTAAATACAACTTACCATTTGGCTTTCCTTTATATCTGCCTGGAGTTCTTTTACAGAGGGGGTGGGGGTGGGGAGTGAGGAATAAACTCGTGTACAGTTTAGTGTCTTTTTCCGCTGCGATGCCTGCTGTGACGCTTGACAAGTGCGTTGCTATGACTCTGTTGTTGTGTTGGACGACCGTTTACTGCCTGGCGACAGCTTAACGAGTACAGAAACTCGTTGAAGCGTCACATATGGGGCGTGTGCACGATGAGGAGGGAAAGAATGGAAGAGGAAATGAGAGAACGAACGATAGAGTCTATAAACTTTTAACACGCAGCTGTCCGTTTGTGAACGTGGTCGAAGCCACAGACTTGTCGTTTATGAGGCGATGAAAGAATGACCTTTAAGCACTCGATCGATCTTTTCCTTCCCTCCGTCTCTTCTGCCCCGACTGTCTAGCCTTTTCCCAGACCGCTTTCTGGCCATTGATGACAGTCCAACGCCCGATTCTTTGCCTTCTTCACTGCCTCTGCCTCCCTCCTCTGGTCCCTTCATCCGACGACCTTCGCTAACGCTCTGCGTTATGTCAGACACAGCCATGGGCAGTCGTCTACCATCAGTGCGACTTGACTTTCTGTCTGAAATAGGGCCATGGCCTGTCGTCTGCCATTAGTGCGAAGACTTTCTCTGTCTGACATAGGGCAATGGCCTGTCGTCTGCTATCAGTGTGACTTGACTTTCTGTCTGACATAGGGTCATGGCCTGTCGTCTGCCATCAGTGCGACTTGACTGTAACATTTCGTGACTCAAATATTTAAGCGTTGAAATTATCTGTGTTTTGGAGGAAGTGTTATTTTTATCTCTTTGGATCTGCAGTCACAGTCTGAGGGGACTCATGTGACTGTATATGATACAAACTACTGTAGACTGCATGTCACGGACCTGCCCGTGTCAGAACAAACTTAAAAAAGAAGTGTACTACCATAGGTAGGTACAAAAGTTTGAAAATAACATCCTCGAGCCGAGTGACCACTACGCGCGGAAGCATGAAAATGTCTGTACCCTGTCAACCCAGCGTGAACCTCGCTCTTCATTAAGATCTTTAAAAGCTATTTACGTATTGGTGCTTGTTTTTGAATTTATTGGAGTGTTTGTCTGGGATGTTATCTTGAAACTTGGAGTGTTTACAATTTTGATTCAGTCCTTGATATTTGTGTATTTGTATGTCTCTCCTCCCCCTATGGACTGAGCTCATCCTTCTGTGTTTCCACACTATATGTTTGGTATTGATTGTTTGCAGTGTTTTGATCGGAGACACTGAATACGTGTGTGTGTGTGTGTGTGTGTGTGTGTGTGTGAGGGGGTTATTCCATGTACTATCATTCGTCCAGAAAACTAATATAACACAACATAGGCAACCAAAACCAAAAAAAAATCGTTTTGCTGACATTGACAAAATGCTCGCGGCACGAATGTGGCTTAATGACCATCATTGGTTGTGCGTGATTAGGCATCACAACCTGACGCGCAAAGTAGATCAAGAGTCTTATGGTCCTACTAAACAGGCCTATTGTACAAATGTATGGATTGTAGTGAGTGAGTATACAACTAAAAAGGGTTATCCGCAAATATAATGCGCCATGTCGACTTCATTCAGTGTGCTTAGTGTGGGTCCATCGGCATGGATATACTTAAGACAAAGCATTGCTAGGTGACATGAGCCGCCAGGCTAGAGAGCACCCATTCGCCGGTACTTCGGAAGACGTAGTTTAGGTTAGGTAAGTAGAGGCTTCCTAAGGAAACACCTGCATTCAGAGAAAAATCCTCGATGCGAGATCACACCTGGGAATAACTGGACTATTCGACTGGGTGCCATAAGGAGTTTGTTACCGTTGGGTAGAAAACGCGAGATCACCGAACTGATTAGGGGTGGTTGCCTTTAGAGGCAATAAGATTAGATGTTTGGTTGATTGGTAGGCTGGTTGGTTACTTGGTTTTGTTAAAATACAAGAAATATTATCATCATCCGACTTGTATCCCTTCATCTCTCAGCGGGTTCATGGATACAACGACAGTTAACTTGCCGTTCATGCATGTGACCTTTACCCTCTATTTAAGGGTTTGAGCTCTTCCGGTTTTAAAGTGGGCTGAGTAACGCCTGCGCTGATTTTCGTGGAAACGTTGCTGGCGTGTTACAGCGTAAAAGAAAAAAGTATCATGTCAATACGTCTTGAGTACAATATCAACAAGAAAACTGAACTACAGTAGTCGATGCGTGCTTTTTTTGTTGCCTGTCTTATCTGCTTGGTGTTTTCAGCGCAAGCTATTTATTTTATAGTCCTCTGTTTAATGCTCTTTATTTCTATCTTATGTCTTAATTTAATTCCATCAGCTCTATTGTAACGCTCTCGTGTTGTGTGAAACTGTCGTGATTATTGTTGTTGTTGTTGTTGTTGTTGTTGTTGTTGTTGTTGTTATCCTAGGGCTCACGTTCGCGCTTGCCTCAATTTAGGAAATAGAGGGCTTCTCCTCTCTGAACGAAATGTTCAAGCAGACTGTAAACTTCATCAATCTGCAGAGGTGCACACTGTTTGTGGCTCAACCATCCTAGCAATTTCTGTGCGCATCTTTTGCGCATCTTACTAAGAAGAGGTCCATGGGGCAGTGTGGAGTGGGCAAATGTGAGAAGTGGTGTGGTGCGATACAAGGACTTCAACAATTATATTTTAATAAAATAATAATAAATAGAGAGATTATAATAATGATAATAAGATGCAGGGGAGGCTTGTCCATCTTAAATTCAAGTACGGACCAAGTGTTTGTCTGCTATTTGTTTGTCTACATTAAGTCTACGTTCATGAGCAGGCTGACTGTTCAAGACCAAGTTCAATTTCACACTGACTACTCATCCTCTGTTCAAGGCCAACGTTCAGTTTTGTAATCGACATTCACAGCCATTATCAGATTCGAGTTCCCATCGTCAACAGTTGAATGTTTGACATCAACACAGACGAAAGTTTGAGAAGTTAAGTGACAACAACCCCGACGACGGTGTTTTCCAGTTCGTGTTCCTTGCCGCGGGGAGGTGGGGACACTATCATCGTTCAGCGAAATCCATCATCGTCCATCCATCAGTCAGTTCGACAATAAATACGTTATTTGGTGGCTGCACCTTTTTTTGCGTAAAAATGCAGGATGTTGCACAAGCACATGTACCACACCCAAATCTTAACATTGTGCATCCTTTCGAAACGTCACAATGACCCTTGACCCTCTGTTATACAACCCAATGGCCTGTCGACAAACGAGTGACGGGCCTCATTTTTCCATACTAAATAATGCAAAGGTTCAGCAGTGAGTACAGGTCACTGAACCATAAACTCTACTGATGCTGTTTGGTTGCTATTTAGGATCGTACATCAGCGACTGAACACTCCACACGCAGTCTTCTACCGAAGACTGTGTTTTATAATCATCTTTTTATCATCTTAGTTTATCAGGATATTTAATTCAATGTGCGTTGGTTTCACACTTATTATACACCAGGCAATGAATGACCAATGTCCCAAACAATTGCGAATCAAAGTGAAACAAACTGAAAATAAACTGTTTATTGCTTATTCTGAATTAATGTTAAAAATATACACTTTGCCTGCAGCATTCCATGTCAGCATAAACTAATAAACGCGAAAATATTGCAAAACATATTTATTGCCTTCTGAATAATTTATATTTAACTTGCACACTTTCCCTGCACAGAGTCAGCTGCAGCAGCGAATGTCAACATAACTGTATTGCAGTCCTGTGCAGCACTGTGGTGTCAGGGTGTAGTGTGGTTTACTCTTTGACACTAGGACAGCGGGGACTGCCACACGCTGACATTAGAGAATGCAAATGTAACACGGACTGTGACCTATTCAAAGTGAATCCTTAGTAAGTAGGACGCCTGACCATTACACGGGCACATTATGATGTTGCAGTACATAACATCAATGTCTAGGTAAATGGTAAAGAAAAGTAGAGCTGTGCTGATGTTTTCCCCAAGGGGAACATTTGGGCATGTCTTTGTTGTGGGACAGTCGTGATCGCAGAAGGATGGGCAGCTGGGTACGCCGACGAATAACGGCTTCGCTCCGGCTCATGACGATAGCCATCATTCATACCTCACTTGCTCTCATCCTCACATAATCCTGAAAAAGGCGGATGTCCGCTTCTCTGATTACAGATTAATGGTGTTGCTCCAATGGATCTACTTCGTGAAATATTCAGTGTATGGAAGTCAGGAAGAAGGGTAGTACCCGGCGAGGGTTTGCCTTGCCGATATGTACGAACGCTAGGAGATTGGTGGAAGAAATTACTGCTGTGTTATTAATTGCCACAATCTAAGATTAAAAAATTCTAGTATTTCTACTTTCCCGATGGGCAAAAGCTGTGAAGAAAACTGTGATTGCAAGCGATACAAAGAAGGAATCTCGCGCCAACAGACCATCCTCCTGAACATTCTTCACAGTCTCGAAGCAAAATAGAATGGACTGGTGAAAGTGGCCAAACCCCCTCAGTGGAGCTGTTGACTTGGAGTTGCACGTGATCTGAATGCAGGTCCGAGCTGGACAACCGCCAGACCGCAGAATGTGTGTGCGTGTGAGTGAGTGTTTATGAAGGTGCATTCGAATCCTGCCATAGAAAAAAGCCTGTATGTGAAGCGTTTTCAGTCCGGCAGGTGCTGGGGAAAAGTGCTATACAAATACACTATATTATCATTTACTGTATGGTGTGACGCCCTCTCAAAGCTCAGGTGATGTATACTATTTGTAGCAAATAGCATAGCCAAACCACTTTTTAACAAAACCATCTTTCTCCATTTCCCCCTTGAGAAGGTCACACACTACGAATGCATTAGAAATTTGTAGAGGAAGCCACACAGTGGACAGTAACGCAACATCTGTTTGCCGATAATAAGCTTTTTGGGGTTTTCTTAACCTACAGACGGACTTACACAATATTCAACGTTCCTATTTTTATTCAGGCAGGCTATTCCCATAGCTGTGTGCATATGTGTGGTGATGGGTCTTTTCGTCTACCAATACTATCAAAGCTGTTTCGACGGTGGCCCAAGAAAAGGGAAGATGTCATTTATGAAAGTTTGCTCTGTACAGTTCACCTCGTCACAAAGGCGACTATTTGTTCAAGGCCCTCGCCAGTCCCCAGCTCAGCAGCTACACACACACACACACGTACGCCGTGTTCAGCAAAGGAGTAGCTTCTCTCGGTGCTCGACCCCTACCTCATGCACGCTCCCCTACGCCCTATTCCGTATACAGGCTTACGAGAGGTATCCGGATGTTCCTACTTTTGTATGCTGATGACACTGTAATATGTCCCGAATCTGGAAAAGTTAAAGGAAGCACTCAATATTTTGTCGGCGTATTGTACCAAGTGGCATTTGTCTGTTAATGTAAAGAAAATTAAAATCATTTTTTTTTTTTTCAAAAGGTAAAATACGTAAACTACCTGTTTTCAAGTTTAATAAGGACTATGTTAGTGTTTGATTTTTTTATATCTAGGTGTTAACTCAATAATAATAATGATAATAATAATAATAATAAATTCTCAGTAGGCCAAAAGAATCTATATGATCGAGCATATTATGCAATGTTCTCATTTCTCCGTACAGGTAGAAAACTATCACTTCCTGCAGATACACAGGTGAGTCTATTTGATAAGACGATTGCTCCTATATTGTTGTATGGTTGCCAAATGTAGGGCCTTGGTTCTTGTGTCTTGGAAAAAAATTACAATTGCATTTTTATATGTTTTTAAACTAAGAATAAACACTCCTAATTTAATGGTACTTGGTGCGTTAGGTAGATTTCCGAGAAATGTTTGTGCAAAAATTAGGATATTATGTTCCTGGAATACAATGGTTAACCCTTTTAATGCGCATAAGTAATATGGTATTGCTTATTGGTTTACTTACAAAATGCATGAGAATAATAGAATCCATTCAGATTATGTAATTGCAATTAAAGATGCATTAAATAATTTAGGGCTTTCATAGGTTTGGGGACAAAAGGAAAATTTAAAAATGTCCCCTCACTGGTTTAACTGTAAGGTTAAAAGATGTTTGTTTGACATGTATATATAAAAGATTTTTCTCCGAATTGGACAAAAGGGATATATATTGGAATTACATTGGAATGTATAACGCTTCTTTCTTCCGTGAAAAATACATTATTTATTACCTATTATCTATGCACGTGTATTCAAGCTCTGTATCGGTGAACTGTTTGTTGATTGTGTGTAGTTAAAATTTCTCCATACCCCTCATGGGATGAATGAATAAATTAAAAGGTCAAAGGTCAAATTCAAGGCTCGTCGTTGATAGAAAATGTGGCAATACTTTTTTCTTTTTCGCGTGCTCTGGATTCCATACAAAGACTGACAGAATACAAGGCCGGGAACGGGTAGGACTTGCATCCAGACTTCAAAGCGTACACCGAAACTAGTGTTAGACTGACCAAAGAGAACGATTAATTTCGAATTAAGCAGCATGACATCATAGTGATGACCATTATCAGCTGGCATCTTATCCCCCTGTCTTCTTATTTCTTTTCATCGCCAGCTTTGCCTTGTTTGGCGCTGCAAATTACCTCAATTACTCACCAATGAGAACTAATGTGCAGTCAACGATCTCCGCAAACACCTGTTAGTCATTAATCGTACATCACTATGGTTACTGTGCAACAGCACCACCAATGCACCATCTGTTACAGCCGCTAGGTGGCACAGCTGTCACCGATCGCTCTGCCCTTGGCCTCCACATCCTTTGGTGACATTATGTACCCTAAACTAATGATACAGTCCTAAGCTCTTGCTTTTGTGCAAAATGCTTGCGGTAAGAAGCAACATAATGCTTGCCTCATTGATCAAAGACCACTTACTTCTGGTGCAAAAACCGATGCTCACTGCGCAGGTGTCAACGCGTCATCAGACCGCCCCATACATTAAAGGTATGCATGCACAGCAGACACCTGCCCGTCGCATGTTCTCTTGTCCCAACGCCTTTGAAAACCCTTGAACTTGCACCAATGGTTGGAAGTTAGGTTTGATGCTGAATATAAAAAAATCTCTCTCTCTCTTAGGAAACCACTATGAGACGGTGAAAGGCAGGAATATCGTAGGGCTAGATATGAAAAACCTACTTAAAATAAACTAGAACGAATTTTATGAAGTTATAAACTATACCAAGCATACCAAGAGTGCATAGAGGAAAGACTATTATTAGTGAATATAATGTTGAATTTGGGATACTCAGCCATTGACCACATTTCTCGCTAGCTGATGGCAATGTGTACAAAATTAATTTGCCTTGAACCTACAAATGTATGTAGCATTTAATAACTTTGAAATGACTTTCAATTCAATTAACAGAAAATTGTTCTGGTCTCTTCTGCTAACATATTGAGGAAAGAGTAAATTATTAAAAGCTGTTGAAGAGATTTGTATACTTGTGCGTTAAAGTAATAATTAAGGTGTGAATCACAGCTCAGAATACAAAAACTGTACTAAAGGCATTAAACAAGGTGCAGCTCTTATAATTTTCCATTTTTATTAATGAAATAGTTGTTAATGTAATTCAAAATAGAAAACAATATACTGTGGATTATTCAGAATTCTTTATCTTAACTGTTTGCAAATGATCATGTTCTGCTATTCTAAACAGCCTTTGGACTGCAAAGCCAAATAACTTACAAGTTGCTTCCTCTAATTTGGATTTAAAACAAAACTTTGATAAAAGTAATATAGCAGTTCTTCATAAGGGAGGGGTTTCATAAAAAATATCATGAAATTTTGAAAAATTTGTTTCCCTTCTGCTTCTTAGGACTTGGAAAGCAAAGCCAAGTGAGCCTTTAAATCTATTATGTAAAATCCTAGAGCCTACAATAGCATTAACCTTAAAAACTGTTTGATGTGGCAATCCAACTAGTGTTGCAGTATGATGCTGAACTCAAGGGTAGACAATGAGGCAAAATCTTGCAAAAAAAATCTATCCTTGTTTTACTATTTAGTTTTTAGGCATATATGGACACACCTATAGTGAATTAGTTACGTGAACTACATTGATAGCCAACAATAGTGAATTCAGTAATATGCCAGCCATTGGTAAAACTCACAAGAATGAGTAATAACAGACAGCCTTGTACACATGTATAATAAAATAAAATTATTGTCTCTTGGATTTAGGTTTATCCAAATAAACCAAGATGTTGAATATGTAAACAGACTTATTAAGAAATTTAAAGGCAACTGAACATTTAACTCTCTTCTCAATTTCATTGTACACTGTGGATATGTTTGAGGTTAATACTGCTTTATCACTCGAATGTCACCTCCCTTTTGTAAGGCAATGGCCTTCGAATATCGACTCCGTTACCTTATGACGTCATCCTCCATTTCCTGGATGCTGACAATGAAAACAATAAAGCCGCTGACAATGATGGATGATGATAAAGACAAATTTTTGTAACAATGACAACAGCCACGTCAACCGAAGTCCTGCCCTCCACCATACTCACGGCCAGCGCCAAGAGTAGATCAGCATGTACTACGACCACGGAGGTTTAGATGAAGGTCCCTGCAACGACTACGCGTTCCTCCAAGAATACGCATCGTCGACCAGTAGCGGCAAGCAAAGGTCATAGCTGGGCGGCACGGCACGCAGAAGCGGCAGCGACAAAATCAGCGAGTGTCTGCTGCGTGTTGGGTGGCGATGTACTTTCCTTGATTAATGCCATTTCCTGTGGTTTTGGAAGAACGTTCGGGACAGTAAAGCTTTAATCAACATGCTCAATTCAAACTTGTTTCCCCGTGCTCTTGCCAGTATGATGAGATTTCGGGACACGTTGGTGGCTTGACGCTTCGGCACTTTGTCTGGTTACGAACAGCCGAAGATGGAGCACAAACTCCGCTACAGTACAGAGGCGAACTCTGGCATGTGTCTGCAATAGGTGGCCGTCTTCACTGAAGTCGCGCCAATGATCAGGTGCTAGGTGGGACGGTGTGTATGCCCTGAATTTCAATACTTCAGTTTTTTTCTGATCTAGAAACTTCTCCTTCTCTCCCCCTCCTTCCAACCCAAGATGATGTAATTCCAAGTGTAAACGGAAACTGTGCACAATGAAAGGAAAAAGAGCTATAAGGCTACAAGAAGTCACGAGCACTGTGGTCACGTTTAAAGTGCAGACACTCCCGGAGAGACAGCATTTCCTGACACGGAACGACTGAGACAGCCCTGTGTGAGAAAACACGCTATAAAAATGATGTGGGATATTTTACATCAGAAGCAAGGGTGCTAGAGTGTGTGTGTATTTATTTTTATTTGGTCGATTGCGGGGTGATGGTGGTTGAAAGAACAAAAAATTCTGAAGTTTCCGATGGTTGTCAAGCTCCGATTAACGGGAAGCAACGTTCGTCAAGGGGATTTGTTTCAAATATAGCAGTCGGAACTTTGCGTGGGGGAAGGGGTGTGGGTGTGTGCGCGTGTGTCGGGAGTGGGGACGGGTGCGGTGAAATGTTGCGAAACGCCGCATGCACCATGACTATACACCACATTACCGAAATGAGCAAAGGCGAGGACGGCCTTCCCTTGCTAAACCTCTAACGGTCCCTTCCTTGAGAGTTGTAAAGGGGTCGGGGCGGCTGGCATCGTGGTGGGACAGTTTCCAAGGACTGGCTTCCTGTTCTCCCCCCTCCCCCCCACACACACCACCACCACCACCTTTACCACCACAGCCACTCCAAGGCTGCGTGCCTTGATCCATTCCTCCCTCAACAAGAAACGTCACTGTTTGTCGAGCAGACGAGGAAGGAGAACTGGCACGAATCATACGCCTGTTCACGTGAGGAGCTCACAACACGTGAGGGAGGTTTTACAATCCTTTTTTTCAAAAAAAAAAAAAAAAAAAATAGGGGGGAGTACGGGGGGGGAATCCAACCATAGAAAGAGAGGTAACCATCAAGGCTAAAAGGCAGCAGCCCAGTCTTGCTGGCACCAAAAGAAGTTGCAAGGAAATCCCTCGGATAAAGGCCTACGTGGAATTTTTTTTACAATAGCCTACAAGCAGCTAGTGTTAAGATCTGTGAGCACCAGAACTACCAAAATAATAATTTAAAAAATCGATCATGTTCACCTTCATTAAGAACACTCTCTTCTTCCCCCTTCTCTTTCTCGCTCTCTTTCACACACAGTCGCCGTTTAACGCCGACGGAGCTACAACAAATGACATAATAAATACTATTCTCACATTCCAATTAGTTTTAACCTTCTAGAATCCAGCTGAGCTGGAATTCCGGCTGTCAGTAATCGGAGTCACACATTAACCAGCCGGGTGGAAGCGGAGTTTAGTTTCACCGACAGTCTGCGCACCTGGGTGAAGCAGGTAAAGGATGACGTGGCACATCTACAAGCACGTCGTCTGCCCCCTCCTCCCATCTACCATCCCCATTTCGTGTTCCTTATCATTGCAGCGACGGTCTTCTGTAGCCAGGTTCAGTACCTTACCGACAAGCGACAAACACTGAATTCATAAGACCGTCCCGCTTTTTCTTAACGTTAATCAAAAAACCAGCCGTCCAGCTTACATCCTCGTTCTGCCCTCGTACTCCTCGGCGATGCAACGGCGCTGCACACAATTAATTGTAACAGGAACAGCAAACTCGGATTGTTGTGGGAGGATATAAAGAAATCGCACTTACCTGGCGTTCGTCAGCCACGTGCCTAGCATCAAGTCGCCACAGTTCTTTCGGAAAAAGCGAACGAGAAAAGCCTTGTCTCCATCGCCACACATCTGCACTACAAGATGCTCCGCTCGCCGTTACAAGACGAAGCTGGCGCTACAACCGACAGCCGAGCAGGCTGAGTGTACAAACGCTTTCACTATTCGCGGGGAAAGCATGAGCGTGTCTCTTGCCTCTTGCTGCACTTCAGTTCATCTCTCTTCGAGTTCTCTCTCTCTCCCTCCCCCCACCGCCCAGCCTCTACTCCGCTGACAGCTGGACTTAGCTCCGCGTTCGAGACAGAGAGAGAGATAGAGGAGGAGGAGGAGGTGGGAGGGGTACACCGCACCTGAACGGCGTCGCTGATTAACGACCCTGTCTGTTGTCTTGCACGCGGGCACGCAGGCTGGCTGAGTGCGCATGACCATCGGCCGCCGAGCCTCGAAGGGCGTCTGCATTCCACTTCCGGTTGACACGATTTGTTTATGTACAAGACTCCGACTGCTGCATGGCACACACGAAGAACTGAAAAAAAGTCTTGATTGCAGTCACGAGGCTTCTGTTCTCAGGCTTGTGACGAATATGAACATTAAGTATGCATATTTTAGAGCCGAGCCTCTCTCGTTGCGCCAAAAACTACGCTAACACGTGCCGGTTCCTGGAGTGCTGACCCTTGAACTCTTCGTGAACCATGGAGCTGCCCGCTGCTGGATGTGTTCGAGGGGGAGGGGAAGGAACGAAGGAGGGAGACAAAAGTGTTCCTATGGAAACTACTGGATAGTCGATATCCTGATGTCCTGCTTTGCCGAGTATAAAAATTTTGGAGCTGATGTCTGTCCAAAGACGTTATGGTTTCTCTTTATCTCTCACGAGAAGAGATTTGTGTGACGTCATAATGGATGTTCGTGAAACTTTCTTATTAACCTTTATTCTTGTTGCAAACGTTCTAGAAATTGATATTTTTTTCTGGAAAATCACTTACGCGAGAGAAAAAATTGCTGGCATAATGGGTCGGCTACGGTTGTGGGTAACTTAAGGCTTTTTTTTTTCTTTTGATATTTTCCCGCTCCCAAAGCCGCATCATCCTTTTACAAGTATCGATGGGTAGGACAGTTACAGGTACGCGCATTATCTACCTACTTGCCTACAAACGCTCAGTTTTTTTCCAAACATTGTGAGGCAAACTGAAAAGCTGTTTGATTTTGTGTGCGAGTGTGTTTGACTATTTTGGGCTGTAAGTACGAAAATCGATGCAAACAGTGACAATAGAACGAGGACTGTAATGCGAGAGACCACATGTCACACTGACGACAGCATGCACAATACAATACAATATCACTTTATTTATCCCCATGTGCAATTCTAGATAGTGCTCGTACTAGCAGTAATACATACATGATATAAAGAGATAATACATACATATACATGATATAAAAGGAGATAATGTATACGTGTTGAAATCCTTTTTTCTCTCTCTCTCTCGCACACACACACACACACACATTCCCAGCAACAGTAGATATAGTGGTGACCTTAGGTCACCTCAGGCTAGTACGAGTTCACGCCCAGTAGAATTGATCAGGTGAATGGCACGTGGAATGAATGAATTGCGGTGACGATTGGTTTTGCATACAGGCATCGCGTACCTACAGCCAAACCGCAAGAGTGAGAACACATACAAAGAGAGAGAGAGAGAGAGGAGAGGGAAGGGAGAATTGGTGTTTTACACCGAGCCAGGAAAGCAAGGCATCCAGCCCAGTAAACAGATGCTACATGCAGAGAAAGAACAGAGTGCCCGAGACGAGAGCTGAACCCAGGACAGCCAACCCTCACTGTACTGGTGACAGGCACTAATCGTTTCGCCATCGGACAGCCCGAGAGAGAGGGAGAGAGAAAGCTCTTCACAAGCGAATCAAAAAAGAAAGGAGACAAAAGCTACAGACATCAAAGGAGATGAAGCAACAGCAGCGATGATGTGTGCTGTGCCGTTAATAATAAGGAGCAAGATTAATTTTTATACCACGTAATACTTCAGACAATGCATAAAGATGAAAGTGAAAGAACTAGAGAAGAATTTGTATACCAGTCATGTATGTACACAAGTGTCCATGCTTTTGTTTTCAGTTTGTATGGGCTATCTCATGCCACGGCATATCGTTTTTTTTCTGCATGTACATGTGTCATGAACACAATAAATTTAATTTTCGAATCTTTATCACTGTCTTCTCAGAAGCTTTTCATGCAGATACTCCATAAATCAATAAAAGCTTATACTTGAAGAATAACGACAGCTAATGTTTTATATAAGAACATGTCAGTAAGCATGCGCACTACACGCTTAATCCGTTGTGTTTTTTTTCAACTACGTGTGGCAAAGCTAGGTCACCTTTACAGGAAAATCCTGAGAAAGCAGAGGCCTTATCACTCCCTTCTTAAAACTTTCGATCGTCGAGAATCCACCGCTGGGGCTTCACACAAGTTTTCTTTCATTCCTGCCTGCTGTCCTCTTCCCAGCGTGAACAGCGTCTTGAAGAATCCGTCTAGGTGACCAAACTCAGTTTCCTGTCTGGTAACTTTACAGCTGTTTGATACGATTTTTTTTCTCCCATCGATCAGATCTACTTCTCTGATGTAAGGGTGTAGCCGGAAGCCCGGTCGATATAAGATCTACATATAGAGGACCATAACGATGGAGATTGGGGTTCTCAGCTTATGTCGGCGCAGTCGTACTGGAGCATCGCGAAAAGTTAGCCCTTGCGATTGGTAAATAAAGGACAGAGTTGAGACAAGTCTGACAATAAAACCGCAAACTTTAGCATTTAGAGAGGGAAACAGAACAAGCTAAAATTGAAATTACAAATTACTTAACATAATGAAAGTATAGATAAATATAGCATCCAAAACTAAATGGTAGTCTAGAATATAGAAACAGTACAGTACAGTATAGGACGGGGGAGGCGGTCTGGAAACTAATATAATACCCCACTACTTTGGACTCGGTGAGCCTCCTGGATCCTAAGAGCAAGGAATAACAACTGGAAGATGGCACCAATAACAGTAACCAACACCTGAGGTATCATGGAATAGTGACCATCCTTCTCACATATATTCTAACCCCCCTTCGTCTTCCTCCCTTTCATCCCTCTCGCCCATATTCTCCAGACCCCCATCCCCATTCCCCCTTAGTGCACATTGCGTTTAGGTGGAAAAACTTTTTTCCGCTCAGACTTAACAAGAACAGCTAGTGTTTGACCATTTCCGCAGGACTCTCGACGAATGCTTCTATATTCCCAGTCGAACTAGACAGCAATACAACAACGAGAAAAAAACACGATATAGCGACAAAAACTTAAATCAGACTCGCTATCAGCAAACCACGCCCTAGAAATTAATCTGGGTGTTTGTTGGTTAATTTGGAACCTGGGTGTTTGTTGTCTATTAGAACACCTCTGTATAGTTATTACATTCTAAAAATCAGACAAAGAGCTAGAGAGAACAACAAATTATATTGCTTATCGGCCCGTATTACAGAGGTTGGTAATCACTCAGATTTAAAGTAGGTGTCTCTTCAATAAAAGTCCATACCCTTAGGCACATATGCAATACATTATCTACTTATTTCAACTGTCCATTTTGTACAGATATAGATGAAACAGAGCTTCATTTCATGTTTTTGTGTTCCAGGTATACTGTTCTTCGAGAGAAACATACACTTTTGAAATTTTATAGAAATCCATCTATGTTTAAGTGAACGTTGGTACTCAGCAGCAGTAGTAGGACAATAATATGTAACACTGCGTTCTACATTTTAAAGGCACTTAAAATCCAAAACAATGCTCTGTAGCTATATCCATCTTCATGAATATACTATGCCTATTTTTGTATGTTTTCTAAAAATTACAAAATCCAAGGCTAGAAAATAGGAAGAGTCCAACATAGGAATCTGGCAACCAGGATTGAATGTCACCAATGCGGACTTTGCCGGCCTCTTGGACCCAGAAGCAAAGAGCAGCAAATAAAAAAGGACATGACAGAGCTTCGATCCTCCCCCTGCACCTACCCTAACACTCCTCTCCCCACCCTCGCCAGCTTCTAGTCTTTCGTGCCTTTTTGCACATACAGTGCGAAATCGCCTTACGATGGAAGCACTTCTTCCATCAAACCTTAACAACAAAGACGGCAGACGTCTTCGAGATCTTGGCCGGCGACACACATAAAGAGGAAGATCGAGCTTCAGTGCTTCGACGCCACTTTATGTCCACGCAGAAACCTGGCTGTGCAGGAAATACAGTCGTGGCATTTGTATAAGCCCTTCAAATAAAGGGAAGTACATTTGCTGACTCTCTGTCGGCTTCTGGCTGAGTGCATTTAAAGAAAGTTCGCTTACACTATACCCTCCTCCACCACTCGGTTAAACTTCAGCAAATTCCATTTCCATCGTATTCCATTTTGATCAAGTTTCTTTTCTTTTTTTTTTCGTCATGTCAGACTTGCACTTCTCTTAGTAGTTGAACGCAAGTCAAAAATCAGAACACCCCATAACGCCGCCCTCGACCTTTACCCAAAAGTAGGAGCAAAGTTATAATTATTGTTGGCAAAAACATAGATTCAGGAATATACTTATTTTATTTATTATAGGTTTAAACTGAAATATTGTTTCAATAACGTTAACTTCCTGTTCAGTTTAAACGGAAGCTATCGTGTAGGTCACGAGAGGCGGTCACGAGGTTTTTTTTCAATCACATGATAAGAAGATGGCGGCGCGCTGGGTGCTCGCTTGCTGTTATTTGTTCGCCTATTTTAAGTATGCAACTGTACAGAATCCTCACCTTCCTCTAGTCATAAATACATGGCCATTTACAAATGCAACAGCGAGTGGTGAGTATTTTTGTTTCTTTCTTATAATTTGTTTTTAATCCACAAAAATAACCGTCGCGATCGACTGCCAAGCTCTTTGACCGAAATGATTGTAACATTGTTGGACGCATATTTTCAACATCATGAAACAAATCTTCGAAGTAAGTGACGATTAGCTTAATGATGATTGATAATACAATTTATTTGAGATTTATTTTTGTATTATTTTACTGAAGCTTAGACAGTGTCATAGTAATTTATTTATAAGATACATATTTGCAAATGTTCTTTTCTGGCTGAATAATCAAAGTAATAAAAAATTACTTCATAGTTTTATGTAATTCATATCATTATAAAAAGCTTGATGCCTTGTTCAAAGAAGTGGATACACAATGGCTTGAGCAGTGTCTGTGGGTGTGTGCAGGCTGGTTTGAAATCTACATGCCATAGCATGTTTCAGTACAACTTTAGGAGATTCACAGTACGTGCCAATAAGTGACCAAAAGGTCATGGAAATACATTTACCATTTTGGACTCTAGAAAGTCAAAGGTGGGCCAACACTGTAAAACTTAAAATAGTGTCTGAGGAGTGAAAATGGCACAAGTATTGTTAGCTCAAAAATAATTGAAAATGTGAAAATAGCTTCTGTTGATCATGGAGAAAAAACATCATACTTTATGTTTTTTAAGTTTTTGAATGTTTTTTAATTCTGCAGCATGGAAGGTGATAGGAAATGAGGGAGGCAGCAACCTTGATGCAATTGTGGCAGGCTGCAGGGAGTGTCAGACACAGCGCTGTGACGGCAGTGTTGGATATGGAGGCAGCCCAGATGAGTCAGGAGAGACAACTCTTGACGCCATGATTATGGATGGGTAATAAGCTTGCTGTGTAACCTACTAAAGTACGCTTTTGATATTCCTATAGGAGTAGTTTGTGTTCCATTTATACATGCAATACACTAATCAAATTTTATTTTCATTTCCTAAATAATTTTGTTTTTCACTTATATTGCAGGAGAACATATGAAGTGGGCTCAGTGGGAGGTCTGCGAAGAGTGAAAGATGTAATTGGTGTGGCAAGGGCTGTTATGGACTATTCACAGCATACACTTTTAGTTGGTGATGCAGGTAAGTGACATATTCTTTCTTTCTTTTGTTGTCATTTTTTTAATTGGAAAAGAGCTCAGAACAAAAAGTTTGGGAGGATCAAGACACTTCTGGTTGCTAATAGATTTAAAATTTGCTAATAGTAACTTCTATTCTAAAGTGGAAAAACAAACCAAAAAACTTTTGATAATTGGTTGTTGCAATATGCTTACAATCACAATCATCGGGATGCTTGAAATGGCTTCAGATATTGCTGTTTCTTGAGAGATCTTTTATCATTGTAGCCACCAGATTTGCAATAGAAATGGGTTTTAAGGAGGAAAATCTTACCACCAACTCTTCCTTACAAATGTGGAAGGACTGGGAAAATGGACATTGTCAACCAAACTACAGAAAGGTTGGTACAGCTTTTCCAAAAACTAATAGCTATTTCAGATGGTATCAATAAAAAATGAGAAAAGTTTGTTATCTTTCTTATCTGGTTGCTTATCACATTTCTTTTGTTTCAGAATGTATCTCCAGATCCCAGAAGTAACTGTGGCCCTTATAAACCAACCTCCCATAGTCTTAAAAGACAAAAGCCTTCAGCATTTGTTAGCAAATACAATCATGACACAATTGGTATGGTTGTGGTTGACTCAAGAGGAAATGTGGCAGCAGGCACATCGACCAATGGTCTTAATCATAAAATACCTGGGTAAGGTGTTTTTTTCCTTGACAACATTAAAATCTTGGATGATTAGTTGTTTTTTTTAATGTGACAACTAAATTTATTAGATAGATTTCACATTTTAATTGTCATTCTTATCTCCACAAACCCAAATATTTCTTTTTAAGAAGTCAATACATTTGTTATGTGACCCATAAGTCTTTTGAATGGGTAGTACTGTTTCTCTGACTTAGGAGAGACAAACTACTGGTCAGCAATGCTAGTTAGCCTTGCATGTCTAGGAAAACAAGTTAGTAACAAAAACCAAAAAATAAATTCATGTCTAGAACAAGCATTACTTTTAAAGGGAACACATTTTTTCTCTTTTCTTTTTAAACTCAGTGCCTTTATATATATATATATATTTAAATAGCCGAGTTGGAGATTCTCCTATCGTGGGTGCGGGTGCCTATGCAGGCAATGGTTTGGGTGGTGCAGCCGCTACAGGAGATGGTGATATTATGATGAGGTTCTTGCCCAGGTAAGTTTAAAAATTATGTTTGTGATTCTTCATTTAGAGGTACAAGCAGATTATGACATTTTCTGCATGTATCACTTTATAGAGTAGCATTATAAATTCTTTCTTTAATTGCTTAATTTTTTATCTGGTTGAGGTTAACTGCTAATGTGGTGTAGCTATGTTTCTGAGGCAATTTTGTACAGATTGGTACCAATAGTGGAGTTGCTAGTTACCTTAGTACAGTAACAGTTAGATGTGGTCTTGATTGGCTGACTGATCATTTACAGAAATTTGCTGCATTGGTTAAGAGAAATACTCCCATTGGCATCTTTTTTTCATTTTAGTTTTAATGCAGTCATGATGTTGGGTCAAGGCATGACACCAGATGTTGCAGCACAAAAGGCTATTGAGCCTATAATACGATATTATCCTCATTTTACTGGAGCTGTTGTTGTTGCTGATACTAAAGGAGCTTTTGGTAAGTGGGCATCGTCAGATGAACATAAACTTTAGAAAACTTTCTTTATTAATTGTGAATCTGTGTACACTAATTGTTGAATACTCAAAAACTAGGCAAAATTTGCTTTTGTCAAGGATGAGCAATAGTGAAGAAGGTTTGGTTGCTTTTTTTTCAAATCAGTATGTTGGCTTTTTTGACTGCGCTGATTGGGAAAAAATTTGTAAAAAATTAAAACCTACTTATACAGAAAAAGCTTATACAGTGGAACCTCAGATAGTGAACGCCTTCGATAGCGAACATTTCGGATAACAACAAAAAATGTTGTTAAAAATTTGCACCGGATACCAAAAAAAATTTGGATACCGAACAGTCACGTCACCCACAGGTGACCGACAAGCATCATTCGTGCTTGAGACACGGTTACGATCGGTTGTTTGTTACCTGTATCTGTGCGCATCCTTCTTATCTAGTGATTTTTGTGCTTTATTAAAATATTAAATATTAAAATAATGTAACCCTCAATCATGGCTCCAAAGAAAATTAAGAGCAAAAGTAGCAAGGTAATGAAAAGGAAGCGACCAACAATTGGATTGAAAAAGGAAAGGATTTCAAAGTATGAAGGAGGCATACGTGTGTTGGATATCGCCACCAAATACGGCATGTCGAAGTTGACAATCTTGACGAATTTAAAACAAAAGGAGCAGCTTAAAGAAGCTAATGTTTCGAAAGGAGTGAATACTTTAACAAAGCAAAGGCCTCAAACAATGGAAAAAGTAGAAAAGCTGTTGCTTGAACTAATTCCACCCCTTCCTCCCCACACCTCCATCCACCCACGCCATCACATCGGAGTCAAAACAGAAAGTTTTCTTATGTTTACTAAATGTTTTCTTATGTTTAAATGCTTTCTTTAATGTTTTTATGTTTAACTCCATTTATATTGTATTATAGCTGTTCTCATTTAAAAACATACCTATATAGCCTGTAACTTTCACATATAAGCGAGTCAGCAGGGGCTGGGAACCAATTAAATCTATTTGTTTCGGATACCGAACATTTTGGTACCGACCAACTTTCCAGAACGGATTGTGGTCGTTAGCCGAGGTTCCACTGTACATAGCTTGGACATGCACACACATCATTTGCCAACTGTTCACTGCTTTGTGGTTAACAGGGAGGCACTGTTTTGTGGTTAATTGTAAGACACTTCTTTGTGTTCAGAGAGTGCCTCAAGCTTCAGAATATGTGCTCTTTCATTTCATTATACCTCATAAATATTCATGGTTTCTTTTTAAGTTAATTCTGCTACAAATCACGTTACGCTGCACTAGTGAGCCCATGGAATGAAAAGAGAAGATTCACCAGATGTATCTGTTGATTAGCAATAATTTTTATTTTGGTAATTGTTGAGAAATGTGTCTATGAGTTGAATACAAAGACTTCATTAATTTTAAGATGTAAAATTGCAGCTAGTCAATATTTTTAAAAATGTAATAATTAGGGGGCTTATAAAAGCTGTTGAATGTATCAAGCAATACTCATGTTTGCCTGTGTTTGGCAAAATTGGTTAAGTGTTGGTAACGATTTGGTTTTGACAGGTGCTTCATGCCATGGACTGGATAAATTTCATTTTTCCGTTGCCTCACCCTTAACAGGAACAGTTTTGGTTATGGAGACCTCCTGCATATAATCACAGACATGAAGTAACTGGAGATATTTAATGCATGAAAAAGCTGTGATTTCTGAAAGAATCTTCATTTACTACCACTAGGATGTCTGCTTTTTTCTTGTTCTTTATTAATCTTGCTTCTTTTCATTTTCAATCTTTCTTTGACTACCTCTTCCTTACCCTACCTTACTTTAAAAATTTCGGCTTTTCCAGCATGCAAAACTATGCTTTCAAGTCTTCTGCAATCACACTAAATATTTTCATTGAGACAAATACAAAAAAAGAAACTTAAGTGACTATATGCACAATAATATGAATGTTTTTTTTTTCTCAAATGTGAATGTTACATTTTACTTTATGCAAAACTGGCCAGTAGACATTTGCATTGATCCTATTTGACCAATTAGACCAGGACTAAAACTCCAAAGGAGATGGGGAGGGAGAGAGCAGTCGTGACTTAGTGAGCATTAACCAGTTGTGAACCAGTGACTTAACACTTAACTTTGTTTTAGAAATGCAATTTTGGTCATTATTATTATTATTATTATTATTATTGGATTTGTTTTATCACCTAAGTAATCTGGACATACTGCCTCAGAAACATCAATAAAGATATGTCTTAATTTTTCAAACTGAGATAAAACTGCTAGATAGTAACTACTTTGCGCACACTGTGATAGAACTTGCTAAAGCCACCAAACAGCCATCCTACCATTCATGTCAAACAAACCAGCACAGAATAGAACAGATTGACACATACATTTTCAGTTTTGAAATCAAGAATTTAGCAGTTCAAGAATAAAAAAAACTTGCATGACAGTTTATGAAAATGCAATAATAGGATGTCCCAAGTGTCAAGAAAGTTCACCTTATGAATTCCAGTATGGCCACTAGTCTCCTTCAGGTAGAGCCAGCCAGAGTCTATCCATTATTTTCAGATCAGTGGTTGTAATTCTACGTAATGTGTGTAAAAGGGTTGAGCGAAAATTTCAAGCAGGTTACTAGTTCTGCTATAACTGAGGTGTGAATGTGGATAAAAGGATGCAACTGCAATAATGCACAGTTTGTCAAGATTGTATGAGGCAGAATTGTTTCTGTTTTCAGCATGAAATTCCATTTCTGGTGTTCCCAGAATTCCATTTGCATTTTTTAATTTCTTGTATGAAACTCATAATTTTTGTATGTACAGTGCGTTTGGTATTTGATTATGATTTAAATGTGCACAAGGGTGTAAGCTTCATTGTTTTTTACACAGTGAACTTCATAGTCATTCATCCAGGAAATACATATCATAAAATCACAAAGTATTTTTTTAACAAAGAGAACTTTTACTGAGATTGACATGTTTATATTCTACACTTTTAAGGTCAGCTGAGAGAACATTAACAGTAATGCTAACAATAAATGAGCTACTTGATGTGTGTGGTTATTGAATGACTTACTGTAAGCTGTGAGGATGGTAATGAAAAATAAGAAGACATTTCTGCTTCGAACCTATCTATACCAATAACATTTTCTCCTCTGTTAATCTTTTTCTTTTAACACATTTAGCTATAATTCCTTTTAATAATAATAAATGTAAAATTTATACAGGGCATACTCACACTCTTGCTTAAAAGAACGAGACATGGCCAACACACAAAGGACAGAAAAACAAACATATGAACTAAAAAAAGAAGAAACAACAGTACTGATGATGAATAAAGACAAATACAGAAAACGCAAAGAGAACCAAATTAAAAGGATTGAGAGTATTCTGATAAAGACGAGTAGGGAAGTAGCAATAAGCGGGGAAGGGTGTGAAAAAGGATTACCACTGAGGGAACTGGTGTTAGAGTAATGTTTAAGGAAGAGGTACGTTTTCAGTGCGCATTTATAGGATTCAATTGTGCACAGGTAAGTGATACGGAACGGGAGAGAGTTCCATTGTTTCGCTGCACAATAACAAATTGTTTATTTGGGTGCAAGTTACTTCACCTTAAGTCCAACTGTGCCCTGGGACTCAAACTGAGCTGCATGCTGATGCTTTGAAAAGAAATGAATATAAAGGACAGGGTGTATCATTTCTTTGCGCTGCACAGACTGCTTTGGTCTAGTCGGATAGCTCTGATGAAGTTCCTGTTTACGCAACACATAATCGTTCATGGTAGACAGTCATTTTCATTCGTTCATTTCCTTGACCTGCACTGGTTGACCATAATGGGCAGGCAGTAATGGAATTCAGAGAGGGAAGATGTTTCTAGATGGACACAGCAGCGGAAAAATTTCAGAAGACTTTCTTGCGTGGTCGTAAAAAGATTCTGCATGGTAATGGTAGTCCACTCATTTTCGCTCGCAGGCACTTTTTCTGTTTACCTTGGCATCAGCCTCCCTAAAGAGTACCGCAATACAGTGAAGATTGGCTGTCTTAGGTTCAGCTCTCGTCTGGGGCACACTGTTCTTTCTCTACATGTGGCATCTATTTACATGGCTGGGTGCCATGTTATGATATAGTCTTAGTTGCTGGCTCGAAGTAAAACACCAATTCCTCCCCCCTCCCTCACTAACCACAAACGATAGAGTATTTATTGGTTCACATGACAAAATCTGAGAAGCGTGCACAGCTTTACTTTTGCCATAACAGGTTCTTGGCACATCAGAGAGGCGACCTTGATCCGCACATATTTGTTGGTCTTGTTTTCCAAGTATGAAATTAGTCCATACGGTACTTTGAAGTAGACCTGATGTATCCCTATTCAGTCTTCCCAATGATACTGTTGTTGCTGTTATCATGATGAGGTTCCTGCTGTCTTTACAAAGGATAGCTCTCAGATGCGTGGAGCTGTTATGAAAAATTGTTGTATTCCTGGCTGAACCAGCCAGCCTTTTATGGCATTAACATCCAACCATCGATCGAGTCCGACCCGACATCACAGGTTTAGTTCATTAGTCCTTTTGTCTGTCGTGCACTTCACTCCTGCTATTGTTTCCTGTTCGCAGTCATTTGCAACGACATCTTGTGAATTAAGCTTCCTGGCTGATGTTGCCGATGAAATACCTGCACAGAGAGCATCCCCAGAGAAAACCACTAGACTGAGGTCATTTCCGTTGTGTGTAAACTCTTGTTCTTTGTGTCATTTCTGGGTTGAAGCTCTGAAAGCAAGTGATTTTCAAGTTCTGGACTAAAGTTAGCTGACAGACTGATACTAACATGGCTCCGAGGCGTAGCTGGCATGATTGAGGACGTCAGCCTGCGATAAAAGCTCGCGTAGTTTGCCTCATCCGGCATGAGCCGACGTACTTTCTCGAAGTCCAACATGTCTTTTTCAGTCTCTATTGCTGTCACATGAAAAAAAGAAATTATTAAAGCCGTGACTAGCTTGATGGTACGAGTTAATCCATGCATACTCCTTGTCGATAAACTGTCGACATCATACTGTTAGCGAACTATGGTTTATATTACCAAACTATGTCAGTTTACAAAAATGTATAGAGATGTGACTTTTCTAGGCAGAAGTACTTGCATATATAAACAGAAACATAACTGGCAAGACCATACACCAAAACATTTTTTTACAGATTGTTGCCAGTTGTCACACAATTATGAATACATATATATTAACCTATCCTCCTCCCAAAAAATGGTTTGGATTACCTCAACGTAATATAAGCACAAGAATGTCATATGAAAATAACTTAACAGCGTAAACCATTCAGGTCAGAGGTTTACAATGTATAAAGTACACGAGTCTGAGACGGAGAGAGAAAGAGATCATGGCTTGCGTGTGTTGTAGCTTTTCCTATTTAATATTTTCTTTGATAATATGTACATATACTGAGTTAATACATAAAGAACTGTAGATCAAAGGCTGCTGTTAAGTTTAGCCTTTTTTTTTTTTTTTTGCTGCTCTTGCTAGACGACGACAGCAATTAAGGATGACACGACTCACTGCTGAGAGAGGGCAAGCTGTTATGCACTGCCGTCGTTGTCCTCCTCAGAGAGCCGAATAAGCGAAAGTTCTCCACCTCGAAGTTTACAGATGTTCGTAGCGGCCTCGGAACGGCGCTGGTGCATGGCCGACGGGAATGCCACCTAGCGGTCGGGTCCATAACATTGGTTTTTTGCTTAGAAACCAAATAAGTTCAGAATGTAACAGTACAAACATCAGTAAACGTGTGTGTGTGTGAGAGAGAGAGAGAGAGAGAGAGAAGAATTAGAGTGTATGCGTGTTGCAGTGTTACTGTAGAGAGCGAATGAGGGCATTTGGACAGCGTGTAACAGTACTAAAGCTGACGTGTCTTCAGACCTCCACCCCCAGCACCCATACACAACCGTGTCAGAACGGACGTGGTGTCAGTAAGTATAATGATGCGTCTATAGATCAAAAGATGCCGATCTTTGGTAACGTTTGCAGGCCCGCAGAAGAGAGACTAGGCTGACCCGAGAATAAATATCCGTGTTTCCGAAGCAAATCTGACTCCCGCTGCTCGGCATACCCGTTTAAGCTGTTATCAGTTATCAGTTCAGCACATACCAAACGTTCTTAGACGATACTCGACAGATCCCTCACAAATTCGCTTCACAGATCTCGTCACCACCCGTCAAAGTTTGCACGCTGCAGTTGTCAAATCAATCGAGCCTCGAGGGGGGAGACGAATTTCATGAACCACACGAAGCAGCAAGTGACACCTGCGCCAGAGATAACTCATACTAATCTATTTTTAATTGCTGCTTCCTGAGCTCCGGCATGCCTGGGGAAGATCACCGCGCTACAAATGATAGACCTGCATGGAAAAGGTCACTGCATCGTATACTGTCAAGCATAAGAAATATTAACCTAGATATTATTTTAGGGGGCTGGGGGGTCAGACTGCCTTTAATGCCAGTCACCCATAGCCACTGTGCCTGCAGACCAGCTTTGTTTCGAGAAAACCAGGCAACCAGCAGAGCGAAGAGCGTAGGATTGTTAAGGACAGTTAATTGATTTGCCTTCTCAGCCCAATAAGCATGCAGGTGTGTTTCCTTACTTTTGGTTTAAGCAGCTCTTCGGTAGTGCAGGTGTTAGCACGTTAATCTGTCCCTGCTCTTGGCTCTTCTCTACATTGGGTGTAAATTGCTACTTCACAATTACTCTTGTCGTTGTCGCGATTATCAACATAATCGTCTACTACCGTACGCCACATCGCCTGCCTAAAGCCGTACTCATGAACCAGAGATAGAACTGTACCCTGCAGGTGGCAAGGCCATCGCAGTTTGAACTACGAACAAGCACGCAAGACGGAGACCTCTGTTATCTGGTTGTTTGTTGTTGTTGTTGTTTTTTTCCAGTTACAGAACGCCGCAGTGATTCCGTGTAGAGCGAATCCTGGGTAAGGTTACCTCTGGTTCATGAGTATGCCCCCTTGCCTTTAGTCACCACCTCAATTTGCCGGACCTATGAAAACCTACCTATATACTTGAGAGTCTGACTTTTTTTTTTTGATTGATAATATACTGTAATAGAAGAATGAATGATATTTAGATAAATACAGCCTGTCAATATTTCTACTGGCCGCTTAATCAAAACTGTCATCTTAATTTAATTCTTTAACTTATACACATAGACTAATTTAGAGCTTGCCACTATTGTTAAGGATGTACTGTAGATTACGGGCAATCACCGGACAAAAAAATAGTTTCATAAACATATCCTCATCACTAACAGAAATATTCTAAGCAATGCAATAATAAACACCGTGCTACAATGAATACAAAGACGCAGTGAAGTCATTCAAATGTTCTCACCGTGGTTACAAGCGGCAAAGAAGGGACGTAATAAACACAGCTATGCAGTGGGCAATCTTTTGAGACACTCTTTCTCATAACTCCTGATGTCGACTTAGGCCTTTGCTAAGTGATCCCAACAGTCAAATAAACGGTCTCCCTAGAACTCTAATCCGGGAACATCAACTCCGCTAGGACGTCGTCCCATGGCTCACGAACGAGATCTCGCGATAGCACACCGGTAGGTGGTAAACAATGCATCGTGTGTGGTGAATTAACGGTCTGCAACACCCTGCCCCCAATTCCTCCCGTACCCAACCTCCATCTCTCGTTTAGGAGGATAGCGAAGACACAGATACTGCTTGTTGCCAGAGATCAAGTTACTTCTCTGCTTGATCTGTCACAAACGTGACTTTTTCTATGGTTCCGCTTTAATACGCAGCAGCGGTGCAAAATGTCGGTCGAAGGGATATATAACGATCATGAGACAATCTAGAATCGAGAAGTTGTACAACAACAGTTTGAAACTCAAGTCATAATAAAGGGTTAATTTAATCGAATATTTGCTGTAAGTGTATGTGAAGCCGTGTACAAGTCTACATCTTTTAGCCTATCCTCACCAACCGAAAGGTTTGATTCATGAGATTACTTCGGAACATCTTCAATAAAACTAACAGAATTTCTTGATGTTCTAGTCAACAAATGTGTCCTCAAGCCAAATATTTCGTTAAGATGTTTCTTTGTCTATCCTGCACAAAGCCGGATACCACTGCTAATACTTTGATACAAAACGACTTTCTTAACTGATACTCATTTTTTTTTTCAATATTGCAGGTGTCTCCAGTCAGTGTTCATGCGTCAGCAACATGATTAAGAGGCTTTAAAAATCAATGGGACGATGTTAATTACAATAGGTTATAGGTTACGAAACATTCATAGTAAACAGTTGCTGTGATAAATTTTGTGTTTGTATACTAAACTGAGATCGTGATCAAGATGAAAGCAATGATATATTAAAACATAATTTTTTATTGCGTATACTTCTTGACAGATATTGAACTCAGTATTGAGGACATAGCCCTGAGTTTCTTATGATCTAGTTTTATGGCCTCAAACTCCTTTTAATGTGTACAGTTACTGCATTGGTTAATTTGAAGAAAAAAATGAGTTATTTTTTTTATTGCAAGGCAATTGTGAACTACCAGTACAATCAATAATTGACAGAGATATAAGCTGATGCTGAGAGTTAAGAAACGAGACCATGTCACTCTTCTTTGTTTTCTGCAATGGCTACCCATCCATTCTCGCTTTCAGTATAAACAGTCCGTGCTATGTTTGAATTTCTTTGCTGGCTCCTGCCCTGTTTCTCTGAACGTCTCATCCCTTACGTCTCAGCCAGACAACTCCGCTCCTCGTCTGACGACCGTCTCCTAACTATTCCTGTCACCAGAACATCTGGTCACAGGATTTTTAGTTACTGTGCAGCGAAACGATGGAGCTCTCTCCCTTTCCAATATCCGCTACCTACCCACTCTTGAATCCTTTAAATGTGCACTAAAAACACCAGTCCCCACAATGCTAGTCCTTTTTAAAACCCTTCCCCTCTTTTCCGCTTATTGCTACTTACCTGCTTGTCTTTCTTTTGCTAAATCATGATACTCTCAATCCTTGTTACTTGGATCCTCTTTACGATTTTTGTATTTGTCACTATTCATGGTCGGTAATGTTGTTTATTCTTCCGTCATTCATATGTTGTTTGTTTGATCGTCTGTCTCTCGTATGTTGCTCATGTCTTATTCTTGTTCTTAAGCGATAAATTTTGCTTTTATTATTATAGGCTCAGAGGCTGAGTACAAAGACTGAGAAGGACTCCTTTCTTAGTTACCCAGCCCTCGCTAAGTGCTACATATAGAACAGCTGCGCGCTCGAAAATTGTACTAAGAGGTGACGTCAACCTTTCACGCCCCCTGACGTAACAGTGACGCACAGATATATCTGACATCATTTAAACTCATCAACATCCCCGACCCCTTCGGGGGGTGGAAAAAAAAGACTCGGTCATCTATGTATGTATCGATATATATCTCTTTCAAAGACAATGTCCACAGACAACGGTCTTCCAAGCTTTCCAGCGTCTTCTGCATGCACAGCCCACATCAAGGATGGTGCAGGATATTCGGCGAGAACAAACCGATTTTCTCACGCAGCAAATGCAGTCTAAAAGCAAATGGCTTTTAAGGCGATCAAAGACATCACAGGCAACGAAATATTGCTTATGACTTTTTCGGGCCTTCTGACCCTGGTGGCAGTGGTGGCCAACATGATGATCATCATCTATTACTACGCCAAGAATTTGCTAAGTCATGTCCACAGCTCCCTCATTTTTAACCTGGCGGTGTGCAACCTCCTACTGGCAATCTGTCTTTTCAGCCTCCACATACACGTTATGGCGATAGGGGACGATTCAATGTGCCTCCCGCTGGTCAGTAGCCTGGGTGCTCTGCAGCTGGAACAGTCTCTTCTCCTCTTCCTCATCATATGGGACCGCGTTGTGCTCGTCAAACAAGGCAATCTATACCAAAGAAAACTCTCCATACCATGGATCACCATCCAGGTAAACAAACGTCTACACATGCTCAGTGCAAGAGTCGATATCAGGCATTTTTTTAAAACGTAGAAGCAACAATATTCTCGTTTTCAGTAGAACTATCAACAAGAAACACTTTGCTCTAACTGCTAGTTTTAAGGCAGTTTAATTAATGGTTTATTTTCCGTTATCATTATTTTTCTCGGTTTCTCTCTCTGGTTGCGCGCTAAACCCCTTGTGAGCTGTGGTCACTAGTTCGTGGTCGTCTCTGAGAGCTCACACAGTGTAATAAACCACATTTTGCGGGGTTTGCAAGCCATGAGATTGGCGTCGTGGTAAGAGGAAAGATGATTTATAATTGATGTCGATGGGAGACGATGACTCACGAATTTTTGATCAAGCTCCTTCTGATTACATGTGCAGGGATAAGGCCAGAGCGTTTACTGAAACTGTTCGTGAACAAAAAGACGCATAGGGACCTTCTTATCCACTGCCTTACCCAAATGTTCTTGTTCTTCTCTGAGTAAAATGAGTGCGGTGGCCACGTGCCGTTTTTCCTCATCCATATTGCTTTCATCAATAATGCTCTGGTCGCTTTTGTGACCATGCATGGTTGTGGATTTAGAAATTGTCGAAAATCTTCACCTGTTGCACTCAATAGACCTATTTAAAGTCAGTTCGTGTATACTGTAGCCAGCAATCTACGAGGAAAATGGCAGCCTTCTCCCTCCTTATTCGAGCATCGATATTTGTGTTCGCCACATGGCTTCCGTTTCTCTGAAAGTCGCATATAATATGTTCACAACACTCGGATTGGGGTTTCTGATATTTGTTATCTACTTTTCTTTACGGGATTTAATGTATGTGTAGGAAAATCTCGGGGTGAAGGATGTTAAATCGTGCGTGCGTGCGTGCGTGTGTGTGTGTGTGTGTGTGTGTGTGTGTGTGTGTGAGTGAGAGAGCGCTTGAGAGTCTGTGTGTGTTTGGGAAGGGGAAGGATGTTTCCCCCGAGAATGCTGACGTTCAATCAGCACGAGCTTCACAGTTGATTGGCGTGGTGATACGCCAAAAGCACCGTAGTGGTTAGTGCGCTTGACTGCTTAGCAAGAAAGGTCACTGGTTCAGGTCTTACTCGGACATATGGCTGGAAAACTCCACCTGCCCACCCGACAGTTCTGCAGGAACTGCCAACGGGTACCATAAAAAATGAAGATGGCTCTTCCTGCCAAATGCTGTGCCGTTCCCTAGCCAAAGTGAATCACGTTTGCTAAACTCTAAGGCCTCTTAACCTTTTTCTTCAAAGCGAAAACAAACCACTGATCGAGCCAATTGTTTTAATTTCTGTAACATTGAAATCATCTTACTCTTTTAACATTCACCTTTGAGATACCAAACATGGAGGTACCAAATGCAAATGTTTTCGACTTGAAATTGCCTTTCTTGAGCAACATCGATGATGATGATGATGATGATGATGATGATGATGATGATGATGATGATGATGAATATATTTTAAAATGTCTTCTAGACTTTTACTGATTTCTCTATGGTCCATTAGTCACATATCCAATTCCATGCACTTTGATGAATGTTATTCAAACTCAAAGTCTATTTTGTTCTGAAGGCTTAGCAGTTTTGTATCACTAAGTATACATATTATATCCATACATACATGTGCGTATATACGTATGTTTTCCATACTATGATAATGTCCCATCGTGCGTACTCTTATTTCTTGAGACGGTCCTATAAGATGTAACTTTTCAAGGAGTTGGAAAACACACGTGAAGTGCTTACTTTTCCATTATCATGATTGCACCTCCCCCCGCTCTCATACCGAAGCTCATTGTTCACTGGGCCATCTTCTGCTCCTTCCAGATTCTAATGGCGCCCAGCATACTATGTTACAGGTCGTTCTCACCTGGTTTATCTCCATTGGATTAGGTCTTCTCGATGCCCTCGTCGTCAAAACCAGTGCCAGCAAATCCAACAAATACTGCCTCTACCAAAAAACAGTCGTCGACTTCGTGTACGCCATCATCATCTTGATACTCCTGTTGTGTCTGGCTCTAAGTATCCACCTGGGGGTGATGATCAGAAATCTGCGGACCTCCTCCTTCACAGAACCACCGGGTCTCCGGAAATTGTCCACCTCCATCAAAGCCCGTGATGACATCAAGTGGAATGATTCTCTGGTGTTAGAGCTGAAGGAGCTCAAGAGGCCAGACAGCCCGAACCTCCAGGAGCAGCAAGTCGTCCTTGGAAACCAGCCAGTTGATGCTGGTGTGGAGCCGGAAACCCCGAGGAAAGCTGAGAACCAAATCAGGTTGTCACTGGCGAGCCGTAAGTCCTCCTGTGGAGTGTTGCGACCCGGCATCGTCGCACCCCTCACGGTTCCGGAGAATGAACCCGCTGGCGAAGGAGACAACGCAGAGCAGATCAAGACTGACTATTTCCATCCCCACACCAAGGAAGCGCAGAATGGGCAAAAGGATCACTTGGCTCCCTTGACGGGTGATCTGGAAACTCCCAACTCGTCCATGGTTTCTGTGGAGGGGGCTCGTAACAAAACATTCCGATCCATTTTCCCCGTCAAGTTCAAAGGGGGCCACACTGAAGACAGCAGCAGCAATCCGGCTGTAACCAAAGGGAGATGGCCCATGCGGCCCGAACAGTCCTTGCTGCCGACGCTCCTGCGGCGGGCGACCACTTCGGGGCAGCGGGAAGTATATGGGGTCTTGGAAATAGGCTTGCTGATCCTCGTGCAAATGATCTTTGTCATGCCAAAGTCACTCAACGCCGTGCTGCTCTCTGCCGGCATCGACCAGGAGCCCAGTATCAATTTCTACATTCAGTGGCTTGTCTTCGGATCCGTCATCGTCATCGCTTGCTTATATGCCCCTAGCACTTTCTGCTGTCCTTCGCATAAGAAGAACTAGCAAGGTGGCGTCAACAACTTTAGATATCCCTTCTCCCGTCTCTTTCCGACTCCGGACGTGAAAGGTTGCTGTACCAATGATAATGATGAGGAGGAGGATATCACCTACCACTGACAATGAGTAAGTCGGGATCTCCAGTTTCAATGGCAAGAGTTGAAGATGGTACAAGTAAGGTTCTCCAGATTCCATTAATTCCCGAAGAGGTTAAAATACGAAATGACACGTTATACCGTGCTGCAGGTAAGACATCTGAAATTTGCTACAAGAAATTTCTAATTGGATAGATCATGATTTCTGCATGTTTCAGTGACAAGCTGATGATGACGACGATGACGCAAATAATGTTCCTTGGAAATGTCAACTTCGTATAAAAATTTCCTTACATGGAAAATCTGGAACTGATGACCAACTGCAAAACCCACATATAAGAAAATATTGTCGACAAGAAGTGTTGAACTCATAGAACGACGAATGCTGCAAAAAATGACCCGCAGCTGACAAGTCTGAGAAACTATAATAAGCAGATGGTTTCAGTGATATTGTTGGTTCATAATTTGCTGCAGCCGGTGTCTCAACTCGTCTACTGCTCGAAGTACCGCTGAAGAAGCCCAGGGAAAGAGGGTACAGCGCACACAGGACCATTGGCGGCTTGTATTAAGGTGTGCCGGCAACCTCGAGTATCCTTCTCGCCATGGTACTAGCGCGCACTAAATTTCATCTCGAAGACATTCTACAACTTTCCTTCCTTCCTATCCCCATCTCTCCAATTTTCCAGTCGAATCGGAACTGTAATGGTCGGAAAGATATAGTACAGATTGAATGAATGCAAAGGGAATACCGACGTCTTTCCATGTTCGTATACCTACCATTGGTGATTAGAATGTGTTATGTTTTAAGACTGATGAGTTTCCGTTTTGTTTTCATCTTTTAGCATTGCTTGAAAAGTAATGTTTAGTTCTAAGACTGGGCAAAAGCCATCAAGGCAATAGACGCCAACAGTTCACTGCCGACTGCAAATATAAGAAAACGGAGTATCTTGTTTCTTAAGAGGATTACATGTGAAGTCAACTGACAATGGCGAGAAACTGGCAGAACAACAATAATAAAAAAAACTGATGATAGCAAGCAACCGAGTAACATGAGTTAGTGGAAATGCACAAGGTGTGTTGTTAGATAAATACAGACACATAAACGGCACTTTTATTCTTTTAAAACATCATCTTTGTTTGAATAGGGCCTTCTGGCACGCATGACAACAACCCAGACAGAACATGTTCAGACATCAGTGCAGCCATACACACCATAAATAACATGTTTTTGTTCTCTCTCTCACACACACACACACACATACACACGGCCATATGCTGACAAAGCCACGCTAAATTCTTCCATCTGTTTAAGCTAGCCATCAGTTTATGATGTGGTCGTTAACAATTAGTCTTTGAAACCATGAAAAAGTAGTTGTTTTTCAAAATGTCGCAATCAAACAAATCCTCCTACCTTTGCACTCTGCAAGACTTAGACTAGATTGTTACATTTTTGAAACAGTTCTAGCATTGCTTCATCCTCATTGTCCTTTGCATCCTGGACGATGCTCACTCCTTCCTTATTGGGAATAGATTTTTCTGCCCCTGCCCTAAGAAGTACTTTGCAGACATCGTCGCTGGAGTTGCTGTAGGCATGCCACAATGCTGACCACCCATCATCGTCTTGCATGTTTAAGTTGCATCCATGCTAAACAGGCACACAGAGAATGTGATCACAAATGTGTTCAAACTGTGTGTGTGTGTATGTGTGTGTGTGTGTGTGTGTGTGTGTAAATATATGCATCTGACTGTGTGGGAGGAGCGGGTAGCTGGATTGGGGGGATGGGTAGGCATGGCCATACCCTTTTTATATCCATGCATCTACACATTCCTTCTTTAACCATCTAAGCATATTTTATATAAATTATTCTTTTGGGATTATGTGTAAATAGATGTGTGTCTAAATCCTTGTATGCTGGAAGTTTTTTTTAACATATAATCTTACACATATTATCTTTGTACACAAGTGTGTGTGTGTGTGTGCACGCATTCTTAAGTGAGTGACTGAGTGGTGCTAAGTGAAGTAGGTTTGGGGTTTGTGGTTGGGTTGAATGAGTGGATAAGGACTGGTTTGGTGACAAACCTTTATCAGAATAGTAACTGCTTGAAGATGCTCATTAGCAGCTGCTGCTATGAGGGGCGTACAGCCCCCTTCTTGCATGCACACATAGTTAGCATCCGCTCCAGCAGACAACAGAACTTTCATTGCATCATCCTGCCCCTGCTTGGCACATAGGTACAGTGCAGTGTGACCTTGACTGTTTGGAAGGTTTACATCTGCTCCACCTTTAAGTAAAAACTTATGAAAATGATACAATGACTAAAGAATTTACTTATGCAAAGTGAAATGAATGCTAGTTTGTAGCTGTCTTGTAAAGAAAGCTCTGTAATAACATTTTCTAATTTGATTGTTGCACAAAGTTAGTAATCAACCCCTTTATTCAGCACAAAAATGTATCACATTAAAAATGGCAGCATACAGTTGTCATGCTTAACAAAGTATCAATGAAAACCATGAACTAGTTAATAAGCTGCAGCAACATGCACACGAGCATGCGCACGCACACACGCACACACACACATACCTCTTAAAGTTCTACAGTGGGGTGAAATGTTTGAAAAGGCAGTGCTTCGAAAGAGATCAGCATCATCCATATTAGTATATATTTAAGCTGTCAGTGGGAATGCTGGGACAATATGTTAACTAGGCATCTCTCTCATGTAACATCACATTACAAGTTTGACCTCTTGTTATATATGGTTATGTGTGTAGGTTTGTATCATGTGATCTCAAATCACCAGTTTGACCTCATGTTGTGTGTGGTGATGTGTGTAAATGCATATCACATGAATGAAAGTGGGGTATCCACCCAGATTTTAGCAAATAGTACGTTGCACCAAGCTTCAGGCAGTGATTAGAAATAAAAATTACACCCCACTATAGATTCTTTTATGTATTGCTAAACATTATACACATGAACAGTTATGTACCTCCATATAATTCACCCATACAACCTCATTGTTTCTCCCACCCCTAACTACTCAAACCAACAAAACATCTGTCAGAAAGAGAATGATAAGAGTCGAAAATAATAAGCAAGTTTATGTGAGGAAGAAACAACCACACAGCAGTGTATATAAATATACATATATGTAGCAGTATATGTACTCTGCGTACTCATATTAAGCACTTGCTACTGTGTCCACAAATAAATGATACCCAGAACACAAAATAAAGTTTATGCATTGACTCCCTTAAACCTTACAAAAGAAAAAGAAAAAAATGAAGTCCTACTCTATCTCTGCATAAAACAGAGGGTTTCACTTGCCTTTCAAAAGAATATTTAGCAGTTCTAAAGAACCTTGAGTGGCTGCATAGGTCAGTGGTGTTTCGCCACAGGATAGTGTTAGATTACTTGACAAACCTTTCTGAAGCAAAACTCTCATGACCTAGAAAAGAAATTGACTTTTTCTATTTCCTCTAACAATAATAATGTTGCAGATTTATATAGCACATTCCTCTACTGTACTGTAGATTCAATGCACTTTAAAAACATTTTTGGAATACAAAACACTGAAACCAGACATTCAAACTGATGGAAAATGTATAAAATGCACATACTGATGACACAGACCAAAACATACCAGCAAGAAACCGGCTACAGACACCAAAACAGACATAAACGGTGGAAAAATCTGTGCATGAAGCATGCCAGGGGTTCGGCATAGGAAAGGACTGGTAGACTGCAAGTGGGAAAAGATGAATTCGAGAAGAGATCTGTTCAGATATCTGACGAGGTAGTGCAGAAAACCCATAAAAAAATACAGAGCAGTCATATTATACACTATCTTGAAACCAGAGACCTGCACATCTCTGAAGACTCTGAGCGGTAACATGTTCTAATATATAAACTGGTTGGGTTTTTTTTCCATTTCTGATCTCAGCAACCATGTGAATCAGTATCTTTTTAGCGATCTTATTATTAATGATAGGATACTAACATAGAAAGAACTAATGCAAAGAAGAAATAAATTAACAAAAATGAATGAAAATGGTTAATTAATATATAATAAGTGCTTGTGTAAGTGAGCATGGATGTTTTGTGCTGAAATGACTACAAAGGATTTATTAAAGGAAGATCATTAAAAGCTATCGCAACTCTTTGACTTCTCTGTCACTGGCATTTTAAAATGATTCTTTACATTGTGTTAAAAAAAATCTTTTACCTTGTTTTGTTTTTTCATTATTGCCTCTTCAAATGGCGACTTAGAATTTTTGTCATGGAGATGGTAGTCACATCCTTTCTCTAGCAGAAATATTGCCATGTCCTGACTTCCTTTAAAAACAATGCATTACTGTTGTAGCTTAATTTTGTTTGCACTCTTCAATGCACTAAATTCATAGTAGTAGAGAGCTGTAGCATTATTGTTCATTGTTATAGGATAAAGCATATTTTAGGACTGAAAATGAAAACAATGTCCAGCATATCAGCACATGGAGGTAGTGCAAGCTACGTTGACAGCCCTTTTAGACACCTCTTGTCATAGTCTTCCACGAAGCTAAGGGAAATTATTTTGTATTAGTGTACTAACATCCCACTGTCATTATATCATCAAACAGTCTTGCACAAATCTATGTCATACTCACTTCCATCCATTAACCCATCCCATCTTCACACCATCTATCGATACAAATAACTATCCCGATGTATTATGGCACATTTTAGCCAAAATATTAGCTTTTGGTGTCTTCAAAAGACATAAACTTAAACTTATAATGTACAAATTAGTTTAGCCTAGAATTAAGCTCTTTCTCAGATGTCTTGGATTAGACAACTATTATAGTGGCCAAGGTTAATTGTATATTGTGATATCCAGGATTGTGCATTCAGTGGCATTCTGGTAAAAGATGGTCCCAAGTCTATAGCACTTCATCCAACACCCCCTCCCCAATGATTAAAGTGCTGGCTGACATTTGACAATTTTTTATATAAACAAAATCTGTATCTAGACCATAAATAATTACCAAGATCAAAAGGATCTTTGATTACCAGTTTCTATAGCCAACTGAAGGGGAGTCCACCCATAAAACAGACAGTTGATATCAGTGCCATTTGCTAAGATACTTTCAACAGCTGCTGTATCGCCCTTTCTTACAGCTATATGCAGTTCTTGCTCTTGATTTCCCATGTTGAAATCTGTTAAATTTCTCAAATAATAAAGAAATAAAGTATTAAAGAAATATTAACTTAAATGAATTGTTGTGGAAACTATAATTAAATGCAAACAAACTATTGACTCCTTTAGTGGAATAATAAAAACGCACATAAATCTAGTCACAAGTTTAAGCTAAATGCCATGCTTGACTTTTATGCCATGCTTTTACAATATTTCGTGACCATACTTTTTTTAAAACTCAAACTTCACACTTATTTAAACAAAGTTATTGAGTCAAGTTCTACTCACTCAAAACTCAGATTTAGTATCCATATAGGCACTGAAAGTCATCTAATAAAAGATTTTAAGCAACTCTTTTTAAGAGCTGTAAAAGGCGAAATTCAGATATCACTCCTCATAAGCTTGATCTAATTGCTGCGCATGAGGAACTGAAAAATATCTTTAGATGAAAACTTTCCTAACTAAACACAAAAGTAGCAAAAACATGCATCTGATCCAAAAGAAACATTAAAACAAAACTAGTTAACCAGATATTATTAAAAGGCAAACACTCACCTTTTAACTTCCTGTAAAACTTATGGTAACAATAGCAAGATTATATTTACTCAGTTTTAAACAAATTTGATTTCCTCCTGAAAGCGTTTCTAACGACTGGCTTGGTTAGCGTCCTCGGGGAAGCTACTCTCTTCCATCGAATAACTTATCTCCCATTCCTGCTTTTGTAACATCATTCGAAAAGGGTAAATGATATTTTTAGAAACAAATTTCAATAAAGATTTAGTGTTGAAAACCTAGCATATCGGCATCAGTGAGTATTTTATGAAGGCCTAATGTTAAATTCTTGCTTAATTGCTGCTGATAAGTGCAAAGCCAGTAAGTTAAACAACTGTGTAGAGCACCCTTAAAAGACCAACGCCTCATAGTCTAAACTTATAAATGCGACTTCATATTTTGTAAAGATTTAGTTTCTTGCCTCTCCGTTGTAGGTTCCTAATATGAGACCTGTAAAGGTTACTAGAGGTATAAGGGGAAAACACGGTTTCGATTTCCTTTGAAACGAACGAAAAAGATGGTTCACTCTTGTCACTGGTCAGAAAAATATATTGGGATGGGTAAATACTTCTTTCACGAACAGAAGAAAAAAACATGCCTCTCCCCGGCGGGGAATTGAACCCCGGTCTCCCGCGTGACAGGCGGGGATACTAACCACTATACTACCGAGGACAGCTACGAATTCGCAATTCATTTATAGTATATATTCTAATCAGGCTTAGCAACATACCTTAACAAAGTAATGAAATTGCTAACTACAAGTTAAATCCCTTTAATTAACAAATACAAACTGACAAATCTAACCATTTTTTTATGCGATTTATCACAAGCATCAATTATGTCACGTGACCTCTCACCTTACCCCCTAGCCTCGGCCTCTCCTTCAGGACGCATGGTTGCGACTCTTCTGTCCGTCTTATCCACATTCACCAAAATGTCACAGAACTACGAACGAACCTTCATTGCTGTCAAACCCGACGGTGTCCAGCGAGGACTTATTGGCGAGATCGTTAAAAGATTTGAACAGCGAGGCTACAAGCTTGTTGGAGCTAAGCTGTGCGTGGTAAGTAGAATCAGCAAAATGCCGAACAGAAATGCCACCGGTTTTGTTCGCTGGTGTCGCGTTTAGAAAGCAGATGGTCGGTGTGTATCTGTGTCCACCGGACTATAGATTGAGAGGGTCGTTTGAAAGCACGCGTTTGTATATAGTTGTGACACTGGTGTTACTGTTAATAACTTACAGTTTCGATGAAGAAAATAAAATTCAGGTCTGCGTTCCACGTGGATTTCGCCTTTATCATTTTACACGACTAGCCTTTTTCATACTGTAAGACAATAATTGATTAGGGAACACTTGACGATGCTGAACGTTTTTCAAGTTTGAAACATTCTAAAAATCCTTCTACACTCCTTTATAATACTGGCTTAGTTTTTTTATTTTAAATTGTAATCAGATTTTTACGATCCTGTTTCTTGGTAAAGGTAAAGGTCAGCCACTAACCTTTTCAGGTCGTTGGGTAGCGAGGTGTTAGAGACCGCACTTTTCTCGGGGCCATTTGTTAAGGCGGTGCCCATCTCTCCCTCGCTGCCATACCTTCCCCAACCCTCTTTGGAGCCAGGTACCCATTCACCGGCAGCTTGGTCAACTGGGGGAGTTTGCTGCGCTTATCGGGAAGTGAACCAGCGCGCTGTCGGTTCGAACACCAGTGCTCTAACCACTTGGCCATCCGCTTCCCCTGTTTCCTGTACATATTCTTGAAGCTGAAGAGTACAATGATTATATGTGCTGTAATTTATTGTATTTGTAGTAGCATGATATATCTTCACTATTATTATTATATGGAGTAAACTGCTGTGCTGATGTAAAACAGTCACAACAAAGTCTTAACTAATCCCCATGACCAACTACTATTCCTATTGAATAGCTACAAAATTAATGCTAGATTTTTGAAGATCACTGATTGTTTGCACTCCTTTAAAAAAAGGTAGGTGTTTTGTGGAAAGCGTCATTATATGGCCCCACTGCCTGAGTCAAATCATTCCAGACATGATCATTTTGTCTTTTGTGACAAACGATTTGTGGGCAGTATGATCCGCCACCGTACTTCTGGGGCCAGTTGCACAACACATTTCTAATTTTAAACACTTTTAGGCCTTAAATCTTTTCAGAAAATCTTTTGTGACAAACGATTTGTGGGCAGTATGATCCGCCACCGTCACTTCTGGGGCCAGTTGCACAACACATTTCTTATTTTAAACACTTTTAGGCCTTAAATCTTTTCAGATAATAAGTTTAAAATGCACACCACAATTTAAGAATTTTTAAAACTAAAACTGCTTTAAGTAAGATAAAGTTGTTTAAGTCTGACTTTCCATCCTGTCAGTACAATTTTTGTGCAATGCATCTAAATGGTAGAGAAGAGATTCTGCTTCTTTAGAACAGTTTTAAGGTTTAGAAACATGTTGTGCAACTGTCCCCTGAACTCTATTTAGATAGGCCCTAATTAGTTTAAAGTGCACACCACAATTTTAGAATTTTCAAAACTAGAACTGTTTTTAGTAAGATAAAGTTGTTGGAATCTGACTTTCAGTCCTTTCAGTACAATTTTTTGTAAGTTTTAAGATTTAGAAACATGTGCAACTGGTCTCTGGCTTCTAGATTTGCAAAGTATGCTTAACATATTTACAGAAGGGCTGACCTTGCAAAATTTTCTTAGATTTGTTGTCTGATGAGCTCAGCAAGCATTCTATCCGGCCGTCTTGACATGGCTTCAGACAAGGCACTCGCACACAGAACATTTGCTAAACAAACCATGATAGCAGCTGTGTTTACGTTTGGTTGTCAGCAAGGAGCCTTGTTTTATCAAGGCGTTGAAGACTTGGCTCTTTGTGCCTTAGGTAGGCAGTCTTTAAAGGAACTTGTGACGGTTCAGTGTAAAATTACATAATTTATGAAGGGCGAGAAAATGACAGGAAAATGGCTTGCTTGTTTATTCACACCATAATTTATTTGCATTGCAATGAGATATTTTATTACCATTATCAAAATGTGCAACGTTTTGGGTTTTTTTTCCCAAGCCAGGGAAGGCGCACCTCCAGAAGCACTATGAGGAGCTTAAGGATAAGCCCTTTTTCAACGGTCTCGTGGAGTATATGAACTCAGGACCCATTTTTGCCATGGTAAGATCAGAAACTATTTGCTGTTTTTTCAAGATTCCTGTCTTGAATGATTGGAGAAATTATTTATACCAAATTGGCATATTCAATTGCACATTGTCTAGTACACTTCTTTTTTGGTTAAAAGGTGTGGGAAGGAAAAGAAGTTGTGAAGATGGGCCGCGTCATGCTGGGTGCAACCAAACCACAAGAATCTGCACCAGGAACAATACGTGGTGACTTTGCCATTGATGTTGGACGGTATGTTAAAGGTTATAAGGTTAATCACAGAACTCCTCCCCAGTCTGGTCTATTTACCCCTAGTTAATTGATGAAGTAGCTGCTATTAGAGCTCAGCCTTTTATCAAAAAAGAATTTTGCATCTTTAATTCCCCATTCATGCTTTATAGTATTAAGAAAAAGTGGTTTGTTGTAGGGAGGAGTTGAGATTCGGATAGGACTATGACAGTTCTTTTAACTAGGGTGCGCAAGAAGCATGTGAGCACAAGCACTTTATGAAATTTGTATTTTCTCTATATTAGGTCCAAACTTTCTGCACCTCAGAATTTATGTTTTCAGCAACGTCTGCCATGGTAGTGACTCAGTTGCAACTGCTAAACGCGAGATTGCTTTGTGGTTTTCTGATGCTGAACTGGCCGACTACGTTGCTGTTGAAAGTCCCTGGGTTTATGAATAAGACCAAGAGTGCTGACCCAGTACCTGAACTGAAATCTCATGTCACATGGCAATATTTCACAAAGATAGGTAATAAACAAATGAACTGTATCACACCTTGTTTTAGTGAACTTTGTTGCAAGTACTTTTCGAGTTGTGTCTGGCATTCAGGTGTATATATGTAAAGGTCCCAAAGAGCAAAGATAATTGGCAAAACAGACCTCTATGAATGGTACAGCTGGAAGAGGTAAGATACTCCACGACAGATAACAGGGATTGGAGTTCTCCGTTTGACACCAACAGACATTTTAAATATTATCCACAGAAAAAAATGTCAGGACAGCACAAAGAAAAAAGAGTGCAGAAACAGAAAAGTATGTCTGACACTAACAGGGCTAAACAAATTCACAAAGTTTAGTCTGCTTTAGTAAGAGCAATACTGAGTTGGTTTCTTCTTTAACTGCTTAGAGATTTTTTTTTCCCATAAGTAATGGCAAGAAAATTCTGCATGAACATGAGACCAGTGCAACTATCCATCGCTGTTTTCATGGATATTGGACTTTTTAACTTGTTTGCAACAGTTGTAAACGGTCATTATTTTGACAGTTACTAGAAGCAATCAGTCATTCATAGAAAGTCTTTATCTTTATATGCTGGTTCCACAGTTTTCTGTTCATGATATGAACAGTAATGTCCATATTTGTTCTAAGGTAATTGAGAAGTTTTATTCCTTTTCTATGATCAACACTGCATTCTCAGAAAAGCTTGCAGCATTTTGTACATACCAGAACATGTCACAGCAGGAGAATTTGTTATATTGAGTTCAGGCAGGCAAACATTATGCCTTTAACCAGAAGAAACAGGGACTTGAAATGGTTTACACCCTCTGCTCAACCATAGATTGTCAGTCGTGCATACGACAAAGGTTTACCTTAAGAACTGTATTGTGCCTAGCAGGTTTTTTGGACTTGAAATGGTTTACACCCTCTGCTCAACCATAGATTGTCAGTCGTGCGTACGACAAAGGTTTACCTTAAGAACTGTTTTCTAAATGATGGCACCTAATATTGTGCCTAGCAGGTTTTTTATATCAGAACACACTTCCCAAGTTATAATTGCCTGTTAGGATTAATAACGGTCAGTTGTCAAAATTGTATACTACCAAAGACATTGTACAACATAAATGCATATCCGGCCATTTGTGTCGTATAGCATTATATGCACATGCCATAGTGCTACATAGCTATTAATGAGTCTTCAGTCCTAGGAAAATTTGTGGCTCCCACCCAAGGTTTGCAAAAGTGCTGGAGAAGGCAAATCGATAGACATGAACTCTGCTAGCAGGAAACAAAATCCAGGCATTTGAGCACGAGTGCCTGAGAAGGCTGGCTGACCTTCCAACACTGCTGGTCAATAATGCACAAGCACATACCCTTTAAAAAGAACAAATTGTACAACTCCTTCCTGACACAGTCTTTATTTTTCTGAAATTGCAGAATGACATCTCTCTGGATGATGTCTAAGGTGCAGCCCTGGAAAAAAATGACAAAATTGAATGACACCATAAAATAATTAAGAAATGTGCTGGAAACCAGCTGCATTGATAATGTTACAAAGAATGGGTCAACCATGTGGCCACCACCATATAACCCTTACTCAAGGTGAGGAGCAGCGCAAAAAAATAGCGGTTTAAGGGTGTGTGGATTGGTGTTTTATGCCAAACCAGCAACCAGGGCTATATCATGGCAAGCCAGCCAGTCATGTACACAGATGCCACATGCAGAGAAGGAACATCGTACCCAAGACAGCTTACTTTCACTGTATTTGTGACGAGCATTATGCTACTGGACCGCCATAGCTTAGTTTGGGGGTTTACTCCAATAAATTGAGATATTGGCATGAAATAATTAAGATTTAAATGTGCTTTTGTTTAATGCAAACAGGCAAATGAGTGAAAGGCCTATGCTAAAAACACTTGTAAAGTAATTTTGCTGTTATAAGTTATCCTTTTCTGAATTGTCAAGTTATCGGTTATCACTGCAGTTTCTAGCAACAAATTTTAATGTCATAATAACATCCCAACTCAGTTGCAATGGAAACTTATTTTGATGAATACCAACTTTTTGTTTGATTTATAAGTGAAAATTCTTGGTGGTATTAAGCATTTGCAGAAGTTGAAAATGTATTGACTACACAATGAAATAAATGCCAAAATAACATTGCGACATTGTGCAAGCCACCACAGTTCCTGTGAAGCAATTGAACCGTTAAATTATTTTTTTATTTCAATTTTTAAAAGGTTTTGAAATCCAGTCATATGAAAGACAGTAAATTTTAAATGCCTTCAACTATAACCCCACCACTCACCCAACAAGTACATTTATTTTGTGGCACAAATTATAAAAGCTTTCTGATTAGACTTCTTTTTTCTAGAACCACAAATTTTTTCGATTTCACAGAAATGGCATGATATTAGCATCGAGTACAGCGTGGAAAATCCCATTAATTCAGTGTTGGTGCAAAAATAATGTCAACTTTCTTATCAATACTCTGACAAGCGTAAATTCATTAAATACTTTGCATGAAAAGCATAATAGCGCTTACTTTAATTAAAAGTACATGGTAGTATGCCCAGTGAAGCTTATAAATATCATAGGACATTTTTAAATGTTGCACAAATCTTTTTTTTCAACATGCTTTCAATTTGAATACCTTTAATTCTTTAACTCAACTACCAGTACTTGGACGCAAAACAAAAATCTCTAGACACGCTTGTGTGGCGGTATGAAAACCTTGTATTTATTATATTAAAAAGATATTATTATATATGAAAAGATATAATGTACTTAAAAAATTTCTTTAAACTATTTATAAAACATTTTATCACTTACAACATTTTTAAAACAGTAATTTCTTACCTTAAAATTTATAGGTTTTGAGCTTTTTCTTAATACACAAAATATATAAAACAACATTCTTTTCACACCTTGTACTTCTGCAGACAGATTTTCGGACTAATATTCCAGACAGTCAATATGGATATTTAATAAAGCTCTCTGGTTAATGTGTAATATGTTCAGGTTCTGACAGGGATAAGGTAATAGTGTTCTTGTCATTTTTCTGCAGAAACTAGTACTGATCCCTGTAGGACTGAAAGGCAACTTCAGGTCAGGCATCTACTCCAAAAATTAAAATCTTTGTTTTGAATTTTTTTAACTATAAGTCAAGGCTCCAGAAGTGCACTCATCGTGTGATGGAGCACAAATAAAAGCGTTCATGGACTCACTACAGAAAATTTCAGCACATGGCATCAATGCGTTTCAGTCTTACAATCAAAACCTTGAAACATCGTGAATTTTTAAATGTATAAAAGATTTCACTATCAGAATTTTGTGAAATCATCAGGGATAGTCACAACATCGCGATGTCATTTCAGCACGTTGTATTTCCCAACACTCATGTCATTTTGCTGTGCAGTTGGTGCCTTTCTCACACCAAGATTTATTCTTCTCACCCTCAAATCAGATAAAATTTAACAAACTATGTATCAACCGCAACTGAGTTAGAATGAATAAATGTCAGCCATTTAGCCGATTATGGAAGCGCTCATTGTTAGGCTTATGAACCAAATTAGATCTTGTTTTAAATTATTTTACCGGATACTACCATGTAAGCAAACAGCCATCTATGACAGAAGAGTGACCCGGTTTAGTTTGAAAAAGCATAAAAACTATCTTTTAGCATAGGCCTTACACTTGCATAGAGAGCTAGAGGAGAGACTGCTGGTTAAAATGGTATGCAATGTCGGCATTCATGCGAATGTGGCACGCGTAACCAAGATTCAAACAAAAGCTATTATTGGTATCAGTGAGAGATTTGTAGACAAAATCGATGGATGTGAAAATGATTTTTTATTTAGCATCAAAACTTTTTTTAAACAAAAACACATCGGAATCTGTTTTATTATGTCAAATGCAAATCTGGTGTTTACTTAAATTTATATTTTCTTGAGCTGATCGTGACCTTCAGACTATTTCTCACTTTTATTTTAGCACAACAGTGAATAACTACTTTTCATTTACAACCAAGGAATTCACCGTCTCAAATAAGTGAAATTGCACAAACCTGATCATAATCACGTTCCTGGGTCCCTGGTACTCAACTAATGTGTTATGACTTCATCCAAATTCTAAACACACACACACTTACGGATCATATGCAACTGGGGTCGCAGCAACTGGACCAGCAGCATCTGCTGGCTTCACACCTTTCTGCTCACTGTAGGGATGCGCTGGTGGCACTTCATCCTTGGGCTCCACAATAGACACATGGTCCGGCAGAGGTCGTCGTGGACCAATCTTTCCAGTTGGGTCCCACGGCAACATGATTTTTACCTTAATGCCCAGCACGCCTGTTAACAGATAACAGATTTCAGTTTATCCAAAAACTTGTGCCTAAAGTAATAAAATCAAGAAAGGCATTAGAAGGAATACTCATGGTGATAATGAGGTACGTACCCTGTCTGAGCAGCACGTGTCGTACAGCTGTGTCAACGTAGTCATTGAGGGGCTCACCACTGTGGATCATGAGACCATCGGTAAACTTCATTGACTTCGCACGCTGACCACGAAGTTTGCCAGACACAACTACTTCACAGCCTTTGGCACCACTCTCCATGATGAAGCGAAGCACTCCATAGCAAGCCCTGAATGACAGCAGTTTTAGAGTTAATATGAGCAATCAAACCACAACATGCCATGCAAAAATTCAGTGTTTACAGCAGAAGAAGCTGGCCACCTCCTGTGCATAAAGTTGCAGTCCAAAAAAAAAATTCTCTATCGTACATGTTTTTTGCTTTAAAAAACCCCTTGTTACATTACTTTTGCAAGGCCATCAACATTTACATAACAAATCTTGATACTCCAACAATGGTCAATACTTTTCCACAAAACCCACCTTCTCACTGCAAGACCACCAATCAGTTTGTAGCGCAGTGACTCACACTGAGCAATAGCACACAGACCACGTGTTGCAACTTTTTCAGCATACAACTATAGAACAAAATAAAAAGTTTTTAATCATTATACATGCACAGAGATAGAAAGAGACATTAAAAAATCAATGCGACCTCATAATTTCAGTAGCATTTCTGTGACTTCCAACCTGAACGCCAGCACTAAAGCAGTTTTTTTAAAGCCTTATGCTAATGTGAGAAAGCTTTTTGCAGCAGGGTCCTAGGTGATAATTAGAGAAAATTTGTGTTTGTTCTAGATGCGAGACACATGTCGCATAGTAAGCAACAAGGTCTGTCTGAAGAACATTTGAGATTGGTTTTGGAGCTAGATATATTTCTGACCAAAATATGTGCTACCTTGGTAGACAGTACTCGCTCCGAAAAGGATATTTACCAATGTTGCACAACTCTGCTATCTTTATGAAAGTTAATTATATTGCATGCGACAACAACTCAATCAAATCGTAAAAAAAAAAAAATGATTTGAGAATAAAACCGAATGAAATGTAACATACTATTTAATAATAAAAATGATAATGATATCCATTTATAATGTGCAGGTATCCACTCAGAAGAATGCTCATTGTGAAGCAAAAACAGAAGAGTAAAAAATAAATTAAAAAACAATAACGACAGAAGTGGTGCTTGGTTAATACTGATAGCTTCTGAAGTAAAAAGTTAAGTGGAAAAGCTACTATTATTACTGAGCACCATCTGTAAATAAAATAAACACTATTAGAAGATAAAATTGATGTTCTTTGTGCAATTATTTTCCATACAAACTGAATGTGTACTGCATTATTTAGTCATGTTATATGTGACACACCGATCAAACCTTACAAATTAACAAAAAGAAGTTATTTCCGAAAAAAATTCAATGTTATTCAATAATACAAATTAGCTTGAATGAACAGGTCCACTTTACTCATATACCATGGGTACTAAGCTAGCCGGAAACTTACCAAAAGCCCATGCATGTTTAATAACAGCATCCACTACTTAACGACTGAATAAAACCTTTCCCCCTCCTAACACCACTACCCAGAGATTTTTTTCTGTGCACTTGCATTTCATGACATGATTCTTTGAGTGCCTGTCTCAACTCACCTCTACGGTGCCTTCTGGGAAGTTGTAGCGCTTTTGAACGACGGATGTCAGCTCTCTGATCCTCCTGCCTTTTTCTCCCAGAACATTTTGTGTCCTTGTGGCTAGGATAATGATCTCTGTACGGGTAGGTGTCACACGGACCTCTACACCACTGTATCCATCCTCGGCAAGTTCCCTAGTAAGGAACTCGTTCAACTCAGCCTTAAACAGGCCATCTTGGACAAACTGCAATAAATATGTGAAATAGTTATATCCACGCAAACAGTTTGATATCAAAGATCCACAAGGTCCGACTCTGAAAAACAGATACTGCTGTAACAGCAACTACCGATAGCTTGAGAAGTAGAAAGTTCAGTCCGAAATCTATCATTATTGAGCATCATCCGCAAATAAACACTAAGAATTAAAATATAAAATAGATATTCTATTCTCAAGCAATTATTTTCTGGTATTATTTTTCTTATTAACTCAATGTGTACTGCATTATTACTAAGTTACCTTGCGTTTTTTGGACACTTGGACCGCCATGCCGAGGTTTTGTCGGAAAAGGAAGCGATGAGGATGAAGGAGAGGGTTGTGGGTAATTATTCCTAAAAGGTGAAATCGAAAGAAAGTCAAAGCTACCAATGTAGGGTTAAGACAGTTCTGCGATGTTCCTCGTTTCACTCTTGTACTCAGTAAATTTCACACAGTTCTTATATACCTACTTTTTATGGGAAATTGTACTGAAATAAGTACCAACACATTAAAAGTATATTAAAAAATGTATGTACCACAATGACGTTTGTAACATTTTTCAAGCCAGCGATATAGTTTGATTCATGTAATGCTTCGGAAAATAAAATGAACGTAAATGGCATAAATGTAAGTTAATGTGAAGAGTATATCTGTTACAGAAAAAAATCTTTGATCCAAATAACCTAAGTTTGTTGTTTTTTTTCTCGATCGCTTGCCTAAATAACCTAAGTAAAATATGTAGTTCTCAAATGGATTGTAATTTTGAAACGCTTGCGCTTGCGGATAAGTCACATGTTAAAATCGCAGAACGAGAAGTATTTCCAGAGTAAAATGTTGCTAACGTTGTTTGTAGTTTTTCCTTGTGTCACGCTTGCAGCTTACAAAGCAGACGATATGTCACTTTTCCATAAGTTCATTGATGATTTTACAAAACCTTATAAAAACGATACCAAAGAATTTTACACAAGATTTGAAATATTTAAGGTGAGATTAGGGACTACTGTACTAAGAACAGTCTATTTTCGATCAAATTTTGTCGTGATATTTGTCTAAATAACTGTATTCTTTCACAATATAAAAACAGACGAATCGCGACATCAAAGTCTTTCGTTTCACAGCTTGACACCGCTAATCCACTATAAAACTATTGTTTTACCTTCTCTAACACACTTATAATTCCGCACTTCCTTGTTTATCCAAAACAAACTATAAGTAGTACTACACTTAAATGTCCTGTCCAGTATTCAGGAGGATATTTCCACTTTATTTTGTACATTGCGCACTCTTCAGGATAACCTCAAACACATCCAAGAGATGAACAAGCCCTATGCGTCTTCTGTGTTTGGCATTGCTAAATTTACTGATCTTACTCAAAAAGAGTTTAAAGGTAAGAGTTTTAAATATTATCTAAAATCATTTTATTGCATAAATGTTCTGACAGAAGTAATCTGAGCACAACATCTTCAAAAAACAGGCTATCGTGTAAGAAAATGAAGAAGTCTATAATAGTATATGATGGAAATAAAAATATTAAGTCCATTATTTCTCTTCATGTTAGTCTCTTACATCTGAAGTTATCAGGTCATAAATCAGATCCCCGGTTGTGTACATCTTTTAAGTATTTTCGTTGTTAATGAGCAATACTTACAGTTTGAGACATTAACTTCAACTGACATAAATGGCTAGAAAGTTACAATTAAAAATAATTATATTTGCTTTGATGTGTAATGTCAGTAGATTGTCATGTCCATTCTCCTAAGGAAAAGACCACATTTTTAATAGTTGTATTCCTTTCTCAAGATCAATCAAAGATACTGTTTTATGCTGTAGTTATCAAATATTTTCAGGAAAATTAGAATGTTAATGCAAACATGGAATGGATATACTTTGTTCACCAGGTTATTACATCTTACCTTTAGTTTTAATGGTGGACTGATTACACATTGTGTAGCTACATTTATGTTTGGAAGATTAAATCAATAATGTTTCTTTTGGTCTTAGAGAAATATCTGTCAGGCTTTAGAAAGATGTCCAGAACAAGCAAGCCATTGCTGTTCCATGGTTTACCAAGTAGGGGGCAAGTGCAACTACAAGATGTGCCATCAAAAATAGACTGGTAAATGATGCATGACAAGTAATATGACTAAGTGATTTGCTATGGATATACATATACACATGGGGGTAAAGCACTATTCACAATTATCTGAGAAGTATTAATTTTATTTCATTCACTCATTAGACAAGACACAATGATGGTAACCTATTTTCAAAAATTATTTTAAAAAATCCATAATAGATAGCTGGACAAAGAAAATTTAAAAGAAATTTTTAAGTAAGCAGAAAGCAACTGTTTTTGCCTCATTCCATTCTGAAAGTGCACTTTTTGTAAATCTAAAAGAAATAAGGAATGTCTGTCATGATTTTGAAAAAGTCTTCTTTACAAAGAATTGTGAAGACTGTGTCACCCTCTTACAGTCTGTTCCTGCAGGTCACTCATCAAATAGAAATAAATTAACCTTACTCATGGTGATGAAAGCCAATAGAATATTGCATTTTGCATGCTTGCAAATGCAGAGTTGTCTTCAGTATGCACAGAGTATCATGTGCATGTTTGCCATAATATCATCCATTTTGTGATGGTTGTGTTTCTTATATTGTTGACTGTACTGTACATTGAGCTTGCCCCCACACGAGAACGAGGCTGAGCCTAACCGGCTTCACAGCTCTCGTGTTCCACATTTATTTCTGTTATACTTGGTTGTAAGTAACTGCAGTTGATATCCAGTTTGTGCCAGTATTTTCGTCACTGACTGAGCTTTAGTTTCTGCTGTGTTTTTTGTGGTTGACCGTAGGAATCACGCAGACTTTTGTTCTTCACCAATTTTTCGGAGCAGTGCCATGTCAGCCATTACTTTTCAGCTTCAGCGTTCTGCTCAAGCTGGTCATCCTGCCCTTGATCCTGTCCAGCCTGGTGATGGCGACGGCCATGCTGGATAAGAAAGCTTTCGGCAAACTGGGGCTGGGCGCCATGATCTACTACATGACCACAACGCTGTCACCGTCATTCTTGGCATCATTCTTGTCCTGTCCATCCATCCCGGAGACCCTACGTGACATTAACACCATTCCACGCAGTGGCGCCTCTAAGAACACCAAATCGCTGGACGCTCTGCTGGACTTGATCAGAAACTGCTTTCCGGATAATTTAATGACGATGTGTTTTCAACGGGAGACAACAGACGTTGATTCGATTAAAGCCACTACCAGAAACGTGTCCAATGGAACTGCAATGGTGGAAGTCACAGACATTATAGACTGCCAGAACTAGCGGTCACACAGATCCTGTGGATTATACTACATTCTCTGAAATACTTGCATAGCGGAGGTGACATACACAGGGGCGTGTCTCACTGGCATCCACAACTCTCTCTCCACAATCGTTACGACTGGTGCCAGTGAACAGACTATGACTACCCCAACATGCTGTTGATTGCCTCCTGTGGCTCAATCCAGAAATTCTTGAACAGAATCTGGCTTTTATGGTGATTGTAAAACTAACGTGATGATCTTACTACAAGAATTCGGCTATGTTTCAATGATTCTAAAACTAACCCATGCAACTGCAACTGTAAGCACGTCTATGTCATTGGTGGGTGGCCTCATAAGAAAATAATAGCAATATTTTCAGTGTGTAAGTTATCATGATCAGCCTGAAAAATAGGAAAACACTTGTCCTCGTATGTCCTCGATTCCAGAATTAACGACCGTACGCCACTAGCATTTATCATGTATGTGTGTTTTTTGTGTAAAGCACTTTGAGTTTATCTTAATGGTGGAGAAAGGTGCTATAGAAATCATCATTATTATTATTTATTATTAAATGCACTCTGCAAATTCTATTACTGTATTATTATTTGCTACGTATCTACTTCTACAGCTTGATGCTTCCCTTTTGACCATCACCATTTTCACTCAAAAAGAAGTGTTGTGAAGGAAAATTTCTACAAATTTCTATCAAGGTTGTTTCCTTTATGATGTAATAAAGATAGTTGTGTATGGCAGTGCTTCAGCTAGCATGTTTTATGTCTGTAATTTTTGTGTAAAATATATCATAGACTGTTACACACATATTTACGTGTCTAAGGTGCAGCGAGAATTAGAATGAGTAAGTAATGCTTTGATTAATAGTCTTTGAGTGCTGGGAAGCAAATATGATCAAAAAATTTTGCTTTTTTTCAGGAGGTCATATGATGTAGTGACTCCTGTGAAGAATCAAGAACAGTGTGGAGCATGCTGGTATACTTTTATACAAAGTATTTGTTATGTTGTCATGGACCATCCTCCCTACCATCATTATTTTTCTTTCAAATAAATTTCTTCACTAGCCAGTGCTTATTACTTTTGACCTTTACACTGTTTACATATGTCGCTTTCATTAAAACATAATTCATTTACTGACTTGCAAGGGTTAACATATTGTGTAAATGCTATGTAGGAAAGATGGTTTTTTGTATGTTTTTTTTATTTTATTTTTTGTTTGTATTGTTTGGTTTAGCATCTCTTGTCAATAACATGATGCAAAACTGACCAGACTGCAGCACAGAATGTGGCAGACATTTTTTTACAAATGGCAGCTTTAGTTTAGTGATCATGATGGGCTGTAGGTGGGGACTGGTGTCATTGCCAGCCAAAAATTAATAATTGGAATAAGTAAGTAGTCTGTTGGTCATCCTTCAGTGCTGGCAGCATTTTGTATAATAAGCCATCATCTCTCTGGATGAATAGATTACAAGATGGAGCTTCAGTTAAAGTTTTCTCCCTTTTCCTTCTCTTTGAAAGTTTTTGATATTTGAGATGGTATCTATATGAAAAATGTGCCATAAGAAGAATAACTGAAACAAGGTATTTTAATAATAATAATAAAGATTTTTTATAGCGCATATTCACACTCATAGAGAGCATGCTTTTAGCCCTTAAAACAAGGAAGAGACATGGACTAAATGGATAGGACACAAGGGACGGAAGAATAAACAACAGTACTGACGACTAACAGAAAACAAAGATAGAAAACACAAGACACCAAATTTATGACTTGAGCCTCTTGCCAGGTCCGCTGTATTCATCTTTTGTGACAAAACATGATTCAAACAGCACAGCATATGAAGATAGGGAAGGGAAAAATAAAATTAGCACCACATGAAAAAAAAATTTTGAGATAATAGAATGTAGAAAAACTGCATCTTGCCTGAGAACACAGACCAACTAGCTAAAGCCTGTGCATATTAATCAAACCTAAACACTGAGCAGTTATTTTGTTTACACTCACAAAAATAGAAAAAAAACAATGCATTACAAACTAATAGAAGATGATAATAATAATAATAAATGAAGATGCTATTAAGAAAATGGTCAGAGATTATTTTTAGCATTAACATTGCATATCTGCATTCCTATTGGTTACTTTCCTGGTCAGTCAGTCAGTCACAAAGCACTCACTGATCACGTAATAGATGAATGTTTTCAATTTAGTAATTTTGTTTTCTGTTTCTCGTGATATAAATTTTCAGGGCATTTTCAGTCACAGAGACCATAGAGAGTTCATATGCAATTAAATACAACACCAGTGCTCCAGAACTGTCTGTTCAGCAGCTTATTGACTGTGACACTTACAACAACTTTGGCTGTTCTGGTGGCGATACTTGCAGGGCCTTGTACTGGGTGCAGAAGGTAAGATAAGTGAGCTGCTGTTTTAGGTAACACAGGTTTATGTAAGATAAAGCCATTTAACACATTTGAGATTTATAGTAAAAATAAACACTATCACGATTTCAGCAAAAGTAATTTCATGCTTATTTTATCCACTTGCAATACAAAGTAAATCCATCAGGGAAGTTTACAGTAGAAAAACTGCAGCCTGGGAAGAGACCATTTTGAGAAGTAATATCTTTTCTCTTTGATAGGTTTACTTTGCTCTGCCTTTATAACATATACCACTGTTCTTTAAATCTCATTACAAAATGTATGTGCTAATACAAGTAATAACACTTGAGCAAGCTGTTTTATTGAATTATTTTGTTGTCTTTTTGATCCACAGAATGGAATTACTTTTGAGAAGAACTACCCATTGACAGACAAAAATGGAAACTGCAAGCCTTTATCACCGACTGACAAACTAGTGAAAGTGTCCAATTATACTTGTGAAGAGTAAGTAAAGTCTTGGTATGCACCTTTTTAAAACTTTATATTTATCTGGATTTCAAGGCTGGAAGAGAATTCAAAGATTAAAAAAATCTTTAAAGTGTACTTGTAAAATGTTTTCTCCACAGAAAACTAAAAGGTCACTTTATTAATTTTAAGTAGTTGACATTATCTTCTACCAGCTTTGTTGGCGAGGAAAATAGCTTAGTAAACCGACTGGGAACAACTGGCCCTGTGGCAGCAGCAGTAGATGCATCAACATGGAATAATTACGTTGGTGGCATCATTCAGTTCCACTGTGCAAATAACACCAACCATGCTGTTGAGATTGTGGGATATGACAGAACAGGTGAGGATAAATCTGCAGATGATACTCTGTATGTATTGCAGAGAATACTTAACTCTGATCAAAGTGCTCATAACCTTTCAGACAGGATGTCCACCTGTTTATCACATTTGGCCATACAAAAAAATGGAGAAAAAAAATGTTAGGATAATATAGTTTAATGAGTTTTAACAATTACAAATAAATTAACTGTTCTTATTTTTAAATAAGAATGTTTTTATTGCCTTAGGAAATAGCATATTTAGTTCTTGTAGAAAATTCACACATATCAGACTACTCCAAACTGCTTTACTGAGACTGAGTCACAGTAAAAACTTGGTATTAATTTCAAAACAATGTATTTTGATTTTAAGTCACTTAAATACTCAAATCATCCAAAGGTGAATAAAGGTTTTCCAAACTTAAGGAAAACCCAAGAAATCTAGTAATTCTGATGACCTTGCCAGCACAGACTTTAGAGAAACATGGAGCACTGACTCCTGTAAACATGTTCTGCATATCATAGGAACTATGTATAACAAAATAGACCGGAAGATGAAAGCTTAATACAGGTGAAGTAGTTTGCAGAGAAATCATTCAGCCTCTACAAGCAGCCGTTACTTCAATTGAAGCAGTACATTTCATGAATTAAATAAAGAAAAATTGCAAAACTTTGAGAAATCTGCCCTGAGCAACAGCTGCAGCATGCACAAGAAATCTCAAGCTGCTGCAAGGCTATCCTCCTGTTGAGTTAAAAAGTAACACAATGGACTTAAAAAGGGAGATCATTTTAAATGCTTTATGATTTCCATACATACATACATTGTTAGTATTAATTAAACGATCTAATTTTCTTCTCATTGTTACAATATTCTGTTATAAGCACTTCACAACTTTTGCAGTTGGGACCAGGGGATGTTGATGTTTGGATACTGCACAAGCTTCATATTGGTCTCATTTTAACACTCTCCTTGCATGCCTTTAAAAAAGTTTATATTTGAAAAATTAAATACTGCATGTTTTTCTTACTGCATTTTGTATTCTTAAGGTCCAGTTCCATACTATATTGTGCGAAACTCGTGGGGACCTGACTTTGGTCTTGATGGTTACATATACATTAAAATAGGAAGTAATCTCTGTGGTATGTGAACTTCTAGTATTTGATTTTTGTCCTCTTTACAAATTAAAATACCTTTTTTGCATGCCTTCATTAAACTTTCTGATCATATATTGCAAAAACAAAACAATTACGGTATATTGCTATTGAATTTGAGAAAGATGCAAAAGTGCTGAGTTTTATAACTTGATTATGAGATTGCTGGTGATGATGAGTGTCTGAGGCACATCTGTAAGTTTTTTGTAGGAGGTGCATCAGGGATTTTTTTCTAGGCAGAGAATTTTCAGATTGTGTAACACACTTTATAATTTTCATAACAATTTATTTCTGTTTCCAGGAATTGCAGAGCAGATTTCTTCTGCCACAGTTGTTTAACTTCTTGCTTTCCTTGGCCATCACAGTCAGTTTATTATGGAGAGTGCTTGTCTTCTGTAGCAAGTTCATAGATGGACGAGCATCAGTGTATGTACAACTACATCATTGTGTTTTGCTACCAGAATGTTGACCTGTGTAGAAAAGGCATGGTCCCTTATCTTTATTGCTCAAATAACAAGTTTCTAAGGGGCATGTAATAATGAGAATCTTTGTTTTGTACATTTCCAGTTTATCACTTATTCCATCCACTTCAGTGGAGAGAAAGGAGAATGTTAATTATTTTGGTAGGGTTATTGGCCACACATAATTTCAAATTATTATTTAATCACTATATGTTTTTGCTGGAATTTATCTTAAACTGTAAGGCTTATATTTCTAGGAGATTTCAGGGTTTTTTTTATCTGTTTCTGGTTAGTTTTGGTTGTGTGTACATTTTTTAATCATCATTTGAATAATGAAATATGACAAGATATTACAGGGATAGACTGTGATACTGTATCAGCTTCTGGCTTGCCATAAAATATTAACAATCATCTGCAAAGAGTCTATTGTAGTTGTGTTAACAGAATTGTCAAAGCTTTGTTACAACAGTGGTCCTAAAAAGCTTTGGCTGTTTCCAACATCAGTAGGAAACACATAATATTTTTTAAATCGTTGAAAAATATTAATTAGTTATTGTCTTCTATATGACAAGAGATTCAACTTTATATTGTGTGTGTGTGTGTGTTTCTGTGTATGTGATTTGTATATTTTTGTATTTTAGTTTGCTTTTAATACTGCACAGTGCATCGAGGCTATGTCAATGCATGCAATGCTTCATAAGAATAATATTAATACTTTATTATTATTATTTGCATTAAAACTGGTAATGGCTTAGTCTTGTGGCTAGTAAATGCACTAACATTTCTTATTCTACATTTCATTGTATTTTCAATCACACAACCCTCTGCCACTCTAAAAGGTTTCCATGTAAGCATATATGTGGAATATTTATGTTACAGAGAGTTGTGTGTACCTTTTTGAATGAAATGCTTATAAAAGAGAACAGCAATGGAAAAATAACATTGGGATACTGTTAATGCTTTCAACGTTAGTGCCTCTCTGGAGTACAGGTGTATTATTCCGTAAAATGCAAGAAAAGGGTAGAACCCATCACGCTGGTAGTCTGATATCCATATCAGACATGATCATGGTGCCTTATGATATTTATATCATGTTAAGTTTGTATCTGTAAATGCTGATTCTGTGTATCTTATGCAGGACTAACAGACTGAGGCTGTCCTTTGTTGTTTTGGCTATGCAACTTCAGAATGTTACTGTGTGAAAATGAATGCAGCTGTCTGAAACATGAATACTGAGTGAATTTGGTGGATATGGATATGTTATGGTATTGTTTTGTGTTTTTATATCGAGCTGTCTAGAATTGCCCTCTGGGATAAATTAAATGTTATCTCAAATGTGAATGTAATGAATTTATTTTGAAATTCTGAAGTGACTTAATCTGATGCATGACACTGGAGAAAATCTTTTTTGATTCTGCCTTGTGTATTTTATAAAATGTAATGAAATGAGTATTTTGGAGACTGATGCAATTACTGCCATCATCACAGCCATTATCCGTTTTCTCCCTTTTGCAAAAGGCAACATTTTATGTTTTTAGGATAATGATTTTTTATGGAGATAACTTTTTTGGTTCTTTGTTCACTCAAAACATTTCTTTTAGCTGACAATTTGAAGAGATGGAGAAGGAAGAAAGATTTGCAAAATGTTGTAAAATAAGCTACGAGCAGTGTAAGAATGAGGTGTGGAGTGGAATATAAGAAGCAAACCAGAGCAATAAATCACCAAAAGAAAAAAAAACTATATGTATTATTTTGTTTAAATTGAAATGCAAAATGTAATGGGTTTGTTTTAAGTACTTGATCACAATTAACTTTTGCTGAAATCTTATATTACATGTTTTTAATTTTTTTTATTTAACAGAGGATGTGCTACACTTCTGTTAAATTTGTTTATACCATACAGTGAACCAAAATCCTCTTTCTGTATGATATATTGGTTGAGAAAGAAAGGCAGGGAGTGGGATGGCTGGCTCTGCGATGAGTGATGTCTACCCCCTAGATGCTAGACTATCACTACCCTCTTTTTATACATTTACAGGCTAAACAGGTTAGCTAGAAAGGCGCCTATTTACACTAAAAGTGACTTGTCACATATTTTTGTACATTTTGTTATAATAGCTATTCTAGTATTTTGCCATGTGTATTTGTGTAAAATGGCACATTCTGGCTCATAAAGACATATATGTTAAATGGCAAGTCTTCCTAGTTTGCACAGAGGTGGTAGAGATGGATTGTCAAATGTCTTAATCTGTCAAGTTGAATGTTTCTTATTCTTTTCTTTAGGTGAAAGATCTAGCATTAATCACCAAGGTGATATACAATTGTAAATAAGTGCTATGGTGGTTATATGGTATGATCCAGTAAGTGATTTGGAGAATGCATCCAATGGACAAAATCTTTGAAGGGATTTTATTTAGAAACAGGGTTTGACAGATGATTTCCTCAAGGTTTGCTCGTGTTATTACAGTTAGTACGTTATTACAAAACAAGTTAATGTAATGCTCTTACCGTCCAACACAGCAGGTTAATTCGCATCCTTTGGTTTTTGTAAGGGTTCTACGGTCGTGCAGATGTATCATCTCTCTGGTATCCTCTAACTCCGTCTGCAACTCCAGCATGGGCACAATCCCATCTACTTTCAACCGCAGATTGTGAGGTTTTCCTAGCAGTACTCCTGTGCAATTCTGTCATCCACGTTTATTTAGCTTCGGAGGCACTGATCTCGCAACCTTCCAGTTAGACTCGTTAGTGCTGCAAACTCACCTCAACATGTTCTACACATAATGCTAGAATATAGTTGCCACTTTTTGTTACTGCAAGTACTGCACTGCAGAACTGTCGAGAAGGAATTGCAAGCGGCCAACTGGGAGAAGAAGGCAGTCTGGGGTAAACGCAAACAGTAAGGCGAAACCGATGAGAAATCGTCATTCATCCTGGGGATCAAGCTGCTTCGGTAATTTATGCACCATTTTTTTCTTTATTCTTTTCTCTTTCTTTTGTTCAGTTTTCGTTCTTTACTCCCGACTTCAATACTTTCTTGAAAACATCTTTCACTACTTTGACTAATTATTCCTTTGGTTAATGTCAAGGTGAGTGCCTTTGTCATTACTCTCCCCTCTCCATGCACTATACTTGTAGTTATCTTCCTTAGTGCCAGGAGCTTTATTTGTTCGTAACTTGCATGTCCCCATCATTAATCCTTCAACTGCTGCTTTCAAAAAAAAAAAAAAAACTACAGCCTCCGAGAACGTAAAGTGGAAAGTGTTCAGTTTCATGGCATCAGTAAACTGCGAGGACAATATTTTTCTAGTTTCAATGCCTAGGGGATCGATGAAACAGTGCCTGAGAGATCTTGGGAAATATATTTCCAACACCCCCATTCTCCCACTCATTTATCGCCGAGCCTTTTATGTCTTGAGGCACGCTTTTTGTAGCTTTTGTGTCTATAAAGGTAAAGGAATCGTGGTTAATAACAATTGTCGAAATCGCTTTGCTGTCGTGCGTTCAGTGACTTTCCCAGAGCGAAACAAATATTTCTAAGACGTGTGGTCCGTGAAGACACAAGATGGCTGGTACGTGGTGTAGTTGTCTGCATCATCACTGGCGAATGTTCTCTTCAGCCAACGAAAATACTTAGCAGTGTCACCGACCGCTGAAAAGCCAGCGTGAGGACTGTTCAGTCAGTTGACTGTTGTTTTCCACTAACGTCCCCTGCCAGTCGCAGTCATAGCAGCAACGACGTTTGGACAACGAACGAAATTTGGAATTTTACAAACAAAAAAATAAACACGAAAACGCAACAAAATCACCGCTAAATCACAAGGTGAAACGAACAAAAAGGCTTTTCCTGGGTGGCATTGTCTAACTCCAGCTCTACACAAACGCCATGACTTCTCTCGTTCCGTGGATGGGTTTCCTCGTTTTTCTTATGAAAATTAAATCAGCTGCGCCGGGTAAGGCAATCTCAAAAAACTTTTCCGGTGGATGGGACAACTTTAGGAGGGCCCAGTCGGCATTGACATGATGTTATGGATGCTGTGACATATACCGAGACCGGAATGATAAAACGATCCTAATACTAACCCTAAACTAAACCCGAATCCTTACTCAACCTTTAATTCTTCGTCTCATTTGTAAAAGATGTCATGGGGCCCACTAAAGTTGTATCTTTTTTCTATTAAAAAAACCCAAAACGCACTATGTCTCAAAAAAGTGTAGTTAATTGGCGAGGTTACTTGTATTTGGATACTTAACAAGGAACTAATCGCAGTATTCTCGTCAAGCAAAACGCTGTCGTTGTGAATTAGTACTTCATTTTTCTCATTCTTGCAGTCGGCCACTAGCAACTCATTTTCATCTCAGCACCCTCACTTATCTCTTCATCCCCCTCCCCTTGTCACTAGGTTATCAGTAACAGAGCCTCACTGATATAGTTTTAATGACACATCGGATAAAACAGAGCTCGTCAGTGACTGACAAAATATGCATCGAAAATATTTTTAAATGTCATCAGGCAGTGGAAACCTAATCTCTTATTGAGTGGGGGCCTTAGAATCAGTGAACAGTAATTGTTTCATGGATTGTTGATTATCCTATTAATGTTCAGTAATAAAAACATTTTGTCTCAGTTCACATCCTTTGGGTGTAAACACCTCCTATAAAGTCTTGACTAAAACAAATAGCGGACAACTTCAGCACATTATATTGAATTAGACATAAACTGTTCTTTATGTAAAATTTACCGCCCATTACTTTTTTTCACAAAGTCATTGAAGACAAAATTTATTGAGACGCGCACGTGTCTTTTTTTAAAATTTGGTTTACAGTTATCACCACGAGTGCTGACCCAATAAATTCTCATTTGTGATATAATATCAAAGGTAAATTTTGATCCATCTTGACAAGATAGGAAGAGAGGGGTGGGGCGCAAGGCACCCAGCCCTGTAAACAGAAAAAAACAGCGTGCGGGAGACGAGAGCTGAACACAGGAGAGGCAACCCTCACTGTATTAGTGACAGGCACTAACCAGACCCTCCGACAAGATAAGAAAAACTAAATTTAGTAGACAAGCAAAAATAATATACACGATTAAAATGATTAATAATACTACTGGCTAGATATTATGACACGATCGATGTGGTATATATATATATATATACACTGATAATCAAGAAGATATTAAATGGTTACTTTCGTTATTGCCAACGCATTCCTCCCATAGTTTTATTATCTATAAATTACCTGAAGACACAAGGAAGATATTTGCACACGCCTAATTCATGTACTTTTAAGAGCCGCTTAAGTTTTCTTTCTGTTCTAGACTCATTAACACAATACAGTTAGATTTTTTTATTTTTGGAAAAAGTTCTCTGTCACATATGCGTCATGTCGACTACTGCGAAAATATAAAAACAAATCAGTAAAAATTTGCATTGAACAGTACCATAATTTATTAGCATTATTATTGTAGCAGAGTGTTTATGAGCTTTAGCTTTGCCCATTTTATGTAAACCGTGACGCCGCCCCACACATACTAAAAATGATATGAGATAACGGCGGAATTCTCGTGAAACTGATTTCCAAAGTCAAAATATAAACTTTTAAGACAGAATCATGCAGGCCGTTAGTTTTGCACCACTTTAAAACGTCTCCACGGCGTCACCGTTACTTACATCTCTAAGTACTTAGCTCGGTAGTGGCTGTGGCTAATTGCTACAGTAATGGCCTAGTGGGGACTGACGCCCTTTCGTTAATCGACGAAGTCTATGACCTGTGTCTAAGTCGCAGAAATGCCAAGTTTGGAGACAGTCGGAGACACCGGGTATTTTCTGAGTCCTGGCTACCCTCAGAAGTATCCGCCCTATCAGAACGTGGTATACAAGGCGTACCTGAGGTCACCGGGCCCCCAGTGGGTGAGAATCTACCTCAGTCTCGACCTGCAGAACAGTAGCGGTGGCTGTAATGATTACATCAGAATCAACAACGGACGGCGCTTTTGCGGCAGAGGAGAGGGTTATCACGACAGTAAGAACTGCCTGGACACGATGCGGCGTGTGTGTGTGTGTGTGTGTGTGTGTGTGTGTGAGAGAGAGAGAGAGATGCTTCTCATGAATATAAGAACTGTCTGGACACGATGCGGCGTGCGTGCGTGAGGAGATGCTTACCATGAATATAAGAACTTTCTGGACACGATGCGGCGTGTGTGTGTGCGTGCGTGTGTGCGTGCGTGAGGAGATGCTTACCATGAATATAAGAACTGTCTGGACACGATGCGGCGTGTGTGTGGTGCTGTATGTGTGCGTGCGTGCTGAGACGCTTACCAAGAACTGTCTGGATGCACGAATGAGTGTCGCAATGTTTGTAGGGAAACATCTGTGCATACGATTGTCTGTGTGTTTATACGTATGTCTGTGCGCTATCCGTGAATGTGCGTGCATGCGTGAAAGCACATGAGAGGTTTAGACAGGCGTGTACCTGTTAATATTTATGTTTGTGTGCACGTATGGCTGGATGTCTATCGTACCCCCCAGTACAAAGCTGGGAATCTGACCTTTCCTTTGGCTATTTTCAGTTTTTTTGGAAGGCACCGAATTTTCTCTTCTCTTCCGTTCTGACTATACCATTGAGTGGACAGGTTTCAACGTGTCATATAAAGTAATAACAGGTACGTAACTATCTACATTTTTCTTCATTTTTTTCCCCCATGATATGGTACAGAGGGACCTTACCTCTATACTTTAGACGAATTCTAGCTACACCTCATATATGAACTATAGCTACATACTAAATATACTCTAACTATAATTAAATACTATAGGTGATTACTAGCTACAATAGACGAATTCTAGCCAATAGTTCTATACTAAAAAATATCCTGACTATACAGAATATAGACGAACCCTTGCTGTAGACTTGAAGCAGCGCAGGATCCACTAAAACCAATGCAGACGATCACATATACAAACCACTCGGAGGTATATTCAGGCAACGATGTCACGGATAGGTGACATGGATAAAAGCACGGGAGAATGCAAAGAAGTGTAGTGAGCGTGTTGTACTGATAAAGCGGGATGCACGGGTTGGTCGTTTGTGAGTTGTAGTTTGTATGGAAGGTTCGAGAAGGATGAATGGGGAGAATATATAGAAGGCGGTCGCCAAGTGAGGTCGATACGATAGGTGCCAAGACACCTTACGTGGAGAGGAGAAAGGCGAGACTGAACTACCCAGATAGCCAGCCATATTGAGACAACACCCCGTCGACCCCAGCGCCGACGTGAGGACTGTGCTAGTGTCTGCCGTTCTTCCCCCAGAGGAGGTACCGGCCTGAAGACAGAGAGCGGGAGAAGAGCGGGACGCCAAGAACTCTGTGCTGTGCTCCACAGAGAGAGAGAGAGAGACCATCTCCCGTGGGTACAAGCGAACACTAACCCAAGAGATTGTGTTCAGAACAGCACACAGGCGCTCGTCCATTGGGGGCGGCGCCGGCAACGAAATCGAAAGTTTGCGCAAGAGCAACATTCTGTCCTTTTGAGGGCAGCGTTCCGAGGAGTGGTGTGGTGGCTTCACCTCCTTAGGACGGAGAGAAGGACACATTTAGTTCTTCGTCCCATCACTGAACTGTGACCTGACAGGAACTGTGAGTAGAGCAGTTGTTAGTGGCTGACCGCCGCGGTTTGATGTTATATTGAGTGGAAGTATTTACTATTTGTATTACTGTCTAGACTCTAGACTCTAGAGTAAGGGTATGAGTGTGTGATAGTGAATGTATGAGGAGGGTTGCAACTTTTTCTGAAAGAAAGCGAGAGTGTGTGTAAGAAATATGGCAATGGGGTTATTAAATGTGACGGGGTTTGCGTAGTGACCGATCGAGTTTTGTTTATTTTGGAAGGAAAGAATGCGCAAATGTCCGACTGACTGGGTGAGCGCGTGTTTGTGATCCCGTCAGTGTGTGTGTGTGTGACAAACGAGATGGCTTACCTTTTTTGTACTCAAACTCCAAAGTAGGAGCAGGAAGATTATCGCCCGGGACTATAGTGATAGCTGGACAATGGAGTTATTTGGAGTGCAAGAGTTAATAGGATTATTTAATTTTTAAAAAATGCACAGGTATGGTCGCCTACAGGGGCAACTGTCATGAAACAAAGGAAACGTTACCTCGGGGTGAGCTTTGTTCCGCAAGCGTTGCGGGGGTCCTGTTAATGGAAACAGACGCAAATAGAAAAATCCGGCTGACAATACAGTAGTGACCTAGGAAGATAGCTTATGGGGGGAGGGGCAAACTTCATGCTAACAGTGAACGACGTTCACATTTTTGCCTTCTCAGTATCATTTTTGAGGGGGTGGTTGCCTTCCCCTCCCTGGTTCCTGTTGTATAGTGTCTCGGTTCTGCATACAGCCCACAGTTGTGGCTACAGACGGCTAGGCAAGGCTACAGCGCTGAACATAGATAAACCCGGGGACAGAAGTGTACGTCTGCTTCGTAACTGCAGCCCCGGGAAGACTAATCAGAGAATTTTGACACCTACCACTTTTGGCCTTAAGGATAGTCTCATCTACGTAGGGACCCAGCTTGATGTTTTCGGTCATTGACACTCTCCTTGGAATGCTTCCTTTTCAGATCAGGAAAGGGTTAAAGAGGAGGCACAAGCAATTGTCGAGGCAAGACGCAACAGCACCAACAACACTTTGCGCTTTGTAGACTATGCGTCCTTCACGGAACTCCCTTTCTACCTCACATGGCAGTTCATTTTAAGTGGGGTGGTCAACCCGCTGATCATCGTCGCAGGGCTGCTAGGAAACACCTTGACCATCGTCGTCATGCGCAGACTTAAGTCTGAGGCGTCGTGCTACCAGGTGTACCTGATGGCGCTAGCTGTATCCGACTTGGCCGTGGTGTTGATTGAGGTCGCCTCCGACTGGCTCTCCTTCCAGTTCGGAATTGAGCTGCAGGTCACCAACGTCGTGCTGTGCAAAACCCAGCCATGGATGGTGTACAGCTTCGGGACGCTGTCCTCCTGGCTGTTGGTGGCCACGACGGTGCAGCGCTCCCTGGCCGTGCTGCGACCGCTGAACGTCAACGTCATCTGCACGACCAGGCGAGCGCGTGGCCTGGTGATGTCCCTCGCTGTCGTCATCTTCGCCGCGCACAGCAACCTGATGCGCGGCTTCGACATCATCCAGCGGCAGGGCGCCTACGCCAACACGACGACTTGCGAGATCCCCATCGCGTACGATGAGTTTTTCGCGGCTTGGAGCGTGGTCGACCTGCTCGTGTCCTCTCTGGTGCCATTCTGCCTGCTGGGCGCTAGCAACGCCGTCTTGGTGTGGACGCTGGCCAGGTCCTTGCGGCACGCCCGGCGGCAGCTGAACGCCGCACCGCAGGCTCCGCGCGGCGGCAAGAGAGCGGAGAAGGTCTCCTCTTTGTCCTTGACCCTAGTCATGCTGTCGCTAGTCTACTTCATCCTGACATCACCAGTCTGCGTGCAGCTGATGCTGGAGAACTTCAGCGAGCCGCCGACTGATCGGATTTCTATGGCCATTCACGTTGTTATTCTGGACGTATGGCGCTGTCTGTGGCGGGCCAGCTTCGCGGTGAATTTTTACCTGTACCTGCTGACCGGCTCTAAGTTCCGGAACGAGGCGTACAGTATGGTTGTCGCCTGTTCTGGGAAATGGAAGTGTGTTAAGCCCAGCGTGTCGCAGACTACTGGGACTCGTGAAATAACTTCGAGTACATGCCATGCTTAGTTAAATACACACGCACGCACGCACGCACGCACGCACGCACGCACGCACGAGACCCTTAGTCAAGTACATCCGTCTTGCAGGCACACGTACATTTGAGAATTAATGCAGACAACCTGAAACGTATTGCTGTAGCCCCGGAGACATAGCAGTCCCTCTTCAAAAGGGGACAGAAGTTACACATCCTATAGAAGACACTTACACACACTTTATCAAGTTCTGCTAGACAGTAACGCTAAACTTTGTCTCCTTCCATCGAAAGTTAAGAAATTAGAAGGGGTCAATAGTCTAGGGTCAGAGTACGTTTGTTGATTTATATTAATGCACAAGAAATAATCAGTGCAGGTCCTAATCAAATAATTGAACATGTAATCAGTACCTGATATGAAGTTACGAGGATTACCTCACCCCGTGGAACGAGACTTAGAGTTTATTCATCTGTTACATTACACATATGAGCTCTCGCGCAGTTAAGAACAAACGACAAACTGAAGCTAGCTTTCGAAGCCACCCACCCCACTTTCACATCTTCAAAGGGGTGGATTACAGGTGCAAAACATAAAGTCCCCGCCTGTTATTTCCGAAGCGGTGGCGTGCATGACGCTGAAAGTATTTACAAAATACTTACATTGCCAGTATTAATTGATATCTAAAAGGTAAAGGTCATCCCATAACCTATTCAGGTCGTAGGGGAGTGAGGTGTTAGAGACCCCACTTTTCTCTGGGCCAGCTTTTACATGAGGGTGGTGCCAATCTCCTCTCCCTCGCTGCCTTACCTTCCCCAACCCTCTATGGAGTCAGGTACCCATTCCCATCAGCTGGGTCGACTGGGGAAAGTTTGCTGCGCTTATCGGGAATTGATCCAGCGCGCTCTCGGTTCGGAAGCCAGCGCTCTAACCACTCGGCCATCCGCTTCCCCATTGATATCTGCAAATAAAAAAAACCTACGAGGTACACTAATTCTGTTCACAATTGACACAATTCTTTGTAAAGTTTTGCTGCATCATTACCCGATTTGTAAAAAAAAAACTAAATATCAAAAATGAGATTGAAATATTCAAGTAAGTATTGATAAAGGGATATTCGTGCACAATAATTCTCCGATCGACTTTAAGGTAATTACAGAAAGTGTCTTTGGGTCATGTGATGTTATAGTTTTTTTTAAATATGGTATTTACATTAAGGTTTGCTTTGTTCTGACGGTCTGCGTCGGGTCGACCTTTCATCGAAATTATTTACCGTGATTAAAGTTGTGAAATCAGCGCGTTTGTAAATACGAGTGAGCCCAACTCTCGCACCCACACCTGAGTGCATTATTTTTATAATTATTATCACCCCTTTGTTTACGGTGGCAGAAAAGGATGATAGCATACATCAGTAATATTAGTTCTTGAGGGTTGTTCACTCTCTACTCCTACCACGTGTTTTTCGTGATATTTTGCACTATGTAGCAGAAGCACACAACGAATGGGAGATTGATCAACGGAGCGGTAAAGGAAATATAAGGAACAGGTTACAGGTGTTTTCAGAACCTACCCACTCCTCTCCGCAATAAAGCAATTTTTAAAGTTCATAAGTGAACTAATGAATGCATCAAATCACGGATGTGTTTAGGTGGATTGCTGTCTGTTTGCCGAGACCAACGCTGAGCCTCTTGCGAAGTCCTCCGCTGTTAGTCTCGGCGAGCCTTAACAATAAATATGAATAAACCGGAAGCTATATCCTCCAAAGCCTCGTTCTAGTAGTTAAACTGAAACGTGACTAAACCGTAACCAGCCTCGTTCTATGACTTCACTGAAAAAAATCGTCTGCAAGAAGTCCAGTAATACAAGTCCGTGATCAAATGAAACACAAAATGAATAATATATGAATATTGCATAGAATATTCAGTATTTAAATATGTGATATATCAAGCAATATTTCAGCGATTTTATTGTGGTTTTTTTTAATATTTTGAACGCAGTTTTGAAAGGATGTTCTACAAATTTGTTGTCGAAAGTGAGTACTACTGTTCAGTGCTTAATCAATTTTGGACCAACTCATGTGGACACTGCCCACCAATCAATGGTCGGTAAGAGAAATGAGACGAAGCTTGTCGGGACTCGTGAAGAGTTCTTTTCCAATGTGCCTTAGGTTCTTGAATCAAAGAGGTGCCAGCAATACTCGTGAGAGATTACGTTGACATAAATAACTATGATTTTATTTAAAATATGTTACTATAATTAATGCGATTGTATACCTAATGTATGGACTCGCAAAACGACATTGCCGACTTCGCGGTCCTGCAGTGTATATAATGAATGAACGCGCGCCAATTTGAGCATGGGTATTACCATGGATACAACCCAGTGAGGAGAGGTGTAGCATGGACTGCTTTTCCCTTAGTAGCAAAATTATTCTGAGCCCTTTGAAATTTATCTGTTAAGGAGATCAACGAGTAAAGGGTTGCAGTAATCTAACCGGGACGAAAGCAGACAAGAGTTTTGGGCGGCAGAAACTGACTGGAAGGGTCGGATGTCACTGATGCTGCGAAGGTCAAAGATGGACTTACACACTGCACTGATGCGAAATTATGAGATAATGATACGTCGAGGATAATTAACATCCCATATTCCAGACGGTCTGCGAAAGTGAGATGTAAACCCCAGAGAATGTAACAGTGGTAGAGGATGGCACACATTTCATTTGTAGAGGCTGTTGGAATGACCCTACGTTTTGTCGCCATTCATTTTCCGTTTGTTGATCCAGATACCAGGCTTTCACAGAATCCACAGTGCCAGGGGCTAGCAACTGTGTGTCATTAGTGCAGTGTGATAGTGCAGGCCCAAGCAGCGGATGCTGGGACATGAGCTTACACACGTGTTTGTAAACATATGTGAGAGTAATAGCACTGTAATATAATTATGTACAAACATTGTCATGGCCAGTATTAAAGCTTTTTGCAGGTGTACGGAGAACGTGATCGCTTCTTAGTCTGTCACATTGTCGTAAAACAAAGGACTATGAAATTAAACGATCACAAACGAGATATTGAAATTTATTTCCTTGCTTTCTGTATTTACGTGTCGTTGTGCTCTTTCCCTAGTCTGTCACGCGCGCACGCGCGCACGCACGCACGCACGCACACACACACACGCAATTCTGCAAAAATATTGTTTAAGCTGTTTGATTCGCAGATTGCGCCTATATTGTTGCACACCTCGGAAATATGGGGACAAAATAGAGTAGCGATAGCAGAAAAGGTCCATCTTGTTGCGTGTTAAAGTTTCCTGGGTGTCTCAGTAAAAGGTAAGGTATGACAGGGGTAAGTACATGTCTTATGTATACGTGTCGTAACCTAAGGGGCATTAGGTACGTATGATGGACTCGTAGTTAAAACCTTAACTACACTCTCGACGACTCCGTCATCCACACCGACATAACTTGTGCGCGATGCACTTCCACTAAATTGGTAATTAGCAAGAACCATCACACTTACTCGAGCCCCTAGCGCACACCCCCAATAAACAAACACAACGCAATTTTAGTGGAACACGTTAATTATTAATAATAAAGACTGCCGAGAGTTACACCAATATTTTGATAATAAACAATGTAAGAAATGTAAATTCTGTATCCTGGCTAATAGTCTAAGGCGTCCCGTTAATTCTAACTTCCTATTGCTGATCCAGATAACTAGTGAGTCATGGAAACCCTATCTTTAACTACATACACATCATTCTCTTCACTCGTTCCCGTACACATTCACTCGCTCTATACATCACACATTCATACGCCACTTAGCCTTGCTGTTGCCGCGTGGAATAGAATGGTCCGTTGGTATGAACGATTGTCTTTGATATACGGGGGGGGGCCCTCCCGATGCAACGTAGAGGGGATGGCGATTGATTAGCCTTTGTCCTCCTTGTCTCGGGCGGCTCTCCCTGGCACCACGACGTAGAAGAGATGGTGGCCGGCTGGCCGTTGTCTTCGTTGTCTTGAGTGGCTCTGTCTGGCACCACGACGCAGAAGAGACGGTGGCCGGCTGGCCGTTGTCTTCGCTGTCTGGAACTTCGCACTCGACGACTTGTAAGGAGTTGGAACGAGCACTCACGCGTACCGTCCCCTTGCACGGGTGTGCACTCCCTTCTCTGTCACCAGTAGGCCTGAGGCTTCCACCGATGAGACTAGCGCCTAGTTTGTGACCAGAGTAACTTATCCCGCTGCCGAGAGTTGCACGGCGACTGCAGGGATAGAGGTTACTCTCCTTGACACTCTGTTTCAAGAGTGGGCTGCACACCTCTTCACAAGTCCCTTTACCACGTCTCGTGCCTGATGGTCGTAGACAGGTGCTAGCTGACTTTACTCAAAGTCTTTCTCTCTCGCGTTGATGCGATCACTTCGAGAGTTTGGTGGCGAAGCCCCGATTCTGGGTCCCACACAAAGTTAAATTGCCGGTTTCGACAATAGCGCGGCACAGGATTGGTCAGTCACACTCACAACCACGCTCATCATTCATTTGTCCACTTAAATACAGCCAATCATGCATCACCGCTAGTGCGAGACAATGACAGTCCCCTGCCCAGCCTCTGGAATCCATCCCTACCTGAATTCACAACCCTCGTCCGATTAAAATTGCCAATGAGTGGACTTGCCGAAATCCGAGAGGCGCTACACCCTCCCTCACCTGGGCTGACCGGCGTCCGCAGGTACTAAAGAGTTGGGCTACGGGAACCAGAGCTGGCGCTATACGCCCTCGATTAACGGACTGTCTTCCCGTCCCACATTCCACGTTCTTTCGTGACAATATGTCCTGTTTGATACAAATCTGAGAGATAAATATTGTACAAGATTGAAGGAAGGACCTTATCTTCTCAAGCAACAATATAGCAGCATCAGTGAGTTGGTAATTAGACGATTTGGATTTTTTATATTCTTGATGGAAAAACGTCGTTTGACGATGAATTGTTAAGCTGTTTGGTAACTGACCAAGAGAAAATATCTGGTGGAAGGGTGTTGGTGTGTGAAGATGTAGAGGTGAATGCATGCATAAGGAAGGCAAAGATTGAATGATGGACCAGGGCGGGTATAGGGGCGGCGGTGGTGGGAGGGGGGGTGAAAGGTATTATAGGAGTTTACAAGTGGGTGTACAACCTTAAAATCTTTTCTAGTTTGTCTTTGCTGTATAATTATATGTGGATATGAGTGTGTGAAAATATAGATGAATTATGAAAATTTTGGTATATTTTAAAAATTTGAGGTTCTCGCACCCTTTCTGTAGCCAATGTGCTTCGAGCAATAAAATATATGTTTATCTCTCTCTCACTCTCTCACACACACACACACACACACTCTCTCTCTCTTTGGTTCCTTTAACATTAACCCTTAATTTTGTGACAGACCTACTGTTGTCTTGAAAGCGTAATCCAGTTCCGACATGGGAAAGCACTCGTAACTGAACACAAAGGACACTAACCTTGACCGGGTTAAGTCCCTTTGACATAGCAGACTGGGGGAAACCAGGGGCCAGTTGCACAATATGTTTCTAAACCTTAAAACTGTTCTAAAGAAGCAAAATCTCTTCTCTGCCATTTAGATGCATTGCACAAGACATTATAAAATTGTACTGACAGGACGGAAAGTCAGACTTAAACAAATTATCTTACTTAAAGCAGTTTTAGTTTTAAAAATTCTAAAATTCTGGTGTGCACTTTAAACTAATTATCTGAAAAGAGTTAAGGCCTAAAAGTGTTTAAAATTAGAAATGTGTTGTGCAACTGTCCTCAGGACATCTGCCACTGATTTAAGTGTTTACTGTTTTAACCCCCACACACACACCCACCCCCACACACACATACCAAAAAAGGACAAACATCCCAGCAAGAATAACAGTGTATGTTATATTTGAGCATAGCAAGTTTTTTTACGTAGCTCTTTCACCTTCTGTATACATGTATATAATACTGTACACCGAAACAGTACAAAACGCGAACATAGAGGGTACATTGCTAAACACTTGTCACCAGAAATTGCGGCTAAATGTTAAGGTCCATTTCGTAATGGAAATATCAACGAACATATCAACCAGCCAGTTTTCATCATTTAAGATGTATTTTACTCCGCTGCTACACTGACAAGAAGCTTTAGATTTCATATATTGTTTCGAGACTATGTCAGGATCGAAATTCATTCCTAGCAGCTTTTCGAACACGAACATGGAGATAATTTGTTTCAGTCATCACGGACATCACTTTAGTCCAGCCTGTAAAGCTCTTTGTTGGTAAACACGTCACATGACAATGACACGTGACATTTCAAGCAAGGAACTGAAAGCAGCTTCCGCCAATAATTTTTCGATAATCACAATAAGATAAAAACGTATCTTAACAAAACCTATTTTTAAAACAAACTGCCACAACCACTTGTAGACAACTTGCTCAGGAGGTTTCACAATGTATGCAGATATAGTTCCAGATAGAGAACCAGTTCCTACTGATGACTTTGATACATACAGATACATTATAATACCATATACGGAAGTACATTTGCAAAATCCGGATACAGCAATACTTTCATCTCATTCTGTGCACGAACGAAGCTGTCTCAGCAATTAACTAAGTTCTGTTGTTCACGGGAGTTTTGATAAATAGCCATGAATGTCCGGAAACAAACTCGCATATTACCATAACCATACGAGATAATCGGGGTGGGGCAGGGGAGAGTGGTTCATCGTGTCAAATACACGGCATGTAAAATACGCGGTCTAACCCTCTACATCCGGGTTCTTTTCTAGGTACAGAATCAAACCGGCCTCGAACCTCATACCTTTTGCTCCATGTCAACCAATGGGTGAAGAAAGATAAAGATCAGTGGACCAAAAGCCAGATAAACGGACACTGGAGGACTTAAAATGTCTTTAAAAGACCAAAGAAAAAAACCCTTAAACTATACTCACTAAGCTATGCTCTCTCTCTATATATATATATATATATATATTACTTTAAAACGTTCAGCCGACTTTAGAAACATTAAAAATAATTGGTATAACATCACGGATAAAGGACAAAGTATATTTTGTCTCCAACTGTGTCTCTAATTTCGCATTAACCCCTTCAGCACATGTGTCTTCACCAAGTCACGGCAGACCGCCTGCTGTTTTTTTTTTAAGAGTTCACACATATACTTAATAACATCTACACTGTGTCTTGCGTGAACCTCACGTCTAGATACCCGCTTCTTAACAGTGAACACATGGACTAGACTGTAAGCTTGCAAAACTGCGCAGATGCACAGTCATGCGAGCATCACACCCTACAAAATGCTCTACTAACGAAGCAAAATTTGGTTATATGTTTTCGGATTATATCAGACTTTAAATCCGTTTTCTAAAAAAAAAATCCCTTGCTTCAGGAAATCATTCTCTCTCTCTCTCTCTTGCTCGCTCTTTCTCCCAACAACTTATTTTTTAAGCCTGCTTTTATGGTGCTTTGCAATCGCCACGATATGCAGACACTTCCAGTTTGTTTAATTACGCTTAATCTACTTGATTTTCCTTTTGAGGTAGCTTCAGCTGGTAGAAGTAAAAATAGTGACTAAAGATAAGAATTGTTTATAATTTTAACCTTTTAAAAAATCTTTTTATACATCATAGCACATATTATAAAGAAGCACCGTGTACGATATGACTAGATACGAGTCTTGAACCAGCAGCAGTTTTTCTTTCCACACCTACGCCAGCAGAAAGTTTCTTTCTTGCAGGCTTTACTTCATTTTTTTTTTAATTTGCTCGCCAGTTATAACTTTCTTTTTAGACTTTTGCTTCGAGATATGGGGAAAATTAATGTTATATGTTAAGTCGAAAATGTTCAGGAGACGAAACTCTATCTCTGATGTTAAAGAGGTCACAAACTTCTCATAGTTCTTGTTAATCTCTTGTTTAACAAAATTCTTAACCTATATCAAGCAAACACGATAGCTCGATCAATGAGTTTTTAAATATAAAAAAAACAGAAATATATAAAACAGTATTCGCCGACTTTGGAAGGTTAAGCTGGGATCAAATATTATATTTGCTTTTCCCTGTGTCAAGAGCTTACAAGACAAGGCTGAAAGTAATTCATGTGTTCTAGCTTGGTGGCCCACACGTGGTTTCAATACTTTACAATACTTTATTTGTTAGTTAGCGGTCGAGGGCGTTCAACGTTTAACCATCACTAAATGGCTTCCTCCCTACCGACATTAAAGCTGACGTCATCCCCACCGACATTAAAACTGCGCCGATATTTAAAGCCAAACAGCGAAGACCTGATTTGCTCAAATAAGAAACAAGACTACGGTATGTGGGGGAAATGGCGCTAGCGTTCTGAGTATCTGAAATCCGCGGTCGATTTACTTTTAAGTGATGTACGTTGCGAAATGGAAGACTGTTCGCATTCTAATCTCCTTCCTTCCCTCCGTCCCTTTCCTCCTCCCTCGAAACCTCCAACCAAAATCCTGATGTTTCTCGACTAGTACTCACGTTTCAGGCCTGCGATTCCCTGATAAGCGGTTAACCCCACGGCTCTGATCAAAGAGAGTCATGCTGTGACTAGGTCCCACCTACCTGCCAAGCTGTGAGCACGCGAAGTTAGGTCACTCGGCTCATGTGGGTGGGTCAAGGTTGCACGCGCGTGAAGGGTGAAGGACGTTTTGAGCTCACGGCGGGTGTGTGTGTAGGGCCACCCAAGGTGGTTTGACTTTCCCCATTCCACGCTGACTTTTTTGTTTTGTTTTATTTTTTTCAAGCGATCAACCCGTAGTGGGCAGTAACTAAAGGATTACGCGTACACACGGACTTCTACAACCGTTATGCTCGCTCAGGCGACCAAGTGACCTCGCTGCGATAACAAAGCCATTTCTACTTAACACTTGTTCATTTCATGATAAAATTTGAAAACAAATTTGTCAACACATGAAACAACATCATATTGTTCATTTTCGGTTTGCTTTTAAACAAACAACGTCATCAGATGAGCTAACAATTAGATGGTTCCAAACACTGATGAACTTTTGGGAAACCACAGGAAAGGATGCAACAGTAAACAGGTAAGATCGCATCAGTTTGTTTTTCTTGTTTCTACTGAACGCGAGAGACCAGTTTCTCTATAATCCACATTTGAAGAAGAAGAAGAAAAAAAAACCAAACCCACACAAACATACCATTGAGTTGAGATTTATAACATGCATGAGAACTGTTTGTGGGTCGTCTAACAAAGACGCCAGAAAGTTGTCTTTCTTAAAATGGATTATTCGGTGTGTGAAAAACCAAGGACCCACCCTGGCGCGATAAGAAGGCAGGGGGGGGGGAAGAACTCTAGGTACTTCCGCCACACACACCCTTCCCAGGCGACCTCTCTTCGACGACAGCGGAGTGGTCACGTGACGTGGAGCCGGCCAACAGGCGCCGTGGCCCTGCGAGGTGGGGGCCTTGTGTCAGGCTGAGAGACTAGCACGCTAGGTTACCTCCCCTACGCCGTCACACCAATGTCTCCTGCTCCGCCTCGGTGGCGCCGTTCCTGCCGGCAGTCAGTTCCTCCCAGTGGCGCCATCTCTCGCGCTGCCAGGCCGGCGACCCCACCGGCGGGCTCAACAGGTCATCGTCATCGCTCCTTGACGAGCTGGTGTGGGGTCGCCGTCGCGGGCTGCGCTGGGAAAGCTGGCCCGCCGTCGTAAGCCCTGAGGGGACGGAGGAAGCCGAACGCCGGATGACCTGCGGGGAGGTGCCCCGCGATACTGACGGCGAGGGTAGCTTCCATTGCCCTCCAGAACAGTCGGAACCCTGCAGGCTGGAATGGTCGCCGGGAGACGACGGGTAGCCGCTACCGCCAGTGCTGGAACCACTGTTTTCGCGCACGTACGGCGGCCTGGGGATGACCAGGGTCCCGGAGAAGACCTCAGAATGGGGGCGCTCCCGTACAGGAGAAGGGGCCGCCACCACTACCGCCGGGGCCCCAACACCGTCCGAAACACCTGCCCGCACACCAGCAGCCGGAGGCGCAACGTCCTGATTCCTCCGCCGACCGGAAGTTACCCTCTGAACGACTTCAGGGTTGGGTGATTCCTGCGAAACAGTCACGAGGGATGGGCGGGTGACGGAGGCGGGCCGGCAGACTGGCAGAGTCCGTGGCGGGGAGGAGGTGGTGGGGGAACCCTGGGGGCTGGGTGACTGCGACGTGCGGTCAGGGACGCTGTCGACGCTGGAGGTGCGCTCGGCATCGGGCTGCGGTGAGTCCGTCCAAGGGTCGGCGCTGCGCGAGACCCGCAGTGGGCGGTGGACCGCACTTCGGCGCTGCGCCAGGCTCAGAAGGTCGGCGTCGCTGTTGGCGCTGTGCGGTAGTGACTGTTGCACTTCAGCGTCCTCAAATACGCTGCATGTTGACTCAGGGTCCGGCTCGATCCTGCACGTCCAGCAGACACTTACTGAAGTTCACACGGAAGCTTTTTGACGTTGAGGCAAACATTGTTATTCGAAAAAATAGAAGTTACTGACGCTCAAACAGACACTGATATTCGAACAGATACTAAGATTCAGGCATATATTTACTGATGTTCAAACAAAGCCTGACCCTCGAAGTTCACTGACGTTTTAAACACTAAACAGACCTTCACGTACAAAATAGATCTTGACATCTGAACAGATACATATTGACGATCACTCTTTCTTGTTGAAGTACTGACAGAGGAGTTCAGACAGAAGCCTTTTCGATGTTAAAAGAGACCCTGACCTTAGGTCAGACAGCCACATATTTAAGTTACTCGAAAATTAACAGTTTTAGTAGTTACACTGCAAAAAGTCAGAAGTGGTCAATCCTTCTGTCCACAACAGGTAAATAGGAATTTTTTTATAGACTGTTTACTTAGTGACAAGTAAAAATATCAGGAGGTAATAGGAAAGCCCCATCACTCACTGGTTTTCGTGAGCCAGTCGTCGGAGGGCCTTGTCGAGGTTCTCCTGATCCGCCTCCATCATCAGCCGCAACACCTCGTCACGCTGCTCGGCGGCGATCTGCACAATAAATACAACGTCTCACATCTCACCTTCTCACCTGACCACAGGTCATTTGGGGTTCCAGGGTCAGATTTCAAGTGTCTACCTTACCAAAGATAAACACATTGTCATCTTACCGCAAGAAAATATCTGAGAGTTTACCGGACCACAATTAAACAGTCTTAGATCCCAGAAAAAAAATTGCTAAACATTCGTGTCCACACCAGTCCAGCGTACCTCGAATAAGTCGTAGTGGTTGTCAATCATGTCCTTGACCACACTGATGACCTCTGCACTCTGCTCTGCCTGCTCTGCGCATTCGGCCATGAACTGCTTCTCGTTGACTGCGCGTGCGCGGTGTAAGACGTTGGGGCCGAACAATGTGGCCAGGTTATGGGAGTCCATCTTGTTGCCTGACACCTAGCGACAAATAACTCAGCTGAGGCGAGTGTCTGGCTCTTCTCCATTATCAATTTTTGACCTTTTCCTTTTACGTGCGTACCTATTAGTGTGTGTGTGTGTGTGTGTGTGTGTGTGTGTGTGTGTGTGTGTGTGTGAGAGAGAGAGAGAAAGAGAGAAAATAAAACGCGAAAAATATCTATATAGACCAATGTTCCGCACTTATAAGCGAGAAAGTGAGGAGAGAGACACACACACACACACACACAGAATATTAAATATAGCACTGATGCACTGATGCACCAAAGCTTCTTCAGCAGTTATGGACATGAAGCCTAAGGTATTAATGCAAACTAGAAAGAGAAATTTGGTGATAATAGTAACAACATTAATGTGTATAGCGCAATATGCGGTCAAAAGGCGAATTCATTGCTGACGAAAGCCTCTTCGCAGTCATTGTCTTACCTCCCGCCCTTTACTATCCGTTGAGTCTGCGGAATGTCGGTGCACTGTTGCCAGAAAACGAAGAAGAGCCCACAAGGTGTCGCGGTTCGCAGGCGGAAGTAACGTCAGCAACAACCGAACAGCCTGCGCCTGCTGCTCGCGGTCTTCCAGTTCTGGACAGAATGAAAATACGTCAGTTAAAGGCCTACATCAGAGTAAAATTCATAAAAACGATACTAAGCCGAGCTTATTACAAGTGCTTGTTCTCCAAAATCTGCGTCAATAACTCAACCGTGTTAACGGGTTGAGAGGACAGCATATGTTAATATCGCGCACTAGTATCATTAATGTGGCGCACTAACATCATTAATATAGCATACTGGATTCTGTGACACCACAGCTTCGACTTTGTACTTTGCGTAGTTTTTAATTTCAGGTTTATATCCCCAAAACGAAAGATAATGAACAGATATTCGATGAGATTTCGTGACCTAGATCTTGTACTGAGCTTAATTAAGAAATTTGAAAAAGTACGTCTTTCGATTCTCCACATCTTACTTGAGGTCTCCTCAAAACGGTATGCATGGCACTTAAACAGCAAACCGGTCAGTAATAAGCTAGATTAGACACTGGTAACCCCAAGCAACCATCAAGAGCTTATCAGACTTTCCCACGACACGGAGGGTTAAAACTTTCTTTCCTGCAGACAGCACATATTCTTTCATCTTACCCCAGTTCTGATATAATCAACTGCGTAACTGACGATCAGGACAAGACTTGCAACATCAAAGGAGTACAGCAACAGGCTGCGCTATTCTTGGTGGCCATCAACGACTATAACGAAATACACGTGTGTGCCATGCAGAGTCGTGATATGTCGAGGAATATCAGAGAGAGGCGGGGAGAGAGAGAGTGGGGGAAGGGATATAGGAACTTTCTAATAAAACTTTCTAACGACATTGTCTTGCTATCACTCTTGTGTGATAACGAACATGAACATGGCGCTTTTCCTGATGTTATACACTGGTGAATGCCTCAAAGATAAACGATCTTTGACTTTCGGATGAACAAGCCTGATGTTGTGAACAGTACTATCTATTGTGATGTGATCGAGACAGTTGACTCTAATAAATATTTTGGTACTTCCTTCGACAACCAGCTTGAATGGGATGCCAACACTGACATGATCCTCAGTCGAAGACAGCATCACCAGTACCTCCTACGGAAACTCGGGTCTTTCTCTGCCAGTTCTCTCATTCTCACTCGGTTCTATCAGTCCTTCGTTGAGAGTATCATCGCTTTCTCCTTCATCTATCGGTTTCACAAATTCTCCCTAGGGAACATTCTTATCTTCCTGGTTAATATCTGTTCCAAGTTCACTGGACCCAAGCAGAGAAACTCAGTAGTCTTAAGTAATCTTCAAATCCGTAGGAAGGCATCACGTGTCCTCACAGTTCCTGATTATGTGTTGTTATGTGAGATCTCAGTCTTGCGGTCTGTTCGCAGTTACACGATGCCTGTATGCAGAATGAATCGTCACCGAAGTTCATTTATTCCTTGTGCCATGCACTTGATCAGTTCCACTGCCGCAATGTTTGTGTCAACCTGAGGTGACCCAATGCACTGTACCTAGTGAACCTACTCTTGCTGTTTATATATATATATATATATAAAGAACGCATAAATGCAACTGTATATTCCTTGCACATAAGCAGCTGTAAATCTTCACTGTAATAGCCCCTGCAAGTCTCAGCAGTTAGTTTACAACTCGATATGGTACGGACAAATTACTCAGCAGAAAATAAAACCCTTCTGCTAGTCATCCCAGGTAATATTTATTTCAGTCTCTTCTTTTTTTTTTTTTTTTTTACAGGGAGGATAGTTCATACAGCGTCACATTTAGACCTGTAACCGTCCATCAACTATTTTTTCCTGCTACAGTGCGTTAACCTCGACGAAACTCAATATCTCTGACATGTCCTATTCAAATGAACGCGCGTGAGCCCCCTGATCCCTCCCCATCCATCCAACACGCACATTTTTTTTTATCTTGTTGGTAACGTCTCGTGTAACGAGACGAGGGATCAGGTATATACAAGTATACGAAGAAAAGATTGAAATAGTAGAACAAAGCTACAAAAGATAAGAAGGAAGAAATGAGAAGGTTAAAGGTGGTCGCCGCTGGAGACTGAGTTGTGTCGGTCGCTGACCTCGCGGGCTTCTGATCCCCTCCTGCACACCTTCTTTCTCTCTCTCCCCTCCCACTTAGCCACTCCCCTCCCAGTCTTTCCAATGCACTGCACAGCTGTCTTCGATCCAAGCGCCATTACAAGGCAGATCTCTGTCGATGTTGTCAGGAGACAAAGACTAGAGACTGGATGCTGCAAATCTCCGTCAAATGCAAAGAAATGGTTGTCAAATAATAATAAACATTGAGTCGACCCCATCTGATAATGGTTTTTAAAAAGGATAAAGATGGATCCTACTCCATTTATTCTCCCCCCCCTCTCTCTCTCTTTCCCTCTTTGTGTGTGTGAGAGAGAGAGAGAGAGAGGAATTTGGTAGGTGGGCATACTAAGTTCTCACGACCGAGGATACAGTACACAGGTTGCCTAGCATCTGGCCAACCGAGATTCCTAACGACTGCTACGGTTTATTTTAAAATGAAGACAGTGGTGGGAAGGGGGTGACGGTTAGATTGTGCACGAGAACGCGTGTCTGGTTACAGTTATCAGCAAACTCTCATGTGAAAATCTTCAGCATTCCACGGTCCTGTGTCAAATTACCTCTGGCAAGGAATGTTGTTATTAAGCGACTGACGAATTGTACACACACTGCAATGTCTTGAGTTTGGCATCCACAGGTTGTCCGCAAAAGTGTTAGACTCACAACGTTTTCTTCTACTGATGTGTCATCTCCTAGGTGACATTGTCATCTTTACAGGCGTCCCTCTCGCCATAATATTTACCGTACCGAACAAACAATATTGATTTAGTTTAGTTAGTTTGCTCCTTTCACCTGCTTGGTCGCGCGAGGGTGGTTGGGGTGGGGAGTGAGAAATGAAACACCTGACAGGGCCCTCCATCGCATCAGTATGGGGAGGTGGGTTACTCTATAGTCTATACTATTTCGGACCAGTTTCTGCTTGTCAGCCCCTATTTCCGTCTCCTTCCAAAATGCTAGAATATTTTTGGCAAGAATCTGTTGAGGAACGTCACGTGGTTTAATCATGGCAGCTGACTGTGGCAAGGAGTGGCTCCGAGGTATTTATTCGCTGCTCGTGTCCGGTCAAATCTTCAGGGGCCCCCGGTAGTGTAGTGGTTAAAACACTCACTTGTCACCACTGCAGTGAGCGACTCAGGGTTCAGATCTCGTCTCGGGACACTCTCTGTATGTGACACCTGTTCGCAGGGCTGGGCGGCGGGGGTTTTCTCCGGGTACTCCGGTTTCCTCCCCCCTCCCTTTCCCCCCATAGTGTGAAATCACCGCAAGGTGGAAGCACTTTCCAACTAAATAAACAAACAACAACAAGGTCAAATCTTATCCCGACTTCTGCTGCTGGAGATTTTCTCAGTTAAGTCTTGGAGGGGTTTTTTGTATTATTATTATTATTGGTGCCACTACGTGGACAAAAGAATCATTTGGAACTATCATAGGCGTATTTATGATCTTTGGAGGTCGTCTAGGAAAGAAGTAAAATTCAAATTTGTTCGCCAATAGTTCAGCCCTGCACCTTGACACTAATCATTTAAAGGAAGCAAATATGTGGACGACAACTGTTAAAAAGAGAGAGAGGACAGGCAGAAAAGGAGAGGGAGGCAGAGACTTACTGCGCGTGGCGACGAATGGCAAGTAGAGGTCACGTGTGAGGAGAGGCTCCGGCAGGTCCCTGAAGAATTCTTTCAGTAGGGCCCCGATGTCATGTGGATTATGCTCTTCTGTCAACTGCACGTCCTGCCCAGAGTCGAACTCCTCCCTCAGCTGTTGACGCCAGACAGGACAAAGCGGGTCAACAAACTTCACTTTACACGTTATACTCTTGGTTAGCCTAACGCTCGTAACGAAGTTTGTTTGTATGTATTACACGGGCAACTTCCACCAATCCATGCTTACCTGTTTCACCCGCTTCTTTGATGATCCAACACGAAATATTCCTAGTACATGTAAACCTGCAAAAGATACACGATAAAAACATGCGTTTTAACTGAGTTGTGGAGGAAGCAGGAACAACTGTATGCCATCTTGTTTTTACTCCTTCAAAATTTTTTCTGACTACAGTAATGCAATACTCTCCAGAACACCATTTCTCTCTTTCTGTGTGTGTGTGTGCTTATTTTTTTTTTTTTGGGGGGGTGGGTGCGCGTGGGCGTACGTACGCGGGTGCAGTGAGAGGAACATATGTCACACTAACTTACTGATCTAATATTATGTTGACTAGCTATGCGTCACACCGACATATATGTCACGATAATATGGTTTCTCATTTTAGCGACATGCCTAAAAGACATCATCTGCTCTTGTTCTCATTACATCACCCCGACTTCCTTAAAGGATGTAATCACGAGCACCGTGCACAGCCAGATATATATATATATATATCCACGCACAGCGCGCGCCCACACACACACACTCACACACACATACAAATATTTATAATTATATAATCGCATCACCGTGCTAACCTGGCATTTTATCAACGTAACACCTGTGTGTGGCGGATCACAGAAGACCGACTAAAAACGAAAGCAACAAGAAGAAAACAAAAGCAAGAACAAACATATAAGCAGCCGGGCTCACCGTAGGTTTCCAGGTGCTTGAAGCAGGCTTCGACAACGAGCGGAACTTGTGGCGTTGACCCCTCAGCCTGCGACCTCTCCCCCTCTGCACTCGGCATGGAGAGTGACAGAGCGTCAATGAGACTGGAACTCGCGTTACGACCACTGTACTCGGACTCCGACAACGAGTCGGAACTCTGCGCCCTCTGTTCAACACCAACAACAGTGGGAGGTAAGTATGGGGGGGGGGAAATTTATTTATTTATTTTTGTTATGTGACCAGCAGCTTATTTAAAGTCTACAAAACAAAGGAAACTTTGCAGACTCCCATCAGCATCCAAACACTTACAAAAACGTGATTCTCCTTCCACAACTTAGCCTCTGTCTACTATTCATAACCGGTAGATAGGAAGCTTGATAGGGAGAACTAACCCTGGCCGAGTCGTAGAGAGAGTGACGGCCGGAGGGTGTGATACTTCCGTTGTGAACACCATTGTCCAGGGACCCTTGCGACGAGCTACTGGACTTCCTGCAAAAACACAATATTTGTCATCATTATTTTTAGGAATTTGCTTGCGTGTTTCGATCATGGAGTCCTGTACAGGGTGAATTCTCTTTGGAATCTCATACCGAACAGACTTGCTAACTAAATCGTGAGGGCGAAGATGTTAAGGAGGCATGGAAATATAATGTGGAGGTCTCGGATGTTTACGAGTAGATACACCTATAGCTCCTTACTATCCTTTAGTCTGCACGTCCCAACTAAGCAAATCAGTTTAATAAACGCTTAATTTTAGAGTTAGATTCACATTTTTGTCAGATACACAAGTTGCCAACAGAAATTTATAGAAAATTATTTTGTTCAGTTTTAAATAAGAAAATATCTGCATTCAAAATCAGAGTTCCACCACAGTTTAAGAGAGATCGACCAAGGCGCAAGCTCAGAAACGGTCTCTCGCGAGACTTGCTTGATCACGTGACCTGAGTCGGCAGTCCACGAGAAAGGACAAGCTCGGGTCTGAAGTGTTGGGGGAGAGGAGAGGAGAGTGAAAGTAGCGAAGGAAGCTGACCTGGCCTGGCGGGAAGACAACAGCTGGTCTGCGCTCTCGCTCCGAGTCTGGAGGCCGGGCGTTTCACTTCTCGCTCTCCTTTTCAGCAGCTCCCGATCATTGGCGATGCAACGGGCGAGCGGAATGCCAAACACGAGGCCGGCTGCTCTTCCATCTGAAACGATTTAGAAACAAACAAACAAAAATCGCGATTTGTTGAAACGGTAGGTCAAGGAAGCCTTCTCTTCTCGCCTTACCTGCAACTTCCACGACCACACATGACTGTGCTCGCGGCGGAGGGGTGCTTTCCCCCTCCCTGCTTGTGATTTCACGAACGTAAAAAAAAAAAAAAGGTAACTCTATAAATAGCTCAGGAAATAACTAGCGACACCTACAGGCCGCCTAAACACACAGGTCGTGGTGCATAGTCTGTGGAAGCGTTCGTGCGAATGGGTCAAGGATCGTTTTCCGCTATGATGGTGTGTCGTAACACCGGAGGGTTCGTTAGACGATTAACAGTTTATTTTTGCCCAAATCTCGGATTTCGTTCTGCTGACACTTGTCCCGGTCTTTCGTATCATCTGTCGGTCACCCACCTCGTCTTTTGTGTGCTTCATGTCATGTCCTGGATGTAGTTGTAAAAGCTTTTATACCTCCAGTTCGTTATGTTGTCTCGAAAGCCTTCTGCTTCGTGAAGGTTTCTAAAGAAAATACGACCTGTCGAGGAGGGGGAGTGAGCTGGGGATGGCAGCCTTTGACATTGAAAAGGCTAAGCGACATTGCAGTTAGGACAACGATAATAGCGATTCATGTTAGAGTAAATACAGGTATACATCTGTTTTCCAAAAAAACACAGCATCGCTTTTTCTGAAGGACACCATGACAAGTAAAGGTGACTTGCTAGCCTCAGCCTTTCACAATAAGACAGCATGCAGACACATTTATTGCCCCTTCATTTCAGAAGCGCCCCTATGAGGACGTCTACGTTTGGAAAAAGGTCCTGCAAACCAGCCGGAAAAAAATACGTGAACCTGAATATAACATGCAACAAGTGAAACATAAAAAAAATCAAGTTCTACACATAAAATCTAGGCAACGATATTTCAACTTGATGCCAAGCACACCATAACTGAAAGTCATGAAAATGTGTTAACAGAATTTATTTGCGACAACGCAAGCTGGACGAACTTTACAATTCTTTTATGTTTTGTTTTAATCCTTATGTTAGTTACCCATACTAACTATAGAAGAATGAAACCTTATTTATTTATTTATTTATTTTTGCAATAAGCTACCTGTCATAGCATCAGCTTAATGTGCACATTTCTAGTTGGAAATGGAACAGGTAGCATACATTTAAGAAGCAAAACTCTATAATTATCTAGACCACTCAGTTCATATTTTAGTGTTTGTGGTGGGAAAGTGATGTGGAGAGAGAATGAGACACCAAGTACAAACACAGTGCCTATGAAACCTTTTCGTTGTCCTTCTTTCTTAAATGATAAAAGATTCCTGCTTATTTCTTGCCAAACCACAGCCACTTTGTATCTTGTTTTAAAGAGTTTATTGGTTTATTTTAACTTTCAACTGACTTTAAACTAAATCCTCCTTTTAAAAAAATAAATAAATAATGTTCATCTTTGACATTGTTCAGAATGTCACTTATGGTTGTCGTTCTATATGTTTATACGTTTCAACTCTCATCTCGGGCACGCTGTTCTTTCTCTGCATGTAGCATCTGTTTACAAGGCTGGCTGCCTTGCCGTGATATAGCCTTATAGTTGCTGGCTCGGCGTAAAACACCAGCCCCCCACCCCCCGTATACTTTTCAATTTAGTGTTTTCAGACAAACTGCTTGACCACCATTCAATGTAGTTTTACTTACAAGCTTGTCAGAAAGAGTTGGTCCTACAATCCTAAAAATGACACTGCATTTAATTGTCAAAAAGCCCCCCAAACTCAAAAGTTTTCTTAAAGCTAAATAAATACATGTTTAAAATAGTATTTTTGTCAACTATACATCTCTTAATTGCTAAGGTACTTCAAGATTTGACTTACAAAAACATTCAACATTCAATTCTCAGCTGAAAACGCACTTGTTTCCTCTGGCTTTTTCTCCATTTGTTTGTTGTGCAAAGTACAAACTTTATTTGTTCTAGCTGTATAGTTTGTTTATATATATATATATATATTATATATCTGTGTGTGTGTGTGTGTGTGTGTGTGTGTGTGTGTGTGTGTGTGTGTGTGTCTCGTTTGCCCGCATGAACTCCCTATCGCATCCATCTGAACACACGTAAAAACACGAAGCCGTGAAGAGAAGGAGGTAAGAAAGGAGAAAAAAGAGAAAAAAAAAATGGCGAGATAAATAGAAAGCGATACATACGTATATATAAGTAGGGAGAGAATGTGTAGAAGAGATAGACTGAAAAAAAACCCGTCTGTCTCAGAGACAAGCAGGAACAAGTGCCGCACGTGCACACACAAAGGAAAAAGAGATGAAAATGTCAATAACAGCACTTTACTTGCAAAACTGATGTGATAAACAGTCTGCTATTTCACATCTAGCCCTCGCTCAAGACGGGGAGAATACAATGACAAAACAGCTTCAAGCAAATATGAAGAGAAGGGTACAAAATATTACAGGTACTATCATCTGACGGTATGATTACTGATTGTTTATTTACGTAGACTCAGCAGGTAATATTAAAATATAATGGCCTTTATTAGGTTCTCTTGCTTGGTTCATCAGTAATGGGTAGGAGGCCCAGCACATGATCAGAGGTTTTGATACATCAATTACTGAGAGACAGAGGGAAAGCCTGTGTTTCGATGAAAGGGTGCAGGCAGTGAACCTGTAAGAATAGTACCGTGATAATCAATCCAAAGAAGCTAGAATGAGACTAGACACTGCTAGCGAACTGGCTAGTGAGCGTGCCTTCTGGTTCCGTAGCCTTATTGCTGTAAACACTAGGCTGCCCACTTCTCCCAGTGAACTTCAGTTCAGACCGCTTCCCAGCATTCCTGGGTATACTACTACAAGCTGCAGCTTATCACACAGTCTCTTGCACACCTGAATTCCGCAACCAAAACAGAACCTGTTCAAGATGGTTTGCTAGTCCTTCACGCAGCGTCTCGCACCTGGAGACGCAACCATTCGCTGATCCTTTATCTGCCCTCTAATTCCCCCCCCACACACACACACACACATATCCCACAGAAATTTCCACACACACACACACACACACACACACACACACACACACACGTACACGTCACACGTGGCCCGCATGGCACCTGTTGTGCAGTGAGGGAAGAAGATGTGTGCAGCGGGAGGAGGAAAGAACAGCCAAATGTGTCACGTAGATGTTCCCGCTGTCCCCACTGCATGCACCAGAGGCATGCGACACACTGACCGGCGACTTGCATAACAGAGATGCTGATATGGTGGAGGAATGATTTAGTCCACACAAGTACCTGACAATGACGTCAACGATTTTCCGTTGTCACGATGATATCGGATAATGATGGTGACGTCAGATAGCTTCTTCTCAAAAAGAAAACAAAAGCAAGCCAGCAGTAACAAATAGTACAAATATCATTTTCGTGGCCCAGCGATTACTATTTAGATTCCTTCTACTGATATTAACCAGTTTCTGTCTCCGTAATTGGCAGGAACTTCAACATCTTTTTGACTGTAACAAACTGTCGTCAATATTTCGATCTCAAGAGACAGGTTACACGCACTGCAATAGTAACTACCACAACTCGGAACTCCAAAACAAAGTAAACAGAAAACATACTCCTCACCAATTCCTGCACTGAAAACCAATGCTTAAGGTAATCAGATGCAGACTTCCTCATTTTTCATGCCTGTCGAGATGAAGCAAAATAAACACTGTGGGCCAACCCATGACATCAAAGGAATTTGTCCTTCGACGAATCTATAAAAAAAAGGTTTTAATCGTAACTGGACACAGCCAATCGTATCACTAAGTTTGCAAAATCATATAAAAATTGACAAATTGTTACGTCTCCGACAAAAATAACTTCTATGATAGAGTTATCTCCGCACGTTCTGAACTGTGAACTCTTCACTGCATCCCTTTTATTGTAATTATTTTTTTTATTTTTTTTTTTGAAGGAACAAGCTGGTGTCTAAAATATTGTGGCATGTGGTCCCAGCCAGAGCCTTTGGACCACGGCAGACTAGTAGCGTGGAGGTGATGGTAGAAGGAGTGAAAACATGTCCGACTTCCTGCCTCTGCAACCAACGCACTTGCCGTGACTCTTGCTTTTAACATTTATTTATCGTAGGTCCGAAAAGTAACTCTGACTTTCCTTAAAGCAGCGTCACACTGTATGGCGATATCGGAACGAAACTGGTCCACATAGTCAAGAGCTAATCGGACCGGCGAGAACAGACAGTTTTCATTTCTCCCGAAACAGAATCAAAAATAAACGACTTTCCCAACACTACCATCCTGGGGCCAGTTGCACGACACATTTCTAATTTTAAACACGTTTAAGCCTGAAATCTATTCAGATAAACAGTTTAAAGCGCACACTACAATTTTAGAATTTTTAAAACTAAAATGCTGTATGTAAGATAAAGTTGTTTAAGTCTGGCTTTCCGTCCTGTCAGTACAATTTTTTGTATGTGTTTGTGCAATGCATCAAAATGGCAGAGAAGAGATTTTGCTTCTTTAGAACAGTTTTAAGGTTAGAAACATGTTGTGCAACTGGCTCCAGAATAGGTTTTAGCAACCTGTCGAGTGAACGTTATCGGAAAGACTCTGCCTGTACTGCTGTCAGTTGTACAGATTTATTGCGAATTGCATAATATAATAATGCCACATAATAAATGCATGCATACATACAAGCAAATATGCAAACACGCGCGTCACGTTCAAACTCACACACAGCAAACCGGGATTTGTTTCTTTTACTCTAGCAGGAAGACATTTTTCCGCTTGGTGACAGGTCATTTTCTCTGCAGCCAACTGACAAAGTGGACAACCAACATGCGAGCGACGGGTCGGCAAAAGCGGGTTAACTGATTCGCTACATAATAAACTGTCCCAGTACCAGGCCAGGGCCACCCACCATTACTTTCCTCCTCTGCGAGATGTCATGGGCTGTAGCAAGGAAGGGGCAGGAATTGCGCGTTTCCGCTTACAGTGGGTTGAAAACAATTTTTCATTGTGGCTAAGGTACAGAAAGTGTGTTGGCAAAGGCAGGCATAAGATTCCTTGTCCACGTTCCTTTGTCAAAGGAAGGTGGGGTAGGGTAGGGGGTGAGGAAGAAAACTGGGCGACATATAATGTCATGTCATTCTTGATGTTAACAGCTTACCTGACTGGGCAAAGGTCAGCGAAGATGCTGTCTGAGGAACGGAAGATGTGTTGACCCAGATCTATGGCAACTGTATTTTTCAGCTTCACCCAGTCATTAGAAAAAACAAATTGCACCCTACTATAGTCCCTTGCTTGCACACAAAACAACCAGACCTGCAGCATTCATATCAACAGCAGTCCTTTCAACCGCTTCTTTCGGTATCTTGTGAGGCCAGAGTGTTTCACTGCTGTCAAGGGCTGCCTATTATGTCTGTCCCACGGGATTTCAGAATGACAGAAGTATGTTTATACCCCGGCAGGTTATAGCTTCAAGAAACCTTCTTTTAAAATTCAAATAAACCCTCTTCCTTCGGGGGATATAAACCTCATTATTTTTGCCATTGGTGTGTGTTACAAACAGTCTTCAACAATTTTCGCAATTTTGTCTCTATTTTTTTATTTATTTATTTTATTTATTTATTTTTTGTGCACGTACAAATCGTCTCCGCAAAAGAGTAACTTGATAGTGTTAGGCTTGCGGAGCTTAGACATTGACTACCAGTGTAAATAAAAGATTCGAATCCGCGTGTTTTATTTTAGGTGTACAATTAAAGAAAACTAGAAGGTATGTGAAAAATATCTGTGTATTAACAACCGTTAATATATTTAGGTGTGTTTTTATGCGATAAACGTGAAGTTTTTGTGATTTTTGAGGAAAGTGTTTGGTAGGATGAACACCTTGATTAACGTAATCTGAGGGACACAAATACAATACAATAAATCTTTATTAATCCTTTTCAGTAAATTGTCTGCCAATGTTACTATTACATAATAGATCAGACATTACATGATACCTCAAGTATGACATTAATATAAACATAAATAGACACAAAAGAACAAGAAATACCGGGCGCTACGGGAATGGGACCGGCAGTATGAGAACCTTCACTCCTAGCCATGATTTTGGTTGTACTGTATGTGTATATGTGGATTGCCACAGGAATAAAAGAGTACTGTACAAATATGGTGCGGTTCTGGACCGGAGAACTCTAAACCTATCACTTCTGTCTCTGCGTCTGTTGTTGAATACCTGTCGGAGTGGATGAGAGTCATCGGCTAAAATTGTAGTCAGTTTGTTGTACAGAAGATTGTGATTTAGTGTCTCTAAGTCGTTCTGCCCCTCTCAATCACCCCTCCTGCTTTTTTAATGTTTTTGTTCAACTTGTTCCTGTTTTGGGCCAACACTCATGGCGCTGCATATTACAGAAGTGTAGAATAGTTGCAGGGGTCCTGGGCGGTCATGAAAAGATCTAAGTTTTCTCAAACAGTAAAGCTGTCTATGCATTTTCTTGACAACGCAATCGACATGAGCTTTCCAGGTGAGTTATCGTCGATAGTTCTACCTAAATATTTGTAACTGTCTACTCTTCTCACCACTGTTTACTACTGGAGAGACTGTGTCTTTCTGTGCCATCAGCAGTCGTTCCTTGACATACTCAGTGTATCTGTGTCACGGAAGACAAACTGGTCAACGGTTTGACACACTAACACCAGCTCTCTGAGCTAGCGAAGACAAATTTAACCAGTAAGAGAATATGTTCTCTGTAAGAAGCTTAACACACCACACCCTAGTACTGACCTGGTCTACTTTAAGAAATCTGTACTGAAGGTCAACGGTCAGACTCGGTAGCCTACCTAAAAATAACAGCATGATGGATGATACACTGACTGGAGAGAGAGATTTTGTGTGTGTGTGTGTGTGTCTGTGTGTGTGTGTGTGTGTGTGTGTGTGTGTGTGTTTTACATTTTCTTCGTTTCATCGTATATATTTCCAAATATGTATTTTTTTATTTTCGATGTATGAAGGATAGTTTGGTTGCACTGACTCACTTTCTCTCTCTCTCTCTCTCTCACACACACACACACACACACACACACACACACACAAATTTTCTTATGGTTTTATTGAAGAGTGAGAGAAAGCATTTTTTTCTGCTTAACTATCTGGAATGTGTTGTGGTAACACTAGTGGGTCATTTGGTAAGGTCCCTGAAGATACCACCCCTATCCCGGCCACAATTTACGAATCCAAGAAACATTATCTTATAAAACACACTTCCTTCCTGTTTATTAGGCCATTTCCAAACAAATACATTCCATTTGTGTTGGTGGCACTGATGTGATAGCAAACAAGGTAGAACGCAAGGTATAATGCAAGGTACCATGCGAAGACAAATTCCAACAATATATACCTTGTTGTCCTTTATTTTTTACACCTATGATCTATCGCCAGAAAAAACTGCTGTTCCAGGTTTGTGAAACAGTCCCACTCTAGAACATGTGATCTTTTTAAAAATTAGTTCGCATTGAGTGTCCTCTTCATTTCCATTCGCTAAATTACCCCAGCTTTCCAGCTTGCACATCCTAATGGACTTCCCCATGGGGAAAAAAACTGAAAGGCTCTAAGGCGGTTCTAAACTTAATGAGGTATGTAACACCAAATACGACAGTTACTTGAAGATGAACAGGTGATCAGTCACCACGACGACTTTTTAAAGGCAGGCATCGAAAATACCACAGGGTTACCAACCTAGAACCTGAGTCGATTTCGTCTTTTTGAGGAGACTAGAACCCTAGCAGATGTCGAGGAAAACAAAATTCATCGTCTCATATATCGTTTTAATTATAGATCACATTTCTTTGCGTGCATGACTGGGATGAAGGAATTCTAAGCTCAGACCTTTATTTCCGTCCCCAACAACTCCGTCCTGACACCAGATGGCCCCCTCCCTCTATTATCGCACAGCTTTCTTTGCAGTACAACTGCACACAGCAGGGCTTAAGCCAAGGAACACAGGGTTCATTTTAACTCCAGAGAAGCTTTTTGCGATCTCGCTGTTGCTCAAAGAACAGACTCTTGACATGGCAAGAGCACCTAGTTGACCAACTACCAGGATCAACCTGATTGGCTAAAAAGTGAAAACCAAATAAAAAGCTCAATAAAACGAAAACGTTTACACGATAAAGTTTGAAATCAGTGGTCGAATATTTTGTTGATGGTCATCTACTCGCTAACTCACAGAACTGACATCCGTTCGAATGACAGTTTGCCAAACTCTGTTCTTGAACTGATTTTGTCTTTCCATGCACTCAGGGTACGAAAATAAGGCGTCGAAATGAGGGGTTAGTCGCGTGCTGGCAGAGAAACACCCGAGCTCAGTGCACCATTCGGTGATGAACTTGAGTGTGACGTCAGCGGGGTGCCCGCGTGCTGGACTTATCCATGCTAAAAATTATTTCCGACCTCTAACAGTAACTCTTACCTTTGTTTTCTTTATCTTTTCCCTTGTCGGCGGAAAGTGTGTCCAGTAAAGTGGACAAGTTGGCGGACTTGGACCGACGCTTAAGGGAAAGGGTGCGCTTTTTGTGCTGTCGTGAATCACCGGCATCTGCAAACCAGTTGGTAACAGTTTCATTTTAGCAAGCTATTCCGATAATGGTACCTTTTTGCAAACCATTTGGTAATGGCATTGCTCGTGCATTCAAATCATTTGGTAATTGCACAGCCTTAATTTACAAACCGACTGCTTACGTCTATAATTTATTCAGCAATAATATAGTCTCAAATACAAATTGTTCGGTAATACCGCCTGATATTAACATTGTCCGAGTTTCAAAATGGCTGAGTAATATCAATGTTGCTTGCATTTGCAAACGGGTAAATGATAATATCGTTTGAAACAAACTGATCCCTTTTTTCCTTCTCCCATACTTTCGCTCTTTATTTTTGAGCAAAAAATACATATTCAGATCTGTCAGCTTACAAATATATTTTCTTTTCTGCGTCCAGAACACCTTAACTGACAACGCGGTTAAAAAAAAACTAAAGGAATTTACAAAGACAAGTCAAAAGACTCCGTTATGCTATTTAAATCCACGTGTCGCTTCCCCGTCCACGTCTCACCTGTTTCTAGACTTCCCGGAAACACATCCATCAAACGGCATTTTCTCCCGTGTCAAGCCTACCGAGAGCTCTGGGAGTGATATAATGCTGAGCTTCCCCCGTCACATCACTCAGACATGTTGCTGTTGACGGCGTTGTAATATCTCGTACAGCACCATATAAGGAAATCCCTTCAAGGAATTTTTTTCTGTCATGCGAAATGTATACATCCACTATATTTAGAGTCGAGATGCTTCCCTCACCAATAATTATTTCCCTTTCCTGGAGGCTTTTCTGGAACACCCTTTTACATTCCTGAATGTGTTTGAGGGTGTTAAGGTATGTCCCAGTAGCCACTCATCGTGGCCCAAATTTAAATAGTGTGTGTATACATATAAATGTGTTCAAATCTGAACTATATTTGTCCGTATTAGGCCATATTACAACACTCTAGAACATGGATGTACCATTGGGTTAAAGAAAAGTGTTCAGAAATGGAAGGCTTGGGTTTAGAAAATTACAGAGCTGTGTGTGTGTGTTACGCGCGCTTGGGTGAGTGATTGAGCGAGCGAGCAAGTGAGTGACACACTCGTGAATTCGTCCATGCGTTGTTGATGGCTTCATTAGAACGCTATGTAAGAGCTTATTTTAAAAATTCTGCTGCTTTGTTTCAAGACCAGAAAGTTGTGGTTTAAAAATAACTATCCTCAAGGCGATGGGAGGAACGGTTTGCTGGGGGGGGGGGTGGGGGGATAACACCTCAGCGTCACATGCTCATTGTGACTGTTGACATATGATGTGATACGTGACATGTGGCACGCAACCTTAACCCCGGATATTAGAGAAAATATTACAGTTTTTTGGCTTCAAAAACAACTCACACTAGGTAGCAAGCGGAGGGTGAGGTAGGAAAGGGAGGGATAACAAAGGGCAGGAGTAGGTAAGCACTGCTGACGACATATTTTCTCCTTTATACTTGCGGAAACAACTTTTGTTACATGTCATTCAGAAAACTGTGAGCGTATATCATGTTTTCTGACCCCTTGTCATATATTTGCATGAAATGCTTGGTATGTCATCATCGGGAATGTTCAAGGACAGAGACAGTCCAAGACTTAAAAAAGTAAGCCAGTTAATGCTCTTCTTAAATATGGAGGAATATTTGACGAAGCTTGTAACTCGACCAAACATGCGTTCATTTGTCCATTCTTCAACTGTTGTCGTTATTTGCGTTTGAGGCGCCCAAGCACGGATAATTCAAACAAACAATTAAGATCATAACGATGAAAGGGGATGCCAAAGAGACAAGGAGAAAGACCATGGACGAAACAGAGGAGCCAAGTGTGTTTATCGCCAAGAAAACCCACATTCAAGGACTTTTTCTATTTTGTAATGCGTTTCAGCCTCTCAATGAATCAGTCTTTGAGTATGTGTTCCACGTTCATTAGTGTAAGTCGATTGAAAAGGCCCTCCATACCTCCGGTCAGTTGGGTTTTGGAGTTGTGCACCTGTTGGTCCGTTGAAGTATCGACTTTGCAGTCAAGTGAACAATACTTATACTTATGTAACTTACGTACCTTTGGGAATGACGATTGGACAGGCCAGGTCCATGGCCTGAAGCTTGACCAGGGCAATCTTCTGCAATGCCAGGCGCTCTGCTTCAGAGAGCTGCAGAATGTTAACTGGCTTCAGGAGTACTTTTCGCCCGCTCACACTGCACCAGGTACATGGACCCTGCAGGACATGACACAGGTAAAGGATGTTACTTGCAGGTGCTATTGCTGAGAGTCGCTTTTCATTTGAAGATAGACAACGGGAACAATTTTAATTATCAATATTTAACTGATCCTTTTGTGCTGTAAGACACCTGCTGCCGAGGAAGATGACGAGATAACAGAAAACGTCTTGTGTTATACTATAATATAGAACATTTTTCAATATCTCTCGACACTTCTCACTCTCACTTAAACAAATATGAGCAAACGTTTGACCATCGACAAGGTTTGAACATGGCGGGTGCATAGAAGTTCTCCCTAACGTGGGTAAACGTTTAACCAGTGTCAGCGTTTGAACATGGCGGGTATATAATATATAGTATATTATGTTTTCCCTTGGCCAAACGTCCATCTATATCTGTAATGTTAAGACGGTCCTTTAGGTCAAAATGATTTGAAATGCTGCATGGCACTGCATGTCTCTTGAAAGTGAAACCCCATACTGATTCGCATTTTACTTCAAACTAACAGTTTATCACATCACCAGCGAGGTTGCTAGGCAACTCACAGAGATGTCGAGCAGCCCAATCCTCACTATAGTAGTGACAAGCCCTAATTGTTGAGCCACCGGACCGCCCCTATGGATGAGAGGGGTCGGTGAAAGGGGTGGGAAACGAACAAAAAGGGGCTGCGTTTGTTTTGACTGGGTTTAGGGTTTGCTGTTGTTTGTGTATTGGGAAGGGTTTGGTTATTTTCCTTTGGTTTATGCGACTCGGACTTATCCGGGATTTGATTATGAAGCGAAAAAGACCCATTTCTGAAACATAGCAATTCAGGGAAACTGTTATCTTTATGTTTTAAAAATATGCCAAAGAAAAAAAGTATGTTTGGTGAAGTACACATATATCAGTAACGCTGGTGTAAAACGAGTAAAAAAAATAAATAAAACTTCAGCCGCCCAGGGTGGATGAGCTAGTATGACGTCATTGTCACGTACAGCGGTTTAGAAGGTGCGAAAACAAATCAGCATGCACAAACTAACGAAGTCGGTTTTTGTTTTCTCTGCGTCGCCTCATAGCTGACCCCACCTCCCGCAAACTCGAGCATAGTAGTGTCTAAAAGCACCCTACCCCTCACTAATCCCAATCGCTGGGGGCCTTTGTTGTCATTCTCGCAAGTCGGGTAGGTCACAGGGCGGATATACGAGTATCCCTCGCTTCACGTGATAAGCAAGGTGACGGCATTAAGACAACATGTGCAGTCGTGTAGTCACGACTGCATGCAGTTTCGGGTCGGATTCCCCCCTCACACGGCTTGCGGGAGAGTAATAAATGATCGGCTGGACAGCACCAGGAAATGTCCGGAGGACGGGTGAGGGGTGGGGAGTAAGGACATTGTTGTCACGCTGTCAAAAACTACTAGGTGCACAGGTGAATCAGAGGACACCCAGAATGACGCCACCACAGTTTATGCGGAGGGGAGGGGTGGAAAACATGGACGAGGAAAGATTAAATTTAAAACAAGTCTCTTTTCTCACACTTGCACACCCCACTGTTTCCTGTTGTGGATCGTACAGATGTATGACGGCCGAAGAAACAGTTGTATACGATTTTAAATTGAGGATGATGATGATGATGATGATGATGATGATGATGATGATGATGATGATGATGATGATGATGACAGTAACAACAATAGTAACTCTTATAACCAGCTTTTTTAGTCATATGCATCAGAGGTCATCTTGTCCCGACAATGGAAGTCCGTGGGTAGCTGCGGCTGCAGCGAAGTCGTTGGTACGTCAGAGGACGTTTGACTGCTGATCCGCACGAAGTCATTGTGTGCGATGCTAGTCACGCTAAGATGGGACTCTCTTACTCTGTCTTTCGATGGAACTTTTCTAACTGTAGACTGCACTCCTACTGAAAGCTTCACTTCACGACCTCAAAACAAACAAACAAACAAACGAAAAGGGAAATTGAAAACTTTGGGAGCCAAGGTTCGGTTCACAATGTGTAACTGCAGATCGTCCTAGCAACAGTGGTCGGTAAAAGCGAGTGACTGGAGGGGTGGGTGGTTCATAGTGTTGAATCGTTGATCGAGTGTTGAAGTTCGTGATGGTCACTTATCACGTGATAATTAAAGACAATTTTTCTCTGTCACTTCATCAGAACATCAACAACAAAGGAAGCAGACTTATGTTAACCTCTTTCCGTTTAAGTCGGTAAATATGCAATTTGGCGTTTTCTTTAAAAACAGTTCAGTAAATATATTCTTTTCTTTCTGAAATAAGTCGGTAAATGCATCCTCTTGGAAGAAGTCGGTAAATATTTTCTTTTCCAATAACCGAGTCACCGCGAGTGCAGCTGAGAGTCCATAAACATCACCAACACTAGCTTTGAGTCTCGGGTGGGGAAAAAAAAACACACACATTAATATAAAGCACAGAGGGCGCATTTATTACTGAACTGCGCTCACGTGCGAACCGCCTGTCCACGTGCTGAGCGACCTCTGGCAGCAGGACCCGCATGGTGTGACGACAGACCGTGACGCTTTACGACCACGTGCCCGGAGCTAACAGCATGCTAATGGCGTCGTGCGCTGCCGACCTTGTCATGATGTGATTGGCTGCTGGAGCTCCGTCCTGAGCCACGAACTTAACATGCGCACATTTTGACAATCTTCATCTCATTTTTCATTTCTTCTTCCGTTTTTATTTCCTTGTTTCTTTAAAGTTAACTTATTTAGGTGGGTTGTTGTTGTTTTTTTAGGTGCTGGTGCTGTGTAGGGCTCACCTGCTTTTAAACGTGGCGCTGCTCTTCAGCACAAAAGCAGTGTAAATTAAAATGGAAGGCAAGAAAAATGAATAAAAGAAATAAGAATGATTAAATGTTTAAAGAGACTCTCTCTCGAGCGTGTCTGCGTAAAAGCACTGCCTTTGACTCTAGCAGTTGCCCCTCTTACTTAAATGTTACTGACTTTCCCACTTTCTCTCTTTCCTCTCCTCCCGGCCCTCCTTGCTACCCAATGGCTAGTCAATATAACCATGTCTGTCCATATGTCGTGCACACTATTTTCTTGAATTGTTTTCGGCCCCTTAAATCTGGTCGACGTCCAACTCAATAAAAAACAATTTCAATTTTCTCTTCCCTCTAATGCGTTCTCACTTTTCTTCCTTCTTCCCACCTTCACTGGGGTGAAGCGTGTACATTTTTTTGGAGAGCTAGGGTGCCTTGGAATTTCCATTTTACCTTTTACACGTTTAAGTGCACGCTCACACACATGCTAACGTGTGTAGTTAAAAGGGTAGCCTGAACGTGTGCAGGTGCACGCGTGTTCCTGAACGAATGGGTACATACATATCGTGCTAGTGTATGCGTGTGATTGTGAACGGGGCCGCCGAGAGCCAGCACGGCTTGCACGGGCCCCGGGGCAGGCCTCTCTGGGCCCCTTGTAGTTGTAATCGTAATTTTTTTCCCAGTATATAATATGCTTACAATTTGATTGTAAATATCTACATGTCATTCAGTAACTTAATGTAGACTGCAAACATTAGGACAAGTGCACTAGGATCTACATCACAACTTGAACATAGAGTTGTCCACACGTAAGTGAGGAAAACTGACGGTAAAGGATCAAACGTGTGACACCTCGCTCTGTAAGAAAAAAAAATCCCCAGAGTGAGGAATGTAACGGTACGTCAACCTTTCTTTAAAAGAAAGAGAAAAGGAAAAGAAGAAGGAAAATAATCCACTAAGGGTACACCAGACCCCCCTGTCCCCCTCCCCCACTCTCTTCAGGCCTGATTGTGAATGATTGTGAGCCAGCGAATGAATGAGGGAAGAGGGGCTGCTATTACGTGCATAGAATTTACGCCTAACACATTAAGACCGTTTATGACGCCCCACTTAGGCGTGGGTGTGAGGAAGAAAACCTGCCGGATAATCCCCACCATAAGGTGTCCATGTAACACGTCAGCGTCGGTCACCCCCCCCCCCCCGTCAATCAATCACATCGGCTCCTCAGTCACTCCTGGCCGAGGGTGGGGCGAAGAGGTCACGTGCACGTGGTAGGCAAGTTCGCGAACGCTGCGGCGAAAAGCGAGGACAAGCACGTGTTGCAAGGACTGGTGGTGAAGTAATTAAGTTCTGTATTTTACAGCCAGTAGACGAGCGTCACTTTGCGACTCTTAAAGTAGAGACCTACACCTCATCTCGTTCTCTATTTCTTCGACTTCGAGCAGCAGACGGTGGCAAATGTTAAGCCTTGGCTCCTACGATCTGTTTAAGTAAATAAATAAATAAATTGATCAGGATTCTGCAACTCTGAGGTGTTGGCAGGGGAGCACCACTTCTTTCTGTCGGCTGCTTCTGTGAGGTTCATCCGAAGGGCCGCATGTGAACGATGTCTGTGAGGGTGGTTTGTATGGTCAGGCGTTCCAGCTCATTTGCTGTGCTCCAGACCCTCTTTACTTCTTACTTGTGCCGCTGCTCAAAGTATTAACTTAGCCATAGATGCTAGATCGCGGTGGAGCAAAGGTACCAACTGCGCCTAGGTCAAGGTCTCTGCAAGATCTGTACGACGCAGACCCCCGTCTGTCTCCCGACTTACAAATTACATTTACAGTCTAGGCCCTAGGACATCGGCACATTCGTCGTCCTGAAATGACTTTAGAATAGAAGGCTTAGGAGGAAAAGAAGGAGGGAGAGTATAAAAGTATGTGTGGGTATGAAATGCAGGTCCCTTACACCCGTTAGCCATGTTCACTTCGTATCCTCTCACTCACAAATGAATGTTGACATCTTGACACTAGCGATGTAATGCAGAATTTCCTTGTCTCCTGTACCTCATACCACAAACTTCACTCGCTGTCTGTATACATGTACGTCAATTGTGTGCGGCAGCTCGTAGAGGAGATCGTTTTCCCCCGACCCCCGCCGTCCCACAAGAAGACCACAACTGACAGGAAGATAAAACAGACCCTCCCTCCCCCCTTACTCTCCCTCTTCCTCAACTCAGTTCAAACGGCCTCGTTTTCTTGGCCAGTTGACGATTCTGGCCCCTCCCACGCCTTCCCCACTCCTTCCACTGAAACGTCAGCCCGTTCTGACGCCCCTTGCGGCGTAATCTACAGGGGCCACTCCCTGGTCCACTTTCTGTCAGTCTATGCCACCAGTGACCTTCACCCATGGCTGGACGACAACTCTTCCACCCTCGGATAACTGCCTCCTCCTCCCTCAGTCGCACACCTTTAAGGTGTTGAGTGGTAGTCATTTTGTACACAGTTGTAGGTGTGTACATAGAAGGGGCTGGGGAAATGGCGGGGGCAGAAGGGACGACCCACATAGGCAGGCAGCCCGAGGCAAAGTCTTGTGCTGGCAGTTGACATGGGCCACGAGTTTTGACTCAGCTGTGACAACTATGTAAACTGGGAAAACACTCCATTACCCGTGGCGAATTGGAAACGTGTGCAGACCTGAGACCTTCACAAACCACGGAGAGCGATGCAAGGAGTTATAGAATACTGGCTGAATGATAGATCGCATTAGAGTCACGATGATCTTCAATACCACAGGGGCGACACATTAGCAATAGGGGCAGTAGTTCTGCAGCGAGGGTAAGTCGTTACTCTGGAAAAACATGGAGAAATCAATGGTCAAGATCTTGTTTCCGATGTAAAGCGGTGCCAGACACCGCACTCGTCCTTTATCCGTTAATAGACCCTTAGTTATAAAGCAGGGGTAAATATTTTCTGGGGTAAAGTAACATAACAGTGGCGTAGGAACCAGGGGGGCAGCTGCCACTTCAGAAAAGATACTGAGGAGGCAAGAATGTGAACATCGTTCAATGTCAGCATGGAGTTGCCCTGCCAAAGTCGAGCATCTTCCTACGCCACTGTATAAAACCAATGTCTGTAAGGTCTGCTTACCGGTTCGCAATTTCGGAAACAAAACGTGTGCCCTTGGTTTCCCCACTTTGTCCCCATGGCAGCGTTTTTATCTGGCTTCATGACTACGACCCCAGGGGGACACAATAGCGTATCAATAGTGAGGTGTCAGTGCTGGACTTATTAACCCTGACCTCAGTCGAACTTCAGGGTGTAACCGGAGGTCAGGTCTAGCTCCGAGTGAAGGGTATACTATCGCCACCCATCCATCTCGCTATCTTCTCTACACAAACGTCATGCGTAGGGGAGGAAGTGGTGGGAGGGGGAGAAGGGAAAAGGGCTGTGAAGGTATGGCCAGTGGCAAACGGGACATCAAAACAGGTTTTAAACTGAGGTGATGGGTGGGGGGAGGAGGGGCGGCTAACGCTTTGAGTACAGAAGGAGTACTAACACTGACACGTGCTTGTCAACGCAGCAGTGATGGGGTTTGGGTTCAGTTCTCTGACAGGTGTAGTGAATTTGTGTTTTTTCCCACCACCAATATTGTCTGTATTTACTTGGTGTATGAGTAGGTGTGTCTGTAATAAAAGTGTGCATGTCTGTTATATGCGAATATCGGTGCATGGCTGTTAATTATTCTGTTTACTTTAGTATGTCATTTCTGTAAAGAGCTTTGAGCATATATTATTGGACAAAGGCTAAATAATTATTCATTATTAGTATAATTCAGGTAATGATTGAAAGCAAGGTTTTGCTTAGCGCAGAGTTTGAAGGTCGCTAACCTCACGCTTCCGAAGGTGTCCGAATTTGCTTCCCCCCCTCCACCCACGATCACTGGGACGTTAAAGGAGGGGGGGGGGAATCAACCGCCGGCGCACGTCAGTCTCTCACAAATGTCCAGTGGCGAACCGGTGAGGTGAGATCGTGCATGAATGACTGCATGTACAGGTATAAGGACGAGTGCGGGACTGGTGTTAGTAAAATAGATCAAGGCCACATGCGCATCGTCTGTTATCGTTCATCTCCGATCCTAACGTCACTGCGCCTGGAAAACCTAGACTGAACTTCTTTTCTTCTTCTATCTCTTTCCAGCACGCGCGCGCGCGTGTGCGTGTGTATGTTTAAGCGCACGTGCTTATTTAGTTCCGCTTCAATGACTTTACGGACTTATCTCCCTAGGGAATGTAAAGAATGCAGAATACATTTACACTCAAACACCTTTGGATGATGAGAAACGACATACGCAAGAGCTCAGAAATACAAGAACCGTACTGGTGTGTGTGTGTGTGTGTGTGTGTGTGTGTGTGTGTGTGTGTGTGTGTGTGTGTGTGTGTGTGTGTGTGTTCCTCTTTTTATTCTAACTAGATTCCGGCTGAGAAGCTTTAAAATTGAGATGACAGATAATCCCTACTGCCTTGCCTTCGGCCAACTCGCAGAAAGGTGGAAAAAAAATCTGGTCGACCAACCGATAAAAATAATTTCATAAAGTTTGTATACGTCCATTACAGTAGTTACATTCTACTACTGTTCCCTACATCGAGGACGACTATCACCCAAGTACTACGTCCTCTATCCAGCCGTTCACTGATCGCACTCCACGTCCTGAGCCATCAGCATGCTGGTTGCCCTCCCCCCCCTCCACCCAACTCTAAACCGTTGACGAGCGGAAGCTGTTGGCGCTGGCTTTATCTGGCGACGGCCATCAATGTTATCATCACAGTCCTCGTCAGACTTGTTCTGTCCGCCATCGTCAAAACTCCCACACTCATCAGATATCTGTTTGGGGTTGTTTCGCGATGGCCGAACCACGTACGAGCCCGTAGGCACCTTAGACTGAACTCGGTAGAAGGGGTAACCTACAGCTCTCTCTCTCTCTCTTTCTCTTTCGCTAAATTCATAAAAATGAACCCAGATCACTATCTTGTATAGCTTTTCACACCGCTGGTAATAACGAACTGCCAAACGGTTGACTGACCACACGTACGTTCTTGATGTTCTCTGATTGGTTGATCTTTGACCTTCTTGTCTCATATGCAAATGAGCCAGCCTCGTTCGGTACAGACATCATCCTGTCGCTAGAGAAAGCTTTCTCTAACTACAGAGAGATTTCTCTAAGTACAGAAAGCTTTCTCTAGCTACAGAATGAAATTGTATATATAAAATGAATTGGCTAGCAACTTCTAAGTATAATATAAATGAAATAATTTGGTTTTACCGAGTTTTTTCTCCGAGAGAAAGTAGAGAAAATTCCCTAGCGCCCCATAAGTCCCTCGGCGCCCGCAGCTACCGGTGAGCCTCAAGACTCGCTACTAACGTGACCGTGAGTCGGAGGTCACGCAAGCCGACGTGACTGTGCTCAGGGAGGGAAGGAAGGATGTACAAAAAAGAGGGGTCAGGCCCTTGCCCCGTAAACACCGTAGATGGCTGGTAGCTGAAAAAAATGTAGTGGAGTGTTTGAATCGTTTTTATATTCGGACACGAGCGGAGGGTCTGGGACGGGAAGATAACTATGTGGTTCTTTTGTCGTTTGAAAGTCCCAATCTGTGAACTGAAGTCCGTATAAACGGGACAGTAGAGTACACGCTATCTGCTAGCAGGCGCCAACCCGTGATAATAGCCTCCCTGCAGCGTCTGTAAACGCTGGAGGTTTTTTTTTTTAAATGATTGCATTTGGCTGCATTTTTTTTCAAGGTGTTAAATGCCAGACTTGGTGAAAAATCTCTTGTGTTCACAAGATAATTTTGTTTTGTATCATGCCCTCGATGCTTTTGTGTTTAAGAATAGTATTTGTGCGTGCACTAAAATTACTGATGCCGACACGAAACCTTTAGAGTTAATAGCTTTTTAGCTAGTGACAGATGGTATGCCAATCAAGAAAAAAAATGCGTCCATTGTGGATAGGTGTCAAGGTCGTGCCCGCGGTTAACAGGGGGCGTTGCCGGCACGTGCGACACAACACGAGGACAACTCCGGGCCTGTCAGCGAGAGTGGTCCCGCTTTACAACTCTCCCTTGGAGGCAGGAAAGGTGGACGAAGCCATCTGTTGAGTGAGCAGTACGTCCGAAAGGCTCCTGGTGCGTCTTCTTGCATGACTCAACACCGGGACTGCTTAATACACAATTAATGAAGTCACAGGCAGAAGCCGGCAAGGTGCGCGATCTGATATAACACAGAGCATGGATCTCGTTCTGACAATTCGCTGCTATTCAGATCATTACACACTCCCATTATCTTCTCTCTCTCTCTCTCTCTCAAAGACGGACGAATCGCTCATCATGAACGTTGTTAATTAAACTCTGTTCCGACCTTAGCTAAACAACACTACTGTGCACTTTGTGACTAAGCTTACAGTTAGGCGCGATGCCTGGGTGACTCGCATTTATGTCAGGTGGGGGCAGGTGGAGATTATGTGTCGAATATGTGGTTATGAGTATGTGTCGAATAAGTGATTATAAGTCTAATATATGATTATGTGTCGAATATGTCAGTATGTTCGGAACATAGTCATTTAATCGTTACCATATCTAGTCACACAATGTGTGTCCGATTAAGAAACTCCTTCAAAATGTTCTTGCAGACTGGGAGGAGGAGCGAATGAGTGGAAAGAAAATCAAAAGAACTGTTTTATTGCTGAGCTATTCACATTTTTGCATTCCGAATCATAAAATTTTTTTCCCCTGTACAGTTGTTGTTTTGTGGTCTTGACTATTCGACTTTCTAGCCACAAATCCACTGAACTCGTGTTTTACTGCCGTAGGATGTCAGTTCCGACGTCCCATAACTAGTCTAGTTTCCTTTTTATTTCGCACCACTAGCATATTTAAGACAAAGACAGGACTAACAAAGCAAGGGGGCGGGGTACAGGAGGGCGTAGACTAGTGAGGAAGGAGAAGTGTAAGTCTACAAAGATGAAAGACTCAGGAGATGGCTCCTAACTCGGGTAGATTACTGTGTCGTGTTCAGGGGAAGGTGGTGTTGGTGGACCTGTCTTTTATGCCGGGCCGTGAATGATCCTCTAGTCGACTGCGCTCCCGTGTCCTTGGGATTGACTGGACTAGGAATCGACAGTTCGCATTACAATGTGGTCATCATCACCACCACATCTCGATGTGTCTAAACAACGAACGAGCGAGACAGAAAAAAAGAAAACCAAGCAAACAAATCATGCGCACGCGCCCACAGAGAGATACGTTGCTGGTGGCAAACAGGGGAAAAGTTTGTTATGAGTCAGAAGGAAAAAAAATTATTTAAGCCACTGACCTAAAAAAGGGAAATAATCGGGGCCACGGTATAAACTAATATTTTATATGCAGCAAAAGTGCTGCTCAGAGCGAACCACTGAATAAAATAAAAAATGATAACGCGGTGACGTGAATACGGACACAAAATTAAGAAAAGCTTAGAACAAAAGGTATGTCCGTTGACAAGTCGTTCGGCAACACAAAGTTTATTGATCCAGCAGTGACCAGAAAGGTCACGATAAACGAAGAAGACGAAGAGAAGGAGTGGGACGAGGCAGGTCCTTAAATGTAGCAACGGTGAAGAAGAAGAAAAGATGATGATGATGATGATGATGATGATGATGATGATGATGATGATGATGACGACGACGACGACGACGACGCAAAATGCTGTTTTTTTTTTCTCCTGGTAAATTGGTGGTTGAAAGGGTTTCAAAGCCCTTGTGTTCCTTGACCTTCCGCATGGGCAACAAAGCTGTTGGGAAGAGGCTGGTGAGGAGTGGTCGTCGAAGAAAGCAAAGAAATAGACACTGAATGAGAAGACACTCGCTTGTCACCATAGCAGTAAGAAGCCTTGGGTTCAGATCTCGGTTTGGGGCACTATCTTGTCAGGGGTTTTCTCCAAGTATTCTGGTTTCCTCCCATTCCCGCTACCCCTAGTTTGTCTCTTCTCGACGAGACACATTATAGTCGCTATCTCGAGCTTCTTGTAGGGAGTTGGAAACTGTGCCTGCCAAGCCCGGTGTGGAAATTTTGACCTTCCTCTGTTTGGATGATGGTAACCATCTTCTTAATACTTGTAAACTTTTTTTTGGAACCATCTAGTTAAAAAAGAGAGAAAATTTTAAAGATAACATGATAAAGAGTTCTCAGTATTTATTACTGCTTTGGTAGTTTTTCTTGACGAAAGCTATAGCAGTGGCTCAAGCTGCGGGCAGTTAATGAGAAAGACCACTGACCCGAGAGCCGGCACTTCAAGTAGTGTCAAGGACCAGAGATGACACCTGCTCTGAGCAACCAACCTCAGATATACCACGCCATCCCTTAATGTGTGTGATTCTAAGGCTGTCAATGCTGTAGCAATTATCTTCAAGGCTGTAGAGTCCCTGAACTCAAACTGTTTGTATCTGTTATGTTGATAACATTTTAAACGCGAATGCCAACTGTTTGTCTGATATCAGTGTAAATGATCCTTTTGCACCTTAAACGAAATTAAGAAGTCTTTAGTACAAGCGGCATAAGGAGGCTGCTATTTGTATCTCGGATCTGGATCTGGGATAGTAAATGTCTTGGTTAAGGGGTTATATGTGGGATTTGTTTGCTGTATTAAAGTAGACATGCCCGCAGAGGTGAATATGCTTTGTGTTTATGTTGAATGAAAGAATAAAAGTGCCTCGAGCATGCTCAGTGAGGAGTTCTAGGAAGGATATATTTCACATTCAAAATGGGGGCCGATATGTGAACGCCCCAAGTGTAATGTAATGTCCTTACCTTCACCAGAGACAGGGATTAGCACAGCTATATTTTATGTTGTCCTACAAGCTTTATGGGAGAGAGAGAGTAGACAGAAACCATTTATAGAAATGAGACACTGCTATACCATGTTTCCTCTACACAGAGCAAGATAACAAGGTTGATATCAGTGATCGTTAAAATTCCTCGATGATGATGATGATGATGATGATTATTATTATTATTATCTTTTTTTTTCTTGCAGTAGAAAATCTCTCAACCTGTTTCAGCGTCTTCAATCTTATAAGAGAGAATCCCAGTTAAATTTCCCAATGTCCTTTTGATGACAGACCAGGAGTTGCTTTCCAGAACTCGGGTCAACAGAAAGTAAACAAATGCTGAAGACTGCATATAACTATGAATCGACTACAAAACCTGTTTTCACTTAAGAGTGCGAACAGCAGTTACTTTTGTCAAAGACTCCATTTTCTGACACCTTTTTAAACATCTCTGAAAACAGCAAGAATTTATTGACGACAGGACTGCGAACGAGCCACTAGACTGACTAGAGTGAAGTTTATTGTGGCATAAAATGAGAGCATAACTGCGACATAAACAAAGGTTCAAACACGACGCAGTGCTTGGCTCCTTTCTCCGAAGTCTCGGGGGCTTTCGTCTCTTCACTGCTCTCCCTATCAAAGGTCGAGGACATCATCTAGTCTAGAGAGTCAAGTGCCCGGACACAAAGTGAGCAAGTTATTTTGTGTCTTCTTTAAGCTCCCGCAGAATGCCTAATGTGAGGAGGTGGGGATGTCACAGAGGCCTACGCTATGTTCTGGTAAACGTTTAAAATGTAGGTTAACTGTTTTTTTTCCACTCCAGATGTAATTGTATATACGCCACCCTGCGCTTTTCTAAGGTTGAGGACGAGATGTAGTGGAAACTTGTGTAAGGCCGTCAGCTTCTGCAGGCTGCAGGTGAGCTAGATGATGCTTTTGTGCAGGCCTGGTACCAGATATTTCACTCGACTTTTAAATAGAAAAAAATACTTGAAGGTCGCGATGTTTCATTCAGCATCATGTAACAAAGCTACAATAATTATAATGCACACAAAACTAAGGAATGATGATAATAGGAAAAAACAAAACGAAACCATTAATAACATACAAAGATAACAGAAGTTTTAGATTGATGAGCAGTTTTGTTAAACCCGTAATAGGTTTACTCAGGGAGTTGTCTTCCTTTTGTTCCTGTTACCTCCCATTCGCGACACGTGCTTAGAGGTAAATTTTGTTGATGTGAAAGTGTAATTATTCTTATGACGCCTGCCGTCAGGATGTGTGCCTTCAGTTCTTCTTCTCAGCCACCCACCCCTATGACAGTGATGATAACAGGTTTCCGGTAAACTTTCCGGCAGGGGAGGCGACTCTCTTGCCCGACGTCAGGATGGGAGTAGCTGCTGACATTTAATGCCTCCGCTGGATGAGAGCAAGCCGAAGGTGAACAGATGGTGGTCCAGTTGTGGCAACATACCTAGGACCTTTCGGTTGTGCCCAGAGCGGTGTCGGACTCCGCCCCGTCATCTTCTCTCTGTCATGGGAAAGCGGAGAGCGGAGTGGTTAGAGCACTGGCGTCGGGACTCAGAGACACGCCGGTTCGATCCCCGTGTATGGGGAGCAAATTTTCCCCAGTCGGCTCAGCTGTGGGCAGTGGCTACCGGAGTCTACAGACGAGGTATGGAAGGTAAAGCAGTGAAGGAGAGAAGACCGGTACCGCCTTCACGTACAAGCTGGTTCCTATAAAAGTTATATCTCTAACACTTCCCTCCTCAACGACAAAAAATGTTAGGAAAGGACCTTTGCGTTTTTTTAAACTCACTCGACCCCCACCTCCCGAAACAACAACCCTCATCTCTAGCCATTCCACGCCCCCATTCCCCAGAACCACATTCAACCAGTCGTGACATCAGCAGAGTATGTGTACAAACCGGAGCGTCTGACTGGACCTACCAGGACATCTACGTGTTGAGAGACTGTCAAGGCAGCAGTTGATTTAAAGAATCTCATGTCTACAAATCGACATCTGTGGTGTATGCTCAGCGAGGTGGTGGAGGAATATTGCGGAACTAGAAGCAGCCTGAAAAAGGGTGTGGGATTCCTGACATGTCTCTGATCTCTGCAAGTCTTCACGGGGCGAGAAATTGACAGAAGAATGATGTTGGCGTTGCTGCCGAAGATGAAGAGAAGGATGGAAAATAGGGGACGGAGAAAGAAGAGGAAAAATATGATGGTGGTGACGCCGAGACCATATGAGGTGACGCTTCTATGTCACTCCTGTCATTCAAGTAAAACAAAGTCGTCAGGTGGAACTTTTAACAGGTATTCGTTGGGCACCAGTCAGCAACCGCAAAACGTAGTAAGGCAGAACCTTTGAAAGTTATTAATAGTACACCATTCAGCATCCGCAAAATCCATCTCCATGATAAGTATTGATCACATACTACAAGGCCAAACGGTTGGCAGCCAAGGCAACCAGTTTGTTTGATCCATTCAACCCAGTCGGCTGTCTCTGCCGCACTCTTGAGTGTAAAGTTCCGCAATGTGCGTTTGCGTGTGTGTTTGTGTGAAAGAGAGAGAAAAAGAACACGCACATGCTTGATATCGTTCATAACATCGTTCATCAATGGACCGGGATGTATACGTGTTCACCTCTCTATTCAATAGACTAAAGTACTCATTATACTCATTGTCACTGTGCTCTAAGAATGCTTTCTAAGAAGAAAATAGGAGGAGCAACAGCAGGAAGGGGTGGGTGGGGGAGTACGCATGACCAGATATCAAGGACGCGACCGGAATCAGTAAAGGCCACGCACCTGTAGTTTTAATGTGACTCGTGGAATTGGAAATCCAGGCGCACGTACGTTGTACCAACTGCTCGGCTTTGAACGCGGGTCTCTCGCCACCGGTCCTACAAACGCCTTGAACAGATGACCTTCTTCCAGCCTGCAAATACCAACGTTCTTCCGCAACCCTCCTTGCAAGCGGTTCACACCTGGCCGACGGGCGGGAGACGACACACGTTCATAAACAGCCGTCTAATCCACGCTACTGCCAAGGTTCATGGTGGGCAACGGGCAATGAGAGGGAGAAGAGTTTGCGTGCGCGTGTGTGTGTGTGCAAAAGGTTGGAGAAAAAGAGAATATAAGGCCACAGCCTGTCTATAATTATATAATGAGATACCGCACGCACGCGCATGTACGTGCGTTGAAGGGCTTCATGTTGCACGCCGTACTGCAGGAAACGGAGCGAGTTTGCGACGAACAGCCGCTCGCAGTGTAAAGACTAGTCACTAGTCCGTCACCGGGGGGGGGAAGGCGACTGTGATCTTCGTCACGCACTGCTGGCTGCAGTGTAAAGTCTCCATGGTCTACCTACGAGCTGGCCGCAGGTATGCGACCTGGTAGGTCCGCCTGGTAAAAGAGAGGCAAAGGTTGTCTTGCACCTGTTCGCAAGTGAAAAACAGTATTGTGAGACTAATATTCCTTCTCATGCTCCATCCGGCTTCTTAAACTTTTGTGGATCAAAGGCGGCAATAAAGATTATGTTGTCCTATAATATGCCATCCTACTCTCTTCATTCTCTCTCCCTCACACACACACACTTCCCTCCGAGCCCCTCCCCCCCTTTTTTCTGTTTCGACAACAATTAAGAAAAATTCATCACAAAAAGAATTTTTTTTTTTTGCCTGTCTACGAGATGCCCCAGATATGCGACCTGGCAAGTGAGCGGCAAAAAATTGTCTTGCACCTGCCTGGGTACGTTTTCAAGTAAAACTATCTTGTGGGACTCTTGTGCCCTCTTCCCCCCCCCCCACCAACTTCATCTAAGCTTTCGCACGCACGCAAAATCTTCTACCTAAGAGCTAAAGATTAGAAGACCTCGCAAACGCCCTAATCTAATCTCAATATTTTTTAGTGAAGCGCTTCACACGGACTAACGAAGAGTCTGCCGGGATGTTTCTCTTTCACGGATTCTGGTTTGTCGGGACACGAAGCAAAGTGAGCGCCGGGTCCTTGCTGCTGGAAGAGGTAGACTGGGTGTCGGGCGAGCACCACAAGGCGATCACCTCGCAACTAGCAAGCAGTCCACCTCGCGAGGTCTCGTCACCAGCCATGACATGTCGCGTGCTGCCCCCCTGGCTGCTGAGCCTGGTCGCTGCTGTGGCACGTCGACGGAACGCAAGCACGATGGGTGTGGGGTTGGAGAGAGGAGGGGAGAAGAGAAAGAGACGAAAGTGCGTGTTTCTGCCATGGTTCAGGCGGCGTCCTGAACCTAAAGGGCAAGAATTTCAAGTTCGTGTACGTTCCATTCGCAAGCCACCAACGCGCGTGCCACCTGCTGCAACCTTCGGCCTTTGTCCTTTTGCCTTCTCGCTTGAAACCTAATGATGGCACGGAATGAACTCTGGCCGGTCTCTCCTTCCAGACGGGGGGTGGGGGGGGAAGAGATGGTGTAACAAGGGTCTTGACAGTCCCGGAGGTAACAGGAACAAAAGGAAAACAAAAACTTAGCAAATGAATCAGAAAGACAGCAGCTGCGGCCGGTGCCTGTTTCCCCTGCCGCCACTAAAGGCGACTTCATCGGATTACAGGTATGTGAAAAGCTTTCGACTCAAGATGTGCAGCTGCTGAGGAAACGGAACAAAAGACCAGTTGATAAAAAGGGCGATCTTGGTGAAAGAGGAGAACAGATGTAGATTTCTTACTAGATATGATGTATGCCGAAAACATGCCGCCTTTAGAAGTCAGATAAATAAATGAAGGTGATTTGGCTGAAATGGGATTAATTTTCCACGGGGTTTTGCACACATTAACACGTCATGTGCGTATGTTGAGTGGGGGTGGGGTGCCTCTCAGCCAGTTAGTTACCTGACCTACAGACACGAGGAGGCGCATGATGTGACTAATCTGTAGAATGTAGATCGTCGCCGCGTGAAGACTTGCAGAGATCAGAGACATGTCGGGAACCCCACACCCTGTATCAGCTGCTTCTAGCTCCTCCACTTCCTCCACCACCTATATCCTCGCTGAGCATTCACCACAGATGTCGACTGGTAGACCTGAGATTTGGGTTTACATCAAGATAGTCGACATGCTTATGAACACGATCGGTGGGCACCCGTTGCATACTAAACAAACGTCACGGGGGTCTGCTCGTGCAGTAACCGTCTCACTTTCTGTTGTCATTAGCGATATCACGCAATACAGGTTCACTCAAAACATCCCTGCTCTCCACCACCACAAAAAAATGTTTCTCTGTGCAAATAACATGACCAACCAGGGCATGGAAACTAATAAAACTAGTTCCATTGCGCTGTTTGTCGTTCAAAGTCGATATAAGAGAACTTTTGTGAGGACAACTAGAGGCGAACGGGTCGTGGGCAAGGGTGACACCAGCGGACAATAAAACTTGTAGTGCACAGAAATAATGGTGGTGGTTTCATTAAATGGCGGCTGGTTCACTAAATTGGGATTTGAAAGATCACTCTCAGCACTCGTTTCCCCCGACGGGAGGAGGGGTGGTAGTATTGTCGGAAGCAACAAGTGTATCCTTTGTCTTTGGTGCGTATGTATCTGAGGCGTTAAAATACCGATTGAAAAGGGAGCGAATGATGATGGGCTGGGAACAACCGAATGCAAAGGATGAAAGATAAAGATAAACGGAATAAAAAAAAAATAACTTCAAAATAAAACAATGCTCAGCGTGATAAGGAGGGAAAAAAACAGGTGAAAGATGAAAAAGAGACGAAGCAGACGAAGAATAGAAAAACTGATCAGGCACTGTACATTGTACAACTCGTAGACTGCGATCTTGAAGACAGTCAAATGCTGTTGATAAAAACACAGTTTTTAAGACAAATTTGACAGACTTGACGGTCAAATGAAGACACGTGTATATTTGCATCTAGGATTCGATTGACATTGGGCAGACATGTCACTGGACATGTGCTCACGTCAAAGACCATCTGTTCACACTGACCACATATCTGACCCCTTAGAGAAGTTAGCCTTACAAGAAGGCAGCTACCCAGAGAAACAGTTTATACTACCAGGTTAACTTGAGTTACGGAGAGAAGACTAGAATGAGAGGAGGGGTGTCGAAGTTTCAAACCACCTGGCTGCCAGAGGTTGTTTTCTTTAAAAATAGAATACAACGACCGATTTCTCAAAGGCTTACCTCCCAACATCAACACCTTATCCCCAGAAAAAAAGCCTCGAGACGAACACCGACAGCTGTGGCTGCTCAACTTGCTCAGTTCAAACACCTGCTCAGGGGATCACCTTCGCAGTGGCAATGGAGGTGAACATGGAATCGATGTGCAAGCACGATGATCTGTAGTGCAACATCCCCCCCCCCCCACTACAGCTGCTCTCTCCCAGTCACTGTGATTACAAACAGCTCCTTGTGCACCGATTTCCCACCTCTAGAAACGTGTGATGGAAATAATAATCAGGGGGTGGGGGAATGCTTTGAATAAACTATATGAAGGTAGCCAGCGTGCGTATTTGTGTGTGAGGCATGTGCATATCTGTGTGTGTGTATGCACGTCCATGACGTGACTAGCAGCGCACCCCACTGATGTCAAGGTCTGACGGACATAAAGTTAAAGGCTGTCAACTGTTGACCATGTCGCACCTCGGTGAGTGTGGGCATTGGGATTGGTGTTTTACGCCAAGCCAGCAGCTAAGGCTATATCATGGCAAGGCAGCCAGCCCTGTAAGCAGATGCTATATGCAGAGAAAGAACAGCGTGCCTGAGACGAGAGCTGAACCCAGGACAGCCAACCCTCACTGTATTGGTGACAGGCGCTAACCGTTGCGCCACCGGACCGCCCGGGTGGGGTGTAGAAGAAGGGGTGAAGAATGTGTATGGAGGGGGAGGGGTGTTTAGTACGCGGCAGAGGCACCGTCGTGTGCACCAACCTCATCAGACAAGTGCGTCTGAAAGCCCCAAGTGACGAACACGGGAAGAAGAGAGAAGAGCTGTTACCTGGGGCGACGCCACTCGGTGACTGACGGTCTCCACCCTGCATGACAGGATACACTGCGTCACAGAATGGTGGTTGGTGTGTGGAAAGAGTGAATGGGGGAGGAGGTGATGGTGGTGGCAGCAGCAGCGATTGCTACATCTTGACGAACCACCGTCAGAGCTCATCACAACTAAAGGGGAGGTGACTCTTGCCTGAGTGACGTTGACGACGTCGGTGACTCACCGCTGACGTCCACATTTCATCGCTCCTGTCCACCGTATTCTGCACTTGTCTTCCCTTGTGTGTGTGAGAGAGAGAGAGAGAGAGCTCCACTGACATACTTCGTGTTTTTTTTATTATTTTTATTTTTCATTCCTCGTGCGTCAATGACTCCGCCATTAGAAAACAGACGAGAATAAACAAAACTTTTTCGGAACCCTACTCCTTCGGCACTGGCTTGCATACATTACATGAGTGTTTGTTACCTGTATCATTTTACTGGTCAGTCTGTCTGCGAGAGGAAACGAGAAGAAAGTGATAAGCACCACACAGATGATGATGGTGATGATTGATCATTGAACAATACGACTATTACTGCTTCTAATGATACAAACAAACCATACTATCAGCTGTATTGTGTTTCTTCTGATTTTATTATCTTTTAAATTTAATATAATAATAATAATTTAGACTTTTGACAGTGTTATTTACTGTCAATGGCCTGGCCCTCTTTGTTCAGTGAAGGACTTTTTTTAAAAGATGAGGGTAAGAAGGTATTGATCCACCTGCTTAAGTTTGTTTTTGTTTTTTTTTTTTAAAAACATTAAGGTTGTTCATGGTTCCATCCACTTTTCGGAACCTTCGATGATAGTGAAACAAGTCTGCTGAAGTTTGTTGAACACTAGGAAATAAGACCTTCTTACAGTAAGCCGATACTACAATTAGTAACCCCTGCTGTGCGTGATGGTCTTGGAGCGAGGTTACTGCTAACACCTACCGCTTCAAGTTGTCCTCAAAAAGTGTCCTTATAAGATAATGTTCATCCTCTTTACTGCCGCTCTTTTGTTGTGAAGATACTTCCTAGTTTATGATACCAGGGAATCTTTCTTTCGTTAAACCCGCGTACATATACAGGGACATAAATCGTAAAATAAACCGTTAATTAATTTCTATTCGTCAATTTTCTTTCTGATGATATTTTCATAAATTATTATGGTTAAATTATTCACTGCCTACTACTCCAGTCCCCACTTATTTTTAAATTCTAAGCTGCACAAAGCGTGTATAAAGTTCATCACTTGCATAAGCGTCAGACAGGTGAGATAATGTTGCACAAAATATTTCTCTTATTCGCAGACGTTGCGTCCAAAACATGACGAGACAAGAATATCCCCTCTTCTACTTCTCTTAAATTAACTAATCTTGCATATCACGCATCATCTCGTTTTCGTGTTCCTGATTACAACTTATTTTTAAACCCTGACTAGATGTTTGTTTATAATTGATTTGAAACATTGGTCACATTGGAAGCCCTATATCCATAATTTTGACAGTGGTCCTGAGACGCAAGTTGCTCACTTGCAAACGGCCCCACCCCTGCTCCCTAACCAGTGTAGTCTCTCTCTCTGTGTTCCTTAAATGTGTTCCAGTCATTGGGTGGGCATGATGAGCTGAGGTGTTCTGCGCCCTTACAGGTCCCCCACCTGACGTCCTGCCACCACTTCTGCTTGCCTCGACTGGCAGCTTAAAGAAGTCTTCTGAAGGACAGTTGATATGGCAGGTCGTGCAAGGACGGGTAAACAAATATATATCGTTTGCGTTTACGACCTTCAGCCGAGTGCGTAGCCCTGAGTCTACACAAGCTGGCGTTAATCCACTCACAAGGCCGGACCATAAACGATATCAACCCTGAGCCAGAAACGAAAGTTTATACGAGTGGAAGCATTGGCAAGCACGGTGGAACGTAACATTAGTGACAGGCTGTTGAGTGGAAGATAATTAAGAGACTGTAGTGCTGTGGGTTGTAGTGTCACGGACTTGAGGAGCATAAGCTCGCTCTAGAGTCACGGGAGACAAGACTGTGGCGGGAAGGAGGAAGAGATCACGTCAGGGAAAGAGACAAGAGGTTGTCGAAACTAGAAGAAGTCTTTGACGACGATAACGATGATTTTGTGTGTGTGATGATGCGATTACTAGCGTAGATTTCGACAGGACATCTAAAGTTTCTCACTGCACTTGTCTGTTATCGCCAAGTACGACACCCAAGAAGACGATGATGGTGGGTGGGGGGGATAACTACCCGGCACCCTGTTGATTCAGACACCGGCCACTCTATGCACATGCAACATGCCAAGTCACGTGACGACAGACGGGCAGCGTCATCAACCGCAGCTAGTATGGTATGCGCAGAGGTAAGAGGTCACGATCTTGTTTTTGGTGTCGGTAGGGGGTCGGTGCGAGGGGGGGGGGCGATGAAATGAGCGATGGCGTCTAGCGATCCCCGCGTTTTGTCCGAGATCAGGGGCCATGTGAGCAGAACACTGGCGGCGGACCTGTGACGACAGGCAAGACACCGGACACCACTACCATCGCTTAATGGCGGGTCGCACAACATGGAGACGATGACAGATAAGCCCTAGTGGATCTATTATTAAATGAAATTAAAGCATGGTCTTAAGTCGCTTCGTGTGTGTGTGTGTGTGTGTTGTTCGAACAAATTCTGACAGAGAAGAGAATGTGTGTGTGTGTGTGTGTGTGTGTGTGTGACAGAGAGAGCAGCATGATACGGATACAAACGCGAGGAAACATTGAAGTATGTCAAGAAAGTAAGACTGTAGAAAGGCGAGTATAAACGCCCAACACCTCCAGCAACTCAGAAGTTAATCATCTCTCTCTTTTCCCCCATCCCCTCTCTCGTCCACGGTACTATTCTCACAATCCAACACCAACACCACCATCCCCAAACTGTCACCTGCAGTATCATAGCCCATTAGGGTAGGTTAGTTCCACCCAGCAGGCGTGCCGCTGCATAGTCATGTAACTGTTTAGAGGGAGCCATCACCACATGTGACGACACAGCCGCGGTTGATTTGTGCAGGTAGACTCCCAGAGGGAGGCTGAGAGATACGTTATCGTCTGCAGCACTCCATCAGCGGAATTCGTTCAACCAGCTGCGCGGCAGAAATCGCGCATGACAGCAACGCTTGTGTCTGTTCAAAAGGCTTTGCATGGCATCACCTGCGTGCTTTGCAAAAACTGTGTTTGTTACCTGTACTTTCAAGAGGGTTTACGAAGAGGTGCCTTGCAAGAATGTCATACGCCTTTGCGCGCATTTTGCACGATGATTTTCGTGAAGATAAGATAAACAGGTTTTGTTTCAATCATTGTCTGGCTTTAATCTAAGGAAGAAGAGCATTCATTATCGAGTAAATAAAGGATAACAGCATGCCCACACAAACGCCGATCAGATGTCCAGACTAGGGTCTAAGGAGGTCGAGGGTGGGGTGAGGGTATTATAGTCCACGCACCCACCCACCCCCACATAAACACACACACGAATGCACACACACACACACACACTGGCGTCTAGGGAAGTTGGAAGTCAGGGATCTCTCTCTCTCTCATTGGTGTACATACCTCCGGGGTCCACATGGCTTGCGCTGGGTGTGAGGAGGAGGTTGATGACTTGCCCTTGCCCCGCCATCGTCTGGGTAGAAGGCGCTGTGTCGGTGACGCGGCCGTCACCTTGGGCTTGTGCATAGCTGCAGCGGAACGAGAGAATGATGAGAAGGGTGGGCGGCGGCTGAGGAAGCCAAAATCATCGCCATCCTCATCGTCACTATAGCCACCCCCCGTGTTCCCCGACCTACTACTACCTCCGGACAACAACTCCACCTGCAGGTCCGGCAGTGATTTACTCCTGGACCTCCGGGGCCACAACTGGGAAGGGAGGGGCTTGTTGCTGATACTTCTGTTGATTTTCCTACCGCTGGCGTCCCCATCTTTCCAAGAACTTGAGCCCTCGCAAAGCCTCGTGTTCGTTTCGGCTGCTCTCCCCTGTAACCGCAAGTCTAGTCTCGCCTGCAGATCGGCCCAGCTGACGATGTTGTAATTATCGCTGTTGCCACTGCTTACGACGCTGTAGTTGTCGCTGTAGCTGTTGCGGGACGTCAGGCTGCTGCGCCTGCTGCTGCTGTCAAAGGACCGGGGTGTGTTAGCGCCGCTGTTGCTGTCGCTGTTGCTGTTGTAACGCGGTCGTTCGGGGTCCGGCGCATTTACGTGGGTGAGGTGCTCCACCACCGTCTGCAGCGTCTGACTGCTTCGTCTCCGGACCAGCATCGCCCCCCGTGAACCGTACTCGAAAGGCCGGGACATTGCGAGCCGGGTCGACACTCTGTCCGCAGACGTTGCTCGGGCGCTGGTCGACGACGTTTCCTTGTTGGCCGCCCGACTGCTGTGAGTACAATCGCTTGAACGACGGTTTCTGTCTCCAGTATCGCTTCCATAACCGCTGCTGTACCCGTTAGACAAACTGTTTTCGTCACTATATTTACGGGCGAGATCTCTTTTAGACTGGGAGGCGAGAAGTGTGCTGGGCAGTGCGTAATTGTGAACAGGTGTTCTTCCGGCCTGGAAGCCGTTCTCGCTGAAATAACTGTTGCGGTCTCGCGATGCGTACCTGGATGCCAGGTCACCTGCCGAGTACACCCGAGGTATTCCGCTGGAAGTGAACGATTCCAGTTGTGAGTAGACTTCATTCGAAGCGTGTGCGCCGGAAGGATCGCAGGACTGGGACCTGCGCAGTGAGCGATCTCGCCCATTCTCGTCCCCAAGTATGAAGAACGGCTGGCTCAATGGATACGCCCTCGTGTAGAGGTCTTCCTTCGGGAAGGTTTTCATCCGACTGTCAGCAGCAGCAGAGGTAGCACCAATACCATCAACAACAACGGAGTTTGTGGTACCGTCAAGACGGTCGTTGCTGCTTCTGCGCACTTCACCTTTACTTCCAGACGGCTTTTCAAACTTGTTTCCAGACAGCAGAGCACTGACGCTGACGGAGTTTGGACTCCACTCATCCAGGTGAGTCAAGAAGCGGCGGGCACAGTCGGGAACTTCGCCAACGCGGCGCGTATTCATCGCGCGTTCTTCATCGCTGGATTCTGATGTCCTCATCACCAGACCTTCGTTGTGTCGGTATTTCTGACTCCGTTCAGGCCGGCTGCGGGGTACGCTGTTGTGGCGGCGATGGTGGTGGTGGTTGATGACGTGGAAGCCGCTGGTCTGTGATGCTGGCCGCAGAGTGAGGAGTTCATGATGGGAACTGTCCACCACATCCTTGATAAGAGGTCGCGCTGAGTGCATCCCTGGAGAGATCAGTACAACCATGGCCTGACAACCGACCAACACACGTTTCTCTACCCTTGTGCTGCCTTGAAGACAGTCTTTATCCTGTGTATCAAAGAGCAGCTTGCTTCATCAAAGGGTATCATACACCCTGCCTCCTGTCAGACATCTCCAATAGCACGGCAAGAGGTCAACAAATCTGGAAAATAGTCGATAGTTTTTGGCGTGTGTCTTCAAGCTGATCGAATCCTGTCCCACGAAGGAGTCGTGTGTGTTGCACAACTTGCCCCTATCTGATGTCCTCCAACTTGTCAAATTCTCTCCCTCTTACACAGAGCTCTAACTAGGTACAGCCTTCTGCGTCATTTACAGCGCCCTGTGGGTTTCCAAACAAATAAAAGTGTACCACACTCTTAGCGGAGAATATACACTTCAGCCTCCTCCACTTCAGGCTACGACGAAGTACGCTTCATTTTGAACTGCTAGTACTTATTTTTAAGGTCGCAGTCTGTCGCTCTCTCTCTCTCTTTCTTGCCAAATCAGGATGAGTGAATGTTGACAGCCGTCGAGAGCCACTGGCTGACAAACTCGAGGACGTGCGAGTGTGTCAGTGCCGGCTGGGAGAAGCTCGCTCTCCGATTTTACTATCCGCAACCGGTTCTTTTAGAACTCCCCAGTCTTGGCGTCCAGATGCATATGTGTTTTTCGGCTGCACTTGCCTGTCTTATGTTGGGTCGTAAATCATATCCTCATAACGGTCGAAGGCCGCTGTGTGAAAGAAAAATGTTTATACTAGGGTCACGGCGATGTGTGCTGAGCGTTGCCCGGCCCGTGGAATCACTGGAGATTACACGACGGAGCCTGCGGTAATCAGGCTAGCCTCGTCTCCTCTGCTGGTGGTCGTCTTTCACAAGTAAAATACCTCGAGTGTCAGTGAGATAACACTCGCCAGGTCTTACGCGCGGGATTTCACGAGAATTTCCGGGTCGTCTTGTTTCTTGTTTTTATTTCGATATGATGTTTGAAGAAGAAACTGCACGCTCACTGTGACGAGAATTTCCTCGTAAATACCGCAGGAAGGAACTGCTGTAGGTTTCCATTCATTTCTTCACCCTTCCGATGTCAGCTAGAGTGTGTGGTGGCCACCTGTGAAGCAGAACGTCTGGTGAACAGAACTGGTCTACGCTGCGACGTTGCAGGGTGTCGTCCTCAGTGGAAACTGAGCTGTAAACTCATTCAAGTATACCGCTGTGCCCCGCTCGGCGACACAGGTAGGACGGTAAAGTCCGCCACCACCACCAACCCTCATCACCACCACCACCACTACCACCAGGCGCCCGGCTCTGATACGTCGCCGTGACTGTGTGTGCACACCATGCGTGCGACCGTGGACTTGCGGGTTGCGTGTGCACGTACCTACAAATGCGGTCACCCGCCACGCGTCGTCTCCGCTCCCGGCTGAAAACAACGGTGCAGAACAGTGGGCGGAGCATCGCGCTAAGTCCTCCTTTTCCATTGGTTGCCACCTCACGCGGGCTCGCAGATTGGCAGGACGCTGCTTACTACGGTGTAGGCGTCTCTCGTCCCGCCAGGCCGGTCAGCTGACCCGCGTGCTCTATCGACGTTTCCGCGAGTCCGGAGACATGATGTCGGGTGGTTGATTTTTTTTTAATATTATTATTATTATTATTTTAGTCAAGGTCACGTGATCTTAGACCAAGGTGCACCCTCTGTTGCTTGTTTCAAACTGGATCTGGACAGCACACCTGTTTCGGTGCACTGCATTTGCACGCTTTGAAGTTAACGCCAGCAGTCTACCCTTCAGCACCCGCTTGCATCGGCGCAGATCGGGGATCATCTGTAGTCACTTTCATCCAGTGATGTTCAAACAAAATAGTTTCGTGGTTGAAAGAAAGCAACAGACCCACTGCTTGCCTTCTTTCTGATGGGTGAGGAACAAAGCTACGTAACCTGGAGGCTATTTTGGTAACTAGGTCAGGGAGGGGAGGAAACTACTCGATCTAGCAAGGATCATCAAATTTCAACTTTCCCATAAAAAAAGCTACGACTGTCAGTGTTAACTGATACACATGATAAAAATATTATACTTATCTCAATTATACACCCTGCTTTATATTTGTAAACAAATATACACTGTTAAACGTAACAGACACTGTTAAACAGAGCATACACTATTCAAGTAAGCTGAAAACTAAAAACCATCAGATACATGGTTAAAAGAAGCGTTCATACATGCAAGGTCGGTTAGGGGCGTGCAAGAGTTTTAATCTCGCTCTCTCTTTCTCTCTCTCTCACACACACACACACACGCACACACACGCACGCACGCACCCACGCACACAGGACTGTTAGTCACGACAGCCCGGGAGTGAGGACAAAACACAAGGCTAAGTTCAAGATTGGCAGTACAGCGCATTACACAAATCTCCATCAGCTCTGGAGGTAACAAAAACACTTCTTCGTCAGCTGCACTCAAAACAAAAGCATCTCGTAAAGCTTAAAGTGCTGATTAGGCTACTACAGTGCGAGCTACAATGTTGCCTGCCTGCCGAAGTCCGTCCGGTAAAATTCACTGTGTGTGTGTGTGTGTGTGTTGAGGGGCGGGGTTAGTTGTAATGTCATCGAAGCACTGCCCCACACATAACATGGCCCTGGCACTGTTCTAGTCTCCTCTGATTAGATGAAAATACACGCTCGATGAAAAAACAAATAGCTGAGTGGCCTCCAAACCGAGAGGCGCAGCGTTCGACATCCATGTAGCATAGTGATCATTTCCCTGATAAATTCAGTTGTTAAGAATGGGAACCTGACTCTAAAGAGGGTTGATGAAGGTAAGGGAGGTGAGGAGAGAACGAAGAGATGGACACTGCCCTTAAAAAAAAAAACTGGCCCCGAGAAACATGAGGTCTCCATCGCTTAGTCCACCTTACACAACGACCGAAACCAAGGTCTACACGCCTTTGCTTCAAAGGCTAATAAAAGTAATTTAAAAAAAACTGCTTAGCTTATTACAATATATTAACTCCCCACATCTGAGCGAATAGCCTTGCTCCATTCGTTAGATACAAACACCAAATGTCCACTTGCTTTTTTTGTAAAGAGGTTAAGACCTTATTTTCCTTCACGTCACAAAAAGCAGGGTGGCTGTTAGAATACCTCGATAGTGTATGTTCTCAGGCTGGGCTGCTGTCTTCAATGATTTTGAGAAACTAAAATATATGTCAATCCATGCGCGATTTTATTTAAAAAAATTAAAATCGCAATGTGTTTTTTGTGAATGATTCATAACAGCGCTATGCTTTTCTAACCTGCCAGCAACTCGGAAGCTAAATTTTTATGAGTTATTTTTCTGAGTTTACAATTAGCAACCTTGTGTTGTCACTCAGATTTGTAAATCACTCTGGCCAAGCAGATGAGCGTCAGTTTCGGAAGCTATTCATAATTTCATAAAAGAGTGTTTGTTCTGAAAACAAGGGACTCACAGTAGCGGCTTTAATGAAAACTGTCCAAGAGAATTACCCACATTGTATTTTACTGCCACCAGGATTTCCTGCTGTTAATCTGAAGAGACGAAGATTTTTTTTTCGTAAATTTTTATATATAGAGAGAGAGGGGAGAGAAAGATAGAGAGAGAAGAACAATCTATTGAACCTATGTATGCATGTAGTAGTATGGATAGGTGGTAGCCTGGGGAGTGGAGGTCAGAGATATCGACTTTCAAGAAGAAAGTTGTCGATATTGCGATTGTCTGTAACGATAGATAAAAGGCGGCAGAAGACGGTGGTTATGGCCAATGGACCCTATTCACGCAAAAGCCATCTTGAAACCAGAACGAGGCCTAATGGGCCGATGTAGTGGCTATAGAAACATATTGGCACCGACCTACATCTAGATCAAAAGGTGCGCAATAATGGTTTTACAATTCCCCCCTTCCCTGTTCCCGCATTTACGATTGAAGAAGAACCAAGACTAAAAATTCACCTGGCTGACAGCAAATTGATACTTCGTGTGCAGGTTCTATTTATGCTAATGTGTTTGACATCGTTTTGCAGTTAGATGCCAATGGAGCATTTTTGTAATGTGCTCACACCAATCATTCTTTTTGAAAAGTGTGAATGGTAAAGCAACAGATTATCAAAGAGATTTTGGGATTGTATTGATTTTCCCCATGCATTCTAACATGTTGGACTTCGGACAGTGACTTTAATGTCACTTAAATTGTGACCACACTGTATAATATCTTTTGCGTTATGTGACTACATTGTATGGTGTGTACACTCATATTTCTTATGTTTATTACCTGGAATTCTTTTAAATTTAATTTTTCATCGAACCTGAAATTGAAAATTTTCTATTATTTGTGATGTCCTAGTTTTTGTTGTCTGCAGACATTTATACAGTACACAAAAACATCGCCATTTTATATGCTGTAAATTCCAGCCATTATAAGAAATCAGAACACTTACTCAAGACCCGAACTCAAAAAGGACATAAAACAATTTTTAAAACAAAAAATATGGCGAATGCAAAAATATAGGTACTTCTACTGTTAAAAGAGCACTGCTTTACAACGACCCTATTATGGACCTTAAACAGTTATGGCGAAATTTACCATATGCAGATGTAGATCAGAAGCATCTTTATTTATAATTATATTTCTACTGGCGTTGCGTAGAAAGATATAAAAATATTACCATTATTTAACTACCGCTAGTAGTCATACTTACTTGATGAACTTTGATAATATAGGCCAGCATATTACAATTGTAAGAGAAATACTGTATCTTTAAACTTTTAACATGAAAATGAATGTGAAAACAAGTTTGAGGTTGGAGTGTGTCGGTATGTACATTCATAAAAAAAAACAAATGAAAGAAAGCTGTTCTATTCACATTCTTTTTTCTTCCTATACGGAAAGATTATTTGTAGAATAATTAAAATAAAACCCCGAAACTAGGCCATGGTCTTGTACAAATGACTACGCCAGCCCCCAGAACCAGCTTGGACGCCATGTCAAAAATAAAAACAAAATTATACATACACGGTAGCTAGACGATTTCAGAAAATGATTGCAAATTCATTATCGACAATGATTTCATCCCCAAGGATCAGTATAAAGAGCTAGCAAAAATAACCGTACCCCAAGGATTATTCCCCAGCAGCCTTTTGTATGTCGTGGCACTTCTGTAGTGCAAATAAGCTACCCTGTTCAAAACTTGTGAACGAAGAATCTGCACTTTGATCGGCAAATATATTTCATTAAGGAAGAAGCAAATGATTCTAAAAGTAGTTCTTATTAAGAAACACGAAACTGACATTTACAGCATTTAGATTTGCTACTTACTTCTCTGTGCAAGCCTAGTATCATGTGCAAATACATTTTAACAAAGGCTGGCACACATAGCCCTGCATCACTGTATGTTACAAGCACTTCATACACTTATTAAATAATTTTTAACTTGATCTTAACTTTAATTCTTGTAGAGCTGATCAACTGTTAACATTTTAGTTATTCCTAAACTGAAACTCAACACCTACAATGAAAAATTGTAACTTCATCTCCCCAAGTTTTTCAAATTCAAATCTTTCAAAGGTTTTTATCTCTTTCAAACGGAAGAAAGGACAGTCTGGCCGCCATATCATATTTCTCATCATTTGTAAAGAACGGCACACAAAAGTGCTGCTTGATTTGATTTTCTTTGCGGAGCTCTCAGCCAGGCCCATGAAGCCTCGTTCTGGAAAACCGGAAGAGCAGCGCGCGAATAAGGTCCATTGGGCCTTAAACTAGGTAAATCACTCTTAGTCTAACTCCTCAGGCGCTGAGGGAAATTGCTCTAGACCGATTAAATTAAATCAGTTAACAAACTCTTCAAAGGCGGGTTAAAGCGAAGTCGAAAAAGAAAAAGAAATAGTACCGAAGGACTTGAACCTAAGTTCAGAATTTGACCACTGAGCTTCGGTACAAGTCCATTGCATGCGTGCGCATGTGAGTGAGACTGTGAGAGAGATAGGAGGGAGAGAGAGAAGTGTGGCAGCTCGTGCAGTCATCTGCACGACACGATGAACTAACACTGCGTGCCTTTGAGTAGATATGAAGCTTGCTAAACATAACTCACTCAGTTTGACAGGAAAGTGACAGGACAGACGTCAGTGTCAAGAGAGGGGCTGACAGCTGTGAGTGTCGCGGATGGATACACGGGGATTAGGTTGCACGGTGCGTTATCTGGCACCTCATTCCGTCATCGCACAGACGATGCGAGTGTGAGAAAGCAGCTTCTGCGAGAGTACATGTGCGCTGCCTCTGGTGTAAAGATCGAGAATCTTCTCTCTTGTGCGCGAAACATCTTTTACGTCATGTTTAATTTATTTTAAAATCTCCCTCTCTCTGCGTGCGTGCGTGTGCGTGTGAGAGAGAGAGACGGGAAAGACGAGGTCAGGAAAATGCATGTATACTTACAGACACACAGATCGGTTTTTTTTTTTATTACACACCATCCCTAATGTTTGTTAAGCTATACCCGCTGGCTGTCCGTTTCGTGCAATAAAACGATGTGATAATATTAAATTAATTTTGTTCTCCTCCTCAGTCCAGAACATATTACAACGGTTCAGTCACCCTTGAGATGGGTGTTTGACTTTTTAAAACTAGTGAGCTATTTCGTTCAGTACCCTTTCGACGTTCACCCTGGCCAGTATCCCTTGAGATCGGTAGGCCCAGGGTTCGTGGTAGGGCCTCCACACTCAAGACAGTGAGAGGTCCGATAAGGTATGCGGAAGGTTACTCAAGTGGCGACCAGGACTGACAGGCAGATTAGTCATAAGCAACTGACCAGTGTACACTCATAAAAGTCTCCCAAAGGTCATTGCAGGTGAACTCATGGGGTCCCTCAGTCCATGATATTTGATCCCCACTATGGAGGACAGTCCGGCAAATTCGCAGTTGCATATAACTTACACACAGATGTATTAATAATACGCACATCTGCATAAACGCGCACACATTTATATACATACACACGTATAGCAATACACATATACGCTTAGTACATAAATATGCACATCTGCCAAAAGCAAAATAATAAGATACACATTCGCTTAGATCACAAATCATGAAACTACGAAAAGATCAACAGTAGGAACCAGAAGATGAATTTGACTTATTGGTTCATTGAGATTTGGTTTGTTGGGGGGAGTCTTACAGTCTTGTGCAATTACGGGCATCGAGAAGCTAGAGGGGTACGTGAGGAGGAGGAGGAGGAAAACCGGAGGAAGTCGAGAGGTTCGCTGTTGAGCTCATTAAATATTTTAGTCAAAAATCAAAGGAATGCGCGGAATTTGGAGAGGAAGGGAGGGGGGCGCGCACCTGAGATCAGTAAGGGAGCACAGCCTAACGGGGTGGCGTTGGAATGCAGCACCTGTGGGCTGTGGGTGAGGCTGTCTTCGTGTGTCTAACGATCAACACGCTATCAAAGAAGCGGACCAGACTTCAAGGGCAGGCTTGCCCCCAAACACAATTTAAAGCTGCTTTGATTCTGATTTTAATCTGCGACCATGAATCTCTCTCTCTCTCAGGGGAAGTAATGGACAACTGAGGGTGGAAAATATTCCCAGTACATTTCACAAAGTAAATTGAGGAATTTAAGAGCTCTGAAACCTGTCACTTTGATCATCCCTGTTCGTTGTTCTTGCGGGAAGCCAGTTCCAGCTGAACAAGCCGAGAGAAAGCCGGATTTGTGCAACGGCCAGGAGGGACGTCCCTTCCGTCAACCACGACTAAAGGGAAGTAACCGTTGCAAAATAACTAAACAAATTTAAAACGTAGTGTCCCTTATATAACACTAACAAACTTACCACCACCACAACCGTCCCCGTCCCCGGTTGACGCATTTGTGCGTCGAAAGCCAAAGTTTAGTAGTGTGGTAGGGAGATGGGGGTTATTTTGTGAAATCAATCTGTTTTACTAAGTTTGAGGGGTTTGCTTCTCCAGCACGATGCCATTAAGGACACAGAGGCGAGTGTGCGTGGGCGCGCCTGTCTCAACATGTGTGTGTGTGTGTGTGTGTGTGTTTATAAAAGATTACATATTAAAGTTAATTTATAAAAATACACCCCTCTCTATTATAACAAAAGCAAAAACAATGATAAGGTATCGGTAAAATCGAAAAATGGCATCGTCAAAATTCAAATCACAGACGCATGGAGTAGGCGAGTACAACAAATGCGTTAAATATTTTCACGAGAAAAAATAAGAGGAAAGTTGAATGATCCATGCAGGAAAAGTGGTCATAGAATCTTTGCCTAACTGAATACATCCGCAAACGGACCAACACATCTTTCAAAGCCGACGCCCACTCATGTACTGCGCATTGGCAAAAGCACGCGTGCAAGTGCATCTGCGAAACATACTTTTTAGCTATTAAAATCAAAGCCATGCTGGGTTGGCTGCTTTAAGGATGTTTTGCTACCTGGATTTTAAAGCTGCAGTGATAACAATTCAGCATGGAATTTCATTGGAAATAAGCGCTAGTCAAAGTAGGAAACATGAAAACACACTTAAACATTGTGGCAAACACGTCCAAACTATTGCAGAAAAACACGTTAAAGTCTTACTAGAAACGTGTCAAAGTTTTAGTAGAAATAGTGTTGAAGGTTTATAGAAAACACGTCAAGATTTTATAGAAAGCACGTGCAAGTTCATTGTCATTATCAACAGAAGCAGCAACGCCGTTGTCGTTGTCGACGTCGTCGGGGGCGGGAGTAGTACATACAGGGTGAGCTTGTTAGAAATTTCAAGGATGCTGGAGTTTCTGTAAAGGCTTGGTAGTGCTTGTTACCCTCACACACTCGCCGACCTTCATGCAATGATCGCCGCGAACGACCAGAAACAAAGAGCATCCACTCTGCTAAAAGAGTGCGATCGACTTCGTACTTGGATGACATCCGCGCTGCAGAGAAAATCCTACCAAGAGCGCGTTCGATTAAAGGATCACTCTGTTTGTGTTTTGTTTTCAGGCCACGCTGCTCACCAGACGCTGCGCATTTGGTTGAGACAGGATAGTGCATCTGACATCTTGGCACGGGTTTACATAGGTGTGAGGCCAGGGCAGCCGCGATGTAAGGGCACCAAGGACAGGGCGGGAGACTGCTAGAGATGACGTACACTTAGTGTGTGTGTGTGTGTGTGTGTGTGTGTGTGTGTGTGAATGGTGTGGGAAGACTGAGCCAGGGAGCGACACTGAGGGCCGGGCAAGATGCGTCAGTTTATGATGCACACCATCGATTCGACTGCGTGTACGATGAGCGATCTCGTCACCTTTCACCTGTCGCCACCTATCCTTCAATGACACACGTAGGATGGGAGCGTTAGGAAAGAAGAAACGCACGCACGCACGCACGCACGCACGCACGCACACACCTGCTGTGGGCAATCCGGAAGAGAGAAGAATAAGTAACAGGACTTCGATGTCTGTCAAATTAGCGATGTAGATCAACAATATACTATGTAATATTTTGGGTCGATCCTCGTGGCGTGTGGTGGTGAAATAGTTCGTCAAAGTGAGTGAAGAAAGTGACCAGGTGATCAGTGATTATTGCCACGTAACTGCTAGATCACATCAGCAAGCTCCAGGTTGGTGATCACCCTGCCATCAATGATAACCCAGCCTTCCTGGACATCAGGTTCATCTGTCGTGGTTCGTTTTATGTCAAGCGGGACAATGTTGTGAAAGTCTTGCATTTGAAGATGTTATAATGAGCGTTACACAAGAAGATGTTGCAGGAAGCACTATACAGGAAGCATTAAGAAGAATTTTTTCAAGGGAATGTCCCGCTGCATAGCATCTTCCTCCACTGGCTGCATGTGCGATGCCTGACGTCAGCTTCTGTTCAAATGCTCTGCAATTAGTGTTGCTGATGATTTTTCTCCCCCCCCCCACCCAACATTACCACCCAACACCACCACCGTCAGTTGCGCCAGAAAGCGACGCAAGTTTAAGATGTTTCAAACACCTTTGCCAGGTGTCTGTACCCCTAATCCTTGCCTCCTCCGCGATGTTACTGATCCTGTTCCAAGTGCTTAGACTTCAGCATTCCAACGGAAAGAAAAATATTTATTCCTCAACACTTCCTGATGCCGAAATATCCTCACTTCTCACCCCCTCCTCCGATTCCTAAAAAAAAAAAAAAAAACCTGCGCGAGCTCGCCTAGCAACCTGTAACGAGGTCAGTGGTCAGACGTAGTCAGGGACTCACGGCAGTCAAGGACCGAGACCTCTGCCCTGCACATAGCGTATGAGGACAGGGATAGGAAACCGAAGCTTGCTGCAAGCTTTGGTGGTGGCGAAGAGGAAAGGGAGGGTGGTGTAGTCGCGGGCATCTCCGTCAGCCAGGTGTTAGGAGAGCTACGCATACGACATGCCGATTTCACGTGCTCCAAACGCCCCCCCCCCCTGGATAAAAACAACTTTCACGTTTGTGTTACTGCGTGCGGTCGAGAGATGCTTATGTACGCACGTGCATGTAGACACAAACACGCATAAATACACCTAGACCCTCATAAACACACACACACCTTCACACATACTGAGAAAAAAGGGAGAGAGGGGGGGGGGTTAGTAGAAAAGAGAAGGATTTTTTCTTCGGAACTTCCATCCACAACTGCTCTTTCTTCTTGGGGAATCTCCACCCACAACCAAACTCAAAGATGCTCAGTAATTCCAAGCGATGTCACTGCGTTCAGTCAGTAAACAGTAGCACGCAATTCATTAATAAAAAAATTCAAAAAATACAAAGGATTCGAACCAGACTCCTTTATCTATAGAACTACAGATTTGACCCACTTTGCCAAACAGTTCATAAAAAAACCAAAAAAAATCAATTAAACAAAATCATAATGCTTCATCGCGACAAAATGTGGCCGACCAGAACTTCAACCCGATTTTCGAAAATAACAAAACAAAACAAAACAACCATCAATAAGAATTCAGAAAGAAATTGGTAAAACGTGCCAGAGGAAGTTGTATAAATAAACACGTTCGGTAAAATACTGATTTCAGACTAGAATCAGGTCAATCATACAAAGCTTACTTGTACTAACACTAGAAGCCATCTCCAGCGAGATGACCGAGAATGTCTAATCTTAATCTGTTAACGAGGTGAGATTACGCCATTTATTCGTTACAAGCGAGTTTAAAACAGGTTCAAGGAAACCTCAAAGGGTCTTTTTTTCAACCCGTTAAGCGTTTTGGACGGCATGCTGAGGTAGTAAATATAAACCCACTTTAGGTATTTGCGAGGCGTGGGTGGAGATGGAAATTTACGACATGCCGCTCATGAAGCTGACAAGTCTGCCAACCTCCGGCTCCAGTAGTTCTGGACTGTGAATGCGATTGAAATTTCGTAAGTAAAAATTCAGGCCTTTCGTTGTTTGTGATGGTTTCTTGGGCATCGCAGCAAGTGACGAAGACCGAGTCATCAGAGCCACCGAGTGATCTAACGATTAGTAATGAAAGCGAGTCGGGGAAAGCAAGGAAAAAAGTAAACAAAACAACAACAAAATTGGATTGAAGAAAGTAGATGTAGGTTGTTGTTGTTGTTGTTTACGTTTATTTCAGTCCGTGTGTTTCTCTCGCCTCATCCTCTCTAGACTTGCCTTCGTCATTTTATTATTTGTTTCTTTTCTTTTCTTCCTCCGCTCCCCTACTCGCAGCCTTCAGCTTTTCGTGGCCTTGCTCGTACTAAAATAGTTCCCTTCTTTTGTTTTTTCTTTGGTGCTGGTAACAAATAGATTTGGAAGACACGCAGACAGCTAGAACTGTAATGTGGAAAATCCCAGATGTGGGAGTGCTCACCCTGGAGTCTGTAGCCTGGAGGCGTTTCCCCCAACGTGACAAAGATGGCGGCCTTGTTCACATCTCACTTTGTGAGTTACGGCGAATGCGTTCCTTCGTGTGTTCAATGTATGTTCCTGGGTGTACTCAGTATATGTTCTTTTGTTGCTCAATGTATACTTGTTCACGTTCCTTCCTGTGTTTTTGTTTACAGATACGTCATACCGGCTTTTCCAGTTCTACTGTTGCTGTTTGCTCAATCGCATGTGAATTAGTATTAGAGTTCTCTTTTTTCAACGCACATTTCTGAAGAACAGACATTTATGTGGAAGTTCGAAACAACTGTTTTTTACATTGTTTTATAACATGTAAGAGGAAAAAAACGTTCTGTTAAAAACATTAACAAAGAAAGAACTCTGGTGGAGGGAGGACACACACACTCTCTCTCTCACACACACACACACACACACACTCTCTCTCTCTCTCTCTCTCTCACACACACACACACACACTTGTAATTATATTGGCTCTTTAACGGGTCAAGTGGACTTTTCACAAAGTGGTATCATCATAGTCATTTTTTAGGTGTGTGGGGGGGGTGTTCTACTTTGATTTGGTTCGCCATATCTACAGGTAACTGCGTAGCTATGTCTTTATTCCGTCAACGGATTTTATCTTTTAAAACTGTAGAATTTCATGACAGGATTCTTACCATAGAACATTCTACAGATTAAGACGTGAACATGTACCGGCATTAGCGACTCCAAAGCTTTAGTAAAGTCGACACAATGACAACCAAGATCAATGATGCTTTTGGTAACATATGGCAGCCTTAAGTTACACTGAGTTTGTTTTTTAAACTAAAATCTCTCAATGAGAAACGAGAAAGCTTCAGACATTTATAGCTAACAATCAATCTTTAAGTAAAAGCATTTTGTTTTTAAACGATTATAAACAATTGCGCCTTAGGCTTTGTAGCAATTGTTCTTCAAAAAACAGCATGGAACTCAATCTAGGGTTGATTAGTAGGGTGGCCACAAAGCTGGGTTTTATTTTTTTTTATGGATGCAGCGAACAAAAATACAAAACACTAATAGGGAATAAAAACACAAATAAAATACAGGATTCGTTGTCATCAACTAACACGTTTTTCACTGACTATAACAAAAGCGTACTCTGGCAATTATTATTAGTTATTATTAGTGTCTTGACAAGAAGCCTGAGATTGACGGACAATCACCGGAATAAAAATCAGAATGTAAGCAGTCATTTTCTTCTAGCTTTCACCGAAGCTAACGGGACTCAAACGAGAAGGCTGTTTATCAAATTCCGTGATTCCCGTGTCCATAAAATCCTCTTGGTTCAAGATAAAAATATAACATTACAATGAGTGGCTTATAACTGAAGATTGCGAAGACGACAGTGGGTGAAGTTTGTTTTTTATTATTGATGCTCTGAGATAAACATTAGACCAAGAAACCTATACATTTTTGAAAAAGAGAAAACTTGAACTTTGCAATGAAAAGTAACGAAAATCGCCTTGCCCGTGCTACCCGGCAAAGCCACGATTAGAGGGCTACGGGTCTGTGAAAACGAGGTCAGGTGACTAGAAAGCAAAAAATTGACCTCAACGTTGAGGGCTGTGTAACAAAACATCGTGCTCCCATTAGCTGGGCACAAAAATAACCTGATTTTTGTTTAAAAGTTTTTTTTTCAGACAGAAAGTGAGACACACTTGGATTGACTAATTTCTGACCTCAGTGAAGTTAGCAGCTGAGGATATTGAGCTAATGAGACAATAATAATGAGTAATAGTAATGATAATAAAATAATAACAACAATAATAATAATAATACCAAGATTAGGTTACAAGAAGTGTACGTCGCAAGAAATGATACTTTACATTACAATGAGTATTCCTGGCATTTTCATAGTTAGTTTCTGGCAATGAATCAGTAATTTCAAGAAATAAAAAACTCTTTTGGACTTCGGGTAGCTTTGAAAGAAGTGCGTTTCAGTGTCTATATACATGGCAGAACACAATCTTAGTCGGTTATATTATAGTACTATGGGACGTAAAATAAATAAATGAAAGCTACAGAAAGCTGCTCTAACTTCAAATTATCGCATGGAGAGTTGTACTGTTCAGCCTTTAGACACACGGGAAAAAAGCTGATTAACTGATGTGATATGAATCTGTCATCTCGACATCCCTCTCTCTCTCTCACACACACACACTCTCTCTCTCTGTACGCACGCAAAAACTCTCTGCTCAGGCGCACAGAATCAACACCTACCCGAAACTTGGTCACAGTTTAGAATAAGACAAACACCCAGGGATGGAATCATCGCCGACGACCTGTTCGCACGAGCACACACCGTCACACCGTCGATCCGTATCGCCGTGCTCAACAGTTTTCACCCGACTAACAGCAGGGCTCTTCGGTCACGCTCTTTCATAATCCCCACGTGGCCCTCCTGCCGAGGAAGGGTGCTGGTGGTGGCGGTAAGGGAAGGGGGTACTAGATGGTAAAATTGGTTTCTTTGGAATTCTTGTGGAGAGAAGCAAAGGGGTGGCGGGGGGGGGGATAAGTACGCAGGATCGAACCCCACGAGAGATCACAGGCAGGGTGGGATGACGGGGTAGTATAGTGGTTGGCGGTGCTGAAGGGGAGTGGGTTGGAGAAAGGGGTTATGCACAAAAGAGAGGGGAGCAGAGAAAGTACATGCGGTGGTCGAGGTGGATGGGTGCCGGGGTGGGGTAGGGGTGTAGATAGGATGAGAGAGAATGAGAGTCGAGGTCTGGAGTCGGGTGCAAGACAGGGTCGGGCGGGAGAGCAAGGTCGCGCATGGTTTGAAAGGGGTTTGTGGTGGAGGGGGGGGGGAGTGTGACGAACGTAAGTTGAGTGATTGCTGACAAATAGCGGGCGGGCGAATGTAGAGCTGTTTTCCTGTGCGACCTTGACGCACCTCTGTCCCCACTTGAGAACGCGAGCGATCGAGCGGGCCAGCCAACGAGCGAGAGAGACAGAAGATAGAGATTAGGGGGAGAAGAAAAGGTGGGGGGTAGGGAGTTAGTGGTACGCGCACGCATGCATGCACACCCTTTCAGCGTTCCCGGCATTCCAAGCGCGCTAGGAGCGTAGCAAAGCGTGTCGGAGAGAAATCTTGCACCAAGCGCAGGTAACTCAGGTAGCGCGCCAAGCAGGTGTGAATGCGCAGGAAAGGGAAGATAATTCTATCCGCACGTGTTTTGTCTCTCGCCTGCGATAAAGCGACTGGGACTTAAGTTCTCTTAAGTTCTCGTCTTGGTTATTCATGGCGGTAACTGGCTTGCAAATCCGAGACTCGGATATCGGTCTGTCGTATGGAGGAGACATTGCTGCAAGATTTGTAGATCTGTAGCAGATTTAGCAACACCAGCGCCGTCTCGCTCAACATCTACAGTCATCAGTTATGGATATCGGGAACAACACAGCTGTCTCATTCCAGAGAGGGATGCAGGTAAACGTCAGGGAGCAGTCTACCTGTCCGCACCTTGCTCGCCTTGTGGCCCATCGTCAGAACACCACCTTTTTATCAACTCTCCCACATTCTGGTCTCTCGTGGTCTCTGTGTTTATTGTTTACTCACCAATGTGGTGAATCAGGGGCCAAAGATAGCACAATATACATCTCTGGTTTATCTGGTTTACCCAGCTTTTCCTTGCACTCAGTGACCGGAACATTTACACGGGGGGGGGCAAGGCCCTGACAGGTCACCAGAGAAAACAAAAGAAGAGCACCTGCACAAAAAAAAGTATCCCAGACGATGCCTGTTTAAGGGGTGGGATTTCCCGGTGCATGCCTGCAAGAACCGAAGAAGCTTTGACCTCCCGGACCTTTCGTCAGAAACAGTGGACGAAGTTCTGCGTGCAGCACAGCGCAGTACAGGTTGGGGTGGTGCCGTAACCACGACAAACGTGCTGCTGATCGCTGCGCACCAGAGACTGTCTGGAATGCAGGCTGCAAGAAACTCACATGGTACATTCTGTGGGGTGGTATTGTACAACATGGCACCGCATTGTACATTCCGTGGCACGGCATCGTACACTGGAGACCACTCCCCGCCCCCCGCCCCCCGCCACCACCACACACACATACTGTGGCACGGTATTGTACTCTGTGGCACCACATTGCACGCATTGTTTCGCAAAGGTGCCGAAGTTAAGAATTTTCTGGAAGGACATGTAACAAGTCAATTGGATGTCTGGACCAGACATTTCAACGGCCAAGGGTCTTATCCAAAGATATTGTATATATTGATAAATACTCTAAAATTTGGTCCACATTTTAGAAGTGGCTGGGAACATCAATTATTTTGCCCCTATGCCAAGCAGAGCTATGTGTATAATTAGCTTTCCAAATGAATGAATGAACACATGTTTCGTTGAGATGTGTGAGAAGTAAGAACTGAAACGTACGTAAAAGCACAGCTGTGTCCAAAACTAACAGCATTCCGGAAATTCTGTCTTGTCACACGGATTGGCAACATCTCTGGACTCGATAGAAATACTACTAACAAAAAAGCTTTCTCCTGCTCACAGTTTCTCAAAGCGATCTGCAACTTGAACTTGAAAAATAAGTCTGATACTGGATGGCAGATCAAGAAAAGCTGTCCGTTGGTGGATGACGGTTCCTTGTGATCGGAACTAACAGTGGCCGAGAAGAACTACGAGAGGCCTCACCAGACACCATGACCTGCTTCCACGTGGCCAACACACGCACAATGTATGATACTAGAAATTAGGTAAGTGTCTATCGATATGTCTTTACACAGATAGATTATCCTCGTTGTCTACCGCGATACCGTATCCGAGGTGTCCTTGAGATGGAGGTCTCTCTCTCTTTTTCCCATATTTCTCTCTCTTCCCAATGTTACCAAATAAACGTTTCATTATTTTTTGTTTTGTTTTGTTTATTTTTGTCTTCGCGCGATCAGGGTGTGCAGCTGTGCATTTCTGATACATTTAACTCTCACCTGCGGGTCACCGAGGATAAAGGGAATGAATCAGAGTCGACTACAAGCTGATTCACCAAGCTGCTACATCCGCATCAGCCGCACAGCATCCTCCTCCTCTTCCAGCACCCCTCCCCGTCCCCCACCTAATCCATGACAGAATTCCCACAAACAACAAGCATACGAAGGGGGTGGGTGACACTCTCAACCTCCGACATTCCGCACCCCGGCATTGCAGTGAGCACCTGTCAGCGCCGCCATCTTCGTCACGTGACCCGCTGGCTTTTATAGTTCTGCTGGTAGGCGCGTGCGCCAGGCCTGCACTGTCTACCCGATCAAGAGCGTCGTTGAGTGCTTCGAACTGGCTATACACTCCGCTTCCTGTCCGATCTGTTTGAAAACAAGGTTGTTAACTCCTCGACCCAGGGTGCAGATGACTAATTGGCCAATTACCTTCACTTGCAGACCCGCCTGGTGGAAGCTTTCCTGGGATGCTGATTGCTCCCGCATGGTGACTGATGTGAGACTTTCTCAGCAATCTCGTCAGCAGCTTTTTTTTAAGTCCCCTCCCTCACTACCATGTATACCCCCACCCCTAATTGTCCTACACTTACTTCTTTAATGCCAGACAGGGGTAGACAGGGTCTGCCAATGATGTCTGGAGCAGCTTCCATCTCCGTGAAGTACCCTGATGAAGGCTCTCTCCGGGCCTGAGATGCTTTTAAATATCAAAGACGAAAGAGTTTTACATTTTAATCCAAGATGAGAACTGTCCTACTTTAGATTCACTTTCTCTTCTTATCTACAATCCTCGTTGTCTACCGAATAAAATTATCATTATGAATTATCTCTATGCATGATCTCTATCTAGGGTTGTCATTGTTTTATTTTCTGTCCCTAGTTACGGATTATATGATCTTTCAAAAAGCATCTAATTAGAGGCTATCCAAATGATCAATAAAATAAGCAGCGGACAGATTCCCAAGACTGTTTAGTAGACCGGCAAGATTGTTCAGTGGCCTACCAAGATTTCCCAGTAGAATAGCAAGGCAAGTGGTAAACAGCCTAGACAGAATGCCCAGTAGGCTAGTAAGACTTTCCAAAGGACTGCCAAGATTTTGCATTAGACTAACGGATAGCTGGTGTCCAAACTGAGGCGCTCCGGTTCGATACCCACCATTCAGTCGATCCTAGCTAACGGGCTATGGGTACCTGACTCCACAGACGTTTGAGAAAAGGTAAGGCAGTTAGGAAGAGGAGATGGGTACCTCCTTCACATAAAGCCCGAGAAAAGTGAGGTCTCTAACGTCTCCCTCCCCAACGACAAGTCTGCTGTCAGTAGGTTTACCAGCCGACTAAGCTGTCCAGTGGACTAGCCAGCAGTAATGGTAGCTAGCAGGAGGAGATACAGCAGTGCAGGAGAGGTGATGGGGGATAAGTGATGTCTCACACTTCACTCCCCTGCGACAATAAGGTCACTGCACTACCTTTACCTGTTTGTTAAATGTAAACTTTGCACTTTGAATGTTGATTAGACCTGAGCTTCCTCAACAGTCGATGACGTATTGTCGTCCACTTTGGAGTCAACTAAGTGACGTATAGCACAATGTTTTCCTACGCGTTGTTTGACTGCAGTCCTCCAGGGTGGTTTGGACAGGACGATCTGTTCCCAGAGTTCTCTTCCCCTGAACTTGCCCCCCTGACTTCCTCTTTACATTCCACCTGTTCTCTCCTTCTCTCCCTCCCTACCGTTGCTCGCTCCATTTTTTTTTTTTTTTTTTTTTGGTCAAGGACAGCTGACGTGTGAGTCTTGGGAATCGGCGGGAAAAACCCACCCGGTATACTGTACGACGTCGACTTGTTAAGAGTGCTCTGCCCTTATTATTTTACCTGCGTCACTACACACGCGCAAAATGTTTATGTGTCGGCTTGGAATGTGCCAGGAAAGACATTCTCGTGGAGGAGGGAGGGACAAAGAGAGGGAGAGAGAAAGACGAATAAAAAAGCATGATCCCGGATGCAGTAATAAAGACAAAGGTAAGTACTTCAATCTCAAGACGGCAATTTTCATTCCGTAAAGCCCCCTTAACGGCGCTGGAAGGGCGATGTCGGTGGTACAAAGGTAAACATTAAAGTCTCAGGGATCAAAAATTCAAAAGTGATATGAACGTGTTCAACTGAAAGATTATCTGTCTCGTTCATCAAGACCCAAATAAGATATGAACCCAAAACCAAACTAGGGTCGCGTGTCTGTCATTGGCTGACTGTGGCATAACAAATGTGATCATCTCTTGTTCGGAATATTACAGAGCCATCTGCTCACTTCAATTGAAAAAAAGGGTATGCGTGCCCACCTCTCTGTCTCTCTTTTTCTTATCTATCCCTCCATCCTCACACTCTCTCTCCTTGCTTCCATCCTGCCATAAGAACATCCGGCATAAGCGTCAGTGCAAATTATTTCTGAACCTCATTTATCGCTGGCCACCAAGTGTGCTTTTGTCTGCTTGTGCATACGATTGTCTATACGGCTGTGCGCACACGTTCGTGCAGACTAGTGCATATGTTTACTAGGGTAGCATTCTCCAAGTACCATTTTGGTGCTGACGTAAGTCTCTCCTTCGCCGCACAAACATCTCCACCACGGCAATTACGACAGAGCCTTGGTCGTCTTCCCTGACGATGTCTTTGATGTTGGAACCCACAGAAAATACGGGACATTCCTGGCATATCCACCCAGCACCTAGCCCCCTCCACATTTAAAAAAAATTGTTTTGGGGGGAATTTCCGACCATGTGTACGGGCTTCCCGAACTAGGAAACCGCTGTTGTTTTCACCATTAGTAACTTCAACGGGTAAACCTACAAAATAACACATGGAGCACTGGAGACATTTTTTCAGGACTGGGGATTTCCACCGCTTTGTCCCAGACGGATGACCCTATGCGAGTGGCACAACCCCCAGCAGGGCTGGCAGGTGGTGAACCCGAGGGGCTTGTTGGACGAACCCCAGGGAAGGTTGAGGGGAGAGAGGAGGAGCGACAGTGGCTGCAGTATGATGCGTATTCCAGTCGGTGGCGACTGTTGCTGCTGCTGGGGTTGCACGGACAGATTGTGTCTTTCTGAGCAATAATTTTTGTTGTGGTGTTAGAAGAAGCGATGACTGCTGGCCAGTGCTGGGAGAACACGATCGAGGCTATGGAGGGACGAACTTGTGGCTTGGTGTTGACACCTGCGGAATGTATCGAGGTGTTACAGGTTTGACGACAGCTCATTGATCAGTTTGTTGAATTTTTTGAAACCCCACATTTATTTATTTTTACCATACCCTTTACGCATAAGCGCTTTGAGTCAGCATGAGAAGAATTAATATTCACCCCCTAGCCCAACCATCCCCACCCCAGTTCCGTCTCGTTGACCAGCGATAAAGACTAAACGTTTTCAAAGCAAATTTTGTGTGGACTGTTGCTATTTTAAACGTAACTACTGTTTCTTTGGTAAACAATGTTTTAGCAGTTACTGTGCTTTGTAGCAATGTTTCGTCATCGACTGTGGCACTTCAGATTAATCAACTCTTGGGTTTTGTTTGTTTTTGTTTGTTTGTTTGTTTTTTAAGTGATCTTGACGTCATCCGACTGTCAAGTCTTTACGAAGTGAAGAAAAGCACCAGCGTTGACATCTAAATTCGCCTGTGTACCACCGTTCAGGGTCAAGCCAAGCTCCGGCTGATTTTGTTTGTGTGTGTGTGTGTGTGTGCGTGTGCGTGCGTGCGTGCGTGCGTGCGTGCGTGTGCATAAGTTCACTGATCCAGTGCTTTTATGAAGAGAAAAAAAGCGATAAAGGTTTAGGGGTGTTCAGAGTCCTTGGAGAGCCCCACCCCAACCCACTTTATCCTGGACACAAAGTCCTTTGACGTCGAACAGGTCTTACAGTACATTCTCCCTAAAATGTTAGCCGCCTGCACAACCAAACGTGCGGTGTGAAACTGTTATTACATAAAGATTTGCGTCTGTGGCCACACGAAGCACTGGCAACACAGAAACAACGCTTCGCCCATTCATTCAAGCTCTTGCTGTTCACACACATTCTCTGATTGTTCATTTATGCCGCAATAAACCACCTACTTATTCTGAAAAGACATTTATCTTCTGTTTAGAAGCACGACAACCTGGGATCTGGTCAGCCGGGGAAACAATGTCAACGATCAGTTAGATTTTTTTAACTGAAGAAAAGACAAAAATGTGTAAAGAGAGATCAGTGCAGGCCAAGAAGCAGGAATACGTAAGAATAATAACTATTGCAATTACAGCAGATGCACTTTCCTTTCGTTCTCTGGATCTCCTATTCATTCTCCCACTCAGCAGAAATCAGCAGCAGACGACCATTAGATTAAAGGGATCGTATGAAAAGCGATAGAGAAATACACAGTAATAATGCATATTGATATCTGTAAAAAAAAAAACAAGGATCCTAGCACGCTATCTCTCATACCTGGAAGCGAACTCCTGGCCTATCTGTCTCGCACACTTCTGACCCCAAACACACTTCTGAACCCTTTTCTGCCGTCTGAAGCCGCGAGCTGACTTTCTGACCTGTACCTGAACTCCTCGTAGCGGGTGCAAATCAGCTTGGCTGCCTGGCGCTGTCTAGTCTGGCAGCGGTTAAAATGTTCAAACTATTTCAAACTACCCCTGCTTGAGATAACGGTGTTTTTTCTCTTTCTCTTGTTAATTTGCTGTGTAACGTCACCGTAAGGATTATTAGCGAACGTGCGGCTGAGCGGAATCTGGCTTTGGTGTTACGCAGATGTAGTTGTCGCGAATGAGATCCGCCGTCCGTAATAATAACAGAGGATGGAAATGCCAGTGGTCTGTGGATGCAATCCTTGGTGAGTGTCTGCAATTGATGTGCAGCGCGAACCATTGCACGCGTTCCCACCCACCTCTATCTCGTGCCAGGTGGATAACGCTTGCCGTATGTATGAGAGAAAGAGAGAGATCACCCGAGTAGATGTGGTGCGACAGCAGTTGTAGAGGTACGTGGATGCGTGTGTGTGTGTGCGCTGGAAGATAACACCGAACAAAATCTGACGGCACGTGACGAAGAAAGGTCACTGGTCACTCACGTCACCACGCCTTGCGAACCGACCAGAATCAGCAAACACGAACGCACACAAACACGCGCGCTCCACACTCATGCATGCGTTCGTGCGAGACAGCTTACGCATGCTCACAAGAAGGAGCACAAGAGGAAGAAGCCAGTGAAGAAGCTGGACTCCAGCCTCTATAACAAATCCCGATGGTAAAGCGCCGGCTCATGGAGGTGGGCGGGGTGGAGGTTGGGGGAATTAACTGACTTTTGAGAGGAGCTCGGGGAAAATTCGGGCAACAGAAATCAGAGAAATCATGCCAGGCGCGCAGAGTGGGCTTCCCTCGATTCCAAGCGCTGTGACAACCCTAATCAGCTCAACGTCTGTGACGTCATGGTGTCGGCTTGGTTTGGGTTGATGGACTGCAAGCACGCAGGCTGGAGATGGAAGGAGAGGGAGGGGTAGTAGGGCGGAGAAAGAATTTGTGCTGTGAGAGAGAGAGACGAAAGGTTGTCGAGGAGTGCTTTTATTTGTAAAAATGGCAAGCTATACCGAGATGCAATCGTTTCCACTATTTACTTTGTTTACCCTTTTTTTTCCAAAAATAAAAAAGAGGGCGGAGAAATCCCAGTTTATTCACTTCATGCGCATTCTGTCTTCATTACTGGTCTTTTTCAAGTGTGTAAATGTAAGACTGCAGGTATCTTGTCACCGGAGCAAAATCACCACAAAGTTATTCGTACCTTTCCTTTCTTCTTCTCGAACTCTATTTGATGATCATCGTCTTTATGTCAGTTTTGCAAGCCATTTGCTCCATGTAACGGAAAAGCTGGCTAACGAATTTAATATTACTGGGAAGATAGTTTCAATAAATACAACAATGTAGTTGTACTGGGAAGATAGTACTAGTAATTACAACATCGTAATAGTACTGGAAAGACAGTTTCAGTAAATATAGCAATGTAATAGTACTGTCAATATAGTTCAATACATACAACAATGTAATAGAAGCTGGAAGATAGTTTCTGCAAATACAGCAAAACGGCAGAAGTGCGTGTTACCCAGTATAGCGTTTGATGCAGTAATTTCTTTCAGTCTGAACATTTTTACTTAAAAACAAAGCTTGCCATAAAGATTAGATCAGAATAATTGCATGTTAACGTGGACGGAGATCAATAATAAAAGGTAAGCGCGTGCGAGAGAGAATGTGTGTGGCGCACGCGCGCTTCAACAAGAATCTGCCGCTTGTTGTTGCTGCCTCCACACACGGCTCACATTTCTATGTTGCTCACCAGCCGCCGTATCAGGGAACAGGGGAGAGAAGCGAACACGCTTATCTCCCTTATCCTTGCCCCTAATCTCCTGGTGTGGCGGCCATTTAAGATACCCGGTAGTTTGACGAACGGCATTTGTTTGTAGAAACCCGAGAAAGGTCACACTTTTTTTTCTCGTTTATCTTTTCTCTGTGTTTTTGGCCGGTTCTTCTCTCGATAGTAGACATGCCGATGTGTGTTACATATTCCCCTAATTAATTAAATCAATAAATCTAATCGAATCAGTGGAGGATAACACAGCTGGAGCATGGAAATGCAGTGCACCTGTGCGTTGTTTACACTCATTTGCAGACTGTCGCCCTGCTACCACAAGCCACCATGGATTGAGGCTTGTGTGCACGCATGAATGCATGAGCATGCCTAATTGTGAATGCGTTTCACGATCGAGGACTTCTGCAAGTGCCTTGCGTGAAGTAACACAAGAGAAATTTGTGAAAGTGTGTTTCAGCGCATACTGGGGAAAGAGAGGGGGAATCATCTGTAAGCCCCGCCCCCCCCTAAATAAATCAAAAACAAAAGAAAAAACGCAAAATCACTTGATACGCCCACATATTCCGAGGTTTCTCTCATGTCTGTCAATGCCGCATGTCTGTACGATTTGCGACCAACTGCACGCGCAAAAGCTGGTGCTAAAACCTTCTAGCAGCAGAAGTAGTAGCAGCAGCAGACCAGTTCTTGACGACACGTGAAAATGCGGGCTCATGCTGCTGCTAACGTTTACATTCCACGCATTGCACGCGCGTCTCGTTGATGCAAGGGGCGGGGCCAGCTCGGTGACCTTCAATGGTGGGGGGGGGGCGTGTACCGTTAATGTAGGGGTAGGGGTAGGAAGAGTGAGGATGTTGGAATCAAAAATAGTTTATTTCGCCGCAGTAGGCACGCTAACAAGGGTGTCAGCCGACAGAAGCACCTGCTAGTTATCTGTGAGCTTAGTGCTATCTCTTACACACACGCGCATGCACGTACGTTCGTAGTGACTTCGGGATAAACGGTGTGAATTTGCATTGGTTTGAAGCGCTGCCGTACACAACCACAGATCACCACACTCTGCTTTAATAATAATGAGAATATTTTGCCAAGCTCGTTGGTGGTTAATAGAAGTGGGGTTCAGTATGTTGGCCACTCAGTCGCCTTTACCGCGACACACGAAGGTAAAGAGATAAAGATCAACCCTGTGTCATAAATTGTCGCAATGGTAAAAAATGTTTACAAAAGTCAGAAGAATAGTTTTATCTGCTTTCCCGAAGGTAAAAGTCGAAAAACAAAAACTGTTGTTAGAAGCGAGACTAAGAGAGAACTTCGTGCTGACAGCTGTCTTAACAGCATTAGGTCGACATTTCGTATCAGGAAAAATGACCGGTGTTCAATCAGCTTGATCCCAATATTATAAAATTGGTATGAATGTCTATGAAAACAAGTGACACACCGACAAGGAAAACAACCGCTAACAGTGTAAACAAAGAGGATTCTCTTTGGTGTAAGCTCCAACTTCGTTTCCAGGCTTGGAGAAAAGTAGCGTACAAGATTCGTGATGGAGCTTCGGGCATTGATTCCGAAATAACAGTTGGTGGCGAGAGCCTTGTAAGTGTGAAAATTAGTACTGTTGCAAGACATACGTTAATAAATATCCACAAAGCATTCGCACAATAAATGTTTTTATTACAGGAACGTATCCTTGTAGAAACAGAGAAGAGTATAGAGTGATGTTTTGCCTACTTCCTTTCACTTTTACTGCTTGCCAAATTATAAAAATTTTATATATTATTAAAATAATAATTACATTTATATCAATGAATGATAAATAATACTTTTATTTTAGTTTTCAGATTTTACGACCAGCCCTTACACACACACACACACACACACACACACATACACACACACACAAGAAAGAGGGCATGCATAATTTATCTAGCATTAAGAGGAGTTTGTCTATCATTTAAATACATATAATCTTTGTGCAAACGCATATAACCAAGCTAATTATTGTTTTAAATTAGTTATTTATTAAAAGCCCTTACAGATATTAAACGGAGCTTAGTGTGCCGTTCCTGCGTGTTACTGTAATCTAAAGTTCAAATGAGCGAAAACGGCTTTATTCTCCACCCTTCCTGTGCAGTTCCCTTCACTCAGGAAGAAAGCTCTTGACGATAGCAGCAGCCGACAGATGTTCTTCCCACCATCACAGTCAAAGATGGAAGAACCAGACACAGGCAGACCGTGTCTGACTCTTTCAAAGATTAAACAGGCTGTCCTGTTTCGCTTTCATCGTTTTGCTTTGTTTCTGCTGCCCACCATCTAAAATTATTACTTCAGGAAGAGCAGATAACTGTAAACCAGTTTTGTGAGACGAAAAACTTCTGTTTGATTCAAATCGCTCTGTGACCGTGTCAATAAAGCTGGAATCGTTTAGCTCATAGAAGATACAGTGAGAGAATGAGAATGCTTTGAGGTAAGCCACCCACATACGCTCTCCCCTTCCCACACGTTTTTGCGGTTTGCGCACGGCACTAAGAAAACTGCTAAATGCTGATTGGATGATGTCATAGGTCACCGATTTAAACGAAAAGCCTTCATTGAATTTGTAAAGCGCCTCTATCCATGTAGAGGCGAGTCTTATCCGTCGTTACAAAAGACTGCATACAAACCAACAGTTAACCATGCAACAAAGAGGAGGGAGCATAGGAGGGTGTCCCAGTTATAGGCTTGAACCAGCCTCGAAACTTCAGTCCGTCTCGAAGGCTGTATAAAGTTCTGAACTTTCCAAGCTGTGACTGATCCTGATGTTAAGATCCGTCAACAAATTCTCTCTCTCTCTCTCTCACACACACACACACACACACAGAGGAGGGGGGGAATTGGTGTTTTACGCCAAGCCAGCAACTAAGGCTATATCACGGCAAGGCAGCTAGCCCTGTAAACAGATGCCACATGCAGAGAAAGAACAGCGTCCCCGAGACGAGAAACGAACCCAGGACAGCCAACCTTCACTGTATTGGTGACAGGCGCTAACCGTTGCGCCACCGGACCGCCACACACAGAGGAAACAACGATCGACAGACAGACGGACATGCAGATTGCCCTTACGTCTGCGTTACCGTTTATCGAAAAAAAGCTAGACATATTAGACACATTCGAAGGGAAAAAACACCAAACGATAACAAGAAACATGCAATAAAACACGCAACAACCATCGCGCACACGGCCAACAGCAATCATCACACACAAGGCTAACACTTGCCCTCAAATAAAAGACCCAAGACCAACATCACATGCCCACTGCCAGTCATCACACACAAGGCCATCACCGTCATTGACGAGGCCAACGCCAACCTTGACTCACAAGGCCAAGAACAACAACAACAACAACCCCCAGAAGAAGAGCCTAACACCGTGACCTCAGTGACCCATGGGAGGTCATCCCGTGCAAGCTCGGGAGAAGCGGGCGGCGCTGCGCGGTCACCGCGGCAGACTCCTCCCATGTCAGTTATTTTGGGGCAAAGCCTCCAGACGGTTGAGCGAAAAGCATCAGCGCACCGACCTCAAAAATAGCACCAGCAGAAATTGTGTGGGAAAGGTGGGGTGGGCCTGGGGGAGTGGGGTGGAGTAAGGAATCTAAACATAGTTCCATAGCATGGGTAGCTGGCTAATAACCTAACTGAATAATACTTTCTACTCCTGCATACACACGCTTATCACACACTGAATGTTCCTGCTTGATGGATCAAACCCCCCCACCACCACCACCACCAACAACAACAACAAAAAGACAAAGAAAAAGAGAATGAAAGTGGCAAGCTTTTGATCAACATGATCGAGGAAGTTACCGGAAGTCGTCATTCTAAACTCTGCGTGGCTTTTCACTTTTCTCGTCTGACGGTTGCTGAGTTGAGACTAAACACCGAAGTATATTCTCAAGATGTGTGCTGGGGTGGAGTGGGATATATAGGTGGGGTGGGAGGATGACCGGGTAGGCAGGGTGTCTGAAGCAAACAAGATGAACGAAAGTGTCTTCTCTCTCCACAAAAAAGTTTCAGCTGGAGAAATCGAGAAAAGGGACAGTGTGTGTGTGTGTGTGTGTGTGTGTGTGTGTGTGTGTGTGTGTGTGTGTGTGTGTGTGTGAAAAAGAGAGAAAGAAACGAAAATTTGAGTGAGAGTGTGTGTATGGGTGGGCGTGTGGGTGTGAGAGAGTAAGGATGTGTGCATATATCTAAGAGAGAGCATGAGAGATGAGGGAGAGAGAGAGAGAAAGAAAGAGATAGTGGTTTTCACTTAAAACAAGTCCTACACTTGCACGAAACGCCGAGCTTCACTGTGCCAGTCTACCGCCAGCCCAGCTTCTGCGAGGCTTGCGAAAGAAATGCAGCGCGAGCAGACAGGGTGCAGACGCCACCCCAGAACACGCAGGCCTGCCATCCGGTGATTGTGGTAAACGGTAAGCAGAAGGCCAGGTTGTAGGACGACGGCGGATGTCGAAACTTGCGGGAATGATGGTCTGGCAGGCTGACACGTGCGTGTGCAACTATCGGGAATGCCACAATGGACAGTTCTCGTCCCTGCAAAAGGAACATGCCCCAATGTGCTTTGTCTATCTGCAGGTAGATAGTACTTAGAGTCTCGAACGGTGGCCTGCTTACAACACTCAGCTGTCCTCTCCTGATGGCGGTTTTTAAAAGCGAGGATAACTCGTTGTCCAGGGCAACGTGGGTGGGGAGGAGGGAAATTAAGGCAAGAATCTTGTCTTCGTAGCCATGACAAGGGGTCCAGACCCCGCGGATGTTGTGTGATCCTTGGGGCGGTAATTATAAAGCAGTTACTAAAATACCACAGGGTAAAGTAACATAAAGAAATATCCTCAGGATCTGGACTTAGTAACTAGGGGCACAAGACGGGTGCCCTTGATTTCCCACATTTTGCCCCGGAAGCAACGTGTGTCCCTCGCTTATAACTACGGCCCCGAAAAGACTTTAACTTCCCATGCTAAGCAAAGGCCACGTGACTTTAGAGAACTTGTCAGCTGCTGTATACCGGTCAAGGTGACTGAAGTGACCCCCCTCCTTTTCTACCGATCAGCTATGTTTCATCAATTACTCTTTACAGGGAAGTAGGGAATTGGCCTTTTCTGTCGAGCAAGCAACTAAGGCTATATCACGACAAAGCAGCTAGCCCTGTAAAGAAATGCCAAACACAGAGAAAAACACCGTGACCGAGACGAGATCTGAACCCATGACAGCCAATTCTTACTGGTGACAGGCGGTAACCGTTGCGCCACCGGCCGCCCGAATCTTTACAGGAAACATCCATCTCCACGCAGGCGTGCACTCTTCTATCTTCATTTATATCCAACGGCCTTTACCTGTCCAACCAGCCTCAGTTTATATTTTGAGTCAAAAATGAAGGAGGACCACTGTCTGATTGATGTGCTCGCTGATATAATTTCTCATCAGCATTCAAGGATATCACCTAGCGCTTCACTCATTTCGTCAACGGCAATCGAGGTACGGCAAACTGAAAAATTCCAGTGTTATTCACAAGGCTTCCAGTCCCGCTCGTTCCGTATTGTGTCATGTGTTCTGATCTGGTATTAAATCAGAGGAAGATCCATCTTCTCATTTAATACTTCGTTGCTGATCGAGAAAGATGCCAGTCTTTTTACTAATTTCAACGATGTTTCATGGTGACTGTAACAATGACCTCAATAAAGTTAATTGCTACATGAAAGATTTCCCTTGATTGTCTGTCCATTAAGTAATCGGGAAACTTGATAGTGTGTGACTTCTAGCCGGCCGTCGTCATGCAATACTGATGCAGGTTTTACTTGAAAATTGAGCCGTAGGTAAGTCGGGTATCTAGGCACCAACACTAAACGCTGTTAGATCAGTAAGAAGAACAACAAGAAGGAGAACTGCTTGAAAACACTTATTTTTGCTCAATTTTTTTTATTGCTAATCACCTAATCACTTTTGCAAATCACGGTTAGTAAATATCAAGGACAAACCTCTGAACAAAACGAAAACTTTAAATTAGTGTACACTATAATTCTCGTAGCACTTCTGTAGTCCCTCCTGGAGGAGGACAGATCGGAATAGGAAAATACTGTAGCTTACCTCTCCCTTCAACGAGGAGAAGCAGCGAGTGGGGAAAGGGACGCCATGAACCTCGTGTACGAACCGCCGGATGTGACGTCCATAGCAACAACAGCACCCGCCGTAGTGACAACAAACATTCAGACATTCATCCGGTGTACAGTTTCTGGCCGGAACACACAATAGGTGAGTGTTATTCGCGGCTTGTCAGAAATCCATCTACACGTTAGCCAGGATCTGCTTCTTCTCATCCCTCTCTTGCATTTATCTACTCGTTTATTTTATTTATTAGTTTGTTTGTTTGTTTCTTTATTTAGACTGTCACGAAACAGGTGTGTGATGGGTGGTTGTACACCAAGTACAACTGGAGCAGATCAAAGAGCACGGGACCATCTCTCACCTTAAATGTCATGCTACAAAGTCTGGCTTCAAACACTGCAATCGTCTCTCGGGTCAAGAAGTCTTCTCGCCCTGTCAGCCACGTGAGTCATAAAATCCCAGGCAACAATTACATGAAACTCAGACAGCCAGGGGAAAATCAAATCACCCAAACATCTCCGTTTGGAATTTAGCCAGACTGTACTAGCTGCTAGAACAGACTAGGATAAACCTCTTGTCTTCCTTAATTCACGGTCATTTACATTTACTGTAAATATTCCTGAAAATAAAAAGAAAGTACTAGGGGTTGACATACCTCCCAATAACTTTGATTAAGTCTTTCTTAAATGAATATGCATGAGCCATGTAAAATGCTGTTGCGAAAGTACATTTTTTTTAACCCGAAGATCCCTATGTTTCATCAGAAGACTGTGGAATTATCCATCACAAAAACCATCTCGGCCAAGACACCTTCCACGGTGTCCAGCAGACAGCTTCTTCCCACATTCTTTGCCACTCGGGTTCGTTGTCCTTCTCGACTAATTCATCGTCAGCTCTGAGATGTCGATGACATCGATAATTTGGCAGACGCCACACAGCCAGCTCTGTCCTCAGGCTGCAGGCAGAACTTAACCCTCCTACCGCCACCTTCTTCTGACTGCTCACAAGATATCACCGTCTCACCCTTAATACCCCCGACTTGTATCTCAGGGTTGTGTACATAGCTAGGTTTTAGACCACCTGTGAGTCATAATGCTGTCGGAGATACACTGGCATCATCATGGCAGCTGGAGAAAAAAATTGTTTTCAGCTTTGGTTCAGCCAAAAATAAACTTGGCAAGTAGGGGCCATGCAGTAGGACATGAATCTGATTGCGACTGCACGTCAGTGCCTCCTTAAAATCAGTAGACGGAAACTAAGAGGCATGTAAACGTCACTAATTTCCACTCCATCAAGACAACTCTATGCAGTCAGTATCCCCGCTGAAGCGAAAATGATGTACAGACGAATGTTTCGGAGACGGGGGGGAAGCGGTAGGAACGGCACATTCCAAACCCGGAGGGACCCAAAAGAAGAAAGTGTGCTCTGCATCAGATGATGAGCTGTGTCCTTGTGACGAAGAAAACTAAATGAATTCTGATTGTGTGAAAACAACTGTCAATTAGATACTCATACATTCTCTAACGTAAGCCGATCAACAAACATCAGTCTCATGCATCCATCAGCCATGTCTGTTCCATGCAGGGTTGGTACTGATGTAAGGTGGCTCTGACACGAGGAGATGTCGTAATGTTGGCTGTAAGGACAACAATGACACATATTTGTCCAATGATAGTGACGTGGCAGGGATGGATGACAATGTGATAACAACATAGACGGGTGGTACCACAAGAAATGTTAGATATTAGAAAAATATTGTTAAATTCATCACAAAAGCAAAGTAAAATATGAAGTTTAACTGTACTGGCGTGTGGCTGTAAATCAATTTCGAATATTCTATGTAGTAAAGCTGCTTAGTCTGCTACTCCTACCGAGCATACGATTAATTTTTTTTCAAAGAACAAAAAAAAAAAAAATGAACAGATTCACAATATTAAGAGGACGCAACCACACGTTCAAACGTGCGCATGTGTATGCCTTTTATTTACTCCTTTACATACAGTCGTCTAGCGTGTATACGAGACCTCCTCCCCCCAAAACACACACACAAGCACAGGTAAACACACATACAAACACACCACACAGACACAAAAAATGCACACATGCGCAGATAGACACACACAAGCACTCCACACAGACACACAACGACATACACACAGACAGACACACACAAACCCACAACCCCCTTCCCCCCCCCACACACACACAGACGCAAACTTCCCCACCAACCATCTGAAAGCAACTGTGTGCATTAGTAAAGAGAGAGAGAGGGGACACTAGGTAGGGAGTGGCGAAGGATGGCATGCATATAAAACAGCAAACGTCTACAGCCACCACTGACTTTCTTCAGGCGCCACGAACATTTGCAGGCAATACTTACTTTCTACGCAACTCTCTCTACTGACATGTCCCATTTACAGCGTTGCCGGCGCCAGAGCGGAGCTGAGCGGCTACCACAATCCACAAGTCGATTCCGATGATGGCGGCGAAGAAGTCCACGCCTGAAGAACAACAACAACAGCAACAACAAGAGCAGCAACAAGGGCGGCGATAGCTGCTTCGTCACCTGTGGCGCCCGATGTCGTCTCCATCGCCACCACCATTCTGCACAACGACCGAACGAATGCTCACATCTTCCTCGACACCTGTAGCACCGCCAGCCATCTGTTTCTCACCTTCATTTCACCCCCAAACCCCCCTCTCTCTCTCTCTCTCCTTTTCTGCCTCCAACTCTTTTGCCTAGGGTCTACCTCCAGGCGATGCAGCGACTTCCGGCAACGGCGGAACTTCAAAAGTGAAATTCACAAGCATAATGCTGCTGCTGCTGATGATGATGCTGATGATGGCGCTGCTGAAGGGAGGAGGGGCAGGCTTACAGCACCCACACTTGTCTGTGTCGCTGGATACCAAAGAGTTTACGTCACTTCCGTGTCGGTCTGCCTGCAGGTCATCTTTGCGACAGCTGACGAGACACAGGGGCCATTCCGCGAAGCCACTGCGCGGGTCCGGTGTTACATCCAGCCGTACCGACAGGGTGGAATCTTCGTCTTTGCACACCCAGAACACAGCCTTCCTCAAAGGAAAACTTCAAGAACACTCATTGGAATCCACAGTGAGAATCTGCCAGAAGCAGCGCCTGCATTATTCACTTATCCCGACAGGTCCCGTCGAATGCGAACAGTTTCCGGTTGTTGTTTTTTATTTCTCGTTTTTTTCTTTTCTTCCCCCTACTGGCCTCCTCTGCCATTCCACAGACGATCGGATCTCTGTAGCAGGCTGCGTTCGCGTGGTGGTGTGGTGGTGTGGTTGGGGTGGGGGATGTCGGCAGACAAGTAGCGTCAGGTGAAAGAAAGGACGAAAGAAGACCGGAGCCCTTCTTAAACACACCTGACTGCTGTAACCAGCCGATAAGCGAGTTTTCAAGACGACAGCACCGGCACCCGCAACTACACCTCAAGCCCACACAACCTTCACCATCACCTCTTCTTTCTCCTCCCCTATACCCCCTCCCCTCCGGCACACACTCGCCTCCCTTCTCACTTTCTTCACCCTCCCCCCCCCCAGCTCCTGCTTAGTGCACTGCGCTTGTGAGAAGTTCACCGAGGTCAACACGCAGAGAAATTGACGATATTCTGTGGCCTCCGCCCTTTGCTGGTGGATGTGGGGGGGTGTGTATGTGTTTGTGGGGGTGGGGTGGGGAAGTGGAGCACGGTACAAGGTGCCGGGGGGAGGTGGCTAAGAGTGGAAGGGTAGGCAAACTGCAGAAAAAAAGGTTGCTTTGAATTCCGAACAAACTTGTCGGGGCAGGAGAAAGCAAAGGTGGAGGTAAGGCAGGCCGACAATTTATGCTCGTGACTGTCTGAGGCTGCTGCACGACACGGCAAAAGGAGCAGACGGACTTTTCATTGCCCACAGACGGCATTTGCAGAACGCGTGCGCGCTCTCTCTCTCTCACAGTTTCACCTTTGCAACAACGAGCCTGAAGATTTAGAATGATAACTCGCTCTTTCTCCACCCTCGCACACCCGATCACAATGCAGTGAGGTGGTCGACCAACCCTTATAATTACATCAAGATTGCCTTAGCAGCCGGATGATCATCCTCTCGTCAGCTTGTGTAATGTTTCTTCCTTCCTTGAAGTCCTCTTCCTCTCAAGGTCCCTCTCATACTAGCTAGTTGACCCAACCTTGACCCCTTGTTCTCTCCTAGCCCCTCCTGTGCACCTACACTCTCTCTCTCTCTCGTTTGTTAAAACCTAGATTTGCGAAGCAGGAGCTCTAAGCTGGAACAAAAGTGATGAATGAAATACTCTTTGAATGTTACCGTTCCTATGAGAGCTAGCCTTATAGTTCCCCGAGTGACCTTCGCGCGATCAAATACATTTAACAAATTTATTACCGTTTCGATTGTTCGTTATAAAGTTAACAAGCACATTTATATCACGCCTTTACCCAGCACTAACCACATTAAAAGAACACACACATACACACACAATGTTTGAAACTGACTTCGTTCACATTAGCAGGAGAGAAGAATGAATTATCAATGAATTTCTACGCGAATTATCTTTTTGAAGAACAGACTTTGATGGGGAAGATTTAGACTGTTTTATGCTGTTTTAGAACATGTAAGAGAAAACACGTTCTGTTAAAAACATTGAAAAAGAAAGAACAGAGAGAGAGTGGAGGACACTGGAGCACATGGAAACAAAATACCGACAGACATCTCTTAAACAGGTGTCATTTCCAGAAAGAGAGAAAGAGGGAGGTGTGTGGGAGCCGAGATACGAATCCACAACACCCGATTCTCGTTGTCATGGTGACAGGTGTGTTAGCCACTACGTCACCAAAGTATCTACAGAAACGTCACATAAAAACTGGTAATGTACGTTTTCCAACAGCAACAGCAACAGCGATGACGACGACGATGATGATGATGATGAGGAGGAGGAGGAGCCAGTCTCTCCGCGCTTTACAAACACTAAAACAACACAAAGACAAAATTTCTGCGCTGTTTCTGATGTTAATGGGAATGCCAGGATCCTTGTTCTGCGGATGGCATTCATAGACCAAGATGTTGACGAGTCACATTCAGATTTACAGATCGTAAAGCCATTTGACGAAAGGAGAAGAGATCAATAATCAGAAACATCGATCAAATCGTCAGAAGACTGATTGTTGGTATCCACATGATCAGAAACCTCAGAAAAATGTTGAAGCACGTGACCGTTTGACTCTGGTGTAAAGTCTATCGCAAGGAAAACTTGTACAAACACAGACATTGTTTGGAGTTAGCTAAGACGATTAACGGGGATGAGAGAGAGAGAGAGAGAGAGAGAGAAGAGCCGAAATAATAGGTCATAATCAAAAGGTCACAGGCAATTAAACGGTCCAGCACAATGCTGATGACGTCATCAGAACGTGCAGGTCAGTACACTGGGCACTAGAATCACAACAAATCAAAGCAGAAAAACAAAAATAATGAGAGCTGCACCCCTTTAGCTTGGGAGGCGAAGGGACACAATTCTCATCAATGGTAAGCGATCTGAAGGACTTCAACAAAGAAATGAGACAGTAGGTGAGCAGACGTGTGTCTGTGGTTCAAATGACTACAGAAGGTACAGCTAAAGGTGTAGCATGGAGACTATGAAGACAGGTTTATCAAAACGCTGTAGAACTTATAGGTCGTCTTTGCAGTTGCTGGCGGGTAAGGTGTTAGTCGGAGTCGGTCAAGGGCGTGCACATCCCCTTTCCCTCGCCGTCTTTTCTTTCTAAGAATTCATTCAACAGTTGTTTTTTTTTTTCAGGGCACTGTACAGGAGATTAGAGGGGGCGATAGGAGAGAAGTTCCCATTTGCATGTGTGCCAACCCTACCTTTTACTCTGAATCAAGTAACAACAACAACTTGTCTTCAACTCATCAATACTTAACTGACTGTACACACGTTTTGAAAGCGGAGGATTCTCATCAAGAAATAAAATATGTGTGTGTGTGTGTGTGTGTGTGTGTGTGTGTGTGTGTGTGTGTGTGTGTGTGTGTGTGTGTGTGTGTGTGTGTGTGTGAGAGAGAGAGAGAGAGAGATTATGTGAGGACCATTTAGCTTCAATCTGTGTACATTGCGCGAATGCCAATTTATCTTATATATTAATTATTAATTACTAACCACTTCTATCAAGTCTGAGACGTATGGGGCTGATTCATAGGTCAGATAGAGTGATCGTAAAATATCCTCTATTTAGCAAACAATCTCACTTAAATAACAGTCTCGCTTTAGCTATCAATCTTACTTTATCTAGCAGTCTCACTTTTGTAGTCTCACTTTATCTAACGGTCTCACTTTAGCTTTCAGTCTCACTTTATCTAACGGTCTCACTTTAGCTATCAGTCTCACTTTATCTAACGGTCTCACTTTAGCTTTCAGTCTCACTTTATCTAACAGACTCGCTTTAGCTAACAGCCTCGCTTTCGCTCTCCACCCAGCGCGCTGCGCGGTTCCCGCTCTCTCAGTCGCTTATCAGAACGACTAGCATCTGCTATGATGCCGTCTGAAAAACAATGTGTACGTTCATTGCGGGTATCTACCCGACAGGACGCCGTCAACCAACCTCGACGATTTTACACTATCGACGTGGCCTCCAACTTAAACAACGAACGCAGACAGCGCTTCATCTCTGGAACACACATTCGAGCAAGGTTGCTAGTGTCAGTGCAGTTCATATTCTGTGTCCAGGTCTCGTCAGGTGAAAGAGTTGAGAGGGTGTGTGGAGCACGCAGGTAGCTGACGGAATTCCATGCCTGGCATCTTTTAGATATCAGAGTGTGCCATCACTTAAAGAAAACAAATCTCTCCATTCAGAGTATTAAAAATAAAAAGACGCAAGAACTCCTAAGAGAATGGCACGGTGCCATCGCCTTTTGAAGTCTCAGCATGCCGCAGCGAGCCTCAAGAAGCAGACAGACATGGCTATGCCCTCGACAGACTTGTCGGCACTCTCTCCCTCTGTCTGTGTGTGTGTGTGTGTGTGATCTGCGTGTGCGCGACGTTGCCCAACATTTTCATGCCGCAAAATCAGCGCCTGCTAAACAGTTCTTCGTCTGCCTTCGAGGCTCGTCTGTGTGTGTGTGTGTGCTTTTTTCCTTTTTTTTTTTTTTTTTTTTTTAGTAACCCTCCGACGTTGCTGATTGGTTAGTCATGACATCATCGCGGGTACATATAAGGAGGTGGTATACGCAAGGGGCGGAAAGCCACGAGCAAGACATTCGACACTCGCTTCCAGGGCTGAGCAATCCCCTTCCCCTCCCCTCGATTCCTCCGTGGAAGACGAGGAGGGGAGATTTGTCTCTCTGTCAGGTAGGCAAGCAGCTCTACAGAAAGCGGAGTAATGCGCACAACTCCCAGATACACACTAAGTTGTTTCCCTTTGAAAGTACGGCGTCCCACATTTCAGCCGCGGGAGGAATAATTCGTTTGGTCAAAGTCAATAGTTTTCCTTAGTCGAAGCATAGGGCAACTTTTTCTTTTACTGCTTTTGCAGTATGCAATATTGTTAAAATGCTGGGGAGGGGGTAGGTGAGAGGGCTGCCTTTGTGAAGGCGTTGGCTTTCCTTTCCCAACCCTGTACAACAAAGAGTAGGGGACGTCCAGCCCGCATACGGCCCGCAAAATCATTTGATCCGGCTCGCCAAGGCAACCGCAGATTTCAGTAAATGTATTAGCTTTTTTCATAGCAACATAAATTTATATTAAGTGGATCATATTAATAAAGTAAATTTTGAGGGACGAGCAAGGAACGTCGATTACGGGATGGACAGGACACATATACGAGCTCACTACATGACGGGACAGACACATATGCTTCTCGTCGGCTGCCTACGGCCTAGTGACCTCGTGACCACAAATAATTAACCACACATATAGTAATAGTAATATAGTAATATTAGAGCGTGCTTGTGTGAGTGAGTGAGTGAGTGAGTGAGTGAGTGAAAGAAGATATGTGTGAGTGGTGTTGTGTGAGTGAAAGAAAGAGAGAATGTGTGAACAGTGCATGTTTGCATATGTGTGCCTGCGTACCTGCGTGTGTGCGCGCGTAGGTGTGCATAAGATTGCATATTTGCATTGTGTGTAAGGAAGTGTAGGGGTGGGGAAAGATCGTGCTTAATGGCACTCTCAGTGTACCTGAGATAACCTGTATTTGTTACGGACTATCAAATGCAAGTGGGGGGTCTTCTAAAAACCATGGAACAACATCCTTGCTACAATACGCGGCTGTCTAAATGTCAGCCTTGGAATTTGCATATTTTCTTGTTTCTGTGCACATACCCGCTACATTAGTAAGCATAGAGTCGTGACTATTAGGAATCTCAAGATAAACATTTCTGACTTACCAAGCTACGATGATATGGTTTGTTGAATAATGAATGCACAACTCCAAAAATGGTTGTAAATGTTTTATACAATTTATTGAGTGCAAGTCATAATGCTACAAGTAATGTCAAAATGGGGCTAAACCACAAAACTCGTACCACAATCATACTAGCACCTCATTTACAGTTCTTATTGCAACTACAATCGAGATAAGAGGTGAATTTATTTTAGAACAAAATTATTTTCCGTGTGTGAGACAGCTTCGGGGAAAGGTGGAGGTGTTTTTCATGAATAATTAAAACGGTCCAATGTAAATGGACGCAGCGTAAAATTCGTCGCTATAGCTGCAGTGGGTCCTAAACAATGGGAGACGACAAAGTCCTGGTCTGTTAGAAGCATTTCTGACAGATGATGTCTTGGCAAAAGGTAGCCTCTGCTTTTAGGGCCTTGTTATGTGTTGTCAGATTTTTTTCTTGGTGCAATATTTACAAGAAAACAAGTTTTCGTCGATGGAACTTTTTATTCAAAAATGTAAATTTAGCAGCTAGTGCTTGTCTTGCAATTGCACTATACACAATTTAATATTAAAAAATTATCGTTACACTGTAGGAAAGTCTGTATCCACCTTCATAGCATTCATTTTTTAAAAAAAAGTCTCAATATAAGATTTGAATGCGGCGAACTCCGCTAAAAACACAAGAAATTTAAAGACAAGCCAATTGATTAAAAAGATAGCTTTTCTACTTAAATAAAGATTTTATATACAGGTAGTCTGCTATCATAAGCATTACAGACATTTAAAAAAATCGATCCCAAGGTCTGTGATAAAGCATGAAAAAGCACATTAAAGCTTTTAGCCGTATAGTCGTGTCATTTCGAAGGGGAATGCTAAGTTGTGTGAGCAAATCAAAGAAATGTAAATAAGGAAAATTCTGGTTCAAGCAAACACCATTTCAATAACGCAAACTGTGAATATCCCTCACATAACCTCGTCAACAGAGTACATCCAAAATTTCCAACAGAATGTAAATCTTTACAGCACATCTGAAAACAGATTTTGCAGAAGGCAAAGAGACTAGTGCCGCCCCAAAACACTGTTACAGAATGTATAAGGACTAGCGCAGCTAACAAGAGACACTAAACACGACACCCAGGGGGTTGCAGGTCTTACTTAAGCAGCGTTCCCCTCACCCTCCTGTCCTTGAGCAGGTACTCAAATTCTTTTACTTTAAAACTTTGGGGATTTTTTTGACGTTTGACAGAGTATCTAAACAGTTTGGAGGGGGCAGAGTTTGATGGGATGGGGGAGGGGAAGTGGGTTAGGAGTTTATGAGAAGAGTGCAGGCCTGCACGTGCACACACCCTGTCTGCTTGTTATACATCTGCTGTTTAAAATTAAATTTTCTTTAAAATAAATAGCCTGTATATGAAAGTCCCGTCTGCAACAGATATCCTGTCTCCTTTTAAGCTCCTTCTACTCGAGACGAGAAACAAGCCAAGTTCCCTCTTGTTTTGAAGTTTTAGGCTTAGCAAAAACAAGATAAGGGACGCCGTTGTCGACCACCAAGCATTCTAGCTGCTGTCTTGTTTTCAAGAGAGAAACAGGGGCACACAATTGGTTGAGGGTGGGGGCGAAGGCACGAGCAAAGGGTGGGCGGGGCTGAAGTTGGTGATGGGCGTGGCCGCTGGCACAACAGCGCGTGTTCGGGAGGGGGTTGGCACTGGAGGACGTAGGTACGAAGGAGGCGGTGAACAGGTGCTTGCAGAGGTGTTGGTCATCTGGTCCTCCACAGCTACTTCTTTCTCTGCAAAATGAAGTGTTGATCAGGAGCCGAAGAAGCTTCGTTCTCACCTTTATTCATAGGTGACATAACTGACGAAGACTTTATTGAGTTTATTGGAACACAAGTCTGTATGTGCGTGCGTGAGTGAGTGAATGAGTGCGTGCTGCGTGCTTAGGATCAGTGAGGTGACGACGTCGCATCAGGAACTTTGGACGTTTACCTCGCGGCAAATCCGCACACACGTATGTCCTTTGGGGTGTAAGGACCGGGGAGTTCTTTCAGCCCTCTGCTCGCCACTCAGCATTTTCCAAAAGGACACGAATTGGAGAAAAGAAAACCATTGGTGCGCCTGACTAATCTCTTTTCTGTTTTGCTTGACTGCGATGCGGGCGTCATGGTGACCAGGCGATGTCAGAACTTACCTTCGTTCCTGGCTCTCTCCACATACGCCATCAAAGCCTCTCTTTCCAGACGTCTGTTGGTGTCACGAATCTGATCAGCCACGGCGCCGGCATTGTCGTTGTAGTGGCGGTCGTAGGTGGTGCGACTCCTGATGTCCAAGCATGTGGAATTTGAAGTGGGAACTACACGGAATAAAAGAGACATTTGTCTGAAAAACATTTCGTCAATAGAAGATGTACAGGAGCTCTGTCTGTATCCAGCAACTGCTCATTGTGTCAGTTTCTAGCCAGCAACATGTACTTATTTAATAGTTAACACTCCCTTTCACCACGTATCTTCTACATCTAGAACCATTTATCAGTGACTTATCTGGGCCCCCATCCATGAAGCACGTTTGTCAAGCCTGCTAGCCTACCCGGGCTGAGTAAATCTGATACAAGAAGATAACGGCCAAGACCTTCGTATTCGTGGCCTCTGGGTAGGCCTATCATAATCGTGTTGACAGCAAGTAATTTATCGGAGGAGCCTTTTCCGATAACTCCCCCCCCCCACACACACACACCAATGTATGGCAAAGCATAGCTACGATCGTGGTTGATTTAGTTCATCAGAAGCGAACACGAACCTTACCGAAACCTAACAAAAGAAGTCGACAAATATAATGGTATGTAACTGTTTAATACATACAGTTTTAAATCTTTATGTTTGAATTAATAATCAGAGAGTAGCAGATGTCATAAAAAACGGAGCTGAATATCGCATTCGACGTGAGCCCTTCGTTTTTTCCATTGGCCACTTAATTTTCAAATGAAAATTAATATTTTTGTCGTCTAATACTTGCTCGAGGAATTTCATTTTGTCAGAATCAATAAACTGGACGTTTTGCGGCGTCTTGCTTACTTTTTATGATTCTCATTTTTGATGTAGGCTTCACCGAACCTCACCCTTGACCTAACAACGCATGCACACTCACCCTTTGTCGGAAATTCCATCTATATCCGTCGTTTAGGTGATTCACCTCCGCAGGGGCTCATAAATCGAGAGTTTGCCTGTTGGGGACAACTTAACCCGATGGTTCCCGATTCATGTTACCTGTGGGTAAACTGTCAGCTATGCAGCTACTACCATCGACATAGGTATCTGGTCACTGTTTGTCTACATCACCTAGCGGTTTTGTTACTATTTGTTTAAAAAAAAAAAGCTAAAGGTGGCAAGTGCCAAGCCTAGTGGCCGTAAGAGGAGTGAAACAAAATGGTTCATCGTGTCTAGGCCACGACAGGCGGAGACCTCAGCCCAACTCTCTCCTTCCGTCGCCTTTACCTCCCCTGAAAAAGCAGGTGCTCATATCTGTATGTGTGTGTGTGTGTGTGCGCGCGCACGTGTGTGTGAGAGAGAGAGAGAGTGAGAGTGCGTGTGTGTGAGAGTGTGTCTGTGAGTGAATGTGTGTTAGTGAGTGTACGAGAGTTTATGTGAGTGAGAGTGTGTATGCGTGAGTGTGTGAGTGTGTGTGGGAGAAAGTGTGTGGGAGAGAGTGCTGTGAGAGTGCGAAAGTGTATAAGTGTGCGAGTGTTAGTGAGTTCGAGTGAGAGAGAGAGAGACTCTGTGTGTGCGCGCGCGTGCGAGCGAGTGTGTGTGCATGTGTGAATGAGAGAGAGTGTGTGTGTGTGTGTGTGTGTGTGTGTGTGTGTGTGTGTGTGTGTGTGTGTGTGTGTGAGAGAGAGAGAGAGAGGGGGGGAGGGGAGGAGTAAAGTTATCGACCTCGTGCTCTACAGTCGAGTGTACTAAACACCAGAAGACTCGCTATACCTTAAAATCATTCTGGTAGTCAAGTGTCTTTTACGCGTGTAGATCTAACACAGAGAATATAATAGTGTGAAGAAAACGACAAGCAAACAAAACGTATTTGACTAAGTAACGCCTCTTATCTGCCAGGTCGATCTCAGCTAGCGGGAGGTACAGGAGCTAAGGCGGAAAGAGGGAGGTCTATCGTAAGACGCTGCGCTTGACTGGCCATTAAACAGCTGCACTGCCTCACCGATGCCTTTGGACGCCACCCGTTGGCTGGCGCCGTACCGGGTGGTGGGTACCGCGTGCTCCGGCTGCTGCTGCGGGACTTGGTATGTGGAGCGCTGGAAGCTGTCCACAGAGTACTGTACCCGCTCCTTCCAGTCAGGGGGCAGATTGTAGGCGCTCTTCACCTGAAACCCTGAACAAGAGCCGAAGTAATATCAGTGATGCGTGGAAATAAACACTTGTAAACTGGACGGACAGGCAGGTGTGTGTCATTCTAGGTGTAGACGGAAAGAGGGACGGGTGGATCTGAGCTGGATGTTAGACTGGCAGACATGCCTGGCGAGTGACACCTGTCGCTTCTTTCTTTTTCTTTCCTTCTTCCTTTTAATTTTCGTTCTTTTTCTTCTTTAATAGGAGATAGAAGAGAAAGACTGTACTTGCTGTACTTGCTCTTCACTGATTTCATTATTAATCAGAATGGCACACTCTCCGAATTTTTTTTTTTAATGTTTTACTCGCAGCCACAGTGTATTTTCAGGCTAGTTAGCAACAGCACTGGCGCAACATTTTATGTTAAAAATTGCCTATTTCTCTAAACGTGCATTTTATTTCAGTCTATTTTCTTCTGTCATAATACGAGTGAAATGTTACCTTTACGGTTTTTGCCACAGAACATTGTAAAGTATTTAAAATACTCGATTCCTGTGACTTCCTGTCCAATAATAATAATTATAGTAATGATTATAATGATTATAGGAAGAAAGTTTAAAGAGCGAAGGTAGCACTGCTTGTGAGTGTAATACATTTTAAATTATAAAACCTGTGTTCAATATCTGCCTCACCTTGGGGAATCCCTAGGTAGTCTGTCTGATAGACAGAGCGACAAAGCCGCTTAGTCACCTGGTTCAGCTTATCGTTGGTCACTTCTTCTGACCAGGGCGACGGCGACGGGAACCTCTGACCTCGTGAGGGTAATTTCCAGACAATAAAGGACTGCAGACAAACCCAGACATGGCATAAGAGGAGAGGAAGTGGTTGTAACTGCAATAGAGTCTGTCCTCTTCCCGTCACCATCACACAGTCTGGCTTACCCTTCACGTTAGCATCGCACATTCTACCCTGTCTCTCCCATCACCATCACACAATCTGCCCTGCTCTTCACTTCACCGCCACACAGTCTGCCCCACCCTACCCTTCCATCACATCACCATCGCACAATCTGCCCTGCATTTCCCATCGCACAGTCTGCCCTGCCCTTCACATCACCGTCACACAATCTGCCCTGCCCTTCACATCACCATCACAGTAACATGGTCGATGTTAGGTCTTGTATATATCTATTCTAAAATACAATGAAACCCGAAACCGTTGAGTTGTCACGAAATACCACTACTCATCGTCACACTACAATGCATTTAGATCAGTCGACCAATCAATCAAACAACCAACCAACCAATAAATCCACCAACCAATCAATCAATATTGCTGCGTAATTCTTCTACTTTCAGACTGATCTCTCTTTTCGCTTATGATTACCCGTTATTTCCTTTCCATAGTAAAATAAAAAAAACTTTTTTTTAATGTACTCATGCGCATAATCCTGTATCCTGTACCGAAAGTTCCAGTGCAAGGTCCAAGTCATATTTCAGAACGCACTCGCTTCTCTGGCATCGTCTTCTGAACTATGTCTGGCCAGTGCTAAACTCCACCATGGCCACAGCAGTTTTTAAATGCGGTCTTACCTGAGGCGGATGAGGTTTGTTGTTCCTGTCCCCGGATGCGGTGCCAGAACGAATCGGGGTGGCCGGCCGCTGATTCTTTCGAAAAAACTCGTCCTGGTAGGTTGAGACGCCACCCACCTGGGGCGCAGAGCGCGGTCCTGAGAATGCATGTGATGTCATTGGCCTGAAAATATAGGACACTTTTCCATAAATACGAAAGTCCGGGATCTTCTGTGATCGCCTCATTATAACTCCTTTCTACTTTTTAATGAGGCTCGGTGCTTACGCGTTAACTGTCAGTTAGCACGCAAATCGCCGATTATTCCAGTCGCAAGTCGGCGTTTAACCAAATTTTTTTTATTCAACTTAAAACAAGATTCATGTCTATTTTTTAAACTAATATCGTTGTCGCATTTTTTTTGTCAAAGTTTTGTAAAATCTCGTCAACGTTTTTTTAAATTTTTAGTTTCTCTCTTATTTTTAAAACGTTATTCGTCTTATGACCTGAGAATCCTTATGATATGATTACAAACTGGTTCTACAGTTCAATCTACGTTACGAGAATGTTTTTGTGGTGAGTTCTTCGCTGATGGCACAACTGTTCTTACAACCAGTGCACATTCTTGTGAATACACTTCTCGCGCACAAACCAACACATTAACCTACAACTAAACCACACAATTAAACAACCGCACGATTGCTGCGCACTGACGAACATGAAAGAGTGGATGAAGATGGGGATTTGAGGAGTGAGGGTTATCTTGATATAGAAGGTATTTCTGAAAGGCTTGCGGGGTTGGGGATCATTCTTGGAAGCTTCCAACAGTCCGAAGAGAAAGGGGCATAGAATTCTCAAAGTTGGAACCCGAGAAGAAGCGTCGGCCGAATGTCTCCCATCTGACTGGTGGAGAAGAGGTCTGCACTTAGCAGGTCGAAAAGACTGCCTTGGGTGACAGGGTGCCAGCAGCTTTGATAGGTAGGCTGAGACATGAAGAGTGGAATACTATGGTAGCACACTGTAACGATTTCATCGTCATTATGGGATGTGAGCCTCCCCGGAACCACATAATTGATCTTTATATCGTATCTGGACAATCAACCATTTAGATGCGTTCTTCTCTTTCCGTGCGTGTGTGCGTGGATTTGGGAGAATAGGTGAAGCAAGCTTTGCTGCATGGCTCTGTAGGTCTACAACTCAGTGTGGAGTTTAAGAAAATAACCACTTAAAACAAAAACACAAATAAAACAGTGTACAACTATATCAATTATTTAGCCTTCCGCAGTCAGAACCCACTTTTGTATGGCGTATGTTCTACAGATTTAGAAAGGCGTTCGGCCAGTTCGATTTATTTATGCTACGTTAGCCGTCGAGCGTATGCTGGCAACACCAAGAGCTGTGTACCCCGGATGCAAGATAATAAAACCTATCGCGGTGAATATGGAGAGGGACAGGTCGTGAAAACTGAACACCATGTAACAGTATGTCCAGGGAAGCCATATACATGTCCTGTTTGAAATTCTCCAACAATACTGCTACACCGTGCGCAAGTCGGTGCTGTTTGCAGATTTTATGAAACAAAAGTGCTACCTGGTGGAGCGACGATTGTTTGGTCCTCCGATAAACCTAATAAATCTCTCTCCAGTGAATCCACGCTTTCGTGAACTACCCATTTTGTACGATATTTTATATTCTAAAGTCTTCGTTGAGATTAGGACTGCCTTTGAGGTGTCTTCTAACAGAAAAAAATTGATAAAATGTCCCAAAATGTGTGTGAGAAGCCGATTCAACATGTGAAGATTTACATAGAGTGGAACCAGTACCCGGGTGAAAAAAAGAGAGCTGACCTTAATGCCCTGACGTCAGGATCGGGTCGTGGTACATACTCTCGTGCGTAGGTGGTCTCGTAAGGCTTTGTAAGGCAATGTTTGTCAGTCATACCTGCAACAGGTGGATGAAACGTGTTGCTAATATCTAGGAGAGTAACAACACACACACACACACACACACACACACACACACACACACACACACACACACACACACTTGATAGACAGACATATGATAAAAAAAAATAAAATTGAAGAAAAAGAAAATAATTTTCATAAAGAACACAGATGCATGACCTGCCCAGTTTCCAAAACAAAAACTTCTTCAACGGTTAACTTCAGGTACTATCATCTGGAATTTTTACAAACGATGGAGCTGGGTTGTTTCTCGAGAACACTAGTCGCATTATCCCCCAATTGCAAACGCCCTATAGAAGCGTGATAAACTGAATAGAAGCTAGCCAGTGCAAACCTGGCCTCATGAAAGGCTGAGAGAGAAAGAGAGTTTGTGATTCAATGTTGTGTCTTTTGTTATAAGGTCCTTAGTTTTTGTTCTGCATGCCTTCCCAATGCCCATGCAAGTTTAAAGAGAATCGTGTATTCTTCTTAGCACGCTCCAGAGGACGGCAAGTACCACTTCAAAGGGCTTTTGTTTGCACTGGTAGAGTAATATGGCAGAGTTCCCTTCATAAAATGTTCTCACAGGGCTCCACAGGGAAATCCCACCATGCTGCGCAGTCTGCTACTTCTCATGCATCATCAGTGGATTTGTTTATTCATTTCTGCATTGTTCTGCTCTACACGTCGAGCTTACACTGAGAGGGACAATGTGCTTTAAATAGATTATTTAGCGACATTGAGCAGTATCTTTTGAAAGAAATCACCGTATATTATACTAAAACGAAGAAAACAAAAGTTCATCTCTGAATACAGGCAATGTCGTGCATCAAACAAACAAAAATTGTGAAGATGTTCATTTTTAGTACCATTAATTTTCCTGCGGAGAAGAAAGCCACTTTCTTGCTGAAACATATTGTGACCATCTTTTAATACCCCTTTAAGCTTTCACCATTTATTTTTAAAACACTAATAACTTAATTGCTTTTTCCTCCTAGATGTGGATAAGATGTTGTCTTATTTCATAATCCCCTATTCTCAAAAATATTTACTATACACATCCATTGATCCACGCAAACAGCCGTACTTACATGATCGCATTTTTAAAAAATCTAAACCACTTGCTTTTTTTTTATCCTTTTTTAATAAGCTCAGTCGCTTTTAAGGCTTTGCGTTCGTCGGTCCGATCGTGTTGTCAGCTTGTATTTGACTCCATTCTGTGCCGGGGCCGAAAAACAGTGTATTTCTTAGTGTCGTGTTCTGTCTGAAACTTACCCAGTTCAGGCATTGCTGTCTTAGGTCTCCGTGCTAGGAAATCGTCTCTCCTTACTTCCTGGCCAGTTTTTAAAGATGCTAATAACTCCAGACACTTTGCTTGATCCTTTCGATCTGCTTTGTCGTAATACAGTTCAAGCGTTCTGGCAAGTCTCTCAGTAAGCACGTCGTCACCAAGCTGAAAAACAGAAGACGAATAATAAAGAGTTCTCGATACGAAAGCCATATCATTACATTTGTTTGGAACGCATTCTGATGGAGGAAAGCGACTCACCCAAGTCTCATATTTGCCGTGAAGGCCCATGTTGAAATCTGTCGTCTGCCCTAAAGGCCCTTCGACGAGCGTCGCCATGTTTCATTAGTCCGTGACCTCAGATCAGCTTTTCTGATTGGCTGTGCTGTTAGTCACATGACTTGAAACAGCAACCGGGCGCGTTGTCACATGACGCCTAGGCGGTTGTTAAGGACGCCCCGCCAGCCACCCCGCAGGACAGCTTTGCTTTTCGTAGGTCGACACGGCGCATAAAAACTGCATTTGTCAACAGTTATTCACAGAGAACAGTTCAACGCCTTTCACTTGCCAGTGTTACCCGTGTATGGCGGCGACATATTTACTCTCTTAAAAAGTCGCGATAAGATACGCCTGAGTTGACATGGAGTTACGCTGTGTAAGATTACCTTGACACTGTGTGAACATGGGACAAAATCAGCTTTTGAATTCTACTAAAGACAAAACGCCATCCTTCTCAAGAAACTTCCCCAAAGTATTAAAATCGAATGGAATGATATGAATGCTTTAAAAATGTTAACCGACCCTTTTCAGTCTTTGGGTCACAGGCATTTTTCTAGAAGTCTGCAATTCTGTGTGATGATAGGCATGTTCTATCGGGAGAGTTCAATTTTATGGAACGCGCGATATCCACCGTGAATGAAGGGGTTACTGACAGCTAGGCATTTTATAAAGAGATTAGTGAAGGGTGAAAAAAGACTGAAAAGTTACCAAGAGGAAAAAGCTAACGTTATGCGTTGCTGACATGACTATTGATTTTCTTTTTTCTTTTTTTGTTTTCCTGATGTACTGGCTGTTTGAATATAGCCACGTTCTCAAACACATACTTCACTTTCCTCGTATGCTACTTATGGAGTGGCATACACCAGGGTTAAGGACAAAATTCAAAAGAAAAAAATAAAAGGATGAAAAAGGGTTGCTCATTTCATCCCGTTTCATAGCCGAAGATACCGACTAGATAGAAACGAAGTGGAATGCGAATGTGTACTCTGAAAGTCCCAAACAACAGAACTTATCCTGAAATTTTCGATAGCGTTAAGGGCTTCAAATATTAGTGAAACAGTTTCAGTGTAAGTGACACGAGAGCGAGAGAGAGAGAGAGAGAGAATCAATAAATAGAGAGAATCAATAAATAGTCAATACAGTCAAGAGATATTCAATATATCAATATTTGTGTTAGCTCAACCAACTGAATTGACACAGAGAACTATCCTCGTGCAAACTTCACATCGAATAAACTCGTCATGCTTGCACGCTTTATATCGAAGTAAGAACATGTTTTCTTTGGGCATAGCTGGTCCGACCTCTGACTGCGGGATTCGTATTAAAAGACACCTCTCTCTAGCACATAATGAACAGAGTAGGGGCCTGGTGACGCTGCTGGGGTATGCTAGTTTAAGCTTGGAAAGCAGGGTGATCACGAGGAAGCAAGTTGCTTCGAGGAGAAATAAAACCCCAGAACTATATGGGTTAATGAAGCGTGCGACAGAAATATTGCGCCCATGTTTTGTCTGGAAGATGCATTTCTGCCGGGCTTTCCACAACAGTGAACACTCTAACGTACTGTAAATCAGTTGCGTATGATACACGCTATAAACAACGTGTGCAGAGTTTTGAAAATAACGAGGGTTAGTACCAGTAAGTTTGCTTTCTTATTTTCCTTGCCATAATTGCGTTGATCTATGAGTGATTAAAAAATATCCGACTTTGTCTTTTGCGCTCTCGCATCTCCCGCTTGGAAGAGAATATCAGTCAAGGTTATATTATCTTTTAGCAACGTTCCCCAACATGAAATATGTTGCTGACCTTTCTTACTGAATTTCTTCGAGCTATATAGACCTGTCCTATTTTTGTGTAGTCACTACACTTTTCTGGATCATGCAAAAATGAGTAAGTCCCCCAGGCCGTACCAGGCCAAGTATCGAGAACAACAGCAGCCCTTGCTCCAAGAACTTCATTTTCTTGCCATCAATCAGGCCTTGTCCTAAAAAAAAAAAAAAAAAAAAGGAGACTCATATTTCAGGCAAAGGGTGTTGTAGCCATCCAGCGTATCAATGCAGTTATTGATCAGCACACCATGATATGTTGGCCCTAAACACGAGTCGCCAGGAGCAAAGAGAACGCCGCAGTGTGACGTCACGTGAGAGAGGGTAGGGGAAGTGATTGAAGCTGAAGGCTTAATGATGAAGCATGTTTATCGAAATGTGAAGCTGGTGAAAGAAATAGGCAGCGTATGTGATGTGATTTGTGGGGAACCACCCGTGATCTTTGTAGACAGTGCATCGAGTTGAAGGGGAAAGGAGCATAATTGCCCCCATTCCTAAATGTACGTTGCAATAATAGTTTAACGTTAACTGACACACCGTCACACTATTCTATTTCTGTGCACTTCATTAATCTGCAAGGGCGATTACAGGCAAGATTTACCAGTACTAGCAATTTACAGCTGAGTACATATGTCTACATTGTGAATAGAGTAAGATCTCTCTCTATATATATATATATATAGATATCACAGAGACAACAGTACAATACATTAGGTCACCTCAGGCTGACACAACATCAGGGTTAGAGGAACTGATCAAGTGTATGGTACGTGGAATGAATGAGTTGCGGTGAGGATTCGTTCTGCATACAGGCATCCCCTATTTGTGGCCAGACCACAAGAGTGAGATCTCATACCAACGCATGACCAGATATAGTGACAATACGTGACGCCTTCCTAAGGATTTGCTGATTACTTAGGACTGCTGAGTCCCTCTGCTTGGTTCTGGTCATGTTGGAACAGATATTAACCAGATAAGACTGCTCCCTATGGAGATATTGTGGAGCCAGGAGATGACAGAAAAAGCGATGGGACTGTCAATAAAGAACTGATAGAAGGACTGATAGAATCGCGTAGGAATGACAGAAGTGACGAAGAAAGATGTGAGTTTCCGTATAAGGTACAGGCGTTGCTGGCTTCCACTGAGGATCATGTCCGTACTGGCGTCCCGTTTAAGCTGCCTTAATATATATATATATAAGAGCTGACTAGGACGATGGCATCACCATGGATAGTGCTGTTGATCACATGAGGATTGCTCATACTAAAGTCAAAGATCATTTCTTTTGTCTTTAATGCATTCAAGTTAAAGAAATGTTCGTCACACCGTATACAAAGTCAGGAAGAGTTCCACTATGAACATGTTCTTTATCATAAAAGAGTGATAGCAAGGCAGCATTGTCAGCAAATTTTATAAGAAAGCCCCTGTTTATAGTGTTTCTACAACTGTCAGTATATAGTAGGAACAGTAATGGGGACAAGCAGCAGCCTTGAGGGGAACTCGTCCAGGTGACAACAACGCCAGACAGACAACCATCCACAGAATCTCTTCGCTGTATGTTTTTTAAAACAATCTATGATGAGAGGAGGTTGGGAGAAGGGGGTAGATGGAAGTCTGAAACTGGACTCTCTGCTAACAAGTGAGGATGCACGGTGCTAAAAGCAGAAGCAAAATCAGCAAAAATAATCCTGGCATGAGCTCTATGTTTTTCCAGACTGTTTAGTGTAAACAGTTTAGAATTATCTACAATTCTTCCAGGCAAACAGGAAAACTGCAGCGGGTCAACAAATTTGTCACTACCACTCATAATCTCGCTCCTGAAAATTTGTTTTCAAACGTTTTCACGCTGTGACATCAGAGCGACTGCTCTGAATAATACAAATAATAAGATTTGCAAATCTTCTGCAAATGACAACTCCAACACTATTAAATGTCTTACGATAGCACTAATTTAGCACTAAATGGTGCACGATAACACTAATCTAACGCTAACTCATTGGCGACAATACTAACCACGGGTACTGCAGGGTAATCACTAAACTATATCGTTAACCGATGCAAAAAGCGCAGAAAACTAAGGTATTTTTTTCTGCCATTTGCCCTGCTATGCTAAAGTGGTATTCTTCATGCGTTGTCCTATTTAAATAGTTTGAAGCGTTGGCCTGCAATATATTTCGAGACGGCTGAAAGTTAGATGAGCGATGACATTTTCACAACCCCTATAATTAGGTTTGGGATCTCTTACCCACCAGCATACATATAGCTTCATCCTCTTCCCTATGAAGATAGTTCTTTTCTTCCCGGGTGTCTGGCAACATCGGCCGTGAGGAATGATCAAGTGAGAATACGGGTGAGATGAGGGTGAGAGTTTATCATGATGAAAATAAGAACAAAATAAAAACGAAAACGATAAACCCCACCTAAACATGAGTAACTGGTCGTCAAACACGTCAACTAAACGACCCCAAGAGCAACAAGTAAGCATACGTGATAACAGACAGCTACTCAAATATCATCTTACCACCTGTAAAATAATGTTAAGTCCAGATATGAAAAAAAAGATGACAACTTTCAAAGTTTGCAGTTCCGCACAAAACTATAGGAAGCGACCCTGGTATTGTTTCACACTGACAGTCTGCTGGCGAGAGATATTACATTTTCACTTGGTATACTTCAGAACATTCATATAGCTGTCCAATATAGCTTTCTCTCTCCATAAAAAACAAAGCAAAACAAAACAAACTCCGATATTGTAGCAGTCCTTTCGAAAAAATGTATTTGTATAATTAAATGTTGAGAGGGCCAGAGCCAGTGTGGTGGCTGAGGTGGGAGGAAGAAGAACACTGCAGCTATTATGTCGAATCTATCACTATTTCTTCGAACGGTAAAGACAAAAATGAAACGGCGTTTTCAACGGTTTCATGCAACTACTGATTATAATATTGGGTAAAAACTTATAAACTGATGAAAATTATCATAACTTTATAAAATATTTCTACGAAGACACAGAAAAAATGTTTAAAAAATGATGCACTTGTTTGCGTTGCTGTTAAAATACATTGACTAGGTGAAGAATAAAGAGTAGTGCTCACTTACTTCACGCATCACCCGTGATCATCTCCATCAGGCCAAACAGCAAGCTTCCCCTAAGACTCTCTTCCTCTTGTTTTTATCAGAATCTGCTGGGCCTCCGGGAAGACAAGCCACCTCTCTGTCAGTGGGCCAACTGGTCGAGCAGCCAGTTTGGTGGAAACTCTTCAAGGGCGAGAAATCAATGCGACAGACAAGTGTCATCTTGCTGTGCCGTGGAAAAGAGTTAATGTTACACCATAATCGATGTTGTGATTGACACACTGCAGCCTGTCAACAAATACTATCCTCATGGAAACGTCTTTTGACAGCGTAAGCGGGACGGTCAAACCATCCGTGACCACAGCCACAAGAGGGGTCTGCTTGGAGACGGGGAAACATTTCTGATTCCGCTGAAGGAAGGAACACAAAAAAATAAAGGAGTATATAAAAAGATAAAATGGTGAACATCGATTTAGCTTTGAAGTACAAGCAGCAGGGACACTGTTAAGCAATCCATTTACATCAGTGCGGTTAGCAGAATTTAAAACATTGGACAATGTGAGAGAAAATAGAACTCTCTTTGAGACAGGTTGGTTGTTTGTATTTAACGCCGTGCCAGCAACTAAGGCTATATCACGGCGAGCTTTGAGAGAGAAGAAGAGTTATGATAATTATCTTTAAATAATAATTTTAAAAAATACTATATAGGAAAGGGAAACATGAAGTAAACAAGAACACAGTTAAGACATTATTGCGACATCTGGAATGATGAGAAGTCTGTCAATAAGAGTGGAGCTAAAGGATGGCGAAGCAAAAGGCTGATAAGGGGTGAAACAGAGAGAACGATACCCTTATAAACGTGTGCTAACATTTGTAGACGTCAAATAAAGAAGAAGAAAGAAAGAAAATGGTGCCACAGTACATGCTTTATAATTGTCATTAAGGAACGGGGACCTGTGAAAAGACTTGCACACACAACTTAAATATTAAAAAAGACCATTCTTTGAAACATCACCGCCACAACTATACGAATACCGAATTCGCAGGCGGTCTGTATACAGGTAGGATAGGTCAGCAGCCATAACATATATGTGTGTGGACACGAAAAATAAATAATGAAGACTTTCCCAAAGAAAACATAAATAATGAGAACTTAGTCTTCGAACCAGGAGGCAGTAAAGCTTGACGAATGACATATTGGAACGGTAGATTTGGTAGATCGGTAAAAGCGGGGGAGAAAGAAGACGGAGGTGAGATGGCGGGAGGCGAGCCGGGGATCGAGCGAGAGAAACAAAGGTTCGATAACTGGCAAGCGTTCATTCTCCAGAGACATCAAGCCAACGCTTCTGACCCATAGGTAATGTACGCGGTTTTGTTTGTTTGTTTTTCCTGACAACAGGCAGTCGGAAGTCTCGCACGTGGATGGAGTAGGGGGTCGAGTTCAGGTGGAAGTGTTCGCGTCGGCATGAGCGATCAATGAACTGATGATATCATACCTGTACTGTACGGGATATACCGCATGCAATAAGTCTTTGTCCTGCATTGGACGACGCACCCTTAGCATTTCCCCAACCCCAACCCCACGCGTTTTTCCGCGCTCAGAGAGAGAGAGAGAGCGTGTCTGCGTGCGCTCGTGTTTTAATTAACTGGTGATTCAAGAACATGAACGAAGATCACAATTCATGGTGAGGGTTAATGCGTATTTCTCATTCTTGACAGTATCCTTCTGATGCTCCTTCGATTCTCTGTTTAAACATGATGATTATGGCGTATTTACAGAAGCCAGCCTCCTTTGTTTTGCTGGGTTTCTGTGCATGCTTATACCACAATTCCTTAATAACAGATTATTTTTTTTAAACATTCATTTACGGTTGATGTTTTGACTAGGTCCCTCTCTCATTTGGACATTTTCATGAGCTCGCTCACCAGTCATTTTCTGCCTGCAAAATCTCTCGTCTTCCTCTCAGAAGTAGTAAAAAATTATTACATGTATCAGTAAGGCCTTCAATCTTAGAAGATGATCAAATTATACCCTGGTCTTCACAGAGCACACGCCTTGTGCATGATTAACCAGCATAGAAGAGATCACAGGACTCTCTGCTCCTAATACAACAGCGATGCAAGTAAGAAACATAAACGAAAAAATATAACAAAGAACTAGTATTGTAATTTCTCTATATAACCCTCCAAGTTACTCATGAGTGGGAAGACAGTTACTCATTTAAGATAATCCCGTCATGATATTTCTAATGGAAGATTATAGAAGACATGGAGATTTATGTCAGGTGACTTTGAATGTTGACTAACCAGAGATGAACAATAATACACTACTACGCATATCTTCCATTTCTCTCAAAATCACTGCAAAAAAGGGAGGAAAACAAAGTCTGGTAATCACTGTGCTGAGCCCACGCTGCATGATTTATTCAAATGTTGTCAAATAAAACAAACAAACAAACAAACAAAAACGCTCATATCCCTGCAGCATAACTTTACACAAAGATGAATGCTTGTAGGAATGCTTCAGATGACAAATACAGTATTCAAAAGTATTAAAGACTAACCTGAATGGTTTGCGTTTATTTTGCAGATATCGGTAGATATAGGAGATATAAACATAACCTGTACATTTCATCCTCTAAAACCCATCCGTTAATTAATTATCCGCTAGCAAAGTACGCGATTCGCACTAGTGCACCATTCACAACATTGGCAGCAGCCAACCCCAAAGAGAGAGAGTGAGCGACACTTCGGATTATTCGGACGTTAAAGTCTGCATTTCTCGTGCTAAAGTAGCAGTTTTTCAGAACCACGAGAAATGCAGACTTTCAGCATCCGAATAACCCGAAATGTCGCTCATTTTCTCTCTCTCTGTTTGGTGTTGACGGCTGGCAATGTTGTGAATGGTAAATTAGCGTGAAGTAGTACACTGTTAGCAAATCGTAGCGGACAATTAATTAACAAATGGGTTTTGGAGGCAGAAATTTACAAGTTTGTTTTATATCGCCTATAAAAAAACGCAAACCATTCAGGCTGGTCTTTAAAGAAATTATAAAGCAGGACAAATGGAGACCTTTTCCCACCCTAGCATCACAGCATCATGTTAACTATGTCTGGTTGGCTGGCTGATGTACTAATCCTGATGTTGCCTCCATATTATCAATAAAACAGATCACAAAATATATCAAATATGGTCTGAACCAACAAATCACTGTCGAAAAGGGAATATTTCATATTTCCTATTCCAATCTGCTAGACAAGTATGACTTCTCTGAATCTCTCCAAAATTAAATCAATTGTTACAGTTCACCTGAGAAAATTTCTCAAAACCATCAAGCGCACTGTTGCTGTTAACAGAAGCTTAATGTTTAGGTTTAAAAATACCACGTTTAAAAAAAATTGCCATGCATATTTGGATGTATAGGTCATTGATTGAAGAGACATAGGTATTTGTATGCAATGAATTGTGTGTGTGTGTGTGTGTGTGTGTGTGTGTGTGTGTGTGTGTGTGTGTGTGTGTGTGTGAACTCCATGAAATATTGCGGACAGTAGGTGTGTATAAATATTCATTATTATTCCAGCTGATCCTGTAAATGGCAGTGGTGCACTTTGCTTGATCTGACTTTTAAAAAAAGGCACTCATTACAACAATGGATCTACAATGACAATCTTTAAAACAAAAGGCACTTGAGACTTATTCTCCAAATACTTACAGTCTTTCTTTTTCTCTGTTTTTATCTAGCAATAAACAAAAGCACACATTCTCTTTGATTTTACTGCATGAGTTCAACCTCTTCAGTTATCTGTATCCAGCCAGCATTTTGCTAGCACAACATACAAACACATTTGATCGCACTCTCATGCTGGTCACAAAAGTCAAGTAACAAACATTGTCACATAAATTCTTCAGCACTTGTCATAGTCTTCAAGTTGGCTAAACAAATGTACATCTCATGGTGAGACTGCAGTCGCAGTACACTTGCTTGAATAGCATTATTAACAAAATTGTCTCTAAGGAATGAAATATTTTGGTGTGTTCATGTGAAATCCATGGAAAGGAAAACTACCATGACCTCTGTAATGCTTCCCAAATCTGAAAGATAAAAAAGTAACAAACTTAACACAAACTCACCTAACAAAGTAATTAAAAGGTCACTTTTCACACGTTTTACTCTACCCAGCAATAATAACTTCGTTCGTCCATCAGGGGCAGATGATGACCATGACTAAGTGCAAGAAGGAGGAGTTACTAGTGGAGGTGATAGGTGCAGGAGTGACTGGTGAGCCCAATCCAGGCCCTGAAGAGTCTCCCACACGTGGAACAGACGCGTGAAGACGTGGGTTGGCAGGGATGGACATTTGGGCCTTTCGTGCTGCGCGTCTCTCTTCTGCTGCTATGACGCGTCTGGCCTCAGCTACATAGGCTCCCTGGGTGAGGGTGCTGCGCCAGGATGGACAGTCAAGAGCATTGATGCAGGTGAGCAAAGTGGTCCTAAACAGGGCTGCTCAGTCACTTAGGGGGCTGCCAAACTCCACCGCTGCAAAGTTTTTGGCTGAATGTCTGGATTACACATTTCAAATAAAGAGTGAGAGAGTGATTTTCCCTTCACCTAATTGGCTTGAGGGGACTGCTCTCTCTTTCTCTTTTGTCTTGTTCTTGAATCTAGGTCTCCTCTTGATCTGTGCTTTTTTGTGTGTATTTACCACTCATCTTGATGTTGTTTGCACCACACTTTTTTCACCTACATACCACTTCCCATTGACTTCCCACCAACTGTCTGCCTTCTTTATCTTGCCATAACATGTTCTTCCTGCAATTTTTTGGTGAGGTCACACAGTCAATGCAGTGTGCTTTCTCCTCTCTGCATCATGAGCATGTAGATCCTAGCAATCTACTGATGGTCTGATCTAGGGACAAGAACTACAACTTGTTCTGCTTTTATCACAGATTAATACTGACTTTGTAGATCTGAAGTACTGTATAAGTTCACTTAATAATAATAATTAATAACCAGTGACAAGAATCTAGATACATAGTGGCAATAAACATTTTAGGTATAATTCCTTTTGGGGTGGGAGTAAGGTAAGGTAAAGGTCATCCCATAACCTTTTCAGGTCGTAGGGGAGTGAGGTGTTAGAGACCCCACTTTTCTCGGGGCCAGCTTTTACATGAGGGTGGTGCCAATCTCCTCTCCCTCGCTGCCTTACCTTCCCTAACCCTCTATATAGTCAGGTACCCATTCCCGTCAGCTGGGTCGACTGGGGGAAGTTTGCTGCGCTTATTGGGAATTGAACCAGCGCGCTCTCGGTTCGGAAGCCAGCGCTCTAACCACTCGGCCATCCGCTTCCCATTTAAAAATTACAATCCATAAAAAGTGGACATGAATCACAAAACAAATGTAGCAAGCACAATGCCTGCATACAAATATGTCCAACCACCCCTCCCCTTTCACTTGTCCCATGCTAAAAAAGCCCCACATTATATGAGCATGTGCACATTTGATATGCACATGAATGCGTGCATGAACACACACACACACACAGATGGAAAGATGTATGCATGCCCACATGCACACCCACAAATAAATGTCAAAAGTATGCAAAATGTACACTAAGTACTCACACAGGGTTAAAGTGCAGACTGCTGTCCACGCTTTGCGGGTCAGTGACTATTTTTTCGTTATCCTTGTAGTCTCTGCGACTCTTTGGAATCTGGAATCGACCTAGCTGTAACTCGGTATCACTGAGTCCACCATGTGAAATGCGGGCATAACCCAGACTGCAGTGCAAGTAGACACAAATCAGCTGTTTGTCATTAGCTTATTAATTTTATTTTAATAAAATTTTTCACTTTTTATTCATACATTATGTCAGAAATTTAAATTACATATTAAAAAGTAGCAAAAAAGAGCATCACATGATGCAACACAGGCTCAGTAGCATTGTGTTATCATTCTTTGCCATCACTTTCACTGCTGTTTAGGTGAAATACACACTACCATCAAATAAGCACATAACCACTGTTGAAATTGAGGCAAACACTTGTGTCATGTATGGAAACACTTATGTCAGAAGATTAGCAGTGGCCTTGACACTCGCTGAGCAGCCTTTCCAAAGTCCACGATAGTTTGATAACCAAAACATTGTTAGCATTCACAGAGAGAAAAACTGGAAAGAACCCAAATGAGAATTATTCCTCACCGTATGAGACCCCTGTACATAATATATTCACACCACCGTTCCCGGTCTGTACTATCAATGTCCTTCATTTTTCCGGTGTTTATGAGCTGAGCATAGTCCCGACTCCCAGGAGCTGATGTGATGTAGCCCATGAACACAACTGGGTTTTTGCTGTTTTTAACAAACAAAGTGGACAACAAGTATAAATACATACAGGGTACTCTCTATAGGCATTGCTAACATCTGCACACACAGGGTACTCTCTATAGGCAATGCTAACATCTGCACACACAGGGTATTCTCTAGAGGCAATGCTAACATCTGAACACACAGGGTATTCTCTAGAGGCATTGCTAACACCTGCACATTATATAAATATCTCTTGACACCACTTTCATGAAAAAAAAAATGTCCACCATCTTCACTAACACAGGCACTGACCTTGCCTTCAGCTGCTCTGCCAAGAATGAAGCCTGCAGCTGCCTGTCTAGGTTGTCGCGATCGTTGCCCATGTGGGTTACCACAAAATCCACAGCCTGTCCTGAGATGTTGATGGTGGCTGTAATAGCTGGTGCAAGCTCACCTGAGAAAAGTAGTGAACTCAGTATTTTACATACAGCATCTTGCTTTACGCCTTAGTAGATAAATAAGAAAGTTGACAAGCAATCTTTCTTCTACTGCTTCCAAAAGCTACTATCAGTATAAGTTAAATACTTTCCTTGTTTTTCATCTTTCACACATGCTAAAATCATCATGTATGCAGGTTACTACTTAGCAGATTATTAAACAAAATTCATTGACTTCATTTATTTAAAAACAAAATCCACATGTCAAAATATGGTAAGCTAAACCAGATAATTTAATCTTAACATTAAATTTTAAAGAGCAGTATACTTTATGAACATGTATAAACTGGTATTCATTGTGCAACCTTTTTTCACAGCAAATACTTACCTTCTGGAGATGGCAACAGGTAGTGAACAGAGCTTATAATTGGGTACTTGGATAAGATGAGGTTCCTAGAAGACAGCAATATGTCTTGAGTAGAGGTGTTAATGAGATTTGCTGATCTAATAATCACCTCCCATGGTTATCAATATCATATTCAATTTTCTCTCAGTGGTTGTGCTAAACACACAGATTTTACCTTGCACTCAAGTACTAAACTCTCCTAGTCATGCTAGAATGAATGCAACCCCCATGCACCCGTGCCTCCATACACTTTTTCAAAAATATGTTTAAAACAAAAATCTGTAACAAAGCAAAATGGGAAGAAAACTAAACAAACATGAGCAAGAAATCTATGAATGTCTTTAAAAAGCATCATACCCCCATGTGTGATCTCTTGTGGAAGGACCAAAGTCGACGTACATTCCCAGTCGTTCACCAAGCCACATGCCAAGATCATTGTTGCCAAGAAATGGTTTAGATGCATCACTTTCTAGCAAGGTAATCACATCAGCTCCTGAAAAAAAAAACCCTTTGAAACTTTACAATTCAGGAAATGATGATGATGAGCATCATATCGATTTATATTGCGCAGGTATCCATTCAAAAGAATGCTCATTGCGCAGCAAAAACAGAAGAGAAGAAAAAACATAAAACAACAGGAAAGTAAAAAATAATAAAGACAGAAATGGTGCTAGGCTGTTTAAGTCTGTCTTAAGTAAACAAATGAGTCGTCAGTCTTTTCCAAAACGTGGTTGCTGAGGTGATGGTGGAGAGTGACGATGACAGACCATTCCACAGTTTAGGTGCCGCATTTTTGAAGGCCCTGGCTCCAGTGCGCTTCTTGTTTGTGTCTTCCACTGCAGAGAGACAGAAGTGTGACTGGGAGCCATAGCGCAGGCTACGTGACGGCTGGTAAGGAGGAACTACCTCTTGCAAATAGTCAGGAGCAGTTTTGAACATGCAATCGAAAGCACTTTGTGGTCAATGCACTTGTTCACTGGGAGCCAGTGAAGGCTCTGTAGGATAGGGGTGATGTGCTCAGTGGACGACTTTGCACGGGTGACAATCCTGGCGGTTGTGTTTTGAACTCTTTGGAGTCGATCTAACTGCGTAGCAGGTATACCCCACAATGCACTATTGCAGCAGTCCAATTTCGATATGATGGTAGCCACAGCAAGTGAGTTGGCAGCAGCCGGAGTCAGCATGGGCCATAATCTACCTAAAGTCTTCAAAAAGTAGTAGGATTTTGCCACAACATAACTAACATGGTTGCACATGGAGAGCTCTGCATCAATAAAGAGCCCTAGGTCCCGTACACAGTCAGCAAAGGCTATGGAGGCATCACCGATCTGTACATGTGCCCCCCCCAACGCCAGGTGCCAGGCAAGGGACAACTGACTAACTGACTGACAGCACTAATGCCAACCTTCTGGCCCTGGGGCCGCACAGTAACGCTTCAGTCTTGTTGTCCTTGAGTTTAAGACGATTCCTGGTCATCCACACCTTCACTGCAACACAACAAGATTCAAATCCTTGAAGCGCAATACTAGCCACTGCTGGGTCGGGAGGAAAACTGTTGAGTATCTGTGTGTCATCAGCAAAGAACTGACGTCCCATCTGAAAACGTTCAATTACCCGTCCAAGCTGTGAAGTATATACCGAAAATAGTAAAGGACCCAGAACGGATCCCTGTGGTACGCCACACACCAGAGGAACTGCCTCAGAGCTTGCAGAGCCAACAATCACTCTCTGAGATCTATCGGCAAGATAGGAGTCAATCCACTGCAGCGCAGCAGGCGGTGGTTGATGATGTCAAATGCACTACTCAGGTCAAGTAATACTAAAAGCACTAAGTTGCCAGAGTTGACACTACAAAGAATGTCATTGGTCACAAGAAGAAGAGCAGTTTCTGTGCTGAAACCAGGACGATACGCTGACTGAAATTTATCTAGGCAGCCATAAGTAATAAAATGGGTCATAAGCTGCTCTGCGACGACCCTCTCAAGTAACTTGGAAATAAATTTGATACTGGACGATAGTTTTTACAGTCAGAGGGATCCAGGTTTGCCTTTTTCAACAAGGGCTTCACAATGGCCTGTTTAAAACACCGTGGAACACATCCTGCTCTCAAACTGGCATTAATAATGTCCAAAATGACAGGAAATAAAATGTCCAAAAATTGAAGAGTAAATTTAGTTGGTATAGGATCCACAGCACATGAAGTTTTAGTTGATTTCGCTACAAGTTTGCTCAAGTAACTCTCATCAATACACGTGAAAGAAGTCAGCCGAACACCAGCAAATGGCACAGAATAGTCTTCCTCACACTCTGGCAACTCACAAGCTGCACTCTCAAGTCCAGCACTAATTTCCTTTATCTTATTAACAAAGAAGGAAGACAGCTGATCAGCAGCTGACTTGTCATCCACCTCAGGAAGAACTGGACCAGTTCCGTTCTTACCCACCAGGCTGTTCACAATGTCAAAAGTCTTTCTGGGATTTCCACTAGCAGCCTCTAGCTGCTCCTGTACAAATAACGATTTAGCCTTTTTTACAGCACACACATATTTATTTCTGGCTAACTTATACAGCTGTCTGTCAATCTCAAGTTTGGTCTTCCTCCACTTTTTCTCTGCCAACTGTCTGTTTCTTGGCTTCACTCACCCCCTCACAAAACCACGCACAATCTGGTCTGTCTACAACAATTTTGCTAACTGCAGGCGCATGCTTATCAAGCAGCCCTAATAAAGTCTAATTATATATATAACTTTGCTAACTCATCAACATCTGTGGGAGGATCTAATAACAACTTTGACTGAAGCAGGTCTTCTCTGAAAGCATTCAGGTCAATCTTCTTCAAATTTCTACACAAAAGATGTCTTTTTACACCTTGGTCAAGAGAGATCAGTTACCAAGGACTGCACAAAATGGTCCGAAATAAAAAAAATCCTGTACAACAGCTGACTTGACCAGTGACTCTGATGGCGCACGAGTGATAACCCAGTCAAGAATGTGTCCAAGTCTATGAGTTGGTTTATCGATCAGTTGACAAAGACCACGGCTATGGCCTCAATCAATCGCTTCACATCACTATCCTGAGGTCTATCAAAATGAAAATTTACATCTCCCAAAATAAGAAATGGCTAATAAGTGATTATTCAATATTCAGTTTACAACATCCATTTGCGTATTCATCTCTCTTTCTCTCTCTCTCTTATCTGTTGAGATTTTAAGGATTATTTAATAATCTCCAGCCCTAAATAATCATTAGCCCTCAAACCATCACCTGTATTGTTTAAGAACTGAGCAGATCTTTCCAAACTAGGCCATCCTTTGTTGTCATACCCAAAGTGATAAGTCCAGATAGCTGATGAGAATATTTGGGGATAAGCCTGAAAAGAAAATAAGAAAAATGTCATTGACATCCATATGCATACCTTGTGGTATCATATGAAATGTTATTTTAATAAGATGGAACATTCTGTAAAATACTGGGTGAGAAACCTCACTCCAGTTGGTGGGTTTAGGTTTAAAAAAAAATGTGTGTGAGAGAGAGAGAGAAAGAGAGAAGGAACAAAGATGATCCACTTACAATGCCTAAGCTTAAAGGAAGCTTAAAGGAAGCCAGAAATGTCTTTGGAGCAACAAGATTTTTTTCTGAGCACTGAAAAGCATTCATGTAATAAGAAATGAGGACAGGTGGATGGGAACTTACTAAGGCACAAGGGCTGAGAAAATTAGCACTGCAACTCTCTGAAGAGGTCACTGAATAAGACAACTAATACTGCATCTCTTTAAAAAAAAATTGAATAGGATGAGAAATGTCAGTTTTGGAAGTAAAATTTCTTTCTTAAAGCACATACTACATGACAGATCCCCAAGAGGCAAATAGGAAGCGGTAGAATGGCAGTGCCAAGAACACATTAGCTAGGTCAGATGAGTCCCTGTTAAGCCCCACATCCCATAGCCTCAAGTTGGAAGATTTATGAGAGTATCATTCTACAGCCCTTATTTGTGATGGGTGCTATAGCTTTCACACTGTATATATAATTTCTTTAACTAGTAAGATGCTGTTGCAAGGGACCAGCAGGCTATATATTTTTGAGACATTCTTACTGCTATCTTACTTCAGGAAGAGTGCATAAATACTGGGATATATGGCTTGTTTTTGCTGCTGAAAGTGACTTGGTGCCTTGTGTGTATGGGGTTTGTTTTGTCTGTTTTGTTTTTTTTCCCTATGATGTCAAATATTGTAATTCTCAGGGGTATTATCTGTATATATGTCTAGTAGTGTATTATCTATATATTAATGCTTACGGTGCATGTGTTTGTACATTATGAAATAAAGAAAAAAAGAAAAAACATTGTGAAAGTATAAGTGTAGTAATGTTTGTTTTTCTGTTGTTTTTTTCAAAGGTAATGATCCATTATGTGGAGAACTGAAACTGACAATGTCCATTTGAGCTGTGTCTGTTATTTGGTTCTATTTTTCTCCAAACTATTTCTGCCCATTGAGAGGGTTGGCTGTTCTAGGTTCAGCTCTCGTCTCAGGCACACTGCTCCTTCTCTGCATGTGGTCTCTGTTTACAAACACGGCTGGCTGCCTTGCCGTGATATAGCCTTAGTTGTTGGCTTGGTGTAAAACACTAGAACCCCTTCCCTCTGCCCAATGAGATCCGTCTTAGACTAAGGCCACCTTGCCCTTGAATCTACGAGGTTCTATCAGATACAAAGTTTTTAAAATCAACTACCTTTCTGGGAGGCAGTTGTCCAGGACCATTCAGTCTGGAACCAAATCTGAGGAGGCCAATTACAGCGATCAACAGAAGCACTGAAAAAAGTAATTAATATTTTTGAAAAACAAACTACAAAAAAATTAATGATTATAAAACATACACATAAACGACTAAAAAATCAACATTATTTCAAAATCAATACACATAGATGTATATCCCTTTCAAACGAGAATAGAAATGATTTCAAGCTGAGCCATTTGTAAAGGTAAATATCATGGCCATACAGTGCACACACCAAGGCAGCACAAGTAAGTATGGTACATATTGTAAAGCCCATAAGCTCTATGCAAGTCACACAATAATTAATATCATCTAGCTCCTCCTACTGTTATTTTCATTATTATTTACTGTGACACTAGGAAAAAAGGCTAAGATAATTATATAACTAATCACTTCAATTATTTTATTTCTTCAAACTGCCTATCTGAGAAACACAATGAGATAACTGATAAAATAATATATTCCTTTATACATGCACTCCAAAATTGAAACCAAATATTACTAGCTTTGTGAAGTCCAGTAGGCATCTGGACTTTCTGCACCACACTAAAGCAGGTGAAATCTTCAGAAATTTTACCACCTGTAACAGCCACATATAAATAAGGAAAAAACAAATACAAAAACCGCCTGATTTATATATCCTCTGCATCAGCATGGGAATGGTAAAAACTGCCTTACCTCAATGCTTTTTAGTCTCCTGAACTCAAAATGGAGAGCTGTAACAACAACCTCAGACCAGTATACCCAATTATTGCCACACAAGTTCCCAGTCTGTTCTCTGAGTTTGTTAACATTTCTTCGTTGTCTAAAAGCTGCTAGCATCAGATTTTGAAAAATACACAAGAAGAAGTAGAACTGTCAGCAATATAATTTGTGCCTTTTATATTATTGGACCTTCAAAACAATCATATATCATATTTAACAATACTACTAAATGAAATCAGCGTGCTTATAAATGATCATCATATTCTTACCTGATCTGAGCCCCAGTAAAATGCAGAACATAACAGCAGCAACAAGCCACTCCGTGTGTTCACGTGTGTAGACTCCACCTGGGACAAAGTTGTATGCAACAGTCCAGACAGAGAACAGCATCTCAGCAATGTAGACAAAGTTAGCAAGAGCCAGAGTACAGCCAGGAGGGCAAGCTGACACTTGGTTGACCATGGATGGCCAAATGGATAGCGTATAAATTCCCAGCAACAGACCTCCTGGAAAAGGTGGAAGAAAAAGAACTTACAAGAGGGATTGGGGAGTGATATTTTATGCACAAGACTGCAACTAAAGTCACAATACAGAAAAGCAGTCAAACAAGTCTCACATACTGAGAAACAACAGCATTGCCAAAACAAGATCCAAACCTGGGACACACATCCCCAACTGTAGGATACAACAGTTGCACTACACTGCCTCAAATCATGATGATGATGATGATGATGATGATGATGATGATGATGATATCCATTTGTAATGTGCAGGTATCCATTCAGAAGAACGCTCATTGCGCAGCAAAAACAGAAGAGAAGAAAAAAAATAAAACAACAGGAAAGTAAAAAAAAAAAAGACAGAAGTGTTGCTTGGTTGTTTAAGTCCATTTTAAATAAACAAATGGGTCCTCAGTCTTTTTCGAAATGTGGTTGCTGAGGTGATGGTGGACAATGATGATTTGAAGGCCCTGGCTCCAGTGCGCTTCTTGTTTGTGCAGGGAGACAGACAGAAGCGTGACTGGGAGCCAAAGAGCAGGCGACGTGATGGCAAATAGTCAGGAGCAGTTTTGAACATGCAGGACTGAGCAATCGAAAGCACTTTGTGATCAATGCGCTTTTCACTGGGAACGAGTGAAGGATCTGTAGGATAGGCGTGATGTGCTCAGTGGACGACTTTGCACGGGTGACAATCCTGGCGGTTGTGTTTTGAACTCTTTGGAGTCGATCTAACTGCGTAGCAGGTATACCCCACAATGCACTATTGCAATAGTCTAATCTCGATGTGAGTTTGAAGATATGTTGGTAATATTATATGATGATGCATGATCGATCTTATTCAACATCTTTCTGAGCCTAAAATCGGAAGTATAAAGGGTTTGTACACAGAAACAAAGCAGATGTTTTACGCTGAAAAATATATCTTCAGTCAACAATTCATAAATTATATAAACACAGTTTATTTCTTCTTCTTTCTCATTCCAACATACACTTACATTCAATGACTTTCTCATCCTTTTACATACACATGTACATGCTTTGGGGCTTTTGGGGGTTTATTTTGTCTTATTTTTCCAGTAACCCCCCAACCACCCACACACACAAAGTGAAGGCAAGAAAGAAAACTAGGTGCTGTTAAAATTATATTCATAAAGTTTCAAAAGGTTATTGGGGTGTTAGAGACCTCTCATTACTTAGGCCCAGTTTTTTGTGATGGCGGTGCCCATCACCTCTCCCCTGCGGCCTTACCGTCCCCACCCCTCTATAGTCTGGTACCCTTTTTTTGACAGCTGGGTTTACTAGGGGGAAAAGTTCACTATGCCATGCAACTATTAAACCAGTGTACCTCCAGGTTCACAGCTCTAACCCCTCAGTGCTCTAACTACTCAACTATCTGCTTCCTCAAAGTGTATGTCATAAGGTCTATGTACCTATGTAACCTTGCCATGTAGGAAGGTACAGCAAAGCACCAAAAGATCCCACACCAAACATCCACCACATAATACTTCTGCCCAGCTTTGGGATCTGTGTGATAAAAATTCCAACCACAAGGCTAATAATCACTGGGCCACTGAAACAAAGCATAAATCATAGTTTAGGTATTGACAGAGTAATTACAAATTACTGTTGTGGCAAGTTATTGTTTGATAATCAACATAAATAATGTCATTTAAAAATAATTTTGCTCTAAGGTCAACATTTAAGTACAATTTCCACATTCTTAAACTTTTTATTGTTTTACCTGCTGGTACAAAATTTAGAACTTGCACAGCTTTGCATAAGAGCAGCTTCTTTTCCTGTAAAATTATGTAATAATCTCAGCTTTTACCTACCCCCAAAGTTCAGGCTGTGGACCAGTGTGTGGGTATCCCTTGACAACCCAGCGTGCAATGAGTGACGCTTCCCCAAAGACCCAGTGAGTGAGGAACAGCAGGCTGCCAAAGCCAAGAGCTGCTAACGGCCAGTACGGCCGATCTGTGGCTGGCAGGCGTGTTGCTTTCTTTTCTATTACATCTCCATCTGACCACAATAATCAGTGATCAAGTGCCACAGGGAATGGTAAGAAAATGTAAGACTTTTAAAAGACTTGTAGCTGATAATTAATACATCTTATGCTACAAGATCATATAACACTAATGTAATAAATGTCAAACATTGCATAAAAAGAAAGAAAAAAATTTTATTCAAAAAAGATTCATATCATTAAGATCAGAAGTGAAAATTTAGACAAATACAGTTGTTGATATATCCCTGAGTCTCATGGCTACGAAGCCTCAATCTTTCTGGACATTATCACACATTGGCACAATACTATCTTCCACTGTCTTCATAGCAATTTTGTTTTCTTCTAGACCAGAGGTTTTCAAACTTTTCCAGATGCATACCACTTTTGAAAATTCGAACTGACCAAGTACCACCTCCCAACCCTACATACAGCCCCCATATAATATCTATACACATTCTTTTATTTTGGCACATGGTGCTCGCGTACCACCTGTCATACCTCTGTTCTAGACTAACTTTTCCACCAAAGACAAACTCTCAGTCTTCATTATTTAGCTGTTTTCATAAACATGAGAAGATTAGAAAAATGTAAGATAAAAAGGTTACATTTCTCACAACTGGACAAGTTTGTAAGGGCATACCATTGAAAATATGATCAATTGTGGCAATGAATCCAAGGGCAATTACACAGGAATTAGCCTTATCATTCCACCATGTTGGCACAAATGACACAAACCACACTCGGCTGCTTAGGAAGGCAAACAGACCAAGAATGAGACTCCAAAATGTGTTACACCTGTGAAGAAGAACCAATCACTGGGATCAATATTCAGTTGTCCTCAAATTCTCCATACAAGCAAAGCACTGCAAGAATTTGTCAAACTATAATTTAAATTTTGTTCCTTATGGAAATATGTCACCTTTACACTTTTACTTATACACTTGTCATTTTTTTTTAGGTTTATTTCCTTCATTTATACAGAAATTTTGCCTTATAATATAACAAAACACTTTGTGTTTGTTCTTTCCCCACCCTGTCAACTTCTGATTAAGAACCAACTATTATGTCATAATTGTTATCAAGCATATTCACACACAAAAACAGGCAATTCCTGAAAAAATGACACTAAGGAAGACTTACAAAACATTATTAAAAACATAAGCAAAGTTTATAGTAATTATGGAACACCTCAGTGAGCACAAGTGCATGTCAGCAATTTGGTCATCATCATCATCATCACTACACCTCACCTAATCCTCTGACTGGGACTGAAAAGAGTGGCTGCAAGAACCAGTGATGACAATCCTGCACCAACTGCTAGAATGATTAATCTGGACAATGTAGATGGTGCCTGAAAGGAGGCTAAAGAAGCAACAGTCCCCAGCCGCATGACCCCAAGGAACCAGTGATTCTGCACAAGTTGCAACATTCCTGGTATGACACAAATTATAGGTAGTAGCCAGATTGCTGCAAATGCTTCATATCCTGAAATCTCAAGTTCGTTTAGAGGATAGAACCAAATCATGGGTGCCAGTGCCTGGAATATGCTCCAGAAGATGTAGCCTGCAAAAAAAAAAACTGACGTGTGAACGCTTTACACACACACACACACACACTAACGCACACAACCCAAACTTGTAAGTTTTAAAACAGATTTGTAGGAAAAAAAATTTGAATTTAAAAAATCTTTCGCGCAACTTTGCTTTGAGATGGATCAGAACGCCATGACTCGTTTTACAAACAGTAAAAAAAAGGGAGTTATAGAGGCTTGAATTAGGGTTAAGTACTGCTTTTCCGGTGCATGTCCATAACATCCTATGTCAGTGTTTAATGGCTTTTCCCAGTGCAAAGTTGTTCCAAACGTTTAAACTTAACTCTTTAAACCTTAAAAGCTTAAATGATGTTTGTGCATCAGTACTGTTTGAAATGTGAACACTGAGGATAAAGTAGTTCGAAAATCTCAAAAGTGGACTTATAATAATGTAACAACAAACTAGACAAACCTTGAATGACATCCCGTATCAGTGTTCGAAGGCTAGGTTTTTCATATCGATATTCGTTTTCTGATGATTTTCCTTTGGTGGCTTGTGATTTTCCTGGCGTTTTCTTTGAGGGTTCTCCCTTCGAGTCTTCCTTCTTGTTAGCCATTTTGAGACAAGACCAGTTGCTTCCCTTTACTTGAGAAGCTACAAACATTCAAAGACCGTCAAGATCGTTAATTGAATAGTTCCAAAGCTTTCTTTGGAGATTAAAAATAAACCCAGCCGATGTTCTTCTCTCTAATCAAAGGATGTACGTGTAGACTGTAGAAGATCAAACTATATCCTAGTTCACTTAACTCGTGCACAGACCCAACAGACCTTTCTCGGGAAGGGTTGCCATAGACGCCGAGGCCATTTTACCGGCCGTCGTTCTCACAAAAATGTTAATTATTATTATTATTAAAGTAGATTTATCTAGCGCAATTTTCAACCTCAGAGTCGACTGAATGCGATTTCAAAAAAAAAAAGTTATCAAGTTAACAAAAATGTTAACTGCCTACAACATTGCTTTACATCCATGGTGTGGTTGAATGTTATTTTTTATATCCTGGGGTTTTTGCACGTCTAGTAGGTATCCCAAACTAAACTTCAAAAACTATTTGAATACAACAGTATTAAAGATCATTATTTCCTAATAATAGCACTGAAGTAAACAAGTTTCTACCTTAATAAGAAGAATGAATTTTTCGAAAAATTAATTTTCAGTGCAAGAACCATTCCAAATTTGCTGATTCAACAAGTTTTAATGCATGTAGGTAATAGCTGGATTGTTTACTGCACTTAATATTCCACATGCTTTCCCTATACTTACATCCTGTCCAGCATTCAGAAAATATGCCATATGAATGTAAAGATAAGAAAACATAAGACATATTTGTTACTCTGAGTACTACTTTTCAATGTTTCATCAATCTGCATTTTCTTGTATGCTTGGAAATAATGTAACCACAAAGATCTGACATTCCTTCTCCAACCCTAGATGATGATGTTGATGTCAATTTATAATGCGCAGGTATCCATTCTTACACTCTGCCCACCCAACCTCTCCAACAAGAATAAGAGAAACAAACATGCATATTAGCCTTTGGCATCCCTTTTCTGTATCCTCTCTTCAGCTGTGGTAGTTATGCAAAATATAATTTTCAAATTTCATCGTGATCATTTTGTAGATCAGGAGTAATGTAGGAGTAGACATATCCAGCGCTAAAAGTGCATTAGCTGCCATATACAGCTTTTCAGATCTTTTAGTTATTATTAGCTATGTATTACTCAAGTGATTTGTCCTTTGAACGTACCCAATTGTGATTTTTTTGTTAAATTTCAATCTGCCACCAAGTAAAGCCTAATGAGTAACTGGCATGCATGACCTCAGTGTGGTGAAACACACTTACACTTCCTGCATTCTTGATGTCCCTTTGCAACTTGATGATGTTGACAGGTCATTTCAAAGCAATAGAAGAGCAGACACAATTCAATGTGTCAAGTCATTAGGAGATAAATAAAACATTCCCTCCCTCCAGCTTCTCACTCCCAAATTACAACAATGTCAAAATTTGCTCTGCATAGTTAGACACAGAATGAGGCCTGTATGGTTGACGTCATCACCTGCGAGTTACTTCCCTTAGTTGGGGTAAAGCCGCCCACGAAGCCGCCAGCTTCGTGAGATTCGAAAACTATAAGGCCAAGACATTATTGAGCTAGTGTTAAAACAATCTGAATGCACCCTATGCTAAATATGGAAATAAAGTAGTAAGTCATTCGCATATTTTTCATTGTTTCATTTTTTTTTTTTAAATTTCAGGCTATTTTGTGCAGTCCTTGGTAACTGATCTTTCTCGACTAAGGCGTAAAAAGATCTTTTTTAAGTAGAATTTTCAAAAAGGTTGATCTGAACCCTTTCAGAGAAGACCTGCTTCAGTCAAAGTTGTTATTAGATCCTCCCACAGATGTTGATGAGTTAGCAGAGTTATATTATCAGGCTTTATTAGGGCTGCTTGATAAGCATGTGCCTGCAGTTAGCAAAATTGTTGTATACAGACCAGATTGTGCGTGGTTTTGTGAGGGGGTGAGCGAGGCCAAGAAACAGAGACAGCTGACAGAGAAAAAGTGGAGGAAAACCAAACTTGAGATCGACAGACAGCTGTATAAGTTAGCCAGAAATAAAAATGTGTGTGCTGTATAAAAGGCTAAATCGTTATTTGTACAGGAGCAGCTAGAGGCTGCTAGTGGAAATCCCAGAAAGACTTTTGATATTGTAAACAGCTTGTTGGGTAAGAACGGAACTAGTCCAGTTCTTCCTGAGGTGGATGACAAGTCAGCTGCTGATCAGCTGTCTTCCTTCTTTGTTAATAAGATAAAGGAAATTAGTGCTGGACTTGAGAGTGCAGATTGTGAGTTGTCAGAGTGTGAGGAAGACTATTCTGTGCCATTTCCTAGTGTACCGCTGACTTCTTTCACGTGTATTGATGAGAGTTACTTGAGCAAACTTGTAGCAAGATCAACTTAAACTTCATGTGCTCTGGATCCTGTACCAACTAAATTTATTATTCAACTTTGGACATTCTATTTCCTGTCATTTTGGACATTATTAATGCCAGTTTGAGAGCAGGTTGTGTTCCACGGTGTTTTAAACAAGCCGTTGTGAAGCCCTTGTTGAAAAAGGCAAACCTGGATCCCTCTGACTGTAAAAACTATCATCCAGCATAAAATTTATCATATATTTCTAAGCTACTTGAGAGGGTGATCGCAGAGCAGCTTATGACCCATTTTATTACTTATGGCTGCCTAGATAAATTTCAGGCAGCGTATCGTCCTGGCTTCAGCACAGAAACTGCTCTTCTTCATGCTTCCATAGCCTTTGCTGATTGTGTACAGGACCTAGGGCTCTTTATTGATGCAAAGCTCTCCATGTGCAACCATATTAGTTCTGTTGTGGCAAAATCCTACTACTTTTTGAGAACTTTTGGTAGATTACGGCCTATGCTGACTCAAGCTGCTGCCAACTCACTTGCTGTGGCAACCATCATATCGAGATTAGTGCATTGTGAAGAATACCTGCTACGCAGTTGGATCAACTCCAAGGAGTTCAGAACACAGCCACCAGGATTGTCACCCGTGCACATCACCCCGATCCTACAGAGCCTTCACTGGCTCCCAGTGAACAAGCGCATTGACCACAAAGTGCTTTCAATTGCTCAGTCCTGCATGTTCAAAACTACTCCTGACTATTTGCAAGAGGTAGTTCCTCCTTACAAGCCGTCATGTAGCCTACGCTCTGGCTCCCAGTCACGCTTCTGTCTCCCTGCAGTGGAAGACACAAACAAGAAGCGCACTGGAGCCAGGGCCTTCAAAAACGCGGCACCTAAACTGTGGAATGGTCTGCCATCGTCACCCTCCACTATCACCTCACCAACCACGTTTCGAAAAAGACTGAAGACCCATCTGTTTATTTTAAGATGGACTGAAACAACCAAGCAACATTTCTGTCTTTATTTTTTATTTTCCTGGCGTTTTATCTATTTATTTACTTAATTTTTTTCTTATTTTTTTGTATTTATTTTGCTTTTGCTGCGCAAGGAACATTCTTCTGAATGGATACCTGCGCATTATAAATGGACATCATCATCATCATCATCATCATTTTCAAAAGTCCATGTGTGCTAGTTCTGTTACTTGTCCAAGTGCAAAACTATGTCAGTTATGTTTACAACAGGTGATGAATGAACCGCATGTACTGAAATCACGCGATCAATTCCTTAACAACGCATTTGCACCATGGGTCTTCATTAAGCTCAGGGCCATGCTTAGGTGTTTTCAGTCTATCCAAAAATAGTCAAGCTTTCGTTCACGCTCCAACAAACGCAATCAAGAAGTGGAGGGGAACGGGGAGAGGGGGGTCTGGTGTATCCGGGGCCGTGATTGTAAAGGCGTCCCAGCCTTGGTCAGTGGATTTTTTTTCCTTCTTTTCCTTTTCTTTGGCTTTAGAGGAAAGGTCTGAGGAAAGATTGCTAAAAATTGAAGATATGGAATTTTTGATCGAGAGACCGTGAAACAAAAAGCAGGTTTTCAATGAACTACCTGAAGAGAAGCTTACCAAATGGACAAACTGAAAATCGTCAATGGCTGGTGTACTCCAAATCGAAGGACTGCATCTTCTGTTTCTGCTGCAAGCTGTTTGCAAACATGAATTCCGCTTTAGCGTCTGATGGATTCCGTGTTTGGAAAATGCAAGCGTGCGTCTTTCTGAGCATGAAAGATCAGAATATCACATGACAGCAATTAAAGAGTAGCTGGAACTTGCATTACGACTGAATAAGAAATGCACAGTGAACAAAATCAACCAGCAAATAATTAACAAAGAGAGATCTCGAGGCCGAAGTGTTTTTGAACGTCTGCTTGCTATTGTGCAGTTCCTAGTAGAACACAACATGGCATTCCATGGATCACTTTCAGTATGGATCAAACTGTATGAGCCACACAATGGTAACTTTCTTGGACAAGTTCAGCTGATTGCTCGATTTGATCAGATCATGCAAGAGCACTTGAAAAGGGCAATGACCGGCGAAATTTACGATCACTACTTGGGAAATCGAATTCCGAATGAACTGATTTCTCTCATGGGAAACACGTGCAATCGACTATCATCAAGAGAATAAAATTTGCAAAGTACTTTAGTGTGATACTAGACTGCACACTTGACATCAGCCACGAAGAACAAATGTCACTAACAGTACGGTAGTTTCAGACGGTTCCGTCGATGACGTTCCTCCAGGATTCTATGAACATTTCATTGATTTCGTTGTTGTTTATGAAAGCACGGGTGAGAATCTGACTAATGTCCTTCTAGAAGAGCTAGAAAAACTGGGGCTAGATTTTACCGATATACGTGGCCAAGTTTATGACAACGGTGCCAACATGAAAGGAGAAAAGTCTGGAGTCCAAGCGCGTCTTAGGGAAATAAATCCACGCGCCTTATTTTCCCCCTGTGCTTGTCAGTTACAACCTCCTGCTTGGCGATATGGCCAAATGTTGCCTAGAAGGTTTGACATTTTTCGGCATCCTGAAACAATTGTACCTTCTCTTCTCTGGATCTGGGAAAAGGTGGGAAACCTTGGGTCAATTTGTGACAGAGCTGACTCGCAAACCTTTATGCCAGACAAGATGGGAGTGTCGTGTAGACAGCGTGAAGGCTGTGAGGTATCAAGCTGGAAACTTTTATGATGCATTGGTCAAAAAAAGTCGGAGAGAAATTGAATCACTGGCTAACGAGCTGAAGAATTTCAAATTCATGGTTTCTTGTGCTTCTGGTATGACATGTTGTTTCGAATAAATACGGTCAGCAAAGAACTTTAAGGTCTGACTGCGGATTTTTCAGATGCACTAAATGCCTTGGGTGGGATTTGCACATGGCTGAAAGATTATCGTCAAAATGGATTTTCAAGCTCTCTGATTAACGCAAGAGAAATTGCAGAGGATTTGGATACAGAAACAGTTTTTAAAGCTACACGAATTAGAAAGAGAAGGAGAATGTTTGATTACGAACAATACGAAGGAGAAGATAAACGAGGAAGAAATGCCCAGGAGGATTTTCGCATCAACTACTTCAACAGGATATTGCATCTCTTCAAAGATGATTGAACAATTACGGAATCATAATCAAATTTTTGGATTTATCTACAACTTCAAGGAGTTGCCAAAGTCGGTGCTGAAGTCGTGTGGGAAGAATTAGGAAGATGTGCTAAGACATGGAGAAAGCCGAGATGTTGCCGAGCAAATGGACACACTGAAGTCTATTTTTCCAGATTCGGACAAAAATTGGATCAACTGAATTATAGATGTAAGGTAAGGTCTATAACAGTGTGTTCTTTTTTTGTACTTTTAACAAACATTAAAATCAATCAAAATTTAATATAGCATTATTTATAGTTCATCACTGTTTAGATTGTTATATATAAGCATAAAAATCAAGGTATATATATATATATACAGACACTAAGATAGAACCTAACTTTTAACCTACTGTAATTAAAATGGACCCATGGATTTCAGAAGTTTTTAAGTGGTGGATGAACATTCAATTAGAACATTCTAATCTTAAAATTAATTGTAAAAAAATGTTATGATAAAAGACAGAAGTACAAATTTTCTCTAAAAGTAACTGATGGTTTTAATAGTCCTGCTAAAGCTTAATTTTAAAGAAGAAAACTTCATAATCCATATCAAAACCAAAAACAAAATGGTTAGTTTATCCTAATTGCAGGATTCAAACAGATGGGAACTAAGTTCCAGTCTTCTTTCCAATTATCTTTTAACATTTCCTAGACAGCTACTTTTACAATGGAACATAAAAACAGTACATTGATGATATATGATTTGAACAAGCGATCTGTAGCACCATGAGATGCTGCTCTTTCTGTCAAGCATTGCAAGTCAAAACTGAAAAAAGCTAACATTTATGTGTAAATGAATATCTTGATGAAGATCTGTGTGTTTTTATCAACCAGTGTGTGTGTGTGTGTGTTGCGCTGTGTGATGTGTGTGTGTGTGCATACACACAGGTAAGAGACAAATAAGCAGCATACAAGTGCTATGTAAAAAACAAACTATACATATCATTTCAAAAGTAACCATAAAATTAAATTTATCTTGATAGTTTGCAGATAAGCATTGAACCCATGCACTCCAAACTGTCCAAATTCATAACCTTTTAAGACTTAACAAAACTTTCCTTGAATTTTGTGTTAGTTATCTCTTTGCCTTGATTTATTTCAAACGTCACAAAGTGTTTTATTCAACAATAATGATTTAATATTCTTAAAATAATTAATGGACTATCACACGTTTTGTTCCCAAACAGACAAAAAGAAACTAAGCTTATGACTTAAAGGATAAATGTAGGTTTTTGTAACTTTAGAGAAGTAGTGCGAATGAAAGAACCACCTATCAAAATTAATTAAACTGATACGTTATAAGTATTTTATATTACCAGTTTTTACTAGATTTTGCAGTCAGAAAAATTACTAAATTTGGGGTACTGCACGATGCAGTCAGTAGTTAGGTCTTTTTATATTTTGTTTTTCTATTTCCTTTCTATGAAATATTTTATGCTTGTTTTGAACAAACTGAACAGCCTTTCCATGAAATAAAATGTCTATAGAATAAGTCTTTTTTCGACTGTTATTGCTATTATATAACAGGCACATACAGCTGGTGTGGCCAATATTTTGACTAACCTAAATATAACGAGAAAGTTTTGAAGGTATTGATCGAGACACTGTTCTTTGAGTTGGCGCCACTATCATTAACTATGTAAGAGAATTACAACTGACAGTACAGTATAGGGACTTTTATTCGATTTATTAGCCACCTAAAAAAAAATGCATGTAGATTATTCCACAGAATATGACCATGTATTTCTCACAGAAAAACTCGCGTGAAAACAGCTTTTAAATGCTTAAAAACGCGATGGTGTCTCACTGACAGCACACAGCCGCTTATTATTTCTCTGACTATTTCTCTGAACTTCTCATCCCTTACTCTCCGTCCAGACAACTACGCTCTTCGTCTGACGACCGTATCCTAACTGTTCCTGTCACCAGAACAACAACATATGGTCACAGGACTTTTGGCTACTGTGCTGCAAAACAATGGAACTCTCTTCCTTTCCATATCCGCCACCTTCCTACAACTGAATCTTTCAAATCTGCACTGAAAACGCACCTCTTCCTTGAGCATTTCTCCTAACACAGTCCGCACAATGCTCGTCCTTCTTAACCCTGCCCCCTTCCCTCTTGCTACTTTACCCATCTTTCTCTCAGAATCGCTATATTTTTCTGTTCCTGTTACTTGATGCCTTTTGTTTTCTGTTTCGTCAGTACTGTCGTTTTCTTTCGTCCCCTTTGTTCTGTGTCTACTTAGTCCACGTCTCTTCCTCGTTTTAAGCGCTAAGAGCATGCTCTCTATGAGTGTGAATATGCGCTATAAAAATCTTCACTATTATTATTATTATAGTCATGATCGTGTTTGTTTACCTCAAGTAAGGGCAAGTAACTCTCGCTCACATCAAACCTTACAGGCCTAATTCCCTCCCCCTGCCACATCTGAGACAAACCATCTCTTGAGTAATTTATTTCAACCAAATATAATATACAACCTTGCCAAAAATGAAAAGAATGTTAATCCCAAATTTGGAGATGATTAGCTAAACAGTATGGATTTGCATCAAGGAAGACTAAAAACATAAACCAATGTCCACCTGCCCACCCACCATGCTGTGCTTTATTACTTACTCTCAATTCAAAACCATATTTTCAACACTAGTCAGGACTAAGAATTGCCAACATGAACAAAGTATTAAACATAAAAACAGATCAATTTCAAAGAGAATTTTATTAATAATTCTTTTAAAAATTAGTCTCTTCAAACATTAAACATTGTTGTAAGTAAACAAATTAAAAACGAAAATCTGTAGAGTTCAATATTAACCATAAAGCCTATAAAAACACAACCTTAAAAGTAAAACATGAGATTCGGTCAAAATCCTAACACTGGATGCACTTGCTCAAAAATGCACTTATTATATTGGTATTAACAGTTTGAAGCACCAAGCATGATGCTTTATGGGGGAAACAATGTATGTTAATCATTCAAAAATGGGCAAAAGAAAAATGCAGCAGTAGCTTTTCTGTTATGTTTCCTAAGTCACAGACATCAGTATGTGTTCACTAAATACAATGAGCTTTTCTGGTGGTGGGAAAAAAAGAAAGTATATGTAACGATGAAAGTATTTGAGGGGACTTACTTCTACCCACTGATTTAGAAGGGCAACAATTTTTCATGGGCAGCACACAACAGAGAGGAAGGCTAAAAGAAGCACTTATTACATTATCAAATGCAGAAATTGTGTAAATATTCACTAATTGAAAAGATAACATAAACTAAAGCTAAAATTATTTGGAATGAGCTAGAAATGTCACACAAAGATGTAAATATAATTTTATGTACAGAAAAAATCAGTTTCTGTTCTCAAACATATTCTGATGTTTGCTAAAGAAGAGTTTACTTCCCTTAACTGAAACAAAGCTGCTGCCAAAAAGTTTGACTTTTTAAACTGTGTTTAAAGCTAAATCCCAAGCATCAGAGTAACAGTTACTTTTCACAATTCTAGCTGGTTCCTTATAAAGCAGTATCTGTAAGGTCATGCTGAAAAGCTTACATTAGTAAGGCTGTATAAATGTCTTGTTGGTCATCTAAGTAACAACTATTGTCATAATTATTCCTAGCCATTGGGTTCCCAATGGTGATTAATTTCTCTTAACAGCTGTTTAAGAAATAAATGGGAATTTAAACAATATTAGCATGTGAAATACCAAAGATTTATATTTGCAAGATTCTTAAAGGCTTATGCAAGTGAAAAAATTATTCAAAAATATAGGCTAAAAAAAAAACCAGTTGTTGCTTCACTGACAAGAGACAAGCCAGATGTGGGAGAATAACTCCCCTCACTGCAGTAGACATGTAACTAAAATTTCACTACACATTAAATAAAATACATACCTGTATGTTTTGTGATCTTGCAGGCAGCTTTGAGCCTATGTTAGTCTTTAACCCATTAAAAATATTTCCATCAAGCTTGCGCTATATTCACACAGCAGCAAACGAGTATTGTGCATGATTTAGCAATGAAAATGTTACGACAGGCTTGTACTGCGACTTCTTTCACATCATGCCTTTAGACATGCTGAGTCAGCTGAAGTTTGTCATCTCAAAGGCCACTTGCCCAAGAAACCTTTACCTTGACTACTGCTAAGAATAACATCTTTACACTACCTTATAGATTTGTTTTTATTAGAGAGATGATGTCTCTTTTTAAATAGGGCATGAAAAAATAAAATCATTGTTATTGACTTATTTTTTTTCTGTTTCCCATCACATAGAAAAGTGCTTAAATAATGTCAGAGGGTTCCAAATAACATAATGAAAATTTTTCAGTGGGGTCTGGAAATGTCAGCAATACGGCATTGGAATTTGAAACCATAGGCTTGGATCAGAGGTCTCATTGTTTAAGACAATTGGTAATAAACTAGACATGAAGGCTTATGTTTTGTCATTATTGTTTAAGAAATGTCAATGACAGCTTTACGTGTATAAAAACATGGTACTAATAATTCAAGAAGTTTCTTGACGTCACAAATCACAATAATATTGACACATATACACTGAGGTGTAATTGTTTTGAGACAGCAAGATAAACTCCAATAATTTTATCTTGAGGTCTGAAAATGGGAAATAACAGTGATTTTGTCTAAACATAAGCAGCAGCCCACCTAAGCCATATGACAGAACTTGCTTTAATATATATGTATTTTCACATTCACAAAGAGGACACTGACACAGTATGTCCTTTACAAGCATGTCCGCAGTAAGCAGTATTTATATGCATGGTTACAAATATACCACAATCAATGCTCTTGGGGTAGGAAAAGGAAAAAAAAAACTTTAGGTGGTGCTGAAAGTATTCAGATAAAGTGTATTTCTGCACATATTTCCGCACTTGATCGCATATTACATACTTAATGTACATGTTTAAAGTTTTTATTTCACCCAACAACAATTATGTCAGAATACTGTTTATGCACCATTGACCAGCTGAGAAACCAGATTAGTTTCAAAGTTCTGAACAGGTTAAAAATGTGGAACAGTGTAGAGTTGTAGTGTTTAACTCAGTGTAGTTGCTCCACATCAGGTTGTTACAGAAGCATGCCTGAGTGCTGGAGTTCCTCCATCATGGCCTCATGTGCATGACTTTAATGCTTGTTTCCAAATTATCTGCTATGCATAGGCTCGTAAAAGTACAGATGAATTTGTTTACTGCCTACACAAAGGTGACAACCTGTAGACCCGACGTTCTCAACCTGGGGGGCGCAAGCTGCTGAAAAGGGGGCCGCAAAGGCAGTCATTTTCTCATATCTCATATAGGTATTAGTGGCTAAGGGGGGCGCGCGGAGGTACCTTTATTCGTCTGGGGGGGCGTCACAAATAAAAGGTTGAGAAACGCTGCTGTAGACTGTAAATGGGTGATGCAAATAACAGTTCCTTTTTGTTTTTGATATTAGGAAACTATTATCTTTGTGTGTGTGAAGGAATAATATAAAACGGCTTATTATTTGATTTTTTACAAAGAATTACCTGAAAGACAATAATCATAGATTTCTGTACCTGTTAGGCCTGGTGAGATGAAGAGAAAGAGAATCACTACTGAAAAATCATGTGGATTTACAAAAGAATTACCAACATATTGGATCTATCATTGCCATAAAGTCACACACAAAAATTAATAAAAAAAATGGGTTTATAAACTACACTTCTAATCATTATCAAGGCATGTACTAGTAAACACAAGCCTGCATACACATTCCCAACATTTTTAGTTTCCCACAAAAAGAACTATGAAGAAACATGAAACAATATCAAGAGAAAATTACAAGTACACAACCTGAAGATCACAAAAACACCATCACATCCAATCTTCAACTACTATTTATAGCTTCATGACAGAGGAAAACAAATCTGGTTGAAAAGTACTTTATGCATTTAAGCGCTTTAATGATTTTCCTGGACAAGCATATCTGGAGTTTGTGTAAGTAATCACAGTGCTTGTCATCTAGTCAACATATCTTATTTGGAATCACAATTTTCACAGCCAACAACATGGTCTCTTCTTGGGGTGAAAACTTTCAGGTGACCATCATGATCTATCTCTGTGTTTTACAATTTCTGCTTTGTACAATAATTTTTATCTTTTGCTTCCATGCTTGGGGATGAAAACTTTCAGAAGTGAGCATCATGATCTATCTTTGTTTTACAATTTCTACTTGAAATTGTATAAAAAGTTCTTTATTAAACTAGGAACAGATTTTTTTTACAAAAACCAACAGTGGTATTGTTTGTGGTTATTTATATCATTTACAAAGTTACCCAAATTCATAGGTCCACTAAGCAGGGATTGCCTTCTAAGGCAGTAACTTTAGCGAGATAAAAATGAATTCTACTTTCTTTCAAGTCAAAATTAACTTTAATCCATATGTCGACTTTAGACATGAATCTATTTCTGCCAGTTCCAGGTTATTTTAAGATTAAAACATTATTAATGAATGTGTTGTAATTATTAATATTAAAGAAAACCTTAGAATGTAACAGGTATTTTTCTAAGACAAAAAAATTGGCTTCACTTCCTTGGTATACCATAGACAAGCAATATGTGACATAAAAAATGCACATATTTGATGATGATGATGATGATGATGATGATGATGATGATGATGTGGGCAGGAAATCCATAGTTAACATGGAATAAATAGCAATAATAAATGGAAACTTACAATTTAACTGACATTAACCAAGAAATTATTTGAAAATATTTAAAAACAGTAGTGTAACCAATTATCTGGTTAACTGCAATAATTACACAAACATAATAATTAGCAAGCAGCACTATAAGAAGTAAAATACTTAACAGAAAATATACAGTGTCAGGATTATGCTTATTACTTGTTAAAAATTGATTTTTTAAACATCTTATGAGATAAAAATGGAAAAAGGAGAAAATAACATATTCATAAGTATGCTTATGCTGAATTCTGTTTTTCACATGTGCATGAAAGCAATTCGCAGGAAACATAAGTCAACAGAATGCCTGCGATCAGAAGAGTTTCAAAAATTCAAAACACAATAAAAGATGATGAAAGAACCTGACCTAGAGAAAACTCTTTACTCTGTTGAGACCAACAACAGTGCTTACACTGATCCCAGCTCTATGTGAAATTTAAAAAAAAACAATACCTAATTGGACAGCTGAAACAATCATCATGTTGCTTTAACCCCTACTTTAGCCCACATTAATGCTGAACTATTTTTATGTATTTGTGGCAGTAGTGTTAATGACGAAGAGTCTTAATAAATACTACTAATTTTCCCCTTTTATTCCAGACATTATCATCTTTGTACACTTATCAAGAGAAACAAGCTGTTCACACTGGTGATTGATGATAATGTAGTGAGGCAGGAAATCCATGGTTGACATGGCATTTATGAAGCAATAAGGATTTACTGCACCAGATACCAAGATTTTTTATACTCTCTAGAATTTTATCTATATTAATACTTAGCACCTTTTTTAAAGTTCCCCAGACCTCTACTCATAGTTAACTCCTCTCATCCCTAAATTCAACCTCTTTCAGCTAGTTTTGTAAACAGATTCAAATACAAATGTTTAAATTAAAACAGGCAATTACATTTAACATTATTTTCATCTGTTAATCAGAAACTAACTGCTAATAAATGAATTTTAACAATGCCAAAAGTGATTTTTTTTAAGATATGAGCATTTTTATCTGTCTCTCATATGTTGCCCACGACTTGTTCTTGTTCTTAACCCTCTTGGTTCAAGATAAAAATGAACATTACAATGACCGGCTTATAACTGAAGACTGCGAAGACGACAGTGGTGAAGTTTGTTTTTTTATTATTGCTGCTCTGAGATAAACATTAGACCAAGAAACCTATACATTTTTGGAAAAGAGAAAAGTTAAACTTTGCAATAAAAAGTAATGAAAATGGCCTTGCCCGTGCTACCCGGCAAAGCCACGATCATGGCCTTTCAAACCAAGAGAGTTAAGTGCTAAGACCATGCTCCTAAGGAGTGTGAGTACATGCTATACATATGTTATTATTATTATTATTATTATATCAATCAGTATAAGATTAAAATCAGCATGTTATCAGTCAGCAAGCCATACCTATACTGTTTTTTTTTCAATTTTAACCAGGTTTGAAAACATGAAAAAAAACTCATTTTTTATCATAAAGTTGCTTAAGTACATACATACATGAATTAACCATTCACACAAATTAATTGTATGTCACCAGTAATGTCAATGATTCTAAAGCTGATCTTTGTTGTAGTAAACTTCCTGACACAGTGATATCTAGTACATTTTCTATCTACACTTACTATGAGCAAATAATTCACATTTAACACATTTAACATGCCATGGTGGTACATAGGTGGATGGGTATGATCTCTCTTAAGCCCTGTTCACAGGTTCCAAGACGGTCAAATTCTTGGCAAGTTCACAGTTACGTGTTCTGTGGAGTGTCCATGCACAACAGCCTACCATAAACTGAATTTTAAGTCTTTCACCACCATATAATTCAATTTTTAAAAAAGCAGACCTACTGACATAGGTATGCAATGATGCCTTAATTAATATAATGAAGATAAGCCACTCAAATATGACATTCATAATATGGATGAATATCTATTCTGTTTGCAAGAGATATGATCTTGAATGTTGCATTTTTCACCTGCTTGTTGGAAAGTGGTCAAGACGTAATTTCATGCATCACAACAGCATGGCCTTAAAGCTCCTGCACTGGCTATAGTCTTCTTTGGTGGCATCAGAAGTTAGAAATGAGGACAATCAATATGCCTTCCCCTCAGAAAATTAAATTATAAAAAAGTCACAGTACATCCTGGGGATGACAGGGCTATATCCATGAATCTATGACATTAAGCTCAATTTTCTTTTTGACTCGAGTTAGCCTTTCAGTTAATAATACTATGTAAGCACTGCATTATACAGTAAAGACAGGAAATTAACTACATTTTAAAACTATTCAGCTGCCTAGTATTTTACTTTCTGTGCTTCGTCTTCTCTTGCAACCTTCCATTTCACAGGCTTGCCCCGATGTACCTTTTGGATGTGCTTCTTCACCTTGCAACTGGAAGAAAGAATTCAGAATATCATGAATAAAGATTTTTAAAACACAATATATTTCTTTTCATTTTTAGCCTTTCCTCATTCCTGCAAGAAGCAGTTTAGGGCTCACCTAAGGGTCATCTGCATCAGCACTGCTAAACAATGTATAGAACACTAATAAATGTGTGCATGGTATATGCTCTCCCTAGTTCTTTTCCCATCTTGTAAACAGCATGCAGAATGCAGTTTGTGATTCCACTGTTAACATTTAAGATATAAACTTTAAGGACAGACATTCTCACTGTTCATTGTCAGAAAGGATGATATGAACAAAAAGCTTCTAATGCGTGATGCAAAAAGTTTAAAGAGACAGTGATAGCATTCACATCTGAACTCTGCATTTGGAGCTCCTTCATTAGCTTACAACAACCAAATTATCTGCTGCTATTCACTTGCGTATGAACTAAAGTTATAATTTTGATATCATTACATCATTATGATGGTTACCAATATGCTTATGCTCCTTGCTCACTCATTGGCTCTATCATGGTACTGTCATATTACAATGGCATCATGATTTTGACTGCTAAATGACAGGGTACTTTAATAACATTAGGCTGAGCAGACCCTTGTATGCATGCATACACATGCACACACAATCTCTCTCTCCCCCATTCACATACAAAACTCCACAGCCCCCCTGTCAGAAAAGATCTGCAACATGTAAAAACTACCCACCATGGGTAAGACCGATAGTTGCAATAAAAGCACTGAATAGTCGTCTTCATGTGTTTATAAAGGTGTGCTTTCATGGTATCATTGATTCTTTGATCCCCCAATGCACCCTCCACATGGAAATCACAGCGCAGGCATCGCTTTGTCTTCCTGCTGCCATTAATCTCCACCACACAAAGATTGCGAAGTCTTATGCCTGTCACATTTTCACCCACTCTCTTCTTGGAAGTACTTTGTTGCTGATAGTCCTCAGTGGATAAATCAAAAGTCCCAGGTAAGTCTTCTGACAAACACAGCTGTGATGCATTCACATTCTTAGCCTCAATAGGAACTTGGGGTGTAGGTGTTTTTCTTTTGCCCAGTGAATAGTTCCTTTTAGCACTGGATGCAGAATCAGTCTCTTTCTGTTGAGTGTGGATCTTAAGAGTTCCCTGCAGAAATCTGGTGTGTCTATGACTATTCATATGATTACGAAGGGCACTCCTGCAACAGACGCCAAACCAGACCAAACATTTATTATATTAAATTTTCTGTTCATTTTACATGTTCCATTTCTCCATTAATTCATATACAGCATACAAAACTATATAAACTATATAACTGATAAAATTTGCACTTGTTTCAGGCAATTATTCTCCCTATCAAATCTTTTATTAATGGGCGAAAATAGGAATTTATAGCATTTATTATGACAGATTACTCTTTCATTCATAAATGGAAAACCAAACAAACAAAACAATAAAACAAAGAAGTTAACTGAATTTGAAACCACTGTTATATACAAGAACAGAAATGAAAAAATTCATCACAGTTCTCTTCGACTGTTGGTATGAAGGACCGCCTCTAGAGCATTGTAAATGTACTAATACTCGATTGTATGTTTAATGTGTGACTTACATAGGATAGAAATGACGTCCACAGATATCACATGGGTAGATCTGAGGCATGTGTTTGTACACATGTTTTCCCATCCTCTTGTAAATCTCTATAAATCTGGCCGACTTGGTGTCGAACATAAGATTGCAAGCAAGGCACTGCACCACCCTCTCATTGCCATTTTGAAACACAGTGAAGTAGTCTCTTGGTCGAGCGCTGCTGCTCGAAAGACTGCATCCCTGCTTTTGGTCCTGTGATGACTCTGCTGATGTTCTCTTCTGAATGTTGACCTGATCATTCTCTTCTATGCTATTTGTTCTTGGTATGGTCATGCCTTTTCCTAATATACTACCAGATCCTGAACTGCCAGACTTGTTCTTGGATGCAGCCTTCTTGTTGTTGCCAACTTTTGACAGTTTGAGTGCCCTTTCAACCAGCTCTGCAACTCTTTGCTCTTTGTATTCATTTATGGTCACATCCACCAGGTCTGGCTTGCCAGGGTGCTCTTGGGCAATATGTGCTTTGATCCTTTCCTCAGAACTTGACTCTATACCTGGGCAGTAATGACAAGAGTATGGCTTGTAGCCCAGATGACCCCTAATCTCAGTCTTCACTGCAGCAAGCTTCTTTCGTCCACTTCTACAATATGGGCACATCAGATATATTTCTGTTTCATCTGAGGCACGACCTGCTTTTTTTGACTGTACCACTTTTGAAATATCAGCATGAGTAGATGATGCCGTCTTTGAAGAAAAGGTCTTGCAATGTTTGTTATTTGCAAAGTGCTTTCTCTGCAAACGCTTCTCATCATATGGCTCAGAGACAGGTACACAACATTGCTGTATTTGTAAACGACACCTTCTTTCTTTTACTTCATCAATTATTTGTTTGAATGCTGCATCCACACTGTGTTCTGCATGAAGAGAAGATATGTGATTAAGGATCGTATTCTTTGAGAAAGTCTCATAGGCACAATATCCACACTTAAATGTTTTATAATGTAAATGAAAGCAGAGATGATAATAGAAGGACTCTTCCGTTTTTCTAATTGTCACACAGTATGGACATCGATATTCCATTTCGGTTTCTGATTCTGTAGGTGGAAGTGCTCTTTCATCATCATCTTCTGTCGAGTGTAATGCAGCTTGACTATCTGGTTCTGAAGGCAGAGCAGTTATTTTAACTTCTCTCCATGCATCAATTCCACGTGTCCTGCAAGAGGAATGTTCTAAGCTCTTCTCTCTTTCTGGCTTAGTTTTTGCTCGGCATGGCTCAGATGTGACCTGATTTCCTGTCACACTTCTTGGTTCTGACTTCGATGCAGACACTGAATGAGATCTTTTGGACGTCAGTATCTCCCTGGTTATGGTCTGAGGGCTAGCACCCTTAACCTCTACATTAGATCTACTGATGTCCTTAACATCAATGGTTCCAGCAGGATTTTTCTGTTTCTTGTCTCCTGGAAATTCAAGCCACTTCCTGACATTCATCTCTTGATACAACGAATCTCTCATGTTATAATGGTTGACTGTCAGATGTTTGTACAAAGAGGCCTGGTTGACAGGACAAAACTTGCAGATAGGGCATTGCAACACTTCTGCATGGTTCAAATATACATGCATATAAGCACCCCATTTAGAACGTCCTGTGCAACAGCCACAGAGTTTGCAGTGGATTGGTTTGCCTTTGTAAACTCTAAGCGATTTCTGAGATACAGAAGAAATTGGTGAATTCATGGTTTCTCCTTTCATCTCCTCCAGACTCTTGTGTGAGGTTTTTAAATATTTCCCTGATGTGGGAGGACTATTAGCTGCATAAATTTTTCTCTTGTGACTAGAAGCTGTTTGCTTTTGCACAAACTCCTCCTCAACATGCTGACTCAGCAAACTCTCTGACAAAACAGAAAACTTTGATTTTGGTCGAAGTCTAAGTGTTGTACACCTGTGAGTGCTGCTCACATTAGGATCCATGCTGATAAAGTTGCATGTAGTACAGGCAAATCCTGAAAAGCTTTCTGGATGAGCACTGCAAAGATGATGAATGTAAGTTTCTTCTTTGAAGAAGACGTCTTTGCAAAATTCACATTTCACTTCCACTAGGTCTGACAAGCAGCCCTGCCAGACTCTGGGGCTCAGTGTCCCATGTTTTGATTTTTCAGAGCAGGACTCTCTCAGCTCTAAGCTATGCCTCTGCAGATTACTGAAGTTGTCTTGCATGTTAGTATCGGTCTGCACAGTCAAAGGCTGGATAATTCCTATTTTCTTCTCTTGGCACAGGTCTGTATCTTTAAAGTGTTCTGATTTTTTGTCAAGAGTGGCAACAGAAAAGGTGTTTTCTTCATGTGGCTTGGACTCTGGGACTGTATCGGGTGACTGGTTTAGCATCTCCATTCTTGAAATTTCTAAAGCCATATTTGTTCCTGATATTACCCGATGGTCCAGCCAATTTTGCCAACCTGTCTGATACCTCTCCTGACATAGCAAAACCTTGTACACACTGACCATTCGACAACAACCTGGGTGTGAGACGCTAATGTGTGTAACTATACGCTTTCTATCAACATCTGTGGCTGAGCAATGAGGACACTGCACAATCTGCAAAAGGTTTTCCTTAATATGAGTCAAAATGTTCTTCAAAGAATCAAACTGCTGTCCACACTGACAGCAGTTAAAGAAAGAATTTAAACCATGGATAATCAAGTGGCCTAGCAGCTCCTCAGGAGTGGAAGCTGAAAAGCTACAAGTGTTATCTGGACATATCAGTCGCATATACTTCAGCTTTAAATGCTGGTCAAGATGCTGAAGAAGGTTATCACATGAAGTTTCAACACGTCCACAATGCACACACTGAAACACACCTGGATCCTTATGTGCCTCCTGCAGGTGCACTTCAAACTGAGCTGGAACGAGGGTGTTATAGCTACACATTCCTCCTTCAAAACCACAACGATAAAAACCCTCTGCTGACAGCTGGTGAAGAGGTTTGATGTCAATTCCCCGAAAGAAGCCGCCAGTCTCTGCCTGAAGAGAAAATGTCTCCAGGACTTTAAATCCAAAAGTATGCTCTACATCAGCGTGTTCTGCTGCAGACGGCTCAGTTTCAGCAGCATAAAATGCATCTCGATTCAATTCAAAATCACTTGTTTCTTCCGAGGATATAAATGTTGGCAAGACCCTGACATCCTCTGGGATATTAAGAAAGTTGTTCTCTTCTGAAATGCCTGTGAACTTCGGCAAATCAAGCTCTGGTAGCTGATTCCCAAGGAAAGAATTAGTAAAATCCCTCCTAATATCCCAGTTGACCTCACAAGCACTTTGATCATCTCCAGAAATGAAAGCCTGCAGACTAACTCCCACAGTCTCAGCATCTGTTTGATAACTGTTTGTGTTATGTTCACTTTTGATACTTGTTATGTTCTGATCAGTCTGGTCAAAATGAAGATCATCCACACTGGAATCCATTTTTAGTGTCTGGCAGCATGCAAGTGTATCTCTAATGTGTTTTTCCTAAATCAAGGCTGCTGCACCCTTGGGGTTTTGAAGCATCAGTAAAACAATTTGTTCAGTAGGTGTATCTGTAACAAATAAAACACAAAGTTATTCTGTTATGTTTGTAATAAAGCTCCCAGCCATCCCCTCAGTTTTCACTGCTAAGGTCCTATCTAATAATCATCAGATCAACACAACCACCTAGTATAAAGGTTTCCCCTGACCTCAGGTCATTTGACGAGTGAGGTGTTAGACCTCACTTTTCCTGGGGCCAGCTGTTTATGAGGGCGGTGCCAATCTCCTCTCCCTCACTGCCTTACTTTCCCCAACACTCTATGGAGTCAAGTACCTATCTCCACCAGCTGGATCAACTGGACGAAGTTTGCTGTACTATATAGGTATCAAACCGAAGCACCTCTTGGTTCAGATGCCAGTGCTCTAACCACTTGACCATAATAAGCCTTGCTTCATGTACCTATTGCATAATCATAAGATCAACACAGCATTCCTAGTATACCTACTGCATAAATCTAACCTCTTTGGTGTCAACTAAGGTTGTATGATGACTATAGTTCATGGCCAGAGCCGATATACTATTACTATTATTAACAGTTTGTTTATCATAAGTCCCTAAATCACAATATTCAAAGGCACTTTTAAAAAGTCAGCTCTATAATATCTGATTAATATAAATCTGTAATAGTGGACATGGACTCTTAATACAAATTACTAATTACTCAACAACTCTAATTATCAAATAGCCTAATAGAAAGTTTCCTTTTCTCAGTTTGATTGTTAACAGAAGAATAATAGAGTTTATAGTTCGGCACAAGGTCATTTTTTTAGTCTCTTTATATATTTATACACATATATAGGATTGAGATATAAAATACTAATCTAGTCCACTGTCAGGCTTTTCCACTGTGGTCTGCTAGACACTGCAAGGTTGGGTATAAAAGAGTGGATCCTTCGATAGTGCAACTGATTAATCTCAGTTCATTTATCACAAAAAACTTTAAGATCACAAGACTATGTAGAACTTGTTTTAGCTGAAGCCACTTAATCTAGAGTCAAACACAGGAGCAAAAATTCTTATTCAGCATGGTTCCCTAAAAAAAAATGCTTTGGCACTGTTTAGTTAAAGCTGCAAATACAAAATGTATATAATGTACAGGCCAAAACATATCTGCATGCAAACATACACTGACTACAACACATCAACAGCCACAAAAATAAAATTATTATACCATGAACTTTGATGTAATGTAAAGCAGTAAACAGTCAAAGCTGTTGCATTAGTACATGTGCTGTTTACTGTAAATGACATGTTTTGCTTTCATTTACATCTAACAGGGGCACATAAATTTCACAAACTGTTACATCTGCCATGTATGTAAATAGAGAAATCAGTATAACGCAATACAAAAATCACATTCACTATCATTGTTACAATAATACAATTTCACTATCATTATCACAATTTTTAATAAACTCATTACTAATTTTCAAGAATCTGGAAGGCAAACAATACAGGCTACAAACAGACCAAAATTTAAAAGGATAAAATATTTTGATGTGAAAATTTTGCAACTTCTGCAATGTCAACTACTTTTTTTTCTCATAATCATTTTCTCTCGCCATCAATTTATTTTCAGACTATCATAGTAATTTATTTATTTAACATCACCTTGTAATGTTATCCTATTCTGTTTTTTTAAGCTTAATGGTAGGTAAAATGCTGCTGTTAAGTATGTCACAACATTGACTCTGAGTGTTATGATAGATACATTACTAAGGAAATATTTACTAGAAGCATGAAAGGTTCGGATATAAGAGACTGTGTATCACTGTATGTGTATATTGATGAAGAGAGTAACAATTTTAGTTCCCAGTTATAAGAGTAGAAGCAACTATTTTTAGTTTATATATCTACTAAAAAGTCTATAAATGTAAAGTCAACATTTAATTCTAGGTTGTTTCTAACCAAATTATAACAGCGTCTGAAGTGAATTGACAAAGAAGTCGGAAATTGTTGCCTACCATTCTGTGAGTGTGTGTGGCTCATGATCGGAGTGCAACATTTATGCTAAATGATGATCATTAGTGAACCCTGATCTTATTAGAGGTGTTATTAAGAAGTTGATCAGCCTCCCTTCATTTCCAGCGCTTAACTAAGACTTTAATTATAGTCAAGGTCTTTTGCAAACGTAATTCCAATAATGAAATAGAAGGCGGTTAAAACTATAGATAATGAGATGCATTTCCACATTTGCCTATAAATGCATACACTGTAAAAATACATTTGTACAATGTGATGATTTTGAAATAATTCAGATTTCGGTTTATAACACCATACGATAAAAGTATATGATACAACTATAAACTAGATCAGCATCGTGTGCTGTGCTATATTTACGAGACGTTCCAAGCTTCTCGAGACTATTTCCATTTCACTTGTTCACATGAAAATATAAACGATAAGAAAAGGACGGTACATCAGCAACCTAGCAAAAACATGAAGCATCCATACCAGACTTCCTTCAGCGTGATGACATTCGTCAACATCATAGTAAAATCCAGCATGCTGGTGTTTCAGATCAATAAATTAGGGCTTCCCCTAATCCCTCTCGTCCACAAACCTAGAGCATGCGCGAGGAAACGATGGGGGAGACATCGGGGCTCAAGCAAGCCTCAAAAGTACATGAACTATATATGGACTAAATCTCTTTGGCTTATATATAAATATTATCATTCATCTTTTTTTTTTTTAGTCTTGTCAAAAAGAGAAATCTATAGATGTAATCTGGAAATCTCGCAGCCGCACTGAATTTGTGTTATTGTTTTATAGACATGGCGCGAACTGGTTATGCATTCGGAATGTCAAGTCAAAGACGTATTATTATGTCCGTGGACAAAGATCAGTCGCATCGGTGATTGTATGTTCATGGGCTTTATTGTTATAAAATAAGAGATGTCGCAAGAAGACACATTCTCGGAGCATACTTGGTCGCACAGTATTCTTACACCGGTTACTTCGACCCAAAACCCTGTCGACCCAGCCATATCGATCTCGACCCAATTATTAATCGTCAGTGGTTAGATCGACCCCTAACAAGACCAAATCAACCCTTGTAAAACCATTTCGATTCTGAAAAGCGTCCTTTATTCACCTGTGTAACTGTAAGATGTGTAGTTTGGTCTTCTCTGGTTTTCAATTACCTGAAGCCTGCTTGCTCCAGCAGGACAATGCTCTCTGCTTCCAGGTACCACTGTAGACGCTGGGTGCTAATGTGCTCCATGGTCTTGCGTACTCAGTTCATCAGGCTGATCGGATGTTAGCTATAAGGACTCTCGCCTTGTTCCTGCCTTTTGAAGATGACTGCTATAGCTTCATCTCGAAAACCAGTCTCCAAGTATAAGAAAAGCGAACAACAACGAAGTCGAACTGACCCATGCCTAAAAGGTAAATCGATCGCCGACGACAAAAGAAGCTATCAGGTCAAACGTTCCCAGCAGGTCACGACAATATCCCTACCATCTCTGCAGTCTCTAAGCGTCTAACTTTATAGAAAACACAACTCAACTTGCGGGACATACATTTCTGGAAAAGGTCAGAGATTCTTTTATTGCAAAGAAGCCACACATTGCATTGTTACATGTACTACTAACCTGCCTCGATCGTAGTTCCGAATTGCATGTTAGAGATCATATCACTTCTAGTGCCAAAAACACTTCTTTAGGCTCCAGGTCATCATTTGTCCAGATCATTTTAGACATTACGCAAGAGGATTGCAGTCCCATTAGTTTGATGTCACCGTAAAACTTAAATAGGCAAAGGCCGTCTACGATGCGACACCTATATACCCACGTTTGACTGATTTTAACTTTTCAGTGTGTTATGAAAACTGAGATCCATGAAGATATTTTTTCTTTGTAAGAAGTGAAATAAACAAATTACTAGTTTTAGTTTAAATAAGAATAGGTTTTAGGTCCCTCCCACTGCCTTGTACCAGAAAGAAAAAGAGGAAAGTCAAACGTTTGCCTGCAAATTTATCATATTCACTGTTTTAATGTTTTTGTTATGTATTCAGCTCTACACTTGTTAGCGAGCACTGTTACTTTCCTAGCAGATTAATAAAGCTGCATCAATTTTAATATGAAGAGTACAAACATTTATCTCTGCTTGGATGAAACCCCGAGAATGACAGTGTGCGTAGGCCCATATCAGATCAAGTAGGAAAATCACTGGCAGTAAACTCAAATGCAGGTCTGAACTCTCAGTGTGGTGTCAGTTTCCATAATTTAAAAAAAAAATCCCCCCCCCCAAGCGTTGACTTTGATCTTTTTCTGTAATATATGTAACTCCTATTATTAATATATGGTGCTTCAACTGGTATATATCTATGGATGTAGGAATGAGTGGAATGTTTTGTGGCTCAGTTGTTGCAATGATTCAAAAGCTGAATTGTCACAAATGTTTTTATTCCATATGAGTGCGCACTCTACAAATGTACAGTTCATTCCTTTGGAAATTATGTAAAAAATGCAGGACAATGTATTGCAGCTTTAATATCTTTATTAAGAGTTCTAATTGTGCTGATGTAAATGTGCAGTGAAAATAAATAACAACTGAATGCAATAAGTAGTTCTGGCAATCCTTTTTGAAATTGCAAAAAGATAAGGCAATCTCAGGTTGAGTTCTTAAAGATTTTGTTTTCCCAAAATTACATACATATTACAAATATTATTGGGACATACGAATCATACATTTGTAAACATTCTCTTTTTGTAGTCACTTGTCTTTAAAGATATTCTTGAGTGTTTCCTGCGATGGAAACAGATCCACTGTTCTTAAAAGTTCATTACTGCCCAAGTCTTTCATAGAAAGCAATTCATCTGCACTATCCAATAGGTAACATACACTCAAGGGTCATTCTTTCAGAGAATGTCACAGTGATGCTTATGGTATATATAGTTGTTACAATGACTGCTGACACGATTCCTGATAAAAGAGTTGTCCCAATAGACCAGGAGATAGTAATGATGCCACCATAATCGTTTATGTCACAGATACATTTTGTAGACCATACTCAGGTGTCAAGACTCCACTTGTACAAACAGCAAAGGTGTACCAAATCACAAATGCACACATACAAACAGAAAAAAATGCTGAATCTTAATCTAATAAAGAGAAAATATCCAATTTCCCTTAGAAAAGTATTCTTTATATTTACATATTTTCTTATGACAAATGCTTTAGTAAAAGTGCTACTGGTTCATTCAAAAAGATTTAAAATGATAAATATGGGGGTTTTTTTGCACGAAGCTGAGAACTGCTGTAGCAAAGAGATTCATGATGGTACACTTGGTGCATGATACAGGTTGTAAACAAAAAGCATCACTGAGCACAAAATGGGCATGGATTGCAACAATGGTTAAAGGCATTATAGAATCTATAATAATGGATGTTAAATGATGATTCATTTGAATAAAAAATATGTACTGATATCTCTACAACATAAAAATAATATGACATGGCAACATTATTCACTGATTAATGATAAATGATTAAGTAAGTAGATGACAATTCTGGGGATTTAGTGCATGATTGGGAAGATTAGGCAGTTGTCCATCACTTTAGTTTATCTCTTTGGCATTAACCGCAAGCATTATTTAAGCTTACATTTTTATGAAAAAATAATCAACTTGAGCATTACTCAAGGTTACTCAGCATTAAACTCAAGTACAATGTGGGGTAGTGTTCCGTCACCATCTAGTGATGTTGGGGGGTGCGGGGTTGGCATTTTTTCTGCAGCGTTAACAGTTACACAAATAACCTTGGCAGATCTTTCCAAAAGAAGATCTTCGTGGGTTCCATGGACTGATATTTTTGGATGAAATTTTTTTGAACAAAATCTTCAACTCAAATATTCTAAAATTATTGTCTGCTACCTCTAACAAAGGACGTAAAACACTAGCACTCTGCCTTGGTTAGTTTACTCTTTCTGTTGGCAGGAATCACCACAGCCTGGTGGCTAGTGTGGTCGACTTCAAAGCAGAATGTTGCTTGTGTAGACCTTTCTAGGCCTGGAAGTGGAAAACGGGGGCTGGTCAATTTGACCATTAGTCAATTCAATGATCAGTCAATTCGACCATGACCACACAGTTGATTTAACTGCTACCTATAGCTGAGTATAGCTGGTTTAACCAAGTCATCATCTTTGTGATAATTAATGGCCACAAAATAAGTGAATTTTGATGCACTCGCCTTTTTCATCTTTGGTTGACGGATGTTGATCTTGCTTTTGTATGTGTGTGAGAGAGAGAGAAGAGTGTAGATTCAAGCCAATACAACTCAGAATTTTGGTTGACGGATGTTGATCTTGCTTTTGTGTGTGTGTGTGTGTGAGAGAGAGAAGAGTGTAGATTCAAGTCAATACAACATCCTCACATTTTTAGAACTTTAAGCTTTTTTTTAAAAAAATGCATGACTATTAGCCATAGGTTGTGCCATGCTGCTTGCTCTGCTATTGCATATATTAAACTAGACAAGGAATTTTTTTTCTTTGCTCATACAAACAGCATCTACTTTTCATTTGATGACATTGGCAGTTGACCTACGTATATCATGTGAATAATTTGTATAGAAGAAATGTCATCTCCTTTTGTATACATAAAACGAGCAAAGAATTTATCTTCTGTACTTGATGGTTGAATTGACTGAGGACCATGGCCGAATTGGCTCAGGGTCATGGTCGACTTGACTTGGTCGATTGGTAAATGGTCGAATCGACCAGTAGCCTGGAAAACTCCCGCTGCCTAACAAACATATGGGTAAATGATTTGTTCAACTTAATGGTACTCAATAAGGTAGATTTCAATTATATGTTACTACAAAAATTAGGATGCTGTGTTTTTGGTATAAATTGGTCAATACTAATAATGAATACAAGTTTTCAATCGGTTTACCCACTAATTGTATAGGATTATTAACAGAGTCCAGATTATGTGGCTACAATTAAAGATTTACTGATAGCTTAGGCCTATCTTTCGTCTGGTCTTGTTGATAGAATTTGCAAATTTCTCCCAACTGGTTTAAAAATAAGGTAAGCTGATGTTTATTTGAAAAGTATGCTTAAAAATGGTTTTCTGAACTGTATAAGAAGAAAATACATTGGAATTATGGAATGCATACAGCCTCTTTCACTTATGAAAAAAATATACTTTATTATCATACAATTTTGTGTCATGTACTTCATGTTTATAACCTTAATAAAATACCCTGTTAAAACTGGTAATGTTTTTAGTGATTTTGCATACACCATGATCACAATGCCCCTGTATTGGATACAATATATGTGACACTGGAGGTGAATTTGATTGTATTTTAGTCTGTGATTAGTTCAATGGCAATTACTGAGAAAACTAACCATTTTTATAAAAATTATTCATCATAGTTGTGATATCATTCATTGGTGTAAGCTGCATTTATGCTGCAACACTACCATTATTACTGCCATGCTTATCATTAGTATCAATGTTATGTTTTTGCTGTTTTTGTATAGTACTGTTGTATAATTATTATTTTGAACAATCATTCAAGCTCTAAATGAGGAACTTGTATGGGTGAACTACACTTAGTGTATTAACATTTCTATTCCCCTCATGGGCTGAATGAACAAAGTCAATGCCAATATTAGCCAGCAATCACCAGCTAATTCAAAGTTTTAGGGTGGCCAAGCTGTCATTTAGCAGGGCAAATAGGAGATTCATTCCTTTGTCTATTTCATTAAACAAGGCTTGACTAGGCTGTGCATGTGCTGGAAAGAGAGAGAGAGAGAGTGTGTGTATACATGCATATGCTCAATGATTTTTTTTAAATCACTTCAATGTTAACAGTTATATAGCGAATGGCATAAAAATACCCCCTTTTAGAATATGCATGATCAATTTTTCTCTTGTAAATACCTGGCAGCAAATCACATACATCGATTTCTCTCATGAGATGATAAACTTGTTTTGTACCTTCCATCTTATAAGACACAGCAGTCTTGCTTAACACTTTCATTAACTGAGGCACAATTGAGAAGCAAGAATGGCATAACTTTCCAGTTCTGTTTACTAGATAAAAGAGTATTAAAAAAGGCAACACAAACTAAATTTTGAAAACTGATAATAATCCTGATGCTTTCTACAAAGTTTAAACATGTTGCTTTGCTGTCAGTGAAACACATCAGAATCCTTCAGAGGATATAGTAGTGCAATGTTCCGTCACAAGTCTTCTTTCTTCACATGTTTTTCTGATTTGGTACCTGCGGAATAAAATTGAAAATGTCCAGAGCAATATATAATAGCAATATAATAACATCCAATAGCAATAAGTATAATAACAAGTACAACAGCACATTATAACATCTCAATACCATGTTTAGAATTTCTAATTCTATGATTTCTGTATAGTAAATGGAAACCAGTGACATTTCAAGTCCTGCAAAATCCTAATTCTAATCACCCTCAGACTGATTTTATTGCTATTTTTTAAAAGCATCACGTTAGTATGCGTTGACATTGTGTGCAAAGATTAGTGGGATTCAGCAGTTCAACGACTGCATCTTCTCTGTCGTTCAGGAGGCCAATCCCCGCTGTCTGATCAGACTTAGTCCTCTGGCAAAAGTGTCATTGGATGCCACTTTAAGTGGTAAGGCCTCTTATCCTTCACCTCCATTTCTTCTCTACTGCTTCTTTCTGAGAGGCCTCAAAGGACTCATTTACACAAAGAACTAATCCTTGAAGCACTTGGTAACACCTTTTTTTGCACCTGCCAGTTCCCATTAAAAGACAGCTTAAGGCAGGGGAGTGTTCTCCATATGGATAACATGACATGCCCAATGGAGCTCCTTGGTCAAGAGGATGGATTCAATGCCGGGCAGGCTTGCCTTCTCCAGGACCTCATTGCTGGAGGCATGGTCAAACTACCCAGTGCCCATGGTTACTCCCTGACAGCATTGATGTAAGTGCTCTAGCTGCTGCTCTACCTCTGATATAGGACCCATGCTTCTGCTTAATATAGCAGCAGCATAACGACGACTCCATAGAGCTGAATTTGTGTGATGTGCAGTGAGTAGCATTAGGTGCAGTCTGATGGAGAGGTGATGTCAATGTCTTTGGATATTGTGGTCTCATTTGTGATGACACTTTAAAGGTATTTGAAGTATGTCATGGTGTTAAATTAATGTTCACTAATACTGATCTTTGAAGCCATGTTATCAGCTTTTGGTACAATACTTGTACTTTCTTCAAGACCTCTGCTTGGGCATACTGGTTAACAACTGACTGCAGTCTCTTGCGAGTGGGTCAGGAGGGTGCAGTTGAAGAAAAGCAGCTTCAGGATAGCTTTTCAATGGTAGTGGGTGCTAGGAAGCAATGACGGCAGCATCTTCTGAACACAGCATAGAATCTAATGTACTCTTTGACAGGTTGTCCTTGGCTTCTTAACATAGGGGTGAAAAGGGGCACACACATCCCACCTCCTTATCTCACCTCCTTTACATCCACAGCAGAATTTTTAATTCCATTTTTTAAGGAGTTAAAGGCCAAGGTTCTAGCTGGAGTACGAAAATGGTTTCGCCTGTGCAAAGGGAGGTAGTTCATGCTCTGCTGACTAGGACAGGCGGTCAGTAGTCTACAATTACTACCCCGACAATAGGCGGGGTGGAGATCACAGGCACTGCCAACCAGCCTAGCAATAAAATGTCTTCCTCACCCGTACTTGCTGTAGGGTCTGAGAGGTGAGGCAAGAAGGCTTCTATCTGAACATACTGTTATGGTTAGGACTGAGTGTACTCTCCATAAAAAAATTGAGAAAATATTAAAAAAAGGATGAACAACGGAAATGACAAACATGAAGACAACTGAATTTTTAAACTTTATTTTTATTGCTCTTTTATCTTCCTCTGTATCTCTTATCTTTCTTTTTTCATAAGCGGGGATATCAATATTCAACATTTTCAGTTCATTCCCCTAGTGATTGTCAATTGGGAACAAAGCCGGGTGGCGAGAAGGTTATGAAGAAACAGCTTGTAGTCCGTGATTACATCTACAGTCAAAAGGGTTAGGACTTCAGTTTTGCACCCGTTGTTTTGCTTTGTAATAATTATATTTATATTTATGTGTGCATTCCATCTAAGTTTTGAGTGCGAAGTACATGTAGGTCGGTGTATGCTAGTGTCCACGCTATGGAATTATTATTTTATTTTCCAGTTGTTTTGTATACTTAGGTTTCTTACAACCTGAATCTGGGAAATGACAGTCTGTGTCCATCTGAATGTCCTTTTTACTATACCCTTTTCTTATCAGTATCTGCACTTCTGTGACAACTAATCATTATGCACTTCTGGGAAGTAATCTGCAAATGCACAATAAGATCCGAGGCTGGAAGCAGGAGGGCAGAGCTTGCATATACACCGCTATTAGTTTGGCTCTGGTGTAGTTTGTTTCGTTTTGGACAACCGAGTAAGAAAGGGAAAAAAAGAGCCCCACCAACAACAAAATATAGTTTGCATCTGAAATTGGTTAAATTTATTTTTACAGTTTCAAACACCTTCCCCTTTATCTCATGATTTACCTAACATTACAAGGAATTCAACGTTTCTTATTGTCATAGGTGAAGTACAAGTATGCAAACAAAATCAGTGGCAGTAGGTACTGTCATACACCTCGATATATAACAAAGCTAGTGATGCGCTGGCCAGTGAGGGTGGAGAAACTTTCCCGTCCCGACAAGGCGCGGCGCTTAAGTGTCCATACTGCCTCCAGGCAGCCTGCATAACAACAGGAGGCCGGGACCTCGAGTTCATCGGGAATGGACAGGCAGCTTGTCCCCAAACTCAAGCTATATGAAATAGCATATACATGCAATATTGGAAAATGCTAGAGTTTGTTGGACTTTGGAGAGACAGGAGATATCTGGAGTGAAAAACCGCTTTGGAGATAGCGAATGGGTTCTGTGTCACAAGCGTGAACTGATGCCCACTTGCAGTGTTCAAAAAGTACGAACACTGTACTCAAACCCAGATGCAGTACCATATGTTGGTCACCAATGGAAATGAAAAAAATAAAAGAAAAACGAGAGGAATAAAAACAAAGTTTACAAAAATTCAATTGCCTTTTTGTTTGTGTCATTTGGGTTGTTCATCCTTGTCTCCTTTCTCGTTCTCTCTCTCTTTTCTCACAAGGGAGAACACACAAACAAAACTATGGGCACTAAACTGGTCCTAACAGTTTTGATCGTACGAGCCTTCTCCCTTTCCAGTTCTGTTTTGTCAACTCGGGAAGAAGCAAGTGAAACGATGACCTCCACTCAGCAATAATTGGGTTAGACAATAAAAAAAAAGGACTGTAGGGCTGCTTTTGTAGATGGGCACTGTGTTACAGGCGTGAATTCTTGCCTATTTGTAAAACTACGAACATTCAAATATTAAATATTGTTATCCCCGCTTATGAGTAAAGAAAGATATAGAGATGTAGAGAAAGATAAAGAGACGAAAGCAATAAACATCAATTGTTTTAAAATCCAGTTGTCTTAATGTTCGTATCATTTCTGCTATTCATCCTTCTCATCTTTATTTTTCTTTCTGTTTATTTATTTTATGGAGAATACATTCAATTGTCAGTCCTAACCGTGACAGTATGTTCAGATAAAAGCCATTTTTGCCTCATCTTTCTCATACCGTACAGCAAGTACTAGTTGGCTGAGAAAGACGTTTTATTGCTAGGGCAGTTGGCAGTGTTTGTGTACCTTTTACCCACCCACCTGTGGATGTAGTAATTGGAGGCGACTGACGGCTAGTTGTCAGCACCACGTGTACTCTCTACCTACCTTCCCTCCTACGGACGAGACCATTGTTTTAATAAAAAGGCCCACCAGAACCTCAGCCTTTAAGCTACATTAAGAAAACTGTTTTTGAAATCAGCATATTGGGCACATCCCTGCATCCATTTTAGGCCATCTGTTAAACTTATTATAATTTGTCCCAGATTTAAAGTGGTGTATTGTTTAAATATTGCTTAGAGAAAGAGAAAAACATGCATGAGTCATGTTTGTAAGGCTTAGCTCCTCATATTACCTGATGCTGATTTATACTGTTTGCTCTTGATGGCTTGTGTAAGCCAATGCTGCTGAACATCAAAATAATTTTAGATATTATTTCATTACAGTCTTTTTTTAGGCAAGGAATTTAGTTTCACTAATGTGGCATCCCTTCTAACAAGTTGGCGGCTGCTTTTGCTTTTAACCAGTGTGCACAGGCAAGTCTTTGCACCTGATTAGCCATGAACATGTTCTGGCTCTCTGGTAGGTTGTCTGCAGCAATGATGAGAATAAGCCTGTCTTGAATCCTCCCTAAGATCTTGGATTCAAAACAATGACAGTTATACAGCAAGCCTATATAAGAAAAACATAGCAAGTACAATTCCGAGATATTTCACTATACTTATTATATTACAATGACAATCAGTAAAAATCAAAAGCACATCACTGACAGCTTATGAACATTTTTTTTTTTATACTGAAAATCAGGTACTGCCACTTATATTTATTTCGCTGAACACTCTTAGTATGATGGGCCACGATCATGGCTTTGCTGGACAGCACAGGGTAGGTGATTTTCATTACTTTTATTGCAAAGTTCAAATTTTCTCCTTTCCAAAGATGTATAGGTTTCTTGGTCTAATGTTTATTTCAGAGCAGCAATAATGAAAAACAAACTTCACCCACTGTCGTCTTTGCAGTCTTCAGTTATAAGCCAGTTATTGAAATGTTATATTTTTATGTTGTAATAAGAGGGTTAATTAACATACGCTAAATACTACTTAAACTTTCTTAAATTACTTACAACTATTCTGGCAAGACTTGCAGAACCAAAATTCTTCTTTGGGTTGTCTGCATAAGCCAGCACACTGAAAGTGATACCAGCAAAGGCAGGAATCACATCCTACAGACTGCTCTTTCAGTTCTCTCTCACAGCATTTGCAAAGCCATGGCTCCTCTTTCTTAATCTCTACTAGAGCATTTATCAGTTTCCAAGCATCAGTAGTGAAGAAATGCTGAACCAAACTAAGGTTCACATTGTCATCTAAACAAGAATGTGGAATATCCTCTAGGGTCAAATGAATGTCATCTTCATTGATGATGTAGTCTTCGTCAATAGCTTTCTTGGTGATAGACATACTTACAAGCCAAGACAACAAGACTGTGAACAAAGACAAAAGAAAAATATCTTGATGTAAACGCAAACGGAAAAATAATTCCCCACACCAAAAGTGTATGTTATTTCTATCTAAAGTAATTTAATAATAACTATGACATAGGAGCAGTGACATAAGCAAGATGTTATGGAGGTTATTTACTTCCTGTAAGTTTATGTTTGGATGACAGTGTGCATAATTCTTAGTGAATATCTACACATTTAGTCAATATCTACATACTTTTCTTTAGCAAAAGACTTTTTTTAGATGTTCCCTTAAATCTTAAAAAAAACACCACCACCAACCCCCAAAAGTCTTAATTCTGAAAAATGAAAATGTTACATTACCCTTTTGTTTCTCATAATTTTTAAGTTTCACAAATGCCTTCGGCTTGCTGTTCTGGCTCCTTGGTTGCACAGTGCCTGTTTGAATGGACGGGTTCATCCCACATGAAGCTGTTACAGAAAACCAAGTCAACAAACAAGCAATTTATCTATTGTTTGTTAATAAAATGTCATTGTGAAATGCCTGGAGGTTTTCACATTATATGTTTGGTGTACGTTTCATGTGTTTTGAAGGTGGATGGGCGCTGAATACTATTGAACAGGCATGTTTCATGTTCTACTGTTCAAAATCTTTAATTAAAAAAATGTTTTTATGATCTGGATAGACCAAATAAAATAGGTCTTGGGATTTTCTTTAACCACTATAGGGTGTTGGACCACATTTGTGGCTTAGCCGGGTAGTACAGGCAAGGTGATTTTAATTATTTTTTATTGCAAAGTTCAATTTTTGTCTTTTGCAAAAATGTATATGTTTCTTGCTTTAATGTTTGCAAATGCTGTGAGAGAGAACTGAAAGAGCAGTCTTTAGGATGTGATTCCTGCCTTTGCTGGTATCACTTTGGGAGCAGCAATAATAAAAAACAAACTTCATCTACTATCGTCTTTACAATCTTCAGGGAAAAGCCAGTCATTGAAATTTTACAATTTTTAGCTGTCCTAAGAGGGTTAATACATATAACAAAATATAAAAGTGTGAGGGGGCCTGGAGGGTTCCAAGTTTCAAGAGTACACCTCACACTTATATATTTTAAGTAATATGTATTAAAGAAAATTCTGGGACCCAAGGAAAAAATAGATTTTACCCTTTTTAGAACACTTCAAATAAAAATGTGTTTCAAAAGTTTTATTATTTTAAATTTTTCTTGTCTTTTTGCATTTTGTTATCGACTTTTTGATTTCACTTTGTAACGCTTTTCCCTTCTTATAGGCCGAATTAGGGGAATATCCTATAGTTTACTAGTCCTAGAGCAGCAGTTACCTATCACCCCTAATTTTGCCTACAAGTTTTCATACAAAATCAAAATTTAAAAAAATATTTACGACTTGTGTACTGTTGGAAATGATTTAATATTGCATTGTCACTGGAAATGAGTAAATGGTAAAAATTTCAGACATCTAGGATGATGGTAAGTGGGTGAAAATCGATTACAAAATTCCCAGACAAATGTGAACTAAATAAAAGTGTGTAAAAAGCAACTGTTTTGTTGTTGTTGAAGAATGTGTACTTATTCCCAGTGAGTTTAGTATTTGTTAAAAAAAAAACCAAGCATCTTCCTGCAGCTGATTAAAAAAATGCTTCTAAAACAATGATTTATTAGCAGCAGAATGGGGAGCTGTGTGTGTGAGCGTGTGTGTGTAATGTCACAATTCGTCAATGTTAAACGACAAAACAGGTATCTCTGTCCTAGTTAATCCTCTTGGCTTATAAACTATTAACTTTATTATTTACTATGATTGGTATAGAAAGCTGATATATAATTGCAACTATACCACCACTGCTAGCACAATTAAACTAGACATCGAAGAGCTAGTAGTTAAAAGCAAAAATGTCACTTCCTACCTTCTCGTTTCTGAAGTTCTTGAGCTTTAACAGATGCATTTATGGTGACACTATAGTTCTCTGATTCTTTAGGCTCCTTCTTAGAATGCTTCAGAATGTTCGGCACTGTAACCCAAGAAAACTCTGCAAGTACACCCTTTAAGTTATGCAGAAAGGCACACATTCACTTCTTTGGTAGTAAAATTTCTTTCTTCGAGTACTTACCAGATGACATGACTATATGGAGATATCACCCTCTAGCTACCCCAAATCCAGCTGAGCAAACTTGCTGGGCAAGAAACACGTGCCTCACACAGCACTAGAACCCTGCTCATCCCACACCCCTACTTGCCCCACTAGTGAGCACTCTTCTCCAGTTTTCACCTGGACTGAGTCTGATCCCACCGCAGGGAGGCGGGAGGGAGGTAGCTGTCATGTCATCTGGTAAGTACTCGAAGAAAGAAATTTTACTACCAAAAATGGTATTTCTTCTTCGTACTGTACCAGACGACATGAATATATGGAGACTAAATAAAAGGTGGAGAAAGTATACCCTTCCCAACCAGTTCCTGAGAACTCAAAACAAAATTTTTTATGTACCCCAAATCCAGCCGGGCCGTAAGCTGGGAGGCCACCAGAAGCGTCAGCTCAGGTCTTCTCGTACACGGCCAAGCAGGCCAAACCACCTGCAACGTGCTCAACCACCGAGAAGTTACAGATAGCGTGTAAGGAGTTTGCATGAGAAGCTAAGTCTCTAAGGTAGAATCTACCAAAGGTAGACTCGGACCTCCATCCAATTGCTTTGATAATATCAGATAACACTATGTTTCTGGAGAAGGCTAGGCTTCCTGCTACTGCTCTAACCTCATCAGCCCTAGCCGGGAACATAGAGGCTGAAAGGGCTACATAGGCTGCTTTAATAACCCCTTTTATCCAGGCTGCTACTGTCTGGGCTGAAATATCTGATTTGCCCTGCCTCAACAGTAAAAACAATGTGGAACGATCTTTCCTGAAAGGTGCAGATCTCTTAATATAGATCCTTAGCACTCTAACTGGGTCCTGGAGTCTAGCCACGTACCTATCTTCTTTTCTAGGGAAAGGCTGAATGACAACCTCCTGTGGTCCCTGGGTAGGTAGCCTGTTCTTAGCCAAGAAACCTGGGTGGGTAAGCAGGGACACCAATCCATCCCCTCTAAACTGTAAACAAGAAGGGTCTACAGAAAAGGCGTGAATCTCCGACACCCAGGCTGCCTAGCGCATAGGGACCAAAAATACAGGTCTTCCAACTAACCAACCTGAAGGATGCCCTAGACAAAGGTTCAAAGACCTCGAAATTCAAAAACATCAGGACACAACCCAGGTTCCATGTGGGAAAAACAGTGCGGGTCACTGGTCTGGTTAATGAGAGGTTAGCCAGCAAGGCAGAAATGTCTCTGTTCGACCCCACATCCCACAGGCCTAGATGTCTGAAAGAGTCAGACAGCATAGCTCTATAGCCCTTGATGGTGATGGGTCTGAGATCTAGACTGAAACAGCCAGAGGAAATCTGCGACCCTCACCGGAGACATATTAGTCAGCTTGAGTTATTGGTCTCTCCTCCACCTCTAAAAAACTGTCCACTTACCCTCATAAACCTTTATAATGGAAGGCCTTCGAGCAGCGGTGATGCGCATCACTGCCTCATTAGAGAAGTCTCTGCCTCGGATGGCTTCCCTGATAACACTCAGGCGTGAAGGTTCAGGGCAACTGGCGCCGGGTGAAAGACCTGTGAGAGAGGCTGTTTCGGTAACTTCTGGAGAACCGGAAGTTTCCTCTGTATGACCGTGGACAGATCGGCCAACTCTGAACTCCAGGATCTGCACCAGTTCAGGTGTGCCACCAGAAGAACCCTGACATTGCCCCCCCCCCCCCAGGATCTTTGCCAACACCCTGGGAAGAAGAACTGACTGAGGAAAGGCATAAGCCAGGAGACTATCCCAATCCAGTGACAAGGCCCCCACTGCCCAGGCCCAAGGATCTAGCACTGGAGACACTGTCATGAGATAACTCTAGTGGGTAGGTAACAATCGGCCCACTTAGTGTCTAAGGCAGCTTGTTGACAATCCTGAGGCCCTTTGGCAAGGAAGAAGGGGGCGTATTTGTTTTTAAGAAGATGGTGTAAGTGGAGCGTGGAGCAGACGGCTCTATGTGATTTCAGCGGTCATGTGCGACCGACGGCTGGCTAAACGTCAACAAAGTCTAGGGAGAGAGAGAGACCTAGAGGGCACGCACCTGCTCGCCAGATGACGTAATTAGACAGGGGAAGGGGCTTAACCACCTGACCGCAACCACCTGTAGGCATGGCCAATGGTCAGAGAGACAGATTTCCTCTTGTAGTATTTGGCTATACTTGTTGCTGATTGGATGATGAGTGACCAATGGCAAGAATGGCAAATTGGACGGAGCAACGGGTCAGCAGCCGAAGTGACCAGCTTCCTAACGCCAGCTACACTTCTGCCTTGAGACCGAGTCTTAGCCACGAGGGCAAGACTCGGGAGGAAAGAAGTTGGGTTAGAGAACCTTGAGAGAAGGAGGCGAGTCAGTGATGATGGACTGTCAGGACTGCCTGCTGTCGTCGTGGAAGGTAAAGGGCTACGTGACTGTGGGCTCGCTCTACCGGTGTGAGAGGTAGACATCCAACGTTAAGGCCGCTAGAAGTCGTCGGTTCTCGAGAACTGAGACCGTCTGTTGGTGGTGTTCGTTCAGCGGCTGTACGTGGCATTACAGTCATCAAAGAAACCACGTGTGTACCCAGAAGTGGGCAAAAATCGAATCTGTGTCGCCGGGAGAGCAGTCGTCTCTCTCTGACGTGGTTGGCAGTTCGAGGGAAGGAAGACGACAGACCATCAGACAATAGCTCGAGGGAATCGTCAGTGTGTCGTGACAGTCAGCAGAAGTATTGGACTCACAACAAACCAGCTGTAACAGAGCTAAGTTGGTGTGCTTGCGAGTGTGAATGGTAGTTATAGAGAGAGGCAACAGCACTGTAACATCAGAAGTACGCTTTAGCACGGATAATATTGGGACCCCCCTAGACGAGTCCATTTGATTGTTCATTGTTTGAAATGTTTTTTGTAATGAATAAATCTTTTCTTATTGTTATATGTTAAAATCACAAGTCGTTGAGTATTGTGTTCGGGGAAGAGCAGGGGTGGGGGCTCGTGAGCCAAGTTGTGAAACTAAATGATTGACGTGTGATTATCGTGTGTGTTTTCCCCTGCAGTTTATGTTGACGTGGGCGGCTAGTGTTGACGTAACTAGTGCCCACGTGCCCGTTCCCCGGGGCCAGTATTCACGTTCTGGTTGTGAGACCAGGGATACTGTCACAGACACAAATGTCAGCAGCTTGTTGTTCCATCTGGTAGCGAACAGGTCCACCATGGGCCAAAAAGAGGTTTGACACATCTGAAAACTGGCCGGATACAGAGACCATTCTGAGTGAAGTACCTGACCCTTCCTACTCAGTGCGCCTGCTATCACATTGAGTCTCCCCGGAATGTGACGGGCCCTCAACGAAACCTTCGGTCTAGGCACCACCATAGCAATCTCCAGACTAGCAGGCACAGCTCGGGTGGCAGCGTGCCCCTTTGATACGGTAAGTAAGAGACTGCTGCTGACTTGTCGGACAGAACCATGACAACTCTACCTAGTAAGGCACTCTGCCAGGCCTGTAGTACTCTCCAAACTGCCAGCACCTCTTGTACATTAATGTGTAGCATCTGTTCTTCCACCATTCACAATCCCTGCCGCAGATAGGCCCCCCCAACCCTCATGAATGGTGTCTGTACATAAGAAAAACTTCAGGGAAGGGTCTCTGAGGGGAACCCCCTTGTCTAGCCAGCTGTTGTCTGTCCACGATGATAGGTGACGCTTGACCTCTCTTCCCACTGGGATCTGATCTTCTAGTCCAGTGGTTCTCAAAGTGTGGTCCGCAGGCATAAGTCAGGTGGTCCGCAGGCATAAGTCAGGTGGTACTCGGCTGACAGTCGTCATATGTCAACAAAGCGATGTTTAAATCGCCAGATAGGCTTGTAGAAAACTTCAGGTAAGTTTGTGTTGGACCCCCAACCGTCAGCTGGTCAAGTTACCACCCCACCAGATAATAGCCTGTAAGGATGGTCAAGGCAGGCGGCTATGAATCGTGAACGGTGACGCGTGACACGCCCACCTGAACAGGACGGCTCTGTTGAAGATTTTTAGTATGTGCCAGCTTCCCTGAATCGGTCAAACATGAAAGGGGACCAGGCAGCCAAAGACAACTTCCCCTCAGTAAGAAAGGCTGACCACTTTCCGAATCTGCGTGCTGGCGAGAAGACGTACGTCTCTCCGAGTATTATTTCAAAGCATTTTCAAGCTGAAGGGTTATTATGGATCGCTGGCTGAAATCAGGGACCTTAAAACGTAAATCCCGTGATGCTGGTGACTGTGAAAGTGCAAACAAGATGCAGAAGGGAGGAAAGATGCAACGGATTTGTTTGTTTGTTAGTGTTTAACGCCGTGCCAGCAACTAAAGCTATATCACGGCGATGAAAGACAAATTTATGACATAAGTTCTAGGAATCAGAGAGATCTTCAAAAGATATAACAGTGCCATTCCAATAAAAACAACACAAACAAGAGAATTTTTAAAAGAGTGGTTCTAGTATAAAAGTGGTTGTTGTGGCCAAAATGCCGTCAACAAACCAAAACCATAAGCCAAAACTAACAGGAATTTAAAACTTAAATTTTATGAAAGAGTCCAATCCCTCTTAAAAATGCAAAAATTGCTGCCGATGGGACGGACCTAAACAGACACAGAAACTGCTGTGAAAAAACGCTGACGGGTACTCTGGAGCTCAGGGCAAGTAATTAATACATGTTTAACATTTAAAACTTCTGTACACCACGGGCAAACAGGTGGTGGTTCACCTCGTAAGAGATACGATTGCGTGACATAGGTGTGTCCTAACTTCAGTCTAGTTAAGATCACCTCCTCCCGTCGCACAGGGCGGCACGGAGGCAGGCGGTCAGAAAGATTGGGAAGGGTGGCGTGTAGCTTGTTTTGGCACAGAGTGTCCCAGTGGCGTTGCCACAGGGACTGAACATAGGCTGTGAAGAGAGATTTGCAGTCAGATGATACAAGCGATTTCAACTGACTAGACAACTGGCAAGCAGCCCTGGCAGCCTTGTCTGCTTGGACGTTGCCAGCAATACCAGCGTGGCCAGGTGCCCAAACGAAAACAATATCTTTGTTTCGGCGAATGAGTGTTCCATGGATTTTGTGGATTTGTACCAAGAGAGGGTGGTCAAAACAACTGGAAAGAAGAGCTTGGAGGGCAGAAAGGGAGTCTGAGATGATCAAAAAGTTGTGCTCCGAAGAGCGGTGAACATGTTGCAAGGCTAGCAAGATGGCATGAAGTTCCGCTGTGAAGATAAAGCAGCCATCCGCAAGTCGGGCTGAAACGGCCCATTGCGGCTGGCAGGATGGAACTGCTGCCGCAGCAACAGGGCCACCGTTTGGAACTTTGGAACCATCTGTAAAGATACAGCAGAATCCAGGATAGTCAGAAAGAAGTTCCTGAAAGCGTTGAAGAAAGATGAGGTCACTAGTGTCTCCTTTTTTAAAGGCTGTAAGATCAAGACGGATCTCTGGAACAGGAAGAGCCCAAGGAGGAGTTGGCAGTAGAGGGAGAGGCTCTACCTGCTGGATATCTACTCCGGCAGCTTGCAGATGAGGTGCCACACGGAGTGATAATGGTTTTTGTTCCTTGGTACGAATAGCATACAGGGCAGCACGCTGTGGTCCAAAGACGGCAGGGTAAGCAGGGTTTTCAGGATGAGACTTCAAACGACAGACATAGGAGAGCATGAGTTTCAGACGGCGAAGGGACAGTGGAGGCTCACCAGCTTCTGCGTACAAACTATGTACAGGAGTGGTGCGAAAGGCACCCAAACAGATGCGGAGCCCTTGATGGTGAATAGGATCAAGAATTTTGAGATAGGACTCTCGAGCAGAGCCATATATGATGGATCCATAGTCTAACTTGGAGCGGACCAGGGCACGATACAGGCGAAGCAGGACCGTGCGGTCCACCCCCCAGCTGACATGGCCAACTACTCGAAGAACATCCAAGGCTTTCTGACATGAAAGGCGTAGAGATCTGATGTGAGGTAGAAAGGATAGTTTACGGTCAAAGATGACCCCAAGAAATTTTACTTCCTGAACTACTTTGAGTACCGTGCCGTTGACAGAAATACAAGGGTCTGGAAATATGCCTCGTAGTTTACAAAAGTGGATGCATACTGACTTTGTGGGAGAAAATTTGAAGCCATTTTCTGTCACCCACTTCTGCACACTGTTTACGCACAGCTGAAGCCGGCGTTCGAGGCATGGCAGCAAACGGCCTCGGATGCAGAGAGCAAAGTCATCTACATACAACGAGGCCTCCAAACCTGGAGAGACAGATTTTAGGATAGCATCTATTTTAATGTTGAAGAGAGTTGGTGAAAGGATGCTGCCCTGTGGGACCCCCATTTCCTGTTCCTGAGGAGCAGATAGAATAGAGCCTACACGAACTTGAAAAAGTCGGTGAGATAGAAAGTTTTCAATGAAGATAGGCATACGACCCCGGAAGCCAAGGGCGTGAAGGTCCAACAGAATACCTTGCTTCCAGGTTGTGTCATACGCCTTTTCCAAATCAAAAAAGACCCCTAACACATGTTCTTTGCTGACAAATGCATCTCTAAGGAAAGTTTCAAAACGGACCAGATGGTCCGTGGTACTGTGGTGTTTTCTGAAGCCACACTGCAGGTTGGAGAGGAGGTCATGAGACTCAAGATGCCACGTGAGCTGGGCATTCACCATGCGTTCTAAAGTTTTGCACAGACAACTAGTAAGGGCGATAGGACGGTAAGAGTTGGGATCATAGGGATCCTTACCAGGTTTTGGGATGGGCACCACAACTGCCTCACTCCACGAGGGAGGGAAATAGCCAGACACCCAGATAAAGTTAAAAATATCTAGGAGGAGGCGGAGAGAGACCTGTGGAAGATGAGTCAGCAGCTGATATGAAATGTTGTCTGGGCCAGGTGCAGAGTCGTTGCACTTCTGGAGGGCCTGCTGCAATTCTTCAAGAGAGAAAGGTAGGTTGTACTGTTCAGAGTTGTTAGAAGAGAAGTCACAGCTAGAAGATTCCTGAACAGACTTCAGGTGCTGAAATTCTGGAGAGTAGTGGGAAGAAGAGTTTTGTGCAATGGTGGATGCCAATGAGTTTGCAACATCCTGTGCCTCTGTGAGGATGGAGTCTCCAACCCGCAGGTGGCCTACTGAGCCCGCCTGAAACTTTCCCTTAATCTTTCTTATGGCCGCCCACACCGCCTGGGAGGTGGTGCGGGAAGATAACGAGGACACAAACCTCTGCCACGCAAGCTTTCTACTCTGTTTAAAAATGTATCGAGCTCATGCTCGGCTGCGTTTAAAATTTAGTACATTTTCTGGAGTGGGATGGCGAAAGGCAAGGCGCTGAGCCTTCTTTCGGTCGTGTTGAGCCATACGACACTTCTCTGTAAACCAAGGGACACGTAGATGTTGATTCCGTGTCCCTTTTTTCGGTATTGTTGTCGAAGCAACCTCGGTTAATATAGTTGTAAAAATTCTAACAGGGTGCTCTTTATCATTATTGTACTTTTCTAGGTTGATATCTGAAGTAGAAGAAAGGCGGGTGGAGCAGAGGGCTTGAAAAGCAGGCCAGTCTGCCTTAGTCAGGTTCCACCCACCATTAGAAAAATTTTTGTCCCGCTCCAGAGTACTTAAAAATTTTAAAATTATAGGAAAGTGATCGCTGCCGCACAGGTCGTCGTGTACAGCCCAGTTAAAATCTAGTAACAGTGCTGGGCTGACCACTGATAGATCTACTGCTGACACTGTGCTACAGTATGGACGGCAAAAGGTGTTGGAGCCATCGTTCAAAAGGCAGAGATCACTTTCCATAAAAAGTGATCCCAACAACTCTCCCCTAGGGTCACTCGAAGTTCCACCCCAAAGGGGTCCCCCAAAAGAAGGACGGGAGAAGGAAGTTGGGTCAGAAGACCCTCAAGGTCTTGTCGGGAGACCCGAGCAGAGGGAGGAAGATAGATACTGCAGATAGTGATAGTTTTGCCCAAGGTAACCTGGGCAGCAACTGCTTGAAGAGGAGTGGAAAGTGGTATCTGGCTAAACAAGAGGTGGGAACGGAGAAGAAGAGCAGTCCCACCTGAAGGGACGTCAGTCTGTGAGTCCTGATGCAAAACGTGAAAGCCTTTAAAAGAAAAGGTGGTAGAAGGTAGGAGAAGAGTCTCCTGAAGAGCTATAACATCAAGAGAGAAGCTAGATGCTAGGCATCGAAGTTCTTCAAAGTTTGCTCGGATCCCTCGACAGTTCCATTGAAGGATTGTAGACATGCTATCTGTGAGGGAAAGAGGCTGAACGCCTCACAGTAGCGGAGGTAGAAGAGGGGAAAGGTGAAGAAGGCAGGGGACGGCGGGATGGAGAAGGCAACGCGAAACGCCGCTCATCTATATCCATCCCCTGCTCGCCAAGAGTGGCAAAACGATTTGAAACAGGGACTGCTGTTGCTGCTGTAGTGGCCCCAGATGTGCTGTGGTGTGTAGTGGGTTTTTCAGGTGATTTAGGTTTTGATTGTGCGTCTTTCTTGTCTGTCTGTTGTGTAGTGCTTTTTCCTTTTGGTGATTTTGTGTTGCGTGCTTGTGGGCGTGTAGTTTGTCTGACTGGTGAAGGTTGTTTGGCCTGTGGTGTTTGTGCTTGTGTGGTCTGAGGTGTTTGTGTTGTTTGTGATGACTGGGTGCCACCACTGCATGCAGGAGGAGGAGGAGGGGGCATAACATGTCTGACTGGGACAGGGCCCTCAGAAAAGACCCATGTCATGTCTGTCTGGATACCGATAGAATTTGATGGTCGTTTACCCACGACTGCAGAGTAGGAAGTGGAGCCTACAGTGGAAGAGGGGCCACCCACAACGCGACGGCGAGCATCGGCGTATGAAACGCCAGATTCCGCGTGTACGTGCTGAATGGCTGCCTCTTCCTTCCACTTTGGGCAGTCTTTGGAAGAAGCCGTGTGGGCACCATCACAGTTGCAGCATTTGGCGCTTGAAGTGCAATCATCTGCAGCATGGCCAGTCCCACCGCAACGAAAGCAGCGGGCTTGGGACTTGCAAAAGCTTGCCCCATGACCATAACGCTGGCAGTTGAAGCAGCGCAACGGAGAAGGTATGAAAAGAGAGACTTTTACCCTCAAGTACCCAACATCAATGGAGTCGGGTATTTTAGGACGGCAGAAAGTGAGAAATAGAGTGTTAGTTGGTATAGATTTTCCATCCTTCCTTAGGGTGACCCTCTGTACTGCTGTGACCCCCTGGTATGCCAGTTCGGACCTGATATCAGGTTCCGACATCCCAGCCAGGTCAGGACAACGAATGACCCCTTTGGAAGAGTTGAGGGATCGATGCACAGTTACCTTAATAGGACGGTCGATGAACTGTTTTCCGTCCCATCGGCGCAGGGCCTCACTTGCCTTTTGGTTTGCGCACTGTACTAGAAGCTGTCCAGAGCGCAAACGTTTGATGGAGGAGAAATCTGCAGATATGTTTTTGAAGCCCTTTGAAATCGCAAAAGGCGAAAGGGATGAGAGCGGCCGGGCCGGCTCTGCACCCTCAACCAGAAGAAAACGGGGCCAGGCCCCTTCAATGTTCACTCTTACATTCTCTCGAACCTATTCCTCACTGTCCGAAGACTCATTCTCACGTACGCGTTTCCCCAGATTTGATTTTTTTTTTGCCATAATGAATTGCATTTTTTTCATTCCTTATGCTCCCCACCCACCACGGAGTCCAACAAGGGGATGCGACCGAGCGGTACCACTTAGGGCATTTCCAGCAGGGTCGCACCAGGGATACATAAGGAATATACTCTGGCCTACAGAGTGTGTAGACCAGATTGACCCCGGCCGCAGCCTTCTAGCCAAGCTAGGGCAATGCACGACCAGCCGCTTGATTGGTGTGGGCCACACCAACCTCCTGTCTAGGAGAAGTCCGGGCCAAAGAGGTGTGTTGGTATAGTGGGCCGCAGCCCATCAGGGACCTCAACCTCCAGGATCCCATCCTCCCCCGACACGGGTCGCCCTGCATGGCAAACGCAGGGGGCCTAAAGGAGGCCACAGAGAAAGGAGCAGCATTAAAAGAGAGGCATGATTGGAGAAGACGGAAAGGCCAGTGTAGGCAGGATAGAGAAGACAAAACTGCAGTGTGATAGAGAGATGTCTGTTTAGAAAAGGAATAAAGGTGAAAGGGCCAATGACGGAGAAAGGAGGAAATCCTAAGGGAAAGGGGTGGGCCAGCTTGGTCACCCAGCCAGAGAGAGAGGCTGGGTGTTCACCCCCGGCACGAGAAGCCGGGCCCACGGGGGCAAAGATGCAACGGAGGTCATTTGTGATCCAAATCAACCACTCTGTTCATCTGATAGGCTTACGGGCTCCAAAGCAGAAGGGATTTGCCAGGAAGTGGAAGACACACCTGACGTGATATTTTCATCTACTTCTGCTCAAGATAATAGCGACAAAGAAAGTGTCAAACAAGGTGTGAAGAACAGTAGTGGTACACACAAACAGTGGCGTCATTCCAGCGCAGAAAAAAAAACAAAAACAAAAACAAGTTAAAAGAAAATATAACACTGATTATTTGAGCATGGGATTTTTTTGGACGGGTGATAAAGAAGTCCCTAACCCGCAATGTGTTTTATGCTGTGAAATTTTGGCCAATGGAGCTATGAAACCCTCCAAACTGAAGCGTCATTTTGAATCCAAGCACTGCCAATATGTTGATAAGCCTCTGGAGTTTTTCGAGAATAAATGCAAGGAGCTGCAACAAAATAAGGGAATGTTGCACCTTTTTGCTTCTGGCGATGAAAACGCTAAGGCTACAGAGGCATCCTACAGAGTTTCGCTACTGATCGCAAGGACCGGAAAAGACCACACTGTTGCAGAGAACTTGATCAAACCTGCTGCTAAACTCTTTCAAACGATACCGTGAAACGTCGAATAAGTGCCATGGCTGACAGTGTGGAATATCAGCTGTTATCACGACTGCGTCAGTCAGTACTTGGGGTTTCAGCTTGATGAGTCTACTGACATAGTGAACAAAGCAAACCTTTTGGCATGTGTCAGGTATGAATATTTAGGCACTGTTCATGATGACTTTCTCTTCTGCAAGTCTGTATCGACCAATACAACTGGAGAGGACATTTTCAAGATACTGAACAATTATATTCTGAATAACAAAGTTGATTGGACTCGATGTGTTGGTGTTAGCACTGATGGTGCTGCGTCAATGACGGGAAAGATTAAAGGCCTGACCGCACGTATCAAATAAGTTGCTCCACTGGCAGTAGCAACGCACTGTTGCATTCACTGAGAACAGCTCGCGACAAAAAAAATGCCCGTTGATCTTAAAACGTAATGGAGCAATCAATAAAAATTATAAACTTCATCAAAGGGCGCCCTTTGAACGCGCGGATTTTTAAAGCTTTATGCAAAGAGATGGGAAGTGAACACACCAAGCTTCTTTTTCATACAGAAGTTCGTTGGTTGTCACTTGGAAAAGTGCTCACTCGTCTGTTTGAATTGTGCGAGGAGGTTAAAATTGTTTTGCGCGAGTGTGATCATCAAGCTTTCCACTTGTCAGATTGTATGCATGACTTTTCCTGGCTTGCTCAGTTGGCGTACCTGGCTGACATTTTTTGCAGTCTGAATGGACTTATCATAGCCCTGCAGGGTAGAGATGTCACAATCTTTACTGTTCAAGACAAAATAAAGGCTATGTGTATAAAATTGGGGCTGTGGTGTGATCGCCTCGATCGTCGAGAATTTGACTCATTCCCAACCCTCAGTGAATTTCTTCTGATGTCACCGCAGGAAATTGATGAGCAGATTGTTAGGAACTTCAAATCACACCTACAGGGTCTGCATGAGCAATTCAGAATTTATTTTCCAGAGCCTGATACAAAATCTGAATGGATCAGAAATCCATTTGTTAACATGAGTGCAGCTGAAGCGGTCAGTACCAAACTTTCTTCAAGGGATGTTGATAGTCTTGTGGAACTTGCTTCGGATGGTTCACTGAAAGTGTTGTTTGCTGAAAAATGTTTGACAGACTTTTGGCTTCATGTACGATCTGAGTACGGTGGACTTGCTGACATCGCTGTGAAGCATCTACTGCCAATTCCAACAACTTACTGCTGCGAGATTGGATTTTCGACACTTGTGGGACTAAGAACAAATAAGAGAAGCCATTTGAACGTGGAATCAGACATGAGACTGAAACTCTCCAACATTGATCCAGATATTATCCACTTAATATCTGCTCAAAAACAACTGCATTCATCGCATTGACATTTTAATTAGGCCTACAAAGAACGAGGTATGTAATTTTATGTCAACTTATTACTATAGCACTGTCACAAAAGGACATTTAGTTTTGAATTGTAATGAAACAAATGCGGAAATTTAAATTTGAAATTCACAGTGCATAGTGATTGGTGGTCCGCCGTATTTTTTACTTTAGTAAAGTGGTCCACGGTCCGAAATACTGTTCTAGTCGACCCATGGCTGGTCTCCAGTGTGCCAACAGTGCCATCTGAATGGGCCTCATACACAGCCTCCCTAACTGTAACAGGTCTGCCCCCACATTCAGCAACCCCAGAACCGGAATTAGGTCGGATTTTTCTGGGTGGATGATCCATCCCAGGTCTGTCAAAAGGGTCATCAGGTCCTTCAGGTCTGACCCAACCCTCTGCCTGTCTTGACCATGTAAAAGCTCGTCTTAACCTTCATGTGAAAGTGGTGAAGTACCGTTTCCATAATCCTGAAGAAAGCCCAAGGCACCAGACACAGGTCAAATGACATCACCACAAACTGGTACACTCTGCCCTTGAAAGTGAAACGCCGCTCTCGCTGATCTGGTGGTCTCCATGGCCAATCGAGGAGGGCAGAGGAATGTATTGAGTCTGCTGAGGTCCAGGATCAGTCTCCAGTTGCTTCCTGGCTTTGGCACTAAGAACAGGATGGAGCAGGTCTCTTCTTTCCACTTCCTGAATGGCCTTCTTCCTCAGCAGGGTCTTGAGCTCACTTTGCAGTGACCACACCTTCCGTCTGTCTGCAGGCACTGGCGTCCACATTGGACTCAGACAACAAGGCAGTCTGTCTCGAAAGGTCAGTCTCAGTCCCTCGCTGATGACTGAAAAGACCCATGGATCTGTGGTCTGAAAAGTCTCCCATTGTGACCAGTGGGTCTGCAGAATCAACCCAACTTGACAAGTGGGAATGTTGGGGTGAATAGGAGGCGAAGCTGATGAAAGGTCGTCCATAGCTCCCGACTGGTTGGAGCTCTTCCCTTTGTCCCGGCCCGTCCCTGAGCTTGGCAGTAGGGCCAATCCCGCCGATGATACCTGGCCAATTTTCTGGCTCGCCAGAGTACCCGGGGTCACTGCAGAGTCCAAGCGCGCTGCCTGGGTCATTGACAAGGTTGGGCAGGGCTTCTGGTTTCCAAACGGGACTATGCCATAGACCACTTTGTCCGTCACCTTTGCCCCGCTTACTGTTGACCGAACATCCCGGTCCCTGGACATGGCCAAGCAATTCTCGTAGCCCTTCCCCCAGGCTAGAGAGCTTATTGAGCCTGAAGGAGGTGCAGAACTGCTGATTAGCTGACCTTTTGCTTGGCCCAGACCACTCGCTGGCCTCGCCCGAAGGTCAAAATATCCTGTGCTCACTGATGAGACCGGGCGCTGACCCAGCAACCCAGAGTGTGGGTGTTGAACGACACTGTCTGGGGCTGGGCAGGGGGCCATGCTACCGCAGCCAGGAACTGGTCTCACCTGGCGCGAACTCTGCTGTGCGGCAGTGACGCAGGGGTCACGTCACCATGCCATGGTAAGTGGCGTGATCGCCATCTTCCTTCCCAGTCAGGCAGTCTTGAGCATAGTACGAGCTGGGGGCGCACTGCCCACCAACCTGTCTCTGAACCAGGTGGGGACGCAACGCTCGCTGACCCTCTTGTGTTGCCAGGTGGGGATGCACTGCCCGCTGACCTTCTTCTGGCTCGAAGAGTATGGGTTCCGATCCCCCGGGGAGGGGAAGACACGGGGGTCCCAGGTCTGGGGTGCCCCCTTTGAACACAGCATCCTGCCTGCCCACTGCTTCGTCCTCATGTACTGAGGTGCGAAAAAGCACATCCTGAGAGGACAGGCTCTAAACCTTCCCACTGGTGGACATCCTTCGGGTCGATGTGTCCGGCCGTATGAAGCCCTTCGTCTGGAATGTGCCAAACCTTCTTGGCAGGCGACATCCAAACCCCATCCCTTGGCGGACTGGAGTGAGAGCTCCCTATGGTGTGACTTTTGGAATAGAAGTTACTCTTACTTTCATCCTTGCAACCCGCCTGGTCCAGCTGCTGACCACACCCGCAGCTCTGGACTGACCTGGCGGATGATCCATTGAGGGAGACCACCGGCCAAATGAGCCTGGGATGACCTCCCTCTCCCACCCCCCTTTTGCCCACTTGCGTCAGGGACGCTGCTTAGGCTCCTGTGCTGGGTGCATCCCGGCCAGCTGTAACGGTCAACTGTTCCTCGACCTTCTTCCTGGTAACGTCCTCTGGGTACTCAGGGTGGTGGGTCTTTGCTGCATCTGCCTTTAACTGTACCCACAAACGGAAACTCCTGTGCGTGGTTATCATACCAAGCTTCTCTCCACCCACCGTACACCCAGAAAACCGGAAATGCTTGACCCAGCCAGCTTGCTTTCCAGGAGATGCATACATTCTCAAAACCCTCAGCCCAGGATCTACTCTGTCTCTGTCTGCCGCTGCACATAGTGAATGTTTAGTCATACTCTGCGCTCCCCCCTGCGGGCATCTGTCTGCCGGCAAGATTATAAAAACCATGTTAACCGCCTCCTGGAAATCTAATGGTACATAACTGTTCTCTACTTCCGACTCCTCCCAGTCCTCCAGGTCCGAGGGGCTTGACCTGAAGCTCCCCACTCTGCCCCCTTCCTCCTGTAACAACTCCAAAGGAAGGAAGGGTGTGACTCAGACTGCTCTGATGAAACACATTACCTGACGCAACCAGGGGATTTATAAGGGGATTTAAACTTTTTCAACAATTTTAAAGCAAAAGGCACGGGAAATGGAATGTTGAGCTTATATGAAACAGCCTGGCACTCTGCATGGTTTCCACTCAAAATTTTGGGCTACAAACAATCAGTTACTATCATGTCTAAAACATAGCACAAATGAGGCTGCAATATTGTCATTAAGTGATGTCACTGGAACCATCTGATGCAAGAGTTTACTTTCAGTCCCCTATGAGGGGTTGTCAAAAATGCTGGCATCTAGAATTTGGATATTATGCCATAAGATTTTGAACCAGATCACAGTGAAGAAAAGCAATGCAAATTTGAGATTATTGGTTAACCAAGGATATGGTTACAAACAATAACACAGAGCATGTTATTGGTACTACAGTATTACTGTCACACATAGATGTCCTAAAATGTTTAGTCAAAGGTCCATCACAACAAACTTGGCAAAAGAAAGCAAAAAAGCACTCGTTGTGGAGAACCTAAGAAAACCCAGCTGAAATATGGCCAAACCTTGGCTGGTTAAAATGCGCTGTAATATGAGTCAGTACAATGGGGGTGGGAGGAGGAATGGTTATCATGAGAAAGTGGAACTTTTCTTTAGAAAAATTGCAAGATTTATGAATTCATGTCCTTTTGGTGGCCTCCATCAGAACACTAGTAACTTCAAACATGTCTGCCACAATGGTGAAAAATCAATATTTACAAGTATAAAAAGTGTTTTAATACATAAACTCTTTAAACTAGATTAAGCTATATTATCTGATACAACATAAAGAATTCCACAATGAAAGATTAGCTATTACTCACTTTTGAAGAAAGCCTAAAAGAAAAAACACTGCATGTTGTTCAAAAAACAAACAAAAAATTCCAGCAACACTGACCATGGTATCTTGAGACACAGGATGTCCTATCACCTTTCTGATGTACAGTCTCGTTTGGTCTTCTGTGTTTTGAATGTGAAGAGTTTGCATCTTTCTCTACCACACCAGATCTCTTTCTGCAACTTGAAGATGACATATCAGGATCTTGTTTCACTTCATGATAGTGGGTGCACTCGTTGCTTTCCTTCCTAATCCCTTCCACTTTAAGATCATGTGTCCCTTGAGGATGTGCACTGTCCATGTCTGTCAATGCATATTTTGCAGGTGTAGAAAGTAAAGAGCACGTTGGGTCCTTAGAATGTTTATGTAGATCATGTTGGTGCACATGCTTGAAAAACTGTTTTCTATTTGTAAAGGTAAGCGGGCAACTGTGACAACAATACCTGATTTCTTTTGATGGAGATGTTAAGTTTTCACTGCTACTGGCTGTTTGAGCAGATGACACACTATCGGCTTGGCTGGATTCTGATTTTGATCTTAATCGTGTGAGTGGTAACTGACTGAGTGAGATGGAAAGGGTTGTTGTGGGTGATCCTCTTTGCACTCCCATATTTTGTTCCAGTACTGTTTTGCATAAATGAGACATCTTAGGGGCCACATTGTCACTGTGCTGTTCAACTTTTTTAACTTCAATTTCTTGAACTTTCAGTTCCTGCTTTTCATAGGAACAGCATGATGTAGAACATAACTCACCACTCTTTTGATTTCTGTTAACCACCATTTCTTGATCCTTTGTCTTCTCCTTCTGCTTGGAGGAAGAAGTTCGCTTAGGACTAGGAGTAAACATGTCACTCTTCTGGTGAAATTTTTTACCTTCTATTTCTTGGTCTTCTCTCTCACACTTTTTGTTGGCAGGAGTCAACTTAGGTCTAGAAGTGAAAATATCCCTCTTTCTCTGAAATTCTTTTTCTATTATATCTTCTGTCTTCCGTTTTTTGATGGGAGGACTAAGCATGCCACTCTTTTGGTGAGATATGTTCTTTGCCTTCTGCTTTTTGGTGGGAGAACTTAATTTAGAAGTAAGAGTTAACATGTCACTCTTTTGCTGAAATTCTTTATTTGCCGTTTTTTGGTCTTCTGTCTTCTGCTTTTCATGGGAAGGAGTTAACATTGGACTAGTACTAAGCATATCAGTCTTTTGGTAAGATTTTTTTTCTGCCTTCTGCTTTCTGCTGGGATGAGTCACTTTAGGACCAGAAGCAAGCTTGTCACCCTTCTGCTGAATTTCACCTGCAAATTCTTGGTTGTTTGTCCACTGCTTTTTGCTTGAAGACAATGACTTAGAAGACAACTTGCTGCTCTTCTGAATATCCCTATGAGCCGCCTTCAATTCATGCTCTATCATAGGACATTGTGTTGCCATTATTGTGTTTTTGATGCAATTTTCTAACTGATGTGAACCCTCTTTTATCCAGACAGCTTCAAACACAGATGTTTCACAATCAACAATGTTGTCTAACTCATTCACAGAATCAGCAGGTTCACTTTCTCTTGTTTCTAACAGTTTTTCTGCTACCTTAGGCACTGCACCTGATGCATTTAAACATCCCTCCTGCTTCTCGCTAATAATTAATGAGTCATTCTCTGCACCAGTAAGCACAGAATCATTTTTACAATAATTTGATGCCCTCTCCAGACAAAGAAGGACCCTTTTGACAGCATACTTTCGCTTGCCCTCTGCATGGTGTTTTTCTACATGCTTCAGAATGCGTTCAATGCTGGTGTCTGCAGCCTCACAATAAACACAATGCACCATCTGTACCAAATTGTATTTGACATGTGCTACCAGGTGACTGAGAGATGTAAAAGTCACGTGACAGCTCCAGCAAGTAGGATGAGGAAGATCGTGGTGAGTAAGAACTATATGTCCTAGGAACTCTTCAGGTGAGGTACAACTATATCTGCAACTTGTCTGTATGCAATGTATCATGTCTCTGCTCTGGTCCAAGTGCTTCTGAAGATGGTCCACAGCCTGTTTGTTGCTCTCTTCTATCTTCCCACAATGTACACAAGTAAATCTTTTATTCATTGCGTGTTTTTTTTGCAAATGCATTTCAAAGATAGCAGCAAACTGCGTACTGAAATTGCACTCTCCCAACATGTAACCACACACGTAAAATCCTTCAGATGACAGCTCATAAAGAGGGTTGAAGTCTGGTGTGACAGTCTTCACCTCGCTGATAGAAAATCCCAAGTTATCATTATCAGAAAATGAACTATGAAGTTGGCTGTTTGGCAATGAATCTTCCCACAAATGTGATGTTCCAGCTGTTGCTGAGGGTGTTACAAAGTCCCCAGCATCACAGGTTGATACAAGGTCTTTACTACTGCCACCTCCTGGCTGAAGAATGGAAGCCTGCACATTTATGGAAAAGCTTGCATCAATCATTTGACTGTATACCGGTTCTAAATGCTGGGCTACATGGTCAGAGCAGTTACCTGCAAGTTGCTTTTCCTGTTCAGCTATGCAAGTGTTTGGATCAGAATCAATTTGAGGCACAGCAGAAGGTGGCTGCTTTTGTATGTTTTCTGTTTCAGAACGGACATTTCTACACCGAGGAGAGTTGTCATGGTTAGCATCATATGGTCCTGAAGTGTGGTCAATACTTGTGAGACAAGACTCAGATTTTGAACCTTCTTGTTCCACTAAGCCAGTTTCCTTCCTAAAAAAAACTTCCAAAACTGCAGAAGGCATTCCTTGTAAACTTTCTGATTCAGAATTAATTTTTACATGTGAGTCTTTAGAAGAAGCGGTGTGACTGTCACTCGATAATGGAAGTGGAACAGACTTGACTGACTCTGCACTTAGTATTTCTACATCATCGTCGTTGTCATCATCCAACACAATGACACCAGCTGGACTCTGCTTCCAGAAAGAACCATTCGTGTTGTGAAAATTACAACATGGGTTGCCTCTAATAGTTCTGTTAAGCCAGATTATGTCATCATCACCTTCAACAGCAATGTTTGCTGCACCCTTGCATGTGCCTCCCACAGCTCTACTGAAATTCCCATTGTTGAAGCGAGGACAGCGACAAGTGCAAGGAGCTGTGTTCTTGATTTCACAGTACGGCGTAACTTTAACTACCTTGTTAAGCCAGACTATTTCATTGTCGTCACCATCAACTCCATAATTATTAGCAGCCATGTCCACTGTATTCTTTTCATGGGTTTGTTCAGTTTCCCTAGACTTATGAGCTTTGGGGTCTGATGCCTGATTACTTTTGGCATCGGGATGCATCTGTGATGGAAGAGTCACAGGTATGGTATCTGAACTGTTGTGCTCTCCATTAACAGAATCTGAGTCTAAGGGAACTGAATTTTTTTCTGCTAAAGTTGTAGGTGTTAGAAGTGTTCTCAAGTAATTCTCTTTGGAATGGTTCTTCTTGACTTTGCCAACAGACACCTTTTTTGAAATGACATTTGGTTTTGCATATTTCTCTTGGATTTGGGTAAGAGGGTGCTGTGTATGTCTTTCACTGCTAGCTGATATAGTCGCAGGGTGAAGGAGCTCTGAGAAAAATGGCAACAAAGCTACATGATTTTTCTGAGAAGAAACAGTTATCACAGACTGATCAGTCGATGTTACAATGTTACCGTTGCCTTGTATTGATGACACCTGTGCATTCTGCAACTGAGATGGTAGGCAATCAAAATTATGTTTGCTTGAATGGACATGGGAATTATGCGAGCTGCTAGCATCACCTTCTGGTCCTTGAGTAGCTTCAGCCAATAACAAACTGCCACTGATATTATGTGCTCTGCTTGTCTTTAACTGTGTCAATGAAGGTATTATTTCTTGGCGTATCTGTGAACCATTTAAGGTTAATGGCACAGCTGATGACAGCATGGTATTATGATTCATGTTGCTGACAAATGGAAGCTGAAGACCTGGTGATGCCATGCTTGTTCTGACACTGTTTGGGAGATTAAGAAAAGCTCCCTGATGTAATAAATGAACTGCAGGCTGGAGTAACTGTGTGCTTTGTAATGCTAAGCTCCCACCCACTTGCTGGAGAGTTTCCGATGACGGGGTCAAACAATTGCTGGCTAAGTTTAACTCCTGAGCACTTGCTGCATTTTCTGCATCCTCTCTGAAGGATGGTACCTGGTCTTCAGTTAATTTTGCAGCAGATGGATGGGCAGGTTGGAAATTTGAAGCTAGGGCAGATGATCCCATGTCATTAAGAGGGACATATATTACAGGAACACCCATCATCTTGTCACTTTAATCACTTCCTTCCACTATCACTCCATAGAAAATATAATATGTTGGACCATGTGAGTCATGCAAAGTCTCATAAAATCTTTCTCACTTCAAGGTGACAAAGAAAATAATATCCAGTCTCTGATATATGTCATACTGTTAGGCTGTAGGTAAGATTCTTGAACCATAGCATCATAGTTAAGCTTCATCTGTAAGTCCTCTTCAAGACATCTCTGAATCTCTAGATTCTGGACAAAGAAATAACAATATTTAGCACAAACACAACCCTATACATATACACATGCCCACATAATTTTAACAATTAAAAAAGCCTGTAGCCAATAATAATGAACAAAATATTTTTATAAAAACTCTCACATATTACCCTGTTTTCCTGACACAGTAAGATATCCTTAAAGAAACTGAATGGAATATGGTAGCACGTAGATGCATACATATCTGTACATTATCGGGAGGTGAATCTGAATTCTTCTCTTTTAATTGGTGTGCTGCATTACTGGCACAGTACTGTATCGACAACAAAGGTCCCTCTCTGTATCAATGCAACATCACCACATGCACAAAGGAACAGGGAAGATGATTATCGGTGAAATGCATGTGAAATAGCATACAGTAAAAGACAATATTTTTCATGCCTTTCCTTCTGTCATGCCACATGTGAATAAAGATTATAGAAGACAATATAACAATCGGTGTGACATAGTTGTTATCCTGCTCTACTGGCATAAGAAGTGGACTCTGTTTGCTGATGTAGATACAGGAAGGCATCCCATATCCTCCCTATCCCTGATCTTGTGTTGGCATGTGAATTCTCACTCTTGCGGTCTGGCTGCAGGTATGCGATGCCTGTATGCAGAACGAATCATCACCACAGCTCACTCATTCCACATGCCATTCACTTGATAAATTCTACTTACCATGATCTTATGTTAGCCTGGGGTCACCAACTGTGTCTACTGGTGCTGGGTGTATGTGTATGTGAAGACACACACACATATATATATATAGTTTGAGTGAGAGAGCTTATTTACTGTAGTCAGAACGTATATGTATATTATTATATGTATATTGCTAGCATATGAACACTACATGTAACTGCCCTTGTAGACTAATAAAATTGTGTTGTAATAAGAATCCAGTTATTCGAAGCCAAATGGTTGAGAAAACGTGCACGGAACATAAGACTTGTGAATGTGTGAGAAGCATGGTCGCCACCCAGTGGGCCGGCAAGAATCTCAAACCTGTCTGGTTTGGCCATGTGATTGGGCACAACTAAGAGCCCCTCCTTCACGGTACCTATGAGGAAGGCAGATGCAGAATTAGAGGCAATGAACTGACATACCACGCAGGAGTTGCTTACTGCCATGAAGAAAGGCCACTACGGCAAGCCTTATCAGCCGCTGCATCTTTTCAGCTACCCTATCCCCCCCCCCTCCATCCAAACCCCGGACAACCTATACGGTTGACCAGCAGGCCAGTCCGAAGTGGTCATGGGAATGAATGAACATTTACAAGTCGAACCACATTTCAGCATTTGTGTGTTTTTGTGAAAATCCTGATCATTGACCAAACTGGACGCGCACTGTATACAAGCTTTAGACTTATTTTCACAACACTAAAACTGTTGCGCTATAGCTATGAAATAGTTAAGCAGCAACACACAATTTTATTGCATGAAAGAACCCCACTTACTTTGTCTGCGTAACAGCGGCCATAAATACCAGTTCATGGGACGACAACTTCACGACTAAAGGACGGAGTTACCTCCCGTCCACAAAAAAATCAGTCAACATTGATGATTATGGTCGAAAAAAGAAGATAGAAATTAATACCTACGCACAACAAGCAGCATTGCCAGATGAAGCACATACTCTTTGTCCCTTAGAGCAATTGAAAATTTCTAATTTAAGTTACAACAAAACTGTTCTATACAGGCCTGACGACTGACGAGAATGAGAGGCAGGAGAGATATGGTGTAAATTTTTGTTCGTTTTCTTTTAAAGAAAAGCGAAAAGAAGAGGCATCACAATCAAACAATAAATAAATCTAGAGTTTTACTAACACTGTAAAGTTCACCACCACTAGAGTTATTGCTACCCGCAATAACTGTGCCCAGATCGATCTGTGATAACAATAACATCACACATGCATATTAGGGTGAAGGATATTATTATGTTGTCTTTCTACTCTTCATTTCTTTAATCTGTCGAGTTTTTCACGTACACTGGTGACATTTTGCTATAGAAGGGGTGCGAATAGTTTGATCTTTTTACATCATTTTCCCTCATTTACTCATCAGTGGCGTAGGAAGATGCTCGATCGGCTTTGGGGGGGGGGAGCTCCATGCTGACAATGAATGACGTTCACATTCTTGCCTTCCCAGCATCTTTATTGGGGGGGGCGGCGGCTGCCCCCTTCCCCCCCGGTTCCTACGCCACTGCTCATGCACGTACAAACGTGTACAGCTGTACACAGCTCTGAAATGTTCATCTCATGCAGTGTGTAGATCTCATAGCTGTGAGCACTTTTCCTCACATTTGCTGTCTACGTTACTAAACGAAATGTAGCTTAAAGACAAAACAATTATTTTATCCGACACTCTGTAGCATGTTTGATAAAGGTGGCGTTTGTTAATGTGTACGATACAGTGCACTGCGTACTTAATGAACTTATTAATAAAGGGGACAGTGCATGCGCGCTGTATTTATGTAATGTCCGACGCTATTCACTATATGTTATTCACTATATCGTACACACTACCAAACAGGCCTGACGAGAGGGGGGGACAGGGAGGTCTGGTGTACCCGGGCCCGCGACAATGAAGGGGGCCCGGCCTTGGTCCGCATTTACTATAACCACTCACGTGTAAAAAAAATTCTATATTCAAGAAGTGATGTAGATCCTTGTACACTTGTCCTAATGTTTGCAGTCTATATTTCGTTACTGAATGAAATGTATATATTGACAATCGAATTTTAAACATATTATGATATATTGGGGAAATAATTTACGATTACAAGGGGCCCGGAAATTCGTCTGTCCTGAGGCCCGTGCTGGCTCTCGGCGGCCCTGCTACCAAAAGCCACCTTTACACTGCCCCAAAATGACAATAGTGGTGCTTTGCAGGCTCTACCACTCGCGAAAAGTTCGATGATATTGTCACTCAGGTGTTCTGGGGAGCTGAGCATCTACTGCCAGTTCTCCTCAGCTGTTCATCCGACCTCGACACTTCGTCGACAGCAACCTAATCTTTACTTCGGACAGAGAGCTGAAAGAACGTTCCGCTTGAACAACGTTAACTGGCAATGTGCAAAAGATTCTAAGGATCACTGTTATATTTGTAAACAGGGGGTCGATTTTAATGTGGTGTAGGCTGTTCAACAAATTCTAAGAGTGCAAGTGATGAATCTCCGAGATTACCATTACGAATTGTTTGTAAGTGTTCAAGTTCAACAATCAACTCCTCTCCTGAGACATCATCATTACTTTACAGTTTGCACCATTACGCTTCAGTTAAAACCCACTTCAACCCACGTCCACTATTACAATAAAAGCATTTGCTGCTACGCACAACAGCTGAGCACATCAAATTTTTTTTTATCAATTTATGTAACAACGGGAGAAAAATGTGCAGCAACAATCACAAGTCTGTTTCTTTTAAATTCATTTAGTAAATCACCAGCAACGAGACACACACGTACACCCTTATGAGATAACTATAGTAATAGGTCTATATAGCGTTGGTAACTTCTGTTCTCCACACGAGTCGAGCGGACGCGCACTGGACAGGTTGCGAAGTTGACCACAGCGATCGTCCTTTTGTCCGACGAGTGTCGGAATGTGGAACTGCCGTTATCTCTACAGGAGATCTCTTAGGAAGGGGAAACCAGAGGTGACAGCGAGCAGGAATGCGTCCAGTGAGTTCAAGGTTGAAGTGTACCTACGCGGACACAATAGCGTTTATTGTTTTTATTGCTACCAAGCTGGACAGAGGTACTGAATAGAAAGCCAGACTTGGTTGCGTTACAGAAGGGGAGGAAGAGGGGTGCAATGGCAGTATTAATGACTACCTGTCCCTCATGTACTAGCTAGGTAATATAGGTTGCGACTAGACGTAGCTAGGTAACAGAATGGTTGGAATTTGTGAGTGAATAGTATGCTTGGCCAATCATGAGAGACAATGGTCCCCGAGGATGATTCATGACGGTCGAGAAATCGTTGTCTCGCACTGGGGTCTTGCGGGGGAAGGTGGTACAAGAGACTGATCAAAGGCGACTGATATCGGATCTTCTGCTGAAAGTTAGTCTTGGAATCATGGCTATTCCAGCACAACCCTACAGTCCCTACTCAGAAGTGCACAAACGCGCTGTGTAACAGATCGAGTGCTCAGCGCTTCATCACATCAGTAAGCTGCTTGGTCGCAAACAGCAGATTCTCGCGACTGGTGGATAAGTGTTGGTTCCCTCATTAGGCGTTGTTAAGCTCTAGACAGCAGGTTTTTTTGTTTTGTTTTTTGGATTTTGTTATTTGTATAGCTAATTTTGATTTTGGAGCCCATTGTTTGACCTGTCGTGATCCGAGTGATGTGCTGGACTGTGTTTCTTGATTGTGACATTTTGTTGCACGTCTACGGCTAACAGTCCTTTCTTCCTCGACGTCATTTTCATCTCAGTCCAGTTTCTTGTTTGTGCACGTCGACAGCAAGATGAAACATGTGATATGTGGCCAAACTTCTCGAAGCAGCAAAACTGTTTATAGGTGGTTTGAGATGTGGAGGTTTATATCCTCAGCTATCTTGATCTGTTAATTCTTTCTGATGACTTCTCCGATGACACGCAACTACAGATCTAAACTCTAAATATTCGGCGGTGAAATTTGTCGCCAGGCTGCTCAGACAAATCTGGTCCATTTACTTCTGTCTCCAGGATTTTTTTTTTTACATAATTTATGCATTTATTTAATTTAATAGACTTCAGAAGTATTGTATTCCTGACGCTATTAAGCAGATAGCACTACAATTTATTATTATTATTATTATTCCCGTTTTCACGCGTTTTCATTTTTTCTTTCCTGTCGTCTTGGTTGGTTTCTTCAGTTTCTCCCTATCATAATTATTGTTGTTATAATTAGTATCATGAGCTTGCTTATAGGGCTGGAATATGGCGCTATAAAAGTAACCTCTAATATAATATAATAATAATGTAACAAACCCCAGAGCGCAGCGTCCATCGGATTTTCTTCTTGAGACTTCAGTGGAGTCTGTCGAGCTAAGGCGGTGTGAGACCGTTTTAGGCAGGTGCCGTTATAAACACAGCAGCCAATGGCAACCTCATAAGCTGGTGGCCGGAGACCGTGGGGCTGATGCTATCGCTGGACAGTAGGTGATCACAAGAGACGGTGTGTGACCGTGTGGGCTTTTGCGCTGTTCTGACGAGAGGGTGACCGCCGGACTTTAGCACAAGCCGTGTGGGCTTGCTGTCGCTGTTATTCTCTTCACCTTTTGTTGAGGCTTCCGATTCCTCTTGGTCTTTTGCCGCATAAGGCCACTGTCATGAACCATTGGTTCAAGGCCAGAGCAAAATGGTAGAGTTCCAAAATATAATTGTCGAGGGACTGTGATTGCCTGTGGCAATACCATACCAAGGTTGGTTATCGGGGGGATGGGGCCATGTGTTTTATTGTGGTTGTCAACTTGTCACCCTTTTCTTAGTTGAGATTGGGAATGGGGTCGTTTATGGTAGTATAGTAGTATGGGGTATGGCACGCACAGACACAGGTACACACACGCATTGCACACACACACACACACACACACACACACACACACACACACACACACACACACACACCGGGATAGAAAGGTAGGTGACATACCTTGTGACCGAAAGAGAGTGGGAGGGGGTTGGGGAAAACCACTGGCCGAATGGCGACCCCCGAGCGGAAGGGGGTCGCCTAGTAACAAGGACAGGGCTTCTGGAAAAGTCGGGTGTGAGGGGAATAAGAGGGTGAGAGAGGGAGGAGAGAACACAGTCGAACAGAGAGAAGAGAGGTGGGAGGATCGCCCCACCAAGGAGTTGTTAGAGCTTGATGTATATGCTTTCGCCTAGTCAGACCTATCCTCTGACGCGCTAGTAAATCTGAACCCACGACGGTGTTGTGTTATCATTGTGGTGAGACTGAGAGCGAACCTCATCCCACCCTGTTACAGTAGGATGGACCTGGCGCAGAGGGTTAGGTCGGAAGGAGGGACGGCCGTTATCACAACAAGGGACCGTTCTGAGAAGAACGACCGGTCGTGGCCGAAGGCCAAGAACCACAGGGTAATAGGAGTTGTTTCATTGCTACCGACTGGTCGTCAGCGCTGAGCGACGAAGCTACACAGGTGTCGCGACAGCATGGCGCTCTTGATGACTGACCGTGAGAAGATGGTTTGGGCAGGTACCTTGGGTATTTTAGTCGAAGGTTGATAGGTCAGAAGTAAGCAGATTAGTTTAGATGGGTCACGTGGTTTAGTAGTATATAGATGTGTACTCGTGGCCTTTTCCCATTGAGGGCCCCCGGTTGTGTAGTGGTTAAAACACTCGCTTGTCACCACTGCAGTGAGCTGCTCAGGGTTCAGATCTCGTCTCGGGACACTCTCTGTATGTGACACCTGTTCGCAGGGCTGGGCGGCGGGGGTTTTCTCCGGGTACTCCGGTTTCCTCCCCCCTCCCTTTCCCCCCATAGTGCGAAATCACCGCAAGGTGGAAGCACTTTCCAACTAAATAAACAACAAACAACTTTTCCCATCGATCAAGTAGGGACTATCGATCAAGTAGGGACTACCGTCTCTGAGTCCGTAGCAGCTGCAGGCAGCTAGTGTGTCAAAGGGAGGTCCGTTCCCCGCGAACCTGGTTAATCAACGTGCTACTTCCTGGGACTTGTAGGCTGGAACCAGTGAAGTGTGGGGCCAGGGTCTGTGCCTCGCAGACGGCAAGAAGGGGATATACTGAAAAATTCGGTACAGGTGCACCACCATCCGTTGCCTGGGGAATCCGGCGTGGAGGCGACCAACAGGATACCTCATCTGGGATTCCCTGGATTTCTTAGGCGTCTGGAGCTACTGACCGTTGCCTGGCCTGTGAGCAGCAGTGCCAGTGCCAGTGTCAGAGAGCCCACCTTCATCGTCAACGACGTTGTTGCCTAAGGCAACCGTAAGTGACTAACAAGGACTTCACCAAGGGTGCCAGTGTGAGTCAGTACGATTCTGTGGCTGTCGAAGGAGCAGGCAGTCTCGGAGCTGGGTGAGTGTCCCGGTGTATCAACGTGAGAGGAAATTCAGTCCTCCTGTGTTGCAACAACACCAGGACGTGAGAAATACATATCTTAAATATGATGGTTTTAGTCTTGTTTTGATCATTGTCTTGTGGCCACTTTATTCACATCAGAATTTAATTTATCTTTGTTTTATAATTTGTTTTGTGCTGTACAACGGTGTTGTCAGTGTGTTGGCACGCATGAGCGGAGACAGTGGTCTGTGTCTGGTTGCGCGTGAACGTGCAAACAGCGAGTGAGAGGGTGGAGCAGGGTGAAAGTCGGAGTAAGGCGAGCCATAGCTAAGTGTTCCCTTTCCCCTCGGGCGTTTAGTCCGGCCTTCTCCCCGCAGTTTCGTCACAGCCACAGTGCGTGAAGAAAACAGTCCAGACTAAATATAGTCAGGTTTGAAAGAAAACGAGATCTTTGAGACTGCGTTCACGAGGTGAGAAGGCGCGGTGCAAAAAATTTTGAACTTTTTAGTGTTGGTAGCTTTACTAAGATCCAAGCACGCTTTTCTTGGTTCAAGTAAAAAGAAGGGGGAAGCTAAGGCGAGGTTATTTATGACTCGTTGAAGCTCCGCCTTCCGCCCTCCAGCGGGACCAAGAAAGCTAAGGTAGGTGACATACCACCAAGGAAGTCTCTAAAGGTCAGTCTTGGGTATCGTTAGAAGCAGAGATCGCCAGCAGTGGGCGGGGAAGAATTATTACCCTCCACCAGCTACAGTCCTCCCCTGACAGTGGCTTACACACACACACACACACCCTTACGTTATAATATTTTAACAAAAACACCACCATGGCGTTAATCAACAAAGTGCGACGTATCTTGGTTTTTCCTCAGGTTTGAAAGAAAACGAGATCTTACGATGGTGATAGTGTTCACGAGGCGAGAAAGTGCAGTGTGAAAGATATTTTGAACTAAATGTTTGTAGCTTAACTGGTTCAAGCAAAAGGGAGAGGGGAATTATATGGCTCCTTGAAACTCCGCCCTCGTTCCTCCGGCAGGAAAGCTGGGGTAGGTGACAGACCGCCTAGGACGTCTCTAAACTGGTCAGAAGGTCAGTCTTGGGTATCGTCAGATCACTCAGATGATCGCCAACAGTGGGCAGGGAAGAATTTATCATTCTCCACCTGCTATAGTCCTCCCCTGAGACCCACACACAAGGCAGAGCAACTTCACAGAACCTGTTTGAAGCAAAATCCTTCGACTCCTACCCACGTCAATCACTACCAGTTGAAAATGCGTGTTCTAGTTTAGAAGATAAATCAGAAGTTAAAAAATTATGAATATTTATGAGTCGTACAAAGTCTTTCCTCCAGGCCCCAGCAGGACCAAGAAAGCAAAGGGCTGACCTCCTAGGAATTAAAGTGAATTAAAGTCTCCAAAATATACATATGTCACCACCACTGGGCATGTATAGGAAGTTATCACCCTCCTCGCGGTCCATTCTTTTCTTGACCCGAGCATAAAAATGTATAAGCCTCCCTATTTGTACCACAGCAGTTTTAAAATGTTTTGGCCATAATTCGTTTGATTTCTGGTATCATACAGTTTTGTTCACAAGAAGCTTTTGTGTTGTATGTCTGGGGATGGAGACGTGGGAGGGAAAAGTCTTACCGTGTCCTTCAGTGACAGCGAAAAATGCAAACATTTTTGACACCTCTCCCTTGATGATGATGATGATGATGATGATGATGATGATGATGATGATGATGATGATGATGTCCATTTGTAATGCGCAGGTATCCATTCGGAAGAATGCTCATTGCGCAGCAAAAATAAAAAAAAATAAAAATAAATAAAAACATGTAGCAGTGGCAGCCCCCATAACCCCTGCTTACAGCTTTAGGGCCTCAGTGGCGTCAATGCACAAACATTCTTAGACCAGGGGTGGGAAATCCTTTGATGTGGCCCTGGCTCCCCCACCCCAACTACCTGCCAAGGCAATCGCATGCGGGACTCAAAATTCAATACATTTAGGAGCTAGATCATAGAGTATATGACAGGACAGACAGTATGTCTCTTGTTGGCTGCCGGAAGCAAATCTGCCTGTGTTGCTGTGGCTCGTCACATGCAGTCTGTGCCAGTGCCAGGCAGGATGATAGTGTAGATGTTGCAAAAGTGTTAACACACTGCGGCAAAACTACGGCTTCCCCAAAAGTAGCAGGTAAAACTTCAAGTTGATAATTCTTGTTCCTCAAATGATGTTTCAAATATCCAAACGGCCCTTGGTGGAAAAAAAGGTTACCCACCTGTCACAGACGCTCTCACTCATGCAGTCCTCTCGACATTTGCGTGTTTTGCTTGAAACAGAACAACTAAATCTGCCTCTTTGCAGGCCCTGTATACATTTAATTGTATTTTTAAAAATGGTAAAGTACTTATAATACATGTAATAAATTCAAAAATGCGTAAAGCATATACACACACTGTCGCATGTCAGACATTTTTCTATGCCTGCATGTTTCTCAGGGGCCGAGGTCTTGACACGTCTCTAAGTTACGCATCGCTAAGCCTCTGACCTCCCGTGAGCTGTCCGGCCGCCAGGGGAGTGGCTTGCGTGAGGTCCTGTTTAGCGGATGAGAGGCTGCGCGTATATGTGTGTGTGGGCAAGTTTATGTCGGTGCTAGGGTCAAAAGTTTGTCTACTAGTCTAAAAGTGGGATTGCGTTAGAGTATCCCATGTTTGTTAATTTAAGGTTGTAATTGCCGGGTCGCGGATTTGGTGCCACCCTTTATGTTGTTTGACTTTTGGAAAGGAGAACTCAATAAGACTGTATTAGGTCATAGCTATAGGTGGGTCTTGGAGGAGGAGAATTTTTGTATGAGTGTGTTAAACCCACCTAGTGACTGATGTTCTTTTGTTTTCTCCACAGGCTTGCTTGCTAGCTTGTTTTTTTTTTGTTGTTGTTTTTGTTATTCTTCCTCGTTCGTCGTTGTTCTTCGTGTCTTCCTTTGGACCTCTTCATGTGATCCTCTTGTTGAAGTGCCCTTGTTCCTGTCGTCATCTCATTTCTTCTGCTCCTGTGTGTGGAGTCTCGACTTTGTTTCTACATTCTGTCGCCGTCGTCGTCCTGTACTGCCTTGTGTGGCGTGTGGTCAACCAGGCAGCTCGGACAGTGGACCAGAGGGTCCCTGAGTATGCCGGACGGACAGTGAAGTGGCGGTCAGCGCGAGGCCACAGAAACTGTGTGAATCGAGTACCAAGTGTTTAGATCTAACATTAGGCCTGGAGGCCTAAGGGGTGAGAACTCTAACTGTACTGTGCCGCAGTGTGTGCGGGTTTGTTTTTTATTTGCAATTATCCCCCATGTCATTGTCATTGTTAAGAACTTTTTTGTGTTTTCTCTGGTGTGTTTATGTGTCAGTGTATTTTCCACGTGTATTTCGTCTACGTGTAATTAAAGTTTTTATTTGTAATGTTCATTTTGTCTTTGTTGTGGTCCACCGTCTATGCTCTTTAGAGGTTAATTAGGTAGGCCTATGTCGTGTGCTCTGCCCGAGCGAGTGGGTGTGTGTTCGTGCCGGTTGTGAGCGGTTGAGAGCGTGCATCCGGTGACGCTGGGAGCGATCCACGACACACACTACTGAGGAGCATGCTCAAGCGCAAATATAGTATACACTAAGATAGCCCACTCTTATATAAAAGGTTGAAGCCAAGGGGCGGAGGGCCGCTCCCCCTTTCGTGAAGTAAACATCGCTAGCCTCGGGCGTGCCGCGCCTTTTTTCTGACCATCGTGTACTGGCAACACACACACACACACAGGCGCGCACGCTTTCATACTTTTCAGAAAACATATTTCGAAGGTGCAACTTTTCTAATTTAGAAGAAAAACAGGAAAATAAAATGAAACGTTTAAAGTATACATTAGCATAGGTTTTGCAAGTTACTCTAATTGGACAGACTTTTTTAACATAAAGACATTATGGTTGTTACATAACTAAAACCTCTTTACACCCAGTTCCTTTGCAAAAATATAAAATATGTACACGTGTATTTACAGATGTTGCAGTTTTAACATTTTTCTATTTTTCCTTGAGGAGGCTGCAGAGAAATGTCTATTGTTTTCTTAAAGGTGCAAAGCGCAGCCGTATATTTAAAAACAATTGAGTAACAAGACTCCCTGGTTTGCATTTGCTGGAGGGACACATGAGCGAACTCGATTTCTGTTCGAAACATTCCAGAAATCGACTCTCATTGGTCCATGTGGAGGAACTATTTAGATTTTCGGAATATAATTTCAAGTTCCTCCACCAACGTTACCAGCTTAATTGACAACAGGGTCTCTCTTACAGTTCCTTCTTGTTTTCCAGTAATGATTTTTTTTTACATTCTGGACACACATTCCTTTGGACCTTTTTAGCTATGTAACCAGAAATGTAAGTTAAAATATTGTCCTCAGTAATCGATAGTTCCTCGGCAGAGTTGGTAAAAGGAAACTGGGAGATTTCACATCTTTCTCTTTGCTCACACCTGGCATCAGAAATCGCTGGAGTGCGCTGAGTACTGATGTTGTTCAGCGTCAAGAGAAAGCGGTGCTGGTGGATTCGGTGCATCAAAGATGGTTGGAACTGCACACCAGATCAGCCGGCTGTGTTTGTTCAAGGGGTTCATGAACTGGCTTGATTCAAAATGGTCAGAGCAGAGAGCACAGTTCGCATTCAAATACGATGCCGGCTGGCCCAACAGATCGCTTCGCCAGCAGTTCTGCACCCACTTCTTACATCTATGGAAATGACAACACAAGATTAGTGATACTACTAAGGACCAGCATATGTGACAAAACTAAAAGTAAATGCGACTTGGTAAATCTACTAAAGAAAGGAAATACATAAGCAAGAAATACTCAATACTCACCTCTCTTCATCTTTCGGAAAAGAGAACAATCGAAAACCTTTAGTTCGAGAGTTGTGACAACTCGGCGCAGCGCACCATAACCCACCCGGCATCCTAGCGTGAACACCGATCGTCGGAACAGGGGGGGGGGGGCGTCGCGGTCACATACGGGTCCGCGCGGCTTCACTTTACCGCTTGAGTGGTCAATCTTAGTGTATACAAACTTTGCTCTAGCGCTAGCCCCCACCCCCCCCAACCCCACAACAAAACAATAACGAGACATAGGCAACAAACGAGGGGCAGAAAAACAAACAAACAACATATGAACTACAAAAGAAGAAACAATAGTACTGATGATCACTCATGATGAGCAGAACCAAATACAGAAAACACAAAGAGGAAAACAATAACAAGGACTGAGAGTATAGTGGTTTTTGCATAAGAAAGACAAGTAGGGAAATAGCAATCACAGTGCCCGTCTACAAAAGCGGCCTCACGGTCCTTTTTCGATTATCTAGCCCGGTCATCGGTGCTTGCTTCTTCCCGAGTCGACAAAACAGAACTGGACGAGGAGAAGGCTTGTACGATCAAAAGGGTTTTAGAGTTAGACGTTAGGGCCAGTTTAGCACCCATGGTTTTGTTTGTGTGTTCTCCCTTGTGAGAAGAGAGAGAGAGAACGAGAAAGGAGACAAGGATGAACAACCCAAATGACAAATAAAAAGGCAATTGAATTTTTGATGATGATGATGATGATGATGATGATGATGATGATGATGATGATGATGTAATGCGCAGGTATCCATTCAGAAGAATGCTCATTGCGCAGCAAAAACAAAATAAATAAAAAAATAAGAAAAAAATAAAGTAAATAAATATATAAAACACCAGGAAAGCAAAAAATAAAGACAGAAGTGTTGCTTGATTGTTTAAGTCCATCTTAAATAAACAGATGGGTCTTCAGTCTTTTTCGAAACGTGGTTGGTGAGGTGATGGTGGACAATGACGATGGCAGAGCATTCCACAGTTTATGTGCCGCGTTTTTGAAGCCCCTGGCTCCAGTGCGCTTCTTGTTTGTGTCTTCAACTGCAGGGAGACAGAAACGTGACTGGGAGCCAGAGCGCAGGCTACGTGACGGCTGGTAAGGAGGAACTTTGTTTTTATTCCTCTCGTTTTTCTTTTATTTTTTTCATTCCCACTGGTGACCGACATACGGTACTGCATCTGAGTTTGGGTACAGTCTTCATACTTTCTGAATGACGCAAGTAGGCATCAGTTGTATCACGTGTATATTCTATTTCGTATAGCTCGAGTTTGGGGACAAGCTGCCTGTCCATTCCCGATGAACTCGAGGTCGCGGCCTCCTGTTGTTATGCAAGGTGCCTGCAGGCAGTGTTGACACTCAAGTACCGCGCCTTGTCGGGACGGAGACGTCATTTCTCCACTCTCACTGGCCAGTACATCACTAGCTTTGTTAGGCCTCGATCGAACTGATAACGCCCCATAAACATCGGCTATTCTTTAGTGGCGAGAAGTCCGAGCGCCGGCTCGGAACAGGTTTCCTCGTCCACGAGAGAATAGCAGGGGCTGTGCTCGAATGGAAGCCTTTCTCAAGCAGGCTCGCATCCATACGCATAGCCGCAAAGCCGCTGAACCTCACAGTGATACAGGTTCACGCACCCACCAGTGTTCATGAGGACAGTGAAATAGATACTTTCTATGAACAGCTGGAGGGACTGCTCTCTAAAGCCTGTAGAAAAGACCTAGTCGCAGTAGTCGGCGACTTTAACGCAAAAATCGGTCCAGACGCTTTCAGACACTGGGCCGGCACTGTGGGTCGTTTCGGACTCGGCGAAACGAACGAGAGGGGCCTCCGTCTCTTGGAGTTTGCCCAGACCCACGGCTTCACTGTCGCCAACACCCTGTTTCCACACAGGGAGTCTCGCACGGCGACCTGGACCTCTCCGAATGGAGGTGTTTGACAGTGCCTACAGCCACTAATGTTGTTTGCATACTTGTACTTCACCTATGTCAATAAGAAACGTTGAATTCCTTGTAATGTGGAGAGTGATGTCCCTTCGCCTTACCGGCTTGAGGGGACTAGCTCTCCGGATTTCTGTGGATTTTGTTATTTGTATAAGCTGATTTTGATTTTCGAGCGAGTCCATTATTTGACCTGTCGTCATCCTAGTGATGTGCTGGACTGTGTTTCTTGATTGTGACATTTTGTTTCACTTCTACGGCTTCTGTTGATTCGCTGACTAACAGTCTTTTCTTCCACGACGCCATTTTCATCTCAGTCCAGTTTCTTGTTTGTGCAGTCGACAGCGAGATGAAACATGTTCATTGTGGCTAAACTTGTTGATGACTTGAGGCAGCAAAACTGCATTTTGTTTGGAGGTTTATCCTCAGCATTCTTGAACTGTTCTTTCTGATGACTTCTCCGATGACAAGCAATTGCAGATCTAAACTCTAATCTTCGGCGGTGAAACGTGTCGCCAGTCCCCCCAGACAAATCTGGTCTCCAGTTTTCTTCTGTCGCCAGTACTTTAAAAAAAACAATTTATGCAGTTATTTTAATTTCATAGACTCGTTGGATAATGAAGTACCGTATTCTTGAAGTTATTTATCAAATAGCACTACAATTATGTATTATTATTATTCCCGTTTCTGTGCATTATCCCTTTTTCTTTCCTGCCCTCTTGATTGGTTTCTTCAATTTCTTCCTATCATGATTATTGTTGTTATAATTAATATCATTTTAAAGTGCCATGAGCTTGCTCTTAGGGCTGGGATATGGCGCTATAAAAATAACCTTTAATATTAATATTAATGTTAGGTAAATCATGAGATAAAGGGGGAAGGTTTTTGAAAGTGTAAAAATAAATTTAACCAATTTCTGATGCAAACTATATTTTGTTGTTGGTGGGGCTCTTTTTTTCCCTCTCTTACTCGTCATTCGGTTGTCCCAAAACGTAACAAACCACACTAGAGCCAAACTAACAGCGGTGTAAATGCAAGCTCTGCCCTCCTGTTTCCAGCCTCGGATCTTATTGTGCATTTGCAGATTACTTCCCAGAAGTGCATAATAATTAGTTGTCACGGAAGGGCAGATACTGATAAGAAAAGGGTCTAGTAGAAAGGACATCGAGTTCAGATGGACAGGAAGTGTAATTTCCCAGATTCAGGATGTAAGTATACAAAACAACTGGAAAATAAAACAATAATGCCATAGCGTGCAACCTAACATACACCGATGCAAGTGTACTTCGCACTCAAAACTTAGGTAGAATGCAAATATAAATATAATTATTACAAAACAAAACGACGGGTGCAAAACTGATATTGATATCCCCGCTTATGAAGAAAGAAAGATAAGAGATATAGAAAAAGATTAAAAAGCAATACAAAATAAAGTTTAAAAATTAAGTTGTCTTCATGTTTGTGTCATTTGCACTGTTCATCCACCTCGTCTTTATATTCTCTCAATTTTTTTTTTATGAAGAATACACTCAGTCCTAACCATGACAGTATGTTCAGATAGAAGCCATCTCGCCTCACCTCTCAGACCCTACAGCAAGTACGGGTGAGAAAGACGTTTTATTGCCTGTGATCTCTACCCTGCCTATTGTCGGGGTAGTAATTGTAGACTACTGACTGCCTGTCCCAGTCTGCAGAACGTGAACTCCTTCCTCCCCTTGGCTTTCCTGGTCCGGACAAAAGATCTCGGCCTTTAAGCACTAGTTGTTAGTTTTGGTGGGAGTCTGCCTTCCCTTTTTGGTGCTCAACACGGACCTGCTAGAGCATTGCAAGAAAAAAGCTGCTCGGCGTTGATTAGCTAGGGTTATAGCGTAAACGCGGCGGCCGTACAGAAGCATCGCGGAAAGTTTAGCCCTGCGAGGGGTAGGGCAGAGCTCAGACGAGACGGTGCACAGACAGGAGAGAACAGACGTGCGGCGGATAGAAGACGGAAGGGAAGAGACAGCCCTGACTTTTAGCGCCTCTGACGACAGGATGCAGCCCTGGCCATTGTAATGTACAAGCCCATGGAATAAAGGGTTGCAGATCTGCTGTTCCTGCCTTTGCTGGAATGTGTGTTGGAAGTTTTTTGTTGAGCCACACCATAACCACTCGGTTACATATTATTTGAAAATTATAGATAATCGTTTAAGAAAAACTAACTCTTAATACAAATTACTAATTACTCAACAACTCTAATTATCAAATAGCCTAATAGAAAGTTTCCTTTTCTCAGTTTGATTGTTAACAGAAGAATAATAGAGTTTATAGTTCGGCACAAGGTCATTTTTTTACCGTTCACACTTGATAATGCTCTTTAACAACACTGTTAATCATAGTCACTGAAGCCTGATGTTGCACTGATTCAAGAAACTATATAATCCACAAGTTATCTAAAAAAAAAAATAATAATCATAAATCGCTGACGGTTCCACTATGGTGTTAAAAAAAATCGGCGCTGTCTCTTGGGGACAAGCGACCACACTTTCCTGGGTCAGATACTCGAAATATACATGGCATCTGCTAGACCCATTAATCCGTGGCAATGACCAGGCCCAAACACTTAAGGAAAAATTTACTTATTAAAAAAATTTGTGATGCACAAAAATATGAATACCGCACATTTCTAGGAAGATGCAGCCTCCACTACGATAGTGTCCCTCCACTTGCCGTGTCTCCTTGGGAAGTGAAGCGTTGGCCGGTGACGGTTATTTATATTATATATTCCAGACTATCTTAAAAACATTCTCATTGAGCAGTGTGGCTCGGCCACCCCCACTGTGCTAGCTAGCTAATCTTATGTCACACTCTGTGACAACACGCTGTTCTAGACTGAGCATGAGACTGAGCTCCTCTGAGAGTTAATCTGTGTCTAGCGGCTTTCTGACACCAGGCGTGGTCAGTGTGACATTAACAACTCTCTCCCTAGTCCCACTACCATGCCAGCCCACTTCACTACTTCACCAGTCCTGGGAATAGTATATTGCAGATTTGAAACTCGACTTCTTCACGTGTAATGCTATATGGTATTCTTTCCGGCCCCCAATCCCAACCCCAACCCCCAAAAAAATATGCTGACCAAGACCAGGCCCCTTTCACAGTGACGGGCTCGGGTACACCAGATCCTCCTGCCTTCTCTTCCCCTGTCAGGTCTGGGTGTTCTGGACAAGTGGAGGGTCTGAGCAGATTTTCACAAAACACTCAAAAGAATCACCCAAAACGTTTCTGCAAGTAAATTTACAATTTTTTTTATTTTAGGTTCTCTCAAACATGATGAACATACATCACTGTATTATTGAGGTGTGAAATGTTCATTAGAATTCTGTTCTTTATCACAGATGTGTATCAAAAAGAGACACTCTAGTTCTAGATCTTACAGCTAAAGAATGATCTACACACTACTGTAGTGCATGATATACAAGCATGTCAAACCCTTTTACACATTTACAAGCTAATTCTCACATAATTAACATGTTCATCATTACACTTTCATGTCATCAGGTACAAGCCTTTGGTAATTAAAGGTTTTCAAACAGCTGTTATCTTTCTTTCAAGTAAAAAGAAATTGACAAAAATCTTATTTCCTGTCAAAAGGATCTGTCCAAACTTTCATGCCTGAAACAAAGTAGAAAAAAAGGGCAGTTACAGTCAACTTCACATTACTTTCTGCATTGATAAGATTGTTTATGCGGCCTTGAAACTTAGATAAAAGTAATGCGTTTGAATGACATTCACCCACCAACTCATACTCCCTCACATTTTGTTTACTTTTTGTACTGTTTTATTGTAAAGAAAAAAACTGTAAAGATGTAAAATATTCAACAACTTGTTGAATTTCTAAGAAATATAGAACAATTAAGAAAAATTATAAGACATGTAAAGAAGACTTGAAAAAAAGTAGTTTACCACCAGGTTGAATTTTTTCTTTGTCAATAGTAGCTCTTCCAACTTTTTGCTGTTCTCCTAAAAAAGAAAAGAGAAATGAAAACCTCAAAAATTTACAAACTGTGATAATGATCATGGAGTTAGGACTGTAAATCTAGTGCCTTCATGATAAATATTGTCTGTTATCTGTTTCCTTATTCCCATTAGACTCCTTGAACCAGAAGTAAAATGATCAAAGATACAATTTGAATGTTCATATATAAGATCTCGTATCTCTTATATTTTAGCTTAAATGGATTAAGAAGTCAGTCAGTCATTCGTCCCTTGACTGGTACCGTCATTGTGGAGAGCACATGGATAGATGTGGCAGTTAACATGGCCCACCACTCATGCCTGTTTTGGGTGATATTGAGCAGATCCTGCACAGGACTACCAGTCCACTCCTCCACATTTGTAAGCCAGCTCTTTCTCTGGTTACAGCAGTGTTGACCACCCTCTAAGGTGCCTTGAAGTCTTCATCAAGGTGTTGTGCTGAGTCACATGGCCAAACCAGACCAGCTGATGCCGCTTGACTTGTAACTATATAGGGATTCCTGGTGTCCTACCAGTGTGGCAACTGTGCTTCATACAAAGTCACTCATTTTTATGTTCTGTGTACAAGATCATGAACAGCCTATTCAGGCACTAGTTCTTGAATTCTCCTCTATCTCCAAGCTGAGTCCATGTTTCACATCCATAAAGCAGGACTGGTACTACGAGAGACTTTTACAGTTAATACTTTGTAGTAAATTTGATGTTATGAATGTGCTGTAAAAATCCCATCACAGAGCTGCCGTCTTTGGAGAAGGTGGCTCCCAGGTACTTAAAACTATTTGCATTTTCAAGTTGTACCCCGTTCATGTAGTTTTCTGCTTTGTGATTGCCAGTGACCATGATTTCACTCTTATCAATATTGGTCTCCATTCCATATACATTTCAAACTGTCTGTCAGTCTGCTGATACAATTATGCAGTTCTTTTTTAGTACCTGCTAAAAGATCTCTGTGGCTACGACTGGGAATAGCAATAATCCTTGCAAATAAATAAAACTTACTCCAAGGGTCTGGATTCATGTAAGGCGAAATAATAATTGGATACGTAGCAGCAACAGTTCCACAAACGACAATACCTATGGCCAAAATAGAACGCCAACCTTTATATGAAGACATTTTACTTTTTATTAATTGAGAAGAAAACCAAAATAACCTCCGACTTTACAAGGGTTATGATTATTCCGTATACAACGTGTAAGAGTGATCTCCCTTGCTGCAAGCCTTTGGAGAGAGCGTTAAAATAAAACTCCTTGTTGATTGAAAAATAAATAATAGTAGTTAAACAGTGCTATGTATTTTTTTTAAATTTAAAAGTGTGTACTTTTAAGTTCCTGAAATTTTGTACAGTGTAAAGCACTGCACGTGAGCAAATCATTTAAGCGGCGGTTGATGTAGCGCAGAAACTGAGTCGATTGACATTAGGTGGTTGTAACTTTCAGGGGAATATACAAGATATCATATTTTTGTATCGATTCGTTGGTATAATTAAAGAGAGTTGACAAGAATATTGAAAAAGACTAATAAAAACGAATCGAACGCATACACACATCTGCATTTTTGAAAACAGACGTGGATTATTTGCTTGCACCAATGTAACATTGTTTTGTGTTGTGATGAGGCTGTGAATCCATACACATATTGGTGTCAACGTTAGAAGTCTCGCAGTGTTTTGGCCATCAATGTAAAAAAAATTGTTTTGGAACGTATTGGTCTTATTTCATCAGCCCAGTAACCGGTGAGTGAACAATTATTTTTTTCTCTTCATCAGCTGTGTTGATTGCATTTTTGTATTTATTGTGAAGAAATGTCGCAAGCTCATTGATTGACTTGGTTGGAGACGGTCTGTTTTGCCCTTCGACGTATCATTACATTTACAAATGTGACTTAAATACTGTCACTGTCACGGTCTGCATAGCATTAGCGACTGATCTTTTTATTTCTTTTACAACTAATGAGAAACCACTAGAAAGTAACGTGAATGCCGCCAATATAAAGTACAGAGCGGAAACAATACATTGCTGTTTTATTTGAGAATATCATCCAGTACCAGTCCAGAGCCTAATCGGCAACGCCATAGCCTACAGGTGGGCTCATGAGAAAGACCACGAAGATATTGAATAACATAAAGTACATTGTTTGCAGTAGAAAACACAAATAAGGAAGGGAAATAAATAAGAGTTTATTTCAGAACTATGTCAAATGATATGGTATTGGTCAGCAAGAAAACCTAGCATCCGTAGGTTTTTTTCTCCCAAGCCCTGGTTCTTATTTATTGATTTGGAGAGATGGTAGCATGGACAGTTACACTAAACATTGTCATGAATTTATTACATATATTCCTTGATACCATATTGAAAGACCAACTTACAAAGTCTAAGGAGAGGGCAGCAAACTCTGAAACCACATATTTACATTTTTTTTTATATAAAAATCTGATGGGAAATAGAATCTCAGGGTTGTGTAGACTACCCTATCATAACTGGGATGCAGTGCATTACAAGCACATTGGCTGCCTATTTTGAGAATGTAGGAAACTACATGCAATCATATTGTTTTCCTAATGCTGTGGGATAATCTGTTTATGGGAAGAACTTAAGTCCTATCAATTGTATGACAAAATCTTATGAAACACCCACAGAAGGTAAAAATTTGTTTTAAGTAACAGCATTATGCATGGTTAAATTCATTACAAGACAATAATTCTCCAAATCTAAGTTAGTTGCCTTGATCTGTTTGATGGTATTTTCCATAGTCCGCAAACTGATTTAGTATAAGACAACATAAAATTTGTAGGGACCTGATGGTAAAATTGCTTTATTGTTCCTTATCATCATAGTTTTATATAAAGATTTGTTCTTTAAAATAAGAAATAAAAGCCTGGATTTACTGGGTTATGTTTTATTGACAAGATACCAAGCAGCAGAAATCAGTTTTAAAATCTGTGCTACTTGGGTCACCCAAAAAATTCACAGTGTTTCAGAAAGGACAATTTGCTCTTGTGACGGTTCATCAACCTTGTAGGTTGGAAAGGGAACACATTATCTGCTGTGAAGTTATTGATTTTCCTTGAATACCAGTATTCAGAGGTTAGGAAACAAGGACTAGTATAGGTGCTTCATACATTTTGTAAAATAAAAAAAAAAAAAAACATTTTCATAAACGATCCATTGGTGCCTTGACTAGTGAAACTTTTTATTTTCAGTCGTAAAGATAAGTTAATTCAATATTTACGATTTGCAATCTATTTACAGTTGCCACCTGATAAGATTGTGTTTATGATTGAGATAAAAGATGGATATTTCTAATGCAAAAGAATCTTCATGTTGATTTACCATTCGTCATTTTCATTTTGTGAGTGTGAATTAGATATTTTTATTTAGGTAATAGCACTAGAAAACTCCTTAATGCTTTCATTTAAAAGTGTGCCATTCATTCATTTGATAATTGACATTATTACTGTTTTATTGTTGTTTGCTGAGAATCTTCAGTCATGTGATATTATTATCTTACTAAGGATAAGGCTGGGTGTTAAGACTGTGGGAAAGAAGTGGAAGTGAATGTGTGTTCATGGTTATGAATAGAAAACAAATAAAACATTTAAAAGGCTTTCTTTCAGAAATATGTTTCAGTTTTAATATATATCTTCTTTATTATTTTGTCAGATAAGGCTATGAGGTTAATTAAGGAGTGGGCAGTTGTTGATTCATGTAATGCTGTGTACAATTCACACATGCCTGTATGCCTCCATATTAGCCCCACATACACGCAGAAGGAGAGGTTAGATAATTTGAAAGCATATCTCATTCTGTTGTAATGTTTCCACATTCTGGATAACGGTTCCTGCTAATGGGATTTAAAACCTGTAGGTAATATTGTGATTCAGAGTATAAGAAGCAGGATGGGTCTTTCTCTTGACTTTTAGAGCTGTTCTGTTACTGAGGCACAGCTGGGCTGTTATCAAGCAACTGACAGCAGGATTGTGGTTTGATAAATCCCTACTCAGTGCCCAACTATCTGCATATGACATGCTTTTACTGTATTTCAGCCCACAGTATTTCAGTAGTATGGATTTTTTTTATCTTAACAAATAAAAAGAAAACTCCTTTGGCAAATACAAAGGATAACTTCAGAAGATAGTTATATGTCTAAAACTTAAGCAGATGTGATTCTTATATTTAAGAATCTCAAAAGATCAACTGGTTTTAAATCCTCAGTGGTGTGCGCATTTGACAAATACTTTAAAGGTAATAAATTTAAAGGCATTTTATTTATCTGTCTGAGCAAAATGTTCAGCTTTCTAAGCTCTGTAGCCTAGATCAATATGTGTTCTTGCTTTTTATTTATCATTTTTGGTTTCATTGCTTCTTAACAGGAAGAAAATCTGTTTCTCATCAGCCACTTTGCATCTTTAATTTATGTTCTTCCCTGTCTTGAAGTTTTTACTTTCAGGAAATCAGAAAATGCCACTCACTATTGTTTTTAGGTGTTGTCAGTTTTAAATAGTTGATTGCAAAACTCAGAGTAGGGTGAACCTTTTCTTGGTGCTTTGATTTGAGTAGCGTTAGCATCCAGGCATGTGGATGGCAGTCTGTATTCATGTTCATTTGTATGTGTTTGGTTTTAGTGTTCTGCATTATTTAATGCTATTTTTATTCCCACAGAAATGGGTCAGACTTTGTCAGAACCAGTAACAACCAAAGATTCCTACAAATGTGAAAATAACCATGTCAGAGTTGGCTCCTCTTGCATGCAAGGATGGCGAATAAGTATCCTTGTTGTCACAACATCAATTCAGCGAAGTGGTTTACAAAATGTGGGACAGATTAACTGCAGTTGATAAAGGTCCAACTAGACTACAGCTGGTCATGTTATCTGTATGCAGCATGAACAATCAAAGTTTTTGCATTAATTTGAAACAGTATTCTCAGTGCCTTTGTCTCCATGCATGCAGAGAGTATGTCTTCAGAAGTTTTGAACTGTTTGTAACATATTAATTTATGTAAGAGAAATCTAACATAGCTAATTTTTGCTAATTGTTTGCTTAATCAGTGAGCAGTGGACAAAAAGGCTTTAAAATTAGATTTATAATGTTGACAGTGCTTGTCAGAGCATGGCTATGCAGGGTACAGATTAAATCAAAACACATACTTGGTGCCTCCTTGGGGTCTTATCTAGTTGATAGGAGCCAAAATAATGGACACTGTGGTAAATGTAAAAGGGTAAGTCCCCAACTTCAGTTGAGTCACTATTGTATACAGACCTGACGAGAGAGTAGGTTCATGACAGTGAATTAAGTAACTTATCTGATAAGATATTTGTCAAGTATGGTAGAAATATTATGAAAATTTGACTGGCCTTTCCTTTATATTTATTTTTTTAACACTTTAATATTAACTGATAATATGATCATATTTCCTAAGCATCCTCTGATGCAAAGTTCATAATTAAAAAAATTGTGCATAAAACAGTTGCATAACCAAGTAGAAACATGCATAACAAGACTTCTTATGGAGTTCTTACCCCTGAAGTCGGAATCAGTTTTCCTGTTCTTTAGGTGAGGTGAAATATGGCACCACCTACCCTAGGGGTCTGGTTTGTTCCTCACTGGCTGCCCTTGCCCTGGCTCCCCTCACCCTACTTTCTGCCTGCCACTTCCCCTCCCTTCCCTGCTGATCAGGTGGGAATGCTGGACACTTGAGACATGGCTCCCTAAGATAGCACTCCTTATGCTGGTACTTTCCTGTCATTCTGAGAAAATCGAAGTCAGTGTACAAGCTGTGGAAAGCTTTTCTTCAAGGGTAATACTATGAGAATGATACTTTTTCCTAACATCATTAATCGCTTTAAAATAAAAAGCCCAGACATGCCAGTGCCCCACTCGGTGATGGTGCCCCAGCCTTGTGAACCTAATAGTAGAAGTGGATCTATATTTCTGACTTTGAAAAAAAGTTTGATTATATTTATTAATGTGTCCCATATATCACAGATGATATTCCAGATCATAGATCTGAATTGCACCATAGTCTGTAGGAACTTTAGTAAAGATAATAGTGTTGTGGGGAGGGGAAGAGCTTAATTCAGAATGTTTTTCTGAGTGTGCAATAGAAAAGTTATGTGCAAACACTTCGTAACATATTCCTTATATCTAAATACAGTTTGCAGCTAGTATTTGATATTTTTTGTCACCAGCTTTAAAATACCATTGTCACAGTGAATAACATGAGCTTTGAAATAGAATATAGTAATTATTGAAAGAGAGGAGGAAGGAAATGTTCCAATTACACATTTGATATCACAGTGGGGGCAGTCCTGATACTGGAAAATTACTGAGGCAATTATGCTAATGGTTCAATATTATTGAGATCAGCCCATTCGTACATGCATGTGCATAAAATGTACACTTCCACATCCATACAGTCTATCCAATCAGTGTTTTCATCTACTCAGAAAAATTTTAATGCACACAACAGAGTATGTTTGTAATAGTGTCTTATGCCAAATCAGCAGCTAAAGCTATATCATGGCCAAGTGGCCACACGTGCAAACAGGTACCGCATCTAGAGAAAATTCCTGAGGCTGGAGGCAGATTATTAAAATCCTATAGTAGTTGTCTGGTCTTTGTGACGAGTGCTTTACTGCAGGGCTCTTGAATAAAACTAGTATGCTGTCATTGTTATCTTCCTGAGCCGCACTAGACATGGAAGATGCCCACACTCACCTCTTGTCATTACCAGGGGACAAAGATGCCAGTTTTTTTGGAGTCTTTGATGGACATGGAGGTAAGATTGTGGTTCAGGTCATTGCTACTTATCTTGCATCAGAGCATAAAGCTCATTCAGTGATAGTGTATGCCTGCACTTGTGTGTGTTTGGGGGTAGGGGTGGTGAGGAGAACTCGTGCATACATCCAGATATTTACATGCATATGTTAATGCAGCTGCATGGTGAAGTTCTGGTAAGCAAATTTATCGGAGAATATTGTCTACTGTGTGTTGCAGGTGTGAAAGTGGCACACTATGCTGGAAACAATTTACACAAGAAGGTGGTAGCACAGTCAACTTATTGTGAGTAATTCTAAAAAATTTAATGGGTGTTACACTGGATGTGCAATCATTCTGCAATGAAAGTGACATTTCAACATTTTCAACATGATAAAAATCTAGTAGGGTTAAAAGTGTAGTCTGTTGCAAGAGCCTTTAATAGGTCTTAGCATTTCTCTACATTGTGAATGTTTTTCATTTCAGAAGGATTGCCACTAAATAAGGTTAAGATTGTGGTAACACTTGTAGAGCGTGTACTTGCCACACTTGAGTGGTGTTATGTTTTGCAGTGAATTCTGTTTCTGTCCTCTTTCTCATGATTGCATGTAGTTGCCACATGTGTGCTTGAGAAAACTTTTCCAGATCTCCTACAAGAATCGAAAGACCACCAATTTTGTATGAAGCATGGTTGGCACCCTCATGGGACATTAGGAAACTCTTCTTGCAATAGTGAAATGACACAGGTTGGTCTGGTTCAACCATGTTGTCGGGCTTGACACTTTACCTAAAACTGTCCTCCAGGGCTTCGTGGAAGGAGGTCATGGCCAAGGTAGACAAAGAAAAAATCTGGATGGAGAATGTGAAGGAGTGAAATGATCCATGCCGGACCTGCTTAACCTGCCCGAGACACCAATCCCTAAGTAATGCACCTTGTCAGCTGCTGTGTAGTCAGGTTCCACCCCCCACCCCCCGATGACCGGCATCCATGAGGGCCAGGTTATCTGGTGATCAGCTAGTAGCATTCAAGAGAAGGGATGGATGATGATGAAGATGATGATGAAGATGATGATGACACCACATGTTAAACATTTCGGTGCCATTTGATGGAGTGAGGAGAAGATATCCTGATGTCCTCAAGACCCATTAACACCACGCACATAGTGTCGGTCAGCCTGCAATTGGTACCTACTACCTGTTATGAGGTCTCTAACACCTCACTCCCCAGCGACCAGAAAAGCTCAGGAGATGACCTTTACCTTTTACCTGTCATGTAAACCATAGGATGCAGATTATTATTTAAGCAACAAGTGCTGGCAGGAAAACTATTTTCAGCTGTATCCCAAACCCTGGCATATTAAAAGTTTTCTGTCTGCTACATAAAAAGATACAGAGAGAAAATTGCAGGCTACATTTATTTTTATATATAGAGTTGAATTTAATGGTAACTGTAAGAAACAAAATTGCGCCTACAACATGTGCAAGGTGTGCCTGAAGATAACTTCACAGCGATGATGTTGCTTTGAAACCACTGAAGTGTGAAATATCTTTTTCTCAAAAACCCAATACACCAATGTAGCTGTTCTCCACCCCTTTCTTCCACAAAGGCATAGTTAAGAGCAGAACTCAGGCTGTTTGAATAGTCTGACATTGGTTAGTTACACTGTTTATAATAATAAAGCTTGTTAGGAACATTTTTAAAGGATCCGTGGGTAGTGCTACTCTTGTTTTCTTTCTGGAAACTTTCTGTGCAACTAAGGTAACCTGATCTGCATATCAGTATTGCTAAAACTTACAATATTATTAAAGTTACAAAATCTGTGAGAAGGTAGAAAAGAAACGGTTGCCATCTGCGTCTGACACAAAATAAGAGCAGCAATATTTAAGTCTTCCAGCTTGAAACATTGCTGTATCACAACACGTTTTAGCCAATTGTTTCCCTACTCCTTATTTTCCACAAATCAAAGGCTTAGTTAAGGTTTATCCAGTTACAGCACTAAAGATCTGATTGTATGCTTTGAGTTGTAGCATTTTTGTTTTGTTGTGATCGCTGCTGTTGTGCTTTCTAATGGTGCCAGAAAAGGGTGATGATTTGTACAGCTGATGCTGTCAGGTTTCACTTAAGGACTGCTTGCTCATTCAGGAAGCCAGTTGCCTCTTCTGCATTTTCCTAGTGTCAGTTATAATTGCTCTCCCAAAAAAGAGCATGTTAGCAAAAAGCCATATCCTGAATGGAGGCTTGGTAGAAGGGAGGTCACAATGTAAACCTTATAAATTTATTGTCTGCAACTTATTTTGCCTCTCATCTGCAGCACTTGAAAAACTTGGCTAGTGACTGTTTATTAATGATCCAGAACAAGTATTCAATAAGTGTCATACACAGTGCCCCCAAAAGTTTCTGTTGTTTGCTTTTGATTCATCTTAAATGTGTATTGTCTTTCAGCTCGAGGGAATGTATCTGAAGCATTGAGGCAAGCGTTCCTTTCTCTTGATGAAGAAATGATGAAAGGTTTGTTTCAGCATTGTAGCTTAAAATTTCAGTAAACCAACCACAAAACATAGCAACTAACATGGCCTGCAATAAATAGTTGTTCCTTTCGCTAGCATATTGGAAGTTTATTGCATTATCTTCTCACATTGTGCTGTTGAACCAAACTATTCACGCATATAATAATTGAGGCCCTATTGCCTATTTTTTTAAAAACCAGAAGCAGGTGATCTTTGAAAATTGTCATTATTCAACCTTTACCTATGCTTTTCTTGCAGATGATTCACTGAAGGATGACCTGGCTGGTACAACAGCTGTTGTTGTGTTATTAAAAGATGGAAAAATGTTTTGTGTAAGTACTGAACCAGAGTTTACACATTACAAAAAGTGTGATCCTCAGATTTCAGTAACTTATAAACATTTGGTCTTTAAGAGGATTATTGATCTGTATCTGAGAAAGATTTTGATAATCTTCGCCATCTTTCTCAGTTAATTCAAGTAATGAGCATTTCTTTTGGGGAAGGAAGAAGTATGAACAAAAGGTTAAAGGTAAAAAATTATTTTAAAATAATAAAATAATCATTAAAATCAGACGAATGTTAGAGCTGACATGTTGCTAATGGTGAAATCGGTGTTTAGGGCAATGTAGGGGACTCTCGGGCTGTGGCCAGTGTTGCTGGAGAAGTGGAGCAACTGTCCTTCGATCACAAGCCTAGCAATGAGGCCGAGTCTCGCAGAATCACAGCTGCTGGTGGATGGGTTGAGTTTAACAGAGTGAATGGTAGGCATTATCTGCTATTTTGGCAGTATATTTCAGAGAATTGGGTGGATGGCACGCAGTGGGAAAAAACATTTAAAATTGTTATATTTTTATGAACAGATTTTTAAAAAAGAGACACATATAGACATACACAGATGCATGCACCAAACAGAATGCCATATCAGATGAAAGATATGTAATCAGAAGCTGGTCCCAGCATGCACAATGCATTTGAAGAACTGTAATCCAGGCTTCAGTTGCTCCTTTCCAGAATGGATCTAATCGGTAAAAGTTTTTTTTGTTTTTTGGCTGCTCATTACGTTGCCAGCAGAATGCCTATTTGAGAAACCAAAATGAGTTCACAAGCCATCAGAAGAGAAGCAGTTCTAATCCAGGGATAAAGTAGTTTCAAGATGTTCCACTGTAGGTCATCCTTCACGAGTTGCAAAACCAAATGCTTTTGTTTCAGTGAAAAAGATTGTCAACTCCCTGCAGAAAATGATGTAAGGGAAGATAGATGTCTACTGCATTTATGCAAGAGCACCAAATAAATTGAATAATAGTCAAAAATGGAGGTGTGTAGCATCTCTTCATGGATTAAGATATGTACGAGTTACTGATCTAAAGCTCGTAGTTCAGATCTGCAAATGCAACCATGCGCCCTCAAAAATACCGTGGCTGGCACACTTTTGAACACTTCAAAAATAATTGTTGTCATTCTTCGCGCCAGTTTGAAACCGCCCCACTAGAATGGACGCTATAATGACTGAATAGTTTTCCAACTGACCAGTTGTTGTCCATCTGATCCATCCTGCTCCAAATTTCGTGCCAGGAAGTAAATTGTTGACGCGCCCACAGCGAAAACATTGGGGACGGGAGAGATCAAAGGGTATTGGAAGCAAGCGAGTTGAAAATGAAGTGAATGCGACTGTCAACTCTGTTTGACTTTTCGTTCATGACCAGAAGAGCAGAAGATGCCCCAGAATGTAGAAATCGACAAGGACAGAAAGAAACAGAAATCGTCAGAGTGTGCCGCACACATTGTTGGAACTGAAAATGTAGACAACAAAATAGACAAATTGAGACAGAGACTGCACGTAAAAAAACACGCATCCAGAGAACCTGTCAGTGTGAATTGCTGAAGAAATGCCCTTGGCTAATGAACGAGGAGTAAGGCATGAGATGTAAAGAGTGCCTAAAACATTCAGAATAACGCATTTACAACCCCGGTCGTGTTAAGTACCGAACGAGGTCGCTGCAGAGACATTCAGACTTCCGACCACAGACACTCTTTGGAGATTTCAGCCAGGTAAACTATTTTCAATTCTAATTTATTTCTGTCCTCATGACCTTTTCGGAATTTATGCCGGCGGTATTAGATAACGCTGAAAAATAACGTGTTGCGAACTTGAACAAATGTTTATCTTCGGCACTATGGGGTGCTGGACAAGTTCACCCAGGTCATCAAGGAGTTATACAACGGCTTCACATGCCAGGTCATCCATAAAGGAAAACTCTCTGAGAGCTGCCCAGTGACAACTGGTGTGAGGCAAGGCTGCTTGTTGTCCCCCTTACTTTTCCTGGTTGTGCTAGACTGGGTTACTAGAACAGCCTATGCTAGTGCAGGGAAAGGTATTCAGTGGACACCGATGACAAAACTGGAAGACCTGGACTTCGCAGACGATCTGGCCCTGTTGTCTTCCCGTCTGCAACACATGCAAGAAAAGATGGAAGCACTGAGAGAGACATCACAAAGAGTAGGGTTAACAATCAGCCGAGAGAAAACGAAACTCCTATGAGTAAATACCAAACAAAAAGAGGACATCACCATTGAAGAGTATGCTGTGGAAGAAGTAGACAAGTTTGTCTACCTAGGTAGAGTAGTCAGCAAGACCGGAGGCACAGACAAGGACATCCAGGCTAGAATTAGAAAAGCCCAACAAACGTTTGCAATCCTCCACCCAGTCTGGAAGTCAACAGCTATCTCTAACAACACCAAGATCCGACTTTTTAATTCCAACGTGAAGTCCGTGCTGATGTATGGCTCAGAGACATGGAAAGTGACCCAGGCTAGTTCCAAAAAAATCCAAACGTTTGTCAACAAATGCCTCAGACAGATCCTCCACCTTAGGTGGTCTGACAGAGTGACAAACGAAACACTGTGGTCTAGAACGAACCAGCTATCCATGGAAGTGCAGATCAAGAAAAGAAAGTGGCGATGGGTCGGACATACTTTACAAAAAGACCTTTCTAACATAACCAGACAAGCGATGGACTGGAATCCCCAAGAGAAGAGGAAACAAGGGCAACCAAGACAGACATGGAGATGCAGCCTAATGCAAGAACTCAAACTGGCAGACCTGACCGGGGAGGCAGCAAAGCAGACCGCCAAAGACCGCGAAAAGTGGAAGATGACTGTAGAGGTGCCCTTTGCTCCAATAGGAGATAAAAGGATCCAAGAAGAAGAAATATTTATCGGAAAAAGCAGTGAAAATGGTTTGTTTCGAGGGACCCCTTGTTTCATTTGAAGGGCCCTTTTTTTCCATTGAGAGGGCCCCATTGCCCCTCTTTTTGAAATCCTAGAATTACCTCTGAAATAGTTCTTGTCCAGAGATCAAATCATCATCGATTGCTAGGATCTACATACTCATGAAGCAGAGAGCTATGTGACCTTCTCACCAGCAAACTGCACAGAGAAACTGTTACGACAAGATAAAGGAGGCAGGCAGTGGATGGTGGGAAGTCGCTGTAAAGTGATGTGTAGATGACAACAGTCGGGTGTATACAAATAAAGAACAATCCAGATGAGTGGTAAATGCACACAAATAAAGCAGTGATCAAGAGGAGACCTAGATCCATGAACAAGACAAAATAAGGAACAATCCAGATGAGTGGTAATTGCACACAAAGCAGTGATCAAGAGGAGACTTAGATCTATGAACAAGATAAAGAGAGCAGTCTACTCAAGCCAGTTAGGGAAAGGGACATTACTTTCTTTTATGGTGTATTTTGAAATTTCTTAATTTGCTTGCTGCATGGTGCTGCAATTTTCTGTTTGCGTAAAAGACTGCTTTCCAATTTCAAATAAGTTTTTATTAGAGCTACGTTTATTTTGTGGGTTTGAGGCCATTGAAGGTAAGCTTAAACTTAAAAATAATTTGTAAGACAGGTATCTCATTTTGTGTTACAGCAGATTATTAGAGTTAGTAATTCATATTATCTTTTGAAGTAATTTTCTGTTGAAACATAGGCAACCTTGCCTTGTCAAGAGCTTTAGGAGATTTCGTCTTCAAGAAAAACGAGAAGAAGAGGGCTGAAGAGCAGATTGTGACAGGTATTTCATATAAAATTGCATGGCTTTTTTGGTAAAGCTTATGACAAAGTTGTGTGTGTGTTGGGGAAGGGGGTATATGTGTATATGTTATAACCCAAACTTTGCTGTCATTTGAGAGTAGACATTGGTAATCCTGAGAGTTGACAGTTTAGAACTCATGGCTTTTGCTTAGACCTAATAGAATAAAGGAAGGGCTCTAGTGTGACATGAGAGAAAGGGAGGCATAAAGCCGCATGTGGGATGAATTGACATTTAATTTTTAAGCCTGATTGGTGCCTATATATATATATATATCAGGTCACAGGTAATGTCATATCCTGCACTTTGAATGTAATACAGCTTACCCTGATGTGATTGAGAAGCCCATCACGCCAGACCATGAGTTTATTATCCTTGCATGTGATGGCATCTGGGATGTGTTGACAAATCAAGAGGTGGTAGATTTTGTGCGAGCTCGCATTGCCCAGCAAATGGAGCCTGACGTGGTGAGCATTTTTCAGACCTGATAATGAAATGGGGTGAATGACCACGGAGGGAAAAAAAGGGGTTTTTAGTTGCTTTCATAACGGACAGTTATCCTGATCTGCCCTTTAATTTTGGGGCTGGATAACTGTCCTAATCTGCCCTTTTCCTTATTTTTGAACACTGTATTTTAAATGAATGAATTTGTCCACAAATGAAGAAGAGCAAATTTTGCCTATAAATGAGAGAAATTTATGAACTAGCCATTGTTTTAAATGTCATGATGCAAGCATAATGTTATGCTGGACTAGAAACATTTTTACTTTATTGAGAGCATTAGTACCTGTGGCACTTAAGTATGTCTGCTGTGTTGCAAAGAAGTGAAACATTTTTACTTTTTTTTTTTGCTGCACAAATTAAAAGTAATTATGTTTGGAAAGAATATGATACAAGTGTACAAGTATAGGGCGTTAGTCTTTTATATAAAGCTGTTTAACTATGGAAATTGTGCAGTTTTGAACAGGAAATAACAGGTGTGCATTGAGCAGATTTTGTTTTTTATTGTTACTAAGAATTGCTCTCAGTGTCCAAATACTTGCTCTAAACAAGGCGAAAAGACTCCTGAAAAATAACAAAGGTGCTAGCTATTTAAAGTGCCTTGCTTTCACAGCACTCCTTTCCCACCAGAGGAAAATAAACACCACCAAGAGAGTATCTGGAAAATATTTATTAATTATTCAGCATGACTAGGCAGAAAATACTTAGTTTAAAATTCATTATATGTTATCGTGAAATCAGATATGTGAGGAACTGATGATGCGATGCCTGGCTCCTGACTGTCAGATGGGAGGACTGGGCTGCGACAACATGACTGTCGTCCTTGTGTGCTTCCTGCATGGGGGCTCATACTTGGATTTGGCTCGTAGATGTTCAAAACCCTCCCGAGGGGGCCCTGCACCACATCTCCGTGATCTACACCACAAAGTCTTTGAGTTCAAGTAACCAACTGGTAGTTGTCTAGCACAGCAAGAGAAGAGTGGTGAAAATATTTTTTCTTGTTACTGGGCCATCAGGATGATGGTTTTTGGCCATGTGTGCATGTGTGCGTGAGAGAGAGAGAGAGAGTTGTGATTTAGAGATATAATGTGATATTCAGGGTGATCCTAATAGTTTTGAAATGACATTCAGCTGGCACCAACAGATATAAGTTTCCTTGCTTGTGTTTTTCTAATTTTCTGTTCTTGGGCAGTGTGCATGAGTATGCTGTTACTAATTACCTGGTGTTTGCACTGAATGAGCGTGGAAGAGATCAAAAGTGATGCAAAGTGCTTCATCATTTGCAGCTGTTGGACAGAAGGTTGTGTGAGTTGTATACCTGAGATTGTGTTTGTGTGTGCATGCACATTAATCCTTGCTTGATCTGTAATGCATGACTGCTACATTTTTTTTATTTTTGAAAGGATGAAGTCATGATGCCTGGAATGCCTACTGACGCATTTGTAGTGTGTGTGTGTGGAAAGAGTTTGCAGCAAGTTTCCAGTGTAAGGTTGAAGTCAATATTTGAGAGGGAGGTGAGGTAGGGACCCCTCTGAAAAACTTTAGAGGAACTGTTGTCATATTTAATGTGTCTGGCTGTGGGGTGGGGGAAGGGTGTGAGATATTGATTTTTTGCTGCTATTAATGGGTAAGTTTCTTGAAGCATGAATCATTTTGGTATTTTGTCAGTGGTAGTGGAAAGTAACATTAGTACCAGCATTCGTTCTGGCTATTGTCTTCAGCTGTATATTACAACATATACCTAGCTTTTTTGATAACGATCTCATTGTATCAAGTTTGGCGAAATAAAGTTTGTGTATTTTAATACAAGCATCTTAGGCTGGCAAGCATGCCAGAGGGCCATTATTTCATGATAACATTAAATGGTGCATTATTGCTCGTTATGTCTTAGTACAAGTGTTTCAGTAATGCTTCTTTAATAACTGTGTTCTCTTGAGCATCATGTGGCATGGTCATCTCCATCTGTTTTTGTTGCTATTTTACAGTGCACTGTTGGGGTTCATTTTTGATATGACAGTTATACTGAGCAGGGGAGGGGGGTGGTGGTTAGTCATATCACCAAATGCGTGTTGAAGAACAGGCTTCCATTCTTTCCGTGTGTACCACATTAAAAAATTGTTTCAGTTTGGAAGTGAAACATTTTTTCAATGTGCTTTTGATAGCCACTTGCAAACCTCATGGAGACATTTTTGTTGTGCTTGATGGAGGTCACTTGCAACAGAAGTGGTATACAAAAGCAAAAGCATAAGAATCAGGAATCTACTGCATGCAGGAATCTACTCACCACTAAAATAAAATCATTGGAATGGTTAAAAACATTGTCAGTTTCTGGATTCCACCCTGTGTCCATCACCATTGCCATTTTACTTTTGTAGCCACTGACAATAAAACCAGCAGTCAGTGGAAACCTGTCTGAAGAATTAAGTGCTCAATTCCAGTCTCTGTTATTAGGTTGTTCTCAAATTAAGTTGTTCGTTATTTTTGTGTGTGTATGTGTGTGCATACACATGCGTGCATGCATATATTTAGTGTGAACACTTAAATGTATTTCATATTTAATGCCATTCTGGTCAGCATTGCTAATAACTAAGCATTTAGTCATTTCATTAGGGTGTATAAGTTTAAATACAGAATAGCAGGCTGGCCTAGGTGCATAAAGCTTAGACCTTTATGTATGTCATTGCAATTTGAATAGTTTGAAAAATTTTGTGTAGATTTGTGGAATACTTTGTGTGTCATAAATGGATGTGTGCTAGGAGAGAGAGAGAAAGGGGGAAGAGATATGCATTTGTGGACACATGCATGATGTGTGCAAGCATACGTGCACTTATAAAGAAGTTTACATGCTGCATCAAGTAATCCTGTTTATAATGGAATGTTTTCTTTGAAGTGGTTCATGTATTCACATATTACAAGAAAAATGCACTATATTTTTTGTGATGTTGTTGACCACATTACCATTTATACAGTTAAATAATGAGTGTGAAGACTGCATTAAGTTCTGATGCAACTTTAAAAAACTCTGTATGATGTCTAGCAATAACAACATGTATGCAGGATCAAATGGAAGGGAATTAACTTATACAAGCTGGGCTGTCTATTTTAGGAACAATGTTCCTTACGTTACCTTTGCTTTCATCTGTGGTGATGAGTGGGTAGGCATTGTTGGTGTCACTCAGCAAAAGTGTAACTTCCAATAAAGGATATGCATATGATGCTCATAAAGAAGTGAAATCATTTCTGTGATAAAAAGTCTAACAGACTATAATTATACTAGTTTCACTATCCTCTTACTGCAGATATACACTTTGCTTAGAGACGTTTAATAGCATTAGAATTTTTATCCCTTTTAAATATGCTTTTTTGCATGCTTATTTGAAAAGTGTTTATTTAAAAACAAGGCAGTTATGAATTTGCTGCTGTCTCAAACTACAAATGTCAGTTGGCTAGCAAGCCATTCTCAGACTTTAATAAAATAATTTTCTCATACATTGTACTGCTACCAAACTGTTAAGGATGGTATTTTTAAAAAATGATAATTTGAAAGATGCTTATGTTTTAAGTTGTTGCTATTTCTGGTTTAGTTAAGCTATCAAACATGACATGTTGATACACATTAATAAGAGAAGAATAACCTGTGTTGGTGTGGCAGGCAGAAATATTAACTTCCAGTAATGATCATCCCAAACTGAGCATTCTTGAGGCACCATGAAAGTTGCACAGCATTGTTTGTGGATGTAATCTGCACAACTGCGGCTATGCATTTGTTAAGCAGCAGACATTTTTTGTAAACTTATTCCTGTTTTAAAATACAAAATGAATTTTTCTGAAGCATTAAGGTGGTTGTGTTAAACAAATTTGACAAAGATATCGTACCTCAGTATGCATTGCTAGGTAGCATGTGAAATTTAATAAAAAGCAAACTATGCTGCTAGATTGTTTCATATGCACCATAGGGCCCCTTATGCATTCTGTACGTGTGATTTTTTTTTTATTAATTAAAAAAAAATCATTTATAAAAATCTAGTAAATGGGCCTTGCTTGAATTCATGAAAGCAAGAGCAAGAGGCTTATAGGAAGTTTATGGATAGGCAGCAAGTAAAGTTTTGTTAGTGTTGCCAGTGACAAGAGCATTTCTTCTTGTGTTCAGTAATTCGTACCACCATTCATATGATTTGAAAATGCACGTAACGAACACTTGTAGATAAAATAATGTGAATGTGCCTGTACACATTGTTACAGCTGCAGTTATAGATTTATTTTTTGTTGACATTATTTTCCCTTGCACTCAAAGTGCAAGACTGCAGCTTGCAAAACTGCATAACTGCCGTGCATTTACCTCTGTCAGGGTGGACTCAAGGGTAATTATTTTGTTAATAGTTGGATATGACTGCTTGACTGACAAGCTGGTGGCAGGATTGTGAAAAGGCTTTGCTGCAGCTGAAAATGCTGAAGTGATTTTTATTTTTATTATCATTATTAAATTTCATTTTGTATTTGCTGCCTCTTTTTTTCCCACCAAGTGAGATGGAACTGCTGGAAAATCTGCCTGTTAAGTGATTTGTGGTGGAAGAGCTGAAGAAAACTTTACTGCTGTAGCATGCCAGAGTGTGATCTCTTTTCTATTCCATGTACAGCATGTTTTAAGTTACCTCCTCGTAACAATTTATTTTCAAAAACTACTGCACATTACATAGTCCAATAAAATGTATTCTTTAAAGTCTTTAGTATCCAGTGTTTTTAAAACAGAGAAACAAGAATAATTAGTGGGTACAGAGAAGTTGAATAGGTCTCCATGGGGACTACAACTTACATGGTTGCCTATGTAATGTTCTTGAAATTTTACATCATCATCAAAGACAATGGGAATAAAGATGTTTTAGTAAAATAGTTTCATAATTAATCAGCTAATAAACAACCAGTTTGCAGTTTGCTACTTTCATGAGAAATAGAGAATACTTGGGAGCTAAAGTAATCAAATAGTTTTTCTCCCATGGCCTGTCATTTCTTTTTTGTTTCATTACATGTTGGCCAAATGTTTATTTCTAATTCTCAGCAGCAACAATTGTTTAGAGGCAATTGCCATATGTTGTTTGCCCCCTAGTCATTGCCTCATTAGCACGGTTTAAACCACGCTAAGTGAACAGTGCTTCTGTCCAGATGCAATGCGTTTAACAGTTTTTGTTGAATAATCTTTTTTTTTTAATTATAGACTGAAAATAAATTATTTTGTGGCTGTACAAAATGTTACAGGTCTCAGAATGGCATCAGGTGATAGCAAAACTGCACACAGCATCTTCTGTTCTTGGGTATTGGATTTTTTTGTGGGGTGGGTTGGTGGGGGAAGAGTTGGGAGGGTTTTTTTGTTTGTTTTTTCATGCAGGCATTTTAAAGCACTGAAGCAAAAATATTGTGTTTGAGTGCACATGCACATATGGACGATTTCATTTGATACAAACCCATTGTGGTAGTGAGCTATCACCTAAAATAACAGCATTTAAGGAAGCAAGCATTCTTTAGATTGTTTTGAACATGTTTGGTGATGAGATAGCTGTGGCTGTAATTCCCCCCACTCCCAAGTTTATTTATGTGTTGGAAGGCACTTAAAATTGTAGGATTTAAAGAGATTAGGCTTTGTTCCCCTACTGTGATGCATGAACTTGGAAACCATTTAACAAGCAATATGGTTGCTTTATTAGAAAATCTGCAGTTGTGATAAAGAAAAATTAAGATAATTATTTTGCCCTTGATTAAGTGTTACTTTTAAAGAAGAAAATAATTGGTGCTTTTTTGTGTGCCACAGTTTGGCTAGTTTTGCTGCAACATCTGAGTACAGTACTATGGTCTCCTTAAGTGTCCCAAAATAGTCATCAGTACATCAAAAAAAAAAAAAATGTCAGCTGTACTTGCTATGCCAAGCTTGTCCAATGAAAATTAAAACCTGGACAAGATGTGGCCAGTAAATAACTTCATTTGCACTGACTTCTGCTATGCATAGGCACGGTTTTTTAATTTGTCCTTTTATGGAGTCCAGTGAAAATGCAGTACTTTAAATAGTGACCGTTTTTGTTAAAGCTGCTATAACAGTGGGTTAAAGCTAGTGGTTTTCAATACAAATGAAGGACCTTCTATTTTTATTCCTTGGCTTATATACTAAGTATTTTTATTTATTTCTTTTTTGTACTGGAGAACTTGTTTTATTGTGCTAGCGCAACATCTATGAGTATAACAGCTTAGATGTTTGGCTTTTGGCTAGGGTTAAGGTTTTGTGAAGGGTTAGAGACAACATGATCAAGATCAAGGTTTGTTAAGCTGGCAACTGCTGTTCAGCTGTTCACACCTGTAGAAAACATTAATCACCCAAATCAGTGCAAAAAAAAAAATTGCTTCTTTTAGGAGGATGTTATTAAAAGTATTGATACATATAAGAAATATCGATACTATGTGTACAGAAGTGGAGCATAATGTCTGTAATGAAGCATCACATTCTATAAAATGTTATGTCAAGCTATCAAATTAAAAAAAGGGATAAAAGTGCTGTCTGTATAAAAACTCTTAATGAGAAAAAAACTACAATCTTGATATGTCCACAAAATGTGAGCAATATCCTAGCTTCTCAATAATTTGGTTATAAATCACAGCTGTCAAAATTGGCAAAGCTGGATAAAATTGATAGTATAGAACAAAATGTGGATGGAATTAAATAATATTTTATTGTTCATTAAAACATACAAATATTGCAGTGGAACTTGTTTCAGCAAGCAGATTGAAGAAAAGAACACAATGATAATTATATATTGGAAAGATAATGATACATGAGAAATGATGATAAATAATCACAAATCTGGAGTTGGGGGTGTGCCCCAAAAGATCAGTGTAGGCATGAACTTTATGAAACTATAACTGTGACAGAATTACATTTCTCAGAATTATTAATCAGCTTGTAACTAATGTAAACAGAAGATGCAGCATAGAGTTGGATTATTTTGGTGCTAAAATCCGAAACGGAGGCAATAAATGCATTCTCAGAATGGACTTTCGAGAAGAAAGTCAAAACAATGTCTTTTTGAAAAAAGTGGAAATTACCAGTAAATTGAGATCTGACAACTAGAAGATTTCAGCAAATTGCAAATATCATAAAAAAAAATTCAGCGGTGATATGAGCATAAATACTTTGTAAATGTCTGCCTGTACTTTTTACTTTAGAAATAGGTACTGTTATATGCATTTTGGGTGTTACTTCAGTGGCATAATGGACTAAAATGGCTTCTTAATATGAGGTTTATGCATATTTAGGGGTGGTTTTTTTTTTTTGTTTTTTCAGTGTTGGGATTGTTATATGGCATTCTCATGAGGTGTTATGGCCTGGTGGTAAGTGCATTTCTTCAGAAGGGCCGGGTAGTCTGTGACATGAAATTCCCCTGCCCATCCAGCATATGGATCTTGATTTATATGGGAAGGTAATGCTTAAGTGATTGCAAAGGGTTAGACTCTGCCTTCCCCCAAAAGCAGTGAACCAGTTTACTGACTTTACATCTAGTAGGCTATGTGAGCCTTTCTCTATCTCATTTGTTATTGATCATGTCACTTGAAGATCTTCAGTGACACATCTGAGTAACAACGAGGCGCCTAAAGATTTCATAACTGCTGGATGCAAGCTTCAAGAATAAGACTGATAAGTCTGCCAAACACTGTTATAACTGAGAGTTTTATTCATGTGTTTGATGAGAAAGCAATATTGGAAATGCAATTGAAAACGTAAATTGAAGTTGTTGTTGGGCTTCATTATTAAATAAACTTAAATTTAGGTCTATATATATATATATATAATGTTAATCAAGACCATAGAAATTGTGAAAAAATAAGAACTTGCTATGAGCAAGCAAATGCGAAGGTCATATTCAAACTTCAAAGCAGATATGGCTTTTAAAAAAGTGTAACAAATGAAACATTAACATATAAATCATTCCAACATTTGTATTAGTGCATGAGAACATGGAGAGGAGCCAAGAATATCCGAACACTATTGTGATGGTATTTGAGTAGCAGAGAACAGTGTTTATTACAGGTATCAAAGACTTGAACCCTGACCTTGTGGCAGCTAAAGTGTTGATAAACACTTACGTTGATGCAAAGGTTTGTTTTTTTTTTGTCTATAAGGGCCCAACGTTTATTTGACATTTCTTTGTCTGGCCAATTTCCTTGATTTTCTTAATGCATCTGTCATAAGATGTTGATGAGCTAATAGAACTGTTCATTTTACATAAAGACAGACTGGAAGAAAGGCATTGGCAAAAAAAAAAAAGAAAAAGAAAAATAGAATTATTAAAGCAGCAAGTCACAAGTGCAGACAAAGGAGCATCCTGCAACTGATACAATAAGGCCGTCCTCATGTTTTATATTTTTCAAAAAGATAGGTATTTTGCTTTATAGTAAGGTACACTTGTCCATGTCTGGCTTAAGATGGTCACAGGTGAAGTTATTGAGCTTACAATAACTTCAAAAAGTGCACCCATAAAAGACTTTAGCTACAAGTGTTTTTGATATTTGCATCCTTTTCAATTGCTTTTAAGAAGAGGACTGATCTTTGCAGCAAAATAATAATGATAATCTACTAGAAGTGAAGTATGAAATTGAATTACTTATGGTCTTTTGATGGTAGAAATAGGTTGATTTTGCTTAGAAAGTTGTTTCCTCATTAATGTTTGTTAGCAGAGGTTCTTATAATAGCTTACTCATACGTCTGTCTCAACTTCTTTCCAAGCCACTTGTGTTCGTCTCTGTTCTGAAGAATTGATATCTGGATTTGGGTGTGAAATATCCAGGCTTACAGAATTTCTGGTGCACTTCTAAATTTGCCTAAACACAAGTCCATGCTCTACTAGACTTTACAAGGAACATGGTTCACCATGAACGAAAGCTGTATATGTTAACCTCAAACCGCTATGCTTAGTGATTTGGGCTGCATTTTAACTGCAAAAAAATAAGAAATTTGTATATAAGGTTAAACAAAATGATATGACTCCATGTACTACTGAAAAGTTCTGGGTAAAGAACAATGTTTATGTTGAATGCTATTTATTGCTTCTTGTTACCAGATGTACCTAGTAAGAATATTTTGTTTGAGAAATACTGTCTTCATGATAAAGAGATAGAAAATGTCCATATTTTATTGTATCTGTGTTGATTTTGTGGCAAAAGATTTTATGTTGCATATACAAAGAGATTATGTTTTTATTATTTCAAATAATGTTGCACAAAGAATAATGTAAAAAAAACTCATAAACTGCTGTTCCCTCATCAAAATCTGAAACACAATGCATTACAAAAAGAATTCTTACAATTTTATGGACTATAAAATAAAATGTCTTGTGCACCAACCTTCCCTGTGACACACGCAGTTGCGCTACAGACACCTCCACAGTCGAAGAAAATGAATCAGTACACAATGTGAATGAGTTCTCCTGTTCATAGTCTGATGAGAGGATGGCGAGAGACAAGATCAAGACTGACAGAGTCTGTTCAAAGGAAGTAAAGCATAAAATGCAACATGGTTCCTAGATCACAGTCTCCAAGGTGTGTGCACTGATTTCCCCCTGTACTGGCTGAAATCAGGTGTGTTAGGGAGAGGGGATAGGTTTTAGATCTTCCTTGCTTTGGGCATGCCTCTGCTTGTGCAATAAACACAGGACCAGCTAAGAGATCCTGCTGGATGTGGTACTGGTCAAATGCATCCCCTAGGTGGACTCCACGGTGGGTAAGCTGGAGGAAGGAAATTCCATTTTCAATTACTGCACCAAAACTTTCAAAATCTAGAAAAAGAACATGAACTTTGGATGATAACTCTTAAACAGCAAGGATAACAGGCAGGATATTGCAGCAGCAGTGTTGGACAAGACATTGTCACGATTTTTAGATATAGAAAGTGGAGACTTGGGAGTCCTCTTCACAATCAAAAAAGGCTTCCAACATATCTCCATTTTTTTCACTCAGGCACCTAAGATCATGATAGTTTCTAGTTAAATGTAAAAATAAATAAAAAAAATGTTAGATGCTGAGACAATAATATGGAAAGCTGCTTGTGGATTGTCCTAGGAACACGCACAGCGTTAAATTCATCAAAAGGGGTCATTAGATGCTGGGAACAGAGCTAAATATAGGAACAGAGGTAGTTATATCCACATTAATATACTTCTGTGAGATTCTACCCAACTAAGTATTAATGATCAGTGCTATTGATAAGTTTGATCTCCATTAAACATTGCACATTGATGTGGTAGTGGTCTGAATTATGCAGTAAATCATCTGTTCTGTGAGTTTAAGAAAGCTGTATTATTGCAGCCATATGATATAAAAAGGAAGCACCTATGAATATGTACATTACAATCTGTCATGTATTCATTATTCTGCAGAAACCAGACAGATAACTTTCTCCTGTTTATTTCCCACTCTGAAATGTGTAAACATAACAATCAAGATCAATATGCATAGTGAATATACATAGTGGAGATGCCACAATATTGTGAAGAGTGTCAAAATGAGAACTTGCATATTGTACCTTTAAAACTGCACTTGAGTAATATCTAAGCATTACTATCTTTAAAATCCCCATATAATGGAGCACACATTAATTAAAACTGTTATCACAGTGTCCTAAAAACAGTAGTAAAATAATATTTAGCCAATAAGTAATATTCCCAAACATACATTTAAAAAAATGCTTATGCAGTACTTATATTGGTTAGTGGTTGTGGTAAAAAAGATTTTAGGTAACAAAATGTATAATCAATGTGACTCTTGATGTTAATTCTTTAGACTTTCAGCAGTTGCACAAGATCCAAGAGCCATGTCTGAAAAGAATGCATGGCAAATGTTTGGGGAAAGTTTTTTAAAAAGAGACCATGCATGAAAACAGAAGTGTGATTTTTACCATATGTAGAAACTAAATGAAGGCACACCCATACAATCCATAAAATGTTGAAGGACATCTGCCTCAACAAAAATAAATGTAAAATAAGAAAATAAGTCTTGTAATGGACAAACTGAGAAAAAGTAATAAGAACAATTAGAAAGAAAAACTGTCAATTATATACTGGATAGAATAACTGGGTGCCAATGAATAACTTTTTTTTCAGCAACCGTGGGTCAAAAATCATTTTATTATGATCTTTGATATGCCTGTGTCTATGACTCAAAAAAGTATCATCATTTTTTTTATCTTTAGTTGGATTTTCTGACCACATAGTGCTGAGTGCTCTCTCTCAATAATAATTACAGTAATCATCATCATTATTTGGGAATTCTATTCAGAACAACAAAAGTTTCCTGAAAATTTACAGCAAATGCATTATTGTAGAGATTGTACATGCATAACAAAATAAACTGAAATGGCACAACCAGTAAAATGTGAACAAAAAAAGGTGAAAATTAATATATATATATATATATTAGTTTATAATATCGATTTCTATACCCAGGCATTCATTAGCAGACAGAGGGGAGAAACACACTCTATTTTAACTTGAAGCAGAACAATAATGCTGCTAAAAAATATGCTTCCTCTTCATAAATGTTTGCTAAAAACATGCTCACTATTTACTTTTGTGAAGAGCATTCTTAACAAAACAGAAAAGTTGGTGATTCACTTGGTCAAGTTTACACTGGAAACTAGGTTTGGCTAGTTGTGCATAGACCAATCACACATTTTTGGCACACAGATGGAACTATGGTAGAATACTTGTTTTATGAACTGTTCTTTTCTCAAGCTAGTTAAAAGAAGGCCCTCCGTGGAGGTATTTCATTGATAAATACTTCACAGTAGATTTATCTTCTAACAAACATATATTTCTTAGCACTATCTGTCAGAATATATGCTTTAGCAAGGCAACTTTTTTGTAAATAAAAGAGTTCTTCCATTATATCAAAAAGTGCTTTCCATTTTGGACGATAAAAACATAAATTCAGATCTAAATACAAAAAGCTTTTTAAAGTTTCTTGTGAAAATACTCCTCAAATCTGACACAATGATTCCTTCCAATATATTTCCAGAAGTGAGTTTAGACAAAGATCGCACAACATAAAGATGATTACAACATTCAGTTCTGGAAGTTTTTGTCATCTTTATTACAGTTCTTTTATGTGTGAAATTATGAAGTTGTGAATGTGTGTATTCAAGTGTGTGCATGCTTATGTTAACTACCCCTTGTCTTTAAGTGTGCTTTTTTAACCATCTTATTATTGTGCATTGCTTATGCTGCTGATGAATTTATTTATGCTTCATTTTCAATCCCACACATGATTTGTCAACAGTAATTGTCACTTTCTTACCAGGCTTTGCAGGTACACGAACAAGGCAGGATAGGTGGGGAGAGAACAAAAGTATTACTATACAAAAAAAGCAACGATTAATATATTTCAGGTAAATATTTTATAAAAATAATAAATAATGTCATTTTTATATTATTTTCACACATACAAAAAGGATAACAGGTTCCTTAACCAAAAAAAAAAAGGAAAATGTGATGATGGTTACTCGGATCGCACATCACAGTCCATTCTCCCTTGTACAATCATGTTTGCCATTTGGGTTGTTGTATTATGCACGACCTCTCAGATTTTGTGACAAGATTTACTTTTGTATTTTATGGTCTTTGATTTACAAGAGAATAACTAAAAACTTTCAGCTCTTTTGAATGCCTGGAAACTGAAGTAACACATTTTCATTCCCTCTTATCAAAACAGATCATTTTTACTACCGATTTCAACCATGCTTCTGTTGAATGTCATGAGTTAACACCAAGTAATATAATATGATTTCACTTTCTTCCCAAAAGAATTAAAATACCAGTATAGTTTTTTTTTTAAAATTCCAGTATAATTATTCTTTATGTCAGATCTGTATATTACAGCTAGGCGCAAATTAATAATACATTTAATGCCAAGAAATAAACACCCAAATGTTACTTTGAACCTTATTTACAGTCTGCATTAGTGTCTACTATATGCTGGACCCAGCTGCTTGTTAAAATATGCTTCTACACAAACATGCATTTCTGGTCATTTAAATTTTTTTTACTGTAGTCAAAATGTAACCTTACATTGCTGACAGTTGGTATAACAGTAATAGTACACTGTAAAATTTTCAGGTTCAGTGTATTCAATTTAAATCCACTTACTCCACAATCAAACTTCCCTTAGGAGTTGTCATCTGGATTTATGACTGCCTGGATTTTGTGAAAAACTTGTCGTCGAAAGTTCAGCATTGCCATCACATCCTTCTGTGCAAGGACATCTTCAAGTGAGAAAAACTGTTGCCTACTTGACACTAGTGAGAAGGACAGCTTGCATTCCTCAAGCACACACTGGATCATTTCTAGTGCCATCTGCAAGGACTCCGTCATTGATGCTGCTCCTGGGTACAGTTTCAATGTCCACAGACTCTTCTTGATTTCACTGTGATCATCTGACCCTTTGCTTACCTCAGGGATGACAACTCTTTCTGGTAGCTCCCACTGTTGCAGAGCCGCACCTACAGTCTTGTGAAGAAAAGGCAGACTGGCTAATTTGGATTGTGGCACTGATGTTTTCAGGTTATCAGAGATCGCAAAAAAGATTGTAACAAAATATGATGCACCCTCTGAGAGCACGGAAACAGTGTGGAGAAAAATATTTTCTGGAACTACCAGAGTTTCTTGGCACTGTCCATCAGTCTTCAGCCACTGACAGTTGCTGATGATGGAGCCATCTCTAAACACCACAGGCAAATCAAACTGGCAGTACTCAACTATGCAGTTTTCTGCCACAAATGAAGATTTTGGAAGCACTGAATGCATAACACACCCTTTGCTTAGAGAGCTTGCTGAAAGTACAACCTCTGTGTTCTCATCTGGAATGTGCTTCTTTTCCGTTTCAAGATTCTCCCAGCAGTTAAAAACATTTTTTTCAAGTGCAAGCTGATACTGGAAATCCTTGTCTTGACAGAAGTGATGGATCAGCTCTTTGGTCGTGCCGATATGGATGAAACGAGAGGCATTCATGATGATCAGACTAAGATTAGTTTTGTGCAGGGCATCAAACACTTGCCTGCGAACCTGCGTCAGTTCACTAGTCATCTGAGAAATATTTGAAGTGTTGAAGATGTAGGCATCACTGGAACGTTGACCAAGAGCTTGCAAGAAATCTCCATAAGCGTCAATCTCACAAGTTATGCTACCAAGAGTTTGTTTCAATTTCAACAGCTTCCTCATCACATCAACTCCAAAGTAGAAAGAGCTGTCTGTGTAAACAATATCCCCATCCATGCAGATACCATCAGCAAACTCAAAATGGTTATCATCAGATTTCATAAGGGCTCCTCTCTCTTTCATCATTTCATTAGATGGCCTCTGCAACACTTCCAGACAGTTTGCTACTAACACATGTTTTTTGGTGTCTAGCTTCTCAACCTCATCTATGACATACACTCCATGAGTTCTTCCAATGCTAATAGGAGATGGATGAGCCAATGCTGTGAAACCACTTGCAGGCACACACCAATCATTTTGTTCACCCAGGTCATACACTAGTATATCATCTGCACATACTAGAAAAATCCCTGGTGCAATGATTGACACAAAGGGCCAATACAAGGCAAGTTTGAGATCAAGCATTTGATAAACTGGCTGCCCGTGAGGAATAGCTGAGAAAATCTTTCCTAAAATGGTCGCATTAGGCATTCTCTGGCTCCACCCTCCAGCATGTATGAGCAGTATCTTCATCTGGAAGATTTTTTCCTCATAAAGATTACTCAGAAATTCCAGGGCAACAAGTGTTGATCCACCATTACCTGTACCAAAACGAGAGGGCAGAAGAGTATGAATAACAGAGAAATTAAGAATACAGAAAAATAAAGACCAAAATAGAGGTTGAGGGCATGTTGGCTAAAGTGCCTTTCACCACAATAGTGAGACTCTGGTGTTACACGTTTGAATCGTGGTTCCAACCTCTCTCTGGCATGTCACACCTGTTTACAGGGTTGGTTGTTGGTGGTTTTCTCCTGGTACTGCTGTTTTTTTTCACCTTCTATGTTTGTGCATGTTGCACACTGTGTTTTGTGCAAGCTTAAAGTGTATGTGTACATGTTAGTGCATAAAGGTGCATTTGATGTCTATTGTACCTTTATGTAAAGCACTATGAGTCAGCTGCACACATTCCATTTTTTTGTAGTTATGTGTACACAGCAAACATCTACAGCTATATACACATATTAGTCTCACCAATCTTGAACCCTGGTGGGTCAGCAACCAGATGAATTGGAAGATCAAGAGGAAGTTCCTTGCGAGCAATCTTGTCATCCACTTGTAGGCGAAATGCTTCTTTCTGGACTTCATCAGCTGTTGTTATGACAACTACATCCCACATTGGTCTAAGCCCCTTTCTACAGCTCTGACCTGCAATTAAATGACATTGAATATTTGGGGATGCTTTTTTAACCATACATTTTTTTAAGTACTCAAAGTTTAAAATGATTTATGTTTGGCTAAAGATTTCAAACTGAACTGAAACTATTTCGTTTCATTAACATTTAGTAATAAAATTAATATTTAATATTATGCAAAAATATAACTGCATGGTAAAAGCTCTTCGCCTAATTTCATTTCGGTTTCCCTGAAATTGATTGTTTTATTTGAAAGCTTTAAGTGCCATTTTAATAACTTTTTAGTTTACACTCCAAAGATATTTTCCACAAGCACGCTAAAGTGAGTACTCAATGGCGAATACACGTATGTTCATTGAGGTAGCATAATATCGATTACCTCTTAAAGTCTTATATTCCTCTAAGAGACCTCTCATCTGTCTGGCAATACCTCCTGATGCCATATTTATGTACTTATGCAAATAACATAAGAGGAAAACGCAGTTTACGTTAATTATACACGTTTGATTGGCATCGTCCGAGTGGGAATCAAACAGTTAACCTAACTCAAGGGAAAGTAGGCCTGAGTTCAACAAAGAGTAGCTTGAGAGTACCCTCCCTTGTCCTATACGCCATCTTGATAGGTGTTTGACTCCCGTTAAAACTATTTTGTATGCATTCATTTAATTCGTTAATATGGCATTCTTTACGCTTCCTTTTTCAGTGTTTGGAATGTGTTAACTTTTGTAAATGTGTAACACTAAAAAAAGGTTTAATTAATCCGTGAATGATTTGACGTTTTCACCAACACTGTCTTTTATTGAACGTTCGATACTAATTACTGTAACTCGCAGCATTTGTCGTCTGCTCGCTCCACTCAGTTGCCCAAATATACCTAATAAATTAAACCTACCCCAAACCCTAACCCTACCCCAAACCCTATCACTAACCCTAACCCCAAACCTCTGACGAAATAGCATAAACCGGTCTATGACGCAGCGAGTTACTCTATATCGAAGTTCTGCCCTAGTTTTTAGTATCATTGATCCTACTTCATTTGTATTCATAAGCTTTAAGATTTTGTTATTTTTTCATTTTGCGTGGTTTTTCTCATGCTTTGTTTTTGTTTTCCATATTGTGACAAGTTTGTTTCTAAAAAGAGCGAGCCTCCACGCAATATTGCGCTAGAAGTAGTATTTGGTTATCTCCCTTTGACCAACAACTGCGCGGCGCAATTAACGTTAAAGAACTACTGAGGTACATATTTTTCTAATGACTTGCTAAAGATCGGTGTAAAATGCTATTTCTCATAATTTGGGGGAACTGCTCACCTTGTGTTATCGAGATACACGTCTAAAAATATCAGCAAACGCAGAAGGAAGTGAAATTTGTGATGCCGCGTTTGTCTACCTATAGGCCCAATTCTTCCATCGGTTGTAGCTTTGACAACGTAAATGTACAATCCCGATGTTGTTGAACGTTTTCTGTGCACAATGCTTTTGGAGAGCGAAAAGGGTGGGGGCATAACTTGTTCTGAGATTTAATCATTTGCGCTGTACATAATGTGGTGCTGTCTTTCCCACAAGAGGCGAAGAGGAAGGAACCCTGCAATCTCGTAAGTGATGGATCCTCTGAACGCAACAATGGGTTAAGTGGCACATTTTCTGAGACATATATGGGAGGCCTTAAAACTTTAGCACGTCTGCAATAGAGGGATACAGCTTCCTGTGCTATAAACACCTCTTGGACTGCTTTCTATTTTCATGGGAGATGGTACCGTACCCTGGAGGTTAGTGTGCATGACATTGGAACAAAAGGTTGTCAGTTCGAGATTCGCCCAGACCTGAGTGTGGGAGACTCATGGTGCCCATACAGCACCTGAAGTTCTGATTTATCAGGAGAGGAAACAAGCGGAGTAATTGGAATTGGGCTTTGCCATCCGCACACACAACGCACTCAAGAGTTCACTGACCTTCGGTCTCTACGCTACGGGATACTCTGTGTAAAGCATTTCGTCTCCCACCATGAAAGTATTAACATGGTTATGTTTCTGGATTATGAGAGATTATTCGAAATATCGCATAAAGCATGATGATACAGCAATTGTCTACGAATAGGGACACTGCGAGATGGTGGACCACTGCAAATTACATCATGAAATAAATATACCGGCTCAGATCATCCATGTCCGTTAAAAACTCACAAAGCAAACAATCTCAGGTTTATTTGTGCGAGAAACGACTGTGTTCACGGGGAAAGCACACACACACACACACAGAAGCAATATCAACGACAAAAAGAAATCAGCAATTATTTTCGATTAAGAGGCATCTGTCACTCTTTAGTCAAGTTTTGTGCACAGTCATCTTCTTTCTTATTTTCTTTTCGTGGCTGTTCACCCCATCGACTACTTTTGCATCCCCATCAAGCACACAAATCGAAGTTCTACTTTCATAAAGTCGTGCCACTACGGACAGAACGCGCCCTCTCAGTCTTAGGGACACAGCATCGAAAAACAAGTCGTTCTAGGTACTCTGGCACTGGCAGCTTTCACGATCGATTTACCGGGTGCGTGCTACACAAACGAGTGCGATGAACCGAATGACGACATTTGCCTGCAAAAAGTCTGCGCGCAACGACCCTCTGTCTCCCCTACTCACCCACCCAGTCAATCGTTCCCACCCACCACGCACACACACAAAAAGCACTTCGCTGTCCCTCCTGAACCACCGCAGATGCCCACCCCCCCCCCCCCCAAGCCCACCCACGTTTCCATTCCCCGTCCCCCTCAGGCGCAGACAGGTGCATCATCTGTCTGTCGGCATCACGGATCTACGCGAATGATGAATGCGTGCGCACTGCGTCAACTCTGTCACACTCAGTCGTTTCCGCGTTGTGACGTCAGTGGGACACGACCCTCGCGCTGTGGAGGGCTGTAAACAGCAACTATAGCCAACCAGTCATCTCGGCGCACGCCACGGGTTCCCACCCCTCACCCTCCCACATCGCCAACTTCTTTGTGTGTCTCCGAAGCAAGACAGTTTCGTTCGCACGCGTGCCTTCCCGTCTTTTACTCGCAATCCTTTACGTGCTCTCTTACATGTAGGCTACATTCAACAGTCAGGTTACGAGAAGAAGAAGGATGTGACCTTACCTCTGACACTTTCGAGATCCGCTGATGCTATTCTCAAAATAAACAGGATTTATTCCGAAGGGAAAACGAAAAAAAAAAAAAAAAAGTGTTGGGGTGGTGTAGTGGGGGATGGAGAGGTAGCACGAGGTACATACAGTGTCATGCAACAGAAGTGGTCGTGTATGAGATTTGCATCTGACCGACATCGGGCAGGTCGCGCCGTACGTTCTCTTTCTTTTTTCCTGTTCTTCACCTGATCCCTCTGTCCGTCTCCAGTTCTCTCGCTATCTTGGTCTCCTCAATTCCTTCTGTCGCGCTCCTCGTCTTTGATGATTTTTTTTATGTGTGTATATAGGTATATAGCGTCTTATCCCTTCTCGTCAAACAATAATCCTGAAAGAAACTGACCAGTAGATCAACCTCTGTCTCAGGTTACCGTGACATGAATCTTTCTCGCCATTCTGTCGTCTGTTTTTTTGTGTTTTTGTTTTTGCAATCATATGAATTATATAACCGCGACAATGATGATGATGATGATGATGATGATGACTGGGAAGAGATTCGGGCGAAAGCCGCATTTGTAGTGAAAGGGTACTCTCCACTTCCTCCCCTTACCCCTAACTGGACGTAAAAAAGTCTTGCCCTTAAGATCTGTTAGAGCGATATGAAAGATAGAAGTCCTAATACGTCATTGCCCTCCGGGTGCTGTCACCACCCGACTAGACCCGTAACTGCGAGCAATACCGCATCGACCAGAAAGTTCAGCGTGCTCCGAGAGAGCTACGTGCGTGCGTGCCTGTGTGTGTTCGGTCTTTTTCAGGAATGGCTGCCAGGCGGAGCGGTCCGTGACAGTTTATATGAGTGTGATGCGATCGAGACACGGCCTAAAGTACGTACCCTGGGGGTGGGGCGCTCTGCTATACGGTGTATTTTTAACAGTGTGGTGTTCATAAGTAATAAAAAATTTTGATTGATAGATTGATATTTCAAGCGTGCCTTGAGTTTGTTCGATTCTTTTTTGGGGGATGGGGGGGGGGAGGGGACTAAACGCAGAGAAAAAGAGAGTATGGGCAACGGACACATCACGTCAAAGAAAGCTGCATGGGAGCAAGAGGAACTTAGAGCAAACTGCTTCATTCGTCATGAAGGCTGACCTGATAATATCGCAAACGGACCGAAAAGAAATTAAGGCGGCGGTGTAGGCACGTTTAGAAGTCCTCTTAATTTCAATGCGTTCGCACGCACAAACACGTGCACTCTCCAGTGCTTACCTACATCCCCAGGCGTAAGGTCAACAGGTGTGAAAGGAGGAATATGTTAAAGAAGCAGAACACACACACAAACACAAAGAACCCCTTTAACTCTCTTAAGCGAGGTGGCTGCACTCGAAAGTCCCATGGTACTTATTAAAAATGCATCAGATTCAAATGGCGCCTGCGGCACACTGCACTGCTCTGACACGCTCTCCGCGTGCGTTGGGACAGTCAGTGCAACGAAGCGTTGCACTGAGGCACCAGTCTGCGCTCGCTTTGAAACAACAGGCTGCCGGCTTCCGTTACGCAACGTCGTAAACTGAGCTGACAGCTTCCGCCTCTGTGTAACAGGTGCTCGTTTTGCGACATCTTAAACTTGCACACGGTAGAAAACGGTGTTCCGGTACGCTTTTGCTTGTCACGAAAGAGATATTGGTTAGTTATAGCAACAGAATGCCTGTGAAGTAAAACAAGGAAGTCACACCAAAAGAAGAAAATCCATGACAACTTAAAACTAGGTGGAGATATGGCATCTGAGAGGTGGGGCAAAAATGAGAATTCGGTTGTTCACGCAATCGCCATCTTGAAACCAAAACGAGGCCTAGTGAGAAAGTGTAGTGGCGACAGAAACATATTAATTGCATTGACCAGTCAGCAAGTCCGTGACACTGGAGCTTATACTCGCCTATTTACAAATAAAGAAAATTAATCAAAAACTATTAAAGTCACCACGTCTTGATATTTGATGTTTGTTACGCTCGCAAATTCTGCTCTTGATATGTTTGTGTGACACACAGACCTACATTTCTGCATGTCTCAAGCATAGCATGAATATATTAAATAACTTATCTCATCTTATCAAGCTTATCGCTGGTCAGCTATACTTGAATATAATTTTTATTTTAGTTTTCCTAAAACTGAAAGTTTTCAACAGCAAAAGAGGTCTGCCATACACTTAGCACATACAATTTTCACATTCAAATATAAAAAATCCAAATGTTAAAAAAAAATCTGGCCGCCATACAAAAATCTGTAATCATTTATACAATAGGACACAGCAGTTCCTTTGTGCCATTGTGTGTGTGTGTGTGTGTGAGAGAGACCTTGCGAAGCTCTCAGTCATGCTTTCTCGTAACCATGACGGCTCTCGAAGTCTTGTTTTCGACAGAACAGAGCCGCGCGTGAATAAGCCTAACTTGTGGCAGATAGAAGGCAGGTTGCCGATAAGATTACACGTGAGGGTGAAGGTCAGGGGTTCGTGAACTCTTTATTTTTTGAACCGACGATATGGTGGACAGTGACGTGGAACGGACATAATGTCCTGTGTGCTCGATCGCCCTGAGAGTAACAGTGGTCTTCTCCAGCGGAAGGCTGGTATAGTGTACATAGGTAGCTTGGTGCTCTATATGCGGTCAATAGTGCAGTGGATGAGTTTCATGGCTTCTCGTTTAACTAGCTTCGTCAATGGCGCGCCCACACACACACACACACACAGAGAAAGTGAGCGTGTGTATATGTGCGTGTATGCATAGGTTTGTGTGTTTTGGTTTGAGAACACGCAAAACAAGAACAAGAGAAAAAGAGAGAATGAGAATGCATAAGAAGTAAACGTAATGAGACCAAAGCCGTACAAAAATATTGGCGAATATATTTCCTCGCTGCAAGTGGTGACTGCAACCATAAGGCTGGTCGTTGTTATACTCCAAGTCAGCTATCGAGACTGTATCGCAGCTAGCTAGTGTGGTCCTGTATATAGGTATTGTACAGTGATAAAGTACGTGTGCCAGAGGCGAGATCTGAACCCACAATCCTCCCCACCTCCGATTCTCAATAGGCTGGTAACAAGCAAAATATCAGCCACGGTGCACACACAAGTCCCAATCTGCATCGCCGCTTGCATTTCCTAATCATATCCTTGCGGAAATTTACATCCAAGAACACAGTTGGTGTTGACACAGGAAGTGGTCTGCACGGCAAAGAGGAAGACGGTAGCCACCAGCCATTGGACGATGACGTGAGAGAGAAGCGTGGCGACGGCAGTGTGACGTAGCAGTTGCCTCCCTCGGCAAGCGCCGACCAATGGCGTTCCGTGGCTGCTTCCTCTCCCGCTTCCTGCCGTTCGTCAAGTGCTCACTCAGGACCTAGTCGTGCATGACGGTTTGCTCACTTACCGCTCACACCCAGACACGTGTCGCACTCTCTGACGTGACACATTTTTTTTTCCTTCCGTGCACTGGCGACACGTTTCCGAGTCTTTAGCTTCGGTACATTCAGAGGCAGCTGTGAGGCCACAGAGTCTTTGAATACACAAAGTCCTGCTTTACGAAACAACGTTAAGAGCTTTTTAGTTTCATTCATGTAGCTACAGTAACAAATAAGCAGCAAATAAACAATTGCAGAAAATTGTAATTTCTTCCTACAAGCTTTGATGCTCATCGCAAGGCGCCAGAAGAAACCCGAAGTCTGTGTTCATCAACACGCATGCATGGACTCACAGAGACGACAAAACTGAGTGACAAATGACCACGTTTCTTAATCCCCAAGAAAAATTGTAAGTTGGGAAAGTGTGCTCTTTTACAAAACAAAAACAAAACAGATTAAGTGCTAGTTACACGATAGGAAAAATGGTACACCATAGCAAGACACAATATTGAAGAATCCCGCGATTTTTCATCTAAAATATTCTTAAGATACACCTACTCCATTTCTCTCTTTTTTTTCTTTCTCTCTCTCTCACGGAGAAGAAATAACAATTTTTACATTTTTTCCTACTCAAACCAAGGTCCTGTAAAGGAGTGTCTGTAAAGGTCTGTAAAGAAGTATCTATTAAGGTCTGTAAAATAATCATCTTGATACGAGCAATAGCTTTTAAAATAGCTTGTTCCTAAAACAGTCAAAACTGTACCGAGATACAGGGCCGTCGATAAATGTGACCGTTACCCCCAACTCATAACATTATCTGATTATGAACGTCGGCTATAAGAAAACAAATATCTTCATTAAGATAACAGAAACATCACATAAAGAAGTTACAACGGCAGTGTATTCAGGAGAACGCACAAGAACAATATTCGAGGCAATATTTCATGCTTTCTTCCTTTCTTAAGAAGTTTTGTTGCTTTTATTCTTTTACGGTGCGCACACCATTCTGTCTCTCTCTCTCTCTCTCTTTGTCTCTCTCTCTCTCTCTGTGTGCGTGTGTGGATGTACGAGCTTAAGTATATGTATGCTTGCGCGATAACATTCTTCCCTTAGTATGAATATGAATGTACACAATTTATAAAGTTTTACTGGTTAAAACATTTGATGGTCGCGGGTGTCATCCTTTCACATTACAAAATAATGAAATTGCTCTTTTTTTTTGAAGATGTTGTTTTTCCTTCAACATTATGTTCGAACCTTCCTCATTTGACAACGACTGAGATTCGTTGGCATTAAAGTGGTAGTCTGTTTACCCGCCTATCTGTATATCACTCACGATTTTTTGTTTTTTTATTTGTTTATTTGTTTTTTTAACATCTGTTCTATCATTCTTCGTGAGTTCGTTCGGAATGTCAATCCATCATAAGACTTGTGTGTAGGCACGACACCTCAGGCGGTCTGTACCACAGCAAACTATAAAAAAAAGATATTTGACATTTTTGTTGAAACAGCCTCGCTATTCCTGTGCTTGTCCCCTCCAGCATGTGTCGTCATTTGTCGGGAGGCTGGGAGAGTTTTACTGAGCTGTTGCATCTTGCGTATCACGTGATGCAAATGACGGTCATAACCTCTCTGGAGGAAAGACATGTTGACTTATGTTGCTGACTATTTACAGCAGACATTTTGATCGGTTTGTTTTAATAGTAAAGGTCTTCATCTCATTGTTAATCAATAAAAGTGCTCCTTAGCTAGTCTGGACTTGCCCCTTTTTACCTTATATGGAGAATAGCAACTGCAGTAAATCATAAAATGAGTCGAAGCATCGGCGATGCTATAATTTCACAAACGACCTTGTAGATTATTTAAACAACCTCATAATGTTATTGATCGCAAGCAACTGGCATTGATTCTAGTCCTCAAAAATTAAATGTATTTCATTCTCATTCTCATTCTCCTCCTTCACTTCATCATCAAGGTAATAACAGGTGATAAAATGACAAAATTAACGTTTTAAAATATTTTAATAACTATTTTTGAAATTATTCTCCTAATATACAGAGAGCAGTACAGCTTCACGAGTATCTGGATGAAAGTTTTGGGATGTTTACATTGGTAAATGAGCCACTTAATTACCTCTGGGACCAGTTGTACATCAAGTTTCTAAACCTTAAAACTGTTCTAATGAAGCAAAATCTCTTCTCTGCCATTTAGAACATACAGAAAGGACAGGAAAGTCAGACTTAAACAACTTTATCTTACGTAAAGCAGTTTTAGTTTTAAAAATTCTACAATTGTGGTGTGCACTTTAAACTGATTATCTAAATGGATTTAAGGCCTAAAAGTGTTTAAAATTAGAAATGTGTTGTGCAACTGGCTCCTGAACGCTAGAATTTCTTATGCATTGTTAATCGAGAACAGTTATGTGTTCAGTGTTCGAGGAATGAAGTAATTATTTTAAGGAAAAGCATTGCTTTGTTAGACCTGTTTGACTTCATTAATAATACATTTCACGTTCCTGGTTAATTTTTCTTACCATGCATTTGCGGGTTACATTTTGAGATATTTTACAGTGAGTATGCGATACTCATGCCCATTTAAAACAAAGTTAAATGGATTGTGAGTGATTTTTTTTACTGTTTTGTGAAATAGTAATTCATAACAACTAGTTCCAGAAAATTAATCAGGGAATTCCGAGGAGCAGTCATTACGTAATGGCAATTTAATATTTTAAAGCAAGAAAACTAAGCTTTCACTTATCCCACATTTAGGGAAACATTATACATGTATCCATGTCAAGAGAAAAGTGAGATGGGACAAGGTGGTGTTGCAGTAAACTAAAAATTAATCCTCAGTGGGATGTTGAATTCTTAAACACACACACACATTAACAAACCTATGGAAAAAATAGTTACTTTCAAGTAAGAGTATTTAGTTAATGCCATAAAAATAGAAAATTCACTAATCCTATGCATTGTAGTTTGATTTGAAATTCTGTTGATTGTATGGCTGGTTGGTTATATTTCCCACTGGGTCAGGAGCTATAGTTATAAGCACATACATAGTGAGCTACACTGACACTGTTAACAAGCGCCAGATACTGAAGTTGAAAAATATAAGCATGGTGCATATAATGTACATTTCTCATGAGAATTTTTTTTAGCATCTTTTGTTAACGGGTGTGTGTGGTTGTATGGGTCTACGACTTCTGCTGTGACACCAGAACACAATAACCTGTTCTGCAAGTGGGTGTTGAACACAGTCTAGTTTGCTTACCATTTTCTGAGGAATTTTTCTTTATAATCTTTCATCTAATAATTAAGTTATCCAAGACTACATCATCTCAAAGACATCCTATCATTCTGTCACTGTTCGACACACACACAACACTGTAAATACGCTACTGTGTGTAGTAATTGTATGAAGAGAAAATAAGCAAGTCAACATGCCAGCAAAATCATCTCCTCTGAACCAGAATAAAATGCAGACTATTTCGGCAGTGTCAGTAAAATTATTTTCTCCAGTAAGCTTTTCATTTTAATGAAAGTAATGATAGGTGTTTTCAAGCGCCAAAGTGACAACAGTTGTTCGAGTGGTCAGTCAGTTGTGCGCAGCAGTCGAATCAAATGATTCTGTTCACAAGTAAAGTCAATTATTAAAGGCAGTGGGGTAAACCAGGAATTCCTTGTCGCTCGAGTATCCAAGCTTAAAAAGACAACAAAAGTAATCATTATGATTGTAGTAGTAGCCCCGAAGTGACCGTTCAGTAACGGCGCCCGAGCGATCAGAGGTTACCTGTCGTCCACACATGTTTTGATGACGTCACATCCCACAACCCAATATTCTCCCTCTCTCGTTTTATTTTAGGAGTGGGTTGCCACAGCTTTTGTTTCAAAGACACTTAGTGCATGTTATTGCAAAGACTCATCTTGGAAAATTAGTATTTGGACATGTAAAGACAGTTTATGTTAAGCAGCTACAAAAACAGTGAATGTGTATTTATTAATAATTGCAGTATAATTAACAAGAGGAATTTGTTGGAGAGCTGAAATGTTCAGCACACTAAATTTATAGGGCTGTTTTCATCTTAAACTCGTCTCCTCTCTTTTTGTCTTTCATAGACACGCGCGCACACGCACACACATATACATTCATACATACGCACAAACACACGCGCACACGCATGCACACATGCACAAGGTCGAAACGAGAAGTTGGTGTGGTAGTGTGTGAGTGGGTGGGGATGGGAAGAGGGTGAATAACAAACAATAACATTGTTCATGATAGCTGGGCATTTCCTATTTTGTGCAAGGGAAGACGTCTATACTCTCCAGCATGCCCCTCTGTGGACACACCCCACTGGCGACAACAAAAAGTCTCCACGTCCATCTTTGCTCTTTAATTTGGGACCCGCCATTTGCTTGGCGTTTGTTTAATCTGTCCGTGTTCGCTCTCCACGCAGTCAGCCATGGTATAGTTTGGTCCCTACAATGCTGAGGACGGCCGCAACCTTTTGGGAGATGGAGGGGAGGAAGAACGCGGAAGAAGAAAAAAGTTCCAGGTGACATCTGAGAGAAAGTTGATGCAGGCGCGAGATCCGGAAAACGAATCAGATTCCTCTGTTATGTGCTGTCAGTACGCTTCTCTTGTAAAGTGAGAGGGGGAATGAAACTAAGCATAGCAACTTGGGTTTGATAGTTGTTTACTACCACGTACGATGTCTCCTCTACAAGTTACCACGCACGAAAGGCTTGCCCCGATAGTAACTTTTCTACTGAAACGTGTGACAACAGATTTTCTAGCCTGTGTGTGTGTGAGAGAGAGAGAAGGAGGGCGCGTGCAATGAGAGGTGTCTATTGCCACAACACTAAAACAAGTTTCACACAAATACGTAAAAACAACATCCTTAATAAAAATATTCGTAAACATTTCGCGAGCGCAAAAACAAACCCCAAAATAAAGAAGCAAACAGAATAATCAGCGATGGCTGCATGCAAGCCTTCGCTTTTGAAAAAAAAATCCTCGCACCACTTCATATTGCTGGTAATTGGTTTTCTTTCAAAGCTAATGGTGGAGGAAATAGCCTGCACTGCATGTGGGAGCCGAGACATTTTGCAGATATTGTTGTACTCGTCCATGTGTTTGCCTATGATTTTGCTTTTGAAAATGTTTATTATTATGGATGTGTGTGTGCGCGTGCCTGTGTGTGTGTGTGAGAGAGAGAGAAACGGACAGACACGAAGCGATGATACATTACTATGAGGAGGGAACAAGCTATATGTGGTCTTCATTAGCCTGTGTTGTATAGCTATAGACATGTAGTTCTCTCTCAACGTGGTGTCGTTGTCATCGACAACAGTGTCTTCCTCATCTCCTTCATCATCGTGGCTGGACAAACTGTAAACTCAAATGAGACTATTCAAAGAAAAGAACAAAAATAAAAATATCGCATGAAGGTCAGACACAGACAGCATAGGAAGTTTCAGGTTCGTTTTATGTTTATGTGTATATTTGTGGATGTATCTGTGTATATGTGCACACCTTTACATTGAACATGTATTCATATGTTTGTGTATATGTTTCTGTACAGCTTAGTACGGGATTTACAGGCGGGTGTGGGTGGGCGTGCGCGCGTCCTGTTACGCAGTGTATTGCTTCCAGTGTGTGTTTGTAACTGGGGGAAGGTCACAACGACTACTACCAAAGATATATAAGAGGCTGCCATTGTGGCCTAGAAGGGGTGGGAACATGGGTTGGGGGGGGGTAGGATGCGTTGAAATATGCGGTGACTCAGGCTTTGGTGACCTTTCGTAGAAGGTCGTCATAGGTCGCAGGGGGTAGCTCGTGACTTGGAGCGCTTAGTCGTAGCCGTGCTTAACAGCGACCATTCATTTCTTTGCCATTTTGGACCTCTGTTGTCTCGTCAATTATCGTCTGCTTTCTGTATTAAACGACAATCGATGCAGGCTGCCTAAATATACATGGTCTAATGCTGTGAGCAAGTCATCACCGTAAGCACGCACGTGTTTGTGAGGTGTGTGTGTGGTTGTTGGGTGGAAGGAGCGTGTGTGTGAGAGAGAGAAAGAGAAAACGCGAGACAAAGAGAGAGAGAGAGGGGGGGTGAGTGGGTCGGAGATAAATTCCTGTCTCTGCATCCATGGCATTCAATATGAAATATAAACGCCATAAACAGACCCATTGCAAAAACATTTTGTATCAGCCCAGCCCTCGCCTGAAGGCCACCTAGCAAACCGTCGTTAACATCTTGATGTTGCTCTGCCTTAGGTGTCTTACATAGCTGCAGTAGATACCTACATCATGTTTTTGATCGTTAATGCTTAAAATATTTCTATGCGCTTATCAGTCAGATGTTACAGACAGAAAAGAAGCAAAGAAAACAAAAGAAATAAATAAAGAGAGAAAGGAAGACAGAAAGAAACCCTCAAATCTCTCTTTCTCTTGTACAGACCGAGAAGCCTAATGTTGTGGCCAATGCAAGTCATCTGTCACAATATTTATTTCTATCTCTTTGAGACAAGATATATTTACCTTCTTGTACATTCTGTACATGTGAGTACGATCGTCGACAGAATCTTTCGATCACAGAAAGAAGGGTTTTCTTGTTTCACTTCCAGTTTCAACAAGATTCTGTTTTCAGTTGACCTCTTTTTGCCAATATTGTGATAAATCAGTATTATAAATCAGCAATATATGCACCCAAAATCTGTTCTTACTATCTAGACTTCTTCCGCCAAAATAAATTGATGGGACGTAACTTTGTTGAGAAAATCATGTGATTTTTTCCGTTGTTTCCAGCAGCTGCCAAAGGTCCTCGTGGTACAAAGCATGAAACCAATGCGGTCTGTGAAGCAGCCTTTCCTTTGATGGCAGCCGCCCCCGATGCTCTCTAACGACTCCATCAGACATGTCAGCCGTGTTATTTGTTATCTTTGTACTTTGTGTTAGAATGTTACGGACTGCTGATTTCTAACGCTGTTGTACTTGTAATTAAATTTCAATCAAATTAACCTAGGCTGAATAAAAAAAAAATGAAAACAAGTGCACTTCACATTTTGGCAGACGGGCCGGTCCAAAGACGTCTGCGGCCCACTTCCGGCCCGCGGGCCGTACTTTGCCCACCCTTGGTATAGCCTATAAACTTTCAACTCTGGTTTATTCCACCGTTTCTGGCACTGCTCCTCGGTACCTCTCCGAACTCACTCCCATCTATACGCCCGCATGACTTCTTCGCTCATCTTCTGACACCAAGCCTCGTCGAGTCCCACTTAGACAAAGGTTATGGCAAAGGTCTTTCTCTTACCCCCCAGCCTTTGTCGCTCTGATTCTCTTACTATCCTTAAGTCCAAACTTAAGATGCATTTTTATTTTCAGAACAGAGGCAACTGCAACCCTGCCCTGACCATGAGCGTGCTTAAATGTGTGTCTGTATTTACCTCGAGTAAGAGTAGGTATGTCTGTTGTAGAAGTGAGCATGTCTGTTACATGCGAATATGGGTGCATGGTGTTAGTGATTGCGTTTATGTGGCTAGGTCTGTCTATCACTTCTTTAAAGCGCTCTGAGCAAATCATTAAGAAAACGCTAGAAAAATGTTCATTAGTATTATTATCAGGGTAGGAAAGAATGTCCCCAAAAGATGAAGGTTGGACCAGAGAGGATTAGCCGTGAGCGGTGAACCACTTACAATTCACACAGCGCCTGGCGCGAGGTAAATACAGTATGGCAACCATCCGTAAGGCAGCTACAGACGTTGGTTTGTCATACCATGTTACCATGTAACACCATGTCATACTGTGTCGTAACCCACGTATTTACAGTCGTTGGGTCGAATACTAACTTGGAGTGGGATTGTCGTGTCATGTTGTCTGTTTAGTCCACGTGTCGTGGATCCGCGATCTCTCAGTGTGTAGATGCTTCAGGGCCACGTGGTATGCAGCCTTTTATCCGGCGAATGCTTATAGTCCTCATTTTATCCAGACCTTCTCATTGGCAGTTACGTCTTTATCGTCTGTCGGCACACCTCAGAGATGTTTCCTGAAAATAACGTGACCACCCCTTTCCCTCCACTCGCGACACCTGTGTCTGGCAGACATAATAAACTATGGCGTCCAGGTCAAAGGACAGGAGTTGCAGCTTGGCAAAACAACATCTGGAATGTTAAAGGTGTGACAGCCACTATTTCCTTTTATGGACTGTCGCCTGACTATGTTGGATTTTGAAGTCGGATAATCGTACCTTCTTTAAACCCGACTGTCTGTCTAATCGATGGGTTAGTAAGGTGCAGCTTCCGGATTTCCGACTTTTGGGAATAGTAGAAATAATTACACTTCAACAAATAGCTAGAAATAATTACACTTCAACAAATGCTGGGACCAACGCACGCAAACACCGCACCCACTCACGCATTCACACACTGGTAGTATATATAATATTACTATAACAACTGAGAAACATGTGTGCTCATACATTTTCACACAAATGCTTATATATATTCACCTCTTCATAATTAGCACCACTTATACTTTTGGCCATAACATTAGCTACAGTGAGAGGGACAGAAGAGTGATGAGGGGAGTAAGGATGAGATAGAAAGGAAGAGAGTTTGCCAGTTTGGATGAAAGCTTGGTAGGGGGTGGGGTAGGGGCGGAAAATTTTATTTTTATGTTTTTTAAAAATATTTATTTATTTTAAAATGAGCAGTGAGGGAGAGTGAGAGTTTTTCACGTTTGGAGAGTTAAAGACCAGCCCCCGTGTAAAATTCGCAAAATATTAGCGAGAAAACTTCAGTTCTCGTTTGGGTTTTGAAAATAGTTTAAGATCGACCTTATTTCACAAATGTCTAAATGTTCAAAGCATTCGCATTGGCTGCCGCCTTTAATTGCTTTAGATCAGTCCATGTGTGAGTTTCATAATAATATAAAAACCTGAAAATTCACTAAGGCACCTTTTCGGTAACAAGCTAATTTCACGGCTACGACCTGCGCACTTTGACCAGATTGGACTACATTTTATTTAGACTCCGGTTAGCCTTTAACTTAATCGGATCGGAATGTGCGGCGCCGAAATGTGCCGACATGTGGGGAGGTGACAGACAGACAAACAGACAGACAGACAGGAAATGGCGAGGGTGGTGACGGAGTGGCTAAACTGCCTGTCAACACGGCCTTAGAATTGGGTTTAGCGGGTTCGAATCTCGGTTCCAATATTCCTCTCTCTGAACGTTAGTCGCAGGGCTGATAGTTGGTGTTTTTTTCCAGATACTTCGGTTTTCTCCACAATGAACAATAAACTGCCAGATTAATAAAAATACTAAAATAAAAGGAGACCTATCATTTCCCAAATTTAATATAATTTAATTTGCTTTTTTATCAGAAATGTACGGTAAAATTAGCGCCTTAGAAATTTACTGCTTCATTTCTTTAAACTAAAAAGTCATTTTTATAGACAGGAAAACATTTTGTTCCCCATAATCAGTAGACACACTCACACACACACACAAGAAAGGTCAGGAGAGATTCTATGTGTCTTCAGCGCAACTCTGGTGTTTTCTTGCCTCGTTTCTGATGGCACCTGATGACAACAGTGCAGATCAACATCGACCTGATGACCTTGGCTGGCATCTTCTGTTCTGTTCATGCTGACGGGTACCAGTCGTTTGTCAACAAGTTTGGCAGTTTGACAGCGCCATCCAGATATTGTAACATTCACACATACACTAAGGTGCACGAGCACACATTGTATAGCAGGAATTAAAACCCCCCTCCCCCCACACACATATACAGACATACAGCACTGCAAGCACAAATATGCGCAGACAAGCAGAGAAAGAGAGATGCTTGGGAGGATGGAAACACGAAACTGATAATGATAGGAAGTGACTGAATAGGGACACACGGGGAAAAAACAATTTTTGAAGAAAACATGTTTTGTTCTGTTTTGAGAGCACGCACACACAAACATTTACGCACGCAGGGTCCCTCTCTCTCTCACTGTCTCCTCACTGTCTCTCTCTCACACATACTCACACACATGGATGGCGTAGGGGAATGTGGAGAGAGAGAGAGATGGGAGGAAGTCAAGCTATATAAAGCGAAGAACGGGTTTGAAGAAAAACATGTTTTCTTCCTGTTTTCGCACAGAGAAAGAAGCCGGCCTAGCTAGGTTTTGTGAATTAAATCGAACAAACAGTTGCTGATGCTTCCACGCTGACGCCAGACAAGGTTTGTGGGCGCCACACGTGTGCCAGAATGCGCGTCCCACTGACAGCAGCGCGCGGCACAAAATGGCCTTGACTGTAACTGTTCAGAATGGAGCTCTTGTTGTCATACCTCACCTTTCTTGGTTAATTGTGCACCTCGTTATCCCATTTCTTTGTTAATTGTCCTCTCTCTCTCTCTGTTTCTCTGCATGTGTTTACAGCCTTGCCGTGACAGAGCCTTAGTTGCTGGCTCCACGTAAAACACCGACCCCCCCCTCCCCTCTCTCTCTATTTGTGTGTGCGTGTGTGCGCGCGCCCGCGTTTGTGAAAGTGTGTGTGGACCCTAGTGACTGTCATGTACCGTTGTATGTGTATGTGTTTGTGCGGTCGTGTGTGTGTATATGTGTGACTCTGTGCTGGTGAAAGTGTGTGTGCACGCTGGTGTCTGTCGTGTGTGTGCGTGTGCACTCCCGTGTGTTTTGTAAGTAGATACGTTTTTGAATGCGCCTCTGTGTGAGCGTTTACTCATACATCTTATGTGCCATCTGTTCTTATGTATTTAAAAAGAATACCAACAATAACCAATCAGGTCGGCATACATTAGGACGCAGCTGTCAACGTGCTTCCTCCGAAGATGTCTCTCCACAGGGCAGCAATAATTTCGCAACCGCCATTAAATATCATGGATCATGCCATTACGCACGTCAACGCCCGCCTACTACACGAAACCCTCAAAAATAAATGAATAAACTATATCAGAATCACGATGACCTTATTGAAAGCGCAATGCCTTTAACTCATCCAATGATTTCTCCCTGGGAGTAGCAGTGTTCTGGGGGTTGAGGGGGGGGATAAGGGATGTAGCTTAATCACTCGTCTGTTTGTTCCCATTTTTTAAAACGTTAAGCGAAAGATAAATTATCTTGCGTGCAAACTCACGTGAAATTCTAAAGTTAGTTGTCTTCATTCTTGATTCCTAATATTACAAGTTCCTGGAGGGTTTCCAGTATTCTTACGCGAAATGTATATGTCGGATGAGGTCAGAGCGGCTTAGAATTAGCGGAAAGTCAATCAAGACACACGAGGGATCAATCTGGAAGAGCTGTGTTCGTTTGCAGCAATCCAGCCGTTAAATTTGTAGGCTGGTTTGTTAACGGGCCACTGGTCCGCAAATATCGCGAGTGCACCCAGAGAGGCGGAAATGACAACACCTCATTAATATGTATTAGTTTGGGTCAGCACGGTGCAAACGCTTGAGTAGTAAATGGAGCGAAACGGAAAAGAAAATAACCGAGAAAAAATTAAGAGAAGTGGTGAGGGGTGGGGGGGGAGAAAGAAAGAGTGCGAAAGAAGATCATAGGAGACGTTCAGAGTGGGGAAAGTCAACAAATCGATTCGAAGGAGACATCTCTGAAAGCGAGGGAAAAAGTCACTGAAGCGTGTTGGTCAGTGGGCGCTAATGACGCTGCAACTGACGTATATGGGCTTTGATCGATGCGAGCACTCAGTGCACCGCGCGCTATTACGTGGTAGAGCGGAGACAGTTACAGCCACGCATGGTTTGCAGCCAACGGGAGAAAACTCTCGTCACATTTGCTGAATAACGGAGGCGACGGAAATCTGTCCCGCACATAGTTTTGAACGCCTGGTATGCGTGAAACAGTGCGCAAGTAAAATGCATGTGCGCCTGCATCTGTTTGTATTTGTGGGTTATTGCATAACTGAATGTGTGTGTGTGTGTGTGTGTGTGTGTGGGCATGCGTGTAGGAGTGTCTGTATATATGTCAGTAGATAGGTAGATATGTGTGTGAACGTGCCTGTCTCTAAGTCATGCCTGTGCACTTGTGTGTGCGTGTTTGCACGCTTGTAAATGCACTCAGCTTCACTTTACACAATATATTCGGTAAGTGAGCGCCATTATGTACTCGTTTGCTGTCCATTCTATTAATTATCATTAGCTCTGCTGTGTAGTCACCTGGCCTGGGGCTTTGGTATTTTCCCGGGCCGCCGCATAGTTTAGAATTTGGAGACCGGCCCGCAAAAAGAAAACTTTTGCCCACCCCTGGTCTAGAAGCATCCAGCGCGATGTGTTCGTCAGGATTTACAGCTGCGGGCTTCGATGCTGAGCATGCTGGGAAAACATGAGGTGGGTCACGTGGTCATTCAAATGGGTACGAATGATGAGTTCCATTTAATTCCAAGATGCACCAGACCGGACAGTCCCAGAGGTATGAAAGTCACATTTAATCAAATGGATAATTTGAAAATGGTTTACAACATTTTTCTGTTCGGTACTGAGTGACATTTCTGTGTCCTCCCATCATGTGGCAACTGACACACCAAAAACAGCGCAAAAATACACACCCACTCACACCCCTACCCAAGACCACTGACTTCGACAATCAGAGACACAATAGTCGGAATTTTGTTACAAGTAGACTCCAACAGAAAAGAAACCTTACATTTGTTTATCTGAATGTACCACATTTTAAACAGCGATGACTGTGTACCGTTGTTTGTGAGGTTTGTGAGCAGAACTGCGTACAGGCCGACGCTAAGCAGAGAGCGAGCAGGAAAGAAAGAGCAGGCGGCGATGTCAGCATGAATTTAGAGTTAGAGACAGAGAAAGCGAGATTTCCTGCAGGGAGGTGAATTGTCGAATTCGTGAAAACCCGTTTTTAACCGAAATCGTAAAAGGCAACAGAAGGAATAGAAAGAACAGAAAGAACAGAAAATAAGGAGGATAAGGAGAAGTAGAGGGAAAACAAAGGGAAGACGGGGATGATGATGATGATGACTACGACTACAATGATAATCCATCACGATCAAGAAGAAGTACAACAGATTTTATTTCTGAGGTGGGTTTCAACTTTTACGACATGTGTTTGCTAACTGAAATCACTTAATCTGAATCTGTGAATCTGCGTGAATTCAGGCGCCAGGTGTAGACAAGAAGGCAATACCGAGGCAACGAAAAAGAAAAACATACACACTTTTTTTATTTATCAGAGAATGATCACGTGATCTGTTTATTTCTCAATTGTAGACAAAACGTAGACAAAAATGTGCCTGTGACGTAAGTCTCCGAGTTCACTACTCTGCCCGAATCCTTGGTTTCCCGTCTGCGAAAACAGGGCTGGTTCCTGGTTCTTTCCGGACTTGTTTTCCAGGATATCCTTGCTAAAAAAAAAATGTCTTTTTGTGGGTTTGGGAAAGCTGGATGGTTGGGTGGGGCGAGAGTGCTGGGGGTAGGTGGGTTCTGGAGATGTTTGATGGTCGCTGCACACAGATGACAGCATCCACCGTGGGAGTTAGGAAATGAAAGGAAGGCGTGAGAAAAAAAAAAGAGACGGTCTGTGTGCACGTGCGTGTAAGAGCTGAATGTGTGTGCCTGTGAGCGTGGATACGATAGTCTGTGTGCGCGTGCCTGTGTGTAGGTAATGTGTTCGCGCCTGGGCACCTGCGGGTGGGTGTATATCTATGTACTTATAATAACTGTGTATGTGTGAGTGTTGTGTGTGTATAGGTGTGTGTATGTATGTGTGTGTGTTTGTATGTTTGTTTGTGTGTGTGTGTGTGTGTGTGTGTGTGTGTGTGTAGTACAATGCTCACAGTCCTGTCCTGAATGCATGGCTCCCGATCACTATTTTAAGTTCCTTTATGGGTTCGCGTGTTTGTGTACATATTTTTAGACGTATGGTTTTATAAACATGAATGTTTCATGTTTTCCAGTAAGTCATGTACATGTTACTAGTACATGCATGTATGTATCTAATATTGCAGGCATGTACACATTTAGGATTTCCGTTAATGTGTCTCTAAGTTATGTTTATGCATGTATACATGCATGCGGGCCTCTGTTGGAGAGGAGACACTAGAAAAAAGAGAGAGTAATTAATAAACGAGTGACAGAGGAGAGCTTATTCTGACAAATTACGTATCGTTAAACTAACAAGTAACGGACTGTAGCCAAGCGTCCGGCGCCACAACACGATTCGCCATGTTGAGGACGTCCCGTTGCCTGGGGACAAAAGTGCAAGCGGACAGGAAACAGTCACGTGATCAGCTGTCTTCCCTCAGCAAGTCGCTGTTTGTTTTTCAGACTCTTGACTGTGGCCTTCATCCTGGACACGCCGGGGAATGAGAGAAATGCGATACAAGAGTTGGGGGTTGGGGGGTGATGGAGGTTTGGTGGAATGAGAGTTTTAAATGGACTTTGATGTCCTTGGCTGCCGGCGTCAAGGGATGGAGAGTTGGTGGTGGTGGTGGTGGGTGTATGGGTCGTCTGGTGGGAGCGTCTGGCGTAATTTACGACAACTCGGCAGAAGACCGGTAGATGTGAGTCGTATAAATGGCAGCGGCTGCAGTTTCCTGCTGTTGCACGCTTAGTTGTATTGGTGACACGTCATCAGCTCGCGGAAGACGGACAGATGCCCATGGCAACAGTGGTATGAGGTACGAGTTTCCTGGACATTGCAATGACAGTTGCAAACAACGATGGGGGAAAAAAAACAGAGGCACCTCATTAATTGTGAACTTAGATACGCCAGCAAGATGTAGAGCAGGATGCATGAGATGTAGGAGTTAAGTGGTGGCATTTCATTCCCTCTTCCTCCTCAGCGCATGTTTGTAAAAATATGAAGACATATCTGCAGACGTGATGTGAGATACAGTTGGAGAATCAACAACCATCTCTTTAGCTCTTGGGAAATGTTCGTAAACAGGGATTGTTACGATGATAGAAACGTCGGAATCCACTGAGCAACCGACCCTTTTTATTAAATTAAATAATATATATATATAATACGTACAATGGACACCCGCAAGTGCAAGCAATCAAATTTCTTACATTCACACGATAAAGAAAATTAGCATTAGTGGACCAGCGAGTGTACAGAATGGCGAAGATGGTTAAGAGTTGATCGGCGTCGATAGAAGCAAAATCTGGGAACACGACCGCGTTATCTGTCTTTTTATCAGGACTACGAAGTCGAGAACTGGAATACAGAAAAAAACCTGTGTTTATGTGGTGCTATCAAAGTGAAGTTTTTTTGTAACATATACAAGTCAAAGAACTCTGATAATGCAAACACAGAAATAGAAACTACAGGTTTTCGTAATCCTTATCTTGTTCGACTATTTGGAGGACTACCGGGTGAACAGTCACTTCAAGGTCCATCATTTGTTCTGAATTGAGAGTTCACTGCCAAGACACGTGAACCGCTTTCGAGATAACCAACAACTTTTTGTAATAAAAGAATGATTTTTAAAGGCCAGCTTCCGATGTTGCTGTTTATCGACATTCTCTCTGGGCCAAGGCGCGTTGCTCCTCTCTTTCTGTCTTTGCAGGGCAAAGACGTTTGCACGTGGGACTGAGGAGGCATGCGCAGTTGAGAATGATACGACGCACAGACTGAATATTTTGTCTGCTGCTGCTGCTGCTGTGTGTGTGTGTATATATATATATATGTTTTGTCTGCGTGCGATGTCAAATGATGGTGAGCACTGGGATGTGTCGTGTTTCGTCCACGATGATGAGTCGTTGGTAAAGCCGGCATTTCGGAATCCCCCACACAAAGATAAAATAAATAAAATAAAGTAAGTTGAACTTCAGGACAGGCCTCTTGTAGACCTCTACTTATTTGTGCAGATTTATTATAGCCCCCAAAGCAATAACTTTGAAGAAACACACACTTTTTTATTTTAAGATAGCACCATCCTCTAGCTTACAAAATAGAAATGAAGAAAGAAAGAAAAAAATAAAGAGGTAAAAGAGAGACTGAAAGAAGGTACTTTTAACTTTTACAGCTGAAAACTCCAGAATAAATGCAAAAGTAGAATAACTAAAATAAAGCCTAACAAAATAAAACAAAGATATTAACAAATCAATAACCGCCACTGAATAGATAACACCCCAGCAAAGGAAAAAAGAAACAGAAAACGGTGTGCATATGTTGTACTCTCAACTTACATACATACATACATACATACATACATACATACATACATACATACATACATACATACATACATACACTCGCACACACACACACGCACACGCAATAGAACAAATCAAAGCAAAGCAACCCAAAACTAAACCGAAGATCAGGGAATGGGGAAGACCAAAAAAAAAAAAATTAATGTAGAATCCAGGCCTAAAATCCTTATTTCCGACAGATTTAGAAAATAATTATTTTTAGAAGTTGCAGTGGCTTTCAGCTTGTTCTTATCTCACGCGCATGATTTCAGCACGTTGTGACGTGAGTTCGCCCCTGTCGGGTCACGTGGACACCCGGCTTAAAGGCTGTGCCGTGTTTTCTCTTGGAACGTGAGACTTCGGTCCTTGCGTCACATGCAAACAGTTGCTATGGTCACAGAAGAAGTAGGACAAAGATAGACATGACCTAGATGAGACACTGAGGGACATTTCACGCAAATCAACTTTATGGCGAAATCAAAAGCGGTCGCGAGGGAAATAAAGAAAAAAAAGTTTCGTCTGTTGTCTGATAAGTATAATAAACTATTCTTATCACAGTATCCTTAAAGTGCTCCTCTCATACTGCAGGCACTCAACATAATAAAAATTGGTCACAGTTTTCATTGGGAACACATGAAGAAATGAATCTCACTTATTGCACCCTGTAATTAAAGCGTTGGCTGCTAGGAACGACTTCCAACACACGTTGTCATGGTGATGTCCACTTTGTTCGTTCAAGAACTGTCTGGTGTACAGTGTCATCTCGACCGCCGTACTTATACATTAACGAACCCGTATATAATCTTCTACCTTACCTACTAAACTTACGCACGTTGTCTTGTACAAGAACTGGTTTGTCCATATACAAGATACAAAAGTAGCTCAATGCAGCAGATGATGAAGGAGAGATAGCGATGCACATTTATCTTCCGGGCAGTCGTAGGTCAAAGACGTTGCAATTGTGGATCGCCGCCACAGCAAGAGGGCATTATTTACTCTTACATGCCATGAGGGCATTACTCTTGCATGCCGTGAGATCATTACTATTTTAAACTCTATTCACGGTGAGGAAACAGATTTAGGCTAGATCGTCTCAGCGAGAAACAAAATACCAGAAATCTTAACTTGTTTAGTGACTGATAAACGCCTTCAAATGAGAAGACACACACGGAAGAGAGCACAATGTTGTAACGTTTTCATTTTTTCTTTCATTAGTGGTTATTGATTTAGAAGTTTCAAAACTGCAGTGTATCAGAAGAAATGTATTGCTGTTAGTTTGACAACAAACGCGACCACAACATCGCAGATCGCGCACTGGTCAGGAGGTCAAACCACGAACTTCTATTACTGGACTGCTTGCAGACGATTTGTTTTTCGGTTCAGTCATAGAACGAGACTGGTGTGTACAAAGTTTCCGGTTTAGTCATAGTCACTTTTAGCGGAGGACTTCGCAAGAGGCTAAGCGTTGGTCTCGGCAGACAGACAGCAGTCCACCTATACACGTCCGTGGTCAAACTGTTGCACGTCACAATCTTGCCACAAGTTTGCAGCACATTTGTGCGCCAAACAATTTTAATCGTATTTACGCTAAAAGTGCTCTTACTGTCTCAGTGTTCAGTCACTTGTGGCTGTTCACGCATGACTAGAATAACTTGTTATAGAGGTTTTTGCAATTTCCATTTGGAAGTAATGCATCTGCTTATTTAACACTCAGAAGGCAAAAAGATCGTCCTAACTTTGATACTTGGGTTTCATTAATATCAAACGTTTCGTCCGTTTTATTGCCACCCTACTGTGTACCACTTCACATCTTTTATAAATCAAGCGCTGAAAGACTCCAAATTTTGCGCTCCGTGCCCTCAGGGCTAAGTATATATTTTTCGATAACTCGAGCACTAAACCCAACCGATAGTGTGCTAACAGTAAATGACAGTATAGATGACCCATAATGTGATAACAATAAATGACAGCATAGATGACGAACAGGCTGCAGTCTCTGGCTGGCTGACGAAACTCATTGACCTTCAGCTGATAAGAAGGATCTTCTTCTTCGCTTCCTCCTTCTCATTCGTCTTTCTCTTCTGATCGAATTTGAACAGGCTTCAGAGAGATGGGTGGAGAAAAACAATAGATGGAAAGTATAAAACTTTGCCGGCTTTAGTAAATTGCGCAGGGAAAAGACGGCGAAGAAAATATCTTGACAACTCGCGTGTCACTGACCCTGTGCATGATGGACAGGACAGGACAGGACATGGCAAATCTGACGGACCTGCACCGATTAAGTTGCCTGACTCGCAGGTTATTTACATCATCTCCGTGTGTGAGAGAGAGAGAGAAGGGTGAGGAGAGGAAGGAGAATGCAGTAGACCAATCCATTATGTGAGCGGAACCCGTCCGTCCACCAAGAAAGTCCAGTGAACCACACGACTTGTAGATGAACAAGGATCCTCGCTGACTCAGTGGCAGCGTGTCATCACGAAAGTCTTGCGTTGCGTTCGCGTTGCTCCCTGTCCCATACTCCACCTGATGGCGCGGCCGGCCCGTTCAGACGCAGCCTGGCGTCCCCCTCATAAAGTCAAGTCTAAGCTTGTTTCCTTCTGTTTGTCGGCCGCAAAATAATGCATCAGGAGATGACAAAGCCATGGCAACGATAGACATCCAAGTAGTTACAACAACGGCCTCCGAACCCGAAGGCGCGACACTAACCGGTTCGATACCCATTCGACGCAGTGGATTTCCCCCAGTTGTGTGGTTAGCCTTGAGATAAGTGAGGGCTCTCACACCTCACTCCCCAACAACAGTATGGTCATATATATATATAGTCATGGAACTACCTACCTACCCTGACCCAGGGCGGTTAGCCTGTCGTCAGTACAGTGAGAACTGGATTCCGAGGTTCGGCTCTCGTCTCAATAAGGAATCTTTCATTGTTTCATTCAATTCATTTCATTTTTGTGTGATTTATTCGTTCATTATTTTTATTCTATCATTTTTTGTTCGTTTGATGATAAACGTGTTTGCTCATTAGTTCCTCATTTATTCATTTGTTGTTGTTTTTGTATGTGTATTCATTCCTTCCTAACTCCTCCCTGTTTTCACGCTTGTCTTCTCGCATTTTATGGCTTCCTCGGTTAAGGTACATGTATTTTTGTCAAAGGAAATTACATTCTCTGCCTCTAACTAGATATTTTTAACAGTAGAATTTTAAAAGTTTTTTATGTCGGGGAAAGCTCTATTCAATGCACGTTTTCCTGTATGAAAGAGACCCTTCTATCTTCTTTCTTTGCTTTGGAGTGGGGAAAAAAAACGTAGGAGTTGTAGTAATGGATGTGGGTGCGGAAGGTGTTATGCGTAGTAGCGATGTCCATTCAGTGCCGAGAGGGAGAGTGAATAAACACCAGGCAGCGTGGGTAGCGGTGTCTCGCCTGGCCGGTCACACAGACAAGCCGTCCTTTAGCCTCCTGCTCCTGGGGACATGCAACCGAGGTTTCACTTCCGCCGAGGGTAGTCGGCCCGGCATTCCTCGCGTGCCAGGGAAAGCGTCCGAACAGTAAAATGCTGGCAGTTTGGAGCGTGAGTCAGGTTCCTGGTGAAAGGGCACCCGTCTGGCCGCCTGTAAGTGTGTCACGCTAACCTGGAAAAGCGTTCGCACAAAGCGGATGCTATCTACGTCACAAGCCAGATCCTGCGCAGTTGTGCTGCTGCTGCGCTGGAAGTGGGATGCATCCGGGTCAAAGGGCGCAAGGGAAACAAGAAGGACACACACACACATACATACATAGACAGGTGCCGCCGCCACCACATGAAACAAGTGGAAATCACCATAAAAGGTGACACAGACCTGTATTTAATCAATGACGCGAACACAAACTTTTATGATTTCTGTAAGTCTGTGGGCACAAGTGACGAAACAAAGTCAGGTGAGAGTGATCCCCCCCCCCCAATTAAATAATAATAGAACAGCAACACAAATAAATGAGATCATACAAGAAAAAAAAAGCCAGTTAAAAGAGTCTTAAATGTGCTAACTGACCATATTAACACTGTTCCGACCCACTGCCCCTGGCTCACTGCCCGTACGCTGGAATGACCTCGCGGTCAGAAGACACAACACTGGAGGTAGGATGCGTGACGACAAAGAGTGCGCTTGAGACCAAAAATGGCGACTGGGCAACTGCCGGCGAAGGTTTGACTACGTCTGGCAAAGTTGTGTGTGAAGTCACAGGAAATCAATGGTTTAGAGATGAGCGTCAGTGATATCGGACAGTCAACATGCTGATCTAAGCAAAAAAGGACCCTCTACAATCTAAGTTCAAACTAGTTTGCTAATATATATGCCAATACAATGAAACCATGAGTTCTAAGGTTTCACAGCTCGGTTACTAAAGTGTCACTAGCACCACTGTTCGTTAAGTACGTTACGTGATCGTTTCTCGGCTGAGAACAGCCGATTTATTTTTCACACTCAACGGTTGCTTCCCTTTCATTCAAACCTCAATCTTCGTTTCGTCTGCCGATGATTTGAATAATTAACTTCCTTCCTGACCACGTAGCGTAAACGTAAATGACACGTAAAACGAGACGAAACGAAAAAAAAAAAACGGGGGAGGAGGGGAGGTGAAATTCCTTCATATTTTAAAGGATGTCATAACAAATTAAATGAATAGAGTTCAATTGACAGATCGGTCAGCAGGCTGTGCATGGAAGGTCAGATTATAGCAACCATACCGGTGTCATACGCTCAGAAATTCCCCCCTTGCCTCGGAAATCCGCCTCTATATACTGTGCATGCCTCGGAATCTACCTTGTACATATAAAAATCACGCTTATTTAGACCTACACTTTGACTTCCACACAATATCGAAAGTGATATGCTGCTTATATTCGAGATCGTGCACGTGCACAATATTAAAGGCTTTCGGGTGCAGTTTCCTGGGGAGGGGGGTGTCAAAATCTACATCTAAATACGTGTGATTTCAATATTGTGCAAGCATGGACATTCATCTACTGGATGAGTGTCTCTCATTCGTTGCCTCTTTGCGCTATCATAGGAGTGACCAATTGTAACCAACCCTACAAACGTTAGGTTTTCACTTCCGTTTCCGATTTCAAAATGGCGGGTTGTCCTAACGTCGAAGAAATTTTAGAAGTAATTAAGCATTTCTGTCATAAGAACCTTGTTAAAGAAGACTGATTGCAAAATCAACATTAGTACTTTCTGTAAAATGTATTTTGGTTGTTTATAGAAAACGCATGTGGGTTTATCGTCAATTTTATCATATAAAAACATCGTCACAACAGATGCCATTGACTCTACCACTAACAATTTTTTTTTTAAAAAGCATTGTTTTTGATTTTTTGGAAACAATTATATAGATTATTCTGTTACAAAAAGCCTATACTTTAAGAATTAATTTAATAAATGCCACAGATGAAGGTCTGTGGCAACACTGAGTTCACGACAACGCCATTTACTAGCAGACGACAAAAGGGAAGTACCCCGTTGCTAAGGTCGGTTGCTATGATGGCGACGAGGATAGATGTTTACTTTTTGTTGAGGATAACGACGTCTCGCTTTATTGGTATGACATTCAACAATGCAACAATTTGCACCTGTCCATTTTTTTCGAATCCATTTACGTCTGCAAACCACTGACCTTTATTAAAATTAAATGAAGGTCCGTGTCTCTTCGCAACAGCAAACCGGAACCGGAAACACGGGCTATAAGGAAAGCCGAGACTTACACCGGATATAAACCGAAGACACTTATCCAGTAGATGAAGGTCCGTGGTGCAAGGTAGAGGCGCATTTCTGAGGCAAGGGGGTATTGCTGAGCACCTGACACCGTCATGCACGTGTCTCTCAGTGTTCTGTAACAACCTCGGTGGTGAGGCGGTACTTTCGGTTCAGCCAGTATCTTGGGCAGCAGGTGGATAATGGCCTTGACACAGATCAAAGCGTGTCTACCGTAGTCAGCAGCTAGAGAGAGAACTCGAGGAACACGTTACGAACCAGAGTTGCCTCCCGCCCGCTGGAGCTACAGCGCTACATGCGAGTATTTCGGCCTCGTGTCGCAGACACGTCATATCTAAAATACACTGCACCCGGGGTAGTCGCTGCGTAAATCTGACCGCTGACGGGAAGCGACCAAAGGTCACATGACGAGTATGGTCGATCACCGGAGCCAGTGTAGCCTGGCAAAAGTGCTATGAAATGTGGTATAAAATACACAACGAAATGAAATATTTTAAGTTTTATGAAATGTAATATGAAATATAGCAGAAAGTGTGGCAAGGAAGTTGAAGTGCGCTCATTTCGAACAGTGATTCACTTACATTTTCCGAGAGAACTAGAGCGAATAAATAAATAAATAAATAAAACTGAGCTTTGTGCACCGATGCTTATTAATCCCAGTGAATCCCCACACTCATGACATCGTTTTAGTTTAATCGAGTCAACGTACATCCTTCTATGCATGAAGGTGGATATCTCGTAAAAAAAAAAAATTCTATTTGCAGCCCAGAATTTTTTATCATGCGTTCCAGAAAGTTATTTCCCCTCATCGTCCGCGCGAAGAAAAGAAGCACCATCCTAGTCAAAAAGTAAATAACTCTGTCTTCCATTTGTGTATTGGCTTTATTTTTTTATTCCTGCTTTGAAGTTAAAAAAATGTTTTCCCCTTGAGGTCAGCGGATAAGCCATTACAGGTGAGTTGTAAGCATTCACGATAGACCTGGTGATACGTCCTTGTGTCTCCGCCTCCTGTTGATAGATTTACACTAGAAGTACGTGCGTGCGTGCGTGCGTGCGTGTAAATGTGCGCTCCCACATCTAATTGAGCGAATGAGTTGGGAATAATAATAATACTGTGTCCTGTTGCAACGTGGTTTGTGTTTAGTTTGCCATCGCACATTAATTTCCCAGAACAGACCCTTTTCATCTCAAGAAAGATTTATTAAGGACCGGTAGTCAGAGCAAATGGGTGTGTGACACGCGTTTATAATTAATGACCTGTGACCCTAAATGTTCGTTCTAAACCTCAGGGACGGGAACATGAGCATGTTGCTCTCTATCCAAAACCCGGAGTTCCTGCTGCAGTTCAGGAACGTGAAAGGTAAATAAATAAATAAATAAATAAACAAACAGTTTCTGCGGGTCATTTACTGAAGATGTTGGAGTACGTGCACCTAGACACCGAAGCAGGTGATAATAATATGCAGCAGAACCATTCCAGAAATATTGCACCTTATTTTTTGCACCTCATAATCAGGAAGACCTGCAGGGGGGGAACAAAATAGCGATCCACTGTCAACAAGTACAGACCACAGAAAAGGGCATCAGAGCTGCAAGAAACATCGCCCGAGTTACAGAAGCAGAAACGTGTGCTCGTTAAACGATTTTTGTTCTTCTCTCCCCAGTCTATCCGGATTCCGTCCAGGACACACCGTGCAGTATGGGAAGCTTGCCCTGGCACGAGCACGCGACATCTTGTTTGGGCCAATCTGCGAGTTGCCTCCGCTTGGCCAGCTGCCCACGTGTGGTGCTAACGGTACGAGTTATCAACCCCCGTGCTCGTGGCGCGGAACTTCTTCCTCCACTGACCTTGGGAAGTTCAGCGGGTGCGTGACCCTTGTGAGGTTCAAGAATCAATCGTCGTACGCTTGGCGCACGAACAGCGCGAACCTCCTTTTATTTTCTATATTTTTTTTAACGTGGGAGTGAAGGATGTAAGGAGGGTGGGTGGGTGGGGAAAGGGAATTCCTGTCAATGTAGAGTCCAGATTACGGAAGAAAAAAAATTCGATAGCTGGTCTTTTGTTGCCCTTTTGAGTCCAAAAGTGACTCAGTGCTTGGCTCGCGATAGAAGAATAATTGTTTCTAAGCAGCGTCGAGCAGCGAGTAGGAGGGTTTTGGGGGGGGGGGAGGGGGAGGGGGAGGAGAAGGCTGTCGAACGATTTTCGACACAGCACGTGGGCCGTGCGCCGCTTTGAAAATACGTCGTGAAAACATTACATGACTAAGTGCACGTCAGCAGGGCCATTAGAGTCTGCGGGGGATGTGTGGAGGGGAAAGCGGAGCAGGGGGGGGGGAAATGGTCATGATGCGGTACGCTGCGATAAAAAGGTGCTGGGCTTTGTAACGCTGCCCTCTGCCCTCGCTGTAGGCTCGTGTATCGACACACGTATCGCGCGCCAGCGGCGGTGCGAGTTTCATGATGTCACCGCTGCGCACAAACTGCGCAGAAAACGAAGTAGGGGGGGGGGAATTTTTGTAGTGACGTGCGACAGGCTTACACAAGTGGGTGTGACGTCACCGGTGGTTGAGCGGGTCGCCGGGTACAACAAGCGAGCGGAGCGAGGACTGGATGTTTGATCACTAGTGATGTCATGGACGACATGATGAGGTTGGCGCGCTACCTCAAGGCTGTGGCCGGCGACATGCCGACTGTGTGTTTATGTTGACGTTCGAGTGAAGATTTGCTGAATCCTTGTATTGATGTTTGAGGTCCACTGATTTCCTGTTTTGTCTCGACGTGATAGTTCTGATGAACTTGAGCTCTTTCTATGATTGAGCGAGTGAGTGAGTGCCTGCGTAAGCAATTGTGCTAGCAATCTAGTTAGTGCGTGCGTGCGTGTACGTGCGTTCTTGTCTCTCGGTCGCTTAGTCTGTCTCAGTCTACATCTGCAAGTTCATCCAGTGTACTTTGTTTCTTCTTACGTAAGGCACTTTTTACATATATTTTTTCTTGATTCTTTTCCACAACGGAGATAAATTCCTGTCTGATCGCTTCAAGAGCTGGGTTGAGAACGTCACTCATTGCCGTACTGAAGTCAAGGGTCCCGTAAGGATGCCTACTGAGTACAGACAATTTCTTTAGCAGCTGCAGCAGCACAGAACATCCTGGAATTACCAATGACACGCATTTTGGCTCACAGCGGTGCCAGCCGGTGCAAGGAGACAAAAATATAAAAAATAGTCGAAGTATTTGTACCCGGTGTGCCGAAATTCTGTGCTTGACGGCGTGTTGCTCATCAGTGAGCAGATCTTTGCTCCCAGACGACCTCTCCATTCAGAGTGCATTTCCGAGTCGATAGGTTTGCACTCCGTTGCCAGAGGGGGAGGGAGGGAGACTCATGTTCCACAAACAACCTTGACTTTAAAAAAATCAGCTGTTGAGCACGATGGAAAGGTTCTGAAAAAAACTGCGAGTGGAGCAACTCGATCACCTCTTAACACCCGTCAGTCCACCCCTCTCTTCAACCCCCATCTCTCTCTCTGCCTCTCCATCTCCGACAATCACCGCGTACCATCTAGTGGAGTCAGCTAGTGCGAATCACAGAGTGAAAAACATGGGGAAAACCCAGAAGGTTATGCTGTAGGTACACTCCGCACGCCATCGTGCACTTCCCATCGTGCTTTGCCAACCTCCAGCTGCCGCAGCAGCCGTCATAACACGTTGCATGCGATGTGTGCTACAGGCCGCCGCTTCTGGCTTGTCGCCAGGTCGAACGCGGTTGGGTCTCGAGGCGACGGGGAAAACCCCCGAAAGATGAAACTGATGAGGGTCTGGGGAGCGATGGGGGAAACCTTTGGCCCTGTATGGCTGGCTGACAGTCTGGTCATCATAGTTATGTGAGTCACTAGGTGCATGCGTGTGTGCGTACGTGTGTGTGTGTGTGTGTGAGAGAGAGAGAGAACGAGAAGTGGTAGTAAAAGGAAGGGAACAATCTAAAGAAGAAAGGCTGAGTTTTAAGATGAAGCAACTATTTCCTAAGCGGATATGATCGAATTTATATAACTTCAGAGCTTTTTATCTTCTGCAATTTGAATCTTAATTTGAAAGGCGCCCATTACATCTTCTCTCCATCCCCACCCCCCTTTTATACCGTCCTGAATAGATGACCCCTGTCCCCTGTATTTGGTCCAGTCATTCCTTCCAACGTCCTGCATGGATGAGAGAAGGAGAAGAGAGAGAGTTGTGGCTGATATCTGAGCTGTCAATTGTTAGGAACTTGTAACTTTCCTTGAGGTACCGCGTAATCAGACAAGCAGAAAGAGGCCTGACGACAGCAAGTCCTTTTACGGCCCGTCACGACCTGAAAGCTAGGAAGCACTATTTTTTCAGAACAGGGAGATCCTTCTCATCGCCATCCTCCCTCCCATGCTAACAATTCTCCACAACCCTTTCCCTTCATTCCCTTTTCGGTTCTTACAGGGAATGTGCTGCTAAGCCTGGCGCTCGGAGGCGGAGGGAGTAGGCTGCTGCTGGAACAGGAAGCTCCTGTGTTTCGGCATCACGTCCTTCTTGCTGGCGCATCGCTGGCCTTGCGCAGTGCTCGTCTTGGAGTGCTATGCTGTCATGGATACCGTGCATCATCATCATCATCATCATCATCATCATCATCATCATCATCATCATCATCATCATCATCATCGCCCATAGTAGTGCGAATTTGGTTGTGGTCCTCTTTCTATCGCTATTATTTCAATTTCTCTCCGTCAGAAGAGACAAGACACTGGGAATTGATCGTCAAAAAATCGTCAACAACAACAACAACAACATAAAAGGCGATTTAGTGAGGTCTTAAAAGTAGAATTTAAAACCTCTGACGTCATCACCTAGCTTCCTGAGCGCCTGCGCAGTGCTAACTACGTCATCTGTGATGCTTCACTTCCGCATTCTCCAGTCGCCGCAGCGTTGTCGACACAGAGGAGCTCACCTGTAGCCCAGCTTCTGCGCAGCCTGGCAGCCTGCCCGCGCTACTGACTCAGGGTCGCTGGCGCAATCGCTGATGACGATGCCGTCGCTTCGGGTGTGAAACGCAAACCTTCACCTGCGTGCGTCACGTGACTGTTGCTGGACCCATGGTCAGAAAGGGGGTGGAGAGATGTGTCAGGAGGAGGGGATGACATACCCTTTCGTCTTCTGTTCACGTCTCATATCCTCAGGAGAGATGGAAAGGAGGTGGAGCAGCCTTAAGACCCTTGTCACCCGGGTTATTAAGGGTCGTGTGTTGCGAGTTCAGATCTCGTCTCCACCACAACAATCATATAAAACGCTTTTTGGGGGACTTACCCTGTGTAAAACGATGAAAATTGACCAAAACACCAGCAACCCTCGATAAACTTAAAACAGCTCACTGTCTCGTTGTCGGCTTCGGTCAAGGCCGCACCAGAGATTATTTCTGATAGCCTTGTACTGGGCATTCAAACCGAAAAATAAAAGGAAAATAAATTGCTTGTTAAATTATAAAAAATCAAACTGAATACAAATTCAGTGTTTTTTATGGTCTTGGATCGTAATATGTACGCTACACTTTACTGAGATTTTTGTTATCGTCAATGTTATCATCGCCATGAATATCAGATCAAGGGATTATCGTCGACTGTCTCCCCCCACCCCAAAAAAAAATCCCCCCCCCTTCCACGAATATTTGCAGCACTATTACTTTCTGTGCTTACAAGTTGCCTCCCCTCGATCTGGGTACGTGTAGAGGATGACGTCACACATACCCGTACACGTTGTGGATCTAAAGCCCTCTACTGTCACTCGTTTGACGGCGTTCGTCGGTCAGACGCGATATGCCACCTGATGGTGTAGTCTGAATCGACGTTCCCGCAATCTTCACCCTCCCCCCCCAAAAAAAAAAAAAAAAACCTGCCGCGATCATATCGGTGGTGTTGCTGGTACTGGTGGAGACAGGCGGCAGCCGCTGTAAACTGCCTGCAACGTTGACAGATCGGTACACAGATGTTGAGCCCTTCATCGCCGCTCGCACCGTCAGCTTCTTAATTACGAGCAGTAGACCGGTGTGGCTGATCATCTGCTGACACCCTCACACGTGCTTGTGCTTGGCAAACGGCATGACCTCAGCAACTACAAACTCGAGTACTTTTATCATTCTGTCTTCTTATCTGCTCTTGCCATGTTTACTATATCCCTTTTCCTTTTTCTTGAGCCTTCAGCAGTCTTTCTTCTTGCTTTAGTTCTTCTCCTTCTTGGTCTTCTTTTCTCCTTCTTCGGTACTGATTCTGAATTAAAAAAAAATGTTCTGCTTACTCCTGTTCTTCTATTCTTCCTTCTTTTGTTAAAAATGAACAATCCCCCTTTGAAACAGAGCAAGCCGGTAACACGCTGCCGAACAGTTCACAGTACAGTTCACAGTTCACAGTACAGTTCTGTCTAAAGGACCTTGTTAAGCAGGCAAAGAGCTCACACCATCCAAGTGCCCCAAGGTTCCGGATATCGACAAAAGCTTTGGCAAACAAGTTTGGATCCATCATGTTGACCAAAGTTCCAATTTCTCGAGCGTTCGCCCCAAAACCATTGGTTTGCTGTGACATTCACCCACAGCTTTGCAAAACACAGTCATTCGACATTTTCTCGGTTAAGAAGGACTAATTGACACAAAGAACCTCATTCTGGATTCACCTGCATAAATGGTTTCTTACAAGAGGGAATGTGAGTAAGTGGACATGGAAGGGATGAGACAAAAACCCCAGCAACAACAGTCTTTGCAGAAAATTACTCCCCATGCCTCCTGAAAGTCTGGCGTTTCGTTAGTGGAATGTGGAAGGACATAACCAATCTGTTTTCAAATGTTGTAGGACAGAAGGGATGGATTTTCCTGCTTAATGTTATCCGTTTTGTTTATTATTTTCTTCTTTCCCATTTTCCATATACACACCAAACGCAGCCGTCAATTCAATTCTGCGTCACTTAGATTATAAAAGACAAGAGCTGACCCTGAGTTACTGGCGTCAACGATAATAAAATTCAAGTGTGTTTTTCTCTCTCCCTCGTCTAACCTCTCCTCTCTGCCCCTTCACTTGTCTCTCTCTCTCTCAGTTTTACGGCGAGTCAGCGACATCAGACACGGGATGGAGTGGGGGGGGGAGGGGAAAATTCAAGATTCCACAGAATGTCATTATCTCCTGTCCGTGTGTGAGTAACCCCTCTCTTCCCAACCTGGGTCAGAAGGCACACGGGTCTCTATGTAGGCACCCACTCAGTCAGTGCTGGCTGATCTTGTCAGGTTCTGGGTCTGCAGGGGCGAGGTCACGTGATGAGTCAGCTGTCAATATAGTGGCAATGGGCAAAACGAATTTCCCACTTCTCCTCTTCTCTCATGTCTTGGTCTCAAGCTGCATGTACAGTAACACACACACACACACACACACACACATTTGTCCAAATTTCTGAGCTGGATTTCAAAACAACAAATAATACTTTGCTCTGTGCATCAATCATCATCATCTGCTGATTCTTTTTTCCCTGAAGTCAATAAAGACCTCGAAAGAACGTGTCTTTTGTGGCCAGTCTAAACAAAAAAACCCACTTTACTATAAAGTTCTTATTTGTTGCCTTCCTCTGCCAACACAAAAAGTAAAAAAAAAAAATGTCTTACTTAACTAATGTACTACATTGCTACTGGAAATGAATGATTTTTATTTATGCTGCAGATGTACTGTCGCTGATAAGATAATTAAATTTAATTTCACTAGAGATATACTGCCATCCGGATAATTTGTTTCGATTTTCCTCGGCCATTGCAGACTCGACACGGGTGGAAGGGCACGTCAGTGTTTAGAGACCGTTTTCAGGGGACTACCCTTGGCCTGGACTTGTGAGCTGAGAATTAATTGTACTCCATTTATTGCCCCCCCCCCCCAAGTAACGGCTGCTGATAAACACGGGGGAAGAGTACAGACCAATCTGATAACCGGACAACCGGATCATGCATTTTCCACACGGAGCCGATGGACTAGCGGGGGCGCGTCTTTACTCTCACGTTGATGCGTTTCTGCGCATGTCCGTGGTGGTGGGGGTGGGGGGTGGGGAGGGGAATGGCGTCCGCGTCTCTCCGGGAGATCAGGAACAAACAATTCGGTCACAGTTTCAGCTGGCTAACGTGTTGTGGGAGTGAGTGAGAAAAATGCGAGGGCACTCGGTGCAATTTTTTCCCGCCACCCACGCGTTTCGCCTTGTAAGGTCGCACGAACAAGGTCACGAGACAAAACCGGGCAAAGTTGTGGAAATGGCAGATCTCCGAGTGAATGCGCTGGGACGCGATATAATTAAACGAAAAATGTGCGGAGGTGCTTGAATAGACAGCAAGCTTGAGAGTAAGTCTCAGTGAAGTCCTTGTTAGTTGTGACAATGCCACTGGTTGTAATAAGACTATAGTGGCTTTTCGGTTAGTGAAGTCATATCCTTCTCTAGTCGAAGGCAGAGAAGTCATGGAAGGAAATGAGAGTGACATAGAGACACAGAGACATAGAAGCACAGAGTACCCCTTCTACTTCACAAGTGTGCGTGTGTGTGAGTAAGTAAGTGTGTGCATGAGAGTGTGCACGCGCTCTTAACAGGAAAATAATTGCTCCTGTAGTATTTTATTATAACTACATGACCACTACAATAACAAATCATGCAATAAAAAGAAGCGGAATGGAAAAGTATACTGAATACACAAATGGAATCATTATTTTTGCATATTTTACATATTATACAGGTGGAGTCACGAAATAACTCTTAAAAAATAAACTATGGAAGATGGAGGGAGAGGGAAGAATAAACAAAAGAAGTGTAAGAAATCTTCAGAAGGAGACACCCAGCTGTAAACAAACAAACAAACAAACAAACAAACAAAGATCAACGTCCGCTTGAGCACCGTGACTGAAAAACGACATCGACGTCGGTCTAGTGAAGCGTTCAGGCGGCGAGAGTGAGACCACCCCCCCCCCCCACCGCCCCTATCATGACTGAGCCAGCGCGGACCCAGTGACTCAGCAACAGCTGATAGCTTGGCGCCATCTGTGGGCCGATGTGCTCCTGGCAACCCCCCCTCCACCTTTCTGCCCTATCTCCCCTCCTTCACCACCCACCCACCCCCTGCGCCAAACACCTTGCGGCGTGGGTGTGAGTGTGTTTATTCTTGGCGTCGTAAACGCAACAACAGCCACGGTTTTGTCAAACAAGATCGCAGCGATGTCGGTATCCCGACAAACCTGCTGACATATCGCCTCCCTTGCACGAATGTGATTGTCGAGTTTCTTTTCTTTCTCTCTCTTTTTGGAGATTTGGGAGGGTGGGTGGGAGGCGGTGTGGCGTTATTTTTTTTTTTTAAGTCGGTGTAGCTGATATAGTTTCACTACAGACCACAGGTGGAATGAAACACTGCTGCTTCTCCATCACTTTGTCTGTGTACCTTTTCTAATTTCATCTTCTTCTTTGTCATTGTCTTTCCTTATCTATTTACTTGGTTCCTACATCTCGTCCATCTTTGAAAGAAACTTCAATGCAGCCCGTTCAGGATTGTATTATCTTATTTATTTTTTGCTGTGGGAGAGGGGATTGTCTCTTTTCTTTATCATTATCATCTACCCTTGTACAGTCAGCTGGTCGCTTGGTTTGTTTCCTGCTTACTTTCTTGTGTATGTGGATGGTGTGAACGAAAGACGATGCGGACAAGTGCCACAGTTAAAGACACACGCTTGTCAAGAGACAAAACCTAGGCTCAGGGTCTCACTGCACTCGTCATGAACCCAGCGGTATATCAAACAACGACCTGTTAAAAATAGATAACATATGCGTTGTCAAGAAAAAGAGTCGCTGCTGCAGGGACAAACGCCAAGCAGGATGTTATTCTCGAAAGTGTGTGACGTAACAGGACGCGCGGCAACGAGCTGATGTAACCACAGTAATGGGTAGAAACAGGATGTCTTGAGAGGTACAGGCCCCGCTAGAGGGGACTCCATTAGTCTCAGCACAAACATTTGTCGCAGTCATGGGTTATCTAGTCTACGAAATAACACTTAAACGATGGTTTTTTTTACGACGTACCGCTACATTTGTTACCTAGCGGGTAGGACTATAACTGCTTTACTTATGATGTGACAGGGCTTTGGACATTTGTAAGCAGGCCATTAACAAACTGCATCAGGGCTTTACACTGCTGCGAAATTGTTTAACAAGCTGCAACAGGCCTTCTGACAACTGGGACAGGGATTGAATAAGCTTATACAAGGCTTTACACAGCAGCTGCAGCAGGCTATCTTCATTTTTAAACAACAATGAGCAAGAATCTAGTTGGCAAACATTTTGACTTGGTCTGCTTCAGTATCGAGACAGGAATGTTTTTGTTGAACCGTGATGAGTTTGCTAGCAACATCAGAGCTTACTCTTGGATTTTGAACACAGTCGGATCAAATCCCGTAATGGTGACGAAGAAAATAATTTTGTAAAACTTTCTGGGCATTTCCCCCTTTTCTAGCTCTCTTTCTCTCTCTCTTTCTCTCTCTGTGTGTGTGTGTGTGTGCGTGCATGTGTATGTGTACTTCATTGCAGGACGGTTCACGGTTGGCTTATAACACTTCATCAAGATTAAGTGTCTAGAATTAAAGGTGTTATGGCTCTATAACACACCTCACTTACCAAAAAAAAAAAAAAAAAGAAAAAAAGAAAAAAAAAACAAGAAAACTCATTTGATTATTCGTTATGGCCGTCTTGCTCTGAGATCACCATTTGCTCGCCTGGGTAACGTGGAGGGGCGGATACAGTTTATTTAACTCAATGACGTGGCACTGTTCCATAACATTTACCAGTGATGTAGAGACGTATTCATGCAAAACTCTCCAGCATTTGGAGATCGTATTTTCCTTCAACTGTCACGATAGACTACAGTTAGCTTGTTTTCCATTCATTACCATCATTTCAACGATCCTGTTAGATTGCCACCTGTACAAAGAGTAAAAGACAATTTTTAAAAAATCTTCCGAATTAAGAAAGATTTACCGATTTAATTAAAGGCCATGCTTTCCTCATGGCGCAAAAACATTGTGATTCAGCTTTGCGTCATTTCCGCTCAAGCAGGTGAGACGAATCATCGGTCGAGACAGTAACAAAGTACCATAATAATGTTGCCGGGATCCTACGGCGGTGACCGCTTAGTGCACCCAAAATAGCGTGTGATTTAGAGCTAAAGAAGCGTGAGCACGAGCATCATTCTCCCACCCACCCCTTGTCCCGTAGACTCTCCTTCCTCCCGGCACAAGCATCACGAGAGAAGCTCGTGTTTTTATTCTGAATTTAATCACCCTTGTAATTGACGAGTGTCGTGCAAGGAACGAAATTTATTTGCGCTTGAGCATCAGAGGAATAAATAATTACCTTTATCTCCGTAAAAGCTAGCCAAATCGCTATTTTTCTTGTTCCAAAACTCAAACGTCTCGGAACATCTTTTTTCATTGAAGACTAACCCAAGTTATAGACCTGTCCAACGGCGTAACCTGATTTCTCTGCACAAGTCAAACATAACTTCTAGTTCGGAGACGAACTTTACCCGGAAATGTTGGTAATTTGAATCTTTTGGGAAATAGAACCGTTTCACAACCTATGTCCACTCATAAAGAAAGCAGAATGTTGCAGGCGGGGGGGTTGTTTGTCTATTTTAGTCGGCTCCGCCTTAAAATCAACACCGTTTGTCCAGTCCTCGCCAGGTTTGACGAAAATATTTTCAGCCTCTCCAGGATGATTGAATTACATGTGTGTTTGGTCTACTTTCTTCCTGAGTGTGTTTATTTTTTTGTGTTTATTCTGTCCATTCTAAGCTGTTGACAGCAGCTACAAATGAAAGAATACTGCGCAAAAGAAATTGCAACATACTTCTAACTACTCAGGTCAGATTGTTACATTCTAGTCATTTGTGATGGCTTTGATGAGAGAGAGAGAGAGAGAGGGGAGAGAGTCAAGACGCAAGACTTTTTTTTTCTTGTTAGCCCATCGAGCCTTACAATCGGAGTATAAAACTACCCGTTTCAGGACAAACACACCATTCCATGGCGAATAGGACTACAATATAAGCAATGTAGCACATCACATAATAAATTAAACAAAGTAAACAAGTTTGTACAGTGATACAGGAATAATAATATTACACTCTTGTGCGCATTTACATTAGTAGTCGTTACCGGCGCACACGCCTACCCGCTGGTGCAAAGTCGACGATCGCACAAAAATCTCTCATTTTCAATTCGAAGTATTTTATGAACTATCAGGAACAGAAATATCACTTTTCAATCACAATAAAAAAACAAGTTTTCATTATTTTTTCAGAGTAAATCTTTGTTTTGTGTGAGTGGAAGAATAATGTGTATTTTGGGAGGATAAATGGCACCCGGTACCAAAATTGGCAAACGCGTGGTGGCCATTTTCCACGTGCCGTGTAACACGCTTTTGCATGGATGTTGATGTGTACATGTTGAAATAAATTAGCGAAGACTGACGGAAATGACGATTTTTTTAAAATGAAATGTGACGGATCTAAAGCAAAATAACAGGTGACGCAAAATATCCGTCAACTTTAAAATGACGTAGTTCGACCCACGTGCAAAATACCACGTGGTTCCCTAAGTGAACGCGAAAGAGCTGTTTCTGCTGAATCTAGTGCTGTATGACATCGCAGTGTCGAGTTCATGATAGCCACCCGCTTCCCGGGTAACGAGAACCACCCTGTTTCAAGAGTTAGCATTACTTGCCTATGAACCGCCATTGTCACCACACACTTGTACCAACGTTTGAAAAAAGGGTGGGTCTCTTTGCCCGCCAAACGGTTGGCTATCATAAACTCGACACTGCCATATCCTGTACCACCGGATTCAGCCACTTTTTCTAAGAACATACCATAATTTTGGTTGATATAATAGGTCAAAAGCTTTACGGAAGTCTGTGAATGCAAGGTACAGTTTCTATATGACGTGTATATGGCGTTGGGCCATAGCAGACTGAATTAAAATGGAGTCTGCTGTTGCGTGGCCTTTTCTAAATCCTGCTTGCATCTCATGTAGTGTTATTGTCTTCGACTGAGTAAAACAAGCGCCAGTTCAGAACGAAAAAAATAAATAATTTGCTGCAGACGCTTGATAGGGACATCCCTCCATAGATATCTGATTAATAGATGCTACCTTTCTTATGAAGCTCCCTTTTATCATAATCAGTCCCCAACCCTCCCCGCTGTAGTTGCCCCAAATTTGCGTTAGATGTTAGGAAAGAGACATCCAGAGTGCAATAAGTGTTTCACAATTTCCCCTTACTGAGGCCAAGCAGGTCAATTCACTAATTCAGCTTGTGACATGATGAGCCAGATCCAAAGCTGACCTTAAATTCATAGTTCGAAGAGTTAGCGGGACACAATACCCGGACGACACCGGGTATATATATATATTTTTTTTTGTTAAGAATTTACGTGGGAGAAATGCTTCCATTCAAAGGCGATCATGCATTGCTGGGGGATGAGGCTGGGTGAAGGGTGAGAAGGGAAATGGGTTAAGGTAAGTGTGAGGTAAGGATCTCTGCTCTGTAAGGCTACAACACTTGCTTGTTGTTTTTGGGGCTAGCAAATTCGGCAATAATTTAGCTTTCGAAGGACAGTTCCTAAACTCTGAACGTAAAGCCCCGCGTGTCATCAAGGCCATCTGGGAGAGACAGGAGCATACGAGTATCTTGTCCACGTCACCGTTTTGACTTTTTTCTAAGCAACGTTGATGATTGGTGGATTGTACTTCGCGAGCGAGAGAGGAGCTATTCGCCTTGATTTTGTAATTAGCTTCGTTTAATGAACTAAACTTAATCATCTAAAAACAAATAGAGTCTTGTTCGCTTTATAGTCACAGTTTGTGATATATGTGTCCTGACATCTTGATCCCAGTGAGGGCATTTGTCTACGAAGGGTTTGACAGACGTCAGAAGGCCTTTGTCCAAACAAGATGTCCGCAGCTGTCGACTGCAGCTCTCATTTCGAGCGCAGATGGACAGCTCATTAAGAGACGTTAGTGAGCTTCAAAGTGCTGCTCCAATAAGGCATCAACATTGGACGACCGACCAGTATACGCATGAAAAAATAATTAATAAATATCAATCAACGCAGGAACTGTGAATGCATCTGCCCATTTTTTCCCAGCTAGGATTACACATCAAGACATTTTTCATTCCCCGAACGCTGGAAAAGATGTACGAGCTCAGCATAAAATTACCTGCTATGAATTTGCATACAGCTGATCACAGCAACTGAAACTTATGAAGAATGGTGTGCAGGAGATGTGGTGTTTGTGCACGAAGAACCTCGTCCTTTGTCTCGTCTTCCTCCTCTAGAGTACCATCAACCCATTTGAGGAAGTGTGGACCGTTAAAGTCATTTACATAGGCATATTCCCGTCGGATTTCTGAATACAGCTAATGTTTTCCTGCCTGAATGAGCATCTTACTAATGTTTTCCTTCCTTATGCAATACATGTAAACTAGTCATAATTATCTGTACACTTCAGCACTTATCTAATTATATGTAAAGAAGTCGTACTTTATCTGTACAATATACAAACCTGTAAAGTACAGTACTTATCTAATAACCTGCACATTAGTCGTGCATTATGCGTACAGTACCTATCTAATAGAATCCCAGGCACTTAATCCTCAAAATGAAACTAAAAAAATTATGAATGAAAAATTGAATTCAAATTCAAATAATTATTTTCATGTAAACATCAAAAAAAGTTTGACAATTAATATAATACTTAACTTCAACATCTATAACATTAAAGTTCATGTGAGCTATTAAAGTCAATGCTTCAACAATATGATATGAAAAAGTGTTGTTAATCAATATGACAGGTAAGCTAATGACCGGAGGTACAGAAGACGATCCATTGCCTCATATCGCTGTACAATGGGCGATTGTTAGTCTCATTAGAGTTACCACGCGACATATTTCTCTTATGGTTATAATATTTCAAGTTCACAAAATAGCAGTTTTGAGTGTTGTGTCGCGATTTGGGGGCATTTTTGAGGATTAAGTGTCTAGGGGATGAAGTGTCCGGTCACCATCTAATAAAGTTTATTCACACTGTACATAACTGTCATGCTTATCCAGTACATGTTTACTCATGCAGTATATGTACTGTAAATACTTATAAAGTAAATAATCATACCCTGACCTATCGCCTTGCTTTTCAAACTGCCAAAGCAACTTCCTTCACACGACTGTCACAATGTTGCTGACCTACTGGCCTGTGTCTGCATGCAGTTCCGCCTCTTGTCCAGAAAAGAGAACTTTTTTTAATTTTCAGGCCTGCAACAGGGTACAGGTCAGGGTCAAAAACATCCATGTTGGATTTGTTTTGCTTTGGCGAAAAAAAAACAAACCCAACCATATCAGAGGAAAGCGCAGCCGACACGAAAGCCAGCATTGATGGAGTGATGTGACATGGCCGGCATAATCATGGTAAAAGGTGTGAGTGGCTGGGGCGATAATTTCGGACGTCCCCTGATCACGTCTTCACACCACCAACATTCTCATGCGTCGGGGCACAACTGGAGTCGGCAGTCGTCGTATATCGTCTGCGGTCGCTCAGAATAGACCGTTGTGGCAACAGTGTTTGTTGGTGTGGTGAGAGATCATGCGATACGTGGGAAGGTGGGGAGGGGGCTGCTGTTGCTGCAATAGGTCTGCCACTTCTCTCGCCCACTGCAGGCATGATGCATCACCAAGACGGGACAAGGTGGTGGTTGGTGGGTGGGTGGGGGGTGAGGGTGAGAGGGAGCTAGGTCAGGCCGGACTTCCCGTGCGCCTTGCTGTGCAGTTCGAGGCGACCTGATCGTGCCTAAAGTGGTCGCTGTATTATTAGCATCAAAGGATGAAGTGGCCGAACAGCCGGTCACTGGGTCAGTGATGGAGAGCAGGCAAGGAGCTCCGTGGGAATGCAGTTGAGGAAATCTCATTTTGTACCTCGTGCGAAAGGGTAAAACAAGTGCAACTAATTAGACGGGTTTTTTTTTCTTCATTTCAAATTGAAGATAAGTAGGCTGATAGCAGCCTCATTATGTGACGCAGTTTAGCTCTGGTTATGTTACTTTGTTGGATCTGAATGCTTTTGTTTTTAGCTGGTAAACTAACTGGACACTGGTGACTTACTGCATTGATGACCATATGCAGGGTTCTGGTGTTCTGGTGTTCACGAAGTGGCCTTTCCCCCACCCTTCTACCCCAATACAAAACTAGCACAGTACTCTATCTTTTGTACGTCTACTATATCTTCTGTCATTACAAAAGAGGACAATTTATTTGTAGTGTTCTAATTCTCTAATGTTCTAAAAAAAAGAGCGTCAGAGGCCAGTTGCACAACACGTTTCTAAACCTTAAAACTGTTCTAAAGAAGCAAAATATCTTTTTAGCCATTTTGATGCATTGCAGAAAAACATACAAAAAAATTGTGCTGTCAGGACGGAAAGTCAGACTTAAACAACTTTATCTTACTTAAAGCAGTTTTGGTTTAAAAAATTTTAAAATTGTGGTGTGCACTTTAAACTAATTATCTAAAAAGAGTTAAAGCCTAAAAGTGTTTAAACTTAGAAATGTGGTGTGCAACTGGCCCCAGAAGGGTTGTTAAGGTCTAAGTGTACGTTACATTACGTTATCAGCATCTTCATCAGTAGATTAACGCTTTTGGTGGAACTTTAGAGGACATCTTCAAAGACATAGTATAGTTAATTCTACGTACCCAGCTTCAAATATCGGAATTCTCTTTACCCTATACCCGTCACCACCACCAGCTCCTTTAAGCACACACCTGCGCTTCTATCTTTGCTTCCATTATATATACACACACACACACACACACACACACACACACACACACACACACACACACACACACACACACACATCCCCCTCCTTCTAACTGCCCAAATTAGAAGTCTTCAGGAGGAGAAAACCCTATTACATAGTAGTTAGTTTAAAAAAGTCTCTTTAATAGCGTGTTTGTGTCGAGTGCCTAATGGTCAGAGCTGCTTGTAAATGAATGTTCGTGTATAATTATATAATATGTACATGTATGTACTATGTATGTTGGAAAAAAGAATATATATATGTTAAATATATGCATTTGTGTGCGTATGTTCATAGATTATGTGTTTACGTGTTCATGTTCGTCAGTTTCTGTGTAGTTGTGTACAGTATACGTTTCAGGACGGCGTGCTTGTGCTGTGGGTTTGTATTTTTCAACCCACACATCCACCCACTCACCCACCCACTGAAGCGAGATCCTACTCCTCTTCGTATCAATCTAAATTTAGATTCTGTTGTCCCAGGTGTGTTACTACATCCTTGAACTCCTCCGACCTACGTGTCCTTTCCGGGTGTCTGATCTGCACGCAGCACGTCACAGGGTAGGCAATCGAACCTGTTTACTGTCTTTTCCACCAGAACGAGGTCTGATTGTGCTTACAATACGTCACGCGTCATCGACGATAGTCGAGTAAACACTGAAAGACGTCGCGTGACAAGAGGCCCTTATCAAACAAGCTCCGGTTCGACAGGTTTAGACTAATTATGTCTGGGGAAAATTATGAGATTAGACAGACGGAGGTTTAAATTAAGCTTAAATATCAGAGCGGAAGAAAAAAAAAAAAGAATGAACGGGAGGCAGATGACGGTGCAATGGCAAAGTTTTGCACGGTCAGTCACTTGATAGAATCACCCAGTTCATCAAGAACAGACAAATTTCACTGTCACACCCATGACCACACAAACAGTGGAGCGCAGAAGCTAGAGATAAGGAGATACAGAGAGAGAGAGAGAGAGAATGGAGAATGGGGAATTAGAGTGATATAGGGGTCAGTCTTTTTCTTCACTCATAACCTACTGGCCCGTTTGCACGTACAGTTGCTGCCCACTGTCCTAACCTGATTTTGTGAAGTCGTGTGGCGGGTGCCTCAACTGTCCACCGCACTGTGCAGCAGGTTTCCTCGCTTAGGCCTTTGATGTCTTTGTGTTTCATGCTCTGTGGTCATGATTTTACAAGTCATCGCAGTGTGTGTATGTGGGGGGGGGGGAGGAGTGAGGGGAGAGTTCATGCTGACAGTGAACGACGTTCACCTTTTTGCCTTCTCAGTATCGATTTTGAGGGGACGACCCCCCCCCTCCCACTTTATCCCCGCTTTGCCCTCCACTCCTCCAGTTCCTACGCCAGTGCATCATTCTATTATGAAGCTGCTTCACAGCATATCGGTATGCATCGGCTGAAGTGCCCGATTTTCATTTTTGTTTGCCTGATGTTGATTAACGGCATTTTTACATATATTTTCATATCTTAATTTATCTATTATATTCTGACCAGCTGTAGTGATACTGCGCTATAACTCTTTTGCTGTTATATCTCTCGTTCATTCATTTTTGTTTTCTTCCGGTCTGAGATTTTTGAACCGCCGTCTGTCGAATCTCACAGCGGATCTTTCATTTTAATTTAACATTTCCTTCTTTTTTTCTTTAGTTAAAGTTTCAGAAAAGTATACAATTCTTTAAGTCCTTGTCAAACGTGGAATTTTTCACCCCTACATCCTGATTAGATAACAGGAAATGGGAGCCAAGGTTGTTGCAGCCGAAGCGCTCCGCAGCAAGAGGAACGTGACCTCTCACAAAAAGAGATCAAGGCCACGAGCAGGTGTTCAGAAGGCGTTCTTCTCCAGTCAGCTCTGCACCGCGTGCATATTCGCATGACCTGGCGTGGGGAGGACCAGGGCGACCGCCAGCTGTTCCTGACTTCTTGAGAGCATCATGACTACCAGCACGTGCTAAGATCGGAGGGAACACACACACACACACACACACACACGGCGTGCGCGCAATCTGAAACTTACAGACAATACCTGTATATGCATGCCTGTCTGTACAGGTATATATATACATACACATTCATACATTCGCCCATAAAGACGAAGACATGTGCAATTATATACCATGAGACATACCTACAACGTACAGACATAATGCTGCAGACATAAAAATACTGCATTTCTAAAGCTGTTAGAATGGCCAGTGATAGCGGGGATATCCGCCTCCAGTGCAGTGCTATCTGCTACTCAACTCTCTGTTTACGCAGTTCACGGATTTGTTTCCCTCTCGAAGATTTCGAGGAGGGTATGTCACCATGGACCAAGCAGAAAGACTCGTTGGGTTTCTGCTGAGCAAGCATCCCCTGGCCACATCCGGAACAGAGCGACCTAAGGCGCAAATACTACTGGGCCGTGACCAGGCTTCCAATAGTTTACCAGCGATTTAATTTTTACCCAGAAAATGATAGTCACCAGTTCCTCTAGTACTGTGGTCGTCTCCTCATATCCGCTTAATGTTGACTTCGTCACATTTCCACGTGGAGGGCAATGAGAAGGTGTATTGATCACGGTGGTGCTGACAATTATAGACAGGGACACAAATATCAATACTTTTTGCACCAGGTGTTGTTTGCTTGAACGCTAAAGGCAAGGGATTTATAATTAGCAATCGCAGCTGTTTTGCCCTCTAAATAATAACAAGATCCATTCTTGCACACTATTCTGCTTCCAAAAGTGACCACTTGTACGTATCTGGATGAGTTGAAATAGTGCTCCGAATTTGACTACAGGTTTTACACAGGTGAATGAATTCAAGTCAGTACTGTATGTGTGCTTGTTACAACACATTAGGACATATTTTAACATTCTAGAACACATTCAGAACACAAATAAACTTTGAAAACATTGCAAATTCGTTGCTAAAAAGCTTTTGGACTTGCCTTCGACGCGGAGAGAATAGCTTAAGCTCTTATCACGGCTAAACAGTTGGTCTGTAAAGGATTTAGCATATTCACACGCACGCACGCACATAGCAGACAGAAAAACACATGCTGATGTCGACAAGTCCTGTCTTGCGTCTAGGACAAGACTATAATACCAGAAGGATCTTCCAAGCGGTGGATCAATAGTAAAGCATCCACTTTGATCGAAAGTTCAAACCACAGGAGCAGGCTATATGAGAGTTTATATATATATATACGTATTAATAAATTTATGAAGCTGAGTGGCCCTTAGGGATGATCAGTACAAAACCTAGGGACCCAGCATCGATAAACATTAAGAGACTTTAAGAAAATTTTACATGCGTCATGAGACACCAGGCGCGCACGCACGCACACGCACGCGCGCACACACACACACACACACACACACACACACACACACACACACACACACACACACACACACACACACACACACACACACACAAGTAGCAAGGTGTGTTCTCCGATGTAATTGTTCGTACGTCAAACAATTCACTGTTCAATGTATTTACACCGCAATGACTTGTAGACCCGACACACTGCCTGACAGCGAGCATGTCTGCCTGTCGATGACTATTTTTATCGGACTTTCATCAGCTCGGGCGAGGACGTGAGAGCGTGCAGCCAGCACACGGGCCTACAGTCTCACGACATGCACGCCGCCAGCGGAAACACATTTCCGCCTCTCTACTACAAAAGGGTTATTTTCACTGGAATTCCCGATAAATGTACTCGCTGACCCTTGTTGTGGAGGACAGGGTGGGCGGACTGGGGAGACAGAAAGATAAGGTGGGGAGGGAATGGAAGGAGGGTGAACAGAGGGGAAAAACATGCGGGTGTTGTGAATCTTTCGAACTGGGGTGGTTGGTGGCGCGGCGGCTGTAAAGCACATGTTGCCTCGACAGCGAGTAAAGGATTCACTGGGTTCGGATCTCGGCTCCGATACTCTTCTTTCTGGATGTTACGTGTGCTTATAGGGCTGACCTTTGGTGTGTGTGTGTGTGTGTGTGTTCGCGCGCGCGCATGGTGTAAATGATTGTAATCTGCATATAAATGCCTGCTTAATGAATGTGAGTATTGGTGTCAATGATACGGAGGGTCATTTGATGCCTGCATGATTTGCGTGTTTGTTCACCTTCGTGTATGTGTGGGCGTTATGCAAAACGTTTTCAGCTCGCCTCGAGTGGGAAAAGGCGCCACAGAAAATACACAGATTAATTTATTATGATATCTGCGGTTGTAAATGTATTCGCGTTGCACACGCTCAGACAACAAACAGCATCAAGACAAAAACATTAGCTCTAGTGACAAGAAGGGCTACAGCCAGCCATCTATCGTTGTTCATCCCTACCCTCTTGTCAGGTAGCAAGAAAGCTTGTCTCCCCGTGCAGATGCCTCCTGAAAACCATCCGGTAAACACAATTTGTCTTTTGAAAAATCGACGTGTCTCAGATTTTAAACAGAGAGCAGGGGAGTAAGTACTACAGTATGTACTCTGAGTCTGCCGGAGGTGCAAAGAAGTGCGCTCTCAGGTGTATGTAATAATCTATAAATATACATCTAGTACGAAAATACACACTGTTGGTGTACGTAGGGGCATTCACGCTTGCATGCACATCCTCTAAGAGGTGTCTGGCCTGGCAAAACCTGCAAAAGGAGGGAAGGCAGGGTAGGTGGGGGGGGGGAGGAGGTGGATAATTGCAGACATTACCATTAGCATTCCTCGCCAGGCGTCCTAAACAATAAATGCAGCGAGAAACTGTTGGTGTTGCAAGCAGCTGACATTTGCCGACGAGAGAAGTGAATGCTAGCGCCATAGGCGACTGTGACGAGAGGGGAAAGAAAGAAAAGGATAGAGTTTGTGTGTTTGTTTGTCTGTTTGTGTACGTGTATTTATATTAATATGAGGCGGAGGAGGGTAAACAGGCAACAGAGAGAGAGAGAAAAAGACACACTTGGAGACTGAGCGAAACATATCTAACCATGACCTCAGGACTTCAGCCTTGAACTATCGGGCTCCAGAGTAGATGCCAAGTAGGTTGGGTCGGGAGTGACGAAAATCACAGTTGAATTGTGCCAGGATTGCAATGTACGATAAACTAGTTGTTGTGTCTACAAGTTGGAAATTTGGAAATACAGAAACATTTTGGTTCCTGTTAGGACTGGTCAGTGCGACAATGAAAAGCAGACGTTTGTACACAGGATACAATTATCATGCTCTTCTAGACCCTTTAAGACCGGGTATAGATGGACTATGAGTGCGTGAGTGTGTGTGTGTGTGTGTGTGTGTGTGTGTGTGTACATGTATAAGTATGTTTACTCGCATATCATCACATTACTAGACGATGGGGTGGTCACTTGTATGTATGACCAGGTGTAGGGATCGTTTTATCGATCAGTCTTTCCTCCGATATGAGTTCTTTCGGTTTGGTTCTAGAAGCATCGTTCCGCCGACCTCCGAGCGCAGCCCCGATCGGAAGCAGGTCAAGCAGACGGCAGTTTCTGCGTCAGCGTCTCAACCAGTGAAAACAGATGTTTACCTCAGCTTGTTCGCCCAACCACCCAATCACCCAGCTACCCAACAACTCTTCTTTTCCTTTTACCTTCCAATCCACCTCTTTCTTTTTTGCAGCTTTCTTATTTATTTATTAGCATTCTGGAATCTTGTATAGTGGGTGATGGGAGGGAGCGAACACACACACACACACACACACACATATGCATACAAACATGCATACACACAAACATGTTCACACACATGTGCGCTCCGGAATAATTAATGAAAACGTTGACATCAGCATAACCGCATGTGAAAGCCCACAGACAGACCTACACACGCATAGAAATGCACATAAACTCACACATTCATACTCATCTGTAAACACACACATACAAACAAAACACATGCACGCACAAACACAAACGGGCGTGCACGCATGGGAACAAGCAGAAGGAGAAAGAAAGATTGATGGACAGAAAGAGGATGTGACGGGGAAGGAGAGGGCTAACCTTTCACCTTATGTCCAAAGAAAGTTTTACGGTAGGTTATCGTGCAGTCGGCCATCCATGCATGCACGTGTCAAAGCCACACGAACGATGACCGATGGCCCTGGAACCCATGGACCGATAACCCTGACATGGATATGAGATGAGGCAGACACCTCTAAAATCAACCCTCATGTTTGTTTTATGTCCTCATAACCCGATAACAAGGGCCAGAGACGCGTACGGGAAATCTACGCTTTTAAAAGCTGAAAAAAGAAAACTATGCACCTAAATAAGTTTCCACAAACTGGTGAAGATCACTCGGCGAAGAGAAGAACGTGGTGGTGGTGGTGGTCAGCAAAGGGCTAGGAAGGCAGATGGTGAACGTGCATTTAGTGTGAATAGTAAGCTGGTCACTGAGAATGTTAAGAATAACGGACTGGTAGAGCGAGACAGTTGAGAGAACTGTGCCAGTAGATGGTGTATACGTGCGTGCGTGCGTGCGTGCGTGCGTGTGTTAGAGAGAGATCCGTTTATATGTATCTGTCTGTTCATAGGTTTTCTCTTCTTAGTCCTGTTTGCCCCCAGTGGAGCATAGCACCGCAACTACACCACGCCAGGGGATCCGGTTCTGGGCGTCCTTCTTCAGTTGGGTCCATGTCACCTCAGCTGCCTGGGTCTTGCCGTGGACCAATCTTCTCCATGTCTGTCTGAGTCTCCCGATCCTAAGCTTCCCGTTCATAGGTTTGTGTTTGTAAATGTGTATTAGGGGAAAAATCCTTCAGTTCATCCACATTTATGCGACTCTACAGTCTTGTGATCTGACTGTTGACAAGCGCCTGACAGCCTCTTCTTTGGAGTCTTGAAATCTGTTTCCACTTGCATTCGTAATTTTAGCCGTTTGAAAGCAGGGAAGAGTTAGCTGTCCTTTTACACACACACACACACACACACACACACACTCGCACTCGCACGCACAACTACACACAACCCTACACACACCTATATTTATATATAGAAAAGGGGAGAGAGAGAGAGGAGAGAGAGAGAGATGGAGATCAAGGTTCTTTCACAAGATATTTATCACTAGATGTGATGTGCAGTACCAAACGATTACACTATCCAAAGCTCTGGCCATGAAATAATTTCTGAAATTATATTGTCCATATTCCCTTTTGCATGCACGCACGCACAGCTAGCCACAACCACTATCCCCCCACACACCCCTACTTGTAAACTGGTTGAAACTTTCTTTTCCATATTTCCAATAGCGTGATAAGTGAATAATGCTTTGAAGTGCCGGAATCTACACATTCTTTGTAGTATTGTAGTATTGTTTTCTGAAAACCGTGAAATTTAGCTCGTTCTTCCGAATCTAAGCTTCGCTCAGATCACATCGTCAGTAAACTCTTCGAACGAGTGATGTTTGTCGCTAAATATATGGTGTAGTCCTATCTTTTTTTCTGAATGCGCTTCGTCTCCATCACATTCGCTGCCATTTTCTTGGCTCCTAGGGCAGAAGATTTACTCCTCCTGTTTCACAAGGGCAACTTGCCTCCATGTTTTGCCCCGGAAATGGACTTGCCACCGCTTTATAACTACTGAATGAAGACGCTTGTCACGGATTTCCTCATTTTGCTCGAGGGGCACCGGCTTGTCACCGCTTCGTAACTACCGCCCCTGGTGAGTGCTAGGCGTAAGTTTGCACAAAACCCTTCAGAGTATCTCTGCAACAGGCTCCAGTATCGAGTGAAGTGCAAGAGTGCAGTACAAGGAACATAAAACCAATGACTTTGTACAAAGCAAGGTAGCCACACGTGGGATACCAGGAACCTCTACTTGCAACAGTCAAGCGACGTAAGCTAGTCTGGTTTGGTCATGTGACCCGGTACTAATCTCTGTCGAAGACTGTCCTTCAAGTTACCTTGGAGGTTGGTCGACACCGCGGTGACCAAGAAGTGGCTTATGAATGTCAAAGGCTGGACTAGTCGTCTTGTACAGGATCTGCTCACTATCATCCATAACAGGCGTGAGTGGCGGGCCTTGTCAGCTGCCGCGTCTGTCCATCTGTTCTCCCCAACGAAAGGTACGAGTCAAAGGACGAATGACTGATGACTGAAGAGCGTAGTGAGACCACCCAACCCATCGCTTGGAAATCTCTGACACGGGAATTTCTACGTACGCCTGTTGCCAACAATAGATGCTCCTCCAGCTGAAGTGATCATAAAGGGAGGTCATCTGAAGACCGAATGATCTTGAAAAACAGTTCATGACACGACCCTAACCCTGACCTTTCTGAGGATCTGCATAACATTTGCAGCTTGGTGACGTGTTCAAACACCATCTCGCGCAGGGATGTATTCATCCACCCGAGGTTCGACTGAGGGCGACAGAAGACATCAGTACTGTCCCATGCAAACTATACGCACAGCCCTGAGTCAGACTGGAAGCCCCGGACTGGCAGGGGAAAAAAACCCCCCGCTCGGTTCACTGTTCTTTGCACCATGATGGTGACATAACAGGACTGGCCATGGCATTACTAGCGGCATGACCGTGGTAATGATATGACAGTGCTGGTGACATGACGGCGGGACGTTTGCTTGGAAAATCGTTCGCTACTTCTCTGCCCTCTACATAGCAACAAATAGTCTCCCATGATGCTGTTTACATCTCGACCACGTCCTAGTCCCCAGACTATATTGACAGTTGTGAATGGGGACATGTCAAGGCGGTGCCATATTTCCATAATGATGATGTACGGCAACTTGTCTCTGCTCACACTATCTGCGAAAATTATGCCAAATTTATTAAAAATTGTGAAAATTATGCGTGCGTGCGTGCGTATGTGTGTGTGTGTGTGTCCTTAACCGAGATCTGAACCTGAAAAGGGACCTCTGCGCTACCTGGGTTAAGCCCCTCCCCCTCCCCACAAAAAAAAGCTTCGATAAGCTGGCCAGAAAGGTGAAAGGTCATGGCAGTACAGAAGTTTGCTTCATCCCTAATGAGGGGCATCGTGACCCACGGCTGCGACGCTTGCAGTGGTAAGTTCCACAGCAGCATTCCTGCCCTGTAGATGGTGGTTGGGGAGATAAAGAGACAGAGGAAGAAAAAAAAACCATACAGGATAGCAGGTAAGAGCAGTAAAAAACGGGTTATTTCAAATAAGTTGCAAGTATAAATCATTATAACCAGTCTCATTGTTGTACTAACCTGCAACCATAGAAAATTGTAACATCACATGGGACACGCGAATCACACGATCACACTATAGGTGACAATTTACGTGAGAGTTACGTTCCAGAAGGACAGCAAGTAATTTAAAAATACGCATTAAGTGGAAACATTCTTCTTATAATTAATAATGGTTACATTTTGCCAATTTTCGTACTTCAGCAGATATCATCATTATACTAAGATTTTTCTTCGTGCTGTCTGTTGATTTACTGTTCGTACACCAAGCCAAGCACTTGCCACAGTTGTCCTGGGAAAACTTTACTTCGTAGCGAGTTCGCTTTGAGTCCATTTAACTACCGGTATCTTGAATTAGACGCTTGCGCCATGTTCTGGCTCATCAGCACAGGTACAACATGAACATTAAAACATATGACTGGATGGCAGTGAGAGGACAAAAAGCCGACTGACTAACAGTCTGTCAGCATGACCCCGGTGCTGATATATCATCACAAAAATATGGCTGTTAAAATCTTAATAGTTGGAGGCAGCATGGCTTTGGTTCTTACATGTTATTAGTACGATGCATCATCCGGCTTAAATGGTTGGTTGCCGACCAGATCTTGAGAAATTTTTCTTTCTGAATGTGAAAACTCGTTCGGTATTACGGTGTCACGTTTATTTTAGACTTGGTAATTGTAAAAAGTCAATTCTTTTTTTTACAAGATGTAAAGTAGAACAGGACTGTACAAGGCAATATAATAAATAATAACATCCTCCTCATCCTCACTTTCCTCCTCCTCCTCCTCCTCATCATCATTTTTATAGCGTCTTTCTCCAGCACCAGCCGGACTTGAAGTGCTTTGCGAACAGGCGCGCAAGCTCACCTTTTAGGGCAGGCATTAAATGCACCTACATAAACATACATTCACAGAAACAATGCGCAGAAAATATAAATAAAGTTGCTTTAGAGACCGCTATACAGAAGTTCCATAGGGCATGAAAATATGTAGCCAGAAGGCCCGCCTTATCTCAAACATTTTGCATGGTGGAGAGAGCAGAGATGTTAATGCCTCTGTCGAATCAAAGGCGACAGAGAGATTCGTCATTGGTTTTGCATTGGAAAGACAGGAAGAAGGGAGGGAGAGGAAGGGTTAGAAGAGAGGGGGTGTAAAGCCGCCGGAATTCCCGATGACATCCTTCGATGACCACCCCCTTGCCTCCCAGACCTCTATCGCTGGACTGGTGTCTGAGTTCCAGCGCTCAGTCCCATCATAATAATGGAAACGAGGTCAAGAGCTTGCTGGCGGCAGGATGGCTTCGTCTGTCGGAGGTAGGGGGGGGGGAACGCACGCGCGTTCCAGTTTATCTGTCGAACATCAGAAAGGCCTTCACGCAGACGCTCTGCTGTTGTCGATCCGAATGCAGCGTTAAATATGCTTTCTGTCGTGAACATTAATTACATGTATTTAAAAGCAAATCCTGATAGAAGCCAATGAATGAATCTGCATCTGGAGTTCTATGTTAAAAAGATGAAAGATCAGCTGTTGCACATGGGAGGGGAAGGGGTGTTGAGGAAACAGACCTTGCCTGTATGTTTGCTCTAGCGTCAGGATTGTTGGGATCCTGTAAACTATGCTGTAAGATAACTAGTTCGTGCGAATCGGCGGAAAGTATGAGTACCGGAGACAAGATCCGAAACATAAAACCATATCTTGGCTAAAGGCGCTCCTAACACCGAGCCATTGGGTCTGCAGATGTGTACATGTTGTCAGATAGACGGATGACGTAAGGCCGGCGGGTGGCGACTGCCTGGTAGGGGTGGGGTGGGGTTAAAGGGGATATAAGGGGGTGGGTAATAGCGAACTGTAACAGGACCGACACATGCAGCCTCTGCTGACCGCCAGTGAAACCTAGAAGTTGAATCAGACAGCACCTGCCAGACAGACCTCCGTCCATCCGCAGAGGGGCGAGAGGAGCTTCTTCGTCTGGCGCTCGCTGCCAGGGAGCGGGAAAACCCCTCCAGAGAGAGAGAGAGAAAGAAAAAATTTCCCCCTGCGTCGTCTGCCCTAACCTCACCCGTCCAGCCATCCATTCCGTGACGGCGCGTAACGGGTCAGACGGAACTGATGCAAGGACTGGAAGTAGAACTGGACATCCTGACCTCCATTAGCGTGTGGCAGTGGTACGAGAGCATTGATGGGTCTTGGATTCGATCATGTCATTTCAACACGTGTGCCTGCCACATAATCGGCTAAAGTGACTTACGTGCCACAGTTCAAGGCTGAAAATTCATTCATTCAAGTGCATGCATTATGCTTAAAAAAAATTATTCCACGAAAAACAATTAAGCAGAAAAAGATGACGAAAATAAAAGCAGTGGCAGGGGATAGGGTGCTGATGATTTCAGTCTTTTTCTTCTTCCCCCCCCCATCATCATCATCATCATCATCATCATCATCATCATCATCATCATCATCATCATCATCATCATCATCATCATCATCATCATCACTGTTGTATTTATCTTTTATTTGTGTCGTCGTTGTCGTCATCGTTTGGCGGCTGCTCTCTGTATTGTGCTTATTTCTTAAGAATGTATATGTAGTCACCCCGTAACTGAAAATAACCGTCGTTTTCAGAAAACGAGTAAATCGCAGGAAAAGGGTTAAGCCTCCCCTCGTGCAAAAGCGCGCATGACGTCAACAGTACTGATCACAGTGGGATCCCTCGACCCCGACACATCATAAACGTCTATTCTACAAGTCGGCATCAGCTTTGTATCCGCATAGGGCCCTGGTTTCGAGACGTTCAACGATCTCACACTCCACGGCGCGTCCGGTGATGCGAATGTTTCACTGTTGGTGTCCCCTCTGTGTGCCTGTCACTACTAAGTGACAAAGTTATCAATGAGCTGTACATGCGGAAGCCGGAACTTTGTTGGGTGGGAGGAGAGGGACGGACGGACGGCTCAGGCAGATGTGATGATTGAATAATGTCAAGGTCGTACTTTAGGCACATGAAAACGTCCTTGACGATGCCGCGAAGTGACATCATCATCATCATCATCATCATCATCATCATCATCATCATCATCATCATCATCATCATCATCATCCATTTCTATCACTGTTGTTTTTATCTTTTATCTGTGTTTGCCCAACGTCATTTTGTAGTCCTTTTCCGGGCCTAGACTGGGACATAGAATGAATATTAATATTTAATATTAATATGTCTGGACTGGAAGGAGAGAGTAATTTCTGAAGCTTATTCCGGATTGGCACTAATTAGTCACGTGCTTCTCTGCGGCTTGAGCTTCTTTTACAGATTGGAGACATACCCTTATTGTCAGAGTCTCGAGAACCGCGATAGATGGCGAGAGTTGTATGTCATATAGCCGCCAACGTCTTTCCCCATCGAAACCCCTCTAATCCTGCCCACCAGCCCCCCAAAAAACCCTGAACGACTTGAATATTTTAAAGAGTCGCTTGTGAAAAGCTCGATGAAGAAAGTAAGTATAATTTGGTGGTTGGTGGGGTGGGTGGGGAACGTAATTATTATTTTACGCCTAGCCAGCAACTAAAATTATATCACGGCAAAGCAGCCGCTACTATAAACAGATGTCACATTCTATAGTGTCACAGCCTGACCGAGACGAGATGTGAACCCAGGACAACCGATCAGAACTGACGAACACTCAGCCGCTGCGCCTCTGAACCACCTGTAACTCGGGCAGAAAGAAGAGAGGAACAAACGCCTTTTCAACAAAGCCAGTGGAGTGCGGTCTTTTGAGCTGAGTGAATCCTCAGAGCAGACAACAAACAGACTCGACGTATTGCAGAGAGTAATTACACATGGGTTGACACGTATTGAGAAAGAGAGAGAGAGAGAGACTGGAGGAGAGAACAGCAGAGAAAGGGCATACAAGGGAAGGCGCAGCCGATTATCCAGGCAGGCAGTAATCAAAAGGATGACCTTTAACTAAAAGTACGTGTTTACAAAAAGTGACTGGCAACAAAGGTCTAAACTGCGAGTCGGGGGCGGAAACTGGATAAGGGGCTGAAGGGGCTGGGGGTGGGGTGTGGATAAAGTTGAGGGCTATGAGTTAACACCCGAGACACGTACCCGGACGCAGGCCGGAGCATGGGGCGGGTGACACACGACCAGGAGACGACTGACAGCAAGTGGAGGTAGCCCACCCTGAACGAAGAACAATGGGAAGTAGTCCCGAGAGCACTAGGCCCTAACTTACACTGAATGGAGGACCAGGGCAGTGGGCAGAAGTCTGGGACCTTGAAGCTATAGGACCCAGGCTTTTGTATGGACGATGACTCGCAGGCTTCAGTCTCGGAGGTTTAGTGGTGGGTGGTAGTGGTGGGGGGTAGGTGTTGGGGACAGTCTAGAAGGTCTGTGTGTGTGTGTGTGTTCATCGACACAAACACGCATGGCATGCGTCGACGGAGAAAAGGAGGACAACCAAAAGGAACAATAACAACAATAATCATATAACCGTTGTGGGAGGTCCTTTCATACCCTGATATTTCTTACAGATGTATATCTACATGTAAAGTTTGAAAAACATTCATTTAAATGAGGGCATGAGGCACAAAAATATAACGTACCACGCCATTTTCTCGACTATCGTTTGTGGTAACATTCTAGACATAACAACATAGCCAGAGGGAAAGAAAGTTTACAAGTGTCCATGTGCTTCCCTATACCTTTGTGTGACCGCAAGTGTGTGTGTGTGTGTGTGTGTGTGTGTGTGTGTGATTGTTTGTGTGATTGTTTGTTTCTCTAACCGTCCAGTGTTCAAATTCTGTTTGTTAAAAGAAACTTCTGCGTGTTAAAGGACGCCCGCCAGCACACAAGCAACAACAACAACAAATAAACAAAGGCGCACTCAGGCACACACGCACGGTAATAGCAGGCGTCGTTCACATATCTGTTTTCAATCTCTGCTGAAATTTATCCTCCTTGTAAGCAGGTATGTCACAACAACCCTCCGGTATATTTTTTAAAAAGTTAGAGAACTCCCCTAAAACCTCCATGTCACTGGATGCTTACACGATCATTTGTAAAATAAATTCCTTAAAATACCTAAGCCAGTTAGACGTAAAAGCGTGGAACATCTGGTCACCAAACTCCCACAAAGGAGGGTGTCAAGAACGAAAACTTGCGTCCTGTAGGTGACGTGAGTTACCTACCCTGGGTAAAGCAAGGACGTGTAGAGGGCGCCTGCGCGGCGCGTGTTGTTGGGCAGCGCATCTTTCAGTTTATCTGCGTTGCCTGAAAATAATCAGTTTGCTCCGCACACAAAACAGTCAGCAAGTGATAAAGGAGCGATTAGTGCTAGTATCTGGTTTAAGCGGATGAAAAAGAATGTATCATGCTTGTTTATTTACTTGTGGAGGTTTTTCTTTGGGTTCTGTGTTTTGTTTGTGCAGGTTTAATCTACGTTGTACAGATTACGAGCACCTCGCCAGAAAATTCGACTGCCAGTGATAATACAGCGATGAGTCAAGCATTGTCCGTACCCTAAACACCCGCACTGATATACTCAGGATACCTTTGACTTCAAAAGCGCGAGACACACGACAAAGCGACAACGCTGTTTGTATCTGAATCCGAATCTGAACCCTGTATCCACCCGTACCCACTCTCGCGTGTTGATAAAGTGTGCAATAGCGTACAACGACACGAAGATGAACCCAAACAAGTTTTATTACTACTCATTACTTGTGTGTGTGTGTGTGTGTGTGTGTGTGTTATAAAGAGAGAGGAGTAGGGAGAGAGAAAATGTAAGCGCACGTGTAGAGTATACACAATCGTTACAAGTTGCTTCTTTTCACTAGTTTTGTTAAAGAGCAACGTGGCAAACCTCTTTTGAAAGCTTAATGAGAATCTTAGCTTTTATTGCAACACATGAAAGAAGCACACAAGATATCTTTATTTAAATCTCCCTCCTTTTCTTTTTTCTTTCCATCACGTACTTTTTTTTAACTAAACTTTCTAGTGGTTATCTTCCCCCAATCTCGCTATCATCAAAGACAACGCGACAGGTGAACTGATGATGGAGAGGAAGAAAGAGCGAGAGACGGAGAAAAACACAGAAAGAGAGAGAAAGTTTACAAAAGTAGAGACAGAATGAACCATCTTCATGATGTGACGTCACAAAGCGCCTCACCCTGCAATTGGTTGCAAGCCTGGTGACGCAAAGTGTTGACGTCAGTTCCTCTAAGCAAAGAGCGTACTTTTCTCCAAGGTCTCGGCAAAGAAAGATAAACGAGCGGTGCAAGCCACAAAGCTAGGCTATCTCCGTCAGAGCCGGGGCGAGAGAATCATTGCATCTCTCTCTCTCTCTCCCAACCCCCCTCCCCATTCCTACCATTCTCTATCTCTCCCTCGCCATGCCAGACAAAGTGTGCTATTTATAGCAGCGAGCTCTCTCCTAGCCCACATATTATCTTTCACGTCAGACCACTGCAGCAACAGGACATATTTTATAGCAAATAGTTCATAAATTGTGCAAACTCGCAATTACAGTTTATCATAGTTTCCAGTGAATTAAACGCACCAGGCCCCATTTGCACGACATATTTCTCAAACTTTAAACTCTTCTAATTAAGCAAATTTAGAATTTTTTCCTCTAAAATTCATCTTGAGCGTGTTCCAAACCTTTTACAAGTGGTATACTCTTCTAAATTTATAATAGCCGAAAAAACAAAAAACAAAATGGAGATCAAAGTCAGCTTCAGAAAAGAACTCGAGATGCTGATCACCAGTCAAGAGACCATATGATAAAACGATGAATTGCTTTAACGTTTTGAATTGAAATAAGCCGAGATAGCGAAACTACTCAACAGCTCAACTCGGCGATTTATACAAAATGCAATTTTTGACACTTTAAACGTTCCCTGATTAACATGTAACTTTGTTTTCATTTGGACACTATAGCTTAACATAGTGTTCTCCTCAAATTACCATGAGACGCGACGCTCGCAAATAAATAAATAAATAAATAAAAATGTTTCTAGCGTCTAGTCAGTGGTCGAGTCGTCTTCTCAAAGTGGTCGAGTTGGCTTGTCGCATTGCGTCGCGTGGTGATCTATTTGCACTCTGCGGCGTTCACATATTTATTTGTTAAGCTAGTTTTGAATTTGACTAGTAAACAACCCATTCAGAATTTCACTGACCTTTTCGGTACTTTTTCATGGGGGCCACAACAGTTTGAACTTATTGAAAAGAAAAGAAAAGGAAAGTTCTAAACTTGTTTCTGTAACGCGTTTAGGACCTTTCTATAAAACTATCGTAAATAAACTAAAGACATCAAAAGTGTTTAAAATCACAAATGTATTGTGCAATTAGACCCAGGTCTAAAAACTGCGGTAAAAAAAAAAAAACACCTAAAACAACAACAAACAAACTCCAGTTACTATCCGAGATCGTCAAAATATCTGGCTCGTCTGATCAAGCATATTCTTGCTCACTTTTCCTGCCTCGAGGACAGAGGGTGATTTCAAGTCACAAAGGTGCGCAGGGTTATCGTATGCCTTCGTCCTCTTGCATCAGGCAGGTGGTGGAGGAAGTGCATTGTTATTTACGTGAAGATGCAGATGCAGAAAGAGGAGATGAAATTTGAGGGTTCTATTTCCTTGGGTAAAAAAAAAAAAAAAATCTGGAGGGCAAGGGATTGAGCGTGTTAAGGGTTACAGATCGAATTTAATTATACATAGTTTAAATGGTTCGAAACTTCACTATCGATGAATGAATGAATCTAATTAGGCAGTTCAAGCGTGCTTTGTAGTCATGCATGGCTGGGTGGATGCAGTGTGTTGTTTTATTTCTGGTACTGTTTCTTTCCATTTTATGTCTGCAAGGTCTTAATATCTCACGATCTGTCTCTTACCAATACACAATACGACACAATACAACTTTATTTATCCACAAAGGTACACGTGTATTGGTACAAGTGTTGACGTCGCATATCACAGGAAATTCCTGCTCAGTCTCGGGCTCCTGCCATCACTGTAACTCAAATGATGAAAAAAAAAAAAAAGAAGAAAAAATCAACCAATCAAACAAGTAAACAAATAATTGGCCTTTCGCAACCTGTTGCAAAGGCAAAATGCAGTTTTACTCGAAAACTGTCAATAGTTTTGGGTGGGTGGGGGGTAAAGTTGTATTAAGAACAATGTTTTAAAGTACAGTGCATTAAAAACAGTGGCCAGCTGAGACTCACACAAAGCTCTGGCTGGCTGGTTAACGCAGAGCACACAGCTAAAGTGTGCAGAAAATATGAATAGTTTAGCTGAATGCTCAGCGTCTAACCATCCAGTTAGCGAGCTGCACCGGTCCTCAGACGTGGACTTGAGTGGAAAGTTATAGTCAACATGAATGGGGCTATGGCAGCAAGGATGGTTATTGTTGCCTGAATATGAGATATAGACCTTCCAGAAGACATTTTAAAACATTCGAGAGAGAGAGAGAGAGAGAGGGAGATTAATAGGAGGAGTTGGAGGGAAAGAGTGAGAGACTGAAAGACAGTATGAGAACGAGGGACTGAGAGAGAAATATTGAGACAAAGAATGATTGAGAGAAATATTGAGACAAAGAATGATTGAGAGAAAGACTGAGACGGAGAAGGGTTGAAAGAGAAATACAGAGACAGAGAGAGAGAGAGAGAGAAATAGAGGAGAGAGAAAGATATATATATATAGAGAGAGAGAGAGCAAGTGGCGCTGACCAGTCTAGGACGGACAGCGGACTGCCCAGTCTATTCGTATGGACCATTTCCGGGTCACGGTTGAGCGGTTCTCCTCTGGTAAACACATCAAGAGAGGCGGAAAAATCGACTAAATAAATACAAAATCTTCGGCCTCGATCTTTACCCTGCTGCGATAAATGATAAACACCCCCAAAACAATTGCAGTAGTTCGATTTCCGAGTGGCGGGCACATGCACACGTGACAGGTTTGTGGCTGCTTAATGCACCTCGCCTCCACAACCAGCTGCTCAATTTTCCACACCTGGCGCTACCATGCTTCTCTGCGCCATATGCAACTGTAGTAAATTAATTTGTGCAAATAACGAAGAGGTGTTGCCCGTTCATTTTCGTATTTCTTTATGGGTTGTTTACTTGGGAAAGCAGCCAAATGATGAATGTTTTTACTTATTTGGTGGGGTGGGAGGAAAGTGATGGGGCTAGAAAGCGGTAAGCTTATTTACTTTGCGAGACAAATATTAGCAGCAGCAGCAGCAGCAGCAGCAGCAGCAGCAGCAGCAGCAGCAGCAGCAGCAAACGTCGTCTGCAGAAGCAGCGGCAGACACAACAACAATATTTAAAATGGTTGCAACACACAAAGAAGGCATATTATGCAACACATGGAGCTGAAAAAATTCGGCGAAACAGTTTACAATTTCCAGAGGTCTCCACGCTGCTCTGCACATTACTGGGGTGGGAAAGGGGGATAACAGATAGAGGGAGAGAGGGAAGGAGGGAGAAGAAAGGCTTTTGTGGGACTGCATGGGAAACACGCAGGAATAATAACTAATAATAACTAAATGCAGAAATCAAAGCATGAAATTTGTGGAACCATCATACAGAGTGGGAAAGTGTAAAAAACATGTTCCCCAAATTATTCTTAATCTGATGTACTCTTCTCTACTGAATAGATCGTAGTGGCCGGGGAGAATCGGGTAAAGGTGGGGGGTGGGGTGGGGGTGCGCGGAGAGGGTGAAGAAAGTTGGCTTGTTGTGTTGCCGTTAATGCGATTTCAAGTGCGAGTCATCAGCCTGCGATACCCGGCGCATCCCGACAGACAAGTTCCCGGATGTCTATCGTCTGCAGCCCCTCAGTTTCTCAGCTGTGGTCATACGGACAAGGCTTTTAGAAAGAAAGGAAAAACGTGGCAAGCAATTCATCTCCATGCATCATTTTTTCCGATCTGTCATTTCAAACGATCGATCTAGCAAAAAAAAGAAAAAAGTCACACACACACACACATAGGCGAGTGACGGCTGCGACAGAGCGTCCCGCGAAAAGTCTCGACCGAAAATAAAAATCATTAACATGCAACAGGTTTTTCCCCAACGCGAACCAATCAGAAAGCGCCCGGGATGTGCGCTCGCGAGCGCCTCGCGAGCAGACCGGACGAAACCATAACAAACGGGACCACAGCTTCACTTTGTTCCTTTGCCGCATACATAACGTTTGCGCTTGGCAGTCTAGGAATGCCGCAGCTGTGTTCTTCTGAGACACAAGTCCAATCGGTAACGTCGTACTTTTTAAATTAACATAATCTTGGTCGTATAAATGTAAACAACAATCTGGGCTTTGCAGCCCTTGCAAAAATGTTTTTGCTTTACAATAATTTTACAGAGTGCTAAAAATTAGAAAAACAAGAAGAAAACCTTTTTTTATAGCATGAATATTATTGGCCTGTTAAAAACTATTAATTTTTTTTGCATCTATGAATTAATGAAGCTTTGGACTTGTTTCTTGATTTACAATAGTTTAGTTCGAAAACAATTAAGCTGGCCTAAAATTACTTGGCCTTATCACAGCTGCAGCACACCTTTCACCTGGAGTGAGATTACTTGTGCAATCTATGGTGTCTCCGTTAGCGGTTGGCCCAGCTGTTGAAATGAGTGTTCTAATGAGTTAGCAAATACTAGTAATTATATCGGAGCGAAAGCAAAAGTAGGTTAAGTGTTCTCTGCAACGCTCGACTTAAAATGAAGTACTTGACCTATTTTGTTCCTGTTCAGTTTTGCAATGTTCACTGGCTGTTACGAAAAGTGCTACGCGATGCGCGCGCGTCTGTGTGTACGGGGGCTGTTGTGGTGGGGTTGGGGGGGGGATCACCGGTAGTTGAGTGCAAAGATTAGTAAGGAGGTATCAGTATGTCGCAATGTAAGAGACTCACCGTGGGCTTATCGTGGCTTACGCACGGCGCAGTACAGTGTTCATAACCATGAGCCACTTTTTTGTTGATTAAAAAAAAGATGTACGCAGTTTGTTGAGTTTTTTTTCTCCTTCCACGCACCTACAGTTTTTTGTTTTTATATTTAGGATAGGAAGGACCGGAAGAAGCGAATGTCGAGGAAACCCTAGGTAAATGACTGCTTAATGATAGAGACAAGAAAGATGAAAGATGACTTTCTCTCACTGGGTGGAGAGAAAGATGTGTCATCAAGGGCGTTTTGTAATCGTGTCCAGAGCTGCACTGATATTTTTAGATTCGCTACGCACAGAGTAAACGCTTGATCTCGAGGCGAGGCCAGTCACGTCAACAACAGCTGTTACCGACTATGTACTGGTCTGCCTACCTGTCTGTCTGTCTGTCTTCCATATTATGGTTTATTCATCAGTAACAATCACCAGTATCTGTTGTTCCCTCTTCAATTACTTTGCTATCTGATAATAATCTATACTCACGGAAGTGTCCATGAAATAGTGTATATGGTAGGTAAACACAAGCTGTACCAATCTGAATAGCTTTTTTAAACTGTTTACACAAAGGTAGTTTTTTTAAAAATCAGTCATACATTTGTCAGATAATTCAGTGCAGAAATGGGACTCAGAAATCTCTGCATTTGTGTGGACCTCAAAATGGCGAAACAATATCTCCAACGTTTTTGGATGGTTGAATGCACTTACGGACTTATGGCGCAATGAGGTCTTTTCTTACGTCGGCGCAGGACAGCTACGTGAAAGACTTCAAAGACGAGATTTTGAAGTTTGTTCGGTGTGTGGCTTAGTTCAAAGTTCTCTCAAGTTCAAGACGCGGAAATGGTGTGCGTGTGTGTGTATGGGGAGCCCACGTTCTAAATGGGTCATACAACGTACAGTTGCACGCCTGCCATTTGCGACGGAGTAGCAGACGACAGGTCCCAAACGCGGAATGATTGACAGGACCTCGGTGGAGCTGGGGGACCCGTCTTCAACGGCACTGGAAGCTTCCACCGACCTTTGACACGATGACGTTAGCATGACTACGTCACTCGCCCTGGATGACCGAGCGGAGGTCAATAGTCTTGTTTTTCTCAGCAGTTTATTGTTATCCTGCGATATATCACCGTCTCAACAGGAAGATTCATGACGGTTTAAAAGCTCCTTCGAGCGAACAAGCTACCAGCAGCGGTCTGTTTTCCGCTCGACATTCTGTTTGAGCGCACGCAAGCCTCGCGAGCCAGCTTTGCCCGTGAGAACAGCGTGGCATGCCATATATGGCACAAGCTCCGCCCATTAGTTGGCTCATGCGCCGTAAAGCATTTATAGCGCGTTTCATTCATGTCTTGGCCACTCTCTTCGTAGTAAGCAAAGCGGTGGGACAAGACCTGCACACAGGACTCTCACAAGTTCAGTCCAAGTTCTCTCACGGATTTGTTCACTTACCTGTTTGTAGCGGATAACATCGACAACACCAATCGGATCTTTTTTCACCAGTTGGAAGATACTCATCCCGTCTGCTGTTACTTGTTATGGCTGATAGTTTGTGCTTCTATTCGGCCCAGTCAGAAACTTTTGGCGACCAGATCGTGCCAGACACAGATGACTGCTTTCTGGCGCCTGCCGATGTCTCTCAGTCGGCCTACACCGCCAGCCATGTAAGTCTTCATCTAGACTTAGAAGTTTAGATTCGAGTTTGTTACATTATTTTCTTGTTACTGAGATCACATTTGATCCGAACGCACGATTGTACACGATTGTACCTGGCGATTTCAAGTTCTCCTTTCACGTGTCCGCGCTTGGAGTTTCGAGGTCAGGAACTAACGGTAGCCGCATGGCTGACGGGTAGCGAACACCTGCTGACAACCAGTCACCCACAAACTTCGCAACCGCAACCATGCGTGTCAAACAGCTTTTATGTGTAAAGATTCATGTTTTCGCCCACTGTCCATACAACAGCATGGCCTTTTACGGGATATTTTACGAAAAACGACAGATTTTGTTCGCAAACTGATAGCAAGGGTTGTCTCCCTTATCTCCTATTTCGGCAGTGCTGCGAGCAAGATTTTAGAACATGACATTTTGTTTTCCATTCTACCGAGGTAATAATTCTTTTCTGAATTTATTTGCTTTTGAACACACGCGAAAATCCTTTTAAATGGTACACCAGCCAAGGTTAAATTTAGTAGATTTCATTAGGTGTGACTTATGTAAAGTTAAAGTACACGCGCCAAGTGGGGTAGAGCGAGAGAGAGAGAGAGAGTACGTTGCCAAAGCATTATGCGCTGTAATGCCGGGTGGGTTACCCAGTTCGCTACTAGCTTGCGAAATTCTTTCTTTGTTATCACCTCTTCCCACCCTCACATCTTGCTGATTCACGTATTCTTGTTAGCGGGTTCGCACTCGCACCTAATGACCAGACGGCGATGACTGGGGAACATTTCATTCACCGGTGTGCTGTGCGTGGGCGGAGGAAAACCCGCCTTAGCGCGTGCGGTCTGCGCCGTCATGTCGGACTCCGACCGCGAAGGGCCTCGACAACAAATCTCGTTAATCAGGGACTGAAGCCAACCATGCTGGGAAACGTACGGACTCGGATAGAGAGAAAGGAAAAGAGAAGAAACCAGATCAATTCTTTGACCTTGTTGTGGACGTAAACGTGGCCATTTTTTTCCAGACCATGGTTACTCGCTATTTTTTTCAGTGCATGCGTCTTGAAACTGATACGGTGCGGACCACCTGCTTGTGAAATGCCGAGGCCGCCATCGCTAGCTTCAGACGTAGGGCCCCGTGACCTGTATAATAATAACCCACCGCGCGCGCGGGCTGGAACGTCGCTAAGGAGAAACAACATGAACCGCAGTAAACAAGCGGATTTGTTCCTTCCTTCTCCTTCCACGTTTTGCTGTTGCAAACGTTAGTCAAATGACGCAACATGCACAGCTTTTTGCCTGTTTCCGTACCGACGAAGAAATAACTCAGTTGCAGAGGGAGGGAGGGGGAAACGAGGCTGAGACCTTTTGACCCGTTTCGCGTTGGTTCGCGCAGGCCACAGTTCAGCGCGTCAGTGACTCAGCCGTGACGTCAAAGGCAGCGCGCTCGCCGTAAACATGATGGAGCGATTGTGTGACTGTAGGTAAACAACTTGTTACCTCACGTAGTCTGAATGCGCTGTTTACTTGTGGGGAGGAGTTAAGTGATACTGACGCGCGAGCACGACCGGAAGTAAACATTACCGGATAGAATGAAAGAATGAGGGAGAGGAATATTATAGCTGCACGGATTCGCTTTCAAAAGTGCACCTGCTCCGCTCTTCAATCAAATTTGTTTCCTGCGCAGTCCTAATTATCTCTTTTTTTAAAAAAAATCGTTGCTACTTGAAAATATGCTCGACGTCAACGTGTAAAAATGGCAACATTTTCTTGAATATGTTCGCGATCTCTAAGTCGATTTGGGAAATATTGGCACGCTGAGTTGTGCTCGCATTAAGGTTTCCTAGCTGCTTCATATCCTAGGCGTGTAAAACTATTTTGGTGTCCTATGCCCTGCCGAGCTCTTGTGATCTCCCGAACAAAAGAAAAATGGTCAAGCCATCAGAGAGTAAGGTGGTACCAGAGGAAATGCTCGCCCTCTTAGCCAGCGGCCAGCCTAGCAACTCGAGGGCCATGACTCAGTATAAAAGATGTTTCTGTCGTGAAAGAACGCGGGCGACCACCGCTAAGCGAGTTAAATAAACTTGTTTTGCTCTCAGCGCCGAGTTTCGAAACGACATTTAATAGCCTTGTGTTGTTTCGCTCCTGTTTATCCTGTTCTCGTGACAAATCAACTCACGAACAAGCTAAAAGAATTCGTCTCCACGCTGAAGAAAAGCTTTCTGTTTGTTTTTCTCCCCTTCATTTTAGAAGACCCTTTTTTAAACCCCGGCTTTATGCATTTTCCCGCCAAGTTTGTAAGACTTTTTTTCTTTTGTTTTCGCTTGGCCAGCATAGAAATTGATGAAAACAACGAAACCAGAGTAGCAACGGAAAGTATTTGCTGAAGAAATGTAGAAGACGGTGTTTTCATTTCGTCTTGCCTATATTTGAAGAAAATGCCCCGTTTCGTGTACCTTCACCTCCCTCGTCTCGCATTCACGCTCACATGCTCCCTCTCCCCCTCTTTTGTTTTTTGCTGTTTCCGGGCGACGCTTAATAAACATCCTCTTGTTTTTTTTATTTCCCCAGGTGGTAACCGAGCTGGAGAAGTACCTGGAACTCATCCAGCCCCAGACCCCAGGGCTCAAGAAGGCTCGGCGCGAGAGCGCCTCTGTCATCGACGAGTTTTTCGGTGAGCCCAAGACCCTCGACAACCTATTGTGCAAGAGCGGCATCTTGTCGCGCCACCAAGCGGCCAGCGACAACTTCTTGGCCGTCTCAACCACCCCCTCTACCGTCACGACGACGATCAAGATGCTGGACACGGTGGACAAGCAGGCCCTGTTCGAGCAGAACGTTCGGCGCGAAAGCTCCTCCGTCGTGGAAGAGTTCTTCAGCTTCGCTGAGCCTGGTGACAATAAGGGCCTGCGAGCGGTGGCCGCGCCTCACGCGTTGTCGTCGTCATGGATAAAACGGGAGCCCGCGGAGGAGAAGGACATGGACGTCTTCGATATCACGTCCACCATCTACGACCCGGTCGTGGTTCCGGAGCTCGGCAGCAGCACTAGCAGTGGTCTACCAGCTGCCAGCAACACGAGTTCATCGTTGTGGGAGGATATCAGCGCCAGCATTAACGTAATCGATAACGTCGAAACTCTCGTTGCCTCCAGCTTGGGCACCACTACCTCCTCCTGTTCTGGCAAGGTCAAGGCAGAGCCCATGGACACTAGTGATAAGCCTTCCTGCGTGTTTAGCAACAAGCCCGTGTCGGCACGGACTCACAGTGGAGGACTTGTGATGCCCTTCTCATCTCAGAGTGGTGTTGCTGTCCCCAGCCCTCCCTCCTCCTCCTCCTCTGACACCATCAGCATGAACAGAATGGCGTACCAGGGGCACTTCAAGTCTCCATTACATCCCCAGCATCAGCATAATCACAGCCACTTCGCCTCCCCCACCCCACCAGCCTCCAGTTCTGGGGCCGCAGTGGTGCCCTGTGTGTTCATGCCCCCGACACCCCCTAGCTCGCAGCCCGCCAGCCCCAGCAACGTAGACTTTACGGTGCGTAGGACGCCACCACCCCCTTATCCCGGAATGGTGACGTCAGCAGCAGGGGTTGCCGGCGTGCCACAGGGGAACATTCCCCGGCCTGTGTTGAGCTGCTCTCCCGCCCTCCCTGTGCCCTTACCCGCTATGCCCTCGTCCTCCCCGGTCCGGGCCCGACCCAACAAACCGCAGAACACGCATCCCGGGTGCTCCACCATCAAGTACAACCGCAAGAACAACCCCGAGCTGGAGAAACGTCGAATCCACTTCTGCAGCTTCCCAAGTGAGAATCGTTCAGCTATCTGTATTTATGTACCAGCTGCAATAGCAGCCAAGGGCTAAGATTAATTTCCCTTCATTATAATGAAAAGGCAGAAAAATGAAAAATGATACATTGAACTGTCAATTATTTTTCTGTGATTCTTTTTTTCTCTTAATCCAGAAAAACGGTGTTCTTAATTTCCTTTTTTTTGTTTGTTTTCCAGGCTGCAGGAAAGCTTACACCAAGAGCTCTCACCTGAAAGCACACCAGCGAATACACACAGGTATGCATTCCCATGTTGTTGAAAGAGAACTGAGTGTAGGTACTGGTGGCACAAGTAGGGGAATAAATAAATAAACACCAGCAGGCTAGGGTCTTCACACCTCGCGGGAAAGCATCTGCTACCTGTGTAACGCTATGGCTGATAAAGCTATCTTTCTGAAGCTTAGTCTGTTAGAGTTCACGGCTTTTGACCTCGCTGTCAGCGACTTTGCCCAGGCATGATCCTTTGCTGCTTTCCTCGCAATTTTTCAGAAATCTTGAAATCCCCGTAGCCCACTTTTGTTTATCAGATCTGGACAGATAACGTCTAGTGTGCATCCTGCTCACCAGAAATCTTTCACTTGTTTCTTCTCAACCCGAGTTACCTTTAAAACAAAAAGACGTGAGGAAGAGGGGGAGGGTTGCAGAGAGAAAGAGGGGTCGGTGGGAAGTGTAGCGTGGGAAGAAAGATAGATGTATGGCTGATAGTGAGTATCTTTGTGGAGGATGTCTAGTCTAAACGCATTTTGCCTTGGGGTCTGTTCCAGGTGAGAAGCCCTACAAGTGTCACTTCACCACATGCCAGTGGCGGTTCGCACGCTCAGACGAACTGACGCGCCACATACGCAAACACACGGGCGCCAAGCCGTTCCGCTGCAAGGTGTGCGAACGCAGCTTCGCTCGCTCCGATCACCTGGCGCTGCACATGAAACGTCATGAGCCCAAGAGCAAGTAACCTACACGTGCAGAACATTAAGCAAAAGAAGAAGAAAAAGAACGAACGCTCGAACGGAGGTAACAGGGACGGCGGCCCAAGCTTGCTCCGCGAAGCTCGGATCCGGTGAAGCGTGAGCGACGCTGGCTGTTCGTCCATAACAGGCGATGACGACGACTTCCCGTTCGCCGACAGACTGATGACCTCAGCCACTTAAATGACGTCATGTATTTTTGGAGTCTTGGGTGGAGACGATACCCTTATCTCGGACTCAAATCGAGCGGCTCCTTTGCTCGTTGACTGACTGGCCAGCTGATGCCAAGCTTGTTTTAGCGCGTGCTGGACTGAAACTGTTCTGAGGAAACGTGATAGGCGTGTGTGTGTGTGAGAGAGAAAGAGAGTGGGAGGGAAAGAGCTTGCTTCAAATAGTGACTTGAAAACTGATGCAAGAGTAGAAGCACAAGTTGTTAATTGACTGGAATCAACCATATGTACACTCCCCCACCCCCATTACTCCTCTATTTTGTACTTGGAGAATGTGGGTGCATGTGATGCGCCTAGTTCCCAAACGTGACGACCGTTATTGTCAGCATTTCCCAGACCCCCCGACCCCTGCAGATCGAGTTTTTTACGCTCACACTACGGTGGGGTGACACATATCCCTTCAATACCCATCCCCCCAATCCCCCTTTTCTCTTAAGAGATCTGTAAAGAAACAAATATAGATGCTACTGCCAAAGGGACTCACATAATAGTCAACCGTATGGACCATATTGTTACCAAATCCTGCTACACCTGTTTGTACACCTTGGCGCTGACATCCGTGCCCAAATGGCACTTATTATTTATTAATTTTAACTTTAAAAAAATTATCTGCTCGTGAACCTAAACGCGAGTGCACGTGCCGCGAGCAGTGTAATGGCGGTCGTTTAAATCCAAGCCTTAAAATCAACTCTCGTCAGGCCCTGACTTCACCGTGACTCAAACATTCGCTTGCGAGGTCCCACGTCCTTACGAGTGGTATTTGTCCTTTGATATCCAGATTCCCACGTCAAGGAAATAACGATCACATTAACGAAGCTGGAGAAGCGAAGTAACCTGGTAATTCCGGTCTTATAGACATTGGGTATTTAACCCTCTCTATGTCAATCCGTTATTTTTGTATTTTGTTTTAATGTGTGCTTTTTTTCGCTTCTTTTTTTCCCCCGAGGATATTTTTAGACGAGTCATGTTTCTCGTTGTCATGGTGCTAAAAGAAAGATCAAATTTCATCATTTTCGACAAAAATACGCACCCACATACACATCCGATTGTCCCTCCATCTACCAACTCACGAGCTGTGTCTGAAGTGGTTGCTAGCTTAGATTATGTTCTTCTGCTGCTTCCGTGCCGTGTGGCTGTGTCCTGCTCCTAACACCCATTCGAGGTTGTGAAATCTATAACAGTTTTCTTTCTTATTGTCTGGCGGTCGGCTAACATTCGCAGATCGCTTTTATTTTTCATCCACGTAAGAGCTAGAACATGTCCATCTTGGCTCCTTCCACAACCAACACCCACCCTCCCTTGTCACACAAAATGCCTGCTGACCGAACGCACATCATTGACCTGAAGGACGCACCTGAGGATGTCTTGACCTGAACAGCAGGTGGCTGGAAGAACGTGTTCGTTGCCAGCAGCCGTCGACTATGTGAAGACTAGAGATATTTCAAGATAACACATATATCAATCCACCTGTCTTTTGAAAGACAAAAGAGGACTCTCTGTTGTCAATTAATGTCTATTCCCTTCTCCCCCACCCCGCACCGTCACATCGTTACTGTGTGGTAACCCATCACATCACAAAATTGTGATTGTTTCTACCCAGTCGACAGACTTAACCATCTTCACATTGTCAATTTTTCCAGTCTGATAACAATGCATTTGATTTTTATTTTTGGACAAAAAGGATTTATTTGCGGTTGGGTTTCGTATTTTTTATAAAAAAAATTGTTCGACATGCACGCCTTTATGGAAAAAAAGTTTTATGTGTATATATACACACACATATATCAATGAATCAGTGACAATGTGACAAATTAAAAAAGTGATATCTATTCATGTCTCTCAAAAGAAATGTATTGGTATGAATGAGCTGATATAGTGGGTGTGGTTGGCATGTGCGCACACGTGTTGTGCCTGATCTACACCACTATTCACACAAACTAACAGCTTTACACTCTGCACCCAGAAAAATCTTTGGCCGTGCATTCACAGAACCAAAGTAGCCATCAGAACATTTAAGCTAACAAAGTATTTTTATAAACTTTGGACCCGCTCTGGAAGACAAATCTAGCCAAAGAGAAGACTGATGCTGCATAATCAGAACATTTATGTGCAGTCACAATACTGCATGTTTTACTTTATTCTTTTGTGTATGTTCATGCTTCACTGACTTCACGGTGTCTGTCAGGGGTTTGAACACAGGCTTCTCTGTCCCAAGACGGTAATCGACCTGAATTGGGTTACTAAATATAGGCCTGGGCTTCATACGTGAACAAGACAGGTTCGCCGAGTGCATGAAGGCTACCACCAATCAAGAATTGAGTTCCCCTGTTGCTCGCCAGCAGAATACCTTTGAAAAACCTACCGAGGCTAAATACCGCGATAGGGGGTGGGTGTGAGAATAAAGTACATTAGTAGTGTTTAACTTCGGTAAGTTTTCAAAGGTATTCTATTGATTAATCCATTCCTATCGCTCTCCATTACGATGAGCCTTCATTAGCGTTCTCTCATTTGCCAAGAATAATCAGGAAGACAATCATCAGGCCAGATGATGAGGCAAAACATGACACTTCAGTCGCACGAGAGAATAAGACTTCCGCCTTCTGCTGTAGCTTCTCCGTTTCCTTCTACACTTACACACTCCTCCTGCTCCTCTTGCTACACACTACTCGTCCTCTCTGCTTCTGCTTTTGTATGCTGCTACTAATAGAAGTACCACACTATCCCCGACAACACTAGTGTTGCTGCTACTACACCTTCAACAATTACTGCTAAAACAACAACAAAAAACAGTACTGCTGATGCTACGACTACCACTGACCACAACCGTCAAGTATGCAGCAAGAGGGTTGTATTTTAATAACCGAATAACTGGGGATAAAAGAATTTCCACTATCTTAAGAATTTTCTTGACCATTACCAAGAATTTAACGCAAATTTGGGGCAAATCTCTCAGTCCACAAACCTGTCAAATCGAAACAGCTTTCTTTTTAATCAGATGAAAATTACAGCAGAATAAGCTGCACAGATCACATCACTGCTCACGGCATTTCTTACATCGGCGTCCTCCAAGCTCATGGGAAAGGAAGGAGTACAACCGGGAAGAAGCTCGAGGTGAGCCGTGTTCATGCGTTTGATCAGATAGCAAAGGCGCGGCCTGTTCCTCAGGACATCTCTTCCTGGGCATGGGAACTTTATCTCGCTGCGCATGTGTTTCATCGAGTTTTAGTGAGTATCCGTGGGACTCAACAAGGTGTCAGTTTTCTGTGGGAGTCACCAGGACGACTGACTGCTATGACGCCAAAGAAGTCAAGAGCACAGCACCAAGGAAAGATGATGAGACGTCAGACAGCAGACCCCAGTGTTGTGGGACGTCAGACAGCCCCGGTGGTGAATGGGACGTCAGACAGAAGACAGCTCGGTGGTGAGGGGAACATCGGAAAGAATAACTCAATAAATGAACGAACGAATCAATAGAAAGAATGAACAAAATAAAGAAAGGGTAGTGAGGGGTTAAAAACGATGTATTGGGAAGAAATGAGACATCAGATCGTAAATGTTACAGTGACGATCGGCCATTGGTTCAACTGGATTCCCGAACTTTCAAATGCAACGTCTGGTAAACAGAGGTGTCGGGGGGAACTCTAGATTGTCTAGAAGCATGAAGAAAGAACAACAGTAACTTAGTAAATAATTCGAAACGAAACGTAAAGGTGTAAACAGTACGTAACACTCTAGGCAATGCGTTACAAGATGTAGACAGTAATTAAAGCTGTAAAGTAAAGCTGTATGTAAACAGTACGTAAGATTGTAGACATTGTGTGAAGGTGTAAGAAGTAATGAAAGCTGCATCTAGAATGTATGTGAGGCTGTTGAGAAAACGTCCCATTAGCGGACCTCAGATGTCCAGCTGTTAACCCTGGGTATTAGTGGAGAGCGAGAGGACAGACCACTCTAGATGGAATCGCATCCCTTGGGGTAGGCCTCAGCAGGTCACTGCTAGCCACTCACAATTGTACTGAACAGTACACCTCGTGATGCAAGTTCTACAGCTGGTAGTACAACCCATAACTTATTTCCGCTTCATCTTTGACATTATGCACTTCCGGTAGATCGACGAAAGGGGCAATGAACCTTCGCGCTACACGCACGGACGTGTATAGGTGGATTGCTGTCTGTATGCCGAGACCAACGCTGAGTTCTCCGCTGTTAGTCTCGGCGAGCCTTAACAATGACTGTGAATAAACCGGAAGCTATTTCGCAACCAGCCTCGTTCTAGTAGTTAAACTGAAACGTGACTAAACCGAAAGCTATTTCATAACTAGCCTCTTTCTATGACTCCACTGAAAAAAATCGTCTGCAAGCAGTCCAGTAATACAACTCCGTGCTACACGCACGTCGCCTGTCTCTGTCAGTGTGTGTGTGTGTGTGAGAGAGAGAGAGAGAGAAAGCATGAGTGTGTTTGCATGTATGTTTGTGTGTTTGCGCGCGCATATATGCAGTAAATTCATGCTGGATGCGGCGGATGGAAACATCATTAAGATGGCTATAAAAGAGCGGTTTGTATTTTTGCTTCCAAGGAGATTCTGTTAAAGACCGACTCCGGAAAAGTAATCAAACAAGAAACAATCATAGACTGCAGTGCTCCAGACGGAGATGGCGAAACATATTTCTTTCCCGAGACACGAAAATGAAGCTCTTTACTTTGCGTTAGAGGCCGGTTCTCATATTTCCCTTTACCCACATCCAGCATTCTTTCATCACATCTGTACAGCAGAGCTGGAGAAAAATGGCAGCTACCAGCGAGTGAAGCCCATCTGTACACACAGACCCCATCTTCATCAGCATGTTGCACCGTGACATAACCTCTCTACGATGTTTCCGACTACTTTTGTTTATTGAATTTGGGCAGTTTCTCTTGAAGTAATTTACATTTAGTTGCAATCTCTTTTTTTCTCCCTTCTTTCTTTCTTTTCATTTCGTTCGTTCATACATTCATTCATTTAGTTATTCTTTATTTTTTTCATTTACGCTGGCTTTCTTTACTCTTTGTCTCTCACTCATATACGTGCTCACTCTCTTTCTCTCTAGCTCATACGCAAGTGCTCTCTAGCTCATGCACAAGTGCTCTCATACGCAAGTGTTCTCTCTAGCTCATACACAAGTGCTCTTTCTCTACCTCAAACAAAGTGCTATTTCATGCTTACACGCGTGTCCGCTCTAGCTCATACACAAGTGCTATTTCATACTCATGCCCAAGTGCTCTTTCTTGCTCATAACCATGTGCTCACTCTTTCTTTCTCTTGCCCATACACGTACTCACGCATACAAGAACGGAAAGAGACCAGTGAATGAGCATGTCATTGCTGACTGCTACCCTTCAACCATACAGAGCTCTCGCCTCTACTGTCCTCCATTCTCTTTCCTCTCGTCGATTTTCGCAAGTGGGAGGCAGTTAGCGAGTCACGTGCATAGCAAAATCTGTCGCCCCTAATAATAGTCTAGAGTTTTCTAATTTAGGATCCGCTGAGACAGAAATAGCACCCAGTTTCCAAACGATTGAGAGTCTTATCAATGTAAGAAGCTTGTTTGTTCCGTGGATGAGATGTTCAGTTTTTGTGACACTTGTTTTAATGGCCGCTTAGAATACCAGGAGTGGAGTGCAATTTGGAAAACATATATTCATGATTCATGGGTTTGTAAGCTATTTCGAGATATATTTCCTTCTCCAGCATTCTTCCATCTCACAAAGGATACCCATTACAGCTCTTAGACAACGTTTATCACGGCCAATTAAAAGTACAGAAGGAATGTTATGCCCTGTGATGTCTCCTTTGTTTTAGCGGCTGCTCTGTGAGGGCTTAGACTCGCCAGGACGCAGTGGTGCTCTCGTGAAATCTCGCCTAAACTCGCTGCTAGACATCACTGTGAGCTTACAGGCACCGTGACGGTTTGGTTTTTCAGTTCTTGATTTAATTTGGACAGTTCGGACATTGTGAAAGGCATTGCTGCTTCATCCTCCACAGCTGCCTTTGGAAAGAGGTGTAAACAAAGTTGACCTCTTTTACGAAGTATTAGCTGGTACAAATTAATCAAGTGTGTGTGTGTGTGCGCGCGCATACATATACTCTGTGTATATATACACACATGTATACATCTTCATTATCATCATGGATGTGTGTGAACATAGATATGAGCTGGGTATATGATGCTCTAAAGTTTTAATTATTTGTTTTGCGGAAACCTAACTATTGGACATCTCAATACCCCTGAGATGGGGAGACAATGAAGTTTGTATCTTGGGTCCAGTGAGCTCTCTTGTTTTTCCTCTCATGGCCTCTCACTGTCAGCTGCTTGTCGTCACAGCTGACCTTTTGCCGGCAGTCGTGCGACCTTGAGGAGGACAGCCGTTGTAAACAGCTTTCGTTACCAGTTACTGGAATCCAATAAACAAACCGTCTTTTTTTTCTTTTCTTTTTTTTTTAGTCCCCAGCCGCTGAGTTCCAGTTAAACGACGGGCTTGGTAACGATGTTTAAATAGTCATGTAACTATTTGTTATCTGTTTTCTATTGCTTCCGGGGATGTTCGTTTCTAAAGCTTAGCCCTGCCTTGGTAAACTTGATATTGTTCTGGGTCTTGGTGCATTAATTATAGAAAAGGAAGTTGTTCTACCGAAGAATGTCTTTTCCTGTTTCCTCTTACCGCGTTTCTACCACAACAAGGTAATAAAAATGTTGAATTATTTCATACAGAGCGGTGGTATTGTTTTCACAAAAATAAGTGTTTTTTTTTTTAACTAACCAGAAAATTTCACACATAAATCACTTAATTTCTCTCTCTCTCTCACATACACAAACAAGCAAGAACAACAAAACAAACACACGCACGCACGCACGCACGCACGCACGCACGCACACACACACACACACACACACACACACACACAGAGTCTCTGTTGGGATTTAAGAGTTGCCATAGCATCAAATCAAAAGATGTATTCAGGAAACATTTAATTAACGTGGTTTGACCGCCACACACCCCTGTCTGATCGATGTGTTGCCATTTCTTTGACGCAGCAAACTCCGGCCGCTGCAGCAGAAAGCGGCGATAAAATAAAAATAGAAGCGAGGGTCTTTACTACACTCTCTTGTGCAGCGCCCTGTTTCAAAACAGATCGATGCTGCCGTCTGTTATGATTGCAAAGATGTCTTCTCTTTCAGCTCTGACCGCTTTTTATATTTCTTTTCTCACTCCACCCGATTAAATTCCCATCGCTCCCTCTTCATCTTCCGACAGTCTCTACCCTCCCCATCCTCGATTTCCCGTCACTAATCTACCGAAGTTTTTTTTTAATAATAATAAAAAAAAACTTACACACAAAATAAGTATTTCAAGATTTTTAATTTTTTTTTTTATCTTTCTCCACCACATGTCATCACTGAATGACAGTTGTAAGTACAAAAAAGTCGATCTCTAACAGAGAGGCGGCAGTCTGAACTTATTCGCTTCCTGGTGAAATGATTTTTTTTTAATGATAGGTAAGAAGATGTTTTGTGTCGCACGCAAATCTCTGATTATTAAGCACGTGAAAGAAAGACAGAAGAGAAAACAGTGCGTCAGTAGCGAGGGTCTGGTGCGTACAGACAGGCGATCAGCTTCTCGCCTCGCAACGATTTCCTTTGTGTCGCATGTTTGAGCAGCCAGGAACTCGGCAACTGCGTCATGGCAGGAAATTAGGAGACAGGGAACTGGAGTGAGGATCAATGACTTCCACAAACCTCACATTATTGCTTTTATAACAGGGTTTATTTATTCTCTTTGTTCATAATAAGCTTCTCCGATTGTTGTTGTCTTTTGACTTGAAATAAAGAAAACGACGTGTTGATGTTTTGACCGCCATGTTGGCAGCTCTGATGTTTTCTTGTCCTGCGACTGGTAGGCTTTTAGAAGAACAGTAAGCCTGGTAAAAACCCGGTAAGTCTGGTCCTGTCAAGACTGAATAAGGGATAAAGATTCGCGCAGCTTATTTTTTTATAACTACAAATTCTCTGCATCGCTGTCTGCGTTGTCTAACGAGAAGAGAGAAGAAAGTGGTGATGGTGGGATGGCAGTGGTTGTGGTCACCGTGGTGATACTTGTATAGTTATTCACACATGAGAAAGTGCACCAATTTAAAGTGTGGTCAGATTCGAAATGAAAGACAAAAAGAATGAATGACTGGCGTAACTACACTACACTCTGAACTGATTCGAGGTAGCAAGTCGTGTTTTTTGAAATACCCTACAACGGCTGAATCGTTGCTAGGAAGGAGGTTCTCGCAAATGCTGTTTAGCCTGAGGTTGTGGCAGCTATTCGTAGGTTTTATCACACGAAATACACTTTGCTCCCCCCAGTACAGAACGCAGATTCAGTGCTGCGCAAGTTCCGTCTGTTTCCAAACATTCCCTTGTTACACTGTACCACTGTTACATACTCATTTGCTAATGTCTGACTTCCTAATGTCTGATTTCAGTCTTTAAATTTGTCCAGTTAAATAACCATCTGGAGGAACTGTCTCCTGGTGTGTTCCTAGACCTTATAATGGCAGCTGTAAACTCTGTCATCAACACTTCATTCAGCGTAACTCTAGATCAAAACATTGTAAATCAATACAAAAAGTTATTTTATAAACGTTTAACAGTGAGCGACACTTAGTGGAAATGTTGGTATATGAGTGATATGTATGGTCGACATTTAAAAGCCAAGCATTGCAAGCGGCAGCACTGTTATTGGTTTTAACAAATGATTGCAACCTACCTCATTTAGTTTTTAATAAATTAAAAGATAAAAGAAAGAAAGTCGTAGAATAAGGACATAAAGTACAAATTAAAAAAAATTCTTTGACTTAGCGTCCTTGCTCAAAATTTGCAAAAACAAGAGATGCGTCATTCAGTGAAGCACACCTGTGCTACTGATTGTTATGTATCACATCCACACCAAGGGGCGAGAAATGCTATCAGTCTTTGTCCAGAGAATCCAGAGGGCGACACGAGGGCTTCATGCTGATAATATTCTTCAATCAACGCAGGTGGTATTTTTCTTTCTGTTTTCACTTGTTGTTTGACTCACTTTAGTTTTTTTTGTTTGTTTAGAAAGTATCTGATAACAAAGCCTGTTGTCGACTCAGGCATTTGCTCTGTGTCGATATCTGTGACAATGTTCACGCATTTGAATGAAGCCAAGAACCGCATTTATCTCGATAATATCACCCAGACGTGCTCCTCAGCGTGCACGTGCACGTGCACGTGCACACACACACACACACACACACACACACACAATATATATATATATATCACTATCTGAGCTGAGGTAACTGCGTGCATGTTCATATACCATTATTATTCTCGCATTTCACACTTAACATCAATGACACACAGAAGTCACTGTCTGACTGGTTTCCCGAGGGCTTTTTCATTAAGGTGCTGACAGACTTAATATACTCGTAGCTGCTAAAAACTATAAGATTTAGAGGACAGGCCACAACGAAGAAAACAGCTTCAGAGATCACATAGATTGCAGTCAAGGCGAAGTAAGACATAGACTGGTGGGGGGAACGGGAGGCGGGAAAAAGATCAAAATGAAAGAAAAAGAAAAACAGAAGAAAAACAAACCATTCAGCAGGCGAAGGCCATTTTACCGAGGACTGTCAGTGTCGTAAGGGGACAAGATGCAACAGAAGCTTTTCTTATGACAACCACCGCATGATAACTTGGCGCTGCACATTAATGGGGTGGGAAGGTCGAGAGAACTGAAAGTCTTGCAAGGCAGAGACAAGAGAGAGGCTCAATGAGCTCAACGCCGCTCAAGAAATAAATGCCAAGAACAGTCGATGAAGGCCACCATTTACCACAAACAAGCATTCGCTGGAATAATCAGAGGGACAAAGTAGTAAACCATAAACGGAAAATAAATATGCTTTAATTAACGAACAGGTTAATTAAATGACGTTGCTGTCGTCATGGTGATAACCTTTGAGCAGGATGTTGTCGCTAATGCCCTCGGTGAAGAGGACGACGAGAAGAAAATGGACCTCAAGACATCCCGCGCTGTTTACAATCACTGGGCCTGACGTCATCGTCTGTTCCTGTTTGCACCAATCGCAGGCAACAGTTTAACTTGGCACCACTGGAGTCCTGTAGGGGGCTGTGCAGCAAACAAGTCGTATTTGGAATCGGTGTTTCCATTCTTAGCACACAAGCGCCTTTTCCAAGGCATGTCTTCTTTCTTGTGGCAGGCTTGCGTAAATATTCCCGCCTCAGATCAGCTATTTATAAACGAGCGACACACTCTATGCTTACTCCATCGATCCATCATCCTTTGTCCGTGCATTTGTTTGTCAGTCAGTCTGTTTCCTATAATAATTGAGCCTTCGAAACACAAAGGCAATCAGATAAGTCTGAAAAGAAATCTGCAAATAGGGATATCACCATCAGCATGCACGTAAACGAACAGCAACATACGCACACACACACACACACACGCACGCACGCGCACACGCACACACACACACACGCACACACACACACACACACACACACACACACACACACACAGAGGGAGAGAGAGAGAAAAACACTTGTGCACCATGTGACACACCTTCGCATATATATTTTCTTCCACGAGACCCCAAGTTTTAAAAAACGATATAAAGTGTTTACAGACCTGGGGACAGTTGCACAACACATTTCTAATTTTAAACAGATTTAGGACTTGAATATATTTAGACAATCAGTTTAAAGTGTACACCACAATTTTAGAATTTTTAAAACTAAAACTGCTTTAAGTAAGATAAAGTTGTTTGTGTCTGACTTTCCGTCCTGTCAGTACAATTTTTTGTATGTTCTTGTGCAATGCATATAAATGGCAGAGAAGAGATTTTTCTTCTTTACAACAGCTTGAAGGCTTAGAAACATGTTGTGCAACCAGCGCCCGTAATAAAAAAAGCCAGAAAAGATAAATTTTTTAGTATTTTGACCAACCATCGTGACAATCATTCACCTTGTAATGTGGCGGGGGCGGAAGATGAGGGCTGTTTGTGTGTCTATTTTAGTCATCTTGCCCCTCAAGCAAATCGTGTCGTAACCTTTCCCAGCGCCAAGACAATTAGAGTAATTATCTTTCATTACAAAGCTAATTCCAGAACTGGCGTGTTGGACGCTGCTGTAAAAAAAAACAAGCTGACACTCGATATTTCAAAAAAAAAAAAACAAAAGCACACAATCCTACAACATGAGGAAAACAAAGTTAAAGGCGAACCTGAGTCCATCTTAAACGTAAGGTCAAGGTTGCTTACAAAGTATGTTAAATGAACATTGTGTTGTCATCACAAAAATAAGCTGTGTGTTTTTTTTTAAATTCTTTTGGGTGGGTGGGAAGAATATGTAGGTTGACACAAAGTCTCACTGCTGAAGTCCCTGACTGCCGCAGCCGCTGACAGGGCTAGGGGCAGATGCTATTAAGGCGTTGTCATAGCAACAAGCCTACTTCTGTGACTTCGCGGTAATGAGACCTTGACCGTTTTCCGAACCTGCAGGTCAGAATCGCGATGCTCGATGTTACCGCTCAGCTCACAAAAGCCTAGTATTTTTAATGAACTCAACTCTTTCATTGGAAACTTATTTGGCACCCGGAGTAGACCTTTAATGTGCTTCTTATCGTGGTTGCCGGTTTGCAGGCGAGACGGTGTGTGTGTGTGTGTGTGTGTGTGTGTGTGTGTGTGTGTGTGTGCGCGCGCGCATCTGCCTAACTTTCAAGCGATGAAAACCTGTAATATTTATATCGAGTATAGTGGTAATACGATTCGCAAGTCCATTAAACAGTGCACAGTGACACAGAAAAAGGACAGTCGCAGAAAGGTTCAAGGACATCTGATAACGTGTTTTTATCTACACTTCAATCCTCCTTTCAGGCGTCTTCCATTCTGGAAACCACACGACCCTCCCCCATCCCATATCCCCCAACCCCAGGTATCCAAGCTAAGATTCTCGGAAACTCAACTTTTTAGTTTGAGTGTCGATCAACAGGCTGTCATTAATCAGCTCACCCGACTGTCGTGATTAACAGGTGACTGGGGTGGGGGTGGGCGTGCGGTAACCGGACTAGACCCGCTCGATGATCCGCAGCCGCCAGAATCCAGTAAAAGCTGCTTGGAGGTCTATGGGTACCGAACGCGCGTGACCAAAACATCTTTCGGATTTCTTTTTTAAATTAAGAACCCATCAGACTGCACCACGCACGCTCATCATGGATCGATGTGCCATCGAGCGATGTACTGTGCTAGCATCTACTGCGACTCCGCTCTGGATACTGGATACGCAGTGAATGAGAAAGGGGAAAAAAAGGAGGAAGAAGAGAGAGAGAGAGAGAGAGAGTGTGTGTGATTATAAGAGAAGGACGAAAGACGTTTGGTTGGCAGGAATAAAAACACTTTTCTCCACCTCGCCCTTCCTCACCGCGATCGCCATGTTTGTGTACTCATTATGTTGTTTACTTGCTTGATATTATTACTTGCCGTCTGTAGGAGTGGATGAGTGACTGGTTGAGATATCTGCTGTCTGATGAGTAGAGAACTCGATAGCCGAGTGAAGTCGGTTCAATACCCGTGTAGGGCTATTAGAGAGAAGAGATGGGCACTGCACCAATTAAAAGCTGACGAGGAAAAGTGATGACTCTAGCATCTCACACCTCAAACAATCTGCATGTTAGGCGACTACCTTTACCTGTCTGACGAGAGGACGAGAAACTGCTATCATCATTTGTTGCTTCGTGATATTTACGAGGATTTTATTATTGATGAGCTCTGGCGGCGTGCACTTTTCGCAAGGATCTATAACGTATATGCCACGTCCACACCTGTGCCAGTTATTAATCCAGCGTTGAACCAAAGTCCTGTTCTGCAATCTGTGTACATCTACTTTGAAGCGGTTAGTGCGGTCCTCATACCTCTGGCCTAAAATAACAGTTGTTCAATTCCGCACACCTGGCAACAGTCCAACGGACACCTGGAAGGTAGGTACGGAGTCATTCAGCGTAACGCTATTTACATCTTGTTGATTCACGCAAGATCAATAATAACAAGCAAACCTCTTTCGAGGACAAGAAGCACTCGGCTGTCAGCCGACGTGTTTGTCAGGTTATTTTGTTGGCCCATGGGCTAAGTTTAGACCAGTCTTTACAACAACTACAGCTCTGGGGAAGTTAACATGGATTCCAGCTTCTTGCTGTTCATTGTCTCCTGGACGCGGGGACAGAACAGGTTGGGGATGAAGGTTGAGGGGAGGACGGGCTGTAGACTATTGCTCTTCAGACGACAAGAAACGAGAGGCGCTTAGCGTTGCTGAAACTCGTCGAAAGAAAACGTGACCAGAGGAGACTAGAAATGATGAGGACTAGCTTCAGGCTAGTCGTGATCACCTCACAGCCATCGTTAGAGCAAACGCCAGCGTAGTATTTCGCGCTTGTCGGTGTGTGTGTGTGTGTGTGTGTGTGTGTGTGTGTGTGTGTGTGTGTGTGTGTGTGTTGGGAGGGAAGAAGGAGGGGACAGGTAAAGATGGTGTGGAGAGGTAGTCGAGCACTGACGACTTTTTGGTGGGGTTTTGCGAGGCGGGGATTTGAGAAGTCGATGTGACAACCGACACCCACTAAAGCTGACGACAACTATAATGCTGACGCAGCACCTTCACAACGGGGCCCTTGAGTTCGAACCTCAGGTAGAAAGTGTTGTTACGACTCTGAGCGACTTCGACATTTATTATATTCTAGACTGGCGACTTTAGACTTATTTTCCAGACCTTTGCATGCAAATACCAGCCCACTACGATTTTTAAGCAAGGGTGAGTACTTGGCTTTGTAGACAGCAAAGGAGCAAGGGTCACCACCAGTGCGGCAACAACCCAGGTCTAGAAGACAGCCGATATTCACCGACAGGCGCGGTTAACAACAACAACAACAACAACAACAACAACAAAAACAACAGAAAGCATAGCGTAGACGACATCGGAGACAGGTGGGCGGGGGGGGGGGGCAGTGTGCTTGTGTAATTACGCATGTGGTTTTTAATAACTTATCGATGTAAACTACTTCGTATATAATAACAAAGTGCATGACGAATATGGTAATTGTACTTTCTTCTTTTTGTTGATGATAACAATAATGATGATGGCAGTAGCAGGGATACAGAATCTGTCGGTTAGTAACTGGTGCTCGTGGCTGGTGGAGATGACATAAAAGATGAAAAGCCCAACGACAAAAACGGAAACGCCACGAAGCTACACGTCCTAATCGCCGCTGGACAAAAGGGCGGGGGGGGGGTAAACACCGTCACAGATATTAATTGCTCGAGAAGAGATCATCCACTCAGTCTCGAGGATTCATACCCGGACATGAAGGATGTCACCTCGTAACTGACGACGACATACGATCAGTCCGAGAGAATCACACCTAGACACCAGACAACACGCTGTACGTGACGACACTACGTCAGTCACGTAGGCGAGCCGTTGGCCACTACTGTCCGATACTCTGTTTGCCGATGGCCATAAATCCTGGGGGAACTTTGCTGGCAGCTGCTTGTTCTGTCTCAACAACACGGGTGTACATCACCTGGCGAGACCTGTGACACTAGTCTTGTTACTTGTAGTTCATGGGAAGCACCTATTGACTCATAACGCACTGTTAAAGGGTCGGGCACAGTAAGTCTGCGGCATTTTATTCGTTCTGGCAGAGATGGCGCACGATACATTGTACCTAGTCTTGTATTCTACACGCTCCTGTCTTTCTTCGCGCGCGGAGAGAATCTCGATGGCAAATCTCGCTGCTCGTTTTTATGTCAGTTGTTAGACTGCCTTGCATACATTACCTTATCATTTATGTACATTACTCATAAACATGCCCCGTACCACTTTGCCATTTTCATCATGCCTCTTTCACCCCCTAACCCCAATCCCTCCTTTATCCCAACTCGCACAGACTCCGAATGTATCTTGGTCAGAGCACGAAGAGACAAACATGTACAAAGGTCAAAAGGGAGAAGACTGGAGGGGCTAGAACAAAGACGAAGATGTACAGACGGTAAGAGGAGGAAGAAGAAGAAGGTAGGGATGTGAGGACAGGAAAGGTGGATTAAGTCGATGTGACAGGTTGTGACGAACGAGCAGACCCCTGCCCCCTGGACGTGCGTGACGCCACCGTTTGAAGTGACCTGGATGTTAGTGTAAACAGGTTGACGGACATGCCCCAAAATGCAGACTTGTCGCGAACAGGGGGACAGACATTGGTAGACACTGGGACATGATGTAGACTGGGCGATGGACTTGGTAGAATAAAGGTACCTTGGAAAATACAGCGATGAACGGTTCCTGAACTTCAAAGTTTGATAACCTCTTGTGTTTCCCTAGCAGAAGTCTTCAAGATGATGCTCAGCTTGGGCAAATGGCGCGATGAAGGAGATCAGAAATATACCCACCCACCCCCCATCCTGCCAGTCTCCTGTCGCTTGGGGCACACGACTCATTGGGATGACTTGACAGATTCGACACAGGTGACAGATTATGAATAGCAATGAATGTCAGATGGCGCCCCTCGTCCAAAGGCGCGATCTGCACGGCCGCCTGCCTTTGAAGACTGCCCGTAACTGTTCGAGATACGCACGTCCCCCAAGCGAAATTCACCAAAATGTTTGATGTCGAATGTTCGTCCTTGCTGCCAGCGGGGCCCAGCTGGGCTGTGCACCAGCACTGAGTTTATTTTAGACATTTTTTTTCATCGACAAAAATGCATCCTTTCAACAGGTCCGTGTAAACTATTGGTGTGTGTGTGTGTGTGTGTGTGTGTGTGTGTGTGTGTGAGAAAGAGTGAGTCAGTCTGCACAAAACACATATTTTGACTAGCACGGTGCTAACGGAATCGTATTTTGACAAGCACTGACCACAACGCTGACGTTTCGAACAGACTCTCGACCAGTCATCCCACGTCGCACCAACCACACCAACAACGTAAACGTCACTTCATGCTTATGTATAACAGAATCTGACGTTCCTTCGTCAGGGACGTGACGTCTCGCTCGCGCGCCTTTTTCTTTTCATCGACTCCTCGCCGGAGAGGACAAACACTGGCGCCATCTGTCCAAATGCGAGGTGTTCTTTCGATGCGAGCAATCACCGTCTCGCTGTGACTTGGGGCAGGTTTCTTCGCTGTCCTGGAGGCCGACGTCAGCTTCAGGCTGGGAATGGTAAATGTCAACCGCGAACCTGCAAAGATTTTTCTGAAGGTCAGGAACTACGCAGAAAAGCAGACAGTAGCAGTGTTCGCTGCACGTGTTGTTTGTCGGTGGGCAATGACCTGCGGCACTACAGGTGTGAGTGGACGGTGTGTAAAGTTTATTGTCTCCGCCATTATTCCTTCCTCCCTACCCTTTCTCGCGCTTTTTGAAGCAAACTGAAGTCACTGCCAAACGGAAGATGCGCTACATCATCATCATCATCATCGTCGTCGTCGTCGTCGTCATCGTCGTCGTCACGTATTTTGTAATTTTTATTGCCTCTGTTCATGTGTTCAATGAGACGCCACAGTTTCCATGGCAACGTGTTGCCATTACATTTGTGACCGGAAGTGGAGGCGGCAGTCTTGGTTACTGTATCATCTGACTCCTTGTGTAGGCGACTCGCTCTTATCTTTCAGCTCACTTACGCATTTTCCCGCCTTACTCCAGCCTCCGACGCCATCGCACACTCACCCAGCCGTCTGCTTCGGGTCACCTTTCCACGTGAGAATTATACCTTTTCAGCGCCCACCTTTCCTTAGCAGGTTTTTTTTTTCTCTCCTTCCAGTGGATGAGTATTGAACAGCAGGTGCTGCGATGATGGATCACTGTGTATGTGAGAGAGAGAGAGAGAGAGAGAGAGTGTGGATAGATGTATCTGTGTGCATATGACTGTGCCCTTGGATATGTGTATATATATATGTGTGTGAACTGTTGCAAGAATGCTTAATTAAAACATCCGTCTTCAACGATATCAACAATATTCCACTTCATTACAGGATCTTACATCTTCCTTTTCATTGGACATTGCAGTTCCTTTTCGTACTTTTATTGAAAACAAAGAGTAAAGAGCCATGAAACTCCACACCCGAATGTCCGAGCCAGATATTTGTAATTAGAGCATTGCCAACATAAGAACTACCTGGGCAAAACGACCAACACCACTGCTGTAACACCTGAAGTCCAGGTGCAGATGTCGCAGTGACAACAACTCCGCTGGTCTGATCACCAGGCCTTTCGGGGAAGTCACTTAGTCTGCGATTGTGCGATTTGGCAGTCCAAGGTTTGCTCCAAGGACGACTACTACATCGCCTTCCCCCCCACCTCATCCATGCTGACCGACATATTTTTTTTATTTGTTGAAAAACAACTTCTCCCGTCGCCTGGTGCTACGTCACCTCAGCCCTCGCACTGGGTTTTCCCCGCGTGAACTGCGCACCGACTGGGGAACGTGTGAGCGAGCGAGTGAGCGAGGGAGGGAGGAGCTCGGCGCAGTGCGACTAAAACGTCAATGAAGCAACTCTACACCTTCCCCCACCCCCAAACCCACCCGGCCTGGCCTACAACCCAGCTATGTTGTCTAGACATTTGTCATCGATTATCATCGATTATATATCGACGGGATGTGAATTGTGGCTACAGAATGTAATCTTCTCAATGTGAGCAATAATTTTGAACATGTTTTTTTTGTGAGTTGTATGATCTCAATTGTTTATAATTATCTCGTTCTATGTTCGTCCCACTTATAACACTCAAGGTGGTGTGCCTATGGATGTGTTACTAGTATACGCATCATAACAACAATGACAGATGCCATTGTTTACTGCAACCGGCTTGAGAAACCAAACTTGGCTTACAATGACATTTCAAAATATCTGCTGAATATTTAATAGCGCAGTTAAATCCCTTGTGGCCCAGAGTGTTCAAGAGCAGTTCTGGGCAAGAGATTTCCCTCTATTAAATGACAGTAAAAAGTGTGAAAACCGAACCAGGGCCTGCACCCTTTCCCTACCAAGACGTTTCGTCGCTCAGTCATAAGCTTTTTTCTTCAGAAAGAAAGATATTATTTAACCCTCTCTCTCTCTCTCTCCTCTCTTCGTCTCTTCTCTCTGTCACCCACGAGTTTTTGCTGCGAAAGATTTGGAGAGTTTTTGCTCCCTACTGGAGGCTGGATTTGACTTCATCACGGTGACGGCAGAGGACGAGCTCTACTACCTCTGATGAGAGCATGAAGAAGAGGGGAGGAGGCCGAGGCAGCCTGCCTAATATTTATTGCACCACACGTTGATTTTGAAAGAAATATGATTCGAGGCGGAGAACAGGATACAAATTTGTGTCCCCTTGTCACTTTCATGAGAGAGAGAGAGATGAAGGGATGGGCGGAGAGGAGGTAGACAGCTTTCACCTGAGTCAAGATTTTAAGGGCATGCATCTCTTTAGTGTCTGTAAGTGTGTTTTCTTTTTCTATCTCAATCTCTCTCTCTCTGGTGTTTCTCATCGACCAGCTAAACTGCTGACATGGTTACGCAAATGAAGTGACTGCTCCCATCCTTTGTCAGCGAGGTTACGAGCTTACGAGCTTGACTAACCACATCTCAGGCCACACACGTCGGTTGGCTGAAGAAAGACTGATGAATCATTGCAGTCTGCAGGCTGACAGAACTCGAGGGCCAAACTACGAATGGTCTTGGGTTGAGAAAGGAAAAAAAAAGTGAACGAACGAATGGATGGACGAGGAAAGAAGAATAGAAGATAAAAAGAAATAAGGGAAAGGGCCTGTGGAAACTGCCTCACGTCAATGGCGACACCAAGGAGTTATAAATATTTGAAGACACATGCCTCTAGCAATATCCTGAGGATGAACTAAGGAGTGAAAGGACCTTCATCAAGTTGTTGCTCGTCTGTCTTCTTTCTTTCGCTGCCCACTGCCCTCGTTCCCTCTACTGTTTGAAATAGTTTAATGTTCGCAGTTGAACTTGCTTTCCCTCACTAGATATATGCATTGCAAACGAGTAAAATCTATTTTTAAAAAGCAGACAAATACCCACATGTGTGCTACCGTCTTAAATCTTGTCACTGTACAAGCTCAGTCGTCAAAGCCAATCGCATAATGACGGAGGTTTATAGCTAAAGATGATCGCTCGACGACAGTCGAAGTACCTGAGCCGTCATGATCAAAGAATGGATAAGACCTGAGATCGGGGAGGCGCGTATCCTGGGGCTGCAGTCGTGAAGCAGAGGCAGCGTTACCCAGGGGTTAGCTATTAACCGAAAACTTTGGGAAAACTATCCTGTTGATGGAAACAGGTTGAGACTGAGGTGGTCGGCTGATCATCTAGAGGTTCCCCGTCTTGTTGTGGCTATGGAGGTCCTGTAAAGATACTGTTGGTGCTGGTCGGAGGTAAAACAAAACCAGGGGCATGGATGTACCTTTGCTTCAGGGGCTTTATTCATGAAGCAAAGAAGCCACAGTCCGAGTTTAATTAAGGGCCAGTCTTGTCTCTTATAAGGTGACGTCCAGACTCTGCCAATGCTGCTCCATCCTTGAAACCGTAGTGTAAATCAGTGGTAAAAATTCCTTGAGGAAAAGTAACATAAATATCATAAATAACACAAACGAAACAAGGCTTTGCGAGTCAGATTCTCAAAATTCACTTGTCAATAAAACCGAGAACCGAATGAGTTTAAACGCTTTTAACAGAAACTAGACTGGTATTTCTGTCGCAGTCTTTTTCTTTGTCCCTGATCAAACACTTTTCAAAAGACCTCACGATCCTCTTCCAAACGGTGCGAAGGTCTGGACAACGACAGCAGACACATTCACGAGATTTATCTTATTTCTCTAATTTACTCTCTTAGAAATACGGCTTGGCAAATGTGAAGATTATTTTCTTTTTAAAAACAGAGGAAAGAAAAACATCTAAGACAAAACTGAAACCACCAGACTACAAATTAGTCGCTAATTATGATTCTATTTTCGATGCAGACTTTGTGGTTAGGCTCAGTACTAGGTAACAGTGACGTGAGGAAACTCCAGACGATGGTGGTGACCTGGGGCCAGTTGCACAACACGTTTCTAAACCTTAAAACTGTTCTAAAGAAGCAAAATCTCTTCTTAGCCATTTTGATGCTTTGCAGAAAAACATACAAAAATTGTACTGACAGGACGGAAAGTCAGACTTCAACAACTTTATCTTACTTAAAGCAGTTTTAGTTTTAAAAATTCTAAAATTGTGGTGTGCACTTTAAACTAATTAACTAAATAGAGTTAAGGCCTAAAAGTGTTTAAAATTAGAAATGTGTTGTGCAACTGACCCCTGGAGAGTAAGAAGCGATGGACAGGTGACTTTCTCTGGTCTCCAGCTCAAAACAGCTGAACTCAGCTCAGCATGGACCATGTCAACAGAGCTGAATACATTTGCCACACATCATTCAAAACAACAAAGTTTCTAGACTCTGCGCATCTCACATTGACAAAGCCATCCACAATCTTGTCTTAAGGGGATGGGGGTGGGGGAATTTGTGGACCAGATCCATTTATTTTGTTTACTTATGAAATTAACCAACATGTTTAGCGGGAGACCCAAAAAAAAAAAAAGTCAGTCCGAAACAAATCGATAATTAATAACGGGTAGCTACGTGCGGACATCAGCACAACTCAGTTCGTGATTTCACCAAAATGTGAAAAGATTTTGCCCCTAGCATGACCAAGAATAGTAATATAAAAGATCAGATAGCTGGAAAATAATTTTGGTCCAGAGGACCATGAAAATGTCACTGCAGACGCATGGCTGCCGCAGGGCGGACCAGACTTTTTGCGTCTTTGCAGACGTTGACTTTTCACCAGTAGTCATGTCTGTGAATTAGCAAATGCGAAGATTATTTTCTTTTTAAAAAATAGAGGAAATAAAAATATTCAAGGCGAGTCACCCCCCCCCCACACACCTTTTTTTTAAGACGTAGCTTTTCACCAGTAGTCATGTCTCTAATTTCATCTGTAAATTATGCACAATTTTTGCTGTTTTCTGTCAAGGAGGCTGGTTACGTGCACTGGATCACCTGCCCACGCCCTCAAATTTCTCACGTGATTTTCACCGTATCGTTGGCTACCCTGACTATTGTTACACCCTCAGGTCACGAGTCTGTTGTTTCAGCACGATGACAAGACCGTGTCGATTTTGTGCTCTAACGTATGTACGAGACATTTACCTGGCCACGTCAACACGCAGCACGAATCCAATCACCGAGGATAGACCCCCCCCCCCTCATCGAAGACGGCAAAGGCCACACCGCTAAAGATGAGAACGCTGGGTACGCGGCGATGTAAACACTTCGACGGGTGGATGTATTTTCAGCTGTCCTCTTACTATTATTAGATCGCACCACGCTTTGGACCTCTCCGAAACCCGAACATTTTTCTTTTTTTCCTTTTTTTCTTTTTATACGATTATTGGACTGCGGAAAGAGCATGCCATGTACTGAGTTGTTGGAAGCGGTTGCCTTCATTGATAATGTTGTTCCTTTCTTTAGTTTGACGACTTAGAAGGTGATGAAGGACATCGACCAAGTGGCAGAAGGAACAGAAACATCTAGAATTTTTCGCAGTCTCCTCCTCCTTCCCACTCTTACCATTTCTGACTTTTGCACTTTGTTTATATGCGTAGAGTTGCCAACCAAACTGTGTTTTATCTCAATTAATTGAAGATCATGTCGCTATGACTACGACACGAGTTGATATAGAATATAGTTCGTACAAGAGATCAGCTTGAAACCTCACGTGGTTACCGAACTGATGACTTTATTGTAATCGTTGAAAGAAAAATAGAAAGAATGAAAGATTTATCCATCTTGTCAAACTGATCTTTTTCTAAACCGGACTCTAAAACCAGATTCCTATCCCATGTGAAGAACAGTTGGACTCAGATGAAAGAAACGGGTGGTGGACAGGTAATCTGGCCATCCAAGTAACATTTCATCCGAAGTCAGTCTAAAGATCTCCCACACCAATTCCGTTTTCTTTATCTTCTGAGCGCCGCAAAAAGAAGCTGTGAAGAAAAGGTTCATATCCGTCGTTTTTTTTCCTCTCGATTTAGACCTCAGCTATATCTAATGTCTGTTGTCAAAATGTTTTTCAATTGCTGATCAATTTAGCTTAAATCCACGTTGAAGAAGGGATGATGATGATGATGATGATGTACAATGGTTCCACACACAGAGCGAGAGAGGCAAAGAGAAAGAGAAGGAGAAGGACGCCGTTCTCGCAAAAGAAAGGGTCAGTCAGCACAAAGTTGCCTTCAGCCTGAACACATAACGGGACAGACGAGTGTGCTCTTTGTTCACTTCTCTCTCTCTCTCTTCTCCCCAACTACGCACCTGCGTTCTGCCCCCTGCCCCCTTCCACACAGTTCACAATCGCCATTCACGACTGCATGCCGCGTAAATTCCAGTCACCAGGATAAATCTAATAAACAATAACAACAAGAACAAAAAAACTTGCTGAAGGTTTTTTTTAACTTCTGTTAACCAGGAAGGAAAGCTTAGAACCGAACCGGGAAGACAAAGCCTAACAGGAGCACACCCAAAAATTTATGAAAGTTGCGGTGCATTGTGGGAAGTCTCGGGTACATGGGTGATTTCTGAGACAAGGCTAAAGGTCGTAGAGGTTATGGCATGTCTTTCGCTGGTTACAAATCTTCTTCAAGTGGAGTGCACTGACGAAGGGTGCCCGGGGTGGGGATACCCAAGCCTGTAGTGCTCTGCACTTTTTCATTGAGGAAGAAGGATTGGCTTTTTACGTCGTGTGAGCCTCGAAGCTCGCGTAAGCCTTCTCCTCACCTGACACCGGAAGCGTAACCTCCAAAAGTATGAATGAACTTGACTATAAGGATGGGGGGGGGGATGTTCTCTTCTCACACACACACACACACACCCGCTCAGGTTAGTCTCACTACGACACGCCGCTGTTCGGGGTGTTTGTTTCACGGGTGTGCTTAACCCATCTGTACCAAGCCATAATCTTTCCTCACCCTCTAGGGTTGTGTCGAGCTGCGGTTGGCTGGTCGAGCAAATGCGTGGGCGGCCAGCTATGACGTCAGTGGCTCACATGTCTTTTCTCGCCCCCACCCCACCCCACCCCACCCCGACCCCCAATCTCTTTTCTTCTCGCGGTTAGGGGTAAAGGTGGCCGCGTTATCACTGCATTGCATCACACACCCAGAATAAACGGGCTAAGTGCGTCCACCCCTTTCTGCTCTTCATTCATAAAGTCTCCCGTTGCGGTTTGCGAATTTCTATGTGCTGCGGTGGGATCGTTTATTAAAATGTCAGAGGGCAAGCTTTCAGACAACACGGCGCAAAATTATATATGATATATATAGCACTAGTTCTTCGTTACAAAAAGCGCGCGCATATGTGTGTGTGTGTGTGTGTGTGTGTGTGTGTGTGTGTGTGTGTCTGCGCGCGTTTATGCGCGAACGTATGTGTGTGGATCTGTACGCATCTATAGACATGATTCTAAGAATATTTTATTTCTTTTTGAATGACTAGCAGCAGTTGGATGGTTGATATACCTTCTGCCACCTGTTAAATGTCAAGAAACTGGTTTGTTTCTTCATCGTCTCCCTCTTTCCAACCTTCTTTCTTCGTTCGATGTTATGCATCGATTCACTCGGTGACACGGTGGAATATGACGAAAAAACATTCGAGAAATGCATCCACCATTACAGCGATAGAAGCACGGCTAATTGACTAGAGTCTCGACACAACAGGGTGCGACGGAGGAGAAAGGGGTGGGTATCTTTGTTGCTGACGACGCGTGTGATATGTTGACGCCCTTATGTTACGTCTGTGCATAATATGGGCGCAGCGATGTGTTTTCGAAAAATTTAAAAAACCCAACTTGAGATCAGATATAATATGAAAAATCTTCCTAAAATAAGAAGATTCCCTTTCAGAAGAAAGAGAAAGTGTGTGTGTGTGTGTGTGTGTGTGTGTGTGTGTGTGTGTGTGTGTGCTAGAAGTTGTGAATGAAGGGTGTTGCCGACCAATGTGGCGACACTAGGCTTTGTGAATGACCGTAAAAATTACTAGTGGAATCCGGAACAACCTTCCCGCCAACCAGTCGACAAATAACTTCACTCGAGACCTGCCGTCACTCGTGAGGTGAGGCCTAAAGTTAGACCCACAGGACGACAGATTGACACTCACACCTGCGTGTGAATAGAATATTTGAATGAAGTTGTTCACTTCATGTGTGTGCGGGAAAGTCCCAATGTGGAAGGAACAGGTCGACACGAGGCCATGACTGTGTGTGTGCGTGCGTGCGCGCGTATATACGTGCTTGCTTGTAAAATAAGAAGAATTTAAAGTGCTGCAGTTCTAGTTAAAGGCTGATACTTTGTAAAGTCTGTAGACTGTTGGCTTCAAGTATCATCGAGTTAGAAATGGTGACTGTGATCATATAATATCCTTTCCCGCAAAATTTCCCAGTGACAACCATTTGCACACTAGATCCGGTTATCTGGTTACGAAAGGACCAGCCATTTGCAACTCTTTAGGTCACAGGATTGAAATGTGATACACGACACACCTGTCTGTCATGAGGTTATTGCACCCACGAGAAAGATTTTTGTAGAACAGTTATTGTACTCGGCGGCACATCACTCTGTTACAAACAAACAAAGATACACCACGATCATTCTATACAAATATACTTGTTCATAGTACAAACATAACGATGCTAATATTCTAAAGAATTTAACTTTTCGTATACGAAAAATGATACTAGAAGAATAATGTATTAATGCTAGAAAGGACAATACAATACAACTTTATTCATCCACAGGGGACATTCCAGGACAAACGTATTCAGTCTAGAAGCGATGAACATATTCACACTAGAAATGATAAACACGTTCGTGCCGGATGGGTGATAATGTTCACTGGGTGAGTTCAAGTTATTTTTGGCAGAAATATGAGCGTTTTCACAGGAGTGGGTGAAATCTGTATTTATATTCGGGAAATAGAAACACGACTGGTTTGTCAGGAAAGATGAGATGTTGGGCCGCGACTTTCTTCACGCTCCATCGGGTAGGGGACCAAAGGTGTCTGTAGGTGGTATCAAGTCCGTGGTGGTATCGCCCACATAACATCGTGGGGCAAGTAGCTGACGCCGATCTATGAATGGAACGTCAGAGGACCTCTCAGGAACAGCTCAGTGTGGGAACTCACTGGTCACGTGGTCGCCACCCGTGCTTGCGTACAGCAACCATGCGACGACCGCGTGGGCAGAGGTGACAGCCGTGAGCCTTAGATGGCGCTATAGTCTCACCTTTGTACCAGCCAGATAATCCCTGTGGGGGGTGGGAGAAGGCGCTGGAGGCAGGAAGGGGGCTTGTGTGTTTACGAGTCCGGAATCCCGGTCCCAGATTAGTGAGTGAATGAATGGGGACTATCGAAGACCTTGCCCACTCCTCTACAGATTTGTCGAGTTCTTCTTCCTCTAAGAAAATAAGAGTTTGTGAATAAATAAATAAATAAATAAACAAACACGAAAAAGTCAGATATTGAATCCCTTCTCGAGAAACAATCTGGACGTTTGAAGCTGCCAACTCACTCCTTCTTTACTCATTCACTCTTTCATTGGTTGTCAGTCGAGTTGTGTGTCCTTCCCCCTTCCCCTCTGTCCACTGTACCCCTCACCTCTTCCTACATTTACATACCTCATAGGAAAGCCTGTATTATTTGACTAAAGATAGGCTTTTCGAAAAATGAGGCCGGCAAACTGGGCGTCACCACTCACCTGAGCAACGTCTATGCGCGACGTCACGCGGAACATCCACCCACGCCAGGCACAAAATCCACCCCCTGCCCCCCTTCACAGTCTAGCGATCGTGCGATGACGTAAGCACAAATGGGATCAACGCTTTAATCAAAACAACAGATGTGTGCGAGCAACACCTGGTGGTAGAGGTCAATCCTCCCCCCTCTTCACCCCCCCCCCACACACACACTGACGCGCCTGGCCACCCGTTTTGTGACGCCGTCATCGGTCGAGAGCTGCAGGACGTGCGGCGATAACAGAAAATGAGTGCGTTGCTTGGTTTTATTTTTTTTTAATCTTGCACTCGATGAACTTCTTCGATCTCTCCTCAGGGCACCCGTGTATTACACTAGGCCTTTAACTGGCCTTTGCTGATCTTTGATAAATTAAACGTCTGTGTACCTTCTGACCAGCCTGTTTCTCTGATTTATCTGTGTGTGTGTGTGTGTGTGTGTGTGTGTGTGTGTGTGTGTGTGTTTTGGGAAAAATAAAGGTTGAAGTAAGCTGAATGAGTTTGCACTGAGATGCTGTTGCTCTGTTTTATACGATCTGTTTAAATTATCACAAAATGTTATCCATGATAATAGTCAATTGCTTAGTAAATAATGTTCAAATCTCTCTTTGTCTCTCTTTCTCTCTGTGTGTGTGTGTGTGTGTGTGTGTGTGTGTGTGTGTGTGTGAATGCACGTGTATGTGTGTGTGTGGGTGTATGTGTGAGCGCGCACAAGCATTTTTCACGTTTCTCCACATACAGTCCCATTCCTGTGTAAAGACTTGTCCATTCATTACCATTACATCTGGGATAATTGTTTCCTCTTTGCCTGAGCGCCCCTGCCTGACAGTCTCGGGTCATGAGGTGCACAACGTGAAGTGCACAAGTGTCCGGATTGTGTTCAGGACACATCACATAAGTGACGATAAACAAGGATACAGCAGACACACATAAACAAACCCGTCCAGACAGCCAGCCTCTGACATAAGGCATCAGTTGGGTCACCAACAGACGCACGACATGGCGAAATCAGCAAACACCCTTTGGCAACAAATTCTCAGTAAAGCCTACCATCTCTATCTTTCTCCTTACACTGTCAAAAGTAACGGAACTCAAGATGCACTCGTAACCTAGACATGTCATGTCACGTCACATCAACCCCTTTGCCACGTAGCCGCTTTGGAGTCAGTAGGTGCCCCTGACAGTACTAGCAACGTTCTAAGATATAAGACTCGTAATGATTTAAAAGAAAAAGAAGAAAAAAGCAACAAAAGGCCAGTTCATATATGTAATGATATTACACAGAATGCGCAGTGGCAAAAGAACATAGAGGATGTATGTGGATGGACAACAGCCCCGGAGTTCGCAGGACGGTACTGAAATTTTCCTACGTCTCCGACTACGTCGCACAAACACACACACACACACACACGTGACACACATACATGTTTATAAGGCGGATTTTAGAGCCACACATGATCATGACATGACCAACAGGTTTCGAGATTGCAGAGTGTCTAATCTGGGCTTCCGTGTGTAATCAGTGCGCGTTCCGAGAAGCGGTCTTGCGTCAGCCAGCGCTGATGTCGCCACGTAGTATAGCTACGTCCAAGGTCCGTGGCTACGTCACACAGCGTGTCGAGACCCGTTGATCGTTCCACTCGGCGCGCGCTCCAGACACCCGGCCGCACTCCACCCCTACCCTTACCTACAATCTGGGTGACGAGTATGGTCACAACCTTTCCCTTCAGTTATCCCGCCTTTCAGAATGAAGAAGCGAGGTCGAGTGGTGCTATTAATAGCAGTCGTAGCCGCCATGTTCTCCTGACTTGAATTTGAACAATTTGGAGGGAAACAGTCCAATCCCTGCCCCAGTTCCCCCTTCTCTTTTCTTCTTTTTCAGTCCCCGTGGTTAGGATTAGGATGGAGAGAGGGAGGAGGGGGAGAGCAGTGGACCGATGGTGATCGTGTGTGGAGGTTCTTGTTGTTCTTGCTAGTAGGATGAAACGATTGGTTGCCTTGTTGTTTAAGTACCTTGTTTATCGGAAACTAGTCGAGTGGTGAGGTACGCACTCCCACGGGAACTTCCATTACCTGTTCAAATGCTTTTGGGAATTTTCCGTTTTCGCTTTCAAGGGCTAACGATGTCGTTAACTCCATCAGCGAGATAAGCGACGTAGACAAAACTGTGCGAGTGTTTTTTATTTGGGAAGGAGAGAGAGTGTGTGTGTGTGTGGAGGCGGAACGTATGTGAGGACAGATTATTTGTAGCATATTATGTCTGTGGTAAAGAGGGCACACTGGCCTCTTTACAGTAATGTGTGACATGTAAACTCTGTGATGCTGCAGCCTCTCTTGTAGGCTTTGCTTAAACCTTATAGTCAGGCTTAGGGTCGTTGTAGACTCGATATTCTTTATTCTTCTGTGGGGTATTGAGATAGAATACAATATAAATATTCACACACATTCCTATCGTCATATACAGTCTCTCTCATTCACACCCTCATACAGCATTGCATCAGCCAGATCGTCCCTGTTAATACATTAAAAGCTAATTTTATTTAGTTCCCTGGATATACAGGCTGAATAAATAAAGGATGTGTCCTGGTGGTAGTTTCTCTATTTGCTTGCGTGGCAGCCGCTTATACCGTTAGCAACGAGACAAGTAGCGGTGCCCCCTGTCTTGCGATGCTTGATTGAAAGCGCAAGCCAGCCACGCAGAAGATCAAATATTTACTTTATTAATTGACATTAAAGAATATATATATATAGACACATGCACGCACGCACATATGCATGGAAATGATTGAATTAATGTTGAAGGGAAAACAAAACAAAAAAAATGGGGATGTTGCTATGCACGATGGATTACAAAATTATAGCAAGAAGAGAATGTGTTGTCATAGCAACGCATCTCCACGTCACCATGATGTTCTGTTCTTTCGATTTCTTTGTAAACACTTCACTGTGTGTTTGTATCTGGTACCTGCTTGGTCCTGCTGCTTATTGTTCTCTCATTCTCTCCCCATGTGTGTGTGTGAGTGAGTGAGTGAGTGAGTGAGTGAGTGAGTGAGTGAGTGATATTGTGTGAGTTCGCTCATGCGCGGCAGCATTTCATGCATATGTGTATGCGCAGGTGAGGATACAACATGTGCAAGGGTAGAAGGGTGTGTTTTATATGCATTTGAATAGAGAGAAAGAGGAAGAGACTGAGTGAGCTACTGAGTGACTAACGCTGACATTAACACACGTCTCATTTCTGTCGCCACACACACACACACACACACACACACACACACACACACACACACACAAATCTCATTCTTGCCTGTCACAAACAAAAACAGGCAGTAGCTGCACGTGTAATTATCACCGGTATTGACACGACAGCCGTACAGCAGGAAAGACAAGCATCGTGAGCAACAACAATAACAGCAGCAGCGGCGGCGGCGGCGGCGGCGGCGGCAGCATCGAGTCCCGCTCCGCCACCTGCAAGTCAAGTTCTTTTCACACCTCAGTCATCTGTATGCCCATTCACTGCACTAATTAGGCGATTGCGAAAGGGTGGATTAGGGCTGAGTGATGCAGAGACACGTGATCGCCCTCAGGTCAGATGTAATACAACGGTGTAAACAGCTGTATTGCAATTCCGCCGCCACCCACCCAGCCAGGGCTGGAAGAATAAAGCTGTCGATCGAACTTAAAGACAAATGCAAACGTGATTGTTATTCCTGAGATGTTTTAGGTTAGAGTCAAAGAAGACCTTCACCCATAAGGATTGCAGGCGGTGCGGCAGGCGGTAAGACCCCGTAACACACAGACCTGTACCGCGGCAAAGACGGCGGCATATTTGCCGCACGCGTGGCGTCTGCTGCACGTTAGATCGGTTAGAAGATATAACGGTGTCGTGAGGTGATAGAGGAGTGTTTAGGTGTGGGATGTTCACACCTATGAAGAGAGCCTTGCGTTCGAAGCTTCAGAACTGGTTTTACCAGCGTGTTGTTATCGCCGTTGTCGGTGGAAAGGGGTGACTTCCGGGCCAAACGAGTCACGTGACCTCGCCATACCTTCTCCCCACCACTCTCACTTGCCCCCACAAGACGGTCCTCAAAGTGGCGGATGCTGAGCGGGGTTCAGGCCCGGGGTCATCACTATGACAGTGTGCAGAGTGATGATGGCGCTAGGCGTAGACATTAACACACACACACACACACACCACTTATATATCAATACACATGCACACACGAACAAATACGCACGTGTACAGACTTACACTTAAACTGATAAATAGACAGGCATGCAAACACTTAAACCACGGACCTTCATCTACTGGATAAGTGTCTCAGGCTTATATCCAGTGTGTCTCGGCTTTCCTTATCAGCCCGCCAGTGTTTCCGGTTCCGGTTTGCTGTTGCGAAGAGACACGGACCTTCATTTAATTTTAATAAAGGTCAGTGGTTTGCAGACGTAAATGGATTCGAAAAAAATTAACAGGTGCAAATTTTTGCATTGTTGGATGTCATACCAAGAAAGCGAGATGTCGTTATCCTCAACAAAAAGTAAACATCTATCCTCGTCGCTATCATATATAGCTTACAATAGCAACCGACCTAAGCCAACGGGGCACTTCCCTATTGTCGTCTGCTAGTAAATGGCGTTGTCGTGAACTCAATGCTACCACGGACCTTCATATGTGGCATTTATTAAATTAATTCTTAAAGTATAGGCTTTTTGTAACAGAATAATCTATATAATTGTGTCCGAAAAATCAAATACAATGCTTTTTTTTAAAAATTGTTAGTGGTAGAGCAAGTCAATGGCATCTGTTGTGACAATGTTTTTCTATGATAAAATTGACGATAAACCCACATGCGTTTTCTATAAACAACCAAAATACATTTTACAGAAAATACTACTGTTGATTTTGCAATCAGTCTTCTTTAACAAGGTTCTTATGAAAGAAAAGCTTAATTACTTCTAAAATTTCTTCGACGTTAGGAAAACCCGCCATTTTGAAATCGGAAACGGAAGTGAAAACCTAACATTGTAGGGTTTGTTACAATTGGTCACTCCTATGATAGCGCAAAGAGGCAACGAATGAGAGACACTCATCCAGTAGATGAAGGTCCGTGACTTAAACATTCTCTTCATCTCTCTCTCTCTCTCTCACACACACACATCTCAGTTGATTTTCTTTGTCACGAATGTCCCCGCAGCTGCCAATACAACTCATCAAATCAAATGAAAAAGCAGTCGCGACATACACACGAAAGACTTGCCTTCAGATGAACAATGTTCCGTAGATGCACACCTTAAAATGGCGGAGAGAGAGTTTGAAATCAGACGATCAGCGGTCACCTTAAAATGGTGCTGGTGATAGGTGGGGGGGGGTACAGCCGTACGGGGAGTACGTCCTCGTGTCCTCCGGGGTCCACGTCAACCCCAGGCCGATGACCTGCTTGAAAGTCTAAGCCCTTCGATCATCTTGATGGGATCTGGAGATAACATCACTGAAAAAAAAAACTTTATTTGGACGACATTATCGCGACATACATCAACGACCAGAGAGAGAGAGAGAGAGAATGAGAGAGGCGTTTATGTGCGCGGAGTCATAAAAGGGAAGAAAATGTTTATAAAAGAGTCAGGCTCTGTTTGGGGAAAGGGGAAGGGGGTGTTTTACGCCGAGCCAGCAGCTAAGGATATAACACGGCAGCCGGCGCTGTAAACATGTGTCACGCAGAAAAAGAATTACGGTTTGCTGGAGACGAGATCTGAATCCAGAACAGCCAGTACTCGTTGTATTGGTGACAGACGCTAACCGTTGTGCCACCGGACTACCAGTAAATAAGAGAGAGAGAGAGAGACTTTAGCACAGAAAGAACCGTTTAAAAAAAAAAAACACCGAAGGAGCAGACCCATTGAAGTCAAGACTAAATACTGGCGAAGAAGACCGGAGCGAGGCCTGAGCGCTTCACCAAGGTTGCCCCAGGTGGACAAGCGATAGTGAAAGTCACCATCGACTCACCAACTCATAAACAGGGCCGACGGGTAGTCATGATCAACACCCTTATCATGACAACGACCTCGCTAGTAACAATTGAAACTCACGCTGTGTTGACGCGTAAACAAGTGAGAGATGGGAGGAGGGGCGGGTGGGGGGTGGCGGGGAGGGTCGTGCCACCTACAGTGCTTGTCTCGGGTCCTCATTATTGGATTGAATGCAGTGACGGGCACGTTTCAAACAGCGCCATCTCTCTCTCTCTCTCGTAAATAATGTTTAGTTCTGGATGGTTCTGAAAGCCTGAAATTGAAAACCGCCGTAGTAAAGCTGGGGCATGGGTGGGCTTTTGTAGGGGAAGAGTTAGTGTATACAAAAGCCCAGCATATATTAAGGGTGTTGTCAAACTTTTCAACACATGCACAGGTGAGTGGACAGACAGACAGACAGACACGCACGCACGCAAGCACGCACGCACACACATACACACACACCATATCCTTTTAGGCCTCAAAGCATCTGCCTGTCTGTCTACAGACCAAAACATTTATCTAACACTAATGATATGTTTTTGAAATAACGTTTTTATAATTACTTTTTAATAATGGTGCGTAATAAACAATTTGTTTGTGCCATACTCTCGTGTCATATTAAAAATCTTTAGTACATACAAACTTGATGTTTTTGTGTCCTGATGAAATGGTAACGAAGTCAAACCCTTCATCCCGTATCTATCAGAGCTAATTTTATGCTTTTATAGGAAACCAGTTGATGAATGCAAAATCTCTGCGTCAGCACACGTCTATGACAACATTCAAGCTCGCATGCAAAGACTCGGCAAGGCTGTGCGTTCATGAGGTTTTCAGGTCAAGTCTTGAGAGGATTTTATAGACTTCCAACGGAGGCAGGTTTTTATCTCGTTTTACACACACACACACACACACACACACACACACACACACACACACACACACACACACACACACACACACACACACAGTGAGAGCTCTTACACGCTAGTCATACTAAGACAAGTCTGTGATTTACTTTTCATACCTTCCACCAAAAGGCGCTCAGCTTAATCCCGTTTGAGTCATCGGTTGAATGATTGAATGAATCATACACGTGTTTCACATGTTTTAGGCCATTCATGTTTTTTACTCACTCGTCAGTCTTCACACTTCCAGGTCACAGGTTGCTGAGGTCATCCTAGTGACGTAAGCGATAACTGGAAAATCCGGGACATTGAGGGCAGGCAACTCTTGTAGATCGCTCACCGCTCTCAGACCACTTTCCTACCACCCCACCCCTCGACCCCCATGAAAATAAGAAATCTCAACAAGGAAAGAATAATAGATTGTAAAAGTGTGGGTTTGGGTACTGTCAGTTACACATATAATCGTCCTTGGGAAAATCTATACCAAATGCGCCTCCAGCCACGAGAGCGACTCACAGAAAAAGAAATCTTCATGAACGGAACGGTCGATAAGTCGGACAGAAACATCGCTGGCTGCTTTGTCAAAGCTCCCTTTCAAAGTATCGTCAATCCAGAACGCCTTGTGCTTCGTAATCCACTTCTTGGAGGACATGACGAGATATGGGTTGAATAAATGTCAGCTAGACGCAGCTGTGACAGGCGAGGACATTGATAAACAGTTATTTACCGTGCCCTAAAAATAACTCGCGCACGGTTGACACTGATTGCACTCGTGTCAACAAACAAACGACGTTTTCTGACGTTGGATTGACGTTCTCTCGTTGGTGTCGCCGCTGACGTTCTACAGAGCGCGTCAGAGAGCCGGCGAGTCACAACAAAAACGACTTCTTCAAAGGACGCGCTTGAATCAGGACAGACAAGCGCTAATGTCCTACAGTCTGGAAATAATATTTATTTTTAGCTCACTCAACCGAGGCGTGCGAGGCCTATACAGTGAATAGATTTATATATAAATGGAAGCGTATTTTTAGTCGATTTTTTATCATTTCCTCCCATTTTTGTCCTCCGAGTTAATGTCTTGCAGAAATACTTTTTCTGTTCAGATGAGATGGTGCTAAACATCTTGACAGGAAAAGCTGCAGCACACACGGACATCCTCCCTCTCCCTCTCTCTCTCACAGACACACATACACACACAGGCGCGCGTATGGTGTCAGAAAGAGTGAGCTACGTAAACAGCATGCGGGTTTGTACAAAGCCTTAATTTAGGGCAGTGTTGAGGTCTGTTGATGGTCAGACAGACCACTTGGAGGACAAGAGGCCTCGAGGCAGTCAAAGGCTGTGTGCTCTCGCACATCGCTTCGACAAATGCTGGCTGTTCTTCAAAAGTGGCCCATTGTGCCTCTAATTGGTACCTCATCTTGCCATGGTGTTCTAGGGCGTGGGTCTTGAGCAGCACTGTGTGTGTGTGTGTGTGTTACTATTGCTCCTGGTGGTCACATGTTTCTGTATACATCAGTGCCTTTCAACCGGTCTCCCCTCCAGTGTTACAATACTTGTTGACGTGGTGTCAACGTTGTTCCTACGTCACCATAAAAATCACTTTGCTGGTCAGCCTACTGCACGATCAGTACTAGCATCAGCAACAACACGCAACAAGGACCGAACAGTCATCATCATCATCATCATCATCATCATCATCATCATCATCATCATCATCATCATCATCTCTTCTTTTTTGGGCTGTAGTGTCTTCCACTCTCATACTCGATCCATGTCCCAGCGTCTCATTGGTCCAGCGATATCTCAGGACTATACATAGCCGCTCTCATGGCTCGCATGTTCAAGTAGTTCGTTTAATTCTCTCCTTTTTTTTTCCATCTGTATGTTCCATCCGTACTTTAAATCGTTTTATAAGCTGCTGACAAAGATTTTTTTCTGCTGAGTGTTTTTCTAAAATGAAAGATGTCGTATCTATTATCTAAGATCGTGGAGCTTTTCTTTTCCAATTTTATCACAACCCCAGAAACTAGCGAGTGCCATGGACTCGTGACCGGCGTTCTTAATATATTTTTATTACTCACGTTAAGCACATCAAAGCCCTCACCGTTAGTCCAGGGGATAATACTGCAACGGTGATGGAGGGATGGTGATCGTATCATACCTTCAGGTCTCGCCGTCTCTCCTTTCCCCTTCCCCCCCATCTCCCGGGGACGATTATTTTGTTTCAAGCATTTGTCCGCTTCGTGCTGACTATCGCTCAGTTGTGGATCTCAGGGCGACTTGCTGGCTCATGTCAGGTCTTCGCAGTTTAAAGTCACACTATTGTGCATCATTTCTGGAGGCTTGTAACATTCATGACGATCCTGTCAAAGATCTGTCGTGCACATATTTTCATTATATCTTAGAATAATAATTAGACAACATATGCAGACATGTGACACAGAGTACAGTCGTGTTGTATTTCCCGATAGCTGCTGCATGTGTTTCTGATGGTTAAGAAAAATGGATCTGGTGAACATACTCTTCTAAAAAAAAATCGACCGACCGACCGAGCGAGCAAGCAAGCAACCAAGCAACTAACCAAGCAAGCAAGCAAGCAAGCAACCAACCAACCAACCAAAGAATTGACATTTGTGACACAAGTGACTCAGTTCTGGCCTCCGACAGTTCCAGTGGAGTTCTGACAGGGCTGTAGAGTAGTTTGAACACTTCGCTAACATCCGTTAAACATAGTACTGTCTGACATCGTTTGAACATATTTTTGTTAGGCTAGAATGGTTGTCCCATAGCAGTGACAGTTCTTTTTTAGACTGTGTCTGGCACAGGTCCAGCAGCACTACAGGCTTTTCTTAGTTCCAGCCGACGATGAATCATTTACAGAGCCACCTAACGATTAGCACGTGCCGCAGGATCTCGTCCTCTGCTTAAAGTATGTTTCTCATTTCAAGATTATTTCATTATTGCAAACAAGTATTCCTTGAGTTAAGGAGTGTTTATTGCATTTAGCTTTCGATGGCGTTTAACTGTATCGAGTCCATGAAGGATCTCTCTAATCAGACACAAACTGTTTCCCCCATCCTACCCACCTCCCACACTTACAAAATGCTCATCAGAGCTTAACTCTTTCGGGTTTTCCAACGTTCTGAGTCATTGTGCCTTCCAAAACACACACACACGCACACACACACACACACACACACACACACACACACACACACGCATATATAATATACTACATAAAGATACACACACAAAAGCACACTGTAGCTAAAACACAAATACACCCAATCTCTAATTCTGTTTCTGTGTGTGACTGCATCTTTTCTCAGTTTCCACTGGCAATCACTATCTGTTTGTCTGTCTCCGTTTTTTGTTCCCTCCTTACCTTAGAAAACTTAAAGCATCAGGTGGGTTAAGCAGGCCCAGATGAAAATCGAATAAAAAAATGGACGTTTATTTTTAGCTGCGTCAGCGTATCTGTTAAAAGCAGTGATGTGCTATGAATAGACCGAACTGCTAGAAGCAAACCATCACCTGCGATGCCCACTTTATGGCTCCCGACCAGGTGCGTGATAAGTCATGGGTTCATCACTCCTTAGCATTTAAGGTTTACTGCTCGCAGTGTGCAAGGACCTCAGATTCTTATAGACCACGACACGACTGAGCCACAAGGACACGTAATGGGGCTTCCCCCCACCATCTTGGAGCTCGATTACTCTGACATTCCCTTTCTCGTTGTCTTTTTCTGTTTAAAATCACACGCTGAAATGTCGCACACAGGTGTGTTTGGACCTAAATGGGAGGAGGGAGGAAGAAGGGTATTATATCATCATCATCATCATCATCATCATCATCATCATCATCATCATCATCATCATCATCATCATCATCATCATCATCATCATCATCATCATCGTCGTCGTCGTCGTCGTTGTCATTGTCACAGCCTCTTTTTTTTCTTTTTAGGTTCGCCATACTTTAATGACGTAATAGGCTGTTCCCGCAAAAGGATGCGCCTCAGGCATGTAAACTTTCACACAAATAACATGACACACAATAGCCAGATCATATGCAAGTGTCATGACGCATACACGAGACATGACAGACAAGGCAAATGACAAGTAAATGACATTACAGATGAGCGACATGACCCAGATATAAGGAACAGTACATATCGACAACATGACAAATACACAAATATGGATGGCATCTTCCTACATGAAGTTCAATCATAAGTTTAAATATCTTTATGCGGAAGGTGCTAAACGCTTTTTTAATTATTAAGAAAAATACTGCAAGTAACGTTGGAGATGATGAAAGCCCTGCACGACAGGATACTATGCTGCTGCTCATGGCGAGTCAGGAGACAGTGATGATGTTCATGACAAGACAGAGTAGAAATGTTTTTGCTCACTTTGAGACAGGATACATTGTTGCTGTTCACGGTGATACAGGATACATTGTTGCTTTTCTTAGCAGCTTGCCCATTGGCTGGGAATGATGAGAATCTGGAACATGACAGTTGTATAGAAGACGTTTTACAATGAAGTGAAACAGAAAATGAAAACCAGATTGAGAGTTCTACGAAGCACTGACTAGGTTCGTGCACGAGAGAAAATAAAAGCCTTCTCACTTCACCTCTTGATTCGCTCTACCTAAGAGATTCGGTCGAGGGCGGCCCAGTGGTGCAACGGTTAGCGCCTGTCACCAATACAGTGAAGGTTGGCTGTCGTGGGTTCAGATCTTGTCTTGGGCACGCTGTTCTTTCTCTGCATGTGGCATCTGTTTACAGTGCTGGCTGCCTTGCTGTGATATAGACTTAGTTGCTGGTTCGGCAAAAAACACCATATTCCAATTCTAACAGATTTGATCTTGTTCGTGTTGACACATCTTGAAAATAGGAGCAAAGACGACTGCTTTACCCTCGACCTGTTATTTGTTATTATGTATAATAATATGAAAAACCAGACTAAAAAGGTAAAGTCAAAATGTTACTTAAGTTCTCGTATTTACTTTCTCTGTCCCTCTTGACAATGGTCGTGAATATTTGAGACTCTGTGGCAGCAACTGTCGCATCTTGTGATGCGGCCTCGCACGATTTTCGGCAGGTGGCAACAGGAGGTTCAAACTCGTGCTTGCAGAAAAGAACATTTTAAACACAATAGGCTGTGTCGTTATATGGCAGAATAAAGTAGCAGGAGTTTGGGAATAAAGCTTACAACGAAGCAGCTTTATTTTAAACCCGAACGATGAAGTCCTTTTATCGCTGAATCCCGCTAAATCTCACTTGTACAGGGGCCATACAGAAATATCCGCTCTCACTCAAGTTTCATTTGCGACAAAATCAGATTTTAAAGATCGCTGTTCCTGCTCAGAATTAATTTTTTAAAAGTGCTACGGGACAAAGGATAAAAAAGGAAGTCATCAGAACAATTAACAATTCAGCACAATATTTTGGATTATCGTTCTTGTTTTTGCAAGTTTCAATTTCTCTTTTCGATTTGATCAAAACAAAATATGGAAGCCCGCCATGTAAGCTGAGAAAGATTTCTGTAATTTACTAGAGGAAACTAGATTTCTGTCAAAAAAAAAATAGTAAATCAAATAAGCCTACTTTTTGCACAGCCAGCTTCCTCTCAACCCTCTGCTCTAACTGTCGGAGAGTTGGGCACATTGTCCACAGTCAACGGCCGAGTGTCGTGTTGGACGCAGACTGAACATCAACCTTTCGGTGACCCTGTGACTTGTTGGCAACTACTCAGTTGTTGATGGATTTCCCCGAGCGAATCCAAACCCTGACCTGCACCGGCGCACATCTCCAGCCGCGTCAAAAATAAATAATGTGAAGGCAGTGCCAGATACGGACGACGACGACGACGACGACGATGATGACGACGACGACGACGATGATGATGCCCACTCTGGTGAAACCTCGCTACACACAGCCATGCGAATGACTCCAACCTCAACCACATGGTGGCATCTTGCATACCTGTCTGAGTCTGACTAAACTCCCACTTCACCAGATGGCAAACTCTTTTTTTTTCAATGTTTTGGTGACCACACAACACTATCTCTCATACCAGTCTAACGAAACATCCACTTCAACAGTTGATACCTTGAGGAAATGTTTTGTTACGCAGCTGACATTTGTTGAAATGCAGCTGATAATCTTGTTTGTTTTTATCTGACGAAACGTCCGCTTCGCAAAAAAGCGATTTCAAAAGCACTTCGCATAATGTGGAAACTTCTTTTGTGTGCTGTTTGGTTATGAACACATCAAAGCCTGTGAGATCTTTATTTGGAAGTTTTTCTTCAGTTATTATTATTATTATTTTTTTTTTTGCCGGATCCAAATCTCCTCAAAAGCTTACACAGAAATTATCGTGTTCAGACAGTCTGTATGTCACACGTACCCCCAACCCCCCCAACCAAAGATAGTAAAATAAACAAAATGGGTCATAAGTACTCATAACGGGTTTTTCCCTCGTGACAGCGAAGCGAGCGCCACCTAACGGACCCCATGATAGCGGTTCAAGTGAAGTTTCGAGCTGGTGGAGACTCATGTACCGCCAGTAATGACACTAATTACCGCTACAAATGTCCTGACAAATCGTTTTTCAGATTTCCACCGGATGAAGCAAGGTTAGCACATGATTATTTTCACAATAGTTTCTTTATAGACATAAATATTTCTCGCTGAAGATGATCGATACTGAATAATGTCGTCTGATGTGAATTCATTTTGTCGTTTATGTGAAGTTAATGGTTTGTTGATGACATTTGCTTTGGAAATTGAAGTCCAAGGTGCCACCTGCACAAGACATTACTGACAGCCCACCTGATGTTTCATTAATTCTTCAGCTGTCGCCTAGTAAAAAAGAAAAGCGTTAGCAGAACACATCATATCGCCTAAAAAAAACTTTAAAAGCAGCTTCATGTGTCAGCAACAAGAAACTGTCAACAAAAGCCAAAAAGGAAGAGATCATCACAGATTTGTCTGAACATCTCCCTCAGTCTGCCCTTGATTTTGTGGCAACACAGATCCGAATAGGTAAAAAGCAAAGGGTGAGATGGTCATACAAGGATAAGTGAATTGCATTATTATTATATCATATAAGCACAAAGGCATATCACATGATTAAGAAAATGTTCGCCCTTCCATGCGTTTCAACACTACCAGGTGCAATGGCAAAAGTTCATGTCTATCCAGGATTTAATGACAATGTCCTTAATCAAGAATAAAGTTGCACGGATGTCGGCTGGGTCACAGTTTTGTGCACTTATCTTTGATGAAACTCCAATAAAGGAGAGTGTCATTTACAATTCAGAAAGAAGTGAAATAGTGGCCAGCTTTCTGGCGCAGAACATGAACAATTTCTGACTCTTAAAACGCTAAAGGAAAGTCTGGTTGTGCCAAGCACACAGTTGTTTCACTTTATTCATGTATTGGAAGACAAATTCATTTCCTGAATGGCACATATTGTGCACATGGACAAGGCAACAGCAAGACTAATGGTGCAGCTTCAGACAAACGCAGACTTAAAACAGTCGTTCATGTTCCTTCTTGGTAAATCTTGCCCTTTGAACATGATGGTGCAGCATCTGTACCTCAGTGTGCGCTTAAATTTTATTTTAAATCACAAGGCTGTTTGCCAGTCAGTCTTCAAAACCAAACAGGAAGTTTATAAAATTGAATCACTTATGATTATTTTCCATGTCATAACATTCTTTTTGTTATCTGTATAATGATTTTGTTTTCATCCTAGGATCAATTGAGATTTACTTCAGTAATCTGAAGAAAAATTTGAAGCAAATTTCTTTTTACTGTGCTATTAAATGCTCACTGAAATGTTTTCCTAAGCATTGTAATGTTTTTATACTCCAAAGTTTTCATAAGCTGGGCACTTTTCCTGTATTTCAAAGTATTGAAATATTGCTTATGTCATTTACTGTCCTATTTACAATTAACTTTCACTCCTTTGTACTTTTTATGACACCTTTTTTTGAAGGTTGACTATTAATACATTATATGAATTTTTTTAACACTGGTAGACCCAGTGGATCATTTCTAACTTAAGAGTAATACTGGCTGGCCTGACTGTCAAGTACAAATAAAATTTAAAATGTGAGCTTGATGCAGACCGTGCCTTGGTGCACTAATTTTCATAACATCATAACCATTAATTTATCTGACTGCATTTTTCTTAATTCTGGTGTGTGTGTGTGTGTGTGTGTGTGTGTGTGTGTGTGTGTGAAAGAGAGTAAGCTGGCAAGGATATTCTTGTTCACATGCCATATTGACAGGTAAGGCAGAAAACAAAAAACAAAACAAAAAAGACAATCCAAAAAAACGAAAAAAAAAACAAAGGATCAACTGCAAGGAGATTTAAAAAAATCAAACAATAATAATATAAAAAAGTTAAAGATCAGGGTAAACATTTTCTTTGCACTTACTTGTGTAGGCCTATTGTTTGTTGCTAGTGTTTATGAAGAAAAAATTATGTACCAAAAAACCTTAATGGATAATAGGTACACACTGAAAAAAATCATCATGATGGGGCGCACAATGCTGGGCGGTGATTTACTAGAGGATGACAAACAAGATCTGTTTATCGCTATCACGTAATTATCTTCCCTCAATCTATTCTTCATGGAGACCGCTAGGGTCGCTGTTTACACAGCGGATTTCACGCTATGACCCATCTTGTAGTAGTCAGTATCTTTGCCCCAACACAGTTTCTCTCTTTTTACTAAGTTTATACATTGTGGTCAGTGAGCAAACGCTGGCCAGAAAAAATATCGAAGATGTAGTCCGCAAACTGGTGCCGATAGCCGCATGTAAAGAAGTTTTCAGATCCTATTGAATGCACTGGGAGTGCAGAGGCCAACATTATTTGCACTGTGAGCCAGTCACCAGTCTCCTTTCTGTGGCTCTCTGACAAAATCCTATTGAGGAGTGCGTGTACATTCTCCAGACCGGTACTGTTGTCAGAGTTACGACAGATCTTAAAATAGGTTACACATTTAGCAAATCACATTTTTTTAGTAGAGAGGGAGGTTACAAAAAAAAAAAAGCAAAAAAACAAATGAGAACAATCTTCAGCATCTGGCAGCCCATCCTCATCTACCTCCCAGAAGCAAAGCAAAAACAGACGACACTAATGGCTGTAGATGGTTAGTTTTCGTGAGCTGGGATGATGGTTTTCTTGTTTATTTCATTTTACATACACGTAAAGCCGTACATGGAACACACGCACACGCACGGACACACACACACATACACACACGCACACGCACACAAACGCGTAGATAAACGAAAGAACGCAACAAAATTAAATGATGCTCATCATTATTATCAACAATAATCATCAACCATCATCACTAAGCAGCAATCATCGTCGTCATTGTCGTCTTTTGCATCGTCATCTTGCTGCCAGTGTTGCTGACTGGCACGAGCCCTGACCGTTTAACCTCTCACGGCGACTTGCATAATGGTCACAGAACCTGCATGACCACTTTAGTTGGCTGCAACCTTGAGTAAAGGCACTGACCCTGCCTCCCCACCTGCGCCAATCAAACCTGCAGCCGCAAACAGTCACGTGACAATGCGCGAGCCGTTGTCAACAACTTCTGTGGGGTGTTTGCCTCCAGATAACTCTCGACGGCCGTTGTCGAGCGTTCCATGGTTTGCCAGAATGAGAGAGAGAGAGAGTCCGATTTTTGTTATCACTCCAGTCACTCCAAGCACCTCGCTGGCCGGCCAAACATCCAGATTTGCGGCTTGTCTAACGATAAACCAATGACCGTCCCGTCCAAACGTGTGGGAACGCGGGAAAAATGTGCTGCAACGGGTTGAGTTACTACCCTCCACCCGCTTGAAACTCGTCCTCTACCTCCCCCTCTCCCATCCTCCTGGTTTCTCCAGCCCATTCAGAAAAAATATAACGGGATGCAAGTCGTATTTTCCCGAGATTTAAGCATATTTTCCACGAGATGTAAACGTAGTTAATTCGCCATGAAATGTAATGTGTATTCCCCCCTCCCCCCCACAAGATGTAAACGCAGCACATTCGCCACGAGATGCTCGTGTAGTTTTATGTCTGTCCCAATCTCGCGTGAACCTTTGTCCAAACCTATGCTCATTTCCCTCCGTCCTGCCTTGCTACCCCACATCCCCTTACCCCGCCGACCCTCCGCTCGTAGTGGAAAGGGGAAATCGACCGTCACTGTCCTTGACCCTTATCTATCATGTGTCAAAGACTTTGTTATCAGTCGGGGAAGATCTCTTACTCCTTGGAGGAGCCATAAGCCAGACGTTCACTATATTTGCTGTTTGCCGACGGTGTCGTTCAAAAGCCAAGAAAACAGCTGGCAACACACACACACACACACACACACACACACACACACACACACACACACACACACACACACACACATTTATTTTCTAATATACAATACGACAATCTTGTTTAGTACAAAGGACTGCAATGATTATTGCCTTCAAGGCTGCAAAGTTTCTTAGCTGTAAGCTGAGAAAAGGACAACTGTGACGTCAGCAGACATGGCTTCTTGACTCTTACATGCACTTACTTTCAAACTGTGAGTGTCCATGGATTAGCCTCGTGACTGACGCAATGGTCAGGGAAAGACAAGTTTTAGACAATATTCAAAAAGTGACAAGTGGTTTGTTTCCACACCATGTTGAATGGATGTTGTGCAATCTTTGACCAACGGTCTGAAAACCTGCACGCCTTTCGCGGATATGTCTGTCTTACATGACACACTGCGACACCCTGTCTCTTCCCCAAAACTGTAGGTGAAATCTCCGGTGTGGAGGAAATGTGATCCAGTCCAACAAAACGAAATAGCAGTTTTTGCTACAGGTGGCTGAACTAGTTTTTGTCACATGCGTCTTTCGAAGTTGTTGAGCTGTCAGTCCGGATTTAACCATGTAGATTAAACTCAAAAGCACACATTTCGACACGCACCAACCGATGAGGTGCGAACATGACAGGATTTGTGAGTGTTTGCACTGATTTTGTTTTCTCATGTCTTTCTTTGTGTGTTAAAGGACTGTCGTTTGTCAGAGTCGCTCTGACAGCTACTTGAGTGAATGACATTTGTCTAGAGAGATTACGTGATTTGTACGTCTCTTTCCGGGCCATGGGTCATTGGTATATTCAGACAACCAGGACATCATTAAACTGAAGACTGGTATTTAGTTTCTGGACATTTGCTGCCAGGAGTTTTACACTGAGTCAGAGATTCATCATGGCGAGCTAGTCCTGAAACACATGCCACGTCACACGGACCTTGGTTGTGCCGGAAATGACATCTGAACCCCCTCTCCAAGATTCTCATTGCTTTGGGTGACAAGCGGTTTTGTCGCTATTCATTATGTAAACATAAGTTAATTCTGGTACAGTGAGTCATACTCAAATCCGTTTCTTGTGCTACTCACATGATATTTTTTTCTCTATGGATAAACCCCAGAGGTAATTGCAGCAACACAAAGCTACAGGATGCACCATCGCCAAACATTAAGGTTAAAGGGCCACAGGGAGAGATAATAATGATAATGAAGATTTTTATAGTGCATATTCACACTCACAGAGGGCATGCTCTTAGCGCTTAAAACGGGGAAGAGACATGGACTAAATGGATAGAAGACGAAGGACGGAAGAATAAACGACAATACTGACGACAAACAGAAAACAAAGATAGAAAACACAAAAAGACACCAAGTAACAGGAACAGAGAATATGGTGATTCTGCAGAGAAAGATGGGTAGAAAAGTCGCAAGAGCGGGAGGGGGGAGGGGGGAGGGGGGAGGGTCAGAAGCACGATCATTGTGTGGACTGTGTTAGGAGTAATGCTCAAGGAAGAGGTGCGTTTTCAGTGCAACGAGGTGGTAAGTAAAACCGAGAACATGATAGGTACCTGACGTAAATGCCAGTAAGTGGAGCGACAAACAGCTTTCTCATGTTTCAGGAACAGACGATGGGACAAAGGGGACAAACTAAACGACAACAACAGAAGCAAATAATAATAATAAAAAAAGCTATGGAGAAGAGAGTGTGGCGGGAGAGGGGCTGAGCATTGATCGTCAGAAATGTGGAGTAGATTAATTCCCAGTGAGTAAGAGTTAGGTCCCTTGCTTATCTATTTACATTAAATTTACTGCGAAAGTGGAGAGATTTCGGTGCGTGTGGTCGTGTGGAGTGTGCTACAGATTTGGATTTTAAAAATAAACTGGTGTGGGGTGTGGGAAGGCCTTGGGAGGGATGTCAGTGGGTGCAAAGTCATAAAGCACATCAAGTGTGATTGATAGACGAAAGGGGAAATTACGCTTGAAAACAGTTTTATTGCTTCATCATTTGCTCCACGCTCTTTTGTGAGGACGGGAAGTGTTTGGCTCTTCTTTGAAGTGCTTGATGTTCTTTTGTTTTCTTCCTCCCACGCGCGCACATGAACGCACGCACGTGACGTACGAAAACACACGCAGGTACAGACGTAATCCCCACTCTCTCGATCATGCACCTGTATACGCACACATGTACATGCAAACATTAACGCGCACATGTGTATACATGCACACACAGACACACTCATACGCGCGCATATACAAATTTACACACACATACGCGCGCGCTCACGTTTGCGCACACGCATGCACAAACTTACACATACGACGCACTCACGTAAACACACACACACACACACATGCACGCGCACACACCTACCCACACACACATTGAACTGCAAGTATGGAGTGTGGAGGAAGTCAAAATCCTGTTTTTTCACAATCTTTATCTACTTCGCCCAAGCAAAGAAACTCGGCAGATTCCTCATTTATGTCTTCCTTCCCTCCTTCCAGGCAGTACTTGCGTCTTCACTCTTTATCATCGGGACAGTTTAAATTTCCTCAGTATGATATGGTCAGCTCCATTTCCTCATTGACATCTGGACACTTTAACGTTTCTCATTATGATCAGAACAATTTAGCTTTTTTCCATAATGATAGGACAGCTTTAACAGTTTGTCTCTCATCACCATTGATACAGTCTCATTTTTCTTATCAGTTCATCTTCTTTTAACCTGCAATCTAGAACAAGTATTGCCTCGATCGACCCAGTTCCTGTTGTAAATCTTCTCCTCCTTCAATATCCGGCTGTTCTATTTCAAATTCTCTGTAATCGTAAATTTCTTATCGGACTGATAAAAGCCTCTTTCCTTCACTTTGAAGTGGCACGCAGCGCCGATATGCTTGTTTGCCATTTGTGGTGCTTTTTCTAAGATTAAGCCACCGCGAAAAATAAAATAAATGGATGTTGCAGAAACGGGAATGCAAAAAAAAAAAAAAAGTCTTATTCTCTAAGTACTATCCAGGCACGGATGTTTCAGCTGCTGAGGTGTATCAGATGTGACCTGTGCCGTCTTCACCTTCCACACCATGTGACATAGAGTGTTCTGTCCATGTCAGCCGGTCAGCTGATGAGATTGAGAGGCGGGTGACAAGGTCAAGAATGGGACGAGATGAACAGTAAGAGAGTGTGTGTGTGTGTGTGTGAGAGAGAGAGAGAGAGAGAAAGAAAGAAAGATGTCATTAAGGGGGGGGGGTCACTAATCACTATAACAACGGTCGCAGAACTGGAAAAAAAATCAGGCAAAATGTTGGAAGATCTACCAACCAGACTTTCTTGGTTTTGTCTTTATCATCTTCCAAGGCCTCGCTCGGAAAGTAAGGGCTGATTTCAAGTTAAACTGGATCCGTATGTTCCGAGTTCAAGGGACCCTGGCCCTGCTGTCAACGCTGTTGGACTCGTAAACAGTTGCCAGTGTCGCAGGCGACAATGCTTAGACAGTCTGATCCACTCACTGACCGGAAGCCGCGCAGACTGGATGCGCAGTCGTTGAGCTGTGCTCCCCCGTGGCCGTAAATGCTGCCAGCCCCTGTCTCGCTCGCCAAGGCGACGAATGCGGGAGGCCACACGCTTGTTGCTTGTCGTCACGATTTTGCTACAAAAGCTGTACTGCAAATAAAATATGGGGGTCAGGGGGTCCCTTTGTACCACGTGGACCGACAAGCTGCAGCGGAGGGAGGGAGACTTGCACAGAGGTTAATGCTCGCGCTGGAAGGAAATTATGTCACAGTCTGAGCCAACAGTGCCAAGACAAGCGTGACGAACAACCCAACACATCCTTGTAACTGACACAGCATATTTAATGCTTAAGTAAAACGAATTGTTTTTTTATTAACAAAATAATTATATTCTTTTCATACACTGCGTATGTAATGTCAACTCAAGCAGTTTCATTACATCTATTCCTTCCAGTAATTTGAAAAAATATAAGATTGATGTAACTGTACCAAGCTCCCTATCGCAAATGGCAGCAAGCTCTGCCTTGCATCCTGGACTTTCAGAAAAACACAGGTGGCCTTAAAAGAAGTGTTTGAAATTAGATTTTTGCGGGGGTATTTTGCCTGAATTGTGTCTCTTTCTGTGAATTATGTCTGCCCCGGTGACTTTTGCTGAGTAGTCAGAGATTGCGTTTTATCCACTTTCAACTATATTCACTATATTTATTTTCCATTATATTTGATAATTTATTTTCCACTATATTCGCTATGTTTATTTTGGCTCTTTATTCAGATCAGATATTATTACATTGCGTATGTGCCTGTATGTTTGATATTGTACATTACAAAACCCTCGTATTTCTATTTCCGATATTTTCCTGTCAGTGTTCGGTGTAGGAGCGGCTTGAGAGTGAGAAGACTTCACTGCGTGTTTTTTTTTTTTTCCTTCGAAACCTAAGAAAAGACCACCCCACACGGCTTCATACTGTGTTTGCCGGAGAAGGAACCCCACCAGTTCGACGGGGCTTCTCGAAGCAAGACTGTCGTGATCAGTGGCGGGATTAATGACCCCGTTATCTCCGCATGACTGATCAAAAGCGATTTGCGGCGTCTCGCGTGCCTCATAAAAGTAGCGCGTGAACCCGTGCTTCTGCACCCGGGGACAGGCCGCTCATCTATTTTCGTTGGTGACTTGATGGATAGGTCTCCGGACAGCTTGCCACAGCAGTATTTTATTGTTGTTGTGGCTTTCATGACATTTGTTTTTGACAGTCGAGAAACACTTATTTTAACACTCCGGGCTCTGCGTGAGATCTTTGGTCGCTGCACGTGGACGAAAGAGCGGTCTGTAGGTGGTATTCATGCGAATTAATAACAGCGAATTTATTGTGATGCAAGTGACTGAAGATGGTGCATGCTGGCAAATATTCAGAATTTTATTAATAATTATGTCGCGGTGTGTTATTAAGAAGGCCAAAACCTTAAGTGCAAACTCAAATTATTCAAAGTGAATTCTGGAGACAGTTTGGAACCGTGAGTCAAACAGTTCACAGTGTCACACCGTCTATGGGGAAAAAAAACACCATCAAATATATTATATACGTACTGTAGCGTGTATACCCTCTTTCTGAGTATAGACTGTATGAAACTAACTAATTTTCATTTAACGGACAAATAAAATAATGAAGAAAGTACTCTGGACTTAGTATGCGGAAGACCTTCCTTTAGGTGCACATGCACTCGTGAGGATGAAAGTACTTCCTGGTCCCTGGTTCGAATTAGCCTCGTAGTTCTGTAAAGTGGGGTGAACGTCCCACATGGCGACGGGGCCGCTTTCTTGCTTTCTTTATTTTTTAATTTTTTTATCTGAAGGGTATGCTAGCTAAAATTGCCTACACGTGTTTGCTTGATTGTCTTGTACAGTTTACATTACAAACAGCGAGGCAACTTGCTTATCTGTCAACATAATCTTCCCGCCTTCATGACTCCATGACGGCTTAAATATGTACAATGGCTTCGTCATGCTGACGTCACACACTGATGTACTGAAGAGTGACGCACACTTCATAAAACAAGACGTAACGGTCGCCAGTGGCGCCAATGAAACGTGTTGACTGAGCGTGTTCACTCAGGGCACCTGAGCGGTTCTTTTATAGTACTTCAGAGGGGCAACCTGAGAGCAAGTGGTGAGGATGTTGTCAAGATATTTTTCATAGTGTTCTTGGAATGCTTCATATTGGACGGCATTAAATATTACAGACACTGTGCTTGCCGGCAGCCAGACAACCGAACTGTCGATTTTATGGCAAGACATTATTTCCCGCCTGACAGTTTCATGTGGCTTGGCGAGAGGCAGTTTACTGTCAGTAGACTAGCAAAGCAGTTATGTTGCTAGCGACGAGAAATTTTTGCCCTCTTTTTCACTCACTCACTCACTCACTCACTCACTCACTCACTCACTCACTCACTCACTCACTCTCACACACACACACACACACACACACACACACACACACACACAAGTGTATGTGTGTATACGCGCCTCTGCTCACACACACACACACACACACACACACACACACGTGTATGTATGCACGCCTCTGTGATAGATCGGTTGACTGATAGATGTGTAGATTCAGATACGTGCCTTAAAGGCTCCCTGTTTACTAACGTTGGTCGGGACAAAAAAAGTGGCATTGAGACTCAAGGTATCCAAATAATCTTAATCTCATCTGTAAGTATATGTGGCTGCTTTTATTCCGATATATATATATATAAACCTTTTATAGAGTCGTCCTAAATTATTGTTAGTTTTCTCTTTTGCGAAACATGACAGACAGCACAGGCTTCATGACTTAAAAATTGTCTAAGAAAGACCGGTTTCCCTCTTGTTTGTGAACTGCCACTGGGTGCGCTTCACGCTTCAAGAGGCAGGAACTTCGGGTGAGGACGACCGGAAATGACCCGCAAGACCTAAAGAAGAATTACGATAAAGGAGAGCTTTGCTCTCACAACCCCGCTGTTTTTTTACCCGTTTTTGTCATATGACACTCATTACAGGGCGAATGGGTGGGAAGGAACTGCAAAATATTTATCGCAAAAAAAGGGAGCGTATGAGGAAGAGAAGACGCCAGACACACGAAGCTCCACTGGGCCTGTCAGAAATCGGTAAGGGAAATAATCATATCTCATCGGTAAGGGAAGCATGCTTCCTGAATGAAGAAAATGGTTGACAGTTAAGAGCTCGTGACTATAAAAAGACCTGACAAGTTCTTAAAGACTAGTCATAACACAGGCTCAAAATATTAAAAAAAATCATACGAGAAGACTCTCTCTAAAATAGCTCTTCCACTTTCTAATAAACTTGCAAACATAAAAAAACACGTGTTCATAAAATTCTATCAACTGCCTAAAAAAAAGGCTACTATACTCCACTGCTGTAGGACGTCGAAGTACTAAATGGCTATAAAGTATATTGAGCAGGATATGCGAAACATTTTGAAAACAGGTTACTGAAAAGCGGAGCAAACAGGAAGTCCAGTCATCGATGTTGATGACCGAGCGGAGTTTTCTCCTCTGCCGGATGTCTAAACTGTACTTCTATCTGACCCTCGTGTTGAGGTTGAGGTCATTAACTATTGATGGACATCAATGGCAAGTTCTGCGTGGGGCTGGCACATTAAAACGAAGCTCGTAAGGCTACGTGGACCGGCACTTCAAATCCAATCATTAAACTTTTATTGCAAGCGGCAGATTACTGCGAGGATACGTCTGTGCCTTCGCAGACCTTTTCCCTTCCGATTTAATAAACGAGTAAAAAGTATAGATCGGAGATCGACTACACGGCTGTACCACAAAGGCGAAATGGAAAACGAAAACAAGGAGGTTGACATCAATGCTTAAATGTGAATACCAAAATCGAAGTAATGAAACTCACATGATGTAAAAGAGTTTATTTGATAGAAAAGTCATAGTTCACGGGATAGAAAAGTCAAAGAACATTGTCTCTATTAGTTAATGTCCGTCTGGGGGGAGGGGGGAAATAGTGGATTTTCCAAAAATGCGTATTAACTTTATTCAGAGCCCTTGACAAAGGAAGAAGTACTTCTTCCAAATCACAACAATTTTGCTATTTAAAAAAAAACAATTGGCCTGAATAACATTTGGTAAAATTAATGGAGTTAACTTGGAACATATCACACACAGTCAGCCTAGCACAAGCATGTTAGGAGCAGCACTTTTTTTTATTGATGTTCGGATAATATTTTTTCTCTCTCACAAACACACAGACGCGCGCACGCGCGCACACACACACACACACACACACACACACACACACACACACCATTCTTGCATTACCATGCTACTGCCATAAAACTGCAGACCGGAAGTGCTCCGCATAGCTCCACTTCTATCACGTTGACCGTTTGTGGCGAAACTGATAGCAAACCCCCGACTCTCCGGCCTTTTGTTTGCCCCGCTGATCAGCTTATCGCGCCTTTGTCAGATGGCGAATACGGGTGAAGGCATCGCGGAGAGTAGCTGCGCAAAAAGCGAAAACCCAGCCCATAAACGCCTCATCCTTGCCATCAGAGTGGCCAGAGTCAAGGCCAGACTCACGTAAAAGTGTGTCGAGGCCAGACAGCAATACGAGAGTTTGAATGAAGCCACGTAGCACGACTTCCCGCATCTCGGATTAGTCAGACCTTAGCGTAGCTCCAGCTAATCGAGGTTTAAACAATGCAAGAAGTATGGCGTCATCGTGAGCCAAACACGAATTGCCTTGAGGATTTTTGTTTACTCATTATCTGTCTCTTATTTATTTATCCACCTCTTCCTTCGTTTGTTGCGCGATGACAACTGTTTTCAGGGACAGGGGCAGGTAAACAGGTAAAACCTGCAAGAACAAGAAGGTCGGGAAAGCAAGATCGCGGTATTATCCGGGTGTTCCGTTGCACGCTCATAAGGCGCACCCCATCCCGCCCCTCGTCGTCCGATAACCAATGACCTGCACGCTAGCCACAGACTGACGCAGATTGCCTCCGCAGGCGCAACCTAAGCCTGCACGTTGCAGCTAACGAGATAACCTGGAATTAACCCTTTCTCCTCCAGGTGAGTTGCCCGGTCCATTCTCTTAACTTGACATTTGCGTCGAGCGGAAATCTTGTGCCTGTTTTACGCGCGTGCGCAACAGCTGATGGCAGCAGTGTCGAGACCGTTTGGCTTCTGTTTCAGCCCCTTTTCCGCACCTTAAAAAAAGTCTTAGGGAACTGGGTGATTAGTAGATTGAGAAGTGGGGTGGGGGGAGGGATGGAGAGAAAGAAAGGATCCAGTTTGCTGATCTCACCTACCAGGCATAGATGAGTCATCACGTGACATAAATATTGTGCGCCTGTGTGCGTGCGCGCAGGTGTTTCATCATGTCTATTCATGTACTTGCATTTATGTATATGTATGCGGATGCATCCATGTATGTGAATATACAAGTATAGGTGTGAATGAATGTATGTGGATGTGTATTTATGTGTATATACCTACGTATTGCAAATCATCATTTACTCGCTCCATTTCCTTTATCTACGTTACTATAATGAGATCGCCATCTGTCGCCCTCACGTGACACAACCTGTCCATCAGAGAAACGCGTCCCTGAACATAATCATAAGCCAGACTCCTGGTCTCTTCCTCCGCAGGGGGCCGTCATCTCTCTTTACAGCCGAGAAATCTAAAGATGTGAGGGAGGTTTCTTGAAACTAAGAGCAGACCTGCGAGCACTTGGTTCATGCAGTGCACCAGAGAGAGAGAGAGACGAACGATAGCTGGAGTAACTTTAAACCCACGTGGCATAAATGATGATTTGTTTAGTCAGTTTACAAATGCTAATCAGTCATTCGCCAACGCGCGTCGAGTCCACAATCTCTTCTTCTCATCACCTGGTCGCAGGCTGCAATCAAGGCATGACAGATACCCAGGCCACCTTCAACAACGATTTCTCCAAGACTGAAATTGTAGATAATTTGAAGCCCAGCCCTTTGAGGGAAAAGCCCTGCTTTCCTGCTTATCGCGGGTCTGCAATGACTAAGAGGACAGGTGTGAAGGTTTTCGCGTGCACAACAGGAAGTATTGGGACCAGAAGGCAGGATGGTTGTGAAAAAAGGAAGAGTGAGTGAGTGAGTGAGTGAGTGAGTGAGTGAGTGAGTGAGTGAGTGAGTGAGTGAGTGAGTGAGTGAGTGAGTGAGTGAGTGAGTTGGACGGAAGGGCAGAGTGAATAAATCACAAACAATTATACACCAATCACACGAACACAGCACTCACACGAAAAGCAGACAGGGAAGCAGAAAAATGAAAGTCTACCCTTCTAAATGTGTTAAAATAATAATAATAATAATAATAATAATAATAATAATAATAATAATAATTGAGCTTAAACAGCGCTGGCCTCTAACCAAAACCAGGCTCACAGCACTTTACAAAACCTTACATTTTTAACAAAATTTGAAATGTCCTGTGGACTTGACCCTCCCCCATCACTCCATCATACACAGATACACACCTCAGATACAGGTCCACAGTCTCAGGGGAAATAGTATTATGATCAGTTTTTCCCCGCACTTTTCAAGTAGAATGAATGGACCGACTGCAAGCTATCATTCAGATTGTACCCCGGGGTGTAGAGCAGCTTGACAGGCCTTTAGGTCACGGTCATTTTCCATGTGAAGCTGTTTCCTAGAAATGGAGGGGGGGGGGCCCTTCCTGGGAAATCCACATGCTGACGAGGAATAGCTAGGTTCTACTTCCAGGTAGCCTTTGCATTTAGCAGAAAGTGAAAGGTTCACTGGGTTTTTGGTTTCAAACAGGTTTGAAGATGTCGTTACTACTTTACTGCCACGAGGTAGAGTTGGTAGCTTGCGCCCCCCCCCCCAAAAAAAAAATAATAAAAAAAAATAAATAAAAGAAATAAAATAAAAATAAATAATAATAGACTGGAAGGTGGATTACCATTTCTCGTAGAAGACAAAGTGCTTGTTTACTGATTATCAACGTTAAAGGGGATTACGGAGAAGGAATATCGGGCTACTTTCATCACATAGCCATTACAAAGAGAAAATATAGACTTGCATTGTGTGGGTTGTTGATTGTTGATCTCTGAAAACCTGAATGTTAGTTGCCCTGTCATCTGAGTAGAGAAAAATGTTTTTGCCGAAAGAAGGGTTGCTTACGGGAAGGGCCGACTAACTCTTAAATACATTGGAGGAAAAACTCTCAGGTTCAAGAAAACCCAACACTAGAAAGGTCACTCTCTGCGTTTAATTTCAGGAAACCCTCAGTCACTACAAGCTAACTAGCAATGAAATAGCAGGTTTGTATTTTCCTTTTCCTTCTCGTAAAAACAGTCACATTCAGCATGTTTGACACTTAAGAAGATTTACACAGAATACGATTTGCGTTTCGAGCATACTGTGATGTGGCATCGCTTATTTTTACAAGTAATAGCGAGTTAAACTAACATCGAGTAAACGAGTAACGAAATCCGCTGAATTTACACAACAAGAACCAAATGTCTGACTATAACCTAGAATCTGTTACGGTGAATACATTCTTGCAATTATGTTAATATTTTACTTTTTGTAATGTAGATGATCTATAACACAGTGATTATGTTATTATTAAAGCTAAATGCCCTATTATTATTATTATTTTTATTTTTTTTATTGGGGGGGGGAGGTAACCCCGAAGGCTCTGGATAAATTACCATCGTAAAAGAAGAGTGAAAAGACAAAATTTCTTGTCAGCGAGGTCTCCAGAACATGGAACACAGAAACGCTTCGAAGTTACAGGAGGGTCACTCACTCACTCACTCACTCACTCACTCACTCACTCACTCACTCACTCACTCACTCACTCACTCACTCACTCACTCACTCACTCACTCACTCACTCACTCACTCACTCACTCACTCACTCACTCACTCACTCACTCAGAAAGGTAGAGGGTAAAGAAAGGAGACAGAGAGGCCCCTCTGGCAAAGTCCACAAATGACCTCATGTCTTTTCATGCATTTCAGCGAAAAGCTTTTCATTGAAATGTTTGCGATTCAGTGAAATGCGGAAGTTGCCAGGCAACGTTGGTACTCAGTGCTGAAGGCGTTCTATTCCTGAATGCTTTTCCACTACTAAAACATGACATGCTTTCACATGGCTGTGTATGTTTTATAATTTTGAAATATGTCTTAATAAGAACACACAGCCGTCCAAATTTAAATAGCCACAGGTCCAACTCGTTCACTGCTAGGCGAGAGGCGAGGGCTTGTGATTCACAGCTGGGGTACCTTTATGTGCGGCAATGAGTAGGGCTAGCGAGACAACGGGTGGCGAGATAGCAAGTGACGAAAACAGAAAAATTAAGACTGCATGTGAAAAAAAAAATATACATATATCTATGACATATCAGAATATATTTCAACACTGTAAAACACACACAGACGTATAGTGATGTTCGGTTTTGGTAACAGATAAGTAAATGTTCAGCCAGGGAACACTTTGGTTTACAGTAATCCAGTGTTTGGGACATGATTCTGTGAAATGTACACGTTTCATCTTGTCTCAACGGCATGACTGTGTCTGTCGCCTAACAGGACATGACACAAACCCTCAGCTACTTCTGAACGACACTTTAAAGACTAGTTAGACTGAAGAACCTTCTTGATTCTCTTCCGTATCTTGATTCCGCGAAGGCCACTGTGGTAAGCAACTCGAAACTCTTTGGCTTCATCGACAACTGCGGACATGTTGACTACAATGTTCCTAGCAACAGACTGTATGCAGTAGACCGATAAACAAATAATAATAAATTAAATAATAAAAACGTGTGATTTATATTGCTATAGCGCATGATCACACTCATGAAAGAGCATGCTTTCAGCGTCTGAGACAAGAACGAGGCATGGACAGCATGCAAAGAATGGAAGGAGAAAGAAGTAACTAAAGAGAACCACAGAAGACACAAAGAAGAATCAGGAAAGAAACAGTAAGGGTTGAGAGTTGCGGAAATCTGCAAAAGAAGCCGAGCAGGCGGACAATGACCAAAAAAACACTCACACAAAAACAACAAAAAACAAACAAACAAACAAACGAAAACAAAACAAAAAACAAACAAACAAAAACAAAACAAAACAAAAACAAAAAACAAAAACAAAACACATAGCACTTTACAGATGGTAAAGAAACGTAAACACTTCTCCTAGTCAGCGCTGGGCCTGCTTGCATGACAGATCGTACTTTAAGCATCCCACTAGGTTTAGATAACATCACTTAAAAGGTATCTTAAAATTCATATCAAAGATGCTAAAAATGTGCTTTTAAAATCTCTTTATCCTGAATGTTTGGTCTACTTTGAATTTATTTTTATAACAGAAATTTATATATTGCACACGTCAGCCATGCTGGACAGCATCGCCATCATATTTACATCTTCCACCGTCATGGCCTGACATTTTCTATTTCAAAAAACATTTTTTGCTTTTAAATTTCATAGCCGGAGAAGACGACGACCCAAGAGTTTTTTTTAAATCGTTTAATGAACAGTAAAAAAAAAACCGGGGCAACCAAGTAATCCTTGATCTCTGCCTGAAGCTACCCATCACACGTGCTTGGGTTAATCAAACGAGATACAAACACGCGTGGTGTTGGGTCCTCTGTCAACACTGCCCAGGGGTACAGTGTATACACCCTTCCTACGTGGCACGGTCACAGTGACCTTTAGTTCACAATAGGTTTCTTGTCTGAGGTGACGATTTTCTTGCCCTATCACGACATTCAATATTTAGTTTTACAGAATTTAATTCAGTTTCAAAATTGATGAAATCTAGATGATAGATTAAAAAGACAGATGTATGCATGCGTGTGTGTGTGTGTGTGTGTGTGTGTGTGTGTGTGTGTGTGGGTGGGTGGGTGGGTGGGTGGGTTCGCACGTGAGAGAGGAAAAAAGCTTTTTGAAGCACCAAATTTTAGATAAGACAGCAATCCATCTTATTGGACAACCACAGTTGAATACCAGGTTTTGTTGTTTTACGAATATATATACTTATCACGACCCATACATAGACCTATAAATAGTTTGAACAGGTTTGAGAATTAAGAGAAACTAATATTCGGACTCTTAGTAAGTTCACTGCACCTTTTGCATGACTTTTGGGGTTCCTTCGGATGACTAAAACCTTTGTGCAACAACGACCAGAGACTCCTTCAGGGACTGTATACTGTAGACATGATATGGCAGAGGGATTCTAGCTAAAGAGAAAGCGAAACTGAAATTAACTTAGCAGATTGTTTCCACTACGAACAACCATTGTTGATGTCCTACAACTGAGGCACAGTCTCGTGTCTGAGTTCTGCGAACGATAAAAAAAAAAAAAAAAGAAGAGAAAAATCCAGCAACAAAAACCGAGCGGTTGGCTGCCTCATTCGCCTGGGTCAAAGGGCGTAGACGATACAGATCTACTTTACGGCGACATTTTGCTGTTCTTTGTGTTTCTGTAACTTGTCATTTTCTTGTTTACTAAGTGAAAAGCAAGTAGAAAGAAAGAATTCTGTCAGACAGTCAATGGGTGGTTAAACCAAAAATTCGTCTCACGAAAACTTATTTTTAACCAAATTATCAGTCACTTCAATCCCACCATGTTGTACTTAAAAACAGGAATTAAAGCCAAGTCACGTGCATACTCTTCGCACTTGCGCATTTTTTTTTTTTTTTTTTTTTGTTGCCAGGGTTGCGGCGATCTGACCTACACGGGCCGCGGGGGGTCACTTGGTAAGGAAAACGAGTTTGGGAGCACGCCTGCAAAGTCAACAAAACACGGACCCAAACTGCATGAGAAGACCCCCTCCGCACACAGACCTGATCTACCAGCAAGGGAGGGGAGTGGGGGAGGCTTGGGGGGGGGAGGGAAAGGACGAGGACAGATACCGAAGGAGGAGGAGGAGGAGAGAGAGATGTGGGTGTTATAGATGGAAAGAGGCGGGAGTAATGAGAGAAAGAGTGAGAAGACAAACAGTGAGTGTTATAAATGAGAAGAGGAGGGAAGAATGAGAGAGACAGATCGAGAGAGAATCTGGCGTAAAATAGAAGAAAACAGTCTTAAAGGGTACCGACAGAGATGCGAAAATAGACCGGCCGACCGCCAGCAATACAAACACCGCAGGGGCATATCTACTTAAGAAACTGGATATCGTCAAGAAACTCTAGTCACTACAAACAGCGGTTTACGGACAAGTTAAACGGAGATGATTATAAACGAAACTTTAAAAGCTGTCTTTAGCAAACTAAAGAGAATGTCTGCACACTGATGCTGAACAATTAAAGTGATCTTTTATAAACTGGGCTGTAGTTTCGGATAAGACATATCCATTTCAATCAAGAATGGTAACCGTATATTTAATAAAATATGTACGAATGATTGAATTTTGCTTCAGTTTGTCTTTCGTCACACATTTTTCATCCTTAAACGCGGTGCCTAGCGTAGTCTACTGCCATTTCTCCCTTACGGGCGTCGACAAGAGGGGAGACTATCCAACAACTCGAGCGCCGTTCTATTTTGGGCGATGATGTGACGCACTTCCTTGGCCCTCTCGTGTTGGTTTGCAGACCTGACTTATTGTCACTCCTTTTTCTTTTTTAATTACAGGTCAGGTCAGTCCTGTACGCAGCCAAGGAGACTGCGCGGATTACACGGGCACAAAGTAACTGTGAGCAAGAAATGCTAACATCTGTGTCACAAGAAACCAGATTCAGCCATGTCCATATTGTTGCATATTTGCATGGCGACCGGAAGTTGTTAGTCGTCAGCGCCGCGCTCTTAGCTTTGCCGGAACAAAGCAGCACCAACGAGATGGCACGAGATTTGGCGAGATGGCACGCACTCCCCGCACCTGGCGTCTCGCCGGCATTCCGAGTTCTGACCCCTGATAACCTCGTCTTAAAATAGACAAATAGAAAAATAGATTGCCGTATAAATGGTTCGTCAGCAGGCGGAGGAAGAAATAAACGTGGGTTGCGCAGCGACAAATGGGAATGCACGTGGGCGCTGCGTGTGTGTGTGTGTGTGTTTGAGAGATACGAAGGATGTTTACGATTATTATGGGGCAGGAAGAAACCTTGAAATATTCTGGAAAGACAACCCATTCCTCATGTTTTTGCGTCTTTTTACGTAAATAATTTATAGTGTCTCCCAAACACACCAGAAACTCTCTGAGAAATAGTAAATTAGGAAAATAAAACATGTTTAAAGGAAATGTTTGTCATTATGTTCACTCTATTTTAAAGTGCGCCATCTGCCGTAGACAACACCACCAATGCTTGTTTGGACGAGTACCTCTCAGTCTGGTGCAGAGCGAGATGGAGGGATAATCAATGGCCCATTCTCTTCCCTCCAGTATTTTTAGTTCCCTGTTCCTGGTTAGTTACTTTAATGTGAAATTGTCTCCGGGCTTATTTTTGTCAAGAAAGTGTACAAAACAAAGAATTAAAACCAATCAAAGTGTAAAGAGCTGTTATGATACTATGGGCAATCATCACAATGAGTAGTTGTACATAAATCATAGTACTGTACCTCCAGCGATATTTTTATAGAATCTTCTGAACATCTCTGAAGAATGAAAACACCTTCGTTTCAGAATTAAGCATAATTATCTATATAAAAAAGCAAAAACAGTCAAAGTGCTTCTATTTGCACACGTCTAGAACTGACCTGATTGTTGCCCCAACAAACAAGCAGGAGATTTCACCTTAAATATAATAGAGATGTTTTAGTTACCTCCCGAAAGTATATTTGAACAACGGATTTATGACAATGAAGCTAGGTAAAGTAATCAAATTATTGACATGGAGGCTAGGAAGCGTGTCAGATTCCTACAATAAGGCTTGATTAAATTTTCAGATTCCTACAATAAGGCTAGGCAAAGTGGTCAGACTACAGGAGATCGACGTGTGACACACTCTGCGGAATATAAACACAAAGCCGCAAGAAACCTACGTCTGAAGCAGTGCGTGTATCTTGCAGAAGAAAGAAAATAAATAAAAAAGAAAAATAAACAAATAAATAAATAAACAAAACCGCTGTCTTGAGACTGGCGCCTCTAGGGTTAAGAACATTCTTAACTGACAAATGTGGATGAACGTTTGACAGTATTTGGCAAAGTTTTTCTGTAAGTGTTGTTCTTAACTGAGGGAAATGTCAAACTTCCGAAGTGCCCCGAAGTCTCCATACATTAGTAAATGTATTAGCAAACTAGTACGGACTGAATACAGCATGTTGACATATTTTGTTTTAATATCCAGAACGTTCGCCTCACAACCATTTAGGTAACCTTGACACACAGCTTTGACAAACTCAGTCAAACTTTCGACGACTCGTTGACATTTATGAAGGGTCTTAAAATTATGCTTAAAAATAAACTTTGCCGAACTTTGTTAAATGTTTGTCCATATTTCTCCGGTTAAACAACGTCCTTAAACATAAGCATGTGGAATGAAGTAAGTTGTCTCTCTGCGCTCGACATTCTGACACAAAGGCCTGCACGTGCCGCTACCTGTTAGCCGCATTAAACCGGAACTACGTCACACACCCAAAAGCCTCCCCTTCAGCCAGCAAGATGAGACATGAGACTACCCTGAAACGTTTCTGGCGTCCAGCTTCCATTGCCCCATGATCACGTGCACTCTCATCCACCTCCCTCTTCCCTGCGTTTCAGGGTTTATGATCGAATGCCAAAAGGGAGGAAAACAGCTGCAAAACGGCGGCCATTATTATTCATCGGAAGAACAATCTACGAAATAGCTCGGGCGAGTGGAGCAGTGCAGTTGGTCTGTTCTGTAAACAACGCCACTGTAGCAGTGACTCAAAAACATTTTGGGCAAGCAGCAGCAAGCCACATCAGGGAAATGATGGCGCAGAAGAGTGGACCTCCGAAGGACCAACACATTTCCATCATCACAGAACACAAATAACTAGTGCAGTTCGGTTTCTGAAACGACTCCCGGCGGTCTTCAAATTATGACCCTAGATGCGGTTTAAAAAAAAATTGTGTGAATGGGGGAGGGGAAGGGTTGGGTCGGTCAGTCGGTGGGAGCAGACGACCTGCTATAGGCTGGAAACTCAAAGTGCCCCAGAAATAAAAGTGAAAAAAAAGAATTCCATTCAGTTTATCGAGAAACGATAAATGCGTCTTAAATCTCACTTGAATAATAACAACAAGCACCAAAGGTTCGTTCTGGGTATGGAATGTCTGCTTCGAGATTTCGCGTCCATGTATATATCATCTGGATGTAGTGCTGGCAAGAGGAGTCCCATGTCATCTAATAGCTTTTTAAATAAATAACATTTTTGTTTCCAGTATGCCATGAAGGATAATACTGACAAGAAGTGTGGGAATGGGACCTCATGAAAATGCTTCCAAAGTCACAGAAGAGACATCTTTCACAAAAGCATGTAATCAACGACTTGGTCATTCATACGGAAACTGTGTGTGAGCACAGAGACCTTAGTGTGTACAGAAACATAGACTCGGTGTGTACAAAGATATCGTCTGCATACCTTGTGTGTGCAGCTGACCGTCTGTGTGAGATCAGATATCCTGTATGTACAGAAATGCTATTAAAGGTCCCATCCACTCGTTAGTCCAGTGACGAGCTGGCTGGAAAGTTTCGCCAAAGCGCTTTAAAGAAGTAGACTTTCGCCAAGCTCCGAGGCAGCAAGACTGTAACAAGACAAAACGAAGACTGTAAGAAGACTACAACAAGACTGTAACAAGAAATATAAAGACGTTGAACTCAAAACACAGAACATAAAGTAAAACGGGAGAAGAAGAAGAAGCAAATGTGATGATGAGGACGACAATGATGAGGAGGAAGAGGAAAAGCAATAAAAATACAAAGGGTTGTGTTTTTGTTCAGTCTATGAAGTCTACCTACATACAGGCAAACAGCTGTTCATTCTATGTAGTCTATCTAAATGCAGTAGTTCATTATCTGTAGTCTACCCAAATATAGTTCGTTCTACGTGGTCTACCTAAATACAATTGTTCCTATGAATATAACAATGTGCAGTGACAGGTATGTACAACTGTGCGCTGGTGCTATGTCCACAAACTGGAGAAATGTTTATGAACAGAGAGGAGGGTTCGGGAGGCGGGAAGAACTTGCAGAGGAACGAGGGAGAAAACTCTGGAGGAGTCAAAAAGGATGGAGATGGAGGGGACAGTTGGGAGGATCGAGGATGGACAAGTAGGGGTGTACACCCCGTTCATCCTCCTCCGCTGCAAAGTTCGGTGACACGTTTACTTAACCTATGCCACTTGTCGGTGAGTGTACCCTTAATTTACTTCGCCCCCTTTGATGTCACCGCTTCACCTGGCTGCTGGCACGAGTAGCCGGGACCGGCTGTCGCCTCTGCCGCTTGTTCGTAATTCAGGACTCGAGGGCAAAGAACAAAGACACAGAAACCGCTTCAGTTTCCTTTTTTGTCGGAGAGGCAAAGGGACAGGTTTATCAAGCAACTTCTACTCACAGGCAGGTAAACTAAGCACGGGGAGGTGTGGAGGGGGGGGAGGGCAGACCTGCTGCAGCTGTCCTTGGAGAAGGAGGGTGTTGAAGCGGCAGCAAGGCTTTCCTCCCGTGCACCTGTTTGTTGCACCTGTTACATGCAGGCTACTCGACATGACACGTGCTTGTCCGCGTTTAATATGTATCTTGCTGTTTAGCGATCAAACGTGTAGGAAGTAGGTGATTCCGATTTTTCTCTGATGACTTTTTCGTCAACTGTCTCAAAACGAATTTGATTCACAATTATCAAACTGACTTTGCCATCATTGACTTTGCCACTGAAACCGCCGGAAAGTCAATGTACTTGTGGTAATGAAAGCGCTAAGAGCATGCTCTCTATGAGTGTGAATATGCGCTATAAAAATCTTCACTATTATTATTATTATTATCTTATCTCCCTCCTCTAAGCGACTAACGTACCCGTTTAAAGAGACACAAGTCCGACAGCGACATTGTTTCGTGTAAAATTTATGATGGATGGCCACATCATTGAGATAAAGACAAAACAATCCTTATCTAACCCCGCAGACAGTAAGAAACGCATTTAAAGATGCTTATACAACAGTAAGACTCTCGTTGAACAAAAACACCACAATAAAATTAAGCCCTTGTTATCTATCAACGTCACTTCCGTGTAAAAGACAGTGTTTAAAAGACTTGTTAATTGTCACGGCTCGACGACAGTTATGTTTGGAAAGAAAAAACGAACACACGTTGCTGCCAAAAGCAGAGAAAGACACCAAGCCAGGGAGTGTCAGAGAGAGGTAAACGTTTGGACCACCGTGTACCCTAAATTTCGGTCTACTGAGCCCACCTCCTTATAAGCTGCACCCACTAGATTTTTTTTTTAAATATTGTTTTTCACAAATCAGCCGCACTTTTTTATAAGCCGCAAATATACACAACATGAACCCTGCATCGTAGGTATTTCGTCTCGTGTTCGGCATGATGAGGGTGTGTACTTCAGCACCTGATCTGAATGCTTCAATTGTATGCTACTTTGATTTTAAAATGTGAGCAGTTAATACTGTAAAAATGTTAACAATTAACACTTTAACATGGAGCTCATCGAAAAATTAATAGGAATCTGAAAAATCAGGTAAAAATCTGCAAACAAGCCGCATCGCTGTTTAAGCCGCCGGATTTAAAGCTGGGGAAAAAAAAGTCGTGGCTTAGAGTCCGGAATTTACGGTATTTATGAATGGTCAGGGTTGTTGTTGCTATTGGTGTTGGTGATGGGAGTGGTAGTGGTAATGGAGGCGGTGATGGTTTTCTGACATTATTGCTTTATCTCTCGTTCATCAGTGTTTCATTCATCGGCATACACAGAAAAAACAGATTTGCATTTCTTTTTCTGTAGTCTTTTTACTTTTTTTTAGAGACAAGAGCAATTAAGCACTCAGTAACCTACCCCTTTGAGTTGTCTCCGCTTTGGTCTTTATTCTAGACCAGAAAAACTTTTTAGATGACCCATCATCATGCGGACAGATCTACACACTTTAAAAAAAAAAGTTATCTTATGCCCTTATCATAGAAGGTTTTATTTTCTTCACCTCCTTGCATCCCGTTGCACCTGATAGCTGCAGGATGTTTTGATCTCCACAATAAATTGGAGCCAAACTGCAACCTGTTTGACTCACAACCTCGGCAGCTTGTGTTTCTAATCAGCCGCGTCCAGCGTCAGTTGTCCTGCACAAATAGGGCCATTTAGTTCCGGTGTGACCGGTAGGCGGCCATGTTGTCACCGCCGGAAAGTCAATGTACTTGTGGTAAATTAGATTAGGAGGAAGTTCTCTGGCTGGGCCCCTCTTGTTCTTGAGGGGCGTCGTTTGGTCAAACCGATTCAAAAGAAGTAGAACCTGTTTGAAGATTTCAGGACCTGTGTGAACCTTTTGTAGAAAGGTCAAAACTCCACGTTCCACCTACTTTCTCTCAATATGTTACACGAAATATATAAAATTTAGAGTAAATTTTTAATTCCACAAAATACTGATTGTAGTGTTCAGTCTTTTGGTCGTGCAGATAAGGTACAACCGATATTTGGGGGATCTTCCCGCTTCATTCATTATTAATACATTTTATCCTCAGCTCTGTTCTTCAGAATGTCGGTGGCGCACACTTTCTGTCTAGTCACTGTGTGTTCCTGGGTCGTGTTCCGCATTCGGCGGTTGAGCAGGAAAACTTCAAATCAGTTTTCCAAACACAAAGTCGCTTAGTTTAATTTAGAGCAGAGGGCACACGTTTGCTCTCGGAGCAGTTCAAATCTTTTTTGTGGAGCCTGGGCCGACAAACGACCGCGAGTTTTGTAACGTCACGCAGCGTTCACAAAGATTCTGCCCAAAATAATCACTTTACTTTCAAGTTTTGTTCGGGAGGAAAGAAAAAGAAGAGAAGAAAATGCAAGAGGCAAACCTTCTGTAAGGAAACATTCCTTCAGTTTGCTTTTCTCACAGGATGTTAAAAAAAATTGTAGGAGAAAAAAAACTAGGACACCGAATAAAAAGGAGAAGAAAGATGAGTGTGCCGAAGACCCTGACGATGACAAAGATTGGAAGTGGTAAGGGAAAGGGTGGAGGAGGAGAAGAGAAGAATTATTCATGTTATGCCGTGCAGTAGATCTCGGAGCATCCATTCTTTTACTTTCTCAAATGTTTCTTGCGGTAGATTACTTAAATAGGTTTTCTGAAACTTTATTTCAGCGACACAAGCATTTTTATCATCAAATATTTTGCTAATTTATTTCAGCAGTAGTTAGACAACAAAATTTATATACTCTTCTTCGTAAAAGTGTCTACATTTTTTTCATGTAAAACTGATTATATAATTTTAACAATACAGTGTGTGCATATTACATCCGATTACACACAGTATAATATTCATGTACAACTACTAAAATAAATGGTACAGATTAATGAGTTACCATCGCTACAGTCCTTAGCACATGTCACAGCTGTGTTCCTATGTGACAAAACGTTTGCATTTTTTTTAGTTTTTTTGAAAGAACGTTTTATAAGTCTAATTATATAATATTTATCTTTAGTTGATGCGGGACACACAAAAATCAAAAATAAATTAGTTGTTATAATCGCGGCAGGATCACTAAATATCACCCTATGAGGTCCTGCGAAGACACCCCCCCCGACTTATGTTAAAGAGAAAAAGAGAGGACAGGTATGCAGGCATGATAAATAGTTCTCTCTGCTCGTGGTGCATGCACATGCAAATGGCGTGCCTCGCCAAAAAGAAGCGCGTGCGTGCCTGCGCGAGCACACTTATAATAGATCTGATGCGACACCTTAAGCTCCTTTTAAATTTTCTGCCACTTGGTGTTGGCTAGTCTCACAAAGGTGTCTATCACCCTCACTTCTTCCCCCTAGCTTGCCATCTCTCTGCCCTGTCCAAGCGATGTTTTAAAATATAGTTGGCATCCAACACTGGCATTGTCCTGGGCTTCTTTGCTAAAGACTCTTCTTAACCTGGCAAATGTCGAAGGTTTCACCAAGTCTGACAAACCTTTTATATAATTGCCATGTGGAAACCATATTTGTTCGGTTTAAGAACGACCTTTAGGAAAAAAAAATCTCGTATAAAAATGGTGTATATGCTTATGTACGATACTTTAGGACTCTTGTCAGTCATCACGTGATATTTCGTTCATCCAAGACTTTGGCAACTTCTCTCCCTCTGTGTGTGTGTGTGTGTGTGTGTGTGTGTGTGTGTGTGTGTGTGTGTCCCCGCGTTTACATAGACTACTAATTGTCTTAGTCATGTCGCCACACATACGACTGTTACGTACTGCGGCCCTGATGTCCGGTGAAAGTGCTGTCTCTTGCCTCAACTTGGCCCGATACTCGAGATCGTGAAGAGGTGAAGAGTTCCTTAAAAAAAACAAAAAACAAAAAACAAAAAACAAAAAACAAAAAACAAAAAAACAAACAACAACGATGCTCGAGTTTGGTGCTGACGTGTAAAACCTGCATAGGCACAATAAACACATACGCACTTTGGTAGATAAAGGTATATATATATATACAGGTAGACAGGCAGACTAATAAATATAGAGCAAAGACAGAGTGGCGGACTGGACGTATCTGTGTAAACACTAGTTTTATTCTTACTGGTTTATCGCTGATGTTTTATTCTTTCTCTTGCTCTTCCCCGTGACAATCTTCTGTCTCTATCAACAGTGGCGGTATTTTCCGCTTTTAGATCATCCGACAAAGCAATGTTAGCAAACTTTCTTATCAAATGAACAAGTCCGGCATATCTATGCCGTCATACACTGCGTAAGCCGCACTATATTTTCACCTTATGTCCTATCGAAGTTTAGTTCTTTCTCTCCCTCCCCCTCCCCAGAAGTCCTTCACGTGACAATACCCCCTCAATGAATTTACTTCAGTGACTTTGTGTGCAATCTGAGTTGTATTCATCTCAGCTACGGTTCTAAAAATAAGTAATAACTTAAAAGGAAAAGGCAACCAGGAAGGTGGGCTTGAATGACAGATGACGTCCTGAGTTGTTTCCGCTCAAAACCAACATCATGCCTACAACACATTTAGGCGCCAGCTCTCGGAGACCGTTATGTTTTGTACTCTTTTGCTCCCCCCCACCCCCCAGAAAAGCATACTGACCTGAATTCGTTTTACCCATTTGATCAGGTTTTCCTGGCTGTACTCGGGGTGGGGGAGGGGGGATTAAACTGTGCGTCAGGATTTCCTAGATTTGTGATGCTTGCAATTCGACTTTACACTGAAAGTGCAAGGTTTCGATGAAGTCACCCGGGACCAAAACTTTGGCGGCCTCTTTGTACCACCCGAGTTCTGTGCTATGTTTCTGACCCGATTGTCAGTAAACTTTTATTTTCCAACCCGAAATTTTGAACAAAAGCGATTCAGAACGTCTGCTTCTGTTATTAAAGCCCAACATGGCATTTTCCCCTATATTTTCCTCTAAAGGAAACAAGCCTTATGTTAACAGCTCTTTCCTTAAGGGTATTACACGTACCTATGGTATCAAGGATTTCGGATACTAATGTGGACAACGGGGGGATTTTTCTTTGCTTTGAGACAGAAGAAGCGAGTAAAAAGAAAAAAAAAGTAGATGAAAAGGATGCGTGACTTAAAATGGCCGACTAACGGTGACATGTGTGTACTGTATCACCTGTATGATGACACAGAGTCATCAGAACTGAGTAATGTTTGCCCTGTTTTGTGCCTACATTTTCAAAGCTGAGTCCAGAAATAAATACAGCTTTCTGGGTGTTTGAACAAGGTTTAAGGGACGACACGGCTCCATTTTGTGGTGCACCGCCTGGTGTTTGTGGTGTCCTGGCTGGTGTGTGTGCATGCACTGTGCGGGCTTACGGGCGTTGCATAATCCCGTGAGTGTCGTTTATACAGACGCAGAAACAGGGCGCTAGCTACTAGTTTCCAAATAAGGCGTTTCGCAGCCACCCAGTCAGAGTCAATATAAAAACAAAGCAAATAAATAAACAAAAAAGAAGGTGAGGGGACACCAAACATTGTGTGTGTGTGTGTGTGTGTGTGTGTGTGTGTGTGTGTGTGTGTGTGTGTGTGTGTGTGTGTGTGTGTGTGTGAAACAAGTGTGAAAGGCGGACATATATCTCTTTTCGACCTTTTTTTTCCATTTTCGGACCTTAATTCGCATCTGCCTACAGATACTGAGTCGATTTCTTGCCGATTGACTGTATGGACACCCGCTGAAAATGCAGTACGATATACACACAGAAACTACTCTTTTTTCCTAGTGATGCAGCGAAAGACAGAGTGTGTAGACTCATTGGCAGAGCGGACATTTTATGGGGTGTCGTAGTCGTCTGCACTGTCTGACCGTCTTTTTGTTTTTATTTTATTCGCGTCCAGAGAGATCACGCATGATCGCCAGCCTGCGCTGATCCGTACGCCTCGAGAACAGGGAGACAATCATGGCTACAAGTAAGACAAGGGTCCCAGAACAGAAGATTAATATCACCCACATCTTCACACCAAGAAATGGAAGAGCGTGCACACACACACACACACACGCACGCACGCACGCACGCACGCTTGCGCGTGCGCGCAAACGCCGAGGACTGTTGCCAAAGACCACCGGAGAGGCACCTGACGCGCCTAGACACGGTCTGTTGCGCTTGATATGGTGCGTGACCCAGGCCGTCGGTGGTCCCGTGTTTGATGGTGGCCTGGTGGGAAGCAGAGAGTGAAGAAGAATAAAGACAGAGATGTCTGTTCTCTTTCTCTCTCGCTCTCTTTTTCTCTGGCTGCCTGCTTCTTTCTGTTTGTCGTCTGTCTTCGATTATAGTAAGTTTCTGACCGTGATGCTTACATTGCATCCAAATTCGCTTATGTTCTTCTCTTGGCCTATAATGACAAAACTACGGAAGTCAGTACTCCGTGACACTTTGTGAAACCAGCAACAGGCTGGAAAGATTCACGTGAAAGCAGCCTGAGACTAGACAGACCCACATGCTGCACGCTACAATATAGCGGGTACCAATTAGAAAGAAAGAAAATCTTGGAGGTAAACGAGTTAAACATAGTTTCCCCAAGTGCTGTAGGTGTCAAGTGGATGACACTCCGCTTCAAGTTGTGGGTTCGAGGGTCAACAAGTGATGCGTTGCCCTGGGCAACGGAGCATTCTGACCTCCCAGAGAGTGCCCCTACACAAACAGACCAGCGAGCCATGTTGACACTTTTCAGGCGAAGGTCGCCGGGTGGACTCAAGCTTTGGAAGCGGTAGGGTAGGGTGGAGGGTAGGGAAAGGAAAGAAAGTAGGGTCTGCATGGAAGTGAGTCCCGCCCGTCCGCCTCAGGTGCACTTTCACTGGCTGACATCTTTGTTCAGAATATTCGTTGCGACCCATTTTATACACCTGCTCATATCCCCTTCAGTTACTAAGATTTTTCACGCAAAGTGTGTGCTGTCGAACCTTGGTATCCCACTCTGCCAAATGGAATGTTTTAATACCGTACCCGGTTTTACGAATTTAGACTGCGCGCGCGCCTTCCTGTCTTGGATGGTATAAGAAACATTTTGTTAATTTTTTTTCCATTTTTTCCACCTTTATTTCATAATACTTTGTTTGCTTGTTTGCATAAAGCCACGACAAAAGCAGACAGAATGATGAAGGCTAACCTCTGCCGAAACTTCTGCAAGAAAAAAAAAACAAACTATGGGGAGACAGTAGGCAACAAACAGCGTATGAAATGAATGCAGTCAACAAAATTTGGCCAGACTATCTACAGCATAAAATATACTTTTTTGACATCACTGCTGCATATACATTATGCATCACTTAGACATGGATACTCACAAAATATCTGTTTTAAACTTTGCTATTATATACATTCAATACTCTGCTTTACTGACCAGGGACCAGTTGCACAACACATTTCTAATTTTAAACACTTTTAGGCCTTAAATCTATTTAGATAATCAGTTTAAAGTGCACACCACAATTTTAGAATTTTTAAAACTAAAACTGCTTTAAATAAGATAAAGTTGTTTAAGTCTGACTTTCCATCCTGTCAGTACAGTTTTTTTGTATGTTCTTGTACAATGCATCAAAATGGCAGAGAAGAGATTTTGCTTCTTTAGAACAGTTTTAAGGTTTAGAAACATGTTGTGCGACCAGTGCCAGGCATATAAAAATTACACGTAAATTCGGCAACACACAATGCTATTAACATATGTTGAATGAAGGACTAAACTTGTCAGTAATGTTAATTTCTTTCATTCCCTTAGGTAGGACAAACTTCACATATCAAGATACATTGAATGAAGTCAATGAAATGAAGTAAGATCTCTTCCAATTTACCTGGAAAACGCGGGTTTAACTTTAGAAAGGTGCACATCGCCATATTCTTTTCGTCAGATTAAATCTGAAATTTTGTGAAAAATGTTGGTTGCAAAATAACCTTTTAGTATTTTTAATTTGAAAAAGCAAGTGGAGTAAACAAATATGTAGTTGTAGATGTACATGTGGCAGTTGCCGTTGATGTGGTGTTGTCCATAAATAACGTTGTTGTTTCCTTGCATACCTCAGCACCTTCTTTCGGCGCTGTTTCCTCACAACTTAGTCAGGTCTGGTGTTGATTCTGAACCTATGACCTATCGTTGTTATCACGAGTCTTAGGAAGATGTGACTGCCCCTGTTGCGCCCTCTACCCGGCAGTAAATAAAGTTGGAGATGGACGTATGCTTACCAGCATGCCATTCACATGATGGCGTTGTAAATAATGATATAAAACTAAAATGGTATAAAACAAATTGTTTAATTAAACTTACTGTTGAGATTTCAACAGATCTGACAATAAATCCATAGAGTGGTGGTGAGCGCGCTTCACTGTAAAGCGCTGATGGCCATGCTTGGACCTAAACATTACAAACTTCCGTCTGGCCAAACAGGAGCTCTCCAGCAAAACTGAGTACCTGATATATCAAAAAAGACAACAAATGTTTCAACATATATATTTATGTACTTATCTGTATTTTGCTAGTACATGAGCACTACCTGTAATTGCCCTTAATAAAGTTTAATAAATAAAGTTGTATTGGTAAATACGGTGGAAAGAGAGGGATGATAATCCGCCCTACATGCCGTGCGCTAGACTCAGTGGGCCAGTCACCTTCATGGCCCTACTCGGCCATGGAAATCATCTTTTTAGTAGTTTTGAGAAAGTGTTCTCATCTCAAGGTGAGGACTACAGAGGACGGGGGAAGAGACGGAAACACCCAACTACCCCCCCCCCCTCTACCCCACAGCCAGCCCCCATGGACCAAAGAGAATCATACTGTGTCATTCAGAGAGTCTAGATCCGAACCTAGAACCAAACCCTTCTAACTGCCAAATTGTGACGCTGCTACCGGGCCGTCGCCTTCATGATGGTGAAGGTCGATCGCCAATATGAACGCTTGGACATTGCTCGACTGGCTGTGGTTTACAGAGGTTACCGGCCGCCCGCCACGCTATGACAGCCTACGATGAGCCCGTCACCGTATTTTGTCTGACCGCCCACCTCCCACCCACCATCTCGACCGACTGACACTCGGAGATTCGAACCCCGCTGGCCGGGGAAAGCGCGATGGACAACAGCGATAACGGCGGGCCAGGTCCACGGCAACTGCCAAAAGATGAAGGCTATTACATTACACTTCCGCCTCGACGGAAACGGTTCCCATGTTTTCATTTGAGGCTCGTATTCGTCCCCCTTTCTCTTCTTGCCCCACTAGTTCTGCTTTTGTCGGCATCAATTCCACCCTTGTGTCCGGTCCGTTGGTTTGCTGCCCGTGTCCCCGGGAGGAGACTGCCATTGACTTGCGGTGTCGTCCATCTCCCCCGGCAGACAGAACATCAAAAGGCGGGCGGCGTGACCTCGAAAGGAAGAATTATCCGTGCGAGTCGGAGTGGTGGTTGGTTAGTGTGTAAGGCATAGACAACAGAAAGCAAGATCTGTTTCTGTATCGTCTATGCCTCTGTGGGTAAAGGCAGGAAGAGATCTTGGCGATCGCTTTCCGATCCTTTTGCATTTGAAGAAGGCAAACTGTTTCCAGCTAACGCGGTTATAAATTATAAGGCTTGTAGGGAGAGTGACGTAGAAATAAGAGAAGAAGTCAATATCAACGATGCTGAAGGTGTTCAAATGATGATAGGTCCAGTAAAGTTAACCAAAGAAGTTTATGTTTATTTCCTCCAAAGCAATTAGCGATTCGTGTGAGATAGATGTGATCGCAAGGTAGTCTATAAACAGTGGCAGACAAGATCTTCAGCTCACAAATCAACGTTTTATCTATATTTACTGGAGGGCGTCGAAGCTTAGACGTGGACTTTTAATATTGTACTTAAGTGAAACATTGTTAAACAATTAAGCACGTTTTAATCAATATGTTCATAATTCTTGAATATTTGTCTTGATGATAACTAAGTGTAGAAAGTATTGCAATCATCTCTTGAATGTGACCGGGTTAGTGTTAGTTGAATGAAGTCTGTTGTCTAAGCTCTCTTTCCATGATGGCAGACTTATCAAACTAGCCACAAAGAGTCCGGTATGTCTTCAGTTTAATGACTTCGTTAGTTTGGAACGTGTGTAGATTAAACATAGTAGTCCAAGTATAGAAAGCAAACCCCGTGTGCTGCATCACAATTACTGTTGTCAAAGGGAAAGAATGAGAAAAATTTAAAATAGTGGTGGTTAAGAGAATTGTCTCCCTTGCGATGGCATCTGACTTGCGTCGACCATCTCACACCTTGGTATCGTGCAATTCTTGCTTATAGGAATAAGCCTTTTCTTGAGTAGCTCTATGGCTACATTTATACATACGAAATTTCCACTATATCATAATTATCAAGTAGATATGTATTCATATGTAGATGTGCCAATAGGCTGTTATACAGGTATTTTAAAGTCCACTGAAAACAAGACATTTGAAGCAACACAAAAAGCTCCATTTAATTTTGGATTTTTTCCATACAACATTTAACTTGATCAACATATCCAACAGCAGTACTTCTGTGAGAAAGATAGCTCTTTAAAACAGCACAATTTTGTCTGGGACCTCACCTAAATTTCTCCTCACCCATTGGTCTCACTTGTGTAGACAATATGGACTTAAATTTTTTTTTAAAACAGCACTTGAAACAATCAACTTAACACAATAAAAGATAAGGTACCCAGGCACAATGTCCAGATTATACTTGCATTAATCTGAAAACAAAAACCCAGTTTGTGCTATTTTTATAGGCAGCAGTACTAAAACTGGTATTATTAGGCCTTGTCATTGTTGATTTTACAAGAGAGGAATTGCAGTTCTTTTTATAAGCTTGTGCACTGTTCTTGTGAGACTAAAAACATGCATTTCTATAACCAGTGAAGTATTATTGGTCATGCACTCTCCAGCCTGTTAATTTTCTTCTATGCAAGATGAAGTGACAAATGAAGCAAAAGAGAAAATGTGGGTTAGCAGGAGGTAGGGCAACCATGATGACTGCTGTTGTTTTGGTTGTAGTGATATGGTTAAACTGGTGAATACTAGCAATTTTTTTAAAATTTTAGCTCATCTCTTAACAAACTTAACAAATTCAGTTTGTTGCATGCATCTTTACAAAAACTGTTACAATTTCTTTTTGGTTTAAAAAAAAATCTGTCTCCAGTTTGGATTTACACGTTAGCTTAAAGGAGGTATAAAGTAAAGTACAATTTAAAGTGGCAAGTGGTGGTGGCGGGGTACCATTTAAGGCAACAATAAAAAAATAATGAAAATATGGAAAAGTGATTAGACTAATGGCTCAACTACCTTTTTGCTGTTTGGTAATCTTCTAGCTTATCTTAAGCTACATGGCACAAAAATGTATAAGGAACAAAACCCACGGAACATAAAAAAGCTGTAAACTGCCAGAATTATTTATGAGTAAATTGTGAGAATGGAAAAGAAAAATCTTTTGTCACTTATATATTTGCCCGTGAAAGGATTTAAAAGCAAATTTTAATGCATTATGTCTCTCTTACGAGTAAAGAAATGCATAAGCTCTAAATTTCATCTGTACCTTGGAATGTCATCGAAATACCCAAACAAGTCAATTAATTTGGTAAATAAAATGCTTCATTAAGCTTAAATAATTGCATGGTCCAACAGGCAGACAGAGTGAAAGGCACTCCACAGCATATACATTTGTGATGTTGTGCACATACATACAAGTACACTAGAGCACAGCCAAGGCAGGCAGACAAGAAATAAGAGGTGATATGGTGAGAAACAACAAGTGAAAACTGTCAAAAAGAAGGGTAATTTTGCCTTCAAGTTTGATGCCTTATGGGATACTTCGAGCAAACCTGAATCAAGAGCCAAAAGTCAAAAACTTCAATTAAAAACAACAAAAAGTAAAGACCTGGATCTTCACCAACCAACACACAATCATAGAAGATCAAAGCCCTTAGGAAGGAGTAGTCATGGGCATACCACTTCATGATGGCTGACAGACTTCTGGTCCATGGGCTGATCAGATGTTTCAAACTGTTCCTCAGTTGACCACTTGAAAATACAAGTTCCACTTCTGTGCATGTGATTGGATTCTGGTAAAATATTATCTTTGTTAATCCAATAATGTGACTAAAATAGCTTCCTTGAAAATTAAGCAGACTTGAGTTTTTATTTCAAATGAATTCAGAGAGCACAACTGCTAGAATCCAACGTCTTCCTTGCTCAGCGTATATTTTCCTTGGTATCAATTTTATCTCAAGATTGTCTTAACTGAAGTGGGGGGCAGGGGGGAGGTGTTGCTGCTTTATGCCAAGTCGGCAACTAAGGATATATCACAGCAAAGCAGCCAATCCTCACTGTCTTGGTGACAGGCACTAACCGCTGCACCCCCGGACTGCCTCCCTTAAATGGGAATAGGTAGACCAAACAACACACAAGATTTTCTACTATTTATGGGAAAAAACCCTCGAAAATCTGTGGGTTTAGTTGCTCAGACGTTTTGCAAGAGAGCTATCATCTCACCAGAGTACAGCAGATGCATTTCCCACGCTAGGATGGCACAAAACTAAAACAAAACCAGAAAACAATAAGCCAAACAGAGTGCAATGGAAAACACTGTACTTTGTTTTTGTTTTGGCTTTTGTCTTATGATACCTGGCAATATTTTAAAACAGGAAAAGCAAATTCTAAAGACTTCCCTTCCCTGAACCACTAAAGACTCCTAGCAAGTCCAATCTTCATGCTCTAGCAATCAGTTCACTGTTTCAAACTTGCTTTTACAAATAATTCTAAAAGTTCAAAGAATGAAATTTTTCTTGCATTGAATTGCATTGCATTCCAAAGAGTGAAATGTAGCCAGAGTAAGCCAGCACATCAAACACACATTCCTAGGTGTTACATTTTTCAACAGATTTTGTAAGTTTGGACGCAAGCTTACACCTATATTGCTAAAAGAACCTTAAGCTTTTTTGCAAATTGTTATCTTACAGCATATCTTTGCTGTTTTAAATAATACAGACTTTGATCAAAGTAAAACTTTGCAATAAAGAATGTACTGAACAGCACAAAAAGCACTGGCATTGTCTGGACAGGAAAAAAAAGTCTTTCGTACATAAAGAATATCACGTATCTTAAATACATAACACTCTGTTTGTAAACTGTTTGTGATGAAAAAAGAACAGTTTGATGGAAACATTGACAAGCTCTCAACAACAGCAGTGCAGACACTGCACTGTCACAAACTCAAGTGCATTATCACAACCCTGAGTCATGGGTCTCACCACGACATGGCAGATTAGCTCTTGTAAGACTGTAGCAGGCTGAATAGCATTAAGGACTAGATTTACACAAGCTTTGTGTTGGGCACAGAGCAGCTGTTTGCAAAATGAATCCTGGGTGGTCAAGGTTTGAAGCAAGTGGTTTCTCTATTCATTCACTTTGGCCAAGGCCATAAGGGTGAAATTGATTTCATCAGGGTCCCTGGCCATGAACTCTCGCACAACCTTTACCGTGTCCTAGCAAATAATGAAAAAGAAAATTACTGTCTCTAACACACACATGAGAATACATGCGCACAATATTGCATACAGGCACATTAGCCACAAAATTTAAAAATATTCTTCTCAGTCTATCAACAACTAATTATTATCTTGAAATATTTATCATTAAAATGTTCTTATCATGATGTCAGTTTCTTTTAATTACTATTTCAAGCCACATGACAATTTCAAGGAAAGTTTAAGTAGGAAGTAGTGGTTGAGGAGGGATAGATCTTACGATGCCTAACATGGTCAAAAAGACAGAATTTAGTTTTAAAAAACACTACTTAAATGGTCTGAAGCAGCCTCTTCAACTTTTTGATTTTTGAAACCTAGTAAATGTGAAACAGTATGGCGTATTCATATTTTCCTCATGATTTGCTGTTGTGGGACAGCAAAGATGACATAGATGAGATAATACTTATGGAAATATTAAATCTACTTTCATGTAGTTCAATAATCCGCGAATGGCCAAGCCTGCCAAAATACAGTACAGAGATACCAGGTAAAGTTACTACCTCAAGCAAAGTGTCAGAGCTGGTCTTGCCATGGTTGACTGGAGCTTCTTTACGTCCATCTGCATTAAATAAACTCAGGGTAAATTATGATTTTAGGGTACCAAAAAAACTTAACCTTATAGCATGTCTAATATTTATTTATATTCTCCAGATACTTTAAGATCATTTGCAACAATAAAGAATAGATGACAAAAGAAATACACCAAACAGCATTACCCAGGAAATATAATAAAAATGAAATTTTCTCTTTGTAAAACTTTCCTTTTGAAGAATTTTTTTTCTAACAGGCAGTGCTGATTTCTTTGTGTTAACTGAAATAAAATGACTAGCTGTATGTGCAGGAATAAAGATTAAAGTGGAGACAACACAGATTTAAAAAACTAACATCCAAAGTAATTTGTTTAGTAACTTCTTAAGCTGTACTTCACATGAATGTGTATCTTCTGAAAACAAATTACACTAAAGACCATATGAAGGTGAAGTTCATTTTTACAAACATCCTTTCAGTAAATATTGATCATTAAAAAATAAGCACATTCTTGACCTTGTTAACTGGTGCTATTTTACAGCTGTTTTGCATGCAATTGCACAGACTGGTCAAATTGCTTGATGAATTAATAGTACCCTTCATGCATCACTCTGCCACAGACTTGTTCCAAAATCAAAATTTAGCATCCTATTGTATATCTTTTTCTACTTGCAAGTACTAAAACGTTTGCTCGTTTGATGCCATGTCTGATGTTAGAGACATATTAGTTGATAATTTAATACAGATTTCTACTATATGAAGCTGGAGTGACAACATAAAGGTCAATAAAACTATTTATTTCTAATGAAACATTGAAAACATCTTGCACATTTGATTTGCTTATAAAGTGCAAAATATGTTTAAAAAGGAAACAGAATAAAAGAGGAAACCTCAGTACTCTTCCGTTCAAATCTGACACAAATTTCCTCCATATCAGTTAACCCTAAATATATATTTTCTCTTATTTAACAGTTGCCAAAAATAGTTTGTAGCTTAGCATGTAATGGCTGCTGATCTGATCATTAATTTCAACTACCAAAAAAAATGACAACACTATGGGAAGTGCTTCTTTAATTCTCTGTTTCTAAAAAAAAAAAAGAAAGAAAATTGAATTAGTTTTTAATATTTGTTTATAGCATGAACAGAATTTCTCTGAATTTCATGACCTGTGAGATTTCCCACCAACCACCAAAATAGAAATAGGGACCGTGGATTTCAGATCAGTTTATTTTTTAAGCTCTTTCAACCCTACCAGACTGATGTACTGATTTTTCAGTAATTTCCGAATCTGCCGCTATACCTAATTTTCAGTACTTTGCCTAGTATGCGAAAAAATGCCTCACTAAGTACAAATAACCAACTGATCATTTTCAAAGCTCATGGTTAGCCATTGCAAATGCCTTCCCCCATGATTTTGAATTGACTTCAGAAAATTCACAATAAAATGAGCTGCCGATGAACCAGGCACTTAACAGGAAAGTGAAGTAGGTCTAGGCTTATCACAGTCCAACAGGTGATCGATACTTTGGTTGATTCTGACTCTGATGAGTCAGAATTTCATCAAGAATACATTTCTAGTTCAAGTGACACAGACAGTGCAAGCTCGAGTGAGAAGAAACTTGAACCTTACAGATCTTGAGCTAGATCGATAGTAAGAGAAGCGCAATCCTGGAGTGTCTTACAAACACAATTCATGCAAGAAGGTGAAGAGCAGCATCTGGTGCTCACTTTGGAAGAAGCACCTCTGTGTGAAACAAGGCTCATCCTACTGGGTGGATTGGCACACAAAGGTGGAATACTGGAGATAGATGAAAGGTAGACCTATTTTCTATAACGTCACCAAGTCCCATCGTATTCTAATTACTTGTTGGCACGTAACTAACATTTTTCTATGTCATGTTGGTTTTTTTCTCTTTAATGCTCAGGAGCCCAGGTATAGGGGACAGTTAGATTCACGGCATCAGGTCTGGTAGGGTTAACCAAATGGCTCCGAGGCACAAAGAACATACAACAAAACATTAGCACTTTGTAAAACTGGCATACCTAAAAAAACCAAGCCATAAAGAATCTGAAGCAAGAAAATCCTAAAAGGCACATACTTTACGTGTGGCTTACCCATCTCATAAAGATTTCCATCCACATTGACAAAGGTCACAAAGTGAGGATTTACACTGACTTCAGGTGAAGGTGCCTGCAGAAATAAAGCCAGTAAATAAACCTAATAAGCTTAACAACCATAATAGAATACAGTAACTCATCCATTTTAATATTTGCAAAGGAATCATTAAAATGCACTAGTAAAACACATCCATGGTTTTAGACGTTAATGAAACAGTGCATTGCTCAAAATGTATGCAGAATCAGAAAAACAAGAATACTTTGTGTGGGGAATCCCAAAGACAATGTTTAAAGCAAAATAACCTTTTGGTAAAAGATGATTTAATAATGGAAATCTAAACATGAACTCCTCACCTCAGTGTCTCCTTCTTGGGCACTTTCTTCATGAGCTGATCCCATCTCCTGTCAGACACACAGATAAATGCACACATAAATATTTAGCATTTACCACAACAGGGAAAGCAGAAACTAAAGAAACCCACAAATAACCCAACTATCAAACCAAACAATTAGTACCATGCTAAAAAAATGTCAACCCACAAAGTACACACATATTCCTCCTCAATATACCTGTGTCGACTAACAAACAATGAAACTTAACGATTTTTTAGCCTTTTAACAGAAAGATCTTTTCATTATGATACCATTTCCAACTAAAAATGGGGGAGGAGGGGTTAAAAAAAAATATTTACATTGTTCTTAGGAGATGATCCGCATTTATAGTTATGTTATTATCTGGATAACAGTGTTATTCAATATCTTTTGGATGACACATTTCACATGTTGAGATTTTGTACAAGCTTTTTATCCTTTACAATTAAAGCTGAATAAGAGAACATACCCCACTATAACTCCAATTCAATCTCTTTGACAAAAAGGGAGCAATAAATTATGTATTAAAATAGTAAGCATTTTATGAAAAGATTTGCGATTTATGAAAGTAGTCAAACCTATAAGAATGTATAATTTTCCGGTATAGCAAAACAATTAACAGTGTCAAAATTTTTTGATGTAAAGATATTAATTAATATGGAAACACTTGAGCTCAACATTCTTGTGGGTAAATGAGTTTCTAGGCTCATGAAAAAATACCCTTTGATATAATCATAAGAATTATCTTTAACCATTTGATACTGTAATAAACAATTGTTCAAGTGGACCTCTTTTTAATATGTCAAGTCCCGCACCTGGTCATTTTCCAGAAATTTTGCTCTCTCTTCTGGATTCATGTTCTTTGTTTCATTGAGGAACTTGCGGAAATGTTTTGTTTCTGCAAAGGAAACTACGTATTAAGACTGAAGGGATCTCAGTTTCTTAGACATTTTGATATTTTTTGCATTTTTAGCTTAAGACAGCAGTTGTGAACTAAGAATATTTCTATATAGATATGTAAGCCCCGTAAAACCATTTCACCTGCACTGTTAATTAATCTGTGTTTCTCCAACAATTTATTTGCTTACTCTACTTGCAGGAGAATTTTAGCTCGCAAACAAAAATATTTTCATCATAGAAATTCACTTGATAGCTGGTTGACCTGTAGAAGCGAATTAGTGCAGTGAGTAAGCTAGATTCGTCTTTTTTCAACAAAACACAGATCATAACCATTGCTGCATTTGAAGGTGTTAATGTAATATGTAGGTGAAACAGATGGCATAATTTGTTACCTGACTGTATTTCTGCCAATGTTACAAGAAAGCAACATAAAGCTAAAGTAATGTTTAAAATGTTTGCAGAACTGGAATTAATAGGTGTATAGCAATATGTATCACATTCTGGAAAATAAAGTACACACAATATGAGAAAAAAATTAAGAGCAAAAAATTTAGAACATGCTAATAATCAATTATATTTTTTCTTAGACTGGTAAATAATTCAACAGCTAATCATAAGCTATTCCTACTTTGCAAATAATAAACATGAATGTTTGCAGGAGAAATCTCACCATCAAAAGTAATCTTGTCTTCATTATTGGCAAGGGCATGCACCAATGCCATGGTCCCACAAGCATTGCCAATAGTCTGCTTTATGAAGTAAACACTCGGTGGATAGGAACTGTCAACTGTTCCGATTTCTTTGGTCTTTGCCTGCAGAACAAAAAATTTGATTTTTGTTTTCAAAAGACTTTTGTATTTAATATAGGTAATAAGAATGCCAATAAAAACAGGAAAAGTAGAACATTCAATCCTACTATCAATTTATAAAATTGGCTCCCTGAGACTATGTCAATAATTACCCTCCATCCATTTTAATTTATAAATAAAAAGCTACACAATTAGTACATTTTCAGTCAGTGGGTACAGCAGCATGACTGCTGCCTGTGGTCGAGGCACCATCATCAGCATTTCTTCGTCCAATCCATAGACATCCACAAACTGCCAATTGTCACTTGCTCCAAGATTCTGGATATACTGTTCATAAAAGAAAAGCTGATGTACAACATAAATGAAATACCTGTTTTCCTTAAATGTGAATTGTAACTAACAATCATTATTCTTATTCCCCAGAGAAATTGTGAGTTTATTCACAATGTGAAAAGAGAATCCTCAAAAACGATGACAAGATACACATTACAGTTCATGGTCTGTATCAATTTACTTTTCATATTAATGATATTAAGCACATGTTATTAATATTGTAATGGTTTTTTTTAAATGCTAATTTAGCTTGCTAGCAGATGCCTTAATGCCGCGGTTCTCAACCTGGGGGGCGCGCCCCCCAAGGGGGGCGCAAGCTGCTGAAAAGGGGGCCGCAAAGGCGGTGACTTTCTCATATCTCATATAGGTATTAGTGGTTAAGGGGGGCGCGCGGACGTACCTTTATTCGTCTGGGGGGGCGTCACAAGTAAAAGGTTGAGAAACGCTGCCTTAATGCTTTGGAACAGTAATACTGAAAGCTAAATAAACTGTAGTTTCTTTCCTCCTTAAAAAATCTTGCCAGAGATGTTTACAATAAGCTGATATTAAAATTCACTATACACTTTATTACTATATCTTCATTTAATGCTTAGACGATTTAATTTATATGCCTCATGTCAAACATAAAATTGATTTCTACAGTTGTGGAGACATTAGGTGAAAAGGTAGGGAAAGGAATCTTATTAGAAATTTCTGGATCGTATTTACTGAGGGATGACAAATGAAAGCAAAACCGATAATTTAAAGCTGGTGATTGTCATGCAAGGAATTGCGAATTTTGTGACATGCTTTACAGGTAACGGTGTTCATAACTAGGTTTCCTTTATTTATAATTTCCATTACAGCAAATTGATCCCACACAGCATCAAACCGGCTATGAGATTTAAACAAATGTATAATGGTTGACTGGTGCGAACCTAACACAAGAAATGTTTTTCTATTTCATAATGTTTATCGAAAACTGATTCCGATGTCTGGCAGGTCTACGCAAGAAAATGTTAATTTAACGCATTGCCCGTTATTTATGTTTGACACTGAAACTTATACGCTTAACTAGCCGAATGATTATCATATTTAAAATACTGCATTGCGCAGTACAACTGCAGACATCTCATTTTCATGAGAACGCGCCGGGCTCAGGTCACAACACCCTGGAAGAACAATTGCAGACGACAACCGAACCAGCTCAAACACCCACCTTGTTTAACACCTGAAACACAAATAAAACACAGAGTCAAGATTGAATAATGCCCCAAAGAATTACTTTCTTTTTTACTGAACGTTACCTATGCTTTTATACACACATTTGGCTCAAAAAACGTGTATAAAAATACTTGCCTTTGGATTTGACTCAAGCGGGATCCAACGCTGTGACGCCATGTTGCGATTGGTGAACCACGTGGTACTTCTTATGGCCCTAGGCGCGGTCAAGGCTATGTCAAGGCGAGGCTGTTGCCTATGCCCTTATCACATGAATAATAATAATAGTGAAGATTTTTATAGCGCATATTCACACTCATAGAGAGCATGCTCTTAGCGCTTAAAACGAGGAAGAGACGTGGACTAAGTAGATACAGAACAAAGGGGACGAAAGAAAACGACAGTACTGACAAAACAGAAAACAAAAGGCATCAAGTAACAGGAACAGAAAAATATAGTGATTCTGCGAGAAAGATGGGTAAAGTAGCAAGAGGGAAGGGGGGGGGGTAAGAAGGACGAGCATTGTGCGGACTGTGTTAGGAGAAATGCTCAAGGAAGAGGTGCGTTTTCAGTGCAGATTTGAAAGATTCAGTTGTAGGAATAATTATATTCGACTTCTAACAACTCTCTGAAATCTTTTCACGCGTCATTGTGTGTGTGTATGTGTGCGTGCATGTGTCCTTGTGCGTGCGCATATTTTCGTTTGTTTGCGATACTAGAATTTATTTATTCATACTTTTCGCGTATTTTAACACATCTATACTTCTCTCTGTTTCTGTGGCTGACATTGCTTTCTGTGTCAGTCGCGTATGTATACTAAAGTTTCAATAAAAACATTAATATATTATATATATATATAACACTATGATATTACACACGATTATATGCGTGGTTTTTTTTTTTTGCTTAGCTTATGGATGGCTTTCTTGATGTACAATTAGTCCATTATAAAATCTGTCTTTTAGGTGTACTTGTTTTTTTTTCCTAGGCTAATAAATCTCTTTCCTTCTATTATTTTCCATTCAATGATCTAAGTATTATTTTGATTTTTTTATTCATAGGTGTGGGGTGGTTTATTAGCTTGGAAAGCATTTTCAGAAAGATGACAACCCGCTCCCCCTTTAAAAAACATTAAAAAAACAGTAGGTGGTAGAAAATTAATTGAATTTGTTTTAAAGTTTTGTAAGTCGAATTAGGACAGATAGGTAAAGGGCTTCTCTAGGACTAGTAAGCTATAGGCTATCTCCCCTAATTCGGCCTATAAGAAGGGAAAAAGTCACAAAATAAAGTGAAAAGCTCAATAAACCCTGGCATGCATAACCGTGGGTGTGTATATGTTTGCTGTTTAAGTTCCCATGGGTGTCACACCTCGAAATGTTCGATAAACCCTGGCATGCAGAAATCGTGTAGAAAAAGCTAGAATGCTGTGCCTCAGTCAGTCAGTCAGTCAGTCAGTCAGTCAGTCAGTCAGTCAGTCAGTCAGTCAGTCAGTCAGTCAGTCAGTCAGGTCAGAAACCCAGATTAGTAAGCGTCACATTGTGAAGACACTCGGCCCTCTGGTGAGAGAAAGAACGCAGATGGGTGAAACCTAAATGCAAAGAAAAATACGCCTACAAAAGAAGAGGCAGATGGAACAGGATAAATTATCGTTGGAGACTAAAGTCGAGAAGAGTTGGGTTAACACCTTGATAAAGATCGACAGCAAAATAAAAAAAGCATAAAGACTAAAAAGTTAAAAATACAATAAGTAAAAAAGTTTTTTAAGACACACTTTTATTTGAAATCTAGTAAAAGTAATAACATAATTTTTTTCCTGAGGACTCGAAATTTTCTTTAATACATATACCTTAAAATATAAAAGTGTGAGGGGCACTCTTGGAACACTGGGGCCCCTCACACTTGTGTATATGAGATAGAAGAAGGGATCGCGTAGTGAGACAGCAGGAAGGCTTCTCGCTAACTCAGGACCCTTACCAGTGATGGTAAGTAGAAAACATCTGTCTTCTGGAACCTTCTCGCAGATGACAAGGCTGGAGCCGATGGACTAAACACTGCAACGACTTTGAGAATTCCATGTTGAAGACAGACCGAGACATCGCCAAAGAGATCAGATTGCAATCAATGAACCTGTAGACTTATCCACTCCAACGGGAAGAGGATGAACTGGCCGCATGTAGTCTAAAAGGAGCGAAGTCTCCTGTGGTCGACAAGTCTGAGTGGAGCTGCTCAAGTCAGAGACCACGAAGGAAAAGGACAGCCATCACTGTGCGCGTAGTGGGACAGCCACAGACTTCTATGTCTGTGGGCACAGCGCTGACTAAACTCGCGTCCGCTGTATACAAGCTGAACTTATTGACAGGCAGCTTCCGGTCTCTTTGTTTTAAACCCGCGAGCATAATAGAATTCTTCGATACTGAAGAAATCTTCTTAGAAAGTATGCTTTGACATATATTTTTAATATATGAATCATAATGTAAAATATCTTTGCTCAAACAGAGCGTTGTATGGTAGTATATGCATTGATTTTAAAGTCAAGAAGATGGTTATGTCAGCAAGCTCTCGCTCTCTACATCATTATCTTTCTGAGTGGTTAAACAGCGAGTTCGTTTCTTAATGAATTTATTTCAGGATTAATTCAGACTAAGGGTCTAACGAACGTACCTTAAACTCCATTAATTCTGTAACACATTTAAATCCTTATTTATTTATGTTTTAACATGTTGTTTTAACATATTCACATCGTGCGTTGTGTTAGCTTATTTTATCAAATTATTTAACATATTATAAGAGACTTCATATTAGAATAGATCACTTATTATCTTCACACACACACACACACACACACACACACACACACACACACACACACACACACACACACACACACACACACACACAGACAGGTGCGCGCACGCGCTCTCTTACTATCTAGTACGAACAGTTTCAAGACACCAGTGTTGAATAAATCGATTATTTTTACGTCTATGAATCTTTTATCTGGCGAAGAAATTCTTATAGCCACTGAAAAAGTGAATTATTCTAAATATAAACGTTATGTTTGAAATGTCTGGAGCAAATAGTCACTCTTTCAATGCTAAAACTGGAATCACGATTTACAGCTCTCACAAGAGCTTTTTCCCAGTCTTGATTGTCTAGTCTTTGTATGCGGAAAAATGATAAACCTTTGTGTCGACTTTTGCATGAAGAGCAGCCTGGAATCGCTCATCTAGTGCCTGGCATATCAAAATAATTACGACTGTAGCTCTGTGACACACTGTGCAAAGTAAAACCGGAAAAAGCTAAGCAACGACTGAGTCCAGCGCATGCGCATCGCAAGTTATCTGTTCTCGCGCTTGAGCTGCTAGTCCTACTCTGTTTAAAGTCTCTGCTCACGTGTGGTGGAAGAGATAGGGACGATACTAATCACACCGTGTCGGAAAATCTGGAAAAGCAAAAAGGGGCCAAAAAAATATGTTTCACACTTTTCCCAAAAGAAAGGCAACAACAAGAAATGCCAGGGCTATAAAACAATAAGCCTGATCAGTCACCCGAACAAGGTTATGTTGAAGGTGATTCAAAACCGCCTAACCCCTATGAAAGGAGCTACTAGCACAAGAGCAGATCGGATTCAGAGCAGGCAGGAGCACAGTTGAACATATCTTTAACAATCGCATCCAGTAACATCTGCAAGGATTTCTACCGTACTTTCACTGACTTAAATAAAGCTTTTCACAGAGTCTGGCACGTGATGCGGAACTTCAGCATGGAGGAACCATTTAAGTGACGTAGGAAGGTCCAGAAGCTCAGTGCTCCTTAACAACCACGTGGAAGAGTTCTTCCCGACAACGGTTAGCGTTCGCCAAGGCTGTCTTTTGTATTCAGTGCTGTTTTAAACAAGAAATGCTCCAAGATGACAACGACGACGACGACGGCGGCGGCGGCGACGATGATGACGACGATGGGATTTGTATAACGTATTTCCCCACACGGAGGCGAGGTCGATGCGCTTCACAAGAGACCAGGGGCAGCGTGTGAAAGAGGCCGTGTGATGTAGACGTGACAATCACTTAAATACAAGCACAACATACATAAAGGAACATGCACCGGTTAGCAATACAAGAACATGAAGGAATGCAAAGACAGGAGTGTGTGTGTGTGGGGGGGTGGGGGGTGGGGGGAGGACAACAGAATGTCTCCATGTCTATCGGCGGGAGGCCACTATGTAACCTACGCTTTGCAGATGACATCGATCTGATGACAGGCAGCAACAGTGAGTTTCAGGACCTCACAAACAGGTACGCAGCTTTGAGTACCTGAGCGCGACGCTCTGCAAGGACGGCAGCTGCAGACATGCGCCGCAGGATCACAACTGCAACAGGAGCGGTGACCAGACTGAGCAGAATATGGGACAGCAGAAACACTAGCTTCATTACCAGATACAGGCTGTACAAGTCCCTCATTGTCCCCATCCTCCTGTCAGTCATGGACCTTGCCCCACGAGATCTTGTTTGGAGATCAGCATGCGCGTTTGAACTGATTCCGATTTTTTTTTTTAAAGGAGAGGAGAAAATTTCTTGTCAAAATTGCCCCCAAAGTACTGAGGCTTACAGAAGACAATACATTTTTTTCGTGGAACTGCCATGATGATGTCCATTTGTAATGCGCAGGTATCCATTCAGAAGAATGCTCATTGCGCAGCAAAAACAGAAGAGAAGAAAAAAACAAAATAACAGGAAAGTAAAAATTAATAAAGACAGAAATGTTACTTGACTCTTAAAGTCCGTCTTAAATAAACAGATGGGTCTTCAGTCTTTACCGAAACGTGGTTGCTGAAGTGATGGTGGACACTGAGGATGGCAGAGCATTCCACAGCTTAGGTGCCGCGTTTTTGAAGGCCCTGGCTCCAGTACGCTTATTGTTTATGTCTTCCGCTGCAGGGAGACAGAAGCGTGACTGGGGACTGGGAGCTGGGAGCTGGTAAGATCGAGGAACTACCTCTTACAAATGCGGTAAAGGTCAGTTTAGGGATATTTAAATATTAAAATTGCCAAAATGTACTAATGCAATTGTCCACAAAAAGTCTATTAAATTAAATAATTCTGAGATACTTTATGTTATTTTGTCGTACGGACATCCCTTGAAGGATCAAAGGATTTTATTGTACATATAGCAAACGCTCTACAGATTCTTGACAAATTCTTGAATTGTAAGCCATTAAAAATCTTTTTTGTTTGTTTGTTTTCTTTTGGTTCAGTGAACACTTCGCAAACACTACACGGAGCCTGTTAAAAATCCTAAGCATCTCTACTCTACTTATATTTCCGTTCAATATTTAAGTACTGCTATGCATTTTCATTCATGATGATTAAAAATATTATCTTTTCAAATATTTTCCAAAAGAGAACAATCCGCCTCCAACCAAATAGAAACTTCAGAACACTTAAATAGGTATCTGAGCACAAACACACAAATTATTATTGTAAAGAGAGCAATGTGAGCAAAACAGAGCAATTATTCCTGTTTGTTTTAGAGATTTTTTTAAAAATCTAGTATATTCTTTTGTTTTTCACCTACCTACACATGTAGCTGTACATTGTAATGCGTAAGCACGTGAACACGCATGCGTACTTAAAAATTTGTTTTCCAAACATAATTCCGCCATTATAAGAAAATGGGAAATGTTATAACCATCGGTGTTCTGAATATTCCCGGCTTACAGCTGCAGCGTGCAACCTTCAGACTCTCGTACATGGAATCTTCGGCAGGCCTGCTGCAAGAAACCACGCACACTGCGGCCAGCACGGTGCAAAGGAGTCGGTCAGATGCTAATCATGGGACGGTATCTGAGGAGCAGTTTGCCATCCTGACTAGCATCCTGTCCTATGTGTACGTCGTGCTGGTCGTACCCGCATTTGTGACCGGCATCGTCAACGCCACCATTATGAGCCGCAGCAGAAACGGTGGCGCCTTCGCGTGTTGTTACACCGGTCTGTCTGTTGCGGATGCCACGGTGGCGTTTTGCGCCATGGTGTACCTGGCTACTGTCTGTTTTGCCCCAGCGGCCAGCTTCGCGAGGTTGGTCGTGCAGTATTACTTCACCACTTTCCTCAGCACGGCGGCCCAGCGAGCTGGAGTCTGGTTCAATGCCCTCGCGTGTTTGGAACGCTTCGTCGCCATTGTTTTCCCCCTGAGGACAACGTCTTCGTCAACGCTGACCTCGCGAAAAGCTCTCGTTTCATTAGTGGTTACCGTGTTTGTGACGTCATTGCTTGCGCATGCGTATATCAGTCTCCAGTACAACGTGCAGCTTGTGGCCAACGGCACTTACGGCCTGATTCCCACCCTGTTCATGCGATCCAGTTCTAACTTCTTGCAGGTCTCCAGTTTTGTATCTCGCGTGATCATGTTATATGTTCCACTTGTGATAATATTTTTGCTCAATATCGTCATGGCGATGGCTCTGAGAGTTCACGCCGCGCAGTTCAATCTGCGAGCGACGCGAGGGCGAGGTGATCGTGCTCAAGAGATCAAAGGTCACGACCGTCGTCGGGAACAAAAACCGGAGTTGCAGGTGACGAAGATGGTTCTCTGGCTCAGTTTTGCTGTTGTTTTCTTGCAGAGTCCTGCCGCAATAAATGCGAGCGTTGGTGCCGTGCATTCTGAGTACGGAGCCGTCAAAAGAGAATCAAGTCTTTATCTCATACTGAACTACGCGCTATTTCAGCTGACTGTCCTGAACCAGCCGGTAATATTCCTGATAAGCTTTTTCCACAGTCGTCGTTTTGCAGATGCCTTCTGGCGGCTGTGGTGCATGTGTCTGAGGAAGTCCTCAGCAGTCCACGATCAAAAAAGTACTCGGAGTTTCAGGGCAATTTCCTCTTAAAGGGATTTGTACAAGGGCGTGCTAATAATTTTAGCATCCACTGTAAAATGTTTAGTTATTTTTACAATATGTGGATAAATCTGGTCCTGTGTAGGCGCATGGTGTATCCCCTTTGTCACACCCAACCTTGAACACACAGATGCTTGCAGTTTCCACCCCACAACGAAATGGAAGAGTGTTCAAACTCTCGGTTCAAACAGTGTACTGTTTTTGAATTCTTAACAGCGGAAAAAAGTTCCTCCTTTTAAAATTTACACACAAATGCAAGCTGTTTATGGTGGTTAATATGTTGATGGAAGTACAGTAGAACGTTGGAGAAGGCGATGAAGAATAAGAAATGAAACACGCCTTGACCACGGCAACGGCAATCCTCACATAAGTGTTGGGAGAAAAAGATTCAACGCCAGGACGTACTGGCCCAGACCTGGGTCCTAGAGGTCTAGTGATTTGCATCTGTTCTAAAAGGACATTTGAAGAGCCATCGCCTCAGCTTTGATGAAGAAGTGAAGTCTGCAATGGAGAAATAGTTTTAAAACAAACCGATTTATTTAAAGGACGTATTTAACAAAATAGTGCAGTCGGCGGAAGTCTATTGAAGTGTGTGGTGATTATGTAGACAAATAATTATACAGCGTTGTGACTGGAAATTGCAATTATTTAATTTATATAGGTATATATGTGTTTATTTCAGGAAAATATTATTCTCATTAGTTTTCTACTGAAGTGAAGGCAAAATTGATTACATCGCCCTCATATTCATGCGTGAAGAGAATGGGGGAAAGGACGAGCTTCTGGGTGAAGATCACAGCAAGTCATGTGTAGAAAGAACGTACACTTTCTACGTTAACGCGAAGGTTCTGTTTTTATTCCATAGCAGCAATAATTTTTCTTCAGCTTTTCAGTCGGTTATCACGCACATCTAGCAGCGTGGTTGTTCCCCTCTTGTTGTCCTCTTGTATTCACTTGCAGTAATCTTCCGCAGATAGTCCAGTCAGCGATTTCCAGCTGTAGAGGTAGAGAAAATGCTAAGATGTTAGTGGATTTGTTTTTGTTTTTGTTTTGTGTGTTTTTTAAGCAAGAAGCCTACAAGTCACGTTTCTGGAAGTGGGCATCTATGTCTGGTCTGTGAAGAATGAACCACTGTCAAACAGTCTTTCTACTTGCATGTAGACGCGCTGGGGTGCGAGTACTTGACTGTACACTCGTCACATTTGGATCTTCGTTAATAACCCATGAGAAAAATCTCAACAATACTGGAAATGAGGGCAGATGCAGAAGAAAAAGCTTACTTCAGGTGAAGATTTGGTGGCAGTCCATTTGGTTTGCCGTAGAGATACGAAACTATCTCAACGATAAAAGACAGATTAAAGTCAATGCAGTTAAATCACAAGCGGGTCTATTTATGTCCTCTAAATGGCAAATGGTTTGTTAATAAAGAAGGTAGCCTATAGGTTTTCATCCCTAATCAACCACGCGATTAGAAACTGACTGAAATAAAAGTTACGAATAGATGACAAAAAAGTAAGCTGGCGAAATAATTCAAACAAGTAATTTTTTGCTTGATTATTATGCGGCAAGCAACTAGAAATGAAATTTCCACCAGATTTGCCATTTTCATACGGAACACCCTTTTGTGGCTTTTATAAAGACAGGAAATATACAATCCTGTTATTTACGAGAGAATGCTGATATTTACTCGCGGAGGAGCACAAGATGAAACTGAGCCGACGCAGCTTAACATAAGGTTAAATTATTCATCAGGATTTCAGAATGGCACCGAAATGTGCTTCGAAGTTCTACAATAAAATAAAGATTGGAGGCATGTAGACACACAGATCACTGTTCTGATCCTGCCACACTGATTAAACATCACAACTGTAAAAAAAAATCCACTGATTTAACAAAGATAGGAAACAAATAGCAGCATTTCAACTCAAACGTAACACGTTCAAATCGGTTCTTAATTTCAAGACTCAGGTTTTTTAAAAATAAAGCTGTAGACGACGACGACGACGACGACGACGATGATGATGATGATGATGATGATGATGATGATGCAATAATTCCTACAATAATTGCCACTACTACTACTACCACCCCCACCACTATTACTAATACTGCTGGTACTGGGATCCTACTAGAGCCAGTTAACGTTCGACAATGGTGTTTCTTTAATACAAAAAAAAGTGCAAATAAAAACAACGGAAGTAGGCGTTATGAGAATTTGTCACACGAATTTGCAAGAACAAATACTCGGGTGAGGAACTTTCTGTGTAAGATTGTAAGAAAGTAAACTAAAATAGAATAAAGACTTTTATGTTTTCGTAAAAAAATCTGCATACATGTTTTCATCGGTTTTCAAAGGAGCAAAAGTAGTAGCAAGGTCTAAGATACATACATGGCCTTTGTTTAGGAAAATGTGGCACATCTACGTACATGAGTCTATTGTACACACGTAGCACCTTATTTATGTTGTTCGTGGCAAGGCGATTTACCACCATGTTCTGTATGTGGCACAGATAGTAGGGCTATTACAGCTTTTTGAATCGATTTCTAAAGAAATGAAACGTGGAGTTTAGTCTCCTTGTACCTCAGTGAAGAGGAATCCTGACATGGTGAAGGATTTCTACTCCGCAAAGAGATGGCAGGGACAGCTCCCTGCTGCCTCCCCCCTCCCAGTTCAAGATCTATTCGCGTCGTTGCCACGCCGCCAGGTGTACTCTGTGGAAGTGTTCTACAAACAGTTAGAGCAGACAATAAGGAAGGTACCGGGAAAGGACATTCTCGCCATGACAGGGGGTTTCAATGCAAAAGTCGGTCCAGCTGTATATCGGCAATGGCGGGCACGGTGAGCTGCTCTGGGCGTGGTTAAACGAACGAAGAGGGTCTTCGGCTGCTGGAGTTCGCTCAAAGTCACAGGTTAATCCTCGACAATACCCCAAATTAAGCAATATATGTCGCAATATATGAAGTGTCTTGAACTGGATTAATAAACAACAGCTATTCAATGCTTGAATTAATTGCATGTAAGCCATTCAAAGAAACAGTTACAACCTAAAAAAAACTGCAAAACCAAACCAAGAACTGTAGCAGGTTTGTGTGTGTGTGTGTGTGTGTGTGTGTGTGTGTGTGTGTGTGTGTGTGTGTGTGTGTGTGTGTGAGCATTCAATGTGACAGTTAAGAACCTAACAAAAATAAAACAATATAGAAAACCAACAAACAACTGAGGATGTAGCAGAAGTGTGTGTATATATATATATATGTGTGTATGTGTGTGTGTGTGTGTGTGTGTGTGTGTGTGTGTGTGTGTGTGTGTGTGTGTGTGTGTGTGTGTGATTATTTGTGGAAACAGTTCCTTCCTCTGGGCGGCTTCAGTAATTATGTCAAACTCCCTAAGACTTACTATTAATACCTAGATCAATCTTCGTGAACAAAATTTCAAGGGAACTAACATTTTCAGATTTTCTTGATTGTCGACAAAAAGCATAAAAAGCTTATATTTATTCAGATTAATCAATATACTTTGTCGCAGCACAATTACTAAAAAAATTAATAATTATTATTTTGAAATGTCGTCTCGTCTTCGGCATAAAATGAAGAGTAGAATAATGTTTCAGGAACTCAAACACCCACTGCAGTCATTGATTAAATAGGCACTAAAATATTTTTGGGGGTTTCTCGGTTCGGTGTTTGCAGTTGTGTGTTTGTGCGTGTTAGTGGCTGACTATAAGAAACTGTCGTCCAGTGAACAGAGTAATCCTGGTGACGCATAGTTCATGTCTGGATACTTGAGTTTATCCAGGTGCTGTACGTCACACAAAGAAAGGCCAGTCTACTCCATGGCAGCTTCTGTGTCACTGTCATATCCACTGGAAAGATCTACCAATGATTTTCCGGTCACTCGTTTGCTGGACCCCGGGGGTCAGAGACCTGCAGTCGTATCTCAGGGTCTGCTGTCAAAAGAAAAATTCGACGTTCTGTTGGAGGCGTTGACCATTACGCACAACGTCCTCGGTGTGACAGCCTTGTTGGCCGGCATCTTGAATGTCGTGACTTTAAGTCACAGCAGAAATGCAACTTTTGTCTACTATTTTATCGGCATCTCCGTCGCCGACGCCGTAGTCGCCTTCTGTGCTGTCCTTTACCTAGCCGCGGTCTCTTTCATCCCGATCACTAGCTTTGCCACGCAGGTTATTCAGAATTACATCGCCTCCTTCGTCAGCGTGACGGTGCAGAGGGCGGGAGTCTGGCTGAATGCTCTCGCATGTCTGGAACGGTTCCTAGCCGTTGTTTTCCCCCTCAAGGCGGCTCTGCTAAAGCTGACGTCACGCACGGCATTATTAGCGATTATTATTGGTGTGTTTGTAACGTCACTTGTTAGTCACCTGTATATGGTTCGCCAGTACGACCTGCAAATGGTGGGCAACGACACATATGGAATAGTTCCCAGTGCGTTCATGCGGTCCAATCCAGAATTTTTTAGAGTGTCGTCTCAAGTAGCTCGATCCGCTTTGCTGTACGCTCCTTTGCTGGCAATAGTTCTCCTCAACATCGTTATGATCTTCGCCCTGAAAGTCCACGCCATGCAGTTCAATCTGCGAGCGACTCGAGGGCAAAACGGTCCTGTCCAAGAGGTCAGAGGTTACGACAGTAGCCGAGAACGAAAGCCTGAGTTGCAAGTGACGAAGATGGTTATTTGGCTTAGCTTTGCAGTCATCATCTTACAAAGTCCCGCCACAATCAACGCCAGTATTGGCACGGTCCACCCAGACTACGGAAGTTTTCAGAGAGAATCGAAACTATATAAAATTTTAAATTATGCCTTGTTTCAGCTGACGCTCCTAAACCAGCCGGTTATATTTCTGATCAGCTTTTTCCACAGTCAGCGGTTTGCAGGTACCTTCTGTAAAATATGGTACAGGTGTTTGAAGAAGCCATCATCATCGACATCCGTCGATAAAAGCGATGAAAAACTGACCAGCCATGATGACATCACCCTGAAATAGCAATTTTTAAAATATTTGATTTATTAAAAATAGAACATATTACACAAAATCTTCTTGTTCTTCTTTTTGTTTTTTTTTTCTCACTGGTCCCGAATATTGTGTGCTGTTTTCATGACAGCAATTTATGGTTTTCTCAGTTGTCCATCTGAACGTCGATTGATATATGTGAGTAAACAAAATAAACAGCAATATTTAATGGTGACATCACAGTTTATAAACAGGAGGGACTTAGTTCGGCCTGTCTGCAGAAGATGAGTCACGTATCGTCTGTTTAGCGGTCACACAGAGCCACATCTCTTATTGAACAATAATTATGGCGAAGATTCTTAATGTCAGCCCAGCACACCAGTCCACTTCATTCGATGAAAAGTCAGGTAATGTGACTCAACCAGATGGGTTGCATTTTATTCTTGCTTTCCTTCGAAGCCTATTTTGCCAGTCGATGGAGATTTTATACAGAATGTTGTAACAGAATGCCTGTATGGTACCTAGGATCTATATGGGAATACGTATTTTTCGAGAACATCTTTCTTTCTAGTATACATGACAAGAGTTCACTTCCAATGTGACAGAAACAGTAATCCCTCTTATCCAGGTTTTATTCTACGCCCATTTCCACGTTGAGTGCAAGCTTGGGTCGAGATTTCTTCTTCTTTCTTTCTTTTCGGCGATGAAGTATTTTTTCAGTCTTTATATCTTTCTTCTGCAGAAAATACTGGATCATTTAAATAAAAAAGTTGTTAGCACGGCAGATGGCAGCTGCAGCAGAGGGAGTACGATGAAACTATTTTCCGAACCATTTCTATACCGCAGGACACGATTAGACGACGATATATTATTAACATATATGCCGAAGACAGTTTCTTTTCAGTATTACAAGAACCGAAAAGAATATAGAATATTCTACGAACAAACCAAAATTAGACTGCAGAATGCTTTTACTTCAGTGATCTTAGCAACGTGTTCGATGCAGCAGTATGAGTTCAATGTTCTTGTGTTTTGAGAAGCGTGTTTCTGATATTTAAAAGTTGTAGCCAGTGACGTATGTGACGTAGCCAGTGACGTATGCAGGATGAAGTCCTGGCTTCTGGTGCTCATGTCTGGTACCGGAGTTGGGGACACTGACAACATTATATCATTGGTTGGTAAAATGAATGCTCTATAACGTATGAATTGAAATCGATAATTAAAATAACTGATTAGAAGTTAATTACTGTTATCAGTCCAGGTGAGCAAATTTAATGACGTAGAAAGTTATATATATATATATAGAAGATAATTGATGTCGCTGTCACTCGCATATAGACGTGTAGAATGAGAAGGAAAAACCAAAAACAACAACAAAACTCGGATCAAGATTTTGATGACGCTGAAGCTTGTGTGATCGACGTTCGTTGTTAAATCGCCCATCGTTCATTGACATCCCTGTACATGGAGATTTTTTATTTGTATTAAGCGAAAGGTCTTCAATATTCTGTCTTTTTCCTCTCGCTGCTTTGCCTTTTCCCAGCCCACTATGGAATCGGCAACAGACTCCAATCGGGTTGACTGGAACAAGTTTAGTATGGAACCGGTGCCATTTGGCAACTGACTCCAGCGCTCTAACCACTCGGGTGTCCACATCCCCATCCTTTCTATAGTAGCCGTGCAAAACATTAAACCGCCAGTAACTCGCCCAAAGGGTCGACACTAGACAAACATGGCTTCTTTTCGAGTAAGTCTTATGTCCCTGGTATGGAACATAAGCAATTATTTTTTGTCGATGTCTCTCGGTCGAAAAAAAAACTACCCCAAAATGGAAAGGGACATCACATCCAGTGGCAGGAACGGTCCAAAACTCATCAAAACAAAGTCCGGTGACAGAAGAAGACATCAAGCGAGACCAAAAAATATAGATCAGTTCCTCTCAAGTTGTTACTTGTCTGTTCTTAAGTCTTTCAGGGAATTGCACAATCGGAGTTGCAATAGCTCCAGATTTGCCATTTTCTCAATGATTGTCTTGTTGCAGACTCACAGTCAAGGAACGTGTTGCTGCTAGACACGTGGGGTGTTGTCTGTCCAAGGTCAGGCAAAGTAACTCTTTATTTCCTCCTGAGGTCTACTAAAAGTTGCAATATGATTGGCCATGGCCATAGGAGTTACCATGATTACCAAGCAACGTCCAAAACTAGATGACGTTGAGAAGCTGTTGTTGGTCAACGAGAAGCAACTAAAAGGTTTTACGCGCGCAAAGGCAACGTTGCTGTGTGTGGATCTTGTCAGGAAGACACCAGGCACGAAGATAAGGAGGTATTTAAGGCAAGCTGGAGACAGTGTAGTACGACATGAGGAGGCTACAGCTGCTGCAGAGAATTTAATTGTGCCCGAGTTCCAAGAACTCATTACTAGTGAGGGGACCTACATCACGCTAGAGAAGAAATCTTTGCCTGGCCACAGGCCAATAAAGGATAGGCTCACCCTCTTGCTCTGCGCCAGTGCAAGTGGAGGTTACAAGATCAAGCCGTTGCTTGTCTAACACTCAGAGAATCCACGAGTTTTCATTGTTATTTGTTAGAAAAATTACTTTAATTCTACATCAAATACTATGTTAATTGATTTTTATATTGCTATATTTTGGAGTGTGGAACGGATTAATTGGATTTTCCATTATTTTTAAATGGGGAAAATAGTTTCGAGATACGAGTTTTTTCCGGATACGAGCTACGTTATGGAACAAATTAATTTCATAGCCCGAGGCGCGACTGTATTAGGCATTACAGGCAAAGTGTATATGATGTGTTAATGCGGATAAGAGAGATGGAGGAGGATAAGTGTGTTTTGATTATCTGCAAATACTCCGCCATTTTATAGAAAAGACTCGATCATCTTCTGATCCATGGCAGAGTAGGGTTGGGGGTGCTACAAAAATCTATGATAAATGTGTATGTTTCAAGCCTGGTTCTTGTTATGAACATGTGTTACCACCCCTGAACGTCGAAGTAACGAGGTTGTCGCCCTTGTACGAATAGCGATTATGACCCCTGGTTTGAATGTTGATAGGGGGCGTTGTTTAGAAATTGGGAAGAAGAAGCAGACGTGAGAGTCTGGGAGAAAGAGGAATTTGGTACAGAGGTTGGAATTAATAGTACTGTGTGGATTAATATTAACTGTGTGAAGAAATAGCAACTGTGTGGATAAATAGTAACTGTGTGGATTAATATTAACTGTGTGAAGAAATAGCAACTGTGTGGATAAATAGTAACTGTGTGGATACATATTAACGGTGTAAAGAAATATTAACTGTATGGAGAAAGAGTAACTGTGTGGAGAAATATTAACTGTGTGGTTCCTCGATTTACTAATTTTTCTCAACTGCTGTGTGATCTCTTGCTGTGTGATCTCTTGAGAAGATCGTAGAACTGTGTGGATTTACCTACTGTGGAATTTTTATTGACTTGGTCATTTGTCTGCCGTTAGACTGTCGGAGTTATTTGGTGAATGTAGGCTGTCCGTATGATCAACGCCAGAGAGCAAGACTGAAAGAGGGGAACTGTTTGCCGTGTCGACCCTTTCCCCCCCCCCCCAACAACAGAAGAAGAGAGAACTTGAAGGACTTTAATATAAACTGCTTAGATATATTTGTTTCGGTGCAAACTCAGTGTAGAATATTTGTGCTGAAGTTTTCTGTTGTTATTTAGTATAGATTTACGTTCACCCGATTAATAGAAACGTTCGAGCCCATGTGCAGGTCTTTGTATTTTGTTGTGTGAAAGGACACGTGAAGAAGGCTGTGAGGTCAGTGTGTGTTGTGTGTGACCTGTCCACACTGTCCGTGCGTTCTTGACATTGGTGACCCCGACGTGATCTGTCGTGGGTTTGTTTCGTTTGGTACAGAGTCGGGTGAAAGTGGGTCTTCGATTCAGTGTTTGTGATTCCCCTGGGACTTAGTGGTAGAAGGTTGGCAGTTAATTATTTATCTTTGAGAATTTTGCAAAGCGGTTGTACTTATTTATATTTGCTCAGTGTTTAAGTGTTACATGTTGGGCGTGGTGCAGTTTCCCCGTCTCCAGCTTCACGGGTCTACGGGTGTGTAAAGTTCTACCCGTAGTAAGGAATTAGCCTCTGTTTCTACTTTGCCTCTCGTCTTTATTTTCCAAGCTCACTATTCTGTGTGAAAGTGTATGCAGAAACCGAAAGTGAGAGTGGATGTTCTCTATCCTGTAGTTATCTGTCTTGTTTTATTTTTATAAAAAAAAATAATTCTGGGCCTTGCGTGTTCCGTTATTAATTTATGTGAAATCATTGGATGTTTGAATAAGTTGTCGCCCTTGGATTATTTTGATGTACTCGTACGGTACTTTAGGATTGTTAATAGATCTAGAAATCTGAGTGACTAGTTTTGAACAAGTTAAGACTGCTATTGATGTTATTTTGTAACCCAGTTGCATTCCTTGAAGATAATTTTTTTTGCCTGATTGATGTTGACATGCCAGTAGCTTAGACTTATTAGAATTCTGGTTGTATTTTCTGCCTTATTAGAAGCTTTGATAGTAGGGTGCTCCCTTTTTGTAAACATAGTAGAGTAATTGTGTTGGAGAGGTGTTAACCATGGCTGAATCCGTTAGGGAGGTAGCCGACTTTATGAAAGAAGGACAACTGTTGGGATTGAAAGAAGAAGCCCTTACAAAGTATGTATTTCAGTGCATTGAAAGGCAGGACAGATATACAGAAAGATTAGCCAGAGAGAAAGAAGCAGAAAGATTAGCCAGAGAGAAAGAAGCAGAAAGATTAGCCAGAGAGAAAGAAGCAGAAAGATTAGCCAGAGAGAAAGAAGCAGAAAGATTAGACAAAGAGAGAGAAGCAGATAGATTAGAAAAAGAAGCTGACAGGATAGCTAAAGAAAAAGAAGCTGACAGGATAGCTAAAGAAAAAGAAGCTGACAGGATAGCTAAAGAAAAAGAAGCTGAAAGGGCCGCAAGAGAAAGAGAGGCCGAGCGTCAGTTCGAATTAGAGAAACTACGTTTAGAGAGAGAGACCGATTCCAGCGCGACGAGGAGTAATGGGAACCAAACCCCAAAAGGACTCACACATAAACTCCCCGCCTTCAAAGAGGACGAAGACGATATCAACGCATTTTTGAATCGATTTGAGGCTCAGGCGCAGTCCCTTAAATGGACCAGAGATATCTGGCCATTACAAATCGCCACTTCTTTTCACGGAGAAGCCCTCCAGCTATATGATAACCTATGTGTACAGGGCCCCGTGGATTATGATGTGCTCAAAAGAGAACTATTACTCAAGTTTCAGTGCACAGCCGAAGGATACAGAGAAAAATTTAGATCGGTGAAACCCCAATCTCAAGAGTCAATGCATTCTTTTCAAGCCCGACTAATCGGATTGTTCAACAGGTGGATTGACTTATCCAAAGTCCAAAAAACTTATGAAGGATTGCATGATCTGCTAGTCAGAGAACAAATACTGCAAAGTGTATCTAGAGATTTAGCCGTATTTCTGAGAGAAAGAGATTTTCAGAACGCTAATGAAATGATTGACAGTGCTGAACGTTATCGCCAAGCACACCCCCAGAAATCTCCGGCAAGACGAACAGAAACTATCATGTTCGCAAATGTGGGACAAGCCACTCCTCCTTCTTCACCGCCAGCTCGCCCAAAGCAGGACAGACACCAATTTACTTCTCCTCGATCTTCAAGACAACGAAATACTCCTCCCTACAGAAGGAATGAATCATGGAGGACTCCACCCCACTCCCCACCAATAAGAACAGTTCCGAAGGAAGCACCAACGACCATATATGATCGAAACAGCCCTTGTCATCCTGATCGTTGGAAACCACCACGACGTTGCTTCAACTGTGGAGGACTTGGACATATAGCCAAGGTTTGTCCAAGCTATAGACCCCAAGATAACACAAATGGAAATTGGAAAAATGAGAGCAACCCAACCCCAGCCAATGTTGCTATTATGTGTTCAGTCACCGACGAGGAAGAATTGGGTAAACTACATCTGTATCCAGGACGGATTAGGGGACAGCAAGTTAAGGTGCTACGCGACTCAGGTGCAACCATCTCCGGTATACGAGCCTCCTTGGTTCAACCACAGGACCGACTGAACGGGAAACAATCTTGTATTACCTTTGGTGGAAAGGTTGAAACCTTCCCTCTAGCACGTGTTCCAGTAGAGACACCTTTCTTCAATGGAGACCTGAAATGTTGTGTCATCGAAAATCCAGTTGTCGATCTAATCATTGGAAACACGAGAGGTACAAAACGGGTGGTATTTGATGTACAAGAGAAAGAGTCAGAACCAACAGCAGCGGTTACCACACGCGCGCAATTCCAACGCCAGATGCAGGGACCTCAACCCCTAACTCTACCACCAGTTCAATGGAATATAAAGAAGAACAACCGAATGGAATTACAGCAAAGCGATTCCTCACTAGAGAACATAAAAGAAGATGCAGAAGGTCGTGAGTGTAGACTGCCGTTAGAGATCAGGGACAAAGAAATTGCTCAACTCAAGGCCGAGATGGATGTTAACCAAAAGAAAAGAGATCGATTGGCTGTACTGTGCCAACAACAGAAGTCGACCATTGGTGAGTTGAAAGAAAAGATTCATGAATTGGAGTTGAGACGTAAGCATCAGTGTGATGACCTACTGAAAGCCTCAGCAGATATCAGAACCTTCAAGGAACGAGAGGAAAGACTCAGGAAAGATCTTGATAATACTATCACAAGATTGAATTCTCTGGAAGGAAACATCGAGGCAGAAAAAACAGCTCATCTGGAAACGAAATTCAACTCAGAAAGCTTAAAGCTTCGTGTTAGAGACCTGGAAGGATCTCTGGAAGTCGAGAAATTAAACAGTGTGGAGGCTAACCGAGCCGTGGAACGTTTGACAAAGCAAATGAGAGAATTCGAACAAAGACTTGGTGATAGGAGAGAAACTCAAAAGGAATATCTGGGATTGAAACGCCAGTTAGTAGAAGACATAGCAGAGAAGAAGATACTCATTGGCATCTTGTCAAAAGATCGTGAAATCCATCAGAAGAGTTTCACAGAACCCATAACAGGGCTGGGGACAGCCAAGAAAGAACCGGTATTTGTAGAGGACTCCAATGTAACACTCTTCAAGGAGTTACAATACCTACTGCTGAGCTTCGAACTGGTAGGCAAGAACAAAAGGATGAAAATCACGAGAGTTCGCAAGAAAAGAAAAACAGCAACACCATCTGCTCTTGTAAAAAAAAAAAAACTTTAAACACACTTTCATCGCCTATCGTCGTGAACTGGATACCACAGCAGAAGAGTTGTCTAAATCTATAAAGAAGTGCAAAAAAAGTGAACAAGTAACCGATATATTCAAGGAAATGATTAAACCATAAGACCTACTACACTTGGAAAAACACGCCACTCGTCATTTCTTTGATGATTTACTCACCGGAAGTGATGATTGGGAAAGTCATCTAATGCATCTCCAAGGAGTATTGAGGACTCTAGCCAAATTCCAACTGACAGCCAGGCCTTCGAAAATCAACGCCGGCTATCAACAAATATTATACCTAGGCCATCAGTTAGGACGAGGGATAATGAAACCTGATCGATCCCTTATTCAAAAGATCCTTGACATCCAGACTCCTAGGTCTAAGAAACAGATTCGATCTCTCATTGGACTCATTAGCTACTACCGAAGATACATCGCTAACTTCTCTGAAGTTATTGCACCGATATCGGATCTCGTGAAAGGAGACAGGCCCAGATCTATTCAATGGACTTCAGAGTGTAAATCTGCTTTAGAAAAGATCCAGGTTCTCCTCTCAAGCTATCCCATTCTGAGGCTACCAGACTTTACATTGCCGTTCTTACTGCAGACTGACGCTAGTGCAGTAGGGCTAGGGGCAGTGTTGCTCCAACCCCATGATGACAGTTTCTTACCCGTCATATATGTGAGTAGAAAATTACTGGATAGAGAGAAGAGATACAGCACAGTAGAAAGAGAGTGTTTGGCCATAGTATGGTCTGTTTTGAAGCTGTCTAGATATTTGTATGGGAGACAGTTTACCCTACATACTGATCACAAGCCCCTATCTTTCCTCACATCTAATCCTTATAAGAATGCCAGAGTGATGCGGTGGGCTTTAGCCCTCCAGGAGTTTAAGTTTGATATTCAGCCGATTAAGGGGACCACTAATAAATTAGCCGATGCCTTATCAAGGGCTGAAATGGATCAAGAAATTCCATAGGGCTGTCAGATAATCTTTTCGTTAGAACGTAACAGTTCTATTGTAGTTAGGCGAAAATGTGAACATTTTTTTTGTAGGAGGGGAGGAATGTTATGAACATGTGTTACCACCCCTGAACGTCGAAGTAACGAGGTTGTCGCCCTTGTACGAATAGCGATTATGACCCCTGGTTTGAATGTTGATAGGGGGCGTTGTTTAGAAATTGGAAGAAGAAGCAGACGTGAGAGTCTGGGAGAAAGAGGAATTTGGTACAGAGGTTGGAATTAATAGTACTGTGTGGATTAATATTAACTGTGTGAAGAAATAGCAACTGTGTGGATAAATAGTAACTGTGTGGATTAATATTAACTGTGTGAAGAAATAGCAACTGTGTGGATAAATAGTAACTGTGTGGATACATATTAACGGTGTAAAGAAATATTAACTGTATGGAGAAAGAGTAACTGTGTGGAGAAATATTAACTGTGTGGTTCCTCGATTTACTAATTTTCTCAACTGCTGTGTGATCTCTTGAGAAGATCGTAGAACTGTGTGGATTTACCTACTGTGGAATTTTTATTGACTTGGTCATTTGTCTGCCGTTAGACTGTCGGAGTTATTTGGTGAATGTAGGCTGTCCGTATGATCAACGCCAGAGAGCAAGACTGAAAGAGGGGAACTGTTTGCCGTGTCGACCCCTTTCCCCCCCAACAACAGAAGAAGAGAGAACTTGAAGGACTTTAATATAAACTGCTTAGATATATTTGTTTCGGTGCAAACTCAGTGTAGAATATTTGTGCTGAAGTTTTCTGTTGTTATTTAGTATAGATTTACGTTCACCCGATTAATAGAAACGTTCGAGCCCATGTGCAGGTCTTTGTATTTTGTTGTGTGAAAGGACACGTGAAGAAGGCTGTGAGGTCAGTGTGTGTTGTGTGTGACCTGTCCACACTGTCCGTGCGTTCTTGACAGTTCTAAACAAAGAAGTGAAGTCATCACAGAAAATGCTGTCACTGGCACCTCATATGAAATTCTTGTGTCTGTTTTCGTGTTTTTGTATATCTTTCACTGAGAAGTTGACGATGGATGGATGGATGGATGATGATGATGATGATGATGATGATGAGGAGGAGGAGGAGGAGGAGGAGGAGGAGGACGACGACGACGACGACGACTCAAGCAACAGCCATCAATACCATCTTCTCAGAAAAAACATAAAAGCCCTTGAGAATGTTTTATTAATCTCAAGCAATTCTCTAATTTAGATCTTGCTCACAAGCCTTTTCCCTGGAATATTAACATAAAATCGATCTTAGCCCCAAGGGCAACTAAGCACAAAGTCTTTGATTGCCATCAAAATCGCCCATCACGTGCCATAGCTGTTATCATGTGGACGTGGACACCGTCGACTTTGTAGCACATTTGCACAGGAGACTTTGCTGGGATACTAACACTGAGACTTCAACAGGTTCAACAGCGCCTTTTCCTTCTGAGGAAGCGGAAGTCTTTCTTTGTTTGTTACAGATGTCGCCAGCTATTCTGCAAGTCTCATATAGAGAGAGCACTCACCTTGTGGTCCAGCTGTTACTTCAGCAACTTAACAGTCGAAGACAGTTTGGGTCCAGTTACGCGCACTTGCTCGAGGATTTTTGGGACAGCCAAGAGTGACCTTCACATTATCTGTAATTGTCAACATTTGTAGAAATTGTCAAAAGCCACCACATTTATACAGAATAATATCATGTCCTTTAATGAGAGTAAGGCCGCTGATTCTGTGTGGCTTCATGCAGGACTAAAAGGTTGCTTTAGCCATACAACTTCTAAACTCTGGCGTGTGCGAATGAATTGTGACTGAATACGGATCTGAACTGTGACTGAATGCGGGTCTGAATTGTGATTACATGAGGGTCTGGCTGCTGATGAACTGTGCAGGGGGTATGGCAGTGGGAAGCTGTTGGTGGTTGTTAATGTTGTGCCATGCGGTTGTTCGATTATTCATTAGATATAACTATAATCTTCTTCTTACTAGTTCTTTGGGAAAAATTAAGTTGTTTTCTACTTTGAAGTCTTTGGTCCTCTGTGATTTTAACGAGCAGTTACAGACAAGATGAGAATACAGTTGGATGAACGCATTACATAGGAAATGTTCATCTTTTGATGTGATGTTTTCAAGCTTCAAAAGTTTAGACTGGTGCGAAAAACTTACCTTGGTAAGAGCCCTTTCTTTTAATACTTCAGTGGCAGTATGTATTTGAAGTCTCACGATTTCCAGGTGCGCGATGAAATAATACATAGAGAGAGAGACTTGGGCAGGAAAGAACGACAACGAACAGATGCTGCTGTACGCGACTGTCACGCTTCCTTTGTCGTCTGCCAGCAACGGTAGTAGACTTGGTTGGTTTTCTTAGCCTGCATATATCAATATAAAAACGCCTACTGTTCACAAAGAACTGGAATTCCTCTAACAGACTTACTGCTTGCAGCCGCCCACACGTTCAGAGTTGGCAGTCCTTGCTGGAGTAAGGAAACGCCTACGTTCTTCTTTCTTTAGCGTGCCAGGGACCAGGTCTATCAAATGTTTAATCTTTTCTTTTGTGATGAAGAGAGTTGTAGTTTCTAAGCTCCCCTTGGTGGCCAAGAGTTTCTATTCCAGTGTGGGTCTCCGAGGCCACAGCTCTGTCCGTGTCTGTGTAGTGAGTAGAGCTGCAGAACTAGCTCAGGGGTCTGTCGACCTGTCACCCATGGGCAGGTTTCGGTGCACAGACGAAAGATAGTGGTCTGCTGGTGGCGCTTTAGACCGAGCATCTGGTCGTCTGATGGTGGGTTGTGTTCACTAGCCTATTGTTAAATACTCTAAATGGCCTGACTTCTCCCAGATAATGGCAACATTGAGCTCTGTACCAAATGTCTGTATACAGACGCTACCAAAAGTTAATACATCGTGCCCCGTGATACAGCATTTCGACAAAATAGCTCAGGTCTTCCGAAGTGACCACAGCACGTCGCTATAGGTTTGTGATCGAAAAATTACTCCCATCAATCCGCGCCAACTTCTAATAACTGCGTGGACAACAACGACCTGTCCCTACCAGTTCTCTGGATTCCACCATTCCCTACCTTCGCCATAATTGTGAGCCATAATTTGAATATAGCGCCACGGTATTTATCTCCAAGTCCATAGGTCAAGGCGAGTGCGGTTGGATCATTAGACAGTACGCTCACCCAGACTCCTCTATCCTATTTGCCGAATCAAAATCTATTCGCGTACACTTGACTCTGGCCTTAGACCTGACAGGTTTCTGACAAAAAACAACTGTACATTCATAGCTGACTAAAATAGACTTGTGCAAAGAATTGGCCAACCGGAATCCTTAATGCCAGGCGGGATGAAAGCAGAATAAATCCGTGTGAGCTGGTTGGAAACCGCAAGAAGGGTAGAGGTATGTGTGGAAATAATGCTACAAACTCTGCGGACTTTAAAACAACGAAAAGTAAAGGGACGTAGCTGGATTTATGAAAAGCGAATCCAAGAATTCAAGACCAAGTGCCTAACAAAATTAGTCTGGAAAGCAAAACAAACCTCTTTGTCCCTGAACGTGGGACACCAGGAACTTCTTCCCGAAACAATGAAACGACGCACACTGGTCTGCTGTGGTCACCTCCCCTCTCTGCACGATACCCTGTATAAAATTGTCACCACCTATTCAAGATCCACCTAAGGGGTGAGCCTTGTCAGTTGCTGCATCTAGCCACGTCCCCCCATCATCCCCTACCCCCGACGACCGGTACCGGGAGGCCAGATTAACTGATGATCACCTAGTACTCAAGCGATGAAGCGATGATGAAGACGATGATTTTGTAAGGGATTAATTATTTGACTTTGTACTTGGTATCAGTAGTTGATATTTGTTGATAGAATAACAAAGAAGGCTATTAATCTATTTTTTTTCGTCACAAAACAAAACATCTGGATGCTAGCAATGCGTTTTCTATGTGTTCGATACAACTGGAAGCTGTCTGAGGGTTTGCAATGTACTCATCCATATTCGTGTCTTTCAGATGATTAAGGTTTGGCAATGTTTTATGTCGCTAAATAATTTTGATTTGTCTTCATTCTTGTTACTCGGTTTGTGTGTACTTAGCACATCTTTTGATTTAAGTATGTAGTAAATTAGTATATCAGTATTCTCGAGTATATGTTGATATGAATAAGTTGTTCACTGCGATGGATTTCGTGTTTCTTTCAAATGTTCCAACCTCACTCATCACCTACATCCATGTATAAATCGACCCTCAAGCAGCAAATTATTTACATTAACTCTGCTCCTTGTCATATGATTAATAGTCATAAGGGCTGTAGTGATGGTGCTACACTCTTGCTTTCATACAAGTCATGCGGACACGCGGTCAAACGGACCTGCGCAGGGGTAGATCAGATAGCTGAACAGCGACCCGTCCTTTTGTCCAGCCGAAGAAAGGGACGGCCGGTGTTAGTTCGCTCAGGGGGAGAGACTGACCAGAGACCAGTAGGCAAGCTGAGCTGGTCAGGATCATAAACCTACCGCAGGTAACCAGGCTGAATGGGGGATGGGATTGAATGATGCGAGTTGATCGAGGGGACAGTAGCGCCTGCTCTGTTTCTGATTGAACCATGAACGTTGATCTACTGGACTGCCAGCAGACGATTTTTTTCAATTAAGTCGGAGAGCCGCGAGAACGAGGCTCGGAAAAAAAGCAGCTTCCGGTAGCGAACGATGACAACAATGGCAGCAGTTAAGGAATATAAACAGCCAGGAAGTGGTAACTCCTGCAGCATGGAAGGATGCCACTGTGCAAGTTACAAATGTTTTGGTGTAAGTTTTTTTCGGCTTCCGTGGCCAGGTATATCAAAAGAGCAAGAAGAGTGGCGAGCGGCTCTCATTCATGCTAAAGGCCAGCGGATTTAGTCCGATTTCCGTTTCCGGAGACGCAGCACGACGATGGAATCTACGTCCATCATCGTGCTGCGTCTCCGGAAACGGAAATTGGATTGAATCCCGCTAGCCGAGACTAGCGGTTCAGAACTTCGCAAGAGGCTAAGCGTTGGTCTCGGCATTTCGTCAGCAGTCCAGTAGATCAACGTTCATGATTGAACTGAACTCGTTCACCGCATATTCATCAGTGCAGGTTAGACGGGTGGCAAGTTAACGACTTGACCAGACTTTAGAAAGGGTAGGCACCCAGGTAAGATAACCTTGGGGGTGGGGAATATTTTCCCCGACACTGGTGGCGGTAGTTGTTTTAGACTAGCGTCGATGCGCGATTGGTTGTAGCAAGCAGAGTTCTTGCTTGGAAAGTTACTGACCACCTGTCCATCATGTACTGGCTAGGTTAGTGATTGGTCATAGGCAGGTAACGGAATGGCAGAGAGCGTGTGGATTTTGTAATTAGCCAATCGCCAAAGATGACGAACGCCGGAGACGAGGGTTTAACATTGTGTCAGCCCAGGGATCGGCGTCTTCGCACTGGAAAGTCGAGGGTTTAACATTGTGTCAGCCCAGGGATCGGCGTCTTCGCACTGGAAAGTCGAGGGAGAAGGTTGTAGCAGAGATCTGTTCAAGGTTGTTCAGATTCTCCGCTGAGAGAGTCTGGAATCGTGACTACTTCAGCACAACCGACTTCAGAGGTGCGTTAAGACCCACTCTTAGTACAGAGTGCACAACGTTTGCATCACCAGTGGCTGGCGGTCGTAGACAGCAGAGGTAGAGCTGGTAGAGAAGCGTTGGTCACTCATTAGGCGCGGTTAAGCTCTGATCGCAGTCCGGCCTTGAGGAAGAGTCACGTGGTGGCACGTGGCAGTGCCAGAGTCTCGGTGTTCGTGGAAAAGGCAGCAACGACTGGCGGAGTGACATCTACGGATTATCAGACGTCCTGACATCGGAGGGCCCTCCACATCGCGAGAGACATTCTTGTGTAGAGAGATAAGTGATGAGTGCAGTGTGTTGTGTGTGGTAGTTAAGTTAATTAGTCAGTGACTCACGATACCTGGATTAGCCGTAGGGGATTGTGGGGGGATGCCTAGAGAACGAGTTTGAATTGTAATTTGTGGCAATCATATATTGTGATTAATTTGTTAAAATCTGGTTAATTAATAATTCTTTATATATACTAAATTGCCTTGAGTTTGTTTTTGGGGACGCACGCTGGGGGCTCGGAGTCAGATGGGATCTTTCATCATATTAGCAATTTAGTGTAAGTGTTGCGCAGAGCAAGAGGGTGAGCCTATCCTTTATTGGCCTGTGGCCAGGCAAATATTTCTTCTCTGGCGTGATGTAGGTGTCACGTACTCTTAGCGTACACGCGCACTCTTTCCAAACAACAACACGAAATCGCTTCAGTTTAGGACGTCCCTTCCCGGACACATACTTATTACACACAAAACGTCAAATTGATCAGATACAAAAAGGCTCTGCCACTAGGCAGTCCAGCCAAACCGATAACAAAGTGAAAATATGCTACTATACGCAGAATACAGGCACATTAATGAAATTAGTTACTAAAGCTAAACACTTCCAAGTTGCAATAATTATTAGACCGCTCACAGGCAAGTCTTCAATACTTTCTAAACTGCACCCAGGAAAGTCTTCAATAGTACCAGACTGCACACAGGCAAGTCTCCAGCAGTTCTAAACTGCTTAAACCTACAAATCTACTATATTTACTAAAGCCCTTAAATTAACAGTTCTGCCTCAACACCTGGTAGACGAAGGTGGAGAATATCAGCTAGGGTTCGTAATCTCCCTCTAACCGGAATAGTGTCAAAGAAAGTCTTACTTTCTGTACGCCGTGTCTCGTGGAAGTCCGGCGTCCCCGATAGCTCACGTGTTTGCCCTGCGTTAGAGGTTCCCCGGACGTAACGGTGCGGTGCACAAGGACGTGACTATCTTCAGCTCGCTGCTCGGGTTAACGAATACCGCGACGGCCCTCCCCTCTGTCGGTGGGTTGTCGTCGTTGTAACAGATGATGGTAGAGCACAGTCGCTCGACACTTGGAAACGCTGATACGACTCGTACCGCCTATCTCGCCAGCTCCGGTTGTCCAGACTCTTTGGCAACCTTCCGTCAGCTTGGCGCTTGTTCTCCGCACACAGAAGCAGAATGGCGTAGAATCTTCAGCAAACTTCGTATAACCGCTTGGTCGACAGCAGCAGCTCAGCTTTAGCAAAAGCTTGGTCAATTGAAACAGCAGCAGCCCTCTGGTCGCTTGTGGTCGGGAATAAATACCCACCCCGGTCATACCAGACCAGGTGTAAGCACTGTATGACCCGTGCGTGAAGTTTGATAATTTCGTGGCCCACGCTTTCCACGGAACTCATGAAGCAGCAGCAGCTCACTGACTGCTTGTGGTTGGGGATCAAAACACCCACACCTGTCACACAGTACTAGGTGAGCACCGCCTGCGCGTGGAGTTTGCTAATCTCGTGATCCACGCTTTCCAAGTAACACATTGACATGTAAACAACAAGTTAGGTCCTACCCACATCCCCACTCTACATCCTTATCGCTACAGTAGGTCCTCTCACTAGTAATGAGTTCTTGGAACTCGGGCACAATTAAATTCTCTGCAGCAGCTGTAGCCTCCTCATGTCGTACTACACTGTCTCCAGCTTGCCTTAAATACCACCTTATCTTCGTGCCTGGTGTTTTCCTGACAAGATCCACACACAGCAACTTTGCCTTTGCGCGCGTTAAACCTTTTAGTTGCTTCTCGTTGACCAACAACAGCTTCTCATCGTCATCTAGTTTTGGAAGTTGCTTGGTAATCATGGTAACTCCTATGGCAACATCAAGCTTGTTAATTTCTTCCTTCTTCTTTAGGACGCCACAGATTGTTAATGATGGTTTAGTGTTTCACGCCGAGCCAGCAACTAAGGTTATATCACGGCAAGGCAGCCAGCCCTATAAACAGATACCCCATGCAGAGAAAGAAAAGCGTGCCTGAAACGAGAGCTGAACCCAGGACAGCCAACCGTCACTGTATTGATGACAGGCGGTAACCGCTGCGCCACTGGACCGCTCAGATTGTTCGTGACGAACGGCCATGCAACTCGTCGAGATTACCCACACATAGACCACGCTCGTGTTTTCTTAAAATCTCCTTCAGTTCAAAGGAAATTGTATTCTTCTTCCTATTATCAGCACTGTTCTTAGCAACCATCTTCTTGGGCGACATTGTGGGTTACAAATTTTCTTCACGTAATCCCCCCCCCCAATAAAGACCCACTAAAAAAGTGCAAATGAAGCGATGCTTCCGCAAAGAGATGCTTCCGCTTTTCAAAACGTAATTGTCAGTAAAAGAGTTAATTAATATATGGGATCGTCCATTTTAATACATACTGAAGTTTTGTGATCCGTTTTTGTTGTCCCAGGAGTTTACTGTGACGAGTAATTAAGCCCTCCCCGAGGAGACAACCACTAGAGGCTGTCTTCTACAATGATGCAATTGCCAATCTTATTGCAACTTTTAGTAAACCTCAGGAGGAAATGAAGAGTTACTTTGCCTGACCTTGGACAGACAACACCCCACGTGTCTAGCAGCAACACGTTCCTTGACTGTGAGTCTGCAACAAGACAATTATTGAGAAAATGGCGAATATGGAGCTATTGCAACTCCGATTGTGCAATTCCCTGAAAAACTTAAGAACAGACAAGTAACAACTTGAGAGGAACTGATCTATATTTTTTGGTCTCGCCTGATCTCTTCTTCGAACAGTCGAAGACAGTTTGGGTCCAGTTACGCGCACTTGCTCGAGGACTTTGTTTTGATGAGTTTCGGACCGTTCCTGCCCCTGGATGTGATGTCCCCTTCCATTTCGAGGGCGGGGGGGGGTAGCTTTTTTCGACTGAGAGACATCGACTAAAAATAATTGCTTAAGTTTTATACCAGGAACTCGAAAAAGAAGCCATGTTTGGGCTTTGGGCGGAGTACCTGGCGGTTTAATGTTTTGCACGGCTACTATAGATAAGATGGGGACGTGGACACCCGAGTGGATAGAACGCTGGAGTCAGTTTCCAAAGGGCACCGGTTCCATACCCGTGTGGTGCAGTAAACTTGTTCCAGTCGACCCGATTGGAATCTGTTGCTGATTCCATAGTGGGCTGGGAAAAGGCAAAGCAGCGAGAGGGGGAAAGACAGAATATTGAAGACCTTTCGCTTAATTCAAATCAAAAATCTCTATGTACAGGGATGTCAACGAACACTGGGCGATTTAACAATGAACGTCGATCACACAAGCTTCAGCGTCATCAAAATCTTGATCAGAGTTTTGTTGTTGTTTTTGGTTTTTTTTCTCAGTCTACACGTCTATGTGCGAGTAACAGCGACATCAATTGTCTCCTATATATATATATATATAAAACTTTCAATGTCATTAAACTTGCTCACCTGGACTGATAAAATTAATTAGCTTCTAATCAGTTATTTTAATTATCGATTTCAATTCATACGTTATAGAGCATTCATTAGGACCCAGACGAGTAACCAATAATATAATGCTGTCAGTGCCCCCAACTCCGGTACCAGATATGGGCACCAGAAGCCAGGACTTCATCCTGCATACGTCACTGGCTACGTCACATACGTCACTGGCTACAACTTTTAAATATCAGAAATACGCTTCTCAAAACACAAGAACATTGAACTCATCCTGCTGCATCGAACACGTTGCTAAGATCACTGAAGTAAAAGCATTCTGCAGTCTAATTTTGGTTTGTTCGTAGAATATTCTATATTCTTTTCGGTTCTTGTAATACTGAAGAGAAACAGTTTTCGGCATATATGTTATTAATATATCGTCGTCTAATCGTGTCCTGCGGTATAGAAATGGTTCGGAAAATAGTTTCATCGTACTCCCTCTGCTGCAGCTGCCATCTGCCGTGCTAACAACTTTTTTATTTAAATGATCCAGTATTTTCTGCAGAAGAGAGATATAAAGACTGAAAAAAATACTTCATCGCCGAAAAGAAAGAAAGAAGAAGAAATCTCGAGCCAAGCTTGCACTCAACTTGGAAATGGGCGTAGAATAAAACCTGGATAAGAGGGATTACTGTTTCTGTCACATTGGAAGTGAACTCTTGTCATGTATACTAGAAAGAAAGATGTTCTCGAAAAATACGTATTCCCATATAGATCCTAGGTACCATACAGGCATTCTGTTACAACATTCTGTACAAAACCTCCATCGACTGGCAAAATAGGCTTCGAAGGAAAGCAAGAATAAAATGCAACCCATCTGGTTGAGTCACATTACCTGACTTTTCGTCGAAAGAAGTGGACTGGTGTGCTGGGCTGACATTAAGAATCTTCGCCATAATTATTGTTCAATAAGAGATGTGGCTCTGTGTGACCGCTAAACAGACGATACGTGACTCATCTTCTGCAGACAGGCTGAACTAGGTCCCTCCTGTTTATAAACTGTGATGTCACCATTAAATATTGCTTTCATTTTGTTTACTCACATATACATCAATCGACGTTCAGATGGACAACTGAGAAAACCATAAATTGCTGTCATAAAAACAGCACACAATATTCGGGACCAGTGAGAAGAAAAAGAAAAGAAAAAAAACCCAAGAAGAACAAGAAGATTTTGTGTAATATGTTCTATTTTTTAATAAATCAAATATTTTCAAAATTCGCTATTTCAGGGTGATGGCATCATGGCTGGTCAGTTTTTCATCGCTTTTATCGACGGATGTCGATGATGATGGCTTCTTCAAACACCTGTACCATAGTTGACAGAAGGCACCTGCAAACCGCTGACTGTGGAAAAAGCTGATCAGAAATATAACCGGCTGGTTTAGGAGCGTCAGCTGAAACAAGGCATAATTTAAAATTTTATATAGTTTCGATTCTCTCTGAAAACTTCCGTAGTCTGGGTGGACCGTGCCAATACTGGCGTTGATTGTGGCGGGACTTTGTAAGATGATGACTGCAAAGCTAAGCCAAATAACCATCTTCGTCACTTGCAACTCAGGCTTTCGTTCTCGGCTACTGTCGTAACCTCTGACCTCTTGGACAGGACCGTTTTGCCCTCGAGTCGCTCGCAGATTGAACTGCATGGCGTGGACTTTCAGGGCGAAGATCATAACGATGTTGAGGAGAACTATTGCGAGCAAAGGAGCGTACAGCAAAGCGGATCGAGCTACTTGAGAGGACACTCTAAAAAATTCTGGATTGGACCGCATGAACGCACTGGGAACTATTCCATATGTGTCGTTGCCCACCATTTGCACGTCGTACTGGCGAACCATATACAGGTGACTAACAAGTGACGTTACAAACACACCAATAATAATCACTAATAATGCCGTGCGTGACGTCAGCTTTAGCAGAGCCGCCTTGAGGGGGAAAACAACGGCTAGGAACCGTTCCAGACATGCGAGAGCATTCAGCCAGACTCCCGCCCTCTGCACCGTCACGCTGACGAAGGAGGCGATGTAATTCTGAATAGCCTGCGTGGCAAAGCTAGTGATCGGGATGAAAGAGACCGCGGCTAGGTAAAGGACAGCACAGAAGGCGACTACGGCGTCGGCGACGGAGATGCCGATAAAATAGTAGACAAAGGTTGCATTTCTGCTGTGACTTAAAGTCACGACATTCAAGATGCCGGCCAACAAGGCTGTCACACCGAGGACGTTGTGCGTAATGGTCAACGCCTCCAACAGAACGTCGAATTTTTCTTTTGACAGCAGACCCTGAGATACGACTGCAGGTCTCTGACCCCCGGGGTCCAGCAAACGAGTGACCGGAAAATCATTGGTAGATCTTTCCAGTGGATATGACAGTGACACAGAAGCTGCCATGGAGTAGACTGGCTTTTCTTTGTGTGACGTACAGCACCTGGATAAACTCAAGTATCCAGACATGAACTATGCGTCACCAGGATTACTCTGTTCACTGAACGACAGTTTCTTATAGTCAGCCACTAACACGCGCAAACACACAACTGCAAACACCGAACCGAGAAACCCCCCAAAAAAAAATATTTTAGTGCCTATTTAATCAATGACTGCAGTGGGTGTTTGAGTTCCTGAAACATTTACTCTACTCTTCAAAGACGAGGCGACATTTCAAAATAATAATTATTAATTGTTTTTAGTAATTGTGCTGCGACAAAGTATATTGATTAATCTGAATAAATATAAGCTTTTTATGCTTTTTGTCGACAATCCAGAAAATCTGAAAATACTAATTCTCTTGCAATTTTATTCACGAAGATTGATCTAGGTATTAATAGTAAGTCACAGGGAGCCATAGTTTGACATAATTACTGAAGCCGCCCAGAGGAAGGAACTGTTTCCACAAATAATCACACGCACACACACACACACACACACACACACACACACACACACACACACACACACACACACACACACACACATATATATACACGAACAGTAGGATGTAGATTTACAAGCTCGCACTTTCTTAACTAACCAACGCCCATCCTCATCCAGAAAAAAATCCAAATATTTATTTTAAAATAGCGAAAAGGTCATCTAACATTAACAATATGATCGTGCCCTTTATTAACAAAACATTTTATAATACAAAATGTCGTGTGTCATAACTGCACACGTTGATTTCCAAAGACATTGTATTTAACTTCATTGTCATGAGATAACTCGAGGGGGTAGGTAACAATCTGCCCACTTAGTGTCTAGAGCGCCTTGTTGACAAGCCTGAGGCCCTTTGGCGAGGAAGTAGGGGGCGTATGTTTGGGTATGGACGCGTGGAACAGAAGGTGCTAAGTGATTTCGGCCGCCATGCGTGGCCGATGGCTGGCTAACGTCAACAAAGTCTGGGCAGAAGGGAGAAAGTTATCCTAAGGCGCGCACCTGGTTTTGCCGTCGGACCACGTAATAGGACAAGGGGGGGGAGGTTTAGCCACCTGACCGCAACCACCTGTAGGCGTGGCCTGTGGTCAGAGAGAGATCTCCTCCTGTCGTTTGCTGACTCTAATTGTAGCTGATTGGATGATGAGTGAGTGACCAATGGCATCCCTCGATGTATGTATCTGTGAGAATGTGGAGAGATAAATAGAGAGACAAGAACACACTTCTCGGCAAACGTCTGAGTGGGGGAGCAACGGGTCACCAGCCAAAGCGACTTCAGCTTTCTAACGCCAGCTACGCTTCTGCCTCGGACCAAGTCTTAGCCACAAGGGCAAGACTCGGGAAGAAAGAAGTCGGGTTAGAGAACCTTGAGAGAAGGAGGCAAGTAATTGGCGACGGACTGTCAAGACTGCCTGCTGTTGTCGTGGAGAGGAAAGGGCTGTGTGACTGTGGGCTCGCTCTACCGGTGTGAGAGGTAGAGGCAGAACGTTGAGGCCGCCAGAAGTCGTCGGGTCTCAAGGACTGAGGCCGTCTGTGGTGATGTTTGCTTGGCGGCTGTACGAGGCATTACAGTCGTCGAGGAACCCACGTGTGTACCTCGAGTGGTACAAGGCTCGAATCTGGGTCACCGGGAGAAGCAGTCGTCGCTCTCTGACGTGGTGACAGTTCGAGGGAGGAAGACGTCAGACCATCAGACATCACTTCGAAGGGAAATCGTCAGTGTGTCGTGGCAGTCAGCCGAAGTATTGGACTCTCAACAAACCAGCTGTAACAGAGCTAAGTTGGTGCGCTTGCGAGTGTGTATGGTATTTGTAAAGAGAGGCAACAGCACTGTAACATCAGAAGTACGCTCTAGCACGGATAGTATTGGGACCCCCCCCCCCTAGACGAGTCCATTTGATTGTGTTTTGCTTGAAATGTTTTGTATGAATAAATCTTTTCTTTATTGTTCCATTGAAATCGCACGTCGTTGAGTATTGTGTTCGGGGAAGAGCAGGGGTGGGGGCTCGTGAGCCAAGTTGTGTAATTGAATGACCGACGTGTGATTATCGTGTTTTCCCCTGCAGTTAATGTTGACGTGGGCGGCTAGTGTTGAGTAACTAGTGCCCACGTGCCCATTCCCCGGGGCCAGTATTCACGTTCTGGTGGAAAGACCAGGGATCCTGTCACAGAATGGCTGATATGCAATTAATTCAAGCATTGAATAGCTGTTGTTTATTAATTCAGTTCAAGACACTTCATATATTGCGACATATATTGCTTAATTTGGGTTATTGTCGAGGATTAACCTGTGACTTTGAGCGAACTCCAGCAGCCGGAGACCCTCTTCGTTCGTTTAACCACGCTCAGAGCTGCTCACCGTGCCCGCCGTTGCCGATATACAGCTGGACCGACTTTTGCATTGAAACCCCCTGTCATGGCGAGAATGTCCTTTCCCGGTACCTTTCTTATTGTCTGCTCTAACTGTTTGTAGAGCACTTCCACAGAGTACACCTGGCGGCGTGGCAACGACGCGAATAGATCTTGAACTCGGAGGGGGGGAGGCAGCAGGGAGCTGTCCCTGCCATCTCTTTGCGAACTAGAAATCCTTCACCATGTCAGGATTCCTCTTCACTGAGGTACAAGGAGACTAAACTCCACGTTTCAGTTCTTTAGAAATCGATTCAAAAAGCTGTAATAGCCCTACTATCTGTGCCACATACAGAACATGGTGGTAAATCGTAGTTGTGCCACATTTCCCTAAAACAAAGGTCATATATGTATCTTAGACCTTGCTACTACTTTTTGCTCCTTTGATAACCGATGAAAACATGTATGCAGATTTTGTTTATGAAAACATAAAAGTCTTCATTCTATTTTAGTTTACTTTCTTACCATCTTACACAGAAAGTTCCTCAACCGAGTACTTGCTCTAGAAAATTCGTGTGACAAGGACTCTCCCTCTCTTTCTCATAACGCCTACTTCCGTTGTCTTTATTTGTACATTTTTTTGTATTAAAGAGACACCATTGTCGAACGTTAACTGGCACTAGTAGGATCCCAGTACCAGCAGTATTAGTAATAGTGGTGGGGGTGGTAGTAGTAGTAGTGGCAATTATTGTAGGAATTATTGCATCATCATCATCATCATCGTCGTCGTCGTCGTCGTCGTCTAAAGCTTTATTTTTTAAAAAAAAACTCAGTCTTGAAATTAAGAACCGATTTGAACGTGTTACGTTTGATTTGAACTGCTGCTATTTGTTTCCTGTCTTTGTTAAATCAGTGGATTTTTTTTTACAGTTGTGATGTTTAATCAGTGTGGCAGGATCAGAACAGTGATCTGTGCGTCTACATGCCTCATATCTTTATTTTATTGTAGAACTTCGAAGCACATTTCAGTGCAGTTCTGAAATCCTGATGAATAATTTAACCTTATAGTAGGCTGCGTCGGCTCAGTTTCATCTTGTGCTCCTCGGCGAGTAAATATCAGCATTCTCTCGTAAATAACAGGACTGTATATTTCCTGTCTTTATAAAAGCCACGAAAGGGTGTTTCTTATGAAAATAGCAAATCTGGTGGAAATTTCCTTTCTAGTTTGTTGCCACATAAAAATAAAGCAAAAAATTACTTGTTTGAATGATTTCGCCAGCTTACTTTTTTGTCCTGTATTCGTAACTTTTATTTCAGTCAGTTTCTAATCGCGTGGTTGATTAGGGATGAAAACCTATAGGCTACCTTCTTTATCAACAAAACATTTGCCATTTAGAGGACACAAATAGACCCGCTTGTGATTAACTGCATTGACTTTAATCTGTCTTTTATCGTTAAGATAGTTTCGTATCTCTACGACAAATCAAATGGACTGCCACCAAATCTTCACCGGGAGTAAGCTTTTTCTTCTGCATCTGCCCTCATTTCGAGTATTGTTGAGATTTTTCTCATGGGTTATTAACGAAGATCCAAATGTGACGAGTGTACAGTCAAGTACTCACACCCCAGCGCGTCTACATGCAAGTAGAAAGACTGTTTGACAGTGGTTCATCCTGGCACAGACCAGACAAAGATGCCCACGTCCAGAAACGTGACTTGTAGGCTTCTTGCTTAAAAAACACACAAAACAAAAACAAAAACAAATCCATTAACATCTTAGCATTTTCTCTACCTCTACAGCTGGAAATCGCCGACTGGACTATCTGCGGAAGATTACTGCAAATGAATACAAGAGGACAGGGAGAGGGGAACAACCACGCTGCTAGATCTGCGTGATAACCGACTGAAAAGCTAAAGAAAAATTATTGCTGTTATGGAATAAAAACAGAACTTACACGTTAACATAGAAACCGTACATTCGTTCTACACATGACTTCCTGTGATCTTCACCCAGAAGCTCGTCCTTTCCCCCATTCTCTTCACGCATGAATATGAGGGCGATCTAATCAGTTTTGCCTTCACTTCAGTAGAAAACTAATGGGAATAATATTTTCCTGAAATAAACACATATATACCTATACAAATTAAATAATTGCAATTTCCAGTGTGTGTGTGTGTGTGTGCGTTCGTGTGTGTGTATTCGTTGGTTCGTGTGTGTGTGTGTGTGTGTGAGTGAAAGAAAGAAAGAAAGAAAAAGAAATGATGAAAGAAAGAGAGAGAAGTCGAGCAGTAATTCCAATTTTACCAGATTCATTCGCTCAAGAAGGCAGCGACAATAGTTTTATTAAACGAATCAAGCAATTTATTTAACACGAGACTAAGCACAACAATCATTAGCAATGTCAAATAGATGCTATACTTAGTTCGAGAGCTTCCATCTTTTCCATCTGTCTCTCTTTCTCGTTCTCGGTCTGTCTGTAGGTCTACTAGGATATTCCTCCTGAATACTGGAAGTAAGTCATAAGTGGTACATTCTTTACATTATTAACTGAGTGCAGTCCCACCCCAACTGGCCGAAATAGAAACACTATTCGCGTCCACTCGGTTATGGCTTTAGATATGACAGCTTCCTGACAAAAACAAATGTCCATTCACAGCTGACTGAAAAAGACTTGTGCGAACAGCGAAGAGTTAGCCAACTGGAATCCTTGACCACAGTCGGGATGAAAGAATAAATCCGTATGAACTTTTTGCGACCCGCAAACTTTAGCAGTAATGGATGAGGTGTGCGTTGGGAATAATCCCCCAAACTCTGCGGACTTCGAAACAACGAAAACTAAAACGACGTAACTGGATTAATGAAAAAACGAATACAACCATTCAAGACCAAAAACCGCTCGAAATGGAAAACAAAACCAACCTCTTTGTACTGAACACGGTTGCCGCTCTCGTGGGACACCAGTAACATCTTCTCGAAACAGTGAAACAACACACGTTGATCTGTTGTGTCCACATCTGCCGGCACGATGTCTTATGTAAAATGATCAACACTTAATAAAGAAGAGTGAAGAAAGTGAAAAGCTCCGTTTTTTCTTCACAGAACGAAACAACTGGATGCTGCCTAAGCGATAGCCGAGTAATTAGATATTAGAGGGTTGGCGTCCGAATTGAGAGGCGCACTTGCCCCATTTGACCCAGTTGGCGGGAATGGTAGCTGACTCCCAAGAGGGGTAGGGTAGATATGCAGTGAGGGAGAGGAGATGAACGTCCCCTTCTACTTTACCTTCTACTATGCCGATTTAGAATGGTTTGCCATCATGGATGTGTATCCGTTGTAGTGTCGCTAGTGATACAAATAACAACAGGGCTAGTAAACATTTTGATCCTCCAGTACTCTGGAAGATATAGCTTAGGCAATTAACAGTTCAACAAGAAAATGTATAGCAAATCGAGAGAAATCTTTGGGATATTCTAACGGCTGAGAAGAAGGGAGTTGTATTACTGTTCGCCGTTAGGATTCAGCTACCGTTGGGTGGTAGAGAAAAGGTCAAGGCATGGATCAAAGCAACTAAACCTGGCTGTAAGTTGTTCCCCTTTAGAGGTGAGAAGACTATAGTCGGGTGTTTGGTGAATAGAGCAAATATGGCCCCCCCCCTGGCGTTCATTTTGTTTTGTCGTACTAATGATGTACTAATTATAACGAACCTAACTAGGGTAAAGACACCGGAGTTCTGTTACCTTATCCTTCTTCTGAGATGATGATGATTTTGCGAAGGAAACTGACAGAAATTTATTAAATTGAAGGGGATGCTTAGTCTGCCGCTGTTCTTTAACTGTCCTGCAATCGTCCCGAAACTGCTCAACAACTGTGCTGCATTTGTTCTCCTGTTCATTGAAGATTCCACAATTCCACTCTTCTACTGCCGTTCAAGTGTTCAAGCATTTAGACTGACTGTCATCTTCTTTTTAAATTAAACGTTCAAATATAGTTTTGGCATTCATCTGCACCTTCATATTCGAGTTCAAACCGTCAATAGGGATTCACGTCTGTCTCCTCACTAGAGACGAACTTCCGAGCAGTAACTGACTGAAACTATGATTTTCGTCCCGTACACCTACCCACGGGACTTCAATTCATCATCGTACATCTGTTAGCTACTTCGGTCTTCGGCAATAAATGTGTTAACTGACGGTAGTACTTTTTCTAAGAAAAAGGGTGGGATCCTGCTAAAACGTGGTCACATACTTACCTCCATGTATACAACCACCGCAATTTGAATCCCTTTCCAAACTTTACAGGTGCGTGTTACTTTTTAAGTTGCGCTTGCCTTAACTGTGGTGGGAATCCTCGTCATTATTTTATAATTACAATAATGTGATAAAAGACTAGAAATAGTCTAACGTTTTGAAAAGTAGTAGAGGTAGGCTTGACAGGATACAAGTGGTGTTCGCTAGCATGACGGAAATAGTGTCACACAGGCATAGCGCCAATAACATAATGTCACGGATGTGAATTCATAGATATAATGTCACATGTGTAAATTCCTAGACATAATGTCACAGATGTAACTTCATAAACGCAAGATGATAGTTATAACCTATTGCTTTCATAGCGTGACAGTTACAGCGTCACATATACAACACCAGATTCTCTATTCACCATCTCTTACAAATATCGCTTAGCACCCACTCTCTAGAAATAAAAATCGACCTTCGTAGGCTCTAAATATTGCTTCTTATGTGAGGTAACCTCTGGTTATAATTGCTGTAGAGGTTACGTGCCGCTGATGGTACGGACGTTTAGACAGCGGATTACAGTTCAAGCATTATGTCGAGTCACCTGTCCAGATAGAAACACTTTCGGGTTGAAACTTCGCTAATAACACTACCTTTTGGCTTTCTTGTGGATATTATCAACGATCAGCGATTAATATTTTGTCAGTATCATTGATATAGATAAACATTAGGTTACTGTGAGTCAAAAACTGTTGCAAAGTGCCTGCATTAGAAGACATCTTCTCAAAACGCGTTCCTTCCGATACTGCATACAAATGTCTCTCTGATTTCAGTGTGTGAAATTTGTGGTTAGCACAGTTAATATTTCTCACATGACCATGTAATGAAGCACAGAGAATGAGAAAGCAGTAAAAAAAAAACACATCACATAACACGCGCATGACATGCAGCTAGTCTTCCGGTGCAACGACGAAAGTCCATCCTCACAAATCTGGTTTCTTGTAGTGTGTTCCGAACTCACGTTTTGCAATTAGCACTTGATTTTCACAAGACTGTTCAAGCCATATCTGTTGGTACTTAATGTTGTATCTCTTTTAGATTTTTCCGAATTGTATCAGAACTTGTTATTTGTCTTTGCTGGCACTTACCACACAACTGAAGGAATGTTGTTCTGAAGTGGCGACTATAGATAAAGTTAATTAAAAGAAGAAGAGGCTGATTAAAAAGTGTGAGTTCTACCAAGTATGTGCTCACAACCATAAAAAGATAATGTTCCTTTTTCAGCGTTCCATATTCTGGATGAACGGTTCCGATTGTCGAGTTGATTGTACCTGGGCTCTGAAGGAAGAAAAAGGCAAAACTGAGAATGAGGACCATTTGTGTCACGTGATTTTCAGGTCTATTTTCTCGCTTCTTGCCGTCGCTTTGTTCTTCAGATTTTCGGTCAACTTGCCCTCTGGACATCCTCAAGTTGTTCTGAGCGGCTTGAAGCCTGAAGATGAACACCATAGCCAAGTCCAGAAGAAAGATAAGAGCCAAGGGGATGTACAGAAAAAGGGTCCGAGACGCAAAAGCACAGACGTAAAACGCAGTTGGATTGGATAGCAGAAAACTGCTGGACACAAAGGTGTAGGCGTTGGTTCCTGTTGGTTTGATCTCGATCTGCATCGTTAGATAGGCATGGACTAGTACTGAGCTAAGAAAGATGGCTATTATGACAAACACAAGTTTCTTTCCAGACGCTGGTCTCAGTAAAGCTGACTTGAGGGGAAAGGAGATGACCAAGAAGCGTTCAAGACATGCCAGCGCGTTCAGCCACACCGCCGCCCTTTGAAGAATCGTCGTGCCAGCCGAGGAAAAATAATACTGAAAAGTGACTGCTGGCAAGCTGAATGGAAAGGTGCAGGTTGTTATAATTAAAAACATGATGGCAATCAGAGCCGTCAAGGCGTCCGCAATGCAGACCCCTAGAAAATAAGAGACGGATGTGCCACTCCTATGGTGGCTGAATGTGGCGACATTGAAGATGCTGCAGACTAGTGCACACACGCTGAGTGTGGTGTGCAAGAAACTTTGGATATAGAGAAATAGGTCGTAGGTCGCTTTCGACACGCTTCCCTGAAGAAGCAGTTGCACGTTAAGTACCGGTACATTGTATGACAACGTACTTACAAACGGTCCTTCTGACATATTTGATAATATCAGAGCCGAATCATCCATATGAGCAAGCAGGTCGCAACACCACGTGATTTTGACGTAGCTTGTAGAGACGTTAACACGATTCCACGTCGACGTTGAGATTGTGACGAGAACGTAGACTTTTACGTGACCAGCACTAGTCTCAGCACGGGGCTGGACTTGCGGACAGAAGTCATAGTGTGTTTGGTGAACTGTTTGCTGCTCTGTGAGAGAAACCTCATTATGACTTGGAAACGCACAGTCTTATATATTTTACTTAAATGCCTGGAATACCTTTGACATTTCTGAAACGTTTATAAGCTGCCAAGTGAACAGCTTTAATAATGTCGTAAAGATCGAGAAAACGAAAAGCACACGAACTTTTTTTTTAGGTTTTCAATGGGAACATCTTTTATGACTAATGAAATCAGAGGTGTTTGCATGTGACCGAGTGAGTGTCTGTTTTAATCTGTGTGTGTGTGTGTGTGTGTGTGTGTGTGTGTGTGTGTGTGTGTGTGTGTGTGTGTGTGTGTGTGTGTGTGTGCGAGAGAGAGATTTTGCCTTGCAAATCTATTTACTGTTGTATTTATCCCGAGGGAAATAATTGTTCTTGTTCAAGAAAATGTATCAATAATCCCTTCGTTCTGCCAGTGCTCCCTTTTTCTGAAAGAAAATTGTTACTTTATTTAATAGACTAAATATGCCACTTGTAAATTTTTACATCATTATATTTGTAAACACTTTCCAAATAATATTTCATGAAACTATTTTGAGTAAAGTATTTTAAATTAAGCATTGATTAAGCAAGCTGGTTGCCCGTTTGATCTTTTTTCAATAACATTTAAATGAAAAAAAGTCTGTAGTGTGTACCGAAGTCACTTCTGCAGCTTCACATCATTAGTTTTAATTGGATGAGATTGTCACGAATGATAGCCCAGAGACGAGACGAGGCGTGTCCCTGTGGCTATAATTGAAATGCTCACTTAAAAAATGACGAGTATATTTCATCATAGAAAAAATTCATTTATACTGGGTTTGTTAGTATTGACTACTGAAAGTATGCGAAGAAATGTGTTAGGCCAACTGTTCCTCCTTGTGCATCTAACTTGTGTTATCTGAGATAAAGAGCCTAGCTTCTGCCTAAATATATTTCTTTTCTTGGAGAGAATATTGTTTATTAATGTATATATGTACACATATTAGGCGTGAAGAGAAATATTCACTAACAATGCACAGTGTAATTTGGAAGCGGCCATTATTATCAGGTGTACTGACTCGGTCAATGTCTCACCTGGCCTAGGAAATCTAGCATTTGACCCCAGCCTCCATCTCGTCCACATAGCCAAATGGTCAGAGAACTGGCGTCTGAACCCGGAGACGTGACACCGATGAATGGGCTGGGGAAGGTCAGACGGCGAGGGAGAGGAGATGGGCATCGCCCTCACATAAAGCTTATCCCAAGAAGAGTAAGGTCTCTAACACCTCTACGACTGAAAAAGGTTAGAGGTAATACATTTTTTTAATTTCCACTCTCCAAAGTCAAAGAAAGTGACAGCCGGTTGATAGACCTCGATCAAACAGCATGAACGCATTAAATACGAGCTGTTCGTATTTTCATGCTAGTGATGTTTGCAAGCTTGAAAAATGTGTTTATACTGATGCGAATAACTTATCCTGGTAAAAGAATCCTGCAATTATTTAAAATGAGACTAAAGTAAGTGTAACTTCCACCATCATCTTCAAACAACAATTGAGCTAGAGAGTCACTGTTCCTTCCCTCTCACTCTCTCCTTTTCTTTCCCGGTCGGTCGGTTTACTAGATTATTGCTCCTTGATACTGTGGTGACTGTGGCATCCTTCACATTCCTAAGTGAAGTCATGAAATTCCAAGCGGTCATACATCCCTACCCTTGGACACTTGTCAGTCAGGTTGAAGTTGTTATTAGCCCCGCCATTCATTTCCTCAATGTTGAGGATGACCTAGTCTTCCTCGATGAATCGCATCAACGTATCTTCCACATATTTCCTCCGTATATTATTTCTTCTACTCTGTGTGCACGCCTACGTGCGTGCGATAATTAGGTAAATAACTCACTATGGTATGTTGGTCTGATCGTTGTGTTGTAACTTGCATTGTCCAAATAAATCCGTTACACATACATTCCTCGATAGATAGAAAGACAGAAATAACACCTCTTATACATCCCTTTAACTTGAAATTAGAAGCAGTCTAAATCAGTTTAACTAGAGGCAGTTGGTTCTCTCCTCGAGCGTATATACCAGTAAACTACTTGTGCCCCTTGCCAGGAAAGTCGAGCACAAAGTTCTAGAACCTCCATAAGTGACAGTAGGCTCGCACCCATGAACAATCCCATCTGACCTCCCACAGAGCCTGCAACAAAAAGCAACAAACATTAAGACAACATATGTCCAACGTCTTCCACGAGCTTGGTTCTGATGTTGGCATTTACACCGAGTTTCGTGAGTCTAAACAGAGAAGGCACGCGCCTGACTGACACCACAGAGGAATTTAAGCACATTTCTGATCAGAACTTGCTTTGTAATTTTATAAGTGCATTCGAGATGCAGCTTCCAAACGTGATATCTCTGGTTTCTTAAAGAACGATAGTTCTCTCAGTATTAATTTCACCGTGACTAGTCAAGGAAGTTGTTTGAGGGCATACATGTTCAGATAAAGCGGACTATAATATTACTTGGTGAAATCATGCAAACAATACGAGCACATAAAAAGTACACAGCTGGTATGTAACAGTATTTAAATGAAAAAAACTAACAACAACAACAACCGTGCAACATGAAAGTAGCAATCGCCAGGGAGAAAGTTTTAGTAATCCTGATGATATCATTTTATGACATGGCTTTGTCGTCAAACTATTCAGTTATGCTAGAGGACCCATACATTTTGTAGTGTGCAAAAGAAGTTTTGATGCATATGTTTCAACTAAAGCCTTGTATTTTTATGTAGATTTCAGACTAACTATCTGCCGACCGGAAAAAAACTGTACTCATCTCTAGGAAACATTTGAAACTGGTGCTTTATCATAATTGATAATCTACACAAAAAATCTACTACTGCTATAATATTTGCCGTAAATGCTTTGTGTTAATAAATATTGTAATACATTTTAAACGTAAAAAGATGAATTGCTGGATTAGGTTAAAATGTATTTGTCATAACAGTATCTTTACAACAATAATAAGGACAAATGTGATTGAGGCCACATGCAGTCTACTAGAGAAATCACTCGGAACAAGCAGAAAGGCAACTTACTGAGCACCGACTCCAGTGAATGCTGAGGGACGTGGGTGACCTCTTGAGACACGAGATCCCCAAAGAATACTTTGAGATCGACGAGGTTTTTCCTTGAACAGAAATAGCCGATTACAAGTCTCCGAAACAAAATTTGTTCGTGTTAACCTTTTAGGTATATTTCTGCTGGGTATCTTGTTAGGTTTATACTTCTACACTTTTCCGTGGTAACCAAACATTTTAAAACAGCCTTAAAGAACAAGTCAAAACGGAGGAGGAATGAAGGAATATACAGCGCGATGGGCTGGGTGGGAAATAGGAGCGAGGACGATGATGAAGAGGATGACGAAGAAGATGATGACTATGATAAAGACGAAGACGAGAGGACAAAGACGAAGACGAGATGACGAAGACGATGACGAAGAAAATGAAGCAGTACTCACAAACCCTCCGAACCTCACCTGAGATCCGTTTGCGACACCGTTGTGTGGACGCGTTGTAAGAGCTTGATGGCCGATTCCGATGGGAAGTAGGCCATGGAGGTGGTGATGTCATATTCCTTTCCCTGACACAGACGGTTGCACTCGCACACGCTGTCGTTCAGTTCCCTGGCAAGCCGATCTGCAAAATGTGTTTTATTGAGACGAGCTTGCAGGAGTGTTCATTCCTCGAAGTTTTTTTTCTACGTTTAAACCTTCTTCATAGCAAAGAGTAAAGGTGTTGATATAAACTCTAGTCGTTCTCTTCATTTAGTCCGATATATATTTTATACGCTGATTGCGTAGCTGCCTTTCTTAGTCAAAAGAGATTGTGTGCAGCCGCTGTATCAAACACAGTGTTTACTGCGTAGTAGCTGACGGCAACCTTCCTCAATACAAAAATCTCCGCCATTACAATTTTTCATCATCATCATCGTCGTCGTCGTCATGGTCATGGTCATGGTCATTGTCGTCGTCGTTATCATTGATGTCAAGAAAGTTCAGCGTCAAATCCACAAACTCTGAGATTCTGCAACACAGCTGAATATCTCCAACAAGGTGCAGTACGGCAGGTCTGTTTTCCGTGAATCTGAAAGCAGAAGGCAAATAAACTGAAGCACAAAAACACACACAACACACAAACACACGCAAAACACCCCCCCCCACACACACACACACACACACACACACACACACAAATAGATAACGGCGAAAAATAAGTGAGAAGTGCATCTGTTACTTTGCATTCTTTAGCACACAATAACAGCAACAAAAATAAATTATTCATCCACATAATTGCTGTACCACGAAAAGAATATTCCGACAAGCGGCAGCCACACTCCTCTTGTGTGATCAGTTGAAGGCACAAGAGGCGACACAACGAATGAGTGTAGCGCAGGCCATAATGACGTAGTGCTGACGTCACTTCCTCATCCTGTATGTTTTCCACGCACATTTCGCCAGTAAAGGCTCGATAAGGGGCTGGCAGGTATTTGTGCTGAAACGATACTAATACTGTAAGATATTGTACTGACACTCAGATGTGCTCATTAAAAAACGATGCATACGATATTAAATAGATCGACAGCGAAGCAGTTAATATTATCTCTCTTGGTTTGGTTTGGTTGGTTGGTTGGTTGGTTGGTTGGTTGGTTGGTTGGTTGGTTGGTTGGTTGGTTGGTTGGTTGGTTGGTTGGTTGGTTGGTTGGTTGGTTGGTTGGTTGGTTGGTTGGTTGGTTGGTTGGTTGGTTGGTTGGTTGGTTGGTTGGTTGGTTGGTTGGTTGGTTGGTTGGTTGGTTGGTTGGTTGGTTGGTTGGTTGGTTGGTTGGTTGGTTGGTTGGTTGGTTGGTTGGTTGGTTGGTTGGTTGGATGGAAAATATTTAAGATTATAAATATAGATAACTAAGATTGCAGCTGATACTAAGAATGGTGGGTTGCTGGTACTTAACGCCGCGGCAGTAGAAGGCATGTCATTATAATGAAGCGTAAGACAACTTAACAAAGTCATTAATCTCTCACTTATCAGCGGATGTCAGAGAACTATACCTCTGAAGCTTCATGCTTTGCGGTTAGCGATCTCGTTTGAAAGTCCAATCGGGGGTCAACACTTGGTCATATAAAATAAACTAGTAATATTTACCTCCCTTAGAAGGACGCTGCTCATTGTGGTAAACCCGGGGGGCGCGAGGAAACCTTTGCGGATTATATCCGGGTGTGTCCCCGGCTCGTGCAGAATTACCTAGTCACGTGACAGACATGCGTCATTTGCTGTGTTTTTAGGGTACACATATGCATGCGTGTATGTCTGTACAAACGTATATATAATATATATATATAAATGTCTCACAGTATGCGCTCTTTATATACATATATATCTCGTATGTATAGAGAGAGCAGATTTACTAGTATGATAGTAATCTCGGTATAGATACTTGCGTTCGTTGTGAGGGCTGTTTTTGTTCTTCTTGTTCTTTTTTCTTGTCTTTCTTCTTCTATTACTTACGTGTGTATATATCCCTGTGTGTATCAATGAATGTTTGCGTAAATAAGTATCTTCGTAGTCTGCTGTCGCTTGGTGAATGCGTGTGTGCGTGCTGTATCCCGAAGTGAGTGCGTATTTTTTTATTTTTTGTCATCATGTGAATAACACTTTATGAGATCTGCTTATCTGTCTGTCTTTCCGTCTGTATGGGTTTTCTTAAAGTGCATATGTGTTAGCTGCTACCTAGCAGTAAGAAAATCCGAAAATAACTTTGTGTTTATGTATATATATATATATACACACATGCATGAGATTCCTACCTCTACTCCGGCGCCGAGCCCCTCGCTGAAGATGTAACTGTCCTGATCAACGTTGATGATGACCTCTAACCCACTGAGCTTTCCGCTGGTCCTCGACGTCCTCGGGTGGGTCAAGTCGGCGTTGAACTGGAAGCAGCGCTGCCTCTCGAAGTCTACTGACGTCATCATGGCCTCGCACGGCTCCTGACGGCCGTTCCATGTGCACAGCACCAGCATGTCCTTCATGTCCGGGACGGCCACCTTCCGGAGTGCTTCGTATGTGATGTTTTTAATCTGTTGACAGGCAAATTCTTTTTTGTAGCAGTAAAGATTTCTTCAACCTTCATTCCTTTTTTCGTATTCACGCTTTTGTCCTTTACACCTTTTTTTTACTCTGCCCCCCCCCTCTTTCCAAGCAATCACTTCCTCTCGCTCACTCTCTTTCTCTGGAACCTTCTAGTTTGACATAAAAAAATTCTGCACAACATTTTATCCTCGCCCCTTCATCAAATTTATAAGTTTCAGATCATTGGCATTGCTGTCATACAATTTGCTTGAATGAAGTTTTTGACTGCTGACCTGCGGATGTTCTTTTATAAACTTCAGTAAATTGTTCTCGCTGTCGTTGACCGCCAAGGTCCTGGCAAAGAATTCGCTTATCACCTCCGAAGCATTGGAAATGTTGAGGGAGAGGTCAGTCACCTTGTTCAGGTCAAGATAGTGCAGGTTGCAGATAGTAACTGCAGGAAAGGGCAGATCAGTGCTGGGACGAACGGTTACAACGGTTTGAAACGGGTTTTGTGAGTAAGCGTTCAGCAGGTTGTACAGGTTCACTACCAGTCCGATCGAAAATCCAATGAGAGCGCCTTTCCACAGAAGTCTGAAACAACGGCATTATTAATTAGAATTAACAGCTTTGCTGTTGACATTTCAAGACGTGTTACTTTCTGTCACGTGACATCACGCCACGGTGGGGAGCGAGAGTATCAACATGAACGTCAATACATCTGGAAAATACTTGTGATAGGCAAGGTAAGCAAAAAGCACATGATAAAAGAAAGCGAAAAAGTTAAAAAAGACTTTTTGGATGTTTTCTTTAAAATAAAGCTAGATTCCAGTCGGATATCTGTAAAAGGTTTAAAGATCAGTACTGAAGCCTGGGGTACTTAAAAATGTCCAGGGTGTTTCCAAACCTGTGTTTTGGAAGAGAATGTAGTCAGCGAACAAATACAAAAGAACCCAAATCATAATCATAGACTCACAGCAAATTCCTCACAGACAGATAATAATATTAATATAATAGCGAAAATAGGAAGAACAAAACAGTAAAAATAGGACAAGTGAGAAACAGAGGGTCTTGGCGGCAGGAGTATTTCGGGAGATACTGGCGGAACAAGAATGCGTGGAACCTGGGAACAGAGATAAGAGCAAGGAATTAGCCTAGTGGAACTTAGAAAACCAAGTTAAGGGAAATACTTGGGACAGACTTGAGAAGGTCAAGAAATGCCTGGTAAATTTGTTTTAGCAGCTTGGACACCTCGGCGACGGTATCACGGTGTGTTATTATTATTATTATTATTGCTACTACTGCTACTACAAAAACAACAGAAAAACATTTGCTGCTGCTAAGGGAAAAATGTCATCAATTCTGGAACCTAGAAAGTATGAGTTATCCCAAATTAGTCGAGAAACTCCATGGAGAAAGAACCACAATAAATGTACTTCTCATCGGGAGTGAAGTCGACGTCTTGTGCTCGCACTGATCCAGGATCTGAACATGTGGTGGAAAAATGCAGCACAAAGACCCGTAGATGAGAAAATGTGAAAGATAGCATGGTAAAAAAAGTTGTAACTGCATTAATCCAGTCACCATAGTAACTACGGGCAATTTGGCAGAGACCAACAATAGGCTGCAGCGCTGTGGCACAGATTTCTCCCAGGGTCCTATTTGTTTCTGTCAGTTCCTCATTTTAAGTGTGGGTTATATTTGAGTTCATGTAAATATGTGAGTGTTTGGGGGAAAGAAGAATTAGGTGATATTTGTGCCCTGTGAAAAGACTTGCATGACTTTTTCTTTAAGATGTGGGTTGGGGGGGTGCTTTAATTTACGTTTGCATAAACATGTGGTTGAATGTCATTGTACATGTATGGTTTAATGTTGCAATGTAGTTATTGGACGATGATGACGATGATGATCAGAATTTATGAACAATAAAAGGTGAAAAAAAACAATAGGCTGCAGAGATCGTTAGTGGAAGTTTACCAGTAGAAACGACTTGGCGCAATCATAGAAGAATTGAAAAGAGACCTAGAGGTCGCAACAAAAAGCACAAAGCAGCAGGACACACCGAAGTGGTTACCTGAGCGCAAGAGACCTCCTGCTATCAGCACTCTTCTTCACTCCGTGTACAGACGTATTTTCCACGTAATCGTTCCACAGGCCCCGGAACGGAAGTAGTCTTCTGCTGCAAGGACTAGTTTCGTCGTGTTTTTCATCAAAAGTTTGCCAGCAAGCGCAGGCAGAAGTAGAAGACTCTTTGTCCAGTGTCAAGGTTCCCTTGTACTGTTCTTCTTCGTCCATGACCTTGTACTAACCTGGACCTTCTTCAACAGAAACACTCATAGATACTGAAAACAACACATCTCTATTGTCGTTATCATTTTCCTGCTCCTGCTCCCCTCCTCCTCCTCATCATCATTAATATTTTGACTTTTTAAAAATGAGTTAGTAGGTTAATGTACTACCTTTTTTCTTTCGTTCAGACACAAGATCGCTATGTACAGGCACCTTAGATTGTACGGTTTATTTTGAATGTCACTCACATGAGTTGGGTGTAAACTAGTCTGCTCTTTGCCTGAGAATGGTCACAGGATGTTTGGCTACTGTGCATCAAAACAATGGAACTCTCTCCCTTTCCATATCCGCCACCTTCCTACAATTGAAACCTTCAAATCTGCACTGAAAACGCACCTCTTCCTTGAGCATTACTCCTAACACAGTCCACAATGCTCGCCCTTCTTACCCTCCCCCCTCCCGCTTTTGCTACTTGTCTACCCATCTTTCTCTGCAGAATCACTATATTCTCTGTTCCTGTTACTTAGTGCCTTTATGTGTTTTCCATCTTTGTTTTCTTTTTGTCGTCAGTACTGTCGTTTATTCTTACGCCCTCGTGTTCTATCCATTTAGTCCATGTCTCTTCCTCGTTTTAAGCGCTAAGAGCATGCTCTCTAGAATCAGACACTCAGGGAAGTCTTAAAGTTACTGTTCAAAAGTAAGCATAATGCAAGTTCTATATTGAACAAGGAAACTAAAATAAATCTTTGTCACTCTGGTAAGTTAGGCGCTCGGCATACACATCCCAAGCAGACACAGATAAGACCCGCTCTTGTGACACGTGTGTACAGATCCGTCTAGAGCTGAATCACTGCTCTCACTAGTTTTCCACCGTAGTTCAGCACAACTTAACTATGCAGGGAATAAAGTTTATTTATCTTATTTTAAGCTTTGCAGTTCATCGCCACGCAGACGCAAGTTTTTCAATTATGTGGTTCTTATTTTTTTCAATTGAGCGACACATCGGTTACTCCAATATAATAAGAATAGGAAATTACGGTTTGCCACTTTAAGGAAAGAACTCAGGGTTTTTCACACTGTAGAGGACTGTACTAGACAGTAAAAGACGAGCTTGTGCGGGAAATGAACCCATTACTCTTGATCTTAACATACTTTGACACTGACGACAATGATTGACTTAGTCCTTTATCATCTTCTTTGGTTTCTACTTTGAAGGATGGTGACTAGCCGCATCTCTTGCTTTGCTAGCCATGGGCATCCACGCAAAAATATCCATCTCGGTATGCTACAATGAATCGTAAATTATACGAAAAAAATCAAAGATTATTTTTTAACATTCTCTTATCAAAATCACATAATAATTACACAACCGTATTTTTAAATTTCTTATTGTAGCACATGTATTTATGAAACGATGTTTATCTATCATTCGAGAGTAAATTCTCTGCCTGTTTCAATAAAATGGCTGCTTACCTTTTTTTTAATCAATGTCGTGGCGACTTGAAGTGAAACAAAGCAATTTTGATCAAATAATATCTCAACCAGTTCACCAGAAAGCTTGCGTAAAAAAAGGTGTGTCTAAAACAAGAAAAAAAATGAACACAGACATTATTTCATATTTTTAGAAAATTAACGATTATTTATTTTGTCTTTTGTAGTATAATTTCTTAGTTTATTTTGTATTGTGAGGTAACTTTATTATAGTCATTGCGCAAAAGGAAAACAAAATTGTGTTAAGGTTTAAAAGAAATAGAGAGGAAGAGGAAGAATACACGCCTTCTAAAACAACGCAACGTTTGTGAGCAAACAAAAGAAGGATTATTACAAGTTCTACTATTTATTTACCATTATTTTTGCCCAGAAATTGTGATTTTTGAGTCATGTCTTTGGGTACATGCACAGATTTAAAAATAATTTTCTTAAAATTGCATAGCACATGGCACTCTACCGTGCTTACATGCACGTGGCTTTCTGTGTGTGTGTGTGTGTGTGTGTGTGTGTGTGTGTGTGTGTGTGTGTGTGTGTGTGTGTGTGTGTGTGTGTGAGGTCATTAATAAGATATTTCGAACTTTTATCATATCTATACATTCCAGCAGAGTTATAATGCTTATAAGTTTGAAGCAGTATGAGTCTACTGCATTTATATGTTCAGCCGAATTACAAACACTAGAAAAGTATATAAATATATATATATATATTTTAAGAAAGGCTCTTTTCATGGTAGAGTCCTTAACAATGCCAACAGGAACTGGACAGACTGACAAGGAAAATGCCTCAGACGTGACGGTGCAATCTGTTGTCAATATTTCACGAGGGACAGTGTCGAAGGAGACTTATGACATGGTCATGGCATGGAGTTCTTATTTGTTCATTTTTCTGTCTATCGTCACACTTTTCTGCAGTGTCTTCAACTCCAGGATTCTTAGCAGCAAGCGCGCCACCTATGTGTACTACGTCATCGGACTCTGCGTTTCCGACTTCCTTCATGCGTTCTTTCGAATCGGGTACGTGATCTTGACGCAGTTTTGTTCAGAGTCAAGTCTGCCGGCGAGGGTGATGCTGTATTACATCCGCACTTATGTTGGCATCTCCGTGCAGCGGGCTGGCGTGTGGTTGAACGCCCTGGCCTGTTGCGATCGTCTCTTGGCAGTGGCGCTTCCCTTCAAAGCAAGGAGCAGGAGTCAAAGGTCTGCCCCCAGACCTGTCGCCCTGGTTGTAACTGTGTTTGTTGTCGCGCTGTTCGGGCACCTCTACTTCGTGTTCGAAGCTTATATAGTTTTTGAGGGGAATGGAGCTTACGGCTATGCCGATTCACCCTTGAAGTTATCTAACCCTAATGGTTTTCAAATTGCTGTCTTCTTTGCTCGCAGCTTTTTTCTGTACACACCGTTATTGGTAATAATCTCTGTCAACGTAGTCATGCTCGTTTTTCTTAGAAAGCATTCAAACCAAGTCCTAGGTCTTCGAGCTGCCCGCGGGCATCGTAAGAACACCGACAGCACAGACCCGCATCCGACAGACTCTGATCCTAAGTCTGCTCGCTCGGAGGCTCAGATCACTAAAATGGTTCTTTTGCTCACGTCGGCATTCTTCTGCTTGGAAAGTCCGGTCACCTTCAACGCCGTTTTGGGATCGCTGCTTCCTCATTATGGATTATACAAGCAAGAGATGTACCTATGTCGGGTGGTCGGGGAATTGCTGACGCTGGTCTTGTACCTCAATCAACCTGTTCTCTTGCTTCTGAGCGCGTGCTACAGTGGACAATACAGAAGGACGCTCCGACAGGTCTGCTGCACGTGTCCCGCGACGTCAAGGACAAGACTCGCGACCGTCAGCACCGTGACGTAAGAACGATTCACCACACGTGACATCGCAGGGACTACTAGACACGTCATCGTCTGCTTCAGCCTTGGGCAAGATGACGTCAGCGGAGTTAAAAAAAAACTGACTGTGACGCCCATGAAATAAGTAACTGTACAAGGACATCAAATAGACAGCCTCAAGTTTACGACTACCTTGTCGACCTTCGTATAATAACGGGTTAAAGTTTCATGACTGACGGCACTACTGTATTCCGTGCATAACAGGAATTTGCTAGACTGTTGAAAATTCAGTCCTTTTTTAATGTATGTCAGCCATTTATATCTTTGCATAAGGACAGTAGTCTGTTACTTGTACTTCAAAATATCCGAAAACGCAGAATTAAAAAAAAAACTCCTGCTACATATTCATATACGTTTACTGACAGTCTTCTATTCCTGCCTTCTGCATGTGACGTTGTTAGACTTAAAAGCAGTTCTAGACAAAATTTACAGAAATCTTTATATGAAACATATGTAGGAAACATTCACGACCATCGAATGTAATAAAACATTGACTTGTTACACCAGTTGCAAGTGATGTGACTGCTGAAATTAAGTCACATATTACATAGCAAACATATTTCCGTTAAACTTTTTGTCAGCCCATAAAGAAGCTACTCTGATTCACATCTGGGGTTCAATTTAATGGATTTTTAAATTCTGTATAATATTTAACACCTAGCTGTATGTTATATTACATATGAAATAATTCTCCTCATTTTTTTTAGTTTAGCTATTCGTCTTTCTACTTAGAGCTTACTCAATTATTTTCTATGGCTAATGCTATTGTAAGAATATAGTCTATTATTACTGATTTATATGGGTTTTCAGATACCCATACATACGAAACGGATGCTTGCTTGTTATCGGTAAATTAACGCAGGTACGTCTTTGAATATAAATTGATCGCCCACACACTGTTCAAAGGAAAGGTAGGGGTAAAGGTTGTCCCCCGACTTTTTCCAGCCGTCAGAGCGTGAGGCGTTAGAAACCTCACTTTTCTCGGGGCCATCTTTACGAAAGGGCAGTGCCCGTCTCCTTTCCTTCCTTACCTTATCTTCCCCAACCTTCTCAGAAGTCAGATACCCATTTCCACCTTCTGGGCCGACTGGGGACGTTTGCTGTGCTACACGGGTATCGAACAGAGCGCCCCTCAGTTCGGCGTCAGCGTTCAGGGGCCAGTTGCACAACACGTTTCTAAACCTTAAAACTGTTCTAAAGAAGCAAAATCTCTTCTTAGCCATTTTGATGCATTGCAGAAAAACATACAAAAAATTGTACTGACAGAACGCAAAGTCAGACTTCAACAACTTTATCTTACTTAAAGCAGTTTTAGTTTTGAAAATTCTAAAATTGTGGTGTGCACTTTAAACTGATTATCTAAATAGAGTTAAGGCCTAAAAGTGTTTAAAATTAGAAATGTGTTGTGCAACTGACCCCAGACCACGCGGCTATTCACTTCCCCGCTCAATGCTATGAGCCGCCCGTTGGTGTCTGCAGAGCCCAGCTTGTTTCTTTACTTTGCGCTGTATTTAAATGAAAATTTGCGAAGTAAATTTGATACAGCGATGGGAAAGCTAACTAAAAATTACGTTAAAATCCTTACCCGTGAGAGGCTGAGACAGTGTTTCAACGCTTCAGTCTTTTGTTCTGTCCACACAGTGCATGCGAGCCGTGTGCACACAGAAAGTGCGAGTGATGGCCACGGGAAGTGGATCTCGCGCTCATAAACTACGACTTTTCAGACTAACGAAATGCGACGAAAATCATCCCCGGTTGCCCCACTTCCCTTCCCCCTATCAGCACTTGTATGAATAAGTCTTGTAAGAGGATCGTGTGGACGGTCAAAGCTGTGTCATGTGACAGAGGATCCACATCCGGATTTCAGTTGTAAAGAGCTGTTTATTCTCTAGAACAGAGGATGCAGCTTTGAGTACTCTTCCTTCCTTCATACACACACTATGGATTCTGTCGAACTAGCCTCGTACACATTCTATCAGCCAGCCAACTGACGAACCATTACCCGCCAGCCACTCCGCCTCTCACTCTGCCCAGAGGGTCGACCTTACATCAACATGGTTTCTTGTCGAGCAATTAGTCTCTTGCCCCTGTCATGCAACTTTGGCAATTATTTTTATTCGTCGACGCCGATGTCTCCCGGTCGATATAATTTGCCACCGAGATGGAAGAGGGCATCACACACAGTGGCAGGAACTACCCAAAATACATCAAAACCAGGGCCGGCGACAGAAGAAGACATCAGGCGAGACGAAAGGATAGAGAATCGGTCGCCTCAAGTTGTTCTTGTTAGTTTTTAAAGACCTACCCGATTGATCCGAGTTATAAACAAATTCTGGTAGGTAGAGATAATATAAATATACGTGTAAATATCAGTTCCTTGTACTCAGTGGTTTATTAATTATCTAATTTCAAAGTTGCCGATTTGCACCTATGGTCAGCAAATGCTGCAAAATCTCGCTCCCACGTGTGAATAGCATGTGACGTCACAGCCGGTGCCTTCAGCCTTTGTCTCGGTAAGCATATAATGGCCAGAAGGTGGAGCAATATGTCAGGTTCGTCAGACGATCTTTACTAAGCCTCACGCGTTTGAACCTGAGGATTGTGGAGCCTCAAATTCCCAAATGCAATATGCTCAGGCAGCAGACGACGAAGGACGACTTCACAATACCACATGGTAAGCATCGTTGATGTTCGTCAAATTTTACTGTGTGCACGTTAATAACAACATATTGTTTTGCCGCTCACAGCTCTAATACTGTGGGTTGAAAAGTTGAATGCGAAGTACATTTCTCGAGATAACTTCAGGTGTTCGTGCAGATACTCTGCGTTGTTGGACGTTACAAAGTATGCTTCTGTATAATATGCATGGACCCTGGAAGAAGACGCTTTTGCAGTACCTCAAAACCTTCTTGTTTCTTCAGAATAAATTTTACTGGGTAACATTCGGCGTCCGCATACAACAGAGTAATGTGTAGGGACAGTGACCAAAGTGGATCCATTGTCAAGTCAATTATGGATCCTTTGAGACCGTATAAACACTTATTCCGTCTCCATATTATCCTGTGCATTCAAAAACGAGACAATAGTTTCCATATCGGTGCTTGGACTTTTGAGCCATGCTGTGGTCACAGCTTCAGGCCCGATTGAAGATTTACACAGGCAAGGAAATCGTTTTTATTTAATTTCTCGAGGTTCGTGTGTCTCCTTGCGAGTTCATGTTTGAGGCATTAATAAGTGATATGAAAGGAGTCTTTTGAGCGTGATGTGTGTCACCAATCGGGTAGGTCTTAAGTCTTTCAGGGAACTTCTCAATAAGAGTAGCACAAACCCCAGGTTCGTCTTTTTTCCATGATTGTCTCGTGACAGACTTACAGTCAATAAACTGTTTTTACTCTTCATTTTCTCCCGCGGTCTACTAAAATTCGCGAAATGATTGGTCATGGCTTCAGTTTAGAAGACAATGCCTCCAGTGGTTAATTCTTTCAATCAACAAACTGATGACCCTATTAGCCGATGCTGTACATTTTGCGACCTTTCAATACGTAGAGTTGTCTGGAACTTTCTCAGGGAAGTGGATAGCCTTTGAGGCCAGAGGTACCCACACTAGCCACTTGAGAACAGTGCAAGTGCACCACTTCACACAACTGTTTAACTGGGTACGGAATTCCGAATTGGGCAAACAAAAGCACTGAAGAAAAAACACAATATCTAACACCTCACTCGCCAACGACCGATGGTTTATTTATTTATTTATTTATTTATTTTGGATTAGTTTAGAATCCTAAGAGATCGTATGGTCTCAACAGTCCCCTATCAGTCTTGAGTAATAAATCTTATTTGTTGGTCTATCTACTTCAGGGGCCAGTTGCACAACACATTTCTAATTTTAAACACCTTTAGGCCTTAACTCTGTTTAGATAATTAGTTTCAAGTGCACACCACAATTTTAGAATTTTTAAAATTAAAACTGCTTTAAGTAAGATTTTTTTTCTCGATCGCTCAGATGGTGAGGCCAGTCTCCTCGATGAAGGTTGCTGTTTGCTGCAGGTCCGCCAGGGCACCGTAGAGCTTTTGGGTCACTGCCGTGTCTTCCGGCCAGTACTTCCTCCTGAGGATGGCGTATGTGGGACAGGCCTGTAATATGTGTTCTGTGGTCATATTACCGGTAGCGCAAGGGCACTGGCCAGACTGGCCAATTTTGAACTTGTTGTAAAGGTGCCAATTTAGCCGGTTATGTCCCGTACGCAGGCGGAAGATGGTAACCTGCTCACGTCTGGTCAGAAGATGGTAGCCATCCATCTTGTTGTAGTTGGGGTGCTCTTGTTGCCATATCTTCCATTGTTTTGCCTTGATTATGGTTTTTGCCTCTGCAAAGGACACAACTCTGTTGGCTTGTTCTTTTGCCGATCCTTCTTTTGCCAGCCTGTCGGCAGCTTCGTTACCCAGAAGGTTACAGTGTGCAGGAATCCACTGCAGTGCGACAGTGTGCCTTGTGCAGAGGGAGGTGAGTTCAAGAGACAGGTCATCTAGTTCTTTGTTTCTGGATGTTTGCAAGGCTTGGAGGACGGAGAGGGCATCAGAAAAGAAAACAATGGAGTCCAACGTCTCGGTGCTGTTTGCCACTGTGGCTATAGCTGTACGGAGGGCTTCCGCTTCTGACTTGTAGTTGGTGGCATACTTGCCAGTGGGGATGGACAGTTCTTTTTCATTCCCACCTGGGTATCTGATGTAGATACCGGCTCCTCCATCTCGTACAGCCTCCGTAGCAGATCCATCGGTGTAGACGTGAGTCCATGTTTGTCTTGGATAGTGAGCATGTATGTGCTCCAGGGCAAGGGCCTTGCGTACCTCGTCGCTCTGTGTGCCCTTCTTCTCCACTTGAGGGATGCTGAGTTGGATTCGAGGCTCGCTAGTACGCTTCCAGGCAGGGTTTTGTTGCGTCCTAGGAATTTCCTTTGGTTCTTGATCCAAGAGGTCTGGTTTTTTTTCGCTCCAGCAGTCTGGCCTGGTGGATGAAGCTGGAGCGCTTCAGCCTTCCTTTTGTGGGTTGTTCCATCCTTTGTTTCATTGGATGGTCTGACAGACGCTTCAGCTTTGCAGACTGTGTCAGGATCTTGGTGTCGCGCCTTGATTCCAGCGACTCCAGGTCAGTGGCGGTTTCCAGGTCAGAAATGGGTGTAGAACGCATGGCACCAGTGATGACACGCGCTGCCTGGTTCTGGACCTTGGATGCTTTGTCGAAATTCGATTTAGCTGCAGTTCCCCATGCTGCCATTCCATACTCCAGTACCGGTCTGACTCTTCCTGTGTACAGTCTCTTCAGAATCTTCGCATCTGCTCCCCACGTTGAGCTTGTGAGCTTTTTCATCAGCGCCAGGCGGGTTTTTGCCCGTTCCTGTGATTTCTCCAGGTGTTGCTTCCAGGTGAGATGACGGTCAAGGGTCACACCTAGGTAAGTGGGGGTGTCTTCTGGTGGCAATGTCTGTCCATTGATCTTCAGCGTTGCCCTCTGTGTCTTGGGGGACAGGCTGAAAATAGTGTAGGTGGTTTTCTGTGTGTTGATAGCCACGAGCCACTTCTGGGTACACGCTTCCAGGACTTTCAGTGCTTCTTGCATTCTGTAATTTGCTGTGGTAATGTGCTCTTCTGTGCACCAGAGCACGAGATCATCTGCATAAATGGCTCCGAAGACATTTTTCGGGAGATCTCGAACAATGTCATTGATGAAGATGAGGAATAATGTAGGGGAGAGAACTCCGCCCTGTGGAACTCCATCCCGCAGTACTTTTTTCCTGCTGTACTGCCCACTGAGGTGTACTCTGGCTTGCCTGCTGTGCAGGTACTCTTCTATCCATTTAAGCATGGATCCTGCCACGCCACACTGACGGAGCTTCAATCTCAGTCCATTCTTCCACACTCGATCAAAGGCTCGTTCCATATCAACCCACACTGCTAGGGTGATTTTCTTCTCCTGAAATCCGTCTTCTACCTTCTGTGCAATGTAGGTCACTTGATCTTCGGTAGACCTATGTTCTCTGAAGCCAGCCGTCTGTGATGCAAAGACTTCATTCTTTTCCATGTACCATTTGAGCCGAGTATTGATCAGTCTTTCCATTAGCTTTCCCATGCAGCTGGTGAGGCTGATGGGCCTATAGCTTTCGACTTTCTTTCGATCTTTTCCTCTCTTATGGATTGGTACCATCTCTGCTTCGCGCCAAATTTGTGGTACATGTCCACTTTTCCAGCTGTTGTTGAAGGTGTCCAACAAGACTGATTTGGCTCTGGAGCCAAGATGCAAGAGCATTTCTTTCGTGATCTTATCTGGCCCTGGTGACTTTTTTCCTTTCAGCGCTTTCAGTGCTTCTTGTAGCTCCTGCATGGAAAAGGGTTTTGTCATTACTTCGTCTACTTCTTTCTCTTCTTCTTCTTCTTGGTTTTTGGTCTCCAGTCGTATTTGTTCTTTTCGTTCTGGTGGCACAGTGATGTTACTGAAATCTTCATATTTATCTATGAAGATGTTTGCTGCCTTTCTTCCCGAGTATATTTCTTGGTTGTGCTCAATGACGACTGGTACATTCATCATTCATTGTTTTTGTTAATTTCCAGAGCTTTTGTCCATCTTTGTCCAAATTGAGTTGCTCTGTTTTCTCCCTCCAGCTTTTCCTTGCACCCTGCAGATATGTCTTTCTGTATTTAGCAGTGGCAGCTTTCAAGGTAATGTTGTTTTCATTGCAGGGGTTGCTTTCCACTTCTTCTCTGGCCTTTTGTACGATGTTCTCTAAATTCTGCAACTTTTCTGTCCAGTAGGGTCTGTAATTTCGTCTTGCACCTCGAGGTATGGCTTCTTGGGCGGCTTTTAGGATGGCCCTGTTCAAGTCCTTGACTAGTCTGTTGATGTTGCGATCTTTCTTGTTGCTGTTTTTGGTGTATACATCAGTCAGAGAGGCATACATCTCCCAGTCGGCCTTCCTGTAGTTCCACCTTGGAAACAGTTTGGGGTCTTGAGATTCCTCATCTGTTTCAACACTGATTTTAACTGGTTTGTGGTCACTTCCACCTAGCTGGCTCAGAACATCTCTTCTAGCTTTTTTTGTGAGGTCTCCGGTGGCAAAAGCAAGGTCTGGGGTAGATGTGGTGAGCCATCTTCTGGAGAAGTATGTTGGCGGATCATCTGGTTCATTCAGCAGCATCAGTCTGTTTTCTATCTGCCAGTCTTCTACCTCCTCTCCTCTCTTGTCGGTCACTGTGTATCCCCAGCAGGTAGAATGGCTGTTGAAATCTCCCAGGATTATTGTATTTTCCTCAGCAATGTTGATGAGGTGGAGGGACAGTTCTTTGTCTTGAGGACAATATAGGTTGATTATGTTTATTTCTGTGTTTTTCGAGAAAGGTTATGCCTTGGATCTCCGACTGTTGATTTGTGTCAATAGTGAAATCTCGTACTGGGATATTGTTCTTGACTAAAAACAGAATTCCTCCTTTGTGTCTCTCCTCCCTATCCAGCCTGAAAGTTTGGTAACCTCTCACTACAAAGCGGTGATTTGGGTTAAGATGGGTTTCCTGGATGTAGGCTACATCTATGTTGTCTGTATGTAGCCTCTCAGTGAGAGATAGCTTTTTGTTGAAAACCCCTTCAGCATTCCATTGAAGGATGTTTAGAGGTCTGGTTGTTCGGGCTGTTGTTTTTCGTTGCTCAGTAGCCATTACCCTCCGTTTCCGTGACCTGACTCCACATCGCGGGACGGGGTGACCGCCGGTAACTTGGGGTGGATCCCGTTGAGGCTCGGGACCCGACACTCTACCTGCCCGGGGGGACTCCACAGGTAAAGCATCATCACGATTTGATCTGTTGTCATCCATCATTTGAGCGGAAAGCGTTGCACTGCCGTTACGCGCACTTTGGCCAACGTCTTCGGCGTTGGTTTTCTTGTCCGAGTTTTCCTTCTCGTAGAAGACTTGCCAACCAAGGCTGACGACCATCCTCTGGCCGGGTGTTATATCAGAGTTTTCCTTATCCTAGCTTCTGGCTCAAAAGCCTATCCCTGGGAGCACAGGGCCGGTTTTTGGTGCCGAGGACCCACCTCGGGGTTTGGTTCGTGGGCACCAGGGCTTGTCCACCCACCGGTGGGCCTGCATGCCGCACGTAGGGGGCCAAACCTCCTCCCGTTCCTAGTCCAGAAACTGGCCCTGGGAACACAGGGGGCTAGAGCTTATAGCGCGGCTCTTACTCGCATGATACACCCGCCCTGGGACATCTGGGGGATTTTGGTGGGGTATAGTAGTGCCACCTACTTACCCGCCCCATCCTGTTAGGTGTACCGCCAGTTTGTCCGGGACTGCTTATTCGATCAAGGACCCATAAGGGACCTAGACTTATTTCGCAGCTAACCCTTATATCTAAGGGCCACTCCCATATCCGCCACCTGGGGACCCGCTGGGTTAGGGATGGTCGCCCTACTACTGATTTGGAGGTAGCATGTACCCAGCTTTAAGTAAGATAAAGTCTGACTTTCTGTCCTGTCAGTACAATTTTTTGTATGTTCTTCTGCAATGCATCAAAATAGCTAAGAGGAGATTTTGCTTCTTTAGAACAGTTTTAAGGTTTAGAAACGTGTTGTGCAACTGACCCCAGGCCTTTAAACCAACAAATTTTTGTATTTACAAGAAACGAATTCCAAAATAGTATTTTAAACAGGGTTTCAACTAGACGCTTGTGCCCCTCTGTTTGTCAAGAGTCCTTCAGATCCTGGTTTCTGACACTGCATACGTGAAGTATGTACAGCGAGAAGCAACTCCATGGCTTAATACTTCCCTATAAATCCACTTAGACCCACTAAGACCCACTAACTCGCCTCTAGGTGACAGCACTTCACTGTAAGCGGATGAAACAGCTTCCTTCATGAATATATCGGTGTAAGTGAAGTTGAAGCATATAGAGAATACTGATTATCTTTTTTTGATGTACTGAATATTTATCCTACAGAAAAGATACAGAAACAGGCTCAGAAGTGCGACGAACACACGACAAAAGCCGAGCACATTTTCTCCACGAAGCAACCATTAAAAGTTCTCGGCACGTTTTACAAACGATGGGAGTAAGCTCCTGCTTGCAAGTGTTCACTGGCTGAGTCCCGTTGCTTTACAGCTGCGATTTCAAAGAAACAATTATCGTTCCTTTTGCCATTTAAGTGACTTACATCTTTGACACAACCAACTAGTTTTCTTTATGTTATGATTCGGAAAAGTATGGGTGAACACTGATTACCGCCGATGTAGCCCACGTTTTTGTACCTCCAACGAGAAGTTATAAATTAAAAAAAATGTCATGAACCATACGAGCAAACAGCTATTGAAACAAGATGCCAGCGATTGTGGAAACCCACAGAGGCAAAAACTGGTATGTTTTAATATACACTGCTGTGAATTTTATGTTAAAAATCTGTAGCTGTTGCATGTAGGTTTCTATGACTGGAGGCAGGTTTCCGTACGGTCGCCAATTACCTGAGTAGTTGCTCAAGATTGGTGACCCTCTCCACCGACTAATACATCAGTTGCGTGGGATCTAGTTATCCTCGTTTACGTTGTATTGACGTAGTTTGCCTGCTGGCACTCTAGAACTGATGCATGTGTTAAGAGACCGTTCGTAGGTTAGTGTGCCCTGTGTCGTACGTCTTTGACCGGAGGACGTAACAGACTCTGAAGTACTGTGAGTTCATCTCGAAACCATTTAATTGCTGGACGCTCAGTGCGAGATTTCATGCTAACTGACTGAAGACTAAATACTAGAATACGTTTTTATGAACGAGACGGGGTATTTTGATGCATTTAATGATTACTGGTTCAACTCTGACTGGATCTAGTCTGTTTGATGCTTTATTGATTTTGAGTTGTTTGTAGGTATCGAGTATTTGTAACCCCCATTTTACCTTGTGAGGGTGAACCGTGTCAGATATTTTAATTCGGTATATTTATGTTAATGGTCTATTTTCCTCTACGCGCCCCGAATCATTCTCGCCATCGTCGCTGTCGTTCATTGCTTGGAGCAAATGATGTTAGGCAGCGTGCGAGAATTGTTGCCAAGACTCAAGAGTGGTTACCGTCAGTAGGGACAGTAGTTCACCAAGATCGACTCGCCAGGGGCCGTAGTTATGAAGCGAGGGTAGGTCGTTGTCCTGGGGCAACATTGGGAAACTCAAGGACAAGCTCTTGTTTCCGAAGTTATAAAGCGCTGTCGAGACCCTACAGATGTTTTTTTACTTCTGCAGCCCTAGTTACAAACAGGTAGCAAATGTTTCCTAGGGTGAGGAAACATGAAGTAGTGTTCGTGGTGTCACGATACTGCTTTATATCTACCATTCTCTGGGGTGTGCGAATTCTACAAATCTTCAGAAAGCCAGTGAAATGTTGACTGTAAAGGACAAGGATCCAATATATGTATGTACATCTGACACTTTTGTTATCCTGTTTGCCAGGGGCGTTCCTTTGTAATCTCGAAGATGTATGTAACTGTATTACTTCTGTATTATATTGTTTTCAGTCTGGTTCATTGTTTAATAATACTAATGTGAATGTGTCTCTGGCTGTGTTGTCAGTTGATTTGCACACGTGAGTATAAGCAAGAACCTGAACAAGAGAGTCCGGAGGAGCGAAGTGGCTGAGTGGGTGTGCGAAGGGTGGCAGTTGGCTGTGTCCCCTTCCAACATGGACTGTCTACTCCTACACTCTCCAAGCAGTTCCATCACAAATTATAGTCAGCGAGTTCACTTACTGCTTGTCTACTAAACACTCTGAATTATAGTACTTACTTTTGGTGATTGTACTCTGAACCACTCATTGTGCTCCTTTTTATGAATCTCTGTGATCCCCTTTATTTATTTTACTTCGAGGAATGGAACCTCGAGAATTAGTGATGGACGAAGCTGGTTTAAAAAACGGAGGTGATAGGACCTTAATAGGGAGAAACAGTAACTAAGTACATTATGCAATGCATTTCAGGACATTAAAGGTACTTGCATAAGTTAGCTAGAGAGAAAGAAACTGATACGTTCGCTAGGAAGGAAGAAGTAGACAAATTAAAAAGAGAAACCAGACGACCATTGAAGCTGGAAAAATGTTGTCGTGGTAGAAGAAACAGTCCAAATAGTTTAAGGAATAAAAAAGAATTTTCGTCATAGGGATTTGCTCACAAATTGACAATATTCTGAGAGGACGTACATAATCTCGAGTTATGTTTAATTTCTTTTGAAGTTCAAGCAAGTCATAATGGATGGACTCGAGATATATGTGTTTGCAGGTGCCTACTGCCTACTTCTTTTCAAGGAGAGGTTTTAAAGCTAGACCATACACTTTGTGCACAAGCAATGGTTGATTACGACAAACTTGAGCGAAACGTTCGACTTAAATTCCAGTGTTCAGCAGAGGGAGACCGAAAAACAGGAGCTTGAAAAGCGCTCATTCGTTTATGACAATCACAGTACCTCAAATCTTGTATCAATATAATTACCTTATATTTTGCGTTTTTCTAATTAGTATTACATCCTGCATTACTAATTACTTTTCATTGTGCATTGTAACATTAAGCATAAGCATTTTAGCTGACTGCTAGCAGTTAGCCACTCAGTGTGCGCGTGACTCCAGGTGAAGAGTGAATTAGCTCCCCTTTTGACATGACGCCCAGTCCTCAAACCTCTCGACAGTGCACTTTACAAATTTCCCATCTGCTGAAGTTCTGGCCTGAAACAGGCTTGAACCCTTCACAGCTCATTCTAAGGACCCCATGACACGCTCAACAGAACAACGTAAAGGGAAATGCGAGTGAAGTAGGAAGTTAAGCTGAAGTGATAGACATGTCACTCTTAATCATCTGCACTGGATACTTCAGGTTTCAAAAGAACCGTTTGTTCACAGCTGTATCTAAAACTTAGCTCTGGGCCGAAAATGATTCAGAACATTTATCATTTAAGCCGAACCGACTACTTCATTTGCATTTCCCTTTAAAATCGGAAACGTCTGTAGCTCAACAAAACGTGTATTTACTACCACAATCTCCACTAAACCGTTCTGAAGTGATCGCAGCTGCCTGATTTACAAACTTCAGGTAACAGTAATTGCAAAAGAAAAACAACCACGAAATAGCCTCTCCAGCAAATTGGTTACTTGTGTGTATTGGTATTGAAGTTATTTGCTGTGTTTTGGAGAAAGGTTTATTTTGATCTAGTTAAATGTCGTAGGAAAGTCATGTGACTGTATGAGACAACATGATGCACAAACGAAGACCTGTAGCGCCAGCTGCACAACACATTTTAAATTTAAAACTCATTTAGGCCTTAAGTGTGTTTAGTTAAAACAGTTTTAAAGAGTGTTTTAAAAGCGGCGCACAACACATTTTGAACTATAATCGTTTTAAATAACATACAACTGTTTTAGCTGGACTTCTGTACACGTCAGCGCGTGCTAATGTGAAAACAAAAAATGGCAGCCGATGTGGTGAATATTGTAAGTACGGTCGGATATGAACGCCGCAGACTGTAAACAGATCACCACCCGACTCGACAGAACGATTCGACCACTACCAAGACACGACCACAAGAATGAGACGACTCGACCACTGCCTAGACAGTAAGCAAGCTCTTTTGCAAAAATGTTTAGGTAATGTACACGAGTATATTATAAATAACATATAAAATTTCGAATGAAGAGATTATTGTTGATCGATAAACATTCAAAGCGTCTCAAACTACAGGGTATTATCTTTAAATCTTGCAGTATGATTTTTGTCAGTAGTCAAGGACCACTTCACCGGTCTCAGTAATTCTGGCGATATCTTCATACTGTCACATGACCATCTCTGCTGAGACGGCTTTAAAGACCAACCTGAATGGCTTGCGTTTTTTGCAGATGTCGGTAGATATATGCGATATAAACATAACCTGTAAATTTCAGCCTCCAAAATCCATCTGTTAATTAATTATCCGCTAGCAAAATACGCGATTTGCACCTGCGATCAACGAGCGCTGCTAACAGTGTATTACGTCACACTAGTGTACCATTCACAAGATTGGCACCAGAGAGAGAGAGAGAGAATGAGCGACAGTTGGGATTATTCGGACGTTAAAGTCTGCTTTTCTCGTGATAAAGTAACAGTTTTTCAGAATCACGAGAAATACAGACTTTCAACGTCCCAGTAACCCAAACTGTCGCTCATTCTCTCTCTGATTGGTGTTGACGGCTGCCAATGTTGTGAATGGTGCACTAGTGTGACGTATACACTGTTAGCGACGCTTGTTGATCGTAAGTGCGAATCGTAGCAAATAATTAATTAACGGATGGGTTTTGGAGGCTAAAATTTACAGGTTAGGTTTATATCGCCTATATCTACCGATATAGGCGAACATCGCAAACCATTCAGGTTGGTCTTTAAGCACTAATAACCAATTAGTCATCCAGTAGCTCCTAGCAATGCCTCGTGCATCATGGACCCTGGGTGCTTTGTGCGTGCAGCGCACAGCATTAATTATAGCTACGTCACTATGCCTATGTCAGGTATGCACACAGTCTTAACCGGCGTTGACAAGATAGTAACCCAGCAACCGTGCAATGCAGATTTAGGAAAGGGGGGGGGGGTGAGCAATAAGATACACCGTTAAGTAACTGCCTGCTGAGGATAGTGCACCACCCTTGTCCGCTTAGCAGAAATGTACGACGGTAACTCAGTGGAAAGTAACAGACGGGGGAAAGTGGGGGAAAGGGGTGGTGGTGAAGGGGTGCGGGAGAAAGAGGGGGAAGAGATATCATCGCTGTGAAAAGTGTTTGTGGTTTCGTTTTGATGCGTGCTTATGCCACACTTTGCTTATGCCGTCTCCGTCCCCGTTGTCCCCAGTGTGCAGGTCGACCACTGCAAGCCCCTTTCCGCTATCGGATGCTTGACAGATGAGTTTCTGGATTTCCCGCCTCCACTTTTGTCGATATCATTAGAACGAGCGCTCGGTAACATCCTGCGGAGAGTGGCTCGACCCTCAGCGACCCCTGCGTTGTGCACGCGATGCACAGAGGGCAGCAGGGCGTGTGTGCTTCTCGAACCCCGCTTCTCAGAAATCCATTTCCAATTGAGGCAGTGCTGTAAACATGAGGCAAAACAAGCGGTAAGTAGCTCCATCGAGAAAATGCATGAACATTTTGATTGGTATTGACTTTAGCGCTCGTGTGTGTGTGTGTGTGTGTGTGTGTGTTTGTTTTCATATTTGTTTACGTGTGTGTTTGTGAATTAATTTCTATTGTTTCACTACAATCTCTTTTTTTCTAAAGGTGTACATATGTGAGTATGAATGTAATTGTCGGTTATTTTCTATTTTTTAAAGACAATAATAACTTCATTTAGAAAACGCGGAACGATAATAGGGCAGCCCGAGTGGTATTCCAGTAACCTTTTGCCTGGCGAGTGTGCATCTGAATGTCTAAATTACATATTAATCTGTTCATTCGAAACTCATGTTTCATTACGAACTCGATTTTTCTCCTCAAGCAGTCTGGAAGGCACATGCGCAATGAATTCAGAAAGAGAATTGTTCTTTTTTTAATTAAATGCAATCCAACTAGAGCACATTCCCATATTCAAGTGCCCACTGGGACAAATAAAGTTGGTCATTGTCATTGTCCAAGTGATGAGTATTTTATTCAACACATCCACAGTCATCTTCAGCATGCTTACAAATGTTGTAGAGTTCTCCCTATAGACCTGTCTAGTCACAGCTTACTCAGTCGATGTAAGGGAGGTTCCGTTTGTGGAGACTATTGGCCGACCTTGACCTCTAAAATGCGCAGTGCGAGAACAGTTCAGATTGTTTGTATGTGTCAGACGCCCGTGTCATGTGCGGGGGAGGGTGCGGTGGCTGTACACAGCGTTCTGCGCATGCGTGAGGTGTCGAAGCGTTCTTATAAGAGCGCGTATGCGACCGCATGTGTGTGTGTGTGTAATAAGTTGCTTCCAAAATGTTGCACCAATGTGTCATAGAGTCCAGTGAAGGAATCGATAAAGCGAACACTACACCTCATATTTTGCATGCCGGAGGTTTCTAAGGGTATATTTTTAAACTTCCGCTTTGCAGTTACATTACCAGCTTTTGTTATCGCTTTGACATTGGCTAAATGCCATGGCGCGAGTGCTGTCGTTCATTTTAAGACACGGTTATTCGATCCTTATAAACCATTTGCATTTGGCTAATGTTTTGCTTGCACGGACCTGAAACAGAAGGCGATGGGGAGAAAGGATACAGATACGGTCATCCTTTGGGACTTTTTTCCTTTAACATTTTCCTTCTATTTTTTCATTTCAGGATGTAGAAAACAAACGAGTTTCCTCTAAAGACACCTTCGTACTCTTATTGTGACAATTTTTAAAAGAACTAAACGCTGCTAAAATGCACAGAGTCTTCAGTGTACTAGCCTTGTTCTTCTGGAATTTCTGGTCTGCGAGCTTTTATTTTAACAGGCCTTTCCAAGTAATGTCAGCCGGACCCAAAAGCGAGGTTGTGAAGATTTTCAAAGTTAGTCCGTTTGATGTTGCAAACCTGTCTCAGTCTTTAAAAGGTGCTGTTAGTCCGTTGACCCCAGAAGTATCAGAAACTAACCGAGAAAACTTGAAGCACAGTAACTTAACATCCAGCAGTCTAAACGGTGCCGACAATGTATCTTTTACCGTCTCCTTAGTACAAAATCCCAACAGCATCCCACGTGATGCTTCTAAAGACATTATTGGTCTGGTGGGCACCAGCTGGCAAAACACTGTAAGGTCTCACGATGCCAGTTTCGCGGGTCATCGGAGCAGTCAGAATAGTACAAAGCAAACGTCACGTGCCTTCGAATCCACGACGTATGCACACAGACCTCAGGAAAGCTCGGAAGAGTTCTGGCGAGGACAGACCCAGCAGGCAGGTTTTTCAGAGGCAGGTGTTAAAAGGAGGATGGCAAAGAATGGAGATCTTTCTGACGACACTCTGACACTTTCCCCTTACGGTGAGGAAAGAAAAGATAAAATCACTCTTGGGCGAGATGAGCCTTTCTGTACCAGAGTGGAGGAAAGAAGTATCAAAGAAGGACGAAACAGACTGCAAGAAAATCTGAAAAATCTTGTCAATGATGGAAGTTACAGAAATGACAATGAAGATCAAACTGATGTTGAAAACGATGGCTATTCCAACGTAGGATCACAATATGATAATGGCAAAAATAACGACGAAGATTCTGTGCAACAACAAAAAATTGATGCCATCGAGGAAACTGAAGATTATTTTAGAGACGACGTCATGGATAAGCCAAAAAATAAGTCTCACGACTTAACGAGTAATTTGGTGACGTCAGCCATGCATACGGCTTCTTGGCCCGAAAGCGGAATCACCACTGCACCATCTGCTTCCCAGGACATCCCTTGCGACGTCTATGTGTGTGACTGCAGCAAGAAGAAGAAGGAGGCCAACTGTTGTGGCCGCCAGTATAAGCTACGTCACATCCCACATGTGCCTGTCTACGTCACCACCTTCCGCCTGTGGATGGCCAGCCTCGGAGAACTGACAAAAGAAAAGCTTGGTAACCTTTCCAACTATCACATTAAGACGATGGACCTACAGAACAACCGCATAATGGTCCTGGCAAATGACACCTTCGTCCAATTTACACAACTTGAAAGCCTTGACCTAGGAAGCAATCCCATATCTTCTGCCATGCTGAAAGACGCCTTCTATAGCATCGTATCCTCAAAGTTCCAGAACTTGAGACTAGACTCCATGTTCATTTACAGCCTTCCAGACGATTTCTTCGAGGCCTTCAAAAATAAAACATTCAATGTGATCTCCATTGCCAACAACAGCCTCACAACCTTCAACGCAAGAACATTCTCTCCCTTTCGGTATGTGAGCAGCCTTTACCTGTCTGACAACGGAATTTCTAACTTCATGTTGAACCACACAGTGTATGCACAAAGACTAAATCTCGAAAGAAACGTGCTCACTAGTCTTCCCTTACTGTGCAGCTCTAATAACGGGCCGGTTTTCCCAAACCTCTTTTCGCTTTATCTGGGTGGAAATCCGTTCAAAACCGTGTCTGCAGGAATCCTGAGAGGGCTCTGCTTGCCCAAGCTGCAGAAATTAGACATTAGCTCCTCCAGCGTCCTTAAGCGCCTGGACAACAACTTTGTAGCGGACTTGCCCAAACTGGTCAACCTGATGGCGGGGAACATGGCGTCACTATCCCGCTACGAACCCTTGTGCTTCAACAGTTCCTCCTTGGAGAAGCTGTTTTTGAGAGGAAACAAGCTCTGGGACTATGGCACCATCGACCCGGGGCAGATCTTTGCTCATGCTCCGAATCTGAAGTCAGTGGACATGACGAAAATAAAGTTTACCTTAAACCCAGAAGTAGAATTGGCTCGCATGCTTCTCCCCGTAAAATCCCTGGTCGAGCTGAAAATGGAAGCCTGCCTTCTGGGCAGCTTTCCCGCGGACACAGTATCCCAGCTGCCCAATCTGCGAATGTTGGACTTGATCGGCAACCACATCAGTGCGTTCAGTCTGGCGCCTGCCTTTCGAAACGTCACACAGCTGGACACGCTGATCCTGCAGGCCAATCACATCACGATCGTCAACGAGAGCACCTTCCCGCCCGAGTTCCGGCGCTCCATTCGCGTGCTGGACCTCAGCAAGAATGACTTCGCCTGCACATGCGACCTGCTTTGGTTCAAATCCTGGATAGAGCCGGAGCACAAATCTGGGAACGTAAGCTTCCCGGGATACCCGACATACTACCGCTGTCGCACCCCCGACAATCTTCGCGGCCAGTACATCTCGAACTACAACCCGAGCTACAGAGACTGCCACCCTTTGAGCATTTATGTCGTTGTTGGCAGTGCCGTTGGGGTGGTTGTTCTGATAACGGCCCTGACATTGAGTCTGGCATATCGGTATCGTTGGTACCTTCGTTACTACGTCTACAGACTGAGGCGGCGACGACAATACGAGCCAATCCTCGATGAGGACGATGGTATCGTCTACGACATCTACATCGCGTACAGCCAGCTTGATGTCGAGTGGGTGGCGCAAGACTTGGCCCCTCTCCTGGAAGCATCGCCTGATGTGAAGGTGAGCACAATCATGAGAGAAGCTGACAAAGAAACTTGTACACACATGTATTGGCACCCTGATGGCAGACTGCATAATAAATATTCAGTTTGCTGTCCATTTAGCCACATGCCAACCTACAATGCGTGCGGTCATGCACTTCAACGTGTTTGACACGTGCGTTTTCTGTTTGCACAAATGTGCAGATGAATATCCAAAAGTGTGCTCGTGACTGAACGAATGAAGTGTGTTCATGCGTGTAGGAATGAGTGCGTGTATATGTGCGCGTGTGCACGCACATGTGTGTGTGCCAGTCCGCCTGGCACCTAGTGAATGCCCATTAAGTCTGTATTCTGCTACATGTAGACGATTTTGTGTGTATGCTGCTGTGTGTGTATGTAGGTGTCTCTGTTTGAGTGCTTGTGTGTGTGTGTGTGTGAGCGCGTCCACTTCCATGCCACAGCTCTTCAAAGGCCATTGTGTGTGTGTGTGTGTGTGTGTGTGTGTGTGTGTGTGTGTGTGTGTGTGTGTGTGTGTGTGTGTGAGTGTGTGTGTGTGTGTGTGTTCAGAACGTGTTTGTCAAGGACAGGGACCAGGGCGCCGGTACGGTGGGCGACAACATCGTGCGGTACATGGACCAGAGCTCGCGCATCGTTCTCGTGCTGAGCGACGGCTACACCAGGGAGGGCTGGAGCGGCTACGAGTTTAACAACGTCATCTACGCTGCCAACGAGCAGCACAAGGATGTCATCGTCATCCTCAAGGGCGACATCGAGGCCGGAAGACTGACCAAGGACATGCGCAGACTGCTGACAGGCGGAACATTCCTTCACTGGGAGGAGTCAGAGGAAGCCATGGGGATGTTCAAGGACGCACTCAACGTGGCGCTACGGACTCGAGGAAACCTACAGGAGCTGGTCTGACGGTCTCTTCCTTTGTCACAATACTTTTGGTTTTATTTCTTCTTTGCGACAGTTATTGACATATTACAAAAACTTATCAAACTTTGAAGATTAACTTCCTCCTTAATTGTTTTTGTTAAAGGAATCTCTAATTTTTTTTATTGAAAAGTCAATCTCAAGTGAGACTTCAAGAAAACTAAAAAAGTTCAAAAATAACTCAGGATGTATTTCAGAAGTTCAACGTATCTAACATGCACAGTGGAACACAAACATCAGGGTGAACTGAGAAAACAATAATTAAAACACAATGCAGAATGTGTTGATGTAATGTATAGCTTAATAATGTTTTGGTGAGAATAATCCCAAGTGTTCTGATATTTAATGAACAGCAAAAAATCTTTAAAATCCTGCCAAACTATTAAATAAAGACTGAGACATTTACTAAATCATTTTTTAATCAAAGCTCAATAGTTTCAGGGGGAATTTTATAAAGAGAATGGTTAATCAAAGAAGAGAATGGAATAAAAATTGAACAAAATTTAATAAGCCGGCAAATTTACCTTGCGACATCCAGCATAGGTTGCTGGTGGAAATTAGTAGCAATAAAGAAAGGTGTCTTTCTGGTACCAAGAGGAAAGATATGTACATAAGATTAATTTAATCTACATTTAAAAAAATTATTAATGCATTTATATTGTACGCTGTTGTAAAATGCTTCCTTTTCGACGGACAACTCTTTTACTCTGAAAGGGTCCCAGGTTTTCTTTCGTGAAAGCTTCTGTGTCCCCAATTTTTTGGAAATCATGGAATAATCTCTGAATTGATGAAGAATAAAAACACAGCAGAACATAAAATCCATTGCAAAGATAGCTAAACATGAACTTGAAGAAAGTTTCTGTGGTCTGCAGCTTATTGAACATCCGCAATCAAATTGTTTTCCTGGCCTTTCAGGTTTATCCCTGGGATTACTGGTTTTCTATAAATATGTATTCAAATTGTGTGCTTTGCAGCTTTGCACCTCTACAGGCAATGAATACCTGTGTTCGCCGGGAGCGACATACGTGTATGCACGAGCGAGCGGAATGTGTGTGTGTGTGTGTGTGTGTGTGTGTGTGTGTGTGTGTGTTAATTAAAATGCTAAAATGTATCTTTCGAGAATTTAAAAACATTTTGTAAACTACGATTGTCGTTTTCGAAGACCATTCTATTATATCTATAGTTTTAAGAAGGAAAAAATCTAATAACTTTTGTAACTTTTTAAATTACTATTATTTTTATTAATTTTTATTACTATTATTGATTATCTTATTACTTAGTGTAATTTTTATTCCTCACGAGTGCGATTGAAATTTATTTTAAAATTTATGAGACACTGAGCAAAATGAATACAAAATAGAATAGTTAATAATAAAAGTGTATATCATGTCCATTCTTATTTTGGTTTACATTCAGCATAAAGTGATGCAACATTAGCCGCAGCGGTTTTCGTTTTTTGCTGGAGAATCAGTTGTCTGTCCACGTGAAATATTGTCAATCGCACAAAAGGGCGATGTGATCAGGGACTTGTATTACTAGACTGCTTGCAGACGATTTTATTTCAGTGAAGTCATAGAACGAGGCTGGTTACGAAATAGCTTCCGGTTTAGTCACGTTTCAGTTGAACTACTAGAACGAGGCTTTGGACAATATAGCTTCCGGTTTATTCACATTCATTGTTAAGGCTCGCCGAGACTAACAGCGGAGGACTTCGCAAGAGGCTCAGCGTTGGTCTCGGCAGACAGACAGCAATCCACATATACACGTCCGGGATGTAACTGATGTTATTCTCTCTAATTCTTTCTTTATTTCAACTAGTCGTGCATTTACTAACTTTTACAAAATTATGAAATTATCAATATGAAAGAAAATAGGTGTTACAAATACCAAAAATGTCTTACGCACTAAATCTTTTTGAGATTATGGACAAATAAAAGTGCGCTAGCTGCACTTACTTTTGATTGGCCTGTTAAAGTAAAAAAATTTAATTCTCCCACCCCCTAGGAACAAAATATTCATCTGCCCATACAGGTGTAGACCGGGCTTAATCGGTGAGTGTGTGTGGTGGTCGGGGGAAGACACTAGATACCACGCCAGCACACAGGAAATGATCGGAAACAGCATAGTCTTCTTTCTTCTTCTTTATTGCAGGAAACACACGGAAAGGAGAAAACGACGCGGAAACGAAAAAACAATACGGGTAACAAAGGAAAAAAGGAAACCTGAGTAAAGGAGAAAAAAAGGAAAGAGAGGGGGGGACGTTTGCCCTGAAAGCAAAACAAAAAGGGAAACATCATGTGACACGCAATATCAAAATACTCCATTCATATCAAACTGCTTCTCAAATAGCATGGTTAAAATGCTTCTTAACAGAATGAACTGCGCTACTGTGCATTGCAGTAACATTCTACACAATGTCTCCTATAATACATGTACCTCAAATTTATACGTTAAGCAACTTCTGCCGCTCTTGCACGTGTTGCTGCTACAGTCACATATCCCCATTAGAACATCTTACAAAATACCTCATATTTTTTAACATCAACATTTTTTCTCAAATACGTTATATCGCAAATAAAAGGTTACACAGAAAGAACACGTTGAAAAAATGGCATTGAACATAATTTCTACATCTATCTTCTCACATCATCTTTGCCCTATGAAAGTGCTACACGAGGAAAAATGTCTCATCCCCTCGTACAAAATCAGCAATCATCGTACACATACAAAATATAAAACCTACAAAAATATAGTACCGTTTCAGAGCAGGGTGTTAACTATTAAACGACAGGATGTTTCCCACTAAACTGAATTAAGACAAACTTGTCCCAGGGCCCAGGGCCCATCAGCACCCACCCTGGTCCACATCTCTCTCACAAAAGAAAGCACATGGGAACCGGGAGAGTTACTTCCCCTCTCTAATCTTGATTTAGATCACGCAGTGCGAGACTACATCAAAATTAATATATACAAAGTAAAATAATAAAGAAAAGCTGCTAAGACAGCAATAAAAAAAATTGTAAATACACATGACAAATTTTCTAATTTGTTGTGGGTGTTACACAGGCAAACCTGTAAGAGCACCTCCAACCTTTTACACACATTTATCCACAGCTCCTTTTAAAATTCACTAAGCTTTGAAGTCTTCTCTATCTGGTTACTATTTTATGCTTTCCCCACACTCATCGACAATCGCTCGCATCAATGGTTATCGGCCTTGGTGGCAGTGTGTATCCGACAAGTCATCCAGGGGTAAAGTCCACACCATCACACCACCAAAACCATTAAACTTCACATAGCGTACCTGCATGTAAAAAGATGACAGTGTTAGTCAATGTCTGAACTGATAACAAGAGGGCATAACTTTGAAACTAAAATCTTGATTACTATTTAGATAACATCGGACGAATGATATACATATTTGGAAGAGACGCCATGGATAGCCCTTCTCTAAGACATATGGCCAAAACACTTTTTTCTGTGTAAAAGATTTTTCTTGACATAATCTTGAACATGCATATTCTTACTTAATACTTCATCAGTTAGTGCCTTTTCAATAATTCTGTCCATTAATTTTTATCATTTGCATGCATAATATCTTTTAGCAGATGAAATATATGTTGCCGTTGATCTTGGTGTACCTGGCTCTTTTGATCCCATATATAAGGCCAAAAGGCTTGCAGTAAGTGGAAAGCACACAAAAACTTCACTGACTCAGGAAAAATTTCATCAAGAGCTGCTCTTTCTGCCCCAGAGTCATCAATCATAAAGAAGAGAGGTCCCTTCTGACCTCGGCCATAAACCCAAAGAGGCCAATTATGGAACAAAGCAACTTTAGGTCTACTTTAATAGTGTTTGTGTAATCCACACAAACAGCTGTGAGTTACAAGAAAAAGGAAACACATTTCCTGTAGAATTAATGAACATTATTTCCCCATTGTGTTTTTAAATTGCGATGCACCCTGCGCATCACTGGGGTACATATGGCCAGAATCATTTGGCCCTCTTCAGTCATGTCCATTTTTGCAAAATCCGCAAGTGTCTTTAGTGGTTGGATCTTCATGACAAGTGACTGTCTCTTGAGGAAAGTTTGAGTTGATATTCTCTGTGAAGACCTTTAAAGACTCATGGGGAGTCATTTCTTCCATATCTCTCCTGTCTCAGTGCATAACTCCGCCTGAAAGTTACATTCACTGAAGTTGTAAATGCCTTACAGTATTCCTGCTTTCTTATCAATGTTAGGAACATGAGTTACCACCCCTGAATGTTTGGTGTAACGAGGCTGTCGCCCTTGATTGTTTGCTTGTATTAGTAGGGATTTTCACCCCTGAATTTGATGTTGAGATAGGGGGCGTGGATTAGGAATTGGAAGAGAGAAGCAGACGTGAGAGTCGGGTACAATGAAGAATTTGTGAAAGAGGTCAGAACTGAAATTAACTGTGTGGAATATTAACTGTGTGGATTAATATTAACTGTGAGGAATACTATTAACTGTATGGAATGCTATCAACTGTGTGGATTGTTATTGATAAGCGACTGTGTGGTTCCTCGCTTTACGAATTTCCCAGCTGCTGTGTGTTCTCCTGTGAAGATTGTATAACTGTGTGGATTACGTTTACCTACTGTGGGAATTATTATTGACTTGATCAATCGTCTGCGGATAAGACTGTCGGAGGTGTTTCGTCGATTTATGCTGTCTGTATGATCAACGCCAGTGAACAAGATTGTAAGAGTGGAACTGTTTGCCGTATCAACCCCACCCCCCAACAACAGCAAGTCGTATAGGACGCGTCAACAAGAAAGAGAATGTATGTCCCGTCATCGAAGAAGAGAGAGCTTGGAGAAAAAACAGACTTTTAATATAAACTGCTTGTAGACATTTGATTTGGAGTGGACTCAGTATAGGATATTTTCTGTATGATGATTATAGGCTTTTAATTAGAGAATAATATTTATGATGAATTTTTCTTTTGTTATTTAGTAAAGAATATATTGTTAGTTCACCCGATTATTAGAAACGTTTGAGCCCACGTACAGGTGTTAGTGATTTGTTGTCAGAAAGAATAAGTGTGGAACACAGTGTTTGCAGGTGTGCTCTGTCTGTGGAGTCTGTGTGTGTCCGTTCCCCAACAATCCAGAACGCGAATACTGGCCCAGGGAACCAGGCACATGGGCGATAGTTAGGCTCGCCTCTAGCTGCCCACGTCAACATAAACTTAAAGAGGAACCATACATACGATATTCACACGTCGATCTCTTAAGCACTGGTTGGCTCACGAGCCCCCACCCCTGCTGTTCCTCGAACACAAGACTCAACGACGTGTGATTTAACGTATAATAATACTGAAAGATTTATTTAACACAAAAACATATAAACAATGCATACAATCAAATGGACTCGTCTAGGGGGGGTCCCAGTATTATCCGTGCTAAAACGTACTTCTGGTGTTACAGTGCTGTTACCTTTCTCTTAACCTACCATTCACTCTCACAAGCGCAGCAACTTAACTCTGGTAATAAAACTGTTTCGTATTTGTGAGTCCACGCTGGTGGTTAGGTGGAGACCAATACTCTTGCCAACTGTCACGACACACTGATGACTTTCCTCGAAGTGTTTGTCCGACTGTCCGTCGTCCTCCTCGCTCGAACGTCAAAACACGTCAAAGAGGGACAACTCCTCTCCCGCGACACGGATTCGAGAAGATTCATGATTCATGAACTCTGTCATCAGCAATTGTCGTGCACAAAGTTTTCGAAACAGCGTACTTGCACGTTTTGCTGTGTAACCAAAAGCGGCTTGGTAAACCTGGCTTTCGGTTTTGGTTTCATGTTTGTCGTGAATGAAATAAAGCAAATATCTGGTGAATACTTGTTTTCAAAACTTATAACTCCATAGTGTGGATTTTCGATTTTGTTCTGCTTTGATTGTATTTGAAGAATAAGTAGTAATTAATTGATAGCATTAATTCTAGTACTCGCCGCACTATTCTAGACATAAAACTATTAAAAGACAACTAATACACGTCATTTCAACAGTTGTGTCTAATTAGACTGTCGGTTACACGAATTTTTTAACAAATATTTTTGGTTGCAAATTTACATTCGAATCATGATGATGATAGTTTTATTGGAGTTAAGTTAGGCTGTTACCAAAAAGCGCCAGTCGAAAATTCGAACTTCTTGCATAGGTATTAATGACCTCTGCGTCCAGTTAAACTACTCATTCCGAGCTTTCACGATATCCTGCCAAGAGTTTTTTTATACTTCCTTTAGTTTGTGCTATGGTGCCAGGAAAGCAGATATTGCCTCGGACACAGAAAACATATTATACCAACATACTGTAAGTAAGATAAATAGTACACTCATTTAAAAAATCTACCATAAAGTGTGAACTTTCTTCAAATCGCCAGTGGCCAGAATACTGCCAAATGGATACGAAGCTTGTTTCTTCTAAAAAAAAGTCTTTTGCGAGACAAAAAATTTCGCGGGACTCATAATTCGTGATCAGTTTAAACAATTCACTGAAGTAAATCATTTCGTGTTCAGTCAAATGGCGAGCGGCCATGGAAGCCATGTTGAAAACTGAAAACCAGCGCGAAATTTTTAGAACGGGCTCAAGTTCTCTGATGAGACTGCATTGTTGACTCTTTTACAGGAACACACAAAAGATCATGGTAATGCTTTAACAAATGTTGTACTGTGGTGCGATGAGAGCTATCTAGAGTTGAATGTAGATAAGACTAACGAAATAGTTATAAACTTCAGGAAGATCAAAGAGGATTTTGTTATTTCCAGTGTGATAGATAGTAAACCTGTTGAAATTGTTAACTCCTTCAGGTATCTGGGAACTATTTTTGACAGTCAGCTCAAATGGAATTTAAACACTGAACACATTGTTAAACGTGGCCAACAAAGGATGTATCTTTTGCGTAAGTTAAATAGTTTTTCTGTCAGCCAAGTAATCTTACGCCGTTTTTACCAGTCATTCATTGAGAGTCTTCTATCTTTCTCATTTGTCTGCTGGTTTCTCAATCTCTTTGTCCATGATAGGAATAGTCTGAACAGTGTTGTGAACATCTGTTCTAAGATAATTGGTATCAAACAGACGGATTTAGCTTATTTTTGTGACCAGCAAATAGTACGGAAAGCTTCGTGTATTTCATGTATTGTATTATTAAGCTCAGGTAAACGCTATGCCATACCTATTTGTAAGAGTAACAGACACCTGAAATCATTTGTGCCATCCGCAGTCCAGCTGCTCAATCTCAGATGAGCTGTCAATGGTGTGTGTGTGTGTGTGTGTGTGTGTGTGTGTGTGTGTGTGTGTGTGTGTGTGTGTGTGTGTGATGTTGTAAGATTTTTTTATCTATATATATATATTTATATGATACATATTACTTGCCCACTTCCTTTTCCTCCTCATGTTTTCAATTTTTTCATTCAGTGTTGAACTCGAGCACATTCCCATATTCAAATTGCCCAATGGGACAAATAAAGTTGGTCATTTTCAAAGCGGCAAGAAGGCCGCAAGCAAGAGCCAAGCAGGTTTTCCAAGCCTCTTCTGGAAAGTTTGCACTGTAGGTCACACGGCAAACAGGAAAAACGGGGCTGTTTTGGTGAAGTTTCGTGTTTTGAGTTTCTCATGTGCCCACCGCTGAAAGCCAGGTTTACCAAGCTGCTTTTGGTTTGTCGTGTGCCCGCACCTTTAGGGATGTTTACCTCATGCAACACCTTCGCGCTTCTACCTCAAACAACACCTCTATGCTAGCATATACGCCCCCTCTTTTCTTACATAAGGGGCCTCAGGCTTGTCATCAAGCCACCCTAGACCCTAACTAGGGCGATTGTTGCTTCCCCATTAAGGTTACCACATGACAGACATGAAACAGAAGCTTAGAAAAATGACTTCTTTTGCCTTCTGCTTCAATGCAAGCATATAATTTTATTTTTATAAAAATTTATTTAATAAATGTATCAGTGCCATTAATTGGGTGGTTGTGGTGGAATATGAGGTATATCTTGGTAGGGTGCCTCAAACGGTGTGGATCTTTGGTTTTGCATCTAAAATATCAGAATAAGTATCCATGTTGGAAAAATAGTTGCCATATTGAGAATTAACAATCATGCATTAAAATTTACAGTCTTAAACATATTTACACACATAGAACAAAGAAAAACTAGCTGATACACAAGCCATATACTACCAACCTGTTGACGTGTGCATTGTTTTCAGTGACTTGTAACTTAGCTATACCGTTGGTGTTTTTGGTGCTCCTACGGCTGTTGAGAAGGAAATGGATTTTGTATTGTGTTGACACCGGTACTCTTCCTGTTTATAAAAAGACAAACAAGGAAAGTGACAAAAGTTACTATTTACTTTGTCTAATACCATGAACATATACTTATAATTCTTAGTCATTTATTTTAGTATCAGGAAGGACTGCTCTTGATTAGTATTAAATGTCACACACAATACCGTTAATTTCAAACTTGTGTACAACTGATCGCAAATAAAATAGTAGAATTCCGTTTGTTAAATGTTGAGTCCAGATATATCAATGACAAATGCCAACTGGTATTTGGTTTATCTTGACTATCATGTGACAAACATGGACTGCTTCTGAAAAAGGTCCCTGTTTCTCTCCTTGCTCCTAACCTTTAAGAAAAGCACAGGCTTTCTCAGAACTACTTACATTTGCTATTGCACAAAAGAGGCTAGCTGAGCATCGAGAAGATGGTGGGCAAAATGTAAAGAGCATAACATAACATTTAAACATAAAGCATTAGTAAATGCATCTGTGTTGGCAATCATTCAGTGAATCAGTGCGTACAATTGTAATAGAAATGTGATTTGGGTATCTACTGCTAGAATAATAAAATGTATTTGCTTTTTAGTGTGTCGTGAACCTTGGGGAGAAGGACACGCAGTGATGGCCAGAGGGGTGTAACTACCGTCGCCCAGGGCTAATTACATTCTCAGTACCTCCACCATCTCACGCCGACATTTACTGTGTACGCAAACACTTACACTAAATTCCTAATAATGATCCAATCAGACTCCGAGCCCCCAGCGTACGTCCCCAACAACAAACTCAAGTCAATTTAGCGTATGAAAGAATTATTAATGATCAAGATTTTGACACATCAATCACAAGAATACGATTACTACAAATTTCAATTCTAACTCGCTTTCTAGGCGTCTCGCCACAATCCCCTACGGCTAAACCAGGTATCGTGAGTCACTAATTAGCTTAACTACCACACACAACACTGCACTAGTAACTTATCTCTCTACACAAGAATGTCTCTCGCGGCGTGGAGGGCCCTCCGATGTCTTGACATCTGAGAATCCATAGATGTCACTCCACCAGTCGTTGCTGCCTCTTGCACGAGCACCGAGACTCTGGCACTGCCACGTGCCACCACGTGACTCTTCCTCAAGGCCGGACTGCGATCAGAGCAGGACCGCACCTCTTGAGGGACCAACGCTTATCTACCAGCTTCTGCCTCTACTGTCTGCAACCAACAGCCACTGGTGATGAAACGTTGTGCACTCTGTGATAAGAGTGGGTCTTACACACCTCTGAAGTCGGTTGTGGTGAAGAAGTCACGATTTCCAAGACTAACTCTCAGCGGAGAATATGAACAGCCTTGAACAACCTTCTCCCTCGCGATTTCAGTGCCAAGAAACCGATTCTTCGACTGAATCGATGTTAAATTCTCGTCTCCAGTGATCGCCTTCTCTCGTGATTGGCTACCACACCATACACATTCTCTCTGCCATTCCGTTACCTGGCTATGACCAATCACTACCTGGCTGGTATGTGATGGACAGGTGGTCACTGACTTTCTACGCACAAATTCTACGTACTGCAACCAAATCATCAAGAAGAGTAAACACTTACCTTTAGTGGAACAAATACTCTTTCTTCAATCTCTCTCTCTCTCTCACAAAGTACAAGAGAAAGTCAGGATCTCTTTTTACACGCGTTTGTATTAATTTTTTCGCGTGCGCTTTTCGCTTTCGCGTGGTCTAGGTTTGTTAGCTTGGCAACCAGGCATGGTAGTTCGCGCATGCGTACGTCAGTGAAAAAAAAGTCGTGTGCGAAACAAATAGTCGCTTCCCGTTGTCTCCAGTGTGCGGGTCGACTACTCCATGCCCCTGTCCGCTATCAGATACTTGACAGTGGGCAGCAAGGAGTGTGTGCCTCTCGAATCCCGCTCCTCAGTAATCCATTCCAGTTGAGGCAGTGCTGTGAACATGGGGAAAAATAAGCGGTAAGTACCTGCATCTAAAAAAAAGCGTGAACTTTTTGCTTGGTATTAACTTTAGCGCTCGTGTGTGCTTCACTACAATCTCTTTTTTTCTAAAAGTGTACTGTGAGTATGAATGTAATTGTTGGTTAATTTCTTTTTTTTTTAAATAATAACTTGTTTCAGAAAACGCGGAACGATAATAGGGCAGCCCGAGTGGTATTCCAGTAACCTTTTGCGTGGCGAGTGTGCATCTGAATGTCTAAATTACATATTAATCTGTTTATTCCAAACTCATGTTTCATTACGAACCCGAGTTTTTCCCCTCAAGCAGTCCGCAAGGCACATGCGCAATGAAGTCACAGATAGAGAGAATTGTTCCTTTTTTTTAAATAAATGCAGTCCAAGTGATGAGTGTTTTCTTCTGCGCATGCGTGAGGGGTAAGCGTGCTTTTATAAGAGAGCGTGTACGATCGCATGTGTGTGTGTGTGTGTGTGTGTGTGTGTGTGTGTGTGTGTGTGTGTGTGTGTGTGTGTGTGTGTGAAAGAGAGAGTAATACGTTGCTTCCAAGATGTTGTACCAACGTTTCAAATATTTCCGTAAAGGAATCGATAAAGCGAACACTAGACCTCATATTTCGGGTGCCGGAAGTTTCTAAGGGTATATTTTAAAACTTTCGCTTTGCAGTTGCTTTACCAGCTTTTGTTATCGCGTTGACATTGGCTGCATGCCATGGCGCGAGTTAATGTTTTGCTTGCACAGACCTGAAACAATAGGCGATGGGGACAAAGGATACAGAGGCGGTCATCTTTTGGGACTTTTCCTTTAACATTTTCCTTCTTTTTTTTCATTTCAGGATGTAGAAAACAAGCGAGTTTCGTCTGAAGACGCCTACGTAGTCTTACTGTGACAAATTTTGAAAGAACTAAACGCTGCTAAAATGTACAGAGTCTTCAGTGTACTAGGCTTGTTCTTCTGGAATTTCTGGTCTGCGAGCCTTTATTTTAACAGGCCTTTCCAAGTAATGTCAGCCGGACCCAAAAGCGAGGTTGTGAAGATTTTCAAAGTTAGTCCGTTTGATGTTGCAAGCCTGTCTCAGTCTTTAAAAGGTGCTGTTAGTCCGTTGACCCCAGAAGTATCAGAAACTAACCGAGAAAACTTGAAGCACAGTAACTTAACATCCAGCAGTCTAAACGGTGCCGACAATGTATCTTTTACCGTCTCCTTAGTACAAAATCCTAACAGCATCCCACGTGATGCTTCTAAAGACATTATTGGTCTGGTGGGCACCAGCTGGCAAAACACTGTAAGGTCTCACGATGCCATTTTCGCGGGTCATCGGAGCGGTCAGAATAGTACAAAGCAGAAAAGGTCGCGTGCCTTCGAGTTTGCGACGTATGCACACAGACCTCAGGAAAGCTCGCAAGAGTTCTGGCGAGGACAGACTCAAAAGGCAGGAACTTCTGAGGCAAGACTGGAAAATCTTGTCGATGATAAAAGTTACAGAAATAATAATGAAGATCAAACTGATGATGAAAATGATGACTATTCCAACGTAGGATCACATGATGATAAAGGCGAAAACAACGACGAAGATTCTGTGTGGCAAAAACACTTTCATTCCATCGACGCAACTAAAGATAATTTTAGAGATGACGTCATGGATCAAGGAAAAAATAAATCTAACGACTTTACGAGTAATTTGGTGACATCAGTGGGGCTTGCGGCTTTTTTGTCCGAAAGCGGAATGACCACTGCATCGTCTGTTTCCCAGGACATCCCTTGCGACGTCTATGTGTGTGACTGCAGCGAGAAGAAGAAACGGGCCATCTGTTTTGGCCGTCAGTATAAGCTACGTCACATCCCACATGTTCCTTCCTACGTCACCACCTTCCGCCTGTGGATGGCCAGCCTCAGAGAACTGACAAAAGAAAAGCTTGGAAACCTTTCCAACTATCACATTAAGACGATGAACCTACAGAACAATCGCATAATGGTCCTGGCCAATGACACCTTCGTCCAATTTACATATCTGGAAAACCTTGACCTAGGAAGCAATCCCATATCAACGGCCATGTTGAAAGATGCCTTCCACAGCATCGGATCATCAAAGTTCCGGTACTTGAGACTAGAGTCCATGTTCATTTACAGCCTTCCAGACGATTTCTTCGACGCCTTTAAAAACAAAACATTCAAAGTGATCTCCATTGCCAACAACAGCCTCACAACCTTCAACGCAAGAGCATTCTCTCCCTTTCGGTATGTGACCAGCCTTTACCTGTCTGACAACGGCATCTCTAAGTTCGTGTTGAACCACACAGTGTATGCATTAAGACTAAAGATCGAACGAAACGTGCTCACTAGTCTTCCCTTACTGTGCAGCTCTAATAACGGGCCGGTTTTCCCAAACCTCTTTTCGCTTTATCTGGGTGGAAACCCGTTCAAAACCGTCTCTGCAGGAATCCTGAGAGGGCACTGCTTGCCCAAGCTGCAGAAATTAGACATTAGCTCCTCCAGCGTCCTTAAGCGCCTGGACAACAACTTTGTGGCGGACTTGCCCAAACTGGTCAACTTGATGGCGGGGAACATGGCGTCACTATCCCGCTACGAACCCTTGTGCTTCAACAGTTCCTCCCTGGAGACGCTGTTTTTAACAGGAAACAAGGTCTGGGACTATGGCACCATCGACCCGGGGCAGATCTTTGCTCATGCTCCGAATCTGAAGTCAGTGGACATGACAAAGATCAAGTTTAGCTTAAACCCGGAAGTAGAATTGGCTAACATGCTTCTCCCCGCAAAATCCTTGGTCACGTTGAAAATGGAAGCCTGCCTTCTGGGCAGCTTTCCCGCGGACACAGTATCCCAGCTGCCCAATCTGCGAAAGCTGGATTTGATCGGCAACCACATCAGTGCGTTCAGTCTTGCGCCTGCTTTTCGGAACGTCACGCAGCTGGACACGCTGATCCTGCAGGCCAATCACATCACGATCATCAACGAGAGCACCTTCCCCCCCGAGTTCCGGAGCTCCATTCGCGTGCTGGACCTCAGAAAGAATGACTTCGCCTGCACATGCGACCTGCTTTGGTTCAAATCCTGGACAGAGCTGGAGCACAAATCTGGGAACGTAACCTTCCCGGGATACCCAATAGACTACCGCTGTCGCACCCCCGACAATCTTCGCGGCCAGAACATCTCGAACTACAACCCGAGCTACAGAGACTGCCACCCTTTGAGCATTTATGTCGTTGTTGGCAGTGCCGTTGGGGTGGTTGTTCTGATAACGGCCCTGACATTGAGTCTGGCATATCGGTATCGTTGGTACCTTCGTTACTACGTCTACAGACTGAGGCGGCGACGACAATACGAGCCAATCCTCGATGAGGACGATGGTATCATCTACGACATCTACATCGCGTACAGCCAGCTTGATGTCGAGTGGGTGGCGCAAGACTTGGCCCCTCTCCTGGAAGCATCGCCTGATGTGAAGGTGAGCACAATCACGAGAGGAGCTGACAAAGAAACTTGTACACACATGTATTGGCACCCTGATGGCAGACTGCATAATAAATATTCAGTTTGCTGTCCATTTAGCCACATGCCAACCTACAATGCGTGCGGTCATGCACTTCAACGTGTTTGACACGAGCGTTTTCTGTTTGTACAGATGTGCAGATGAATATCCAAAAGTGTGCTCGTGACTGTACAAATGAAGTGTGTTCATACGTGTGGGAATGTGTGCGTGTATATGTGCGCGTGTGCACGCACATGTGTGTGTGTGTGCCAGTCCGCCTGGCACCTAGTGAATGCCCATTAAGTCTGTATTCTGCTACATGTAGACGGTTTTGTGTGTATGCTGCTGTGTGTGTATGTAGGTGTCTCTGTTTGAGTGCTTGTGTGTGTGTGTGTCTGTGTGTGTGTGTGTGTGTGTGTGTGTGTGTGTGTGTGTGTGTGTGTGTGTGTGTGAGCGCGTCCACGTCCATGCCACCGCTCTTCAAAGGCCATTGTGACGAATCTTGTTAGCTCCAACATCCGTCAATCATGTGAACTCTGTGTGTGTGTGTGTGTGTGTGTGTGTGTGTTTGTGTGTGTGTGTGTGTGTGTGTGTGTGTGTGTGTGTGTGTGTGTGTGTGTGTGTGTTCAGAACGTGTTTGTCAAGGACAGGGACCAGGGCGCCGGTACGGTGGGCGACAACATCGTGCGGTACATGGACCAGAGCTCGCGCATCGTCCTCGTGCTGAGCGACGGCTACACCAGGGAGGGCTGGAGCGGCTACGAGTTTAACAACGTCATCTACGCCGCCAACGAGCAGCACAAGGATGTCATCGTCATCCTCAAGGGCGACATCGAGGCCGGAAGACTGAAAAAGGACATGCGCAGACTGTTGACAGGCGGAACATTCCTTCACTGGGAGGAGTCAGAGGAAGCCATGGGGATGTTCAAGGACGCACTCAACGTGGCGCTACGGACTCGAGGAAACCTACAGGAGCTGGTCTGACAGTCTCTTCCTTTGTTACAATACTTTTGGTTTTATTTCTTCTTTGCGACAGTTATTGACGTATTACAGAAACTAATCAGAATTTGAAGATTAACTTCCTCCTTAATTGTTTTTGTTAATGGAATCTCTAATAATTTTTTTATTCAAAAGGCAATCTCAAGTGAGACTTTAAGAAAACTAAAAAAGAAAAAGTTCAGTTCGCAAGTTTTAATTGCATAAAGTGGATTCCAAAAAAAAATATTACCTAATATTTGTACTTTTTTGTTAAATTGGCAATCTAAATTAAGATAGCAGTAAAACTAAAGTAACAACAATAATAATAACAACAACAATATGGCCAAGTGTATACATTTCTTTACTACTAAAGGCTTTTTGTGTCTAGTCAACTCGTACTTTGATCTCACTGCAGTGTAGCACAAATATGATACAATCTCTTAATGATTCCTTTAAGAGTTATAGTTTCTAAAGTGTGATGCATTTGTTCATGTGTATGGCGTTTCTATATTTAACAGTCTCCACATGTAGGCATCTGAGCCACAGATCTACAGTCGTAACGATTAAGGGGTCGTAGTTATGAAGGGAGGGTAAGTCCTTGCCCTGAGACAACGTGGAGCACACAAGAACAAGTGTCTTGTTTCCAAAGTTATAAAGCAGTGTTCAGACCCCTGAAGCCGTCGTTATAAAGCTGTTGCAAAACTGTCCTGAGGTCAAGAAACAAGAAGTAAGTCTTCCGGGCACTCGACACTGTTTATAACTTCGGAAACGAGATGCATTTCCTTGAGTTTCTCATTTTGCCCTGTGTAAACGACTTACTCTCGTCTCATAACAGCGATCACCAAAGACTTTAAAAGAAATTATAGGGCATGTCATGAGGCAGGGTCCGTAAACGTTTAAAGTGTTAACGACATAAGCCCTGGGAGAACAAAGCCATTTTCAAAGTGACGGTAAGGGAGATTCCCCTTTCCTAGAAAAAAGGAACAAAAAATCAGGTTGCATTTGAGACGTTGAACATGTCTAACGTGCACAGCGAACCACAAATATCAGAGTGAACTGAGAAAACAATAATTAAAACACAATGCAGAATGTGTTGATGTAATATTTAGCTTAATAATGTTTTGGTGACATTAATCCCAAGTGTTTTATAATTTAATGAGCAGCAAATAATCTTTATAATCCCTCAAAACGAATAAATAATTAGAGACCGAGAGATGTATTAAATCATCTTTTTATCAGAGCTCAGTAATATTAAGAACATATCAGAAGGAATTTCATAAAAAGCAAGGTTAAACAAAGAAGAGAATGGAATAAATGTGAACAAAACTTAATAAGCCAGCAAATTTACCTTGAGACATCCAACATAGGATGGTGTTTGTAAATAGTAGCAATAAAGAAAGGCGTCTCTCTGGTACCAAGAAAAAAGATTTGTATATCAGATTAATGTAATCTTTATAATTTTTGCTTTAGATTATTAAGGTATTTTTCTTGTATACTGTTCCCGAATGTTTCCTTTTCGACGGACCACTCCTTTACTCTGAAAGAGCCCAGGTTTTCTTTCGAGAAGGCTTCTGTGCCCCCAGTTTTTGGAAATCATGGAATAATCTCTGATATTGATGAAGAATAAAAACACAGCAGAAAATATCTATTGCAACGCTAGTTAAATATGAACTTGAAGGAAGTTTCTTTGGTCCGCAGCTGATTAAACATCCGCATTCAAATTTTTTTCCTGGCATTTCAGGTTTTTCCCTGGGATTACTGGTTTTCTATAAATATGTATTCATTTGTGTGCTTTGCAACTTTGAATCTCTACAGGCAACGAATACCTGTGAATACGCGTGTGTTCGCCGGGACCTGCATGTGTGTAGGAATGAGTGTGCGCAATATAAGTGTGTGTGTGTTTGTGTGTGTGTGTGTGTGTGCGCGCGCGCGCGCCTGCTTTCATATCTAAGATGTTTATACGCTTCTGAGAAAGAGAAATTGTAGCATAGAAAGTTGGTGTCAATAAATCGTAGGAAATTAAAATACTAAATGTATATCCTTTTGAGAATTTAAAAACATTTTGTAAACTCGTTTTGTAAGCAAATGTCGTTCTCGAAGAGTATTTTATTATATCTGTAGTTTTAAGAAGGAAAAAGTCCTGATAATTTGTGTAACTTTTTTATTACTATTATTGTGAGCCATCTTTATTACTGAGTGTAATTTTTATTCCTCAAGCGTACGATTGAGTTTTATATAACTGCGGGTTTTTTTTTTTTGCACAAGTTGTGTCTGTCCACGTGAAATATTGTCATTTGTACAAAAATGTTGGATTTAACTGGTGTTGTTCTCACTGATTCGTTCTTTATTTAAACAAGTCATGCATTCACTCACTTTTACAAAATTTCGAAATGATCAATATGACAGAACATAGGGATTACAAATACAAAAAATAGACAAGCATGTATTATAATTAAATCTTTGGAGATTATAGACAAATAAAAGTGTGCTGGCTGCATCTTCCCATTGTTTGGCCTGTTAAAGTCAAAATACCGTTAATCCCCGCCTCTAGAAAAAAAACTATTCATCTTCCCATACAGGCAAACCTGTAAGAGCACCTCCAACCTTTTGCACACATTTATCCACAGCTCCTTTTAAAATTCACTGAGCTTTGAAGTCCTCTCTGTCTAATTCCTATTTTCTGCTTTTCCCACACTCATTGACAATTGCTCGCATCAATGGGTATCGGCCTTGCTGGCAGTGTGTACCCGAGAAGTCATCCAGGGGTAAAGCCCACACCATCACGCCACCAAAACCGTTAAGTTTCACATACCGTACCTGCATGTACAACAGATGACAGTGTTAGTCAAGGTGAGAACTGTCAACAGGTGGGCATAACTTTGAAACAAAAATCTTGATTACTATTTAGATAACACCTGACGAATGATATTTGGAAGAGACGCCATAAAAATGGTTTTAAAATAGAAGGTTTGAAAGGACAGCATGCCAAGCAAGTCCTTTGTCACAGTTCAAGGTGTTGTATGGTGTCTTGTTACATGATGTTACATTTTGCATCCCATTTACTCTCATCTCACCTTCCTTTCGTTGGTGCACTTGATGCACCTTGAATTCCTGCTTTGTAGTTTGTGACTAGTGTTTCTGTTTAGGAGGGGTGTGTACTCAGTTCTCTAAACTGTGGGCGTTTTGTGAGGTACCCGACAGAGGATTTCAAGAATGGTTTTAGAAAAAAAAAGAAGGGAAATTCCTATAATAATTCATTTCCTTGCTCGAAGGTGGAAAGTTTGTAAACCTTCTAAAATTGGGAATACCCTTAGCGTCAACATAAACCAAACCACTGCAAACAGCTTGTACAGACAGCTTTGTTTTATATGCCTTTTTATTTTAAAAAGATTTCAAAGAAACCGTAGGGAATAAGCTGCTCAAGAAAATATACACGATGCTTGGACAGACAACGTCTATAATATTAGCCAAGCCACTTGTTATCTGGGAGTGCTGTCCTCGATGACGGGGCAGGTCAATCCATTTTTTTCTATATACATAGCGTCTGAAATGAGGTGAGTCAGCATTTTTTTCTCACAGACTCACGTACAGGGAAGGAGGTACTCCGCATGTCCTCGTGACAAAATAAACAGCGAGCTTATTTCAGCGATTCACTTTTGTCATTGCGATGTCTCGGTGCAGGAAGCTATACAGGAGTTATAAAAAAACAAGTTAGATAAGCCGCATTATTTGTTTTCAGACCACAGGAAGCCACACTGGCGGATAACTGCTGATATATGGGCTTATATTCATGAAGCGCGTGTAGCATCATGTTACCCTACACGTTTTGGGGGAATCGGCTAAATATGGTGACAGCTAAATATCATTTTTATTGAATTTATAATCTGAGAGAAGAATACACTACAATTTATAATCTGAGAGAAGAAGATACTATTTTTTTTTAAACTGAACTTTTTATTGACATGGTAACGTTTGTTTCTTTTCTACCGCTAGTCATTTTGTTTCCCAATGAAAATAATATTTCTTCACCTAATACTTATTCTAGAAATATCATTTGCTCAAAATGAATAAACTAGATTTTCTCTAGCTTCTTGTCTGGTTTTAAAGTATTTTTTTAATTGTTTTTAGTTTTAGTTATAAGTTTCCCGCCTCTCTCTCTTTCTGATCCAAGGATGCATTTGCAACGGCACCCTTTTCTATAATTCCCACAATGCCGGTCAATTAGATAATTTCTCCTACTCGGTGGTTCATAAATCGAGAATTAGTTTGCCTGTCGTGTTCCCTACCCAAAAGGGGGCAATTTTACCCATGGTTTTATGATCTTGCTCATAACGTGGTCACGTGGTCTGAATCTACTGATGCTTTTGGTTACACAAAATACTTGACCGCTTTAGAGAAAGTCTGCAAAATGGCTCTTTTATATCTTTGGTGACGTGTCATTGCGGAATCATGATTTATTCTACATTACGTAGCCTTCTACATGAACAGACATGTACAGGCTCTACGTCACATAAATAGAGATATCCAGGCTCTACGTCACATGAACAGACATATCCAGGCTCTACGTCACATGTCCAGGTTCTACGTCACTAGTCCATTTTTAATTGTTCTTTTCTTCCTTGTCCTTTATTGCTGTTTCATTTGTCTCTAATTTCCATTTTGATCCGTTTGCTCACGGCCACTAATATGCTCGTCGCCATGCTCTTACCTTCTCTCTTAAGCTATCGGGGTCGTCGTAGCCGGCCCACTGGTTGCCGGTGTGGATGTATGGGACCTTCTGCTCTGAGATGTACTCCCTAATGCCGCCATTTTTCAACATGTCGCATGCCTGCCATGGAGAACGATGCCATAGAAGTACTCTCGGTCTTCTCATGTAGTCTACGTGTCTGTCTGTCTGTCTGTCTGTCTATTTTTAGTAACGTCACCACTACCATTCTACTACACATCATCATCATCATCATCATCATCATCTTCTTCTTCTTTTGTTGCTGCCCCTGCTTCTTCTCCTCCACTTCTTTTTCCTCCTTCTACTAAAATACAAAGAGGGAGTGAAGATCACACTCGAGACAATTACCTCGAAGTAGGAGATAATGCCTCTCGTTCTAGTGAACTTGAGCTCCTGACCTTCACCTGTAGCCGAGTCACCGGGGTAATAGTTGGAGGAGTCGGCCAGTGTGAACGTACGGCCGTACAACGCCAAGGCAATGTTCATCTTCGCCTTTGGCGCTCCCTTCTGCACCCAGTAACGGACTGCAAAGTCCTGGATTTGGATCACATATGCATGTCATGTTTATGAACACTGCAGTAACACATCCGTTGACATAAACATAAACACCAAACAATAAAAAAGTATAAATATATATTTATGAAATATCCACATAAATAAAGGGAGCATAGCAACTTGTGGAATTATTCTTACATTCTTTTTTACGCCGTGATATTCATCAGCTTCTGTTAACGCTGACCACAGCTCACTCACCAAATTCAGGTTACGTTGATCGCCGGTCTCATTAAGTCTTGGGTATAGTGGGCTGTTGTGGCCTGTGAACCTCTCCCAGGCTCCGTGAAAATCATAGGTCATCACACTTAAGAAATCCAGCTCTCTGATTTGGCGTCAAATAAACACGAAGAGCTTTCATAGACTGAATCGCTGAATTATTCAATACATTTGTTTTTTTTTGGGGGGGAGAAACCTTCGCTGTCCAAAATACTCTTTACATTGATCAGCATAGTTGTCAATAGTTGTGATTGTAGTCAGTTAATTAGTCCGCTTGCTTGTCTTCCTTTGCAGATTTCCGACACTCCCCAACCTTACTGTTTATTCCCTGATTCCTCTTTGTGTCTTCTCTGTTTGTATTTTATTCCTTGTTTGCATAGTTGTTTTTCCTTCTGTCCTTCGTATTCTGTCAATGTCTTCTACTTGTCTTAAGCACTGAGTGCATGCTCCGGGAGCGTGATTATGCGGTATATCAATCATACGTAATTATTATTAACATCAAAAGCATCGAAAGTGGAATGAATTAACGCATACTTAGACGAAATGTGATGAAGTGGGTAAAACAGAGCCTCACTTTGAGATTGCCGGAATGTCGTAAGCTGTATCAATGGTGGCCTTCCCAGCAGCCACCGCAGCAGTCAGAAGTAGTCGATCCTTTCCAGAAATTCGAGCTTCTTCTTCAAAGGCTCTCTTCATTTCCTGCGCATCAGTAAAATATTTGTGAGAAGCAGTGGAATTAGAAAAAAAAATCCCTAAATTCTAGCATCGTTAGTGACTGTAACGGTGGACACTCGCTTCCTTCACACTTTGTCCTGACCTTGACCTTTGATTCTGATCTCCACCTACACACGAATTTAAACTATTAAAAAAAATAGAAAATAAACTAAGCACAGCAGGAAGATAAATCGAAACTATAATTTAAGTTAAAACTTAGGAAAAAGCACCCGTTTCTTTTTTACCTCCAACAGGAAGTACCACATTCTTATAAATCTAAACGAAATTAGGTATAAAAAACTGGATCTCCAAACAGAAAATTTTGATACACTCTTGCGCTGTATTTCGTGAATTTGAATGGCCACACACCATGTAGAAATAAATAAACATAATTTCTGAAAACGAAAACAACTTTTGTGTCAGAAAAAGGACGAAAATGACCAATACGTGCTCACTCCTGCAGCCATCGTTTTAGGAGAAAGGTACATTCAGGAAAAAAAATCAAGTCTTCACATTAACGTGTTACTGTTCCATGTTCTAAGGGATGTAACTTTGTTCAAACGTGATTCACCTAGTGCTGTGATTCCGTCCCTTTTTGTTTACATAGTTTTGTAGTAATAGTTATATATTGAATATAACGGATACGGGTGAGTGACCCAGACCGAATAGTTGCTGAAGCGACCGGACATAAAATAGATGCAAAGGGTAACTCACAGTGACAAGCAAAGTGAAACGTTTGTCCTCAGGAGGACTTCCACGGTTGGCAGGGTACTCCCAGTCAAGATCAAGGCCATCAAAGCCACGCTTGCGCAGGAAAGTAATTGACTGGTTGATGAAGGCGGTCCGGCTGTCATTCGTGGAGACTATCTTGGAGAAAGGCTCAGAGCCCAGGTTCCAACCGCCGACTGCCAGCAAGATCTTCATGGAAGGTTTCTTTTGCTTCAGGTTGATGACTTTGCTGAACCTAGCAGTTGGGGAGAAATTAGTTTGCAAGATTTATCGATATTTAACGACAGAGTATAAAGCAATCTGGTGACATGACAAGGAGTTGTTTACACAAACTGACATCCACAGATAGACATCAATAGATATTGTAATTTACTATCGCTGCGTGATTCACCACGTCCTCAAGGTTCATGTACAACTGTTGAGTAGCTCAGCGTTGATCGCAATCTCGACGTAATCACACACATTTTGAAAAACTCCAACAGATGCTGTTGTACTTAATTATGGTACATAAAATTGTGTGTTTGTACTGCAAAATTCTTTTTTTGGTATCACCACCACATAACAGGTGTCAGGCGCTTGACCTAATCAGAATAGATGACTCGAGTTAGAAGAGAGCGAGGCGAGAGTCAGCCGTGCATCTTATATATATATATATACATCGATGTTGTCATCAGAGTGACACAAAGACAAACTCGTGGATTTGTGAGTGTATCGCACAAAACACCAAGTACAGGGGTGGGGGGGGACAGAAGTGCCCACTTCTCCACGGTTGTCGTTGTTGACCTGACGAACTATCTATCACGACTACGTACAAGCCGCTGTTGTCGTTGTCGACCTGACAAACTATCTGTCACGACTCACGACTACGTACATGCCGGTGCTCCATTCCGAGTCATCGTCGTTCCACTCGAATGCCACCAGTTGCCCGTCTCGCAAGCTGGCGAAGGCATAGATCACGTGACTACACAAAGCCGTGTCGATGTTTGCCGGCAAAAACTTTCCGGAGTCAGGGCTGTACTGGGACCAGTTGGTGTAGTAACACACGATACGGCTGCAGGCTGCTCGGCAGGTTGATGAAAAAAAAAATGAATTAACAGTAAATAAAATAAAGAAGAAAATAAAAAAGAACACAATGAGATGACAGAGAGAGCTTGAAAATAAATATCATGGTGTGAGTTGCCACGACAACATATGCACTCGAGCGCGTAAAGACCGACACAAATAAGCACTAAATACAACTAATAAAAGGATTACAACAAAAAAGGAACAAATAGTGAAATAAAAATGAGATATCTTTAAAATATATATCACACACACAAACACAAACAAACCAACACGCTCGTGCACATACATACACACGAACAGCCAACTGCTCATACGCGCGTGATCCAGTTAGTTACCACAGTCATTTCATGCGTGTGTCTATGAGTGAGAATGCGAGTACGAATTTTAAAAAATCCACAGAACATTCAATACCTTGTGTTGCCTGCAGGTAACTGGTAGCCATAATACTGAACAGAAGGAGAAGCATGGTGAATTGTAGAATACAGATTTACAAGCACAATACGGCGATGCCTTCACAAACAGGCTGCTAACGCGCAACCCGGGAATGAAACGATTTTATACCCTCCGTGGAAAAAAAAAAGACGCAAGGGTTATAGCAAGACCAACTCTTGCCCCGCAGTCGTAAATTATGTACAGCGCCCTCTAGGGCTGTCAAAACAACAACCGTACAGCAGAGATAAACAACATTTCAACGTCCTCAATGTTAACGGTCGAATCGTGTTAAACAATACCAGGACAAACACGTCCAAAACAAAAACAAAGTTTATTTCTTCCGCTATTGCTTGGGACATAGAGACCACTTAGCTCCTCACGGAGATGGGTTATTAGTACACATACACACAAAAGAAGAGGGACGAGTTGTGTCCAGCTGTTAAATATATTTCATTTTTATGCGAGGAAGCATTCACAGTGTTTGCTATATAGGATTTAACGCCCCTCTTGCAACAGTTAAATGTCTTCTCTAGTTCACTTTGTATACAAAATACAACAAACCAACGAGAGGATATTGCTTTGTACAGGGCGAAGAAAGACTCGTAAACAAGAAATTTAATCTGGGCAGTTTCATCTCCTACCTTTGTAATAAAAATAAGTCCTTCGGAACACGTACCGGCCGACCCTAACGATAAAGGCACGAAGGCAAGAAAGAACAAGAAGACATATAAACAAGCAGAAGGGAGATATAAGGAGAGAGCGAAAGAGAGACAGACGAGAGAATAGGAGACAGGAATAAGAGACAGAAAGGAGAGGAGGAGAGACATCTATTACACTGCTCAACACTGAAATTATTACTGACCTAAAAAGGTCTTAATTAGTAGTATCTTGCTGTGCTCAACTAGAATATGACCATGAATTTTTTTTATTTGCAATATTTGTGGGGAAGGGACATTTGCCAACCTGAAAAAAATTTTCTCTTGTCAAGTGAAGAAGGCATATAATCTTCACTTCGGATGCAAGATTGGCGACCAAGACAAACCTTGGGCTCCGCATATATGCTGTGCTACATGTGCAACACAGCTTTCTCAGTGGTTGAATGGCAAAAGACCATCAATGCCATTTACAGTCCCCATGGTGTGGAGAGGGCCAAGCAACCACGCAAATGACTGTTACTTCTGCTTGGTTCCTCCTCTTTTGGCGGGATAACGAAGCAAAAGAAGTCGAAAATAGTCTACCCCAACATTCCTTCTGCACTGAGACCAGTTCCACATGGTGAGGGTCTTCCTATATTAGAACTCCATCAGAATACTCTCTTGATTCAGCTGATGAGGACGAGGGTGAGCCAACCTGTTCTTCTCCTGGTCAGTCAGCATGCAATGATCCAGATTTTCACTGTGGTGCATCGTCAACCCCACACAGAATAACACAAGAAGAACGAAATGACCTGGTTCGTGATTTGGCCTTATCTTAGAACAAGGTAGAATTGCTAGGTCCAAGACTACAACAATGGAATCTTCTAGAAGATGTCACAATGCTTTTTACCTAGTGTCTAAAACTTTCTTGGGAATCTTAGGACAGAAAACTACAAGGAGCTAGTAGACGACATGCTGATGCAGTATGAGAAACTTGGCTGCACTATGTCTCTTAAGATCCACTTCCTTCATTCCTGTCTGGATTTCTTTCCTGACAACTGTGGTATTGTTAGTGATGAACATGGCGAGCATTTTCATCAAGATATCGCAACAATGGAAAAAAGATATTAAGGGAAACTTGTCTACTGCCATGCTGGCTGACTACTCATGGACACTCCCCACAGATGCTCCCAAAGAGCTATACAAGAGACAGGCAAAGAAATCTTGACATAGTCTCTGACTTGATTGTTTTACAGGTGCTGATCATTTTTACAGGTATTAACTATAGGTCAATTACTGTTAGCATGCATTTCGTGATGTACACAATAATTATTGCAGATTACAAAAAAGAACAGGAACCAATTTGACATTTTGATTGTCATATTCGTGTTGAGCACATAAAAATTGATAAGAAATGACTAATTTTATTTCAGTAACACGACTTTTGTAAAAATTTGTTGATCCGTGTTACAGACGCGAAATCATTGAAGGCAGCACAAGGATCCCTTATATAGTCCACTGATCAAAGTGTACATACAAACAATAAACAGTTAAGGAGCTAATCAAAGTATTCATGCTAGCAATGTCCATTTAAGGAGTTTAAGTGTATATGCTAACAATAAATATATAAGAAACTTATCAAAGTGAATACTTAAGAAAGTAATGACTGAAGTCACCAGTCGAGAAATTAAGAAAAAGCTCACTCAATGTCCCCCCTTAAATGAATTCTTGTTTGAATAATGTCGTAAACATAAGTTAATTAGGCGTCATATCCAATGGGCAATATTAAATGTAAGAAGTGGATCTTAAGGTACCCTATCGTACAATATCATCGGGATATATCCTATTATTGCTATTAATTTATAGGTGGTTACCCTTCCATGAAAAAAATGAAACAAGAAAAACACCATGTTGCCTTGTGCACCAGGGCGAAAACATCACAATATTCACATACCATGATAGCCACACACGTATCTCTGCCAGTGTATATAAACAAACCTAATCTAGCAGCTCGCTTACTCATCACTCTGGAGACACAAAGGGAGCGGGAACTAAATTGACTCACGGCCTGTTTCAAGAAGGTAGAGACGTCTACCTGGATGTCCTGCTTAGAAAAATTTGTTTCAAAGCATCCGGCTTTTGTTCCCTTTGTAATAATTTACACATTAATCAGAGTTCAGCTCCCGTCACACAATATCTGGAGTTTACCGTCTGACCTTCGGGGGATTATTTTGTTGTTGTCTTTCTTGCTCACCTGTTTGTTTCTGTGACCATGAACTTCCTCTTGTCCTACTTCCTTACAGGTTCCTGTATCAGACTTTGACTGAAGGTAAAATACGATCCAACCTGTACTTGGGTGTTAGTATTGACAATAACTTGTCATGATTCCAAGCACATCTCTGCTACAAGCAAAAGTATTTCAAAGAAAATGTTACCAGCTGTCAAGAATCAAGGACTTCTTATATTTTCACTCTAGAAAAATTAACGGATAAACTGCCTCACTATCTCTCTTCGACATTTTCCACAAAAGTACACAAACATCTCTCAAACTGAATATCCCCATCCCAAGAACTGACCTACTTAAATCAAGCCTGAAAGAGTCAAAGAGCGTACGAGGGGAATATTCTCTCTCCTCACCTCCAGCAAATGAACTCTCTAAACTACTTCAGACAAGAATTACTTAAACACTTATACCACAACACCTCGGGCCAGTTGCACAACACGCTTCTAAGCCTTAAAACTGTTCTAAAGAAGCAAAATCTCTTCTTAGCCATTTTGATGCATTGCAGAAGAAAGTAAAAAAAAAAAATTGTACTGACAGGACGGAAAGTCAGACTTAAACATTTTTATCTTAGTTAAAGCAGTTTTAGTTTTTAAAATTCTAAAATTGTGGTGTGCACTTTAAACTAATTATCTAAATAGAGTTAAGGCCTAAAAGTGCTTAAAATTAGAAATGCGTTGTGCAACTGGCCCCTGATCATTATCCGCATTTGGTGAGCTTAGCACCAGGATGTGCATAGAACTTGCATAAGCATTTAAAACCACAAGGCATTTGAGATACCTCCTGTAGATCATGAGGTAATAAATATTACATTTGTATTTATCCCGCCTCCGCTTTCTTTTGATGTCATATGTTATTGTGATAGTAGTCTAGTTTGTTAATCATCTTAAGCACACGAATCTCTACTAATTTCTCGGTCCTGGGCGAGTCAGTTGACCGTTCCAGGTCTTGTCCACCGCTTCCATCTGCTCCTTGACACTACGTCGCCCCTACCCAACAGCCTGCCTCTCGTTCCTTCTCCTGGTGGTGTCCATCTGAGGGCAGCGAGTGGCCGCCTGGTCTTGTCCATCCGCAGGACGTGCCTCAGCCACCTTCATCACCTCTGGGTCACCTCCTCTACCATGTTGTCGATGCTTATGTGTCTCCTAATTTCTTTTCTCGCGACTCCTGAACACTTTTCTTCACAGCGATGTTCTTCTCTTTTAATGCTTTTTTGGCTGCAGTCTTCTCCTCCTGGCACCCTGTCAGGGTGTGCTGCTTTCCCACCCGGCGATATCCGGCTATTTATTATCACTTTTCGTACTTATGTACACAAATGTATATCCCCACCACAAATATTCAGGTAAGGTGTTCAGATAATCACTAGAGTTTGAACAAATTTAAAGCAGGTTAGTAATTTAAAAAAATAGATGATGGTTTACTTTCAGGGAACATACTCCTTTCAATCATGACAAGGGATCGCGATTAGCAGTTACTTCCCTTACAAGCTGGGTGTGGTCATCCGTCGCCAGAGTTTGGAGCTATAAGACACATTACGGACTATTAATATTTCCAGTCGATAAAAAGTCTTCCCATTGTAAACTAAATGTCTGCTTGTTCAGTATAATATTCCCGTATTATTAAAACTGTCTTTAAAAAAATCCACACAGAACATGCTGACAAAATACCAGCAGAAAGATTGGTGGCAAAATGGAACAAAAATAACCTCTGTTGAACAAAATTGCGTTGTAACTTCTGACTCAAAGTGTCTCTTTAAGACCATTTTACTGTCACTGTAGGACTGTGTCACTGTACTTTGTAGGACTGTGTCACTGTACTCTGTATGATCAGATAAATGTCACTGTACCCTTTAAGACTGTGTCACTGTACCCTGCAGGACCGTGTCACTACTCTGTAAGACCATGGCACTGTACTCTGTAAGACCATGGCACTGTTCTCTGTAATAACATGTCACTGTACTCTGTAAGACCATGTCACTGTACTCTGCATGTCCGTGTCACTGTTCTCTGTAATAACATGTCATAGTACTCTGTTAGACTAGCTGTTCCTGCGTCTGCAGGTCAGTAGGTTTCCCGGGAGGAGTGGTCTCTTGTCTCGAGGCTACTAAATTCAGGTCATAAGAAGCTTGTGGCGGAATGGCATCCTTCAGGAACGGGTTTTATCTTAATGACTGGCATGTTTGTCTTACTCATGTTTTGCTTTAATGACACTTTCTTTGTTCTAAATACTTGCATGGCGTGTCTTAGTAAATTTTGTGATTTGTTTTAATGTATTGCATATTGTTGTGTACCGATAGTATTTACAAAAATTAATTAAAAAATAAGCCAATCAGTTCAGCATCAAGATATAATTACTGACGTATGACGTGGCCTCCTGACCAACACTGTAACGAAATTAGGTGGAAGTAGCTTGGTACTTGGTCGTGAATTACTTCTCTATAAAACTTTTTATTTGGGTTTACAGCGAAGATCCAGTTCAAGCCACACATAAAATAACCCCATCCGCCACATATCGCACAATGGCTTAGGAAGATGCTCGGCTTTGGGGGAAGGGAACAAACTCCATGCTGACAGTGAACCACGCTCTCACTCGCACATTACGAAAAACAGGAGGTGCGTGAGTGCAGCCATACACAAACGCGTACACGAGGATAGCATCACGACATATGCTGCTTTCAGTGTTTAACGACAAACCAACATTTAATAAGAAACAAAGCTCATTGAAAATGACTAACCCGGTGATCTAAATCACAATAATTTATGAAATATTCAGAATAAGATAAACTTAAAAATCATATTAATCACATTCGAGGTTTGCAACTCAGTATGATAAAAATAGAAACCCCTGCGTCTTTTTTGAGTGATGTCTTTGTTTTGTAATAGTGTTTATTTTCGTTTCTGTACCGATTGAGGGCTAGATGTAATAAAAGCATAACTTTTGATTATTCTGTTACCCTAGTAAATAAAGATTTGTCCTTTTTTTCTCTCTCAGTTCCTCTACCTTTTTGTACTTTGAGAAGAATCACATCTCAAGCATGGGGCGGGTGGGGGGCAAAAACATATATTCTTGCCACCCTCTCCCTCATTATCGTTTTTGAGGGGGCGGCTGCCCCCGTGCTCCCTGGTTCCTACGCCACTGGCACAAAACCCGGGAAACAAAAGCTAGGTCCCAGCCATGTACAGAACGCCCAAGACACTACTCCGTATTAAACAAACAAATACATACGTATAAACGTACAAACAAGTACGCACACACCCATATGGGAGAGAAACGAGACACCATGACGCTGAGGGAAGTGGCCGACTACATCTTCTGTGTCGGTTGGGCGGCCTTGGTGCGTATGTCATCATTCTCTCTCTCTCTCTCTTTTCTCCTCCCGCCTTTTTTGTACCGGAGGTTGGCGAGCTGCGCGTGGCCATGCATTATCGCTGCACTGTGCGGGGTCTTTGCCAGCCCAACCTAACACGCCCACGCACTGTCGCGAACGGGACGATTCGCCGGTCGCCGATCAATCGGCATTTCTGGTATGTGGAGACGTGCATGACAACGAGCACGCGAGACACCTGACTAAACGTTGTCATGACAATACCTCTTCAGACACCTAATAGGTAATCATTAAATTCCAGTGCCTTCGTTTATGATTATTTTTTTCAGCACACTCTCGCAGAGTTCGAAACTACCGGGCACGTTTGTCAACGCAAGTCAGCTCTGCATCGATTCGGAAAACGCACAGCTTTACCGTTGAGTTTTTTTAGTTGTTTATTATTATTATTATTATTATTTAGTTTACAAGGTTTCGTGTGGCTTTAACCATTGAGCAGTTTCTTGCTGAAGCACGTAATTTTTGGTGCACATTACACAGTGGAACTGAAGTATGCGATGTGGTTGTTTTCAAGGAACAGCGTGCATTATTTATGATCGAGATCTCTGCAAGTAGCAGAGACACACTTGTTTTTGTGACAGACAAGTGCGACTAATGGTCCTGTTCTCTGCCTGTCGTCTTCAGGTAGCAACGCGCGCTGACATTTCTGCTTGTGACCTTTCAAGACACTTGGAGCCAGGTGAACTTTCGAGTCAGGTGTGAAACTTTGTCACAGTCTAAACACAGACGTCGTGCGGAGTGCGCATGTCAGCGTCGTCTGCTAGGCCTCGTTTTCCTGTGACCTCGCCAGTGCAACCGCCGTCTGCGTGCATTGTCGTCTGCTACGCCGGTGCATTTGCGTCTCGGTTTCGTCCTAACCTCGAGATCGGTCCCGGCGTCTTCGCTGAAAAAAAAGGTGTAAATCGCTTCCTACTTGCCTTCTCGTTACTTGTGCAGTTTTTCGAGAACGTTTGGATACTCTGATGTACATCTGATCTGCGCTCAGGTGCTCAGAAGCCAACAAAATAAATGATTTACGTCTGCTTCATTCATAAATCGTAGAATAAGGTACTGTAAGAAGATACAACTAGATCTGCAGCCTGTCTTCTCTGAAAGGAACCGAAAAAAATGGATGCAAGCGAAGGTAAGACATTTTTTGTTACGTGCATTATTCTGATATCGCGAGCGTGCACGCGTATGTATGCATGTGCGTGTGTGTGTGTGTGTGTGTGTGTGTGTGTGTGTGTGTGTGTGTGTGTGCTCCCCGCGCGCAAATAGACATGGCCGGTATTCAAAGCCATCTTCTGTCTCGAAGCCTATAAAACCGTACCATATACCTAATCTCTCGGCTGTAGCAGTCTACTTGACAGTGAAACCACTGACCCGAATCCTGGCATATTTTGGCACCTCCTGCAGCGAGATGTGTGTTATGTACCCTATCATCGTCCTCAGTGTCTACCCCATTCGAGAACCTTCTTGCACTAAACTACCCAGTGAGACGCTAATTTCTTGGATTTACAATACTGACGCTGCGGTTTCACCATTCTTACTACAGTCTGACTACCAGACCCACTGAGGTGTTCGCAGTCAAAGAGTTTCAGAACAGGTGCTAATGCTGGACAGCGGTGTCCAGAGAGTGTTATCTGCTTCCCAGTTCGATTCCTTACCTCGTAGAAAAAGAGCAGGTCAACATGGCAGTCCGTCTGTACTGACAGATACCTGGCGGAAAACCAGCAGCAGAGGTTTGTACTGACCCATAAACGCTGACTGTGTGCTATGGTCGAAACGGCAAGGATCGAAGCCGTGGCACGTGCATGGAACTGTCATGGTGTTCTGACCTGGTCACATCCAATGTCGCTTCAGTCGTCAAATGGTGGTCGTTTGGTTCTGTAAACGTCTCTTGATGTCACGGAAACAAGAGCGCGCCACATGCTAGCAGCACTCGGTGCACCTGCTTCAATATTTCAGATTTATGGCATGTGAACATACTTCGCTACAACGAGGGCTCAGTCCTGCGCCCACATGCCCACACAGCGGGAGAGCAGGGGTACGGAGAATTATTGCGTGGGTAGACACCTCTGAACCGACTTTTTTAACTTCACACCCGATAAACGTTTAAGAAGTGTACTTAATGTTGTGAAGGGACTGAGATAAACGCAGGTACTGACGAGTGTTATGTAATATGCTTGGGGGTCTGTGCATAGGTGTGTGTGTGTGTGTGGATGAGCGGGAAGGTGTCGAGAGCGTAAAAGATCGATGGGCGAGCAAACAATAAAACAGGCAACCACCCCGATATCAGTATACTGCGTTACAGGCAATTGGAGCAGCAGGGTTACTAAAACTTTCACGATCCCAACGTGTGGTGCTAAAGATGTGCTGGACTGTTACCGATGGTGGGAAGCGACACCTTCATTGATTTTTTTGTGATGGCTTGCGGAGAAGGAAAGAAAGCAATAGTCCTGTCGTGAAAAAAAACATCGCAAGGCTTTTGATTAGCAGGAACACCAGCACCTCATTTTTCGATCTGTCACGGATTTATGTCAATCCTGCAAACCATAACTGTTTTCCATCATTGCATCGTTGGCAGAAGAGAATAACTACACTTGAAAAACATTAAATTCGGTTTGTGCATCATACTGGGAACAGCAGACTTTGCTGCCAAGTCTATTCACTTAATCTGAACTGGTTTGAACTTTTCTGCAACGCTGAGTTGTCTGAACGTCGGAAGCACTCGTCCCTCTACCCACATGGTAGCCGGCAGGGCAGGGACAGACGCTCTGTGGTGTGTGACGTATTGGCGTCCCAACGTGCAATCACGTGCTTGTATGCGCGGTTACATGCAAATGGGCGTGCAACTTAGGAGGGCGCAAAGACCGAGGGAGGATATGACAGTAAAAAAGATATAGAAGGCGGATGGGGGGCAGATACATAAAGACGGGGGTTTTGTGCATTAGTTCTTTAGGGCGTTTTCAAAAAAAATTGAGAGTACTGTTTCCGTGAATAACATGTGTCTAAAAGGGTGAACTCGGATCTCTGTCACACTGTCTCGTCATTTAGCATCTTTCGATGTCAGTTACTTTTCTAATCTCGGGGTAACAGCCTGCTTCTCTTTATGACCATGCGCCTTGGGCGGTGCCTGTAACTAAGTAAACTAATTTCCGACTGAGATAGGTTTCTGACATGCTCCGTCCATACATCCCTTCATCTGTCTCTGCCTGGATGGTTCCTTTTTTTTTTCTCGGTGTGTGTCAACAATATAAACATCTCTTAAATGCCGACTAATAACAGAAATGTGGATCGTGAAACAGTGATGTGTGCACGGTTTTTTTTTTAGGAAACAAATAATACACCCCCCCCACACACACACACACCCAACCACCTAGCCAACATAAGACAAACCCGCCAGCCAGCCAACCAACCAACCAACTTACTAAGCATCATAAAACAAACCATCCAACAAACGAATCAACCAACATACCGAAATAAAACGAAGTAACAAACATACCAGCAAGCCAGCAATTTATAGACTAACCATCCAACAAACGAACACAAATGTAAACAAACAAATCACCACGTAAACATACCAACAAATCAACTACAAATAAATAAACAAATAAAAAAATAAGAGACTTAACAAACCAACCAGCCTGCCAACCGAAAGACTAACCAGCCATCTTTACAACCATTTAGCTAGCCCGTTGTACAGAACGTGCATGCGCGCGACATAACTGAACGATAAGAAGAACGTAATTTAACCGACATTCAAATGGCGAACGACAGCCTGGCTCCTGCTGTGAGTTAATAGCTGTGCTTTGATGCTGGTAATGAGCTCGTTGAACAAATGAGAGGTGAACAATGACAAAACAATAGTATAATGTCTGCTTGAGTTTTGGAACATAACTTTGTGAAACGGCTGGGATAAGCACAGATGCACAGTGGTACCGTCTGGCTGGCTGACTAGCTGGGTGTTTGTTTTCCTCCTCTGCCACACCTCAGTGTGTGTGTGTGTTGGTGGGAAGGGAAGGAGGGGAAAATGGTTCTAGGATGGTGGTGTGTGGCGGGTTGGGAGGGTGTGAGAGATTAATTTTGAGATAAGTTGGAATGGATTTTTTTTTTCTGTATTTAGGAAAAAAAAAACAAAAGAAAAGATTGCAGAACCAGCCTCCCATTCATTTCCCTATTAGAAAAATATTATAATCATTTATTTATATAGATAATTTTTGCTCTTGAATTTCAGTTGGAATGATTTCACTTGCAGCATGAAGTGTATGACAAAACTCAAACTGCGAAATTATATTGAAGTTTACATCGAGTAGAGGCTGCAACAGAATCAAACTGAATGACGTTTACAATTCCGATAAAGTCATACATAAAAGTTACACACAGGTGGAGTTTGTCTTTGTAGCTGATTTTTTGTTTGCAAGAAATTTGTAGTAGTGATGTTTATCTTTCAATACGTTTCATGATATTTTTCACATTCCAAAGCAATGTGGGAAGACATGAAAACTGCCAGTTACCAGCCTCCTACGTATTGGCTTTCTTTGATGTTATTAGATCAACCAACAGCTCAAGAAAGTTGAAACGCAAGCCTTGGGCAGAAACTATAATATAGAGCCGTCTGACGAAAGATTATGAAATTGCCTAAGGTGCAAGCATCTGCTTACTATTTTCGAACACGCATTTGGGGGCTATCTCACAAGCGCAGAGGAGTTGAAAAGATGGGTGGACGCTTGCATTTTTCCGCCATGTTAAAAGATAGGCAACCATTCCATTGTATTAACAAGTGCGCTGGCGAAATCGCTGCATGAGAAACCAACAGCTGTTTATTACGCCTTTGCACAGCAGAAACATGCATACAGGAAACAGCTTTAGAGTCTTCTTTTGCCTTTGCCATTCCTGACCAAATTCTATCTAATCAAGGGGGAAAAAGTGAACACAGACTTTTAAACGTTATTCGTATAGTGTAATCCACTTTGCGAAAATTTTGGAGGTTGTACGTTTTATAATAACACAGCTGGTTAGCAGGAGAAATATGGACAAAGGTTTGATCAAGTTTTTATATAACCACCAAGTATAACCTTGCCGAACTTGGCCATACCTTTGTCTATACTTCTCTGCTTAAGAAGGGCGTTGTGCACATTTCCTTTTTTGTGAAGAATATTATAACTAGCCAGAACTAAGTCAGAACCACGACCATTCACATGGAATCACAATGACGGGCTCATCACAGACGTTCTAGAGGCATAGTGCGTGGATCCTATTGTAAGATCCCATCTGCACGATCCTTATTTGATGATTTAAACAAAAATAAACACAAAAGTGTCCATCTGTTGCTGCAACGGATGGAAGTGCATAGAGTACAGTGCGAGGGGTACATTATAGAGGTTCTGAAAAGGGGAGATAACGATCCCTACGATCCTATGGCGAGATCCGGACACCAGGATAATGATGATGATGCCTGACGTTGACCATACCAATACATATTACAGACTTTGATAAAATTATGCATCGACTGGTTATGAGAAGAATGCTTGTCGGTGCACATGAATTACGGCAAAATATATATTCTGCAAGGTTTGATTAACAGATTTACTATGTGACGTGCATTGAGGAATTATATAGTTTGCTTGACTTTATGAGTAACACTGAGGTGACGTGTACTTATGATTTTAAAAAAATTGTTGAGGAAATATATTTTTTAGAACAGAAAATGCATGACGGGGCAAACGAGGTGTGTGTGCGTATGTTATTAATGTGAAAAATGAGTCGCAATGTCCACCTAGTGTTGAAGTGGTGACATGTGCCTGGTGCAGTTTCCCGCTGAGGAGAATGACTAGCAAGCTGTCGTCTTCTACGGTCAAACAACTACAGCTTGCTCTTTAGAAGGGTTGCATTCAATGTTGCGTCGATCTCGGCAAGTGCATATGATGGAGGAGAGTTCTTATGTTGCGAGTAATCTTGACAAAGCTCGTCACCAAAACTCTAGAGAATGTATAACCCTGTCCGAAGCATGGTCGTTGTGAAGCATCACATTAACATGAGCCAAATCTTTGCCTACGGTGTAATGTAATTCAGAACATAAAGAAACTGTACAGACAATATGTTTCTGAACTTAAGAAATTTGTTTAGACTTTTCATGCATTCACACTCATACGTATGTAGCTCTTCTTGTAAATAATAGTCCTTGTGCACTTTGTGTTTGTAGATGTCAGCAGTACCGGGTCTATGCAAGAGGAGTTATTAATCTGGTATGTGTAACATTTGTCAGCAGTTCTGGTCATGTGAAGTGGGAGCATTTCATCGTGGTCACTTTCCCGACACACCGCATCATCCCCAAAAGTAAATCACCGTATTGCTTAAGCCGGAAGCACTTACCGCCTAATCAACCAAAGTGTCAGTGCTCTCCCCTTTGTTTTGATGATGCTTGACTCCTTGGTCCAGACTGGACAAGAAGAATGGTCAAGCTCAAGAAAACTACCAATGTCCTGTCCATATTTAGGTTTTTGTCATTATAATACAGATCGAAGATACCGTAGTCTTAAAAACCATTAGACTGTCTCACCTACATGTAGAAAAGCAGCATACATGGCACTGGCATGTAGAACAGGAATATTTGCGTGTTGTTGGCAAGTAGGAAAACAGTGCATTATGTGTCACTACAATCCCTGCACGTGATGTATCACCAGAAAAAAAACAGTACGTGATATGTCACTGGCATGTCGAATAAACATTTATGTGACGTGTTGCTAGCAATAGAACAAACACATTAGGTGAGTCCCAAGTAAGTCAAACATGGGACTTAATATTACAGGGTCGAACTACAAAATGTATTCTGCTCTTTATTATTGTTTATTTCCCGCTAGTGTAGAAAATAAACGTGGGAAAAAACGCACGCGCGTGCATTAGCCTGATGATCTGAATGCAACCTGCTTGTCGCAAGGACAGCTGTACTCGGCCTCTGCATGTCAGAGACACGCACTCTAAACACCCTCAATGTCTGATCGATATGCCATACCGCCAGTTGTAACGTTGACTTCTGCCCAGAAGGACTTTGAGTTAAAATATTCGTCAAGCTATCTTGATGCCGTCCCGTGTTTCAGCTAATTGGTCTGTTAATTACTGCAAGAGGGGCCTTGAAATCGTTGATACCGCATCTTTCCTTTATCTGAATGAAATCTCGCTTCAATATAAGCATGGACTCCTGTATACCACACCTGTAACCCCGGCTTATCGGCTCATATCAATTGTTGCTGACTCAGGAACAAGATATACCAAAGAGGTGAACTTGCCCTTGTCGGCACAGAACCTGTTTTCGTTGAGTACTCTGGTTGGCTGGGAAGTGGGAGAGGAGTGCTTGGCAAGGAGAAAAGATAGCTCAGCGTTTTCAAACCTCCGTTATAGCAGAGAGCTGTCACATTTTTTTCAGTGTGGGCTGAATGTCCTTCGAGGGAACGACACGAGGACACTGACGAAGCGTGCCGGGCAGACTCTATGCTTGATCGATCATGCGTGTTGACTATGCCCGTTTGCTTCATCGACTGTACTGGAAAACTCGGCGCGCGTGCTGGCTGTGAAAACCTGGCTCGCTACCGTGTCTGGACTGTGATCATATCAGTCCACAAGCTGTGCGGAGTTACGATTTTGAAGAGAATATTACGAAAATAGTTATTCTTATTCATTTTTTTGGTTGTTTCCTTTCTTTTAACAAATAGACTCGCAAAGTACAGTTTTGGGTTGGATTGTAAAGCAACAAGGGTTGACAAAAGACCAAGATATGTGTATTAGCGAGACTATGGATTACAGAAATATAACAATATTCATAGGGGAAAAAAGTGACAATACTTTAATTGAGTGAAGAAGGGGGAAAAAAAGGGGAAAGATGCAGAAATTTTAAGATCAACGAGAAGTAAAGCAAAATTTTACAAAATTTTATAATGTTTTGTGATGACGTCGATTAGGTCTAATCCAAAGGAATAGCGAAGAAAATATTATAATGCCTATAATTATGTAGTCTACTGTTTATGCTGTTGCTGCCACTGGTGGCGATGTTGTTAACGATGATAATGAACATCAGTGATAATTACTACCATTAAAGGAGGGAGCGGTAGAGGCAAACGATCTCAGAAATTCCTGTTGTCCTTACTACTGCTGACAACAGTTGTTGACTGTCAGCTCCTTTACTTTTTCGTCCATTCATTCAGTCCGCAAGGACCTGAATCCAAAGCTTTGAATTCGCTATCATTGATTTTGATTACCCAGCTGAGGACAATACGGAGATACGGAAGATGCGATCAGACACATATTGCCGGCGGTTTGAGGTTTCGCTTTGCTGCTCAGCATGTACGCTGTTGGAAGCTGGTCACACCTGCATAATCATTATTCAGAACGATGATATAAGGTCAGGTGAGCCATGCTGAGTGGAACTGTTTGGTGATTTTCAAACCTGTCATTACAAGCGTCTGTGTGAACGTTGCTGGAGGAGGTGCGTGCCGTTTAATCACACAATCCCTCCGTCTGGTACACTCCTTTTCCCCCTTTTTTTCTTCCCGTTGCTCTATGTACGTTTTTAATTCGCCTTTTCTCACCCCTACCTATACCTCCACAAATACATTCTCATAACACCATTTTCAGAATGTTTCCCCTGCTAATGCGCCGAACCCATGTACCGAACCCATGTGCCAAGGTTCAAAGGTCGCACATATTTTTATGAGAGAAAGCGGACATCCGAGTGTTTAGAGCACAGGCATCTGAGCCTGGATGTGCACCGGTTCGATACCTGCGTTCCGCAGTCAGCTTCCCCCAATCGACCTATTTGGCGAGAATGGGTACCTAACTCCATATGAGGGTTGGAAAAGGTAAAGCAGTGAGGGGGAGGAGATTGGCACCACCCTCACATAAAACCGACCCCGAGAAAAGTGTGGTTTTAACATCTCTCCCACAAGCCAACGACCTGAAAAAGGGCTAGGGGACGACTTTTCCCTTTTACTTTGACATGTTTATGAGCGACGTCAGACCTGAAACTGGTTTGGCAAGTTACGGGTCACAGCGCTCTCCCCGATTATCACGGCCTCCACCCGCCTTGATATGCTCCACTCTACAAGGGTTTCCGCGCGCAAGATATACAGCTCAAATTGTAGTCGATAGGTTGTGTGTGCTGCACACATGTTTACCTTTCACTTGGCCTTCTAACCCTTATAGAAAAAAACTCTGTTCCATGTTGTGCCAAATTTCTGCATTAAGCTGTCCTGGCCAGTATGAAGCTTTGCAGTACATTTAGTTCTGGTGGCAATATGCCCGCGAAATCAGAAAGACATTCTAGATTTCCCCACATTTTGTGGCTTGGTCCATATATATATATATATAAGAGAGAGAGTGTGTGTGTGTGTGTGTGTGTGTGTGTGTGTGTGTGTGTGTGTGAGAGATTGTGTATGGAGGGGGGGGGTTACACGCTCGATGGAGAGAATGCTCTCTCTGTCGATACAGCCCAGATACACTGCCCAGTCTCTTTGTCACTTTCAAGCTGTTTTTGCTTGCTTCCCACAAGCATTATTTGCATTTCGGTTCCTTTCGGGGTGCTTGCACTTGCTTGTCAATCTTGCTTATGTCGAACGTGCAAGACTTGTTTAACAATCATCGCTAAGCAGCAAAACTGGCTTATGCGGCCAGATACGTGTTTCCTCCCATCTCTTGCTGTCACCCACAACTGTTCCTCCCACGTACCCGGACCTGCCCTGCACTCTTCTTGTCCAGTGCGTGCTGATTTCTTCACAAGGCTCAGCACATCCCTGACAGACACGTCGTCACAAGATTGTGACGACCTTTGTTACCTGTTTTTGTGTTGTTGCCTAGACAAAGATATTCTTAGTATGTGTAGGAGCTCTGATGTAATGTTTGTATTAGTTCATGTTTTTTGTGAGCCATTCGAACTAAAATGGACTGAACGTGATTTTGATGTTCTTGTATTTTGATCAGTTTAAGTGTGAATATTTCTGTGGGAAATGTTTTTTCCCCAAAATGCACAAGAACACACATTATTTAAAAATTGGCTGATTAGGTCCCTGTCTTTTCTGTGTTGCTATACGACGGAGACATTTTAGCGTGTTTAGACTGTGTTGGCGAATATTTCTCACAGTTTGCATTATCCAATTTTTATTATTCTACATGAATAATACTATTTTAAACAACATAGTTTAACGAGTATTGTAAATATTTCCGATTATAGTATCTTTGTAAGATGTAATACTTCAGATACTTTCTTGCGACAGTTGTAACATGTTTCAGTTAGTGCTGCGAGTAGGAGGTCCCAGTACATTGCTGTCACAGATGTACTTCAAAATGATTCGTTTCCTTCCCACGCGCAGGTGTCACTTTCAGCCAAGAAAGCAAGACCCACAGGTATGTCCATGCCTACCTTGGTGGGCAGGTAACGAGGGGAAGGACAGCGTGGGTAGGTCAGGGGAGAGGACCTATTGATCCACTGTAATATTTATGGTGGCACGAAGATTAATACGCCGGCTTGAGTCAACAAAACCTGGGACTGTGTGCACACCCTGTCCAGGAAAACCGCCCTCTGGGAAGGCCTTAAGAAACACGGTTGTTCAGTACAATACTGTTCATGCTTAACACAGATTGAGGGATTATCTGTAGTTCTGGTCTGGTTTCTTTTATGACACCCCGGTTTCTTTGGTAGAATATACTATGCGTGTACTCTTGGATCAATGTGCGTGGGCTTTCCGCGGTCTATTATCGTTCTCATCTTTATCCCTTTTGGCTTTTTTTGAAACCTTTGTTGATCGCAAGAGCGTGTACGCGCTGAAATGATGAAGAATCTATTTTGTGAGACCTATGCGTTTTGTGAGTTGAGAAGCATAAAAGTTAACAGCAAACATGGCACTGAAGTGTTATACTTTTTTATACTGATTCTTTTTTTTCTTTTCTTTTTATTGTAATACAGTCGATTCCGCTTAATCGGGACCTATCCGGACGGAGGCTTTTTGCCCCAGTTAAGCGGCTGTCCCGATTATACGAAGTTTTAAAAAAAAGTACATGTATATGGTGTAAAATAAAGACCTTAGATACAGTTCACCATAAATAGACGTTTATTCGTTCAAAACGTCTTGAAATACAGTATGATATCATCCAAATATTATAATAATTTATCCAAACTACGAAAGTATACATCCAGATTTTAATTCAGTAAAAATGAGGGTAAGTTGTTACGTACCTAAATCTGAAAGGCATGAATTAGAGCAGATCGCCACTCGTCTGCCCGCGGAAAAAAAACTTAAACCGAAACATTTGAGACTTGCACAGTGGCATCTTACCATGCAGCAGTATAAACCACCTCTTCACTGTTTATTTATTGTTTTTACTCTCGCAGACTTTGCTGACATAGCCATTGTCGTCGTTTGCTAAACTGGAAGATGTTTGCTCTAGAGCCTCGTTCTAGAAGTTAATTTTAAAAAATTGTCGCCATCCCGAGGGGGTCTCTTAACGGGACTCCTTATCTTTAGCTTCCAGATGTGCGATTCTTGGAAAATTGACTTTGAACTGTGGTCTTTGGCCCCTTCTGGGTTCAAAGCTGCCAGCGACGCCTGTCCTGAATAAGCAGATTAGTGAACCAAATAACCGGAACAAAAAAAGTGCGAATTCACTGTCCGTATTTGTTCTTTACAATTTGGCACAAATGAACGGCTGCCCCAATTAACCGGTGTCCCGATAAAGCGGAATCGACTGTATATTCTACCTCACAAACCGAAGCACATTGAGACTCTAGTTATTGCACCTGTAGTGTCTTCGTACAAAGTTTGACCATTTAAAATGTCTTGTTCCCTTTTTCTTTTCTTATAAATGTATTCTTTCTTTCTGACGTTGTGAGAAATGTGAGAACAACCAGCAAGACAGTCGACATTATAATCATAAGATATCTTGAAGAAAACTGTTTCTAAAGTCTTCGAATAATGGAGGAACATCAAGAAGACTATCTCAATCGTTCTGTTACCACCGTGTATCCTGATCGCCAGTATGTGATGTAACGAGTTTTACCTCTTCTTTAGCTTCAAAAGAAATAATTGCACTCCACTAGATCTTTAAACTGACTTTGTTGTTTGGTAACTTTGTCACCTCATTACTGTTTCATTGCTTTGCAAATGCCTTCTCTTATATGGGTCAAACAGCCTTTAAAATTAAAATAAAAAATTATCACGAACTCATACAAATACAAACTTATACAATCAACACTACACTACATTCACTCAACATCATGCCACAAAAGATGGGGCAACTCCAAGCAGGTTTCTTTATGACTGTGAAAACTGTCTCAAAGCTCTTACAAAGCTGGCATTAGCTGCAGTGATGGTGATGTGTATTTAAGAAGCCTGTAAATATTACAGACCACCAGCTGTGTATTTCCCACGCGAGTAGATGAAAGCGTAAGACGAGACGAGTTTGAATATCGTACAAAGTGAACTGTCACGGGAAGATCATCAAATCTCTTGTAACGTCTGGCAGGACAAGCGGAACGACATGGTTTGAGAATAGGTGTTTCATGTGACCACATAACAGAGTTTTTTTTTAGGGGGGTGGGGGTGCTGATGTTTGAAAAACGGTGTATGTACGAGGCTGTATATTGTACGAACATTTTTAATACTGCACCTGTCAAAGTCCTTGCATATTGAAGACGTCTGAGCAATTCGGATCACAAAAATTGGTTGTCCTTGAAATTTGTTTATTTGAGGCAGGCTGCCTTGTGCAGAACTGTTGGGAACTGGTGTGATGTGGTGAAGTGTGGTGTTTTAGGGGCAGTGTATGTGTGTGCACACGTGCGCACATGTGTGTGTGTGTGCATTTTGCACTTGTGCGTGGCTATGGGTGTGCATGCCTTTGCAGACTTGCAAGCATGCACCTGTGCACATGTGTGTTTGTGCGCGCTTTTTTGTGCTTTCCTTGCTTCGTATTGTTGACTAGGACAGGACTGATGCGCCGATTAGCTGTACAACGCGTCCACGCCATTCACATCAAAGGACAACATAGCAGTTAGACCTCCAGCGTTTGCCGGCGTTGGCTGCTAGCGTAATGTCTGTCATGCGTGTCAGGTCACCCTTGATTGCGCTGACGCCCTCGTCGTTGGCGCGCGCAGCGACCATCAAATGTCATTATCATAAAGCTCGGCATTCTCAGCGGAGTGTGGTGCTCGAGGGGGTTCATTTTGTTGAGCTATTTTTGTGTATCTCGTTCTGCATTCTGCTCTCCTTTCATTTTTTTTTTAATAATAAAGTTGAGTTGCCCTTGCTAACGTTGAGTTGTGAAGCTTCTCTCTCCCTCTTACCTATTTTATTGTATGGCGCCAAGGTCTACTGTCGGCATGCTACCCGAACTATCGACTATCACAAAGAAGATCTGAATGTTGTATAATGAATAATGTATGTGCTGTAAACAAGTGCCTTCATATAGGCGCTGCTTTTACATGCAGACCTTGCAGACACTGGAGGAACGAACGATGTACCTATACTGCATTCCAATCAAATGTATCCACCCGTCGTCTATCTGTCCATTAAACGTATCCACCCGTTATCTATATGTTCATGAAATATATCCACCCGTCGTCTATCTGTCCATCAAATGTATCCACCCGTCGTCTATCTCTCCATCTGTGGCCGAACTACATCATGAATTTTTGTGAGATCCACAAGTGCACAGTCACTCTTTTAATGAGACTGCTGTTAACAAGTGTTGTGACCAAACATCTTATTAATGTCAATAATCATCAAAGTACCCTGAAAGTAGCCGAGCTTGTGAAACTATGCATCTCAAGTAACCTGGGGGACTGTGCATGAGGCACAACAGAGTTTTTGATGTCACGGCTGAGATACATGATAGTTAATAGTCTTTAATACATGTTGAATAGAGTTGTGAACACTTGGTGTTGTAATGGTGGGGCGCACGACGTTTGTGTTCGCTTGCACAGTGTATGGTGCTGCGGCAGTAAACTGGTGAAATTGTCGGCGAGCGAGGTATTCAGTGACTGATCACTCGCTGCCGAGTAATGTCACAGAAGGTCGTCAAAGATTTCAAAGGGGGAGGGTTGGTAAATCTGTAAATCTGTCAACCGACACGGTGATACGAGACAAACATGTAACTTACTTGTGACTGTTTAGAAATTTCAAAGACGGGAGAGAGAAACTTACTGTTACTGTTAGATCCATCATGCTAGAAACAACTGACTGGGCAGAAAGTGCTGTGTATTCAAGTAGTTAGCGTCTTTACGGCGTTTTTACTGCTGTGTCTTTAAACAAGCTGTGTGTTTACAGTTATGGCAGAAGGTTGTTGCGGTTGACTATAATCAGTATTAAGGTTCATACAAAGGAGCGTGTGATGATCAAAGCAGTTCCGACAATGTGAGGTGCATACGAGATTGTCGATGAATACCAAGAGATAGTGTTATGTCGATGAAAGCTTTTTTGTCAATAGCGCAAATGTTTTCTTTACATTTTTTTCGCCATTTAATATTAACAGGTTTGAATTTTTGAAAGCTCTGTCGCGCAGGAAGGACTGCCGGCTGTTCTGTTTATCTACGACATGAAAAAGGCTCGCGACGGGAATGTTTTACACACTTCCCCTCCTTTCTCTCTTGTTCACCCCAGCCCCCTACTCTCTCTTTCACACACACACATACACTGGGGTGGGGTACTCCACCTTCCGTTACAAATTTAGGCTGTTGTGTAAACACTGCTTTGTTTGCTGGCGTTTTACACACACACACACACACACACACACACACACACACACACACACACACACACACACACACACACACAAAATGTTTGAGAATGTGTGCAGTCAGATTATGTTGATTCAGACTTGCACACTCCACACATTCCTTATTGCTAAAGGTGTGTCGCAGTTTTTAAGTCTTGGCCTGGATGTGTGTCATACAAGCAGCAGATAAGAAGCTATTAACGGTAGTCGCATTTCACTCCACACAGAGGTTATGACTGTGTTTAAGAAAGGTGTTATTATGTGTTACGGTGTCCATGACCTGAATTCTTCAGTGACAAGTCCTGTCCACGGAAGCAGACACAGTGCTGCTGTTGAACTTTAGCAGTCTACGACGGGCGGTGGTAAAGGTGTAGCCACGCAGCACGAGTCGATTCGACCACACCCTTTGGTCACTTTATACCATGAAACTATAAATCTTCCCTACTAATTGCTTTGCTATTGCATAAATTAAAATAAGCAAAAATTGTATTGTTTCTCACTCACACATACATAGGCGTGCACGCGCCAGTTACAAGAGAGACTGGATGTCCAATATTATTTCTAGCTGTGTGCATTTTTCATTTGATAACAATGGCGGTTGACCTACATATATCACGTAACTAGTTCGTATTGAAACATTTTAGCTTCGTTACATACGTACAGTGCCGATCAACGAATGCATCGGTTGGTGATGATTAACTATTATGTAGTCTGTGGTCGAGTCGACTCAGACTTGTAGTCGAATCGACCTGGCCCCGCTACACTTGAGAAACAGAGAGAGAGAGAGGACCATACTGGTGTAAGCTGCAGGCCACACATGAAGCTCACGGTTATCGTATCTTGGAGATATGTCTTTGCTCTGGGTTACTTTATCCAGAGGAAATAGGAATAGGACGAAGGAGTACGGATATTATGGATATTATGGACAGGTATAATGTGACAGTAGAAAACTCGTGGGATGATGATGATGATGATGATGATGATGATGATGATGATGATGATGATGATGATGTCCATTTGTAATGCGCAGGTATCCATTCGGAAGAATGCTCATTGCGCAGCAAAAAAAAAAAAGTAAATAAATAGATAAACACCAGGAAAGTAAAAAATAAAGACACAAGTGTTGCTTGGTTGTTTAAGTTTAAGTCCGTCTTAAATAAACAGATGGGTCTTCAGTCTTTTTCGAAACGTGGTTGGTGAGGTGATGGTGGACAATGACGATGGCAGAGCATTCCACAGTTTAGGTGCCGCGTTTTTGAAGGCCCTGGCTCCAGTGCGCTTCTTGTTTGTGTCTTCCACTGCAGGGAGACAGAAGCGTGACTGGGAGCCAGAGCGCAGACCACGTGACGGCTGGTAAGGAGGAACTACCTCTTGTAAATATTCAGGAGCAGTTTTAAACATGCAGGACTGTGCAATCGAAAGCACTTTGTGATCAATGCGCTTTTTCACTGGGAGCCAGTGAAGGCTCTGTAGGATAGGCGTGATGTGCTCAGTGGACGACTTTGCACGGGTGACAATCCTGGCGGCTGTGTTTTGAACTCTTTGGAGTCGATCCAACTGCGTAGCAGGTATACCCCACAATGCAATATTACAGTAGTCTAATCTTGATATGATGGTAGCCACAGCAAGTGAGTCAGCATGGGCCGTAGTCTACGGATGGTGGGGAGTTGGGGGAGAAATAATTCTGGCGACCATGACGCAGAAAAATTTCCTTGAGTCCGGTTATAAGACAATTTCAATTGTAGCGAAGATTAAGAATTCTTTTCTTTTCCTTGTATAGCTCATCTCCCTTTTCATCTAAGCCCTATACTCACAAAGAGAAGATAATTACAAAAATAATTAATGTAAAAGTTATCTTTAGTGTTGTACTTTATGTCGGATGTTTAAGTTGGGACTGAAGTAATTTTCAAGAGCAGGCGTACCATTGTCCACTTTAGCTCTTTGCTCAGCAGTGCTGCTGAACCTGTTTCATCTGACACTGAACTGTGCACTGTGGCCAGTGAGATCGGAAGTACTTTATTTACTCTGCCTGAATGGAGAATTTTCCTGTCTGTGTGTCTGGGTAGCAAGAGGGGTGTAGCCTAACCTTAGCAAGAGTGCATATTGAGCCGGCGTACTCGCAGCTGTGGCTGGGGTTTGCTCCGTTCATAATATCTCTTTCTTTACGGTAAACAGCTTTACTCTGCAATGCTCAGCCATAGAAATCACGGCTGGGACGCCCATGCCTTTCTTCACGAAAGGTTATCCTTGACAGTTCAAAAACTGGTATTTGCTGTCAATAGTACACCCAGAACAGCCCCTCATGAACACGTGTGACTACTTGTAATCGGCTTTCTTACATACATAGAATGCACATTTTGAAAGCATTATCATGTTTTTCGTTCTGCAGGACGTAAATGAGCTAATGTAAATTTAATAACAAATCTGATCAAACATAAATTAAATGCTTGCTCTTACGTACGTACGTGTGCGTGTGCGTGTGTGTGTGTGTGTTGTAGAGGTGGTTTTGACGGCATCCAAACGCAACGGTCATGCCGTGATGAGGCTGGAGCGGAAGAGGCGGGACCAGATAAACATGACGGAAGTGCATCACGTCGCGGGTGGTCCATATAAGGGCATACTGATCAACAAGGCTGCAGAGGGTACGTCTCGATATCCCCCTCTTCGTATATCCCACGTTGGTCATAAGACATTTATTATATATAACTGATTAAAGAGTCTTCATTACTGCAGGCTTTTGACGCGCTATGTACGGAGGTAATGAAGATTTTAAAAATACCATATAACATCATAGTTTAAACATTAATGCATGAGCAGTTTTACTCCCTGTCCAGCTATTCTGGTCGCTTAACAGCCTCTTCACATGCATACATAGAAATTTCTCTAAAGAATATTAATTTAACTAAAGCAGAGGTATCAGATAATTTAGGAGAACATTTTCTTATAATGCGCATACTTTCTCAACCGAGTTCATGAATCCACAGGAATGTCCACAGTATTTATAACTGATAAACTTGGTTTGACATTGTCATTGACATTCCTTTATCCTTTCATCTTCGGAGGGGTATCGAGAAACTGAAGGAATGTAAGGTAAAAAGTTCCTCCAGGCAGTACAATCATAAAGAAAGAGATCTGATGATTCTAACAACAAAATGTACAATAGCATGGATTTGACTTAATTTTTATTTTACATGAAACAGATATGGGCTCTGTGGAACCGCCCGAAGCGCGATTGGAGTTTATGACCTACCTAAACAGACGTGACCCTGCCACGGACACCATCAAGGTCAGGATATCTGGCTCTGCTCGTTGGTGTTGGTGTTGAGGGGTTGGGGTGGGGGTGGAGAATGGACAAGTAATGATGGGAGGAGATGGAGAAGATGGAAGTTATCTCAGTCCTCATTTTTTTCACTCGTTCTTTCTGCTTCAGTATCATTTGCCGGCTTTTCCTCACATCCCTCTCATCGTGTCAAGAATTAGCTAACCAAAACAAAAAAATCCCAAAATATTAACAAAGTGTTCTTGCTACAGGACCAGTGGATTCTCAGATTCTGGTTCCGTGGGAGTGCTGACGGACTCACCAAGAAAAAGGCTTTCACTGAATATTTCCAGGAGCTGGTCAACCCCAAGGGTCTTCCCAAAAGTATAACACAATCTCCGTTAGTCTACCAAAACGTTTAAGTTTTTAAATAAATAATTACATTGCGATTTATCAGACTTTAAATTATTTGTTTAAGTGTAACTTTCCCTTAAACATATTAATGATGCGGCTTTATGTTCGGCAGGAGTTTGCTGTAAACCGTTTATGACTGGATTGAAAAGGCACGTGATTTGTTACAGACTACATTGGCTTTGTGAAGAGGGCGCTGGTGCTACTCCAGAAGTCCCGTCTAATCAAGCGCGTGGAGCTGGAGGTGCAGGAACGCGACGGCTTGTTCCCCGAGGACGAGATGCCTCATATCAGTACGTGTGTAGTTTTATTCTCTGACGATTATAGTCTAACTTTAGTACATTTGTACTTTTATACTGTTACAATGTAATCCCCCATATATTTTAATCTGTGCTTTTATTCTGTGATGATTTAATTAAGATTATCAGTTTATTAGTTCATCTGTACTTTTAAAAGTGACGATTTATAATACATCCGAGTGAGTTGTAATATGTTCATTACATTTTTAATCCTGATTAGAGCATATGTAAAGGCATGACTATGTAACTCAAGACTATTCATGGTTGTGCATCTGTAGACTTTGAAGATTATTGATGATGATTGGGTTATATTTCTGTCTGTACTTACTTGACGATTAAAGACCCCACGAGCTTCATCTTGAAATGCTTGAACATCGATTGAATGCATGTGGTGTCATTTCTTCTGCTGTGGCTGTCCTCGACTCAAACTATATTGACGTTAATTAGAAGTAACGCGATGATTACGTGATTCTGGCGTTGCTGCTGATATAGGTGATTGTTACTAGACTTAATATGACAGAGTGACACACTTAGCTTCTTGACTTTTTTTTTTAATTTTTGTTAAACACCTCGCACAATGTTCTTTCCACGAAGCCAGTAAGAAAAACGGAGGAACTGGAGTAAGAACTACTTCACCTTCTTTTCCAGTTTGAAGTTTGGCGGTCGTGTTTGAGAGTTTTACGCTGATTGCTCTGTTTCTTTATTTCGTTCTGTTTTGCAGAGAGTTTCGTGTCGGTATTCACACCTGACTCGTACACGTACCAGTTTGTGCCAGAGGTACCTGTGAATAACAAAACGTTCCTAACTTTCAAGGTAAATGCCAGCGTGGTGACATACCCACGTATTCGTTATGAAAAACTGCTTTGCGAGTGTGTTAGTGCCTTAGAACTGCTTTACGAGTGTGTTAAAATAGGCTAGATTGTTAGAGATTGTGGGTGCAAATTATTAGCAAACATAAACATTGTTTTGGTCATAGAGTACTGGTGCATTTAAATACATTTATTATAAAGAAGTAAGTTTGCCTTTTCAGACATCATTAAAAAGAATTACGATATAAAGAATTTCTTTGTCATAAATAAAGTACTTTGCCCCGTTTGATCCACTTAAAGGCAGTCTAGAATTGTTAGATGATAAACTACGTGTAGACAGTTTACCTTGTGTAGCTAGCTAACGCTTTCTTGGCGTGGTCGGCAGGTGAAAGCCGCAGGCGAGGCCTACCTGTCGCTCTCCGCCGTGTACGGGGACGTGGCGAGAAAGACTTTCGAGATCGTCTTTGGGGCGGACGAGAACACCAAGTCGCTCATTAGAGACGGCTCGCTGGGTCCTGTCAAGGCGGAGGCGGCGACCGTTAATCTCCTCAGTCCCACGGAATTCCGGTTCTTCTGGGTATCCTGGGAGGTAAGTTCTACAGCACCTTCTGTGATCTCAGTAGTAAGAAATTAGATCTTCTTCTAAATAAAAAATAATAATTGAAAATTCGCTTCGTAGTTTTGTAACAGACTAATGATATCTTTATGTTCTCTTGACTCACCAGCAACGTTGAGCTTAATGTTATGTTGGGGAAGCAGATAGCTGAGTGGTTAGAGGGCTGGCGTCCGAACCGAGACGCGCCGGTTCGATATCTGTGTGGCGCAGCAAATTTTCCCCAGTCGACCCAGCTGCTAGAAATGGGTACCTGGCTCCATAGAGGGTTGGGGAAGGTAAGGCAGGAAGGGAGAGGAGATGGGTACTGCCCTCACGCAAGTTGTCTCCGAGAAAAGTGAGGTATCTAACACCTCGCTCCCCAGCGTCCAAGAACAGGTATAGGGTCGACCTTTACCTTTTCATGTCTCAGGTTATCCAGAAATGGTTATCCGGTGTGTTAATTTAAGCTCTGTTTTCATGTCTATAAGCACAGCAATGCAATGAAATTAAGCAGCACTGAGAATAAGACATTGATGCGTGTTTCGACTAGTTCTGTAGTCTTGTCTCAGGTTGTCTGTGGACAAAAGAGAATCTAGTAATCAACAGTGCCAGTATAGTGATTTCGCTATTTATCCAAGCTGTATTCAGCCTCTGGTCCGGTCTGTGGGTAGAACAAGACAGAACATGAGTCAGTACTGTGAAGAATAATATTTCGCAATAAATTCAAATAAACCTGTGATTTTGTCTGGAGACTGAACACCAAAACTTAGAAATGCAAAGAGTAATGATATACTGTGTTTAAGCTAACTCTGTGGTCTTGTTTGCGGACAGAACAATGTTGTGGAGGTTGGCCGGGGGGCCAAACACGGCCAGCAACAGTTTTTAAAATGGCGGGTACCACCCAACCGCCAGTTCAACGTCAACTGTATGGCAGTCTCCACTTCTATTGCTGGGCGTGGCGAATGGGAGTTTGCTGAAATCCTTGGTATGTACACGTGATTGTATCCTCCGTCTTCTAAGTGGACATTCATTTAATTTCTCGTCTCACTCGTTTATAAGAAAATGCACGACCTGCCGGTGCGTCGCTGCCTTCACTGGCTCTGGTTACCGCAAAACTGTTCAGATTACCATCTTGTTTTTGTCTTCTCTCGCCCACCTAATGGCACAACATTTTCTTGTTTTTTAATTTTCACATTCCAAATAACTTCCATAATAAAAGTAATTTTGTTTTACTCCCTTTTAACTCGCACAAGGTCAAAGAATCGTTTATAGTACTCAGCTTCTATGTAGGTTCACCAAGTTTTCACCCTAAATGAAAAATAAAACTCAGTATGAATTATTACGCTTTACCTAGGTATACTCAAGGCAAAATAAAACTGTTTAGATTCTCACAAAGAGTATGATTAATATGAATCTCATCTATTTTCGTGTCTATTCATGTGCAAAAAGTTGAAGGTTATGTGGAGTGTTGTGTTTAATAAGAGAAATTACACCGTACTCTTTCGCTTGCTTCAACGAAGTCTCGTTCTCCGTCACGTGACCTTATGATTGTTTACCAAGCAAAACGAATGCAGCTGCCACCCGATTGCCGAAAAAAAAGGGGCGGAAGGAGCTCAAAAATAGTTTTCACAAGTTTCCAAATGACAGAAACTTGAGAAGAGAATAAAATTAAGGATGAAACGACTCAGATACGAAACTACAAAGCTTTGTGAGGCTAGAGACTCGGACACCTTGTGCTCAAAACATTTGGTATAAAGCTTTACGAGCACACGAACGATCGAGCGAACAGCGCGGCTTGCGCTTTGTGTCTCAGTTTCTGTGGGATAAGTTTCTACATTTTTTCAGCATTATGAAGTTGTCAAAAAAAGAATGGGATGCATCTGACAGATGATATTCAGTCGCCAAACAGGTCAGTGTCACGAATGCACCTGATGCTAGCTAAAATTGTAAACAATAAACTGCGATTCTTATTCTACCATGATCAACATTACAGTCTGTGAATGACTGCATGTACATAATAAAAAGTATTAGATTGTAGCTATATCAAACATGTGAACGACAAAAATATACAGTAACTTGTGAGAAAATAATGCATCAAGCTGCAAGTATAAAGAAAATATAGGCCTACTATTGTTCATCTGATACTTGCTACATTTTATTTTAAATTATTTACATTTTATACAACGAAAGCTTGTTTTATTGATCTATGTCTTTGTAAGGATGGCTTCTGTTTCTAAACATGAAATCTCTAAAATGTTGAAAGGATACTTCTTACATAATGAGCATGTTAACACATGCATGCACTAATTATATTAATTCTTGTGTGCAGTATATCAGAGATAACATTAAAGAGTGTATTCATTGCTGAGTTCAGAGCAGAATTTTTCATTAATAATGTTTATTCCAGACAATGACCAACCAGTCACAATAAACTGCTAAATTGTGCATGCATGAAGGGGTGCAAACAGACCCAGATTTCCAGGTTTGTTCACCTTTGTTTTCTTCAAGATCCTCACAAACTGATTCAGAAAGATAACGGCCACTTTCTAGTTATGTTTGATGTTTACCTCTTATATCTAAACTCAGGAAGAATAAAATTTGTAAATGATGGTTATTTAATCCTAACAAAGATATTCAAAGCCACAAATAAATGCAATGCTTGATATGTAGATTAAAATAAACGTTTTTTTCATTATTTTATTAAGTTATTGCTTTCTAAAAGTCAATATACCTGCTTTTTATTAATAATAAAATGAAAATGTCCAGCAGATGTGACCTTATGTTGGGGACTGGACTGTGAGACAGAAAAGGCAGATGACACCGCACACACAGGAAAAGACTGGAAAAGTTCAACACTCAAAGAGCACAGGTAGAAAAACTGGTACTAATGTTCTTCAAGCAGTTGCTTTAGCCTGTGTATTATATCATGTTTAAGTAATGAGGCATTGTGTTTATTATCTAAATGTTAATTGATAAATACAGAAATACATATGCATCTCAAAAGTGTTCATTTGATGCACGTTTACTGTAATCCACAGAAGTGCAAAGAATTATAAAATTATGGAAATGTCGATACGTTGTTGAAACTGTTTTTAAATGTTTATAGAACAATCAATTAAATAATGTACATGCTACAGAAACTGAAAGATAAGAGGATAATCAATCACTCAATAAATAATTGTCGCTTGAGCATAAAAATACACATTATCAGTTGCAGCCACACCATGAACAAAAGATTATGTACTATTTTAATGTAGAGAACATGGCTATAGGTATTCCTAACACTTCTTTTCAAACTAATAACAAATATCATTTTAAATTATAATTTAATTTCATGACATCAAAATTAAAATGATCAACTATTATATTTTATATTTTTTCTTCTGGTAGTGTCGCATCATATTGAGGTCATTGTACATCATGTATGATTCTTCTAAGCCTTAGAGGGATAAATACAAGTATTACATATGGATTTTAGTGTAGGAAAGGGTAAATTTTAACAGAAACAGATTTTTCACCTCTTCACTTCTCTTTTCTGCTATTTTTCAGGGGTTTCTAAGAATATCATTGCGTCTAGTTGACCTGAGGGTAATTTTAGCTTGTCATTATGGTCCAAAAGCCTATTGAATTATGTGTAGTGATGTTCATCATCATCACCAGAAGGACTGGGCAAAGAACAGCTAGTATGAGACAAGTAAGCTTCCATCTGCAACCATGTTGTGGATATCCATGAAGACCATGGTGGGTCCTACGGCAAAGGTCAGCATGATCATCTGGAATATAGGCCCTGGATTTAAAAAAATATATATATACACTATAGCAACATGTAAACTAGACATTGGATTTTATTTCTGAAAATGACAGAATACTTTCTTCTTCTTTTGATTACTGTGCTTGCAAGATGTACACTGTAATGTGACAGTCCAATACTTCTGAAAAGAGCATCAAAAACTGTGCTACATGCTTCAATACAGGATTACTAAAGCATATGATTCCTGAAAATATAATAAAGAACCAACAACTTCTTTGGCTTCCTCATCCTGTGTGCATATTTGTTTGTGTGTTGTGAGAGTGAGTTTGTGAATGATTATAAGGAGCATGGGATGCCTGCTAAATGTGAGCTATGCACCTCAGGTGTATCATAGGTGTTTGAGCCCACCTTCAATAGTGGGATAAAAAAAACATTAGTCGACAACAAGCTAAATGTACTTATGAATGTATTTGTAGAAACACTCACCTATATATTATAAAGCATATTTTAAGCCAGTAAACTCCTCTGACGGAAATTATTTTCTGGTCGCTGCAACAACACATGCAGGCAAGACTTTTCTGTTTTTCTTTCCTATCTTGTGCCATATCCATCGCACAAAGTTGCAGTAAGCCACATGTCTGTGTGTTCTGTGGAAGAAAAAAAAAGTTTTCCATGCATTACTATTAATCCATAACGAATGAAAACTACTGAGATAAATTCAGCCACATGTCTGTGTGTTCTGTGGAAGAAAAAAAAAGTTTTCCATGCATTACTATTAATCCATAACGAATGAAAACTACTGAGATAAATTCAGCCACATGTCTGTGTGTTCTGTGGAAGAAAAAAAAAGTTTTCCATGCATTACTATTAATCCATAACGAATGAAAACTACTGAGATAAATTCAGCTCCAAGTGTTCCAGAAATGATGCTTGTAAAAAAAAATGCCAGATACACTTGTTTTAGACATCAAAATGATGTGAAGTGTGTTCCATAACTGGGTTTGAATAAATATAAAAATTGAATGCTGTATAGGGAAGATTTTATTTTGCAATTCATGTCAGATACAAGCAAGTATTTTTAACATCTCATATAAAGTGTGTTCCATAACTGGGTTTGGATAAATGTGATAATTTTCATGCTGTTTAAGGAATATTTTATTGACAATTCACTTTTAAGCTTTTACTATACATAATTTTTTATGCCTCAACATTTAGTGTAATATTTATCTTTGAAGTGCTTTTCTTGCATTCATGCTTTTAATTTGACATTGCACAGACTAAACTGTGCCTATCAATAAAAAATGCTGGCATATCCCTTACTTGTGTGGTTCTGTGTGCATATAGTCTTCCCGCCATCTTTTTATATTAATCTGCTTTATTAGCACTATGGTGGAATCAATAACAAACCTGAAAAAAATCAATTATAAAGTCATTACATATTCAGAGCATTTCTCTCAAAAGTCTGTAAGCATTTACATGTGGTTTGCCTGCAAAGTCGCTAAAGCGCCATTCACTTAGACTGTAAGAAATAGGTGTTGTGGAGTCAGAAGTCAGATCTCGGCTCCAACACTCATCTTTCTGAATGTCTTTCAAGGTATAACCATTGGTGGCTTTCTTGAGGTACTCCGACTTCCTCCACCTTGTGTGTGTGTATTAATTTGTGTGTTGTAAAAAAAGCACGTGCATCAGTCTGAATGTTTGTAAGTGCTTGTATATCTAAATGTGTGGGTGTTATGCAGTGTTTTGCACCTACTTTCAGTAGTGGGAAAAGACAATAACTTGCATGCTTGTAATTACACAATATTGGAGTGGGGAAAATTAGCATCCCTAAAGTAACCAGCACAAAAATTAAACATGGGAAAAATTTAAGTATGTGAAATAAGAGTTTTTACCTTGATAGACAATTTCCAGCCATGCCTTTATGACTGGTAATGCACATCTGGACCTCCTCTAAATAATTGTTTATTTCTAAATAGAAATGGCAACATTTCTTTTCTTCTTCTTTTTGTTGTGGCCACTCCTCACAATGCTCACAACTGCACCAGTCTGAAACTCTGATAAATAAATTCATGTACCCACACAATTAAATTGCAAACATAAATTTAAAAAGCACAGGCATAATAGCATAAAGCAAACGCAACTGCCATATTCTCTGCATCGTTGTTATACATCTACTACACATACAGTAAGTCATTATTTAGAATATATCCCCCCCCCTAAAAAGGCTGCAAATATTGTCTGTTTGAAATATTGAAACGATGTTGAAATATTGATTTTTGAAACTAAGCTTTGAAAAGTTCACTTTAAAACCTAAAGTAACTAAAGAACACTTTATTATCATTTACAATGTGAATATTCCGCGGGGTGTGTGTGTGCATAAGAAATAATTAGCATGTCAAATGTAATTTCATTCTTTAAACACATTACGATGTAAATTCGTCAACAACAAAGCCCAGTGCAAGTAGTTAGTGGACTTAGTGTGCATTATGTTTTTTTTTTAAGTACTTGAATCTAAAGCATTCGTTCACTCTCTGCTCGCGTAGACACAATGTGACTTGCTTAGTCCTACCTGTTTTGTCTTTCGGCCGATTGAACATTTTCTTCTTTTTCCAATGAGGTCCAGTCGATCCCAGTGTAAGCTGATGCAATTGGTTCAAACTGATATGGTTGGACATTGCTCATAGCCACCTTGATTATTAAAAATTTGGATATTACCAGTCCAACTAACGAGTCACCACCGATCACTTGTGTTCAAATCCTAGTACTGACCGACACTTACGCGTCCCAGAACTACGTCATACAAAGGAATCGTCTGCTAACCGTCTCGCGAAGACATCGCGGTTTCTCGGCGGAAGGATATAACGAGTAAATTTCACTGGAAATTTTCGATTTTTATAAACATCGGCAACCGAGGTAGTGCTAAGAAATGGTAATAAGGCGAAGAAAGCATCATTTATTTCTCCTGTATTGTTTTAGTGAGCTGCAATCGTAATTAAATATAATTTGCAAACGTTTTGGACCGTCCCCACAGCCTTATCACCGATAATTTGCCTTTAGAATACCTTTAAGTAACTTCAATCAATTTTTTAATCTTTTTTCATTTTTCATGAACTCAGCACATGCATGCTATATTATTTCAAATTTGTTATGTGTGATTTACTAGGGTAGTCTAACCTGCGGAGTCTGCTTTTTTTCTTAAAACAAATCTGACTCCTTGGCTAGGCTAACTGCCTACTCTGTATGATATTTAAAATGTGAGGTCATTTGTCATGCAGCAAAAGGTTTTTTTGATATGAAAGAGATGCCATTTTTGATGGGTAAAATGGTTTTCAAATAAATATACATGTACACTTATTCAACAGTTATACTCCCAGTAATAATAGCTTACATGGTCAAACTTATATTTAGGATAAAGAAGGTATTTTTAATTTTAAAGTTTTTCCGTGTCTTACTTTTATTGATTTGTATGCTGAATAATTGTTTTGCCATCATAATTTCATTTGTTGCCCTCTATTTCCCTTTTCCACAGAGGACTTCCCAGCTCGCTTAAGTAGAGCAATGTCAGGTAACTCTTGCATCCCGAGATATTTTAACTTCCGGTATTATTCTACGCAAATTTTAACTGCCTCAGTAGGATGAATCTCTCGCGTGTCAAAATAACTCGCTATCTCTGATATATTATCATTTTTCTTTCTTGCATTTCTCTTACTAAAATATTTTTTTGCGTTGCAATTTTTGAAGCGTTTATGACATCCTGGAATCTCTAAGGAAAGTAATCTAACCTCACATTTAGCACGTGCGCGCATGCATGCTTGCTTTGGGTGAAATCTCTTTGTGTGCGTGCGTTGTCGGGAGAAGCGAGTGAGTGCGCCTTAGTGCTGTCGTGCAAACGAGTGCTTCAGGTCCTGGTGAACGCTTGGCTGCCTTTCTTCCTGGAGGCGGCCTCACTCCAAAAGAACAGTCTTCACGATTTCGTGTCTGTGCATGCTCTTGAACAGGGGGAAGGTTTCGTGCATGCGTGTTTTATCATCTTCTGTCCAGCTTGATGAAATTTCTGCCTCAGAAAATTGTTCTCAACGCCATGGTTTTTGGGTCCAATTTCCTTTTCTTTCTTTTCTAATGGCTTATAACGCCACGAAGGGAAAGGAGCAGCATATATTACAGCTGAATTAACAACAGCATTTCATGGTGAGGTCACGCAGGCTTATAATGGTGATGGCGAGGCTTGAAAATGGCTCATTGTGAACTATCAGTAATGAAAAGCTAATTTCTTCTACAGATCTTATTCCTGCGCACAGTCAAAATAAACGACTTGACAGTCACACCGAAAAAACTTACAGATCACATTACAACAGACACTCCTCTGTAAATACACATTGCAGTTGATACTCCTGTATAGATGCACGTGAAATAAATAGTCCTCTATAGATGTACATTGCAATATATATTCCTCTATAGATGCATATTACAATAGATGTTCTTATATAGATGCACAGTTTCAGGGCTAGCTAAACATTATCGTTGTCTTTACTTTCTAGAAGAACTCCCTTGTCTATTACATCTTCTTCAATACAGCTTTGTTTTTCCTTAACACTTTCATTATCAATATTTATCAATGTTTTCTGTTCCATCACAAACCGCTATTTCTCCCTTGCTTTCTTTTTTTCAATTGTTTTAATTCTTTAGATTAATTTTCGGCGAAAGAGAGATATATATATATACCCTAGCCTTCATTGTCTCATCAACTTGATATTTTTAATAGATTAACATTGTTTAGAGCTCATGTGTTGATTTTGTCGCTTCTTGCTCTAATTCGCTATAACATGTTATGTACTTGCTTTGTAATCTACAGTTTCTGGCTATTACAACAAATTTATAAACAGACATTTCAGTATTTTGGGAGCAATATGAAGATATTATCGACAGTTATCGGTGCTCGAGAATTTTTGACACAAAACCAGAACATCGCACTTACTCATTCTTTAATGTTTTTACCGTTCACGTCGATTGCATGATTGGCTTAATTGTGGAAATCTGTGCTTATGTGTGTTTGTGTAAAATATGCCTCTAACTATGAGATAGAGACCAACATGAGTTTAACACGAAGAAGAGATTCGATAAAGTGACAAAAACGCTATATCTTACCAAAGAATGCTGGTAAATAATTTTAGGGTAACTCTTCAACGTTTATAGCATTTTTTTTAATCATTCGGCAGTATTCTGTAAATATTAATCGTTTTCCTTTTTGCAGTTTACAATATATCTAAAGACATTTTATAGAAACATTTGCATCACACACACACACACACACAGAAACACAAATGAAGGTATTAATGACAGACTTACTACTTTCCAGTGATATTTCTCTTGATAATTGCCTTTGTCTGCCGTGCACAGAGGAACAAGACTTCCACAAGGAAGTCAAGCGTGCCAAGCTGAAGCTGTCGTTGCTTTGGATGGCCAAGAAACAGCGAATGTTACAGCTGTTGGAGGATGCCTACCCGGATCCTCTGCCAGCCGCCTACATCTTCAAGTGAGATGTCGCACCTCTCTTAACACCATAATGCCCATAGCTATGTGTAGCTAGGTTCTCTTAGTCCCATAATCACCGGTCTTAGTAATTCCTTGTCCATAGCTAGTTCCTCTTAATTGAAATATCACCCAAACGTACGCACTTAAACCTAAAGGTCAGGTTGATTGGCTTGTGATGTGTTACAGAAAAAGTGTGGTGAACCAGTCGGACAACTTCACTGCAGTGATCATGCTGAAGGACCTGGAGAAGAAGGGGCTGGTCAAAGAGGTGGAGCAGAATATCTGGATCAGGATGCAGACTGGGGAGGAGCTGCATATTCACAGTCAGTGCCATCGCACAGTTCACACCTTCAACCTTTGGGGTCACATGTACTGATCACGTCTACACTACCGACCAAGACGCTTACGGCCTTTGTACAATGCTTCACCTGAGACTAGAAACAGCGGAACACTGACAATCTATTGTAGATCAATAAGAATTATTCAGAATTATATCCAGGTTTTATTTCTTTCAGATGTTCAGCTGGTAAAGGAGATACCCCCTCTGCCTCCTGGGGAACAGCCTAGCATTGGGATCATAACGGCCTTATTCGAGGAAAAGCTTGCTGTGGACGCCATGATAGACAACAAGCGAACTTTCGTCAAATACAAGACCGAAGGTGATTGTAAATTTATATCCTAAACAGGCAAATTTATAGGAAGTCGCACCTACATCTCACATCAGACAATCTCACAGGGTCAGGCAACTCTTAGAGCTTAAAAATCCCACTATCAGAGTTCGTGTTGTCGGACTCACACACGCAGACCGTGTCCGGGAGCATGATGAATACCTCCTTTCACCAAACAGCGATGAGATGTTCTTGCGAAATAATGGGTGTATCTAATGGGTGTAAACTACATTAACTTACTTGACAAGGATTACAACGAAAGTGAGCGCTTTTCATGTTCTGAACATTCGTCCAGGCTGTTATACAAGGACAAGACGTTTTTTTTTTTAAATTTTTCTCTGCAGGTGATTCGCAAGTGTACACGATGGGCACCATCGGAACTCAGCGCGTTGTGTCGACGAAGTTGTCGCGTAAGGGTCAAGGGGAGAGTGCAGAGATCGCGTCTGAGAACACTGTCACCAGGCTTCTAGGTATGAGTTGCAGCTTCGAGAGTTTGCTTAAAGTAATATGCAGGTCCTAACGACAAACGAATAATCAGTGCGTATTTACGCATTTGTAGCATTGGTCTTCAATGTGTACTACGGTGAAATAATTTTTTTTTTTTTTACAAATCACTGGATTGCTCAGTACAAAGTACAATTTCCTCAAATGTCTTCAAATACAAACACGTGACGTCGGAAGTATTAAAGCGTTACAGTCCTGCTTCTCCTATTGGCTGAAGCCATTACACCTTAAATGTAGTGTTGATATCTGTTTTGCTGGCCTCTTTCTGTACATGATGATGTTCATGTACGCTTATCTCCAAAACAAAAGTTGAATTGACCTTGATTTGTACTGAACTCTGTCCAGTTTTGCCCTGTAGCAGACCTTTTAACATTGTGCGCGTTTGTTGTAGTTGTATGCGTGTGTGCTTAGTCTTCCCACTTTTAACATCACAACCCTTTTACACTGCCTCTTGGGAGACTATTTGTGTCTATTAACGGAGTTTGGATCGTCAGTGGGCACCTTCATCGTTGATTTTCTGAATTAGAATTTCGTTGAATTGACCAGATATTTATCTTTGTTGGTGGTTTCCACAGGAACGTTCAGCAAGATTCAACACGTGTTTTTGGTGGGGGTTGGAGGTGCTGTGCCCCACTACTCAGATCACACCAAACACGTGCGCCTCGGAGACGTCGTGGTTTCGGTGCCTCAGGACAGCACAGGCGCACAATACATATACTGCTCAAAAGTAAGCAGTGATATGCGATGAATATATACTGCTAAAATTAAACAGTAAATCGATGTATACTACTCAGAATAAAGCAACTTAGAACATAATACATCCGTTTTTCTTGCAGTCATAAAACATGATTCCCCATTCCCTTCACCCGCAAGTGATCTATTACTATTCAAGTTCATAGCCTAATGGAACCAAGAATAATACTAAAAAAATTGTCTTTCAAAGTTTATAACTTTCAATTATCTGCCGAGAAAAGTGTTCCATTGACCTAACCTATCGTGAGGGAGTGAGGTATTAGAGCCCTCATTTAACTCTCAGGAGCAACTTTGAGGGCGGTGCCAATCTCCTCTCCCTCGCTGCGTTATCTTCCCCAGCCATCTACCGACTCTCGTTTCCATCCCGTCACTCGAGTATCAAACCAACTAGTAGGGTGAGATCACGGACTTATGGTGATATCTCAGAGAGCTATACTGTTTCACTCTTTTGTGTCATGTCTCTCCCAGCACACTCTTTTTTTTTAACTTGTTGGTGTCCTGCTCGCCAGGTGGAGAAAATCCCCAAAGCGGTGGGTTTTAGTTACATGACGCGGTCGTGGGGATCACGTGACCAAACGATGCTCAGCATCGTCAAGTCCATCAAGCAGCAGGTGGAGACGCGGCTGCACGATGACCGACCGTGGGACCAATTCGTCGAACAGGGCAAAGACACACTGAAGGTACGTGGTCCCCCATGTTTGGCTGTCCGGATGGCTGGCTAGCCTGATCAGCTGTCTCTTTCTCCCTCTCATGCTCCACCCTCCCATTGTCTAAAGTTAAACCGTTAAAAATCAGTTTGACGTCTAGTGCCTGAAGAAAATATGACATTCATAGTGTACGTTGTCAAATCGTTTATCTGATATTGTTCAAATGTTCTGTATATGGGAAAAGTGACCTTTCACCCTTGTCCATCTTAGGGTCACGAGTCCAGCTTCCACAGGCCACCTATCGGGCGCGACAGGCTATTCTATACCAACCCCGACGGCAGTGTAGTGCAGTGCGAGCATCCCCGGCCGCGGCCGCGAAGCATGTACGGGGGCGGAAGCGCCTACAGGGAAGGGCAGGTCAACGTCCGCTTCGGCCTCGTAGGCTCGGGCAAGATCGTGGCGCGCGCGGACGACCTGCGACGTGACTTCGCGCAGCTCAACAACGTCAAAGCCTTTGACCTGGAGTACTTCCCCGTGCTGGAGAGCTTGGAGGGCAACGGCAACGACAGCTTCATGGTCATCAGGGGCTGCTGCGACTACTACGACGGCACTAAGAAGGAATGGCGGCCATACGCGGCCCTGGCGGCAGCGGCGGTCATGAAATCCATCATCGTCAAAATGTAGTTGGCTTTTAATGTTGTTGCTGTTATAGTTGATGAGATTGTTCCCATTGCTGCGCCTAGCGTGTTACTGACGTTGAATTTCTTAATTACACACTGGATGGAAAAAAATGTATACATATTCATATAGCTTTGGTTGGTAGATTTTGCTCTAAGCCTATTCTCAGATAGTGTATCGTGGATGATAAAATATTTGAATGGTATAGGAATGAAAGTAATTCTTTCCCTTAGCCGAGAGTGCATTTTCTTGTCTCTGAGTGTCTCTGAGTGTGGGTATGTGCGTGAGACAGATTCTAAAGAAGCAATTTCATTATTTGCACTCATTCGTTAAGGTAATAACTGTTTTGTTTACAGGCTTTTTTCAGAAAAGAACAAAACCTGTCTATGAGATATATAGAAAAAAAAGAGTTATCTCCCTCAATTTTTTCACGAAAGAGTTTTCATTATCATTTCATCCGCAAATGCAATTGAAAAGGTTGTTTCCAGTTTACTCCTGTAAAATTTTTTTATTGACGTCCGCATTTGGATACAGTATGTTACATGAAGGCTTCCTTAGATTGTATCATAGTGCAATGTCATAAGCTAGTGGCTGAACTCGATTACATTGTAGTGTGCGACACGTGATCAAGTACCCCACTGATTTCGCCTCCAGCCAGTTTCGTCTGGCATGTAAATGACACTGTTAGCTCACATATTTGATTTAATTTCCTATCAGATCTGACATTTTTTAAACTTTAATTTCGTGGTGCCTCTTGGAATATTTCAATACCCTGTTGCTGTTCTTTGATTAGTTGTTTTGGAGTGAAACCGTGTTCCGGTTTACTTTTTAAAAGACACAATACCTGTAGAGCATTTTAGTGATTTGTTTTATATTTCACCACTCTTTTCTGTATCCCACAGGTATGCAGACAGGTGATGTTATAATTTTCTCTATTATATGGCTTTTGGAGAATGATGCTAAATAGACACACCCTTCTGTGTAAGTAAATATTTTGGTGCAACAAAACCATTCCACCATGCTGAGCCATATAATATTCCCGGCCTTTGTGAAGACTCTTGTAAATGTCAACGAAAACTCGCCAGGCACTTGGTGCCAAATATCTACTCACGACTTACTGATACACGGGTGTGGGAGTGAGGTGTTCCACGTCAATGGTTACATTTCGCTTTTTCGACGGGGCAACGGAAAATAAGTATTATCAACATCTATAATGCCGAAGGCATTTTAATACATTATATGTAGAAGTATATTTCGCATTTATTTACATTTCAACGGAAGATGAGATCAGCCTTCCTATGTGTCAACTCATCTTTGAGACAGATAGTTATTCCCTTGCGTGGATGATTTGCTTTCTCCCTTTAACTCTTGGAAATCCGGAGTTTGTGCATTTTGAAATAGATTCTATGTTTAGACGTCCACATAAAAAAGAAGTCCACGCCTTTTGAGGGTGTTGTTGGCCATTCATACATAATGTTTGTTGGCACAATTTTCTAGAGTCCCGGATAGTTATTGTACTCTCAAGAATTCGGAACCTTCATCAAGTCATTCATCGAAAACTTGCCACATTTTCCTGATAGTGTCTATCTGTCGTTGTGACCGTTACATTTTATATGTTGAAAAATAATTACCCACCCCTCGTCCATCAAATACCTCATTCGATCCTACTCACATGTCGAGCAAGCCAGACGTCCTAAACACGTCTGGAATCTCATAAGTGCAGAATCGTCACCTTTCGTAGCAGCGAGACTCGACTTACGACTTAATGTTGAACCATCGATCGTTATACTGCTCGTTATCTTTCTCATCTTGAAAACTGTTCCACCTGTTGCCATGCGGTCAGCGCGACTCGATGGCGAAACGGCTAAATCTTTGGTCACCAAAACAATGAGAATCGGGTGTCCTGGATTCAGATCTCATTTCTCGCTCGCTGTTTTTCGTCTTCACGTGGAATCTGTTTACGGAGCCGGCAGCTTGGCCTTGACATCGCCTTAGTTGCTGATTCGGCGTAAAACAACATCCCTTTATGTAAATCCACTGCGTCAATAAGTAACTGAAATACATAGCTTTGAATAAACGCTTAGGAAGTTTAACAAGTCTTAAAACTGTGCTTAGCAAGTAAAGAAACCAGATACTGTGTTGTTGTGACATTCTGTATCAGATCAGTTTATTTTTTCAAACTGCAGTGCACCCCTTTGGATGGTGTTCTTGTTTACAATTTTTCCCACACTTCTGTCTCCACGGCTGGGCAAATGTTTCGCCTAATAAAACTGATTTCAAGGGTGCTGTTTATAGCTTTAAGGCAGTGATCTTGATGTTAGAGTAGAATAAAGTTGTTTTTTTAAGAATACTCTTTGTGTGTGCATGTGTGTTTTTATATATTTATCTACTTGATCATTGGAATCATTCTCAAAATAATGTGTCTACTCTGGTTAGCGACATACGTTAAACACATAAAGACAGCATTCTCGAATAATTGTGTTCTCTCAAATAAACACGACTTTAATATTCAAAACAACAACAACAATAAAACCGTTTTCTCGCTGAAAACTGACAGCATTTTCATAAAAAGCAAACCATTTTTTTTTTCAAAATTCGACTTAAGTCATGAAAATCTTTCAATCAAGGGCATATTTACGTTTTCGTAGCTCAACGATCTGTACTCTTTTACTGCAAAGCAATAAGAAAAAAGCATATTATTAATATTTGCTTTGCACTCGAAATATGCACAAAAAAATCTGAATTCAGAAAGTCCTGAAAAAAAGACTCTTGAACTGCCAACAAGAAGTCGGTTGTAATATTTATTACATGCAGTCAAGTCGGCACTGTCTGCAGCTATACCTACCACATGCCAACAAACTGATACACGCTCTTAAATTCATCAACAAAATATGGGACAGAACAGAAGCTCTGTCGCAAGAGCTGATTTTTTTTCTCTCTCTCCCGACTGACACTGTAAATGAACATTCATATAGTTAAAAGGTTAATGCTCGTTATAGTTTTTCTCTGAGGGTATGGAGGCGACTGTCACGAGCCTAGGGGAACGGGCACGTGACATGGAACTACACTCTCGATTACTCCGCCATCCATACCCACATGAACATCTACGCCAAGGGTGGAGAACCTTTTTTCAGCCAAGGGCCATTTGAATATTTATAACACCATTTGCAGGCCACACAAAATTATCCACTTAAATAGCTTACTCTATTTTGGTAAAGACGTAGTTTCGCTACAGTGTGTTAACACTTTTGCAACGTGTACACTCCCAAGCTGCCTGCCACCGTCTGTCCTCTGAGTCACTGCAATGCTGACAAATAGGCCCGCAGGTGTCGCATGCACCCCGATATCGACAGCAGAATGCCCGTCTTGACATTGGTCTGCGCATGCGCATAACGTTTCATTTCTTTTACTTTTTAACCGGTTTGCGTCTCGCCTCCTTACCGCTCATTTAGTCTTTTCCAGCCTCGTCACTGCCAGCAAAACCTGATCACCACACGCATGTGAATTGTCGTCCACAGCAGAGCGGTAATGAACTTTTTCTCTATAGTGAGTCTATACGCATGCGCACACCATGCCAAGATGGTCATTCCATCCCAGACATCGGGGCACGCGTCACAGGCAATCGACGAGAGGCATACGTGTCTGTACCGTCCTGTACGTGTCCCTCAAAATTTACCTTATTATCATGATTCACGTAATAAAAATTTGTGACTATAAAAAAATCTAGATTTGTTGAATTTTGAGTCCTGCCTGCGCTTGCATTGCTTGGGCCAACCCAAATGATTTCGCGGGCCTTGTGTGGCCTGCGGGCCGGACGTTTCCCACCCCAGGTGCATGCAATACGCTTACACTAGACTGCTGACTGATGAAAAATCTGCTAGGTCCCAGCCCCAAGCGTAGTCAGGGCCGCCAAAAGCCAGTACGGGCTTCGGGTCAGACGATCTTTCCGTGTCCCATTAATAGGAATCCTTTATTATTTTTCCAGCATATAACAGTATGTTTACAAGCTCACGAGTGTCAAGATCTACATTTTTCGTTTAGTAATGTAATATACACAGCAGACGTTAGGGAAAGTGCACAACTTTGTAGCGTTCTTTGAACTTCATTTGTTTTTCTTTCCCTCGTGCTACCTTTTCGTTTTTGCGCTCAAGATATGTGATGGCGCTTGAGTAGCAGAGACGTTGGAAGAATTAAGAAGTAAACTTAAATATATTTATATCTCTGTATTTTTTATGAAATATAATAAATGAGAAATATGTACTTGTCTCCGACTGTAACTTCATATTTTAAATCATAATCTCATATTAAGTAAGACAGTGGCAATGTGTTTTGGGGTTATGTAGAGAGGCGAATGCACGCGCGTGATATTGGAGAGTTTGCAGCTGTTACTATATTTGTAGCGCTGCACTTATGTTTGAACTGACTGTAAAGCGGGCAAATGCGATATAAGTGATACTGTTATTATTATTCCCCGCTGTTTCATACACATTTGCTCAGTCCCCCCCCCCCAAACAAAAAAAGAATACAAGTTTGAAGAGAAAAAAAGTGAAAGGCGTAAGCGAGTGTCTTTAGTACCTTCTGATAAGCCCCATACCTCCTTAAAGACTCACACCATTACAGTACGATTAAATTTTTTGCCATGTCTGGCTGAAATGTATGTGGGGTTCCCACTTTCATCAGAGATGAGAGATGTTGATCAGTCAGTCCTGTTCTCTGAGGAGTGTTTGTTGATTTCATGAAGGAAAATAACTGTTCACACATAGCTAGAACCGAACATTGCCATTATCCTTGTGGCAAACTTCCCATTTTTAAACTTGTCAGGAAGGTATTAAAGACCTATACAACAGATTTTGCGAATCGCTACAGTGTCCTTTGTGCGGCCTGCAGGTGTGCTTGCAAAGGGCAGTGTGTTTGATATGCCTGGTGTAGGTGATATACAAAGCTGTAATGAACTTTGTCTTTATGCCAAAACGGTCATTCCATCCCAAACATCTGGGAACGCGGCACCTGCGACCCGTCGACCGGTCTTGCGGTGACTCAGAGGACAGCATGTGCCAGTCAGGCTGGGATTGTACACGTTGCAAAACTGTTAACACTGTATCTACGGCTTTATCAAATAATGAAGGCTTATTTTTAAGTTGATAATTTTGTAGGGGCCGTGCAGAAGCCAAACATTGGGCATCGGGGTATTTTCAACTTAAATATAAATCTTAAACACACATTCGCACACTACACCTGTTTACGCATTCATACGCCATTTAGCTTTTACACAGAATTGTCTTTTGCTGTGTGGAGTAAACTTGTCCTCTGCTGCATGGAGGGCCCTCTCAAACACATTCAATCTATCTGAGATACAGCCAATCCAGTATCGTACCTACAAGTACAAGACAATCGAAGTCGCCCTTCCTTTAGCATAACGCCTTATTAGATCAACAGAGCGGCCGAACAATTGACTTGTCACCTGGCCAATGATCGACCTACGCTGCAAGCTCCCCCTCCCTCTGGATCCAAGTTAGCGCACTTTGACTAACAATTATCAAAACATCCCCCATGCCACACTCTCACTGTTTACCTAGCTTTGTCTTCCTTTTATTTAGACTTACCTGTTCGGTTACGTGCTCACGGCGACACGAAATTACACGTCGCATAAGCGCGACGCCAGTCTATTGCTCTTTGTTATTTCGTGACGCCAACCGTTGTCACGTGACCTTTATCGTGTAAACAAATGCCTCAAAGCCGGTTGGGCGCAGTGAGAGCCGTCACTTTCCACGAAACTAGATTTTCCAGTCATGCCTGTGATCTCATTCGAACAGATGCAGCGCTTTGCCTGAGATCTGAGGCCAGAAGTGAAGCCTGTACTGCACTTTTCCCTAAAATTTACTACGACGGATTGGCGGGAAAACAACCAACAGAATGGTAAGGGTTATTTTATTTATGTTTGTGGTAGCGGATGGGGCAGTTTTAATTCGTAGTCGTTTTTAACAAAGTTTGAAAGCTGCTATCCAAACAGTTTAAAGGCTAACCCGATTGCTCAGCGAAAAGCACGGGAAATAGAGCAGTACGTATCGCAAAAACATTTTCCTGTGGTATTTTACGAAAGAGAGCCACGAGAAATATTATATTAACGTTTTTCTCTTAATTACATTTCTCTTTTGTCGATAAAACAGGAAGAGACGAAAGGGTAGTATTTCTAAAAATAGCGTTGTCTGCATGAGCTGAATTGGAAGAGAAAATCGTTGGTAATAAAAAACTGCCCAGGACACATTGTGCTGTTGCTGAATATTCTTTTCGACACTCAGATGCAAACTTCGTCCCCACACCGTACTGGCTCCCTGGGGCCAGTTGCACAACACGTTTCTAAATCTTAAAACTGTTCTAAAGAAGCAAAATATCTTTTTAGCCATTTTGATGCATTGCAGAAGAACATACAAAAAAATTGTACTGACAGGACGGAAAGTCAGACTTAAACAACTTTCTCTTACTTAAAGCAGTTTTAGTTTTAAAAATTCTAAAATTGCGTTGTGCACTTTAAACTAATTATCTAAATAGAGTTAAGGCCTAAAAGTGTTAAAAATTAGAAATGTGCTGTGCAACTGGCCCCTGGTCTACAAGTAACATCGTGACATAGTCACAAACACATCATCAATTGTATCCTTCTCCAGCACAATGCTAAAAACTACTGACTGTGAAGACACCATTGATTTGCATGCTCGAAACAGCTAAAAAAATTATTGAGGGTGATAAATGTACGGGGAGCTTAAACGGGAACACGTGCTAAATAAGGAAGAAATAAGATTTTACATTGATAAATAAGTAAAAAAGTTTTATGCTATTATAACTTTCATGGTAAAAAACATTCATTATCAGCAGTCAAATTGAAAAATTAACTCAAATGCGCCCACTTAGTAACAGAGAATCATTAATAATACAACTATAGACTGCAGTATCCGTGATTGTTGCCCATTACATTTTGATCTGGCCCCGTATGCATGTAGCCCGGAAAAGGGCCTTATTCAAGAATAGCGCCTATTAGGGTGAATAGCAGTGAAAAATCCGTATGCATGGGAGCCCGGAAAGGCTTTCCGGCCTGGCGGACCGCGTATAAAGTTATTCGACCTCTCGGGGCTGTATAACTCGCTATTCAGGCAGAAAAATGGCGGCCCTCATTGTTTTTCAGTGGCGAGAACGCCGATTGATGCGAAGAAATCAGGTGTTTCAAGACAGATCGCATCCGTTTGAAGTATTTGATGATGTAGAATTATATCACACATTTTGTTTTCCATGAGAAAACATTTTGGCACTGACCGGTGATGTGGCATGCGAGATTGCTGTCACCAATTGCAAAGGTGCCCTACCACCATTGTTACACGTCCTTGTAACTCTGCGATATTTTGCTACATCAAGTTTTCAGGATGTGTGTGGCGAATTAATTGGAGTAAGCCAGTCAACTGTCAGCCGCACTGTGGTGAGAGTCACCGACGCTTTGTTTCGGCGAGCACCACATGAAATTTCATTGCCGAACCAAGCTCGTGCGGACTTGACAAAAAGACAGGTACATACCGTACATCGCACCTACGGAATGTCAAACGTGATACAAACTTGTCTGTCTATGCTAGGAACAGTTTAAACACCTCCCAAATAAAAATCGGTGCTCGAGAGAGATTTCCTCCAGCAATATTGTAACTCCAGACTGGCTGAGGTTAGCTTTACACGCACGCTTATTTTGTAGCAGTTCAGTAAGTTGACTGTAACCAATGTCTGCTGACCCTGCCTTGACCTGTGTTTTCGGGGAGCACATTGTTAGACACGGGAGCTGACAGGGCCCACCACTCTTGCCTATTTTGGGCGATAGTGGCGAGTTTGGCCGATGACAGCTCAAAAAAACAAACAAACAAACAAACGAAAAAACGATGCTATATTATATGAAGTAGTTTCCTTTACCGTCACCGAAACATCTTGTTTTCGCTTGCTTCTAAAAATAGCAACGGTTCTCCCCTCTACTACTCGCGTAAAGCTATTTGAGACCGAATAGAGCTTTGTGCATACGGAATCACGATAGGCCCTATGCACGTATAAGTCTCGAATAGCTTTTCGCGAAAAGCAGCTATTCGCGCGAGTCCTTATTCGATTTACATGCATACGGGGCCTGGAGAGGATTTGATATCAGTCTGTTGAGTGAATTCGGACCGTTTTGTTTTTTTTACTTCAGTCGATGTGCTTGGTCATCTTCGACTTCTAAATAAAGTTCAAATCTGCAGGGCCGTATTCTTAAGTCAGCTGTTTTATTTTCTTGGCAAGAAAACAATCGCTTCTTGAACACAACCTGAGCGATGTTTCTTTATTTGACACGAAGACATGCACACTCACTGTTACAAATACTACTTACTACGGAGCTCTGCAGTGTAGCTGGTAATTTTCTTCTGCTTTCTTAGTCACAGGTGAGAATGCCGATCTTTGAAGGCTTACATCTTGAAAATTAAGCATAACTTTGTACTCATATTTTGGGAATTATTATTTTAAAAGGAACGTAACCCGATCATAAAGAAAATATTTTGCACTCGGGTTGGCTATTAAAGACCAACCTGAATGGTTTGCGTTTTTTGCAGATATCGGTAGATACAGGCGATATAAACCTAACCTGTAAATTGCAGCCTCCCAAACCCATCCGTTAATTAATTATCCGTTAGCAAAGTACGCGATTCACACCTGCGATCATCGAGCGCCGTTAACAGTGTACTACGTCACACTAGTGCACCATTCACCACATTGACAGCCGTCAACACCAAACAGAGAGAGAGAGAGAGAATGAGCGACAGTTGGGATTATTCGGACGTTAAAGTCTGCTTTTCTCGTGCTAAAGTCGCAGTTTTTCAAAACCACGAGAAATACAGACTTTCAAGGTCCGAATAGCCCGAGCTGTCGCTCATTTTATCTCTCTCTCTCTGTTTGGTGTTGACGGCTGTCAATGTTGTGAATGGTGGACTAGTGTGACGTAGTACACTGTTAGCGACGCTTGTTGATCGTAAGTTCGAATCGTAGCGGATAATTAACGGATGGGGTTTGGAGGCTAAAATTTACAGGTTAGGTTTATATCGCCTGTATCTACCGATATACGAAAACCATTCAGGTCTCGTTAGAAACATATAGACTTGATTTTTACCTGAACCTTTAAAATTGTGTGTGCCTCCAATAACACCGATGACCTAAGTCTTGTTCTTATCATCATCATCCTAATTATCTTTAAGTTTATTGATGATTTTCTTGAGAGTTTGGTCGTTTGGGTGTATTCTTACCACGAATCTCCTACAGCTGCTTCATCATCATTCCCCCTCCCCCCAACAGCACACAAAAAAGCTGATCTGACGGTCGACTTACCACATTGGTGTTTGTCGACAGCAGGTGAGATGGTAGCGCGCTGCAGGCAGATGTTTACTTTCAACTCACCTGACAAGTACCGATCGACTGATCCTTGATCCGTGATGCTTTTTATGCTTTCATCGGAGATGGCAGAGTATTTGCATTAACTACCTGCGTGGCTTTGTGTTTCAGCGGCGTCTCCAGCGTGTGCTGTGGAGGATGGTTTATTTTGTCCTTCTGTACGTACTAAGTCCTTAAGGCTAAATATCTTATAGTCAGAAATGACTTTTTTTAACAATTTATAATAGCAGATATGTAAGGAACATTATTTGATGAGTCTGCTCTATATACAAACCAACTGATTTATATAGTACTTCCTAATCATACACGTACGGACTGTTAATTGCCAGACGCTCTTCAGTAGAATTCTTATGGTATTCTTTCCTTCTTTTAGGGCATCGATAGTCGGTTTATGGGGCAGATGGATCTGCGCAAGACTGTTAAAGCCGGTAATCTACACCCTGGTGCTGAAAGAGGACAACTCCAAGATGGATGTAACAGCCAGACTGTCTGCTGACTGCCCCGTGAACTGCTCTGCATCGCCACGTAGACTACTGCTGGACTGCAAGAGCAAGCGACAACCAGCAAACATTGTGTTCCTGAAGGTCGCACGCATGAATATGCATGTTGCTTTATATTTGATCTACTGCAGAAGTGATTTCAAAATTGAACCGTTTGCCAAAAAAGTATTTTGCAAAAAGCGCTCGAGTCGCGTAATAAGAAGGCTGTAACATTCAGCTTACTGTGTTACTTCTGCATTAGCTACAGTACTTGCTGCTAAACCTCTATCATGACATTGTTAGCAATAATTTAGTGTTCCATGTTTGACTCTTTTAGGCCACATTACTTTCAATTACATGTTCAGTAGTTCGTTCTAGCAAATCTATTAATAGTATGTCAGCAATAGCATCAGTGACATACGAAAGAGTAGTTTTTCCCAAGTGTATTGTTTTTAATCCGTATCAAACGTTTTGCAGCAATTTTTTCGTAAGTCGTTTGTTTGCAGTCATAGACACCATTAGCCATAGTCTTATAGCTTTGAGACCAGAATGGAGTACATGTATTTGTGGTTTCTGCAAAATTATTGATTCAGCGTGCATGGGTGACCGGACACTTAATCCCCTAGACATTTAATCCCCAGACACTTAATCCTCAAAATACCCCCAAAGTTATAAATGTTGAAGTTAAGTATTATTTTACTTGTCAAACTTATGTTGATGTTTACATGAAAATAATTATTTGAATTTGAATTAAATTTTTCATTCACTTCATAATTAAATTTTTCATTCACTTCATAATTAAATTTTTCATTCACTTCATAATTAAATTTTGCATCCACTTCATAATTAAATTTTGCATCCACTTCATAATTTCTTGAGTTGAAATTTCATTTTGAGGATTAAGTGTCTGGGGATTAAATGTCTAGGGAATTAAGTGTCTGGGGATTAGGTGTCTGGGATTCAGTGTGCATGAATACTATGGCCGCCGCAAAACTAGATACCAGCTTATTTTGTGGCTCTTTCTTTCTTTCTCTGCTCAGTCTAAAAAGCTACCAGTCTGTTTTTCTGTCTACTTGTTTAGATCCACAAGTCAGGCAGTACGACGGTGGCAAACATCCTGGCTCGATACGCTTTGACCCATGACCTCAACGTGGCTCTCCCCAACAAGCCAATCAACGCGATCCGCAGCAATTATTTCGGGGCCGGCAGCTTCCGGGAGGACCAGGTCAAACCAATCGCAGCGGGTCAGCAGTACCACGTGCTGTTCAATCACATGATCTACAACAGCACAGCTCTCAAGCACCTCATGCCTCGAGACACCTTTTATTTCGCCATCATGCGGGAGCCGATGAGGCGGTTTGAGTCAGCTGTGTATTACTACAATATGCTCAGCCTTCCCAAAGTAGTGGACACCTTAAACTTATTATTAAAGGAACGAATGTTTGCGGACATTCTAGAAAAACCATCTGCGTTGACACACAACGGCTTAGATACTTTCGATGCAAAATGCAACGAAACAGATAAAATAAATAATTCAATACGTTGTCTCACTTCTACCAAACCATTGACAGAGAAAGACCACACCAAAGAGGAAGATATTTTTACAGGTGAAGCCAGTTCACCTTTGCATTTACAAAAACTGGAAGATTCGAAGAATTTAGGCAATAAAGTCGACACAAATTTGGTCCTTATGTTAGCGACAAGATTACTTGGCTTGCCGATGTCAGGTACCAGTTCAGGTCCCAAGATCGCGTCAAGACCGAGGGTTTCCGCCAAGTTTGTCTCAAAAGCAGATGGCGACACTATGTCAGCACGATCTAGGACGGATGTGATGCAAATGCTGCGGCAGGCGATGAACAACGCCGCCTCGCCACTGCCACAGCAGAAGCAACATAGCAACGATTCCTTGTCCGCGCTGCTCCGGCAAGACATCAGGGAAATGCTGCAGGTTCCAGAGATCTACAACTCCATCGCCTACAACTCTGGCCTGCCGCTGAAGCAGCAGACGGACGAGAAGGCGGTAACCGAGCACATCGCCAAACTGGACCAAGAGTTCCACCTGATGATGATCATGGAGCGTTTCGACGAGTCCCTCATCCTCCTCAAGCGCAAAGCCTGCCTGGAGCTGAAAGACATCGTTTACTTCAAGCTGAACGCGCTGGTCAAAGGTCGAAGCCACCGCCTGACGGACGACGACCGAAAGGTTCTCCGCGACTGGCAGATGGCCGATCATGTGATTTATGATTTTTTCCTCAAAAAGTTCCAGTTGGAGGTGGAGGTGATGGGGGAAGATTTTCGTCGAGAAGTTCTGCACTTCCAAGGGATCTTGAAGAGGCTACGCAATTTCTGCGATAGCTTGGCCAAGTTTGTCGACGTGCTGGTGGTAAAAGCATCCGTCTGGAACGATGAATTCACGCTGGGCGAGCGTGACTGCCACATGATGAAGCTCGACGAGATGATCTTTCAGGCCATGCTTGACATACGGGCTGCCCAAAGATTAGACCTTTCCACTTCCAGGTCTAGCGGCAGTTTTATTAAAGTCACGTAGTGTAGTACAATAGTGTGTGTGTGTGTGGCTACGTAGCCGCTTTTCTTTTTTGATAACTTTATTTCCCGTCCACACGCGCGCGCGCGCACACACACACAGATGGGGGTGGGAAGTTGTGGGTTCGTGGGTGGTGTTTTTCTTCAAAGTTGATGATTTAACAATTGTTTAGGATGAAGACGTATGTTGATGGCAAATGAGAATGACTGCAAGTATCCTGTACTGCTTAGAAAGAAAGTGGTGTTAGCCTTGTGGGGGAAAAAAACCCAAACACTCTAGACATTATATCATATATTTATTTGGCAAGTGAACTTCCTTGGATTATGTGCAAATACCATTAAGACAAGCATAATTTGTATCTGCTTCAAGAAGAAATTAGTTCGACCAGCACAATAAAATACTTTGCAATAAAACTTTATTGTCTCAAAAGATAAATATATTTTTGCTGCCTTTTTGCTGCCAAGAATTTACAAGAAAAATGTGAAAAAACACATTACATTCCAATATTCAGTATTCACATAGCGTTCTCCATATAACCTTTAACTATTACAGTACTAAAAACAAAAATAGTTGAGCATTTCACCCATAAAGAACTCCCAACATCCACCTACACACAAACACGCACAGCCTTGTTTAACAATGTTAGAAACATATGACCTTTGACATTGTTGCGTGCTGACAACTTTAACACCTTAAGTTTCTCACCTGATGGAGGTGACTGTTAATTACTACATGTAGGCCTCTGTCCCATTGAGCTTGTCTTACATCTTCAATGTCTGTAGGTTTTTTTCTTTCTATTGAGGCGGGTGGGGGGGCAGGAACTCACTCTATTATACACATTGGTGGCTAGATGTTTTGTGTACAACAAAGTACTTTTTGTTGCACTTTTATGTGTTAGACCTAAATGAAGTTGGAGAAGGAGTGTGTGTTGGAGTTGGGAGGAATCTCCGATCGCCATTTAATGCAGAGCTTCTAAAATTTGCGCCCCTCGGTTGGGCTCTCTTGATTTTGAGGGTAGTACCAAAGATTTAAAAAAAAAATCTTCCGCCCGCAACATTTACCATTGTTGCTACACAAGTAAGGTTGTCTGGAAGGAAGAACAAGGGTAATCGATGGATTACCAACGGTAAGTCCCTGGGACTTGCACTCCAGGATACAGAATGCTGAGAAAACTGTTTAACCTGCCATCATTAACTACTTTAAGAAGAGCCATGCAAAATGTTAAAGTTTACCCAGGGTTTAATAACAATATTTTGCAAGCCCTGCAGCAAAAAGTGTCTGCTATGCGGCCAGGAGGTGAGATCTGTGCTGTCGTTTTTGATGAAATGACAATTAAAGAAGAACTATCGTACAACATCGAAGAGGACAATGTTGAGGAGGTGGAGAACTTTGGCAGGCATAGATCGAGCTATGCTGCAAATTATGCCACAATATTCATGGTGCGTGGACTCCTAGAGCCCTGGAAACAAGCAGTTGGATACTTTTTATCTAGCGGCCCGATAAGCGGCAACTTGCTGAAGTCATTACTAACACAGTGCTTGGAAAAAGTGTCAGAAATTGGCCTGAAAGGTAAGGTCATCATATGTGACCAAAGTTCAAACAATCGCAAGGCCATAGCAGGATTAGGGGTGTCTGAAAACAGGCCTTATTTCCTTCACAACAATAGCAAAGTCTGTGTCATTTACGACCCACCTCATTTGGACCTGTCTGCTGCATTTGACACTATAGACCACTCTCTGCTTCTTCACAGACTCCACACCCTCTATGGGATTTCTGGACCTGCCCTCTCTTGGTTCAACTCCTATCTCACTGATAGGACCCAGACTGTGTTAGTTAATGGTCAGATATCTCGCCCTGCTTCACTTTTCTGTGGTGTTCCCCAAGGCTCAGTACTTGGCCCAGTTCTGTTCATCTTGTATACTAAACCACTTTCATCATGCATCCGGTCTCACCAGGTGTCTCATCAGTCCTATGCTGACGACACGCAGCTTTACTGTTCTACTCCACTGGCTGAGTCTCACTCTGCTATTAGCTCTCTAGAAGCTTGTATTAGCGATGTCAAGGGCTGGATGGTAAAAAACAAGCTTAAACTAAATGATGATAAAACGGAAGCCCTCTTGTGCCATAGAAGAAGACATCAACCTTCACTCGTCAGTCTGCCCAATCACATCAAGGTGGGCGACAGCAACATCACCTTCACGTCATCCGTTAGGAATCTGGGATTTATTGTCACTGATGACATGACACTCGATAGACATGTAGCAGCTGTCTGTCGGTCTGCCTATTATGAGCTCCGTAAGATCAGTGCCATCCGTCACTTTCTCTCTACACGCGCTACCAACACTCTTGTCTGTGCGTTTGTTCTTTCTCGACTTGACTACTGCAACTCCTTGCTGGCAGGCTGTCCTGACTACGTCATTCAGAGACTCCAGAGAGTACAGAACTCTGCTGCGCGTCTGGTGCTTAGAGCCACTCCTCTCCTTCGTTTTCTACACTGGCTACCCGTCCGTTCTCGCATTCAGTACAAACTGTCTGTGCTGTGTTTTAATTTCTTTGCTGGCTCCTGTCCTATTTCTCTGAACTTCTCATCCCTTACTCTCCAGCCAGACAACTACGCTCTTCCTCTGATGACCATATCCTAACTGTTCCTGTCACCAGAACAACATATGGTCACAGGACTTTTGGCTACTGTGCTGCAAAACAATGGAACTCTCTTCCTTTCCATATCCGCCACCTTCCTACAATTGAATCTTTCAAATCTGCACTAAAAACGCACCTCTTCCTTGAGCATTACTCCTAACACAGTCCACACAATGCTCGTCCTTCTTACCCTCCCCCTTCCCTCTTGCTACTTTACCCATCTTTCTCGGCAGAATCACTTTATTTCTCTGTTCCTGTTACTTGATTCCTTTTGTTTTCTGTTTCGTCGTCAGTACTGTCAATTTCTTTCGTCCCCTTTGTTCTGTGTCTACTTAGTCCATGTCTCTTCCCAGTTTTAAGCGCTAAGAGCATGCTCTCTATGAGTGTGAATACGCGCTTTATAAATCTTCACTATTATTATTATTCCTAGCTCCACAGTTCAACATTTATTTTTAACTCTTGTCAGAATTAATTGTGCTTCCATGGGTGAAACTAGCTTAAAAACACATGAAAACAGAAAGACATGGGGAAGAAGCAGAAGCACCATAGAACTGAAACAAGATGCGTGGTGCGAGACTTATTTGTTCCGTCTTTAATCTTTAAACCTATAGACCTTCTTTAATCTAAAAATCCCAATTTTCCCATTTTTGTTACCTTCAGAAGCTGTACGGAAGAACAAAGGGTGTATGGCGGCTTCAGATAACATCATCGAAGGTGCCGTCAAAAAGTGGCTGCGCTTCACAGCAGAAAGAGACTTGATTAGAAAGCCGAGGGAGGAGGAAAAGGAAGTAAATGCTAGCATATCTCATGAAGGTGACAACTGTGCTTCTGTGCTCTGAATTTTCTTGAATTTAATTACTGTAATTTTATGGCAGAATTGTGCATCAACGTTTCTTCCTTAGGATTTGGTGTGCTGATCTGCTGTATATATGTTTTATGCATTTTGGGGTGTTATCTACAACCGTATTTTTGTATATTTCTTGTGTATTTTGTGTGTCATCCAAATGTCTTTACATTTCACTATTTTCTAGTAAATCTAAGGGTCTATTAGTTTTAATTATTCCTTGTGACTCCCTAAGGAGAACAGGGCCACAACAACATCTCTCCTTTAAATATTTGAAATTAAAAAATTGTAAAGTCTGTTAATTTAAGCAAATGCATTTGCTTTGATTTATCACTGTTTAATTAATTCCTATACTTTTTACTCGTTTTTTGAGTATGTATCCATCTTTATCATAAATTGTCACCATTTGTTGTACATATAAGATTAATTGTTTTGTGTAATGTAAATGTCTCCTGGGTTTATACCCAATAAACTTTTTTAATGAAAATTAAAGTTTTAATCTTCTGTGCATGTCATTCCTGTCATATTGGAGTGGAACTGCAGAGAGCATGTGTGATTTGGTAAACATTTAAATTGCGTTTAGAAAACATTTTTTGATAAGCGTTTAACAAAGCTCTACATTTTGCACACAAACAGTATTTGTCAACATATTCCTGCAAAAATCTAATGCGATCTGAATTCGTACTGACAGGCGTCACGGTACTTTGTCTCCCAATTTGCGGAAATTTTGAGCACCGAGATAATCGCTTTTATCTAACAGACGACGGAATTATTGTGTAACAAATGGTTGTCCTAACGCTAATGTTATTAAATATATGCCAAGAATCTCAGAAACAAGAACAGACTTACAGCAATATATACATTTGTCTTGAAACTGAAAGACATTATCCAAAGGTCACAGGCGTCATCGTTCCCTTTTTTGTAATAATTCTAGTTTCCGTAAATTCCGTTTCAATATTTTACACGTGCGTAACCTGGACAACGTAATGTCACATAACGTCGTGCAGTCCTTCACACGAAAAATCGCCTTTCCAGACGGTGTGGTGAGTGTTTTACATGTTGACCTAAGTGTGATAGTGGTGACAGGCGTCATAGCAAGGTGGCCCCCAGGAGAAATGCATTAAATTCCCTCATTTTCGACTGATAGTCAGCTTGCTCACTGTGGCTGCGTGAACTTGTGTTAGTGGTTGGATGTTTCTACTTCAATAACTGGTCAGAAAAAGTTATTGCTTTGACGGACCAAACAATAGTAGAGATTTGTGTACAGTGTGGAACAAAGGACTGGACTCTGTACCCTATGACAGCCGGTAGTGATGACGGGAAGTGTATTACCAGAGAAGATAGATAACTATGATAGCTAACTACCCTATGGTATTACTTCCCACCTGATGACCGTCAGTGCAGACCTTTTGTTTCTCACTTAGTGAAGTAGTGTAGGGACATTATTATTTTTTTTTTGGTGGGGATTCAGAGTTGTTTCGTTTTGTCATTCACAAGTTTTCGTTGTATCTGCTCATTACCCACTCCATACTAACGTAGAAGTGCTACTTGCATTCTGTGAGAACTTAAATTTATTATTGCAATATATGTTATTGATAAAAATTATTTGTAGCACAACTGTAATAAAAACTGTTATGTAAAACCACTGATGTTATTGTACTTTTTGTTTGTGTGCAACCATACCGTCCCTTTATCTGGTGCTCATGATTGCACTTGGGGGAGGGGGAGGACACATAACAATAGGTGTTGGTTAAGGTTAGTTACAGCTGGCCACTAGACCAAATGTACACTGACATTTAGAGACGGAGAGGGGCAGTTTACAAATTACGTGTTCACCTCATTAAAGAAGGGTTAGCAAAGAAAGTGTTTCCTAGTACCAGAGGGGTGCATTGTACACACTACATGTACATCGATATTGTTCTCTTACAGTTGCTAGCATAGGGAATGCAGCTTTGATTGGAGTAAGAGGAGGTGGAGAGGCGAAAGAGAAATGCTGAATCGGCAAGGCGGTACAGGGAGCGAATCGGCCCTGCGTCATGAGTTTCTAGAGATGGTAGATGAATTTGCCTTTGACCTAGAAACTTCGAATCGACAAAAAGTCTACTCATCCTTTGTGTTTACATGATGTGCTTATGTCAGAGTGGAATGTCGACATCGCAAGCGTTTCCCAGCAGACAGCTTGTTGGAGTAATTAAAATGGGACAAACAACACTGCATTATATGGAAAACTGGTGGATACATTTATAAGCCAACAGACAACAGCTTTTTGTGGATTTTGCAACGATGGCCTCAGTGAAATGCATGTAAGAATACAGCTTGCTCTAAGAAACAACAAACACGAATATCTTTACAGGAAAACAGCATTTATCCTTCTGCTAATGGGTCAGGTAAAATATTTTGTTACAAACACAAAATTGGTTCTCCAAAGTACAAAAATTACACTGACGAGACATTATAAAGCCAGCTGTCAGTGATATAAAATAAAAGCGACTGAGTGTATGATATAATAAATAATTATTTCTCATACATTATATTAAAATATGGACAAATATTAAAATAGTAAATCTAATAAAGTAAGGTAAATCTGAGTAAAAGGTAATGATCAAGAATGTATTTTTGAAAGGTAAAAATAAATCAAAATTAAAGCACAGACTTCATTAACACTGAAGTCTGTGGGTAAATATAGAGTAATAGTAAAGATTAGGGGAAGTCAGAATAAACCTAAATCGCAATGTGTTAGTATAGGTCCTACTTGATGAATTTTCGCAGAAATCTTAATGTATGTAAAAATGGGCAAAGTTGCCCTCTGCAGGGAAACTTTGCCCACCTATATGGTTTCTCAAAAATATTACATAATGATTAATATTTTGATATAAAATTGATACTGACGTATAGTCTAGACCTACATCTCAAAATATTTCAAGTTATTTTGGGGAAATATTCTGATTTTGGATTATCATTTTTTCAGTCTCTATCTGTAACAGACTATGGAGACTATGGAGAACGGAAGCCAAAAGAAAAGAAAAGGAGGTGCTGAAAAAGAACGTGATCGAAAGAGGAAAAAGTTGGAAGAGAGTGCATCACAGTGCAGAAACCTTTTGGATCTGTTTAAAAATACCAATGTTGTATCTGTAGATATCAGTGAAGATGATAAGGACATTGGTTTGGAAAGTGGAACTTCAGGAGTTAATGTAGTGACAATCGATTCATTCGCAGCTGAGTCGGCAGATGACCATGCGGCGGAAAAAGCCTCTGAAGTAGTGCAAAATGTTGACCATGAAAAGGTGTTTTTAGCTATAAAAGATGGTGCATCTGAAATTACAGAGGGAATCTCAGTTGTCTACTTCAAGAAACCAAGAAACTTCAAAGAAAGTTTATTGTTTTAGAATTCCCATCCAAATCAGAAAACTGAAAATCAAGTTGTCAAAAGGTCTTTTTTTTCCAAAAGATGGCACAAACAGATGGTGGCTGTCTTACAACAAGGAAAATCATTTGCTTCATTGTTCAGTATGCATAACGTTTTTAAGCACATCAGAAAATTCTACGTTTCTGACTGGCGCCATGTGCACACTCGGGCTGAAGAACACAAACGCTCTTCCTGTCATTTGAAATGTTCTACGGCTTATTTAGTAGAACAAAAGAAGTCCAGCATTTCTCATTTGCTTGCACGTAGCCATCATGATGAAATTGGAAAAAGATGACAAGTGATGGAAAGAGTTGTGGATGTTGTTAAACTCATTGGCAAGAGAGGACTCAGTTACAGAGGAAGCAAAGAGGAGGCAGCATACACGCTTGAAAATGATGAGATCGACCATGGAACATTCCTGGAAGTTATGAAACTACTTGGGAAGTACAAATCCGCGCGTTTATTACAACCAATGCGTTTAAGACCTTACTAAGTTATACTTCTAAGCGTAAGTCAAGAAGTAGCACTGAAAAGTCTCTATGTCCGCAATATTGTCATATATAGGATATATCCTAGGATTTGTATGACAAGTTGCTACCGTAGGCCTATTTTAGTGAGAAGGGCCGCTCTGTAAATAATGCCCAGGCTGCTCCAGTCCGCCCCTGCTTGGTGATGCAGGCAAAGGGCCATCGCATCACAGGTGAAATCTGTGATAAGAAATTCCGGTCTTTAGGAAACCGGTGTGTGGTCACATGCTACTTGTTCTTGCAACACATTTCACTGCCTTTTTTTTATGCGTGTGGTTTTTCTCCTTAACGGAGGTTGGTAGCTGTAAAGATATTTTTTCTAAATAAACATTGATGTTTGTTCATAATTAGTTGCATTTAATTTATACCCACATCATTATTTATCATTACCAATATCAATAGCTGCTTTTCCTTCACAGGTATAAAGTTATCGCAGATAACCACCAATCCACTGGCCGTGGGAGGAGTAAATGGGAGTACTATGATCAGCGCACCCCTACGAGTTAGCGAAGCTAGCCCCTAGTGTAGCAAAGCTAGAAGCTCTCGGAGGTCCTAAGCTTTCAATTCAAGATGGCGGATGTTATCCTCGGATTCAAATTTGCGGATCAAAGTTTCTTTGATGTTCCTGTTAGCATGGAGTACTGGGAGCGTGTTCAAAGTGATAAGAATCTTTTAACGATTAGCACTGAAAATACTCTATTATTGACGCGAAAACAAATATTTATGTGTTTAGTGAGAGGAATTTCAGACAATGTGTAGTTGGATTCGAGTTGCTGATTACGAGCTTTAATCTTAAGGCGTACTAAGTGGTGTCTTTTAACAATTGGTAGAACTTTCATATAGGGGGTCTGACTAGGTCACGGCGGGCTATGCTATTTTGTGGGAGGGAAGAGCGGGTAGGATCGATATTTGGTGTTGTGTGTGATTTATGAAGTACGGTTAGGGTTAGGGTTAGGTTTAGGGGTGTTCCTAACGATTAGTCTTCAAAATATATTATCGAGGTTGACAAAATATTCATGTGTTTAGCAATTTTATAACAACGTGTAGCCCCAACAATATCTTCCAATTCGCACACTCCACCTGTACCAGCCACTTTACCGCAAGGTCTTCCCCTTAGATGTTGATACTTTTTAGTTTTGTGCTTTCTAGTTCCAAATTTTGTGATCTCCAGTTATGAAGAACTGTCCTATGAGAATCAGCACATTATTGTACGTTTTATAGCAATTACCTTTCGAAAGTAATTGTCGCATTTTACCTTAGACATATTAAGACTCACGCTTAGGTGTAGCGATGACTGTCAAGTATCCCATTTGCTTTGGAGTTTTACTGTAGTACTGTATAATGAATTTTTTTTTCTATGTTGAAACCGGAAAAGAAGGAAATTATTATGCGCAGCGTCTTGCTGGTCAGCTAGCTAGCGAAAATAACATAAATCTGACCTCTTACAAAATCACAGAGGTGAAAGAGGGAGGATATACAAATGGAAATTTGATTCTAAGGCAGCTGCACCAGTCTATGCCACAACAGGAAAATGAAAGTGTTAAAGGTGCTGATGAAGGTAATTTTTCAGACCAACAGTGTAATAAATGTTATGAAGAGCTGTTACAATGTGGGGCTGTAATGATTTTCATAAGCCAGCTATGAAAATATTGTGCGCACCATTGAACTTTCCTTTGAACAGATTAAAATAGTACAGAATCAAAGCTTTATGTTTGAATCTGACACTGCTGCATGAATCTGATACTTTGGCATCTACTGTGCATATCACTAGGTTATTCTGGTTATTTTCCTGTTCTTATTGCTGATGAATTGATTTCATATCTTCACAGAAAAAAAATGAGGGAAATTCTTGGACCCATCGGTCAGTACTTTTACTTATGGATACCTATGCTAGGCATAAGCACAAGTTTGCAATCCCCACTTTGAAGAAAATAGAGGTATGGAAGAAAATATCTTCCGAAATAGCCGCATCAGGATGCCACTTTCCCCCAGGAGTAGTGGAGAAAAAATGGAGCAACATGAAAATACGGTGAGTTCCTACAAAATCACTGGTTTTGTTTTTGTCTTTTGAGTGCTATATTTTGCCATAGATCTGAGAAACAAAGCATCACATGTTTTTGTTCCAGATTCTTAAGGTTCAGGTGTATTTATTAACGCAGTACCTTCATTTAACCTATAAACAAGACCCCACCAGTATCAACCAAACTTGATCCGAAATTTTGATTGTAGCCCTGGGAAATTAGTCTGGATACATAATGATGTATGCAGTTATGTTTAGTACTTATATCCCAACAGGTACAAGGCGATAGTTGACTCCAACAATAAAACGGGCCAGGGAGGATCACGATGGCAATACTTTTCTAGAATGGCCGAAATATTGGAGGGAGACCATTCAGTCACTTCACCAGTGACAATATCATCACTGGGAGGCGTAAAAGGTCAGTTTATTGCATAAACAAGTAACAAAAAAACCATTCTATATTTATATCATTGTCAGCAATGGAAGCGAAGAGCAGTCAAGAAAATCTACCACCACGTAAAAAACCGAGACAGGAGAACTGGTCTAACAAAGAAATATGGATGTTGTTAGAAGAGGTTTGTAATTAACAGTTGTTTGGGTTGATCACGATGGCAATACTTTTCTAGAATGGCCGAAATATTGGAGGGAGACCATTCAGTCACTCCACCAGTGACAATATCATCACTGGGAGGTGTAAAAGGTCAGTTTATTGCATAAACAAGCAAAAAACAAAAAAAAAAAGCATACCTATAGTTTAGCCATATTTAGTAAAACATTTGACAGTTCAAGTATTAAAATGTTCATTGTACCTTCTCCTACAGATATACGGTGATGGTAGTGACATAAGGAACAGTCTTTTTAATTCTGTCCTACCACGAAGTGATGGGTCTAGAATTTGACAAGTTCAGTTAGGATCTTTTTGTATCATGCAATATTCCAACGAGAGCACAGTTACCATGGGCATACAGGCCAGACATATTTGTGCTTTCCATACCAACATGTTGGACATTATTTATTTCTATTTATTTTCCAGTCAACACACTCTCTGACATCTCTAATATACAATGAGGTGCTACCCCAACAAAGGAGCCCTGTGAAAACCAAGGAACATCCATGGAGACTCCTGTATGCAGGAAACGTAAGAGGTCAAATCAGGAATTATCTGACAAGTTTCAGAATTATTTTGAGAGGAGCCTGGCCATTCCGGAAGCGATGCTAGAAGAGGAGAGGAAAAGAACAGAACTGGAGACGAAAAGAACAGAACTTTTAGAAAAGTTGCTCGAAAACCTAACAAAAAGTTAAAAAAAAATTTTTGTTACATTTTCCCATGTTTTTAGTTCTTCTCTCCTTCATTTGCAGAGTGTTATGGAAAACTTTAGAATAGGCGTTTCATGTATTGCTGTCCACTACTTTTGTCGTTAACAGCACACTGCACAGGACATGTGCCCCACATGTAAATTAGCCGAAGATGAAGTACATTTTATATTACAATGTGAAACTTACTTGTATCTTAGAATTAGATATTTACTTTGGAGATTCTATATCCTGCCAAATGTATCAAAACTGAGCTAGTTGCTAACATCAACAGACAAGAGCACCATAAAAAAATCTGTCATATCTTTTTTATGCATTTGAAGTTAGGAACAGCTTTGTTTTAGAATGACTGCAAGTTTGAATAACTATGTTGGCTAAACTAAAAACCGTGAAGAGAATTACTATTACTAATAATTACTATCAATATTGAGATGGATGCTGTGTGGACCATGGTCAATTATGATTCTCAGCTGGTGATGCTTTAAAACTGTATTAACAATTTTGTTCATAATCAGGATGTTTGTTTAGTTAAATATGATTTAAATACTCTGCTTCAGTGTCAAGTGATAGCTTGAGTTGTAATATTGTAATGTCATATATTGTCCCCCACCCCCTTTCCATAGGGCAGTGGCCCTGGAATAAATGATTTGAATCTAGTTCTTCTCTCTTGATTTTAGAAGATTGTAATCCATTTTTGTTTTTCAAACTATTTATTACATAAATTTAGCCAATGGTTCTGGGGTGTGGGGTGTGTGCCAACAACAATATTATTGAGAGTCCGTTCATTTGCAGTGGAATGATTTATGTTGAATGTGGTAGATACCCATTTTTTGTACGTGCTGATGTGAGATGTATTGCATATTGGTCATTAGATTTCCAAAATAAGTGTTAAATATGCAGTTATAAGAAGGCCACTTGCAATTTATCAATACAGGTTTGGATGTGTTTGGGAATGTCATGGGGAGGCCATGTTAAGCAAATTAATATATGTTGTAATTTTAATGAAATAAGTGCACTATATGTATTTTTACTTGATTCCCCCCAGCTCACTCTAACATCCATTATGGGCACAATCCAACTGAACAAAGGAAACTGTCATTGTCTTGATTTTAGTACTAAATAAAAAAAAAATTACACATAAAAAGCTAATGGACCGTGGACATTCGCATACACGTCCTTGACACGCCCATCGTGGAGGAATACCTTTGGGAAATCCACGCATGCGCAAAGCAGAAAAAAATCGTATAAGCGCGGGTTCTTTCAGGTTTTCCCCAACAATCGGACATTTCTCATCTTTCCTCCTGCCTATAAACTTCACGAAAAGGTGAGGTAAGCTGCACTTTGTTTGCTAAGTAAAGAATTTTTGTATTTGCTGTGTTCACGTGATTTTCAGCTGTTTGGCAAATAGCATTTGACAAGGCACTGACATTGGTGACTAGCAAGCGTCTCAAATTGACTGAAAACATTGACTGAAAACATTCAATAGTGAGAAAAGCTCATAAATAGTGTAACAAGTACGCAGTCAGTAGATAACTTGACAATATTGATACTGCATAATATTGTTTCTATGTACCGTTAATTCAACTAAAATATGCTAAACATTCAATATTTATATCATTGTCAGCAATGGAAGTGAAGAGCAGTCAAGAAAATCTACCACCACGTAAAAAACCGAGACAGGAGAACTGGTCTAACAAACAAATATGGATGTTGTTAGAAGAGGTTTGTAATTAACAGTTGTTTGGGTTGCTGAATTTGCTTTATTCTTCGTTGAAAGACTTTTAAAGACCCATCGTTTAATTTGATTTGCCGAGCGTTCTTGCATTACGTTCTTATTGTGGCCTCGACCTTTCCCTGCCCCCTCCCTCCCGTGATAAGTTTGTGTCCACATGTGAAGTGTTATTGTGTTTGTGTGCACGCGTGTGTACGCATGCGATGATCGTGTGTGAATGTCAGTATGCATGCATATACATGTGCATGTGTTTACCTGTGTAATGACCATGTGTACATATGTGAGTGCGTGCGAGTAGGTCCTAAAGGTAAAACCCCCACAGTTGGTAAGGCGACTTTGTAACAATCCATTGTTTTCACGACTAACAAGTCACGTGATACACTTACATCCGGCATTTTGTGCAGAAAGTAGACGAAAATGGCGTTAGCTGCTAGTACTTATGAGGGCGAGCGAGGATGGCTTTTGAAAATTATGTGATTTTAAAAAACGGTACAAAATAAAAACTTCTGAGATTGGCGTGTGTCCTTATGACATTCCACCCGAAACATTTAGCCGGGATCGAATGAACCGGCTGGAGCTGACATATATCAACAAAGTCAACTACCTAGTTGTGGGGTAAGTTTTTGTCGAACACGAGATTAATTAGTAATACTTCTCTGCCAAAAAATAATACAACTTATGAACTCTTGAATTAAAATCTTTCTTTCAAAGAATTTTAATACAGGTATTGCTCGACTTACGACTTATGCGACTTACGACCACAATCGCTAGCCACGACTGCTCCGGAGTACGACTGAAGACCAGCTTCCGGCAGCACTACCATCTGCACGTGCACCATTTCAACTGTTATCCTAGACTTGGTACAGCAATTTGTGTTTTGTGTCTTGTATATTTTTCATCAAACCCCTCCCAAGATGTCTACCAAGAGGAAATTGTCTTTGTCTACGCTTCAGCCTGCCAAGAAGGAAAGAAAGGCCATCGATCTTGACACGAAAATGATGGTAATTAAGCAGTACGAAGGAGGAAAGAAAACGAATGCCATCGCACGTGACACAAAGTTATCACACTCAACTTTGCCGATGATTTTGAAAGACAAAGAATTCGTGAAGCTGTGAAAGGTTCTGCACTCATGCGATCAACAGTTATAACAAAGCAGCGAAGCGAGCCCATCCACGAAATGGAGAAATTGCTACATATCTGGATGGAAGATCAAATTAAAAAGCGGACACCATTAAGTCTTTTTACTGTACAGATGAGGGCAAGAAGTCTATTTCAGACACTGAAGGAGAATGCTGGAGAAGACTATAGTCAAGAATTTGTAGCAAGCACTGGCTGGTTCCAGAGATTCAAGAAAAGATTCCAAATGCATAGTGTTTGAGTGACGGGAGAAATAGCGAGTGCGGATGAGGATTTGTTAGTTAGTGTTTGCCGTGCCAGCAACTAAGGCTATATCACGGCGATTGCGGATGAGGAAGGAGCATGTAAGTTTCTTGATAGTCTGGATGAATTAATTACAGATGAGGGATATCTAGCAGAACAGATTTTCAATGTTGATGAAACGGGATTATTTTGGAAACGGATGCCAGCCTGCACTTATATTCACAAAGAGGCCAAAAGCATGCCAGGATTTAAAGCATTTAAGGATAGGCTAACTCTGCTGCTTGGCGGGAACATCGCAGGGTTTAAGTTGAAGCCATTCTTAATTTATCACACAGATAACCCGCGTGCCTTCAAGAATGTTAACAAGCACACACTGCCCATCTACTTCCGCTCTCAACGTAAAGCATGGATGACTCAAGGACTGTTTGAAGACTGGTTTATGAACTGTTTTATTCCTCAAGTTCGAGAATATTGTTTGGAGAAAGATATTCCTTTCAAGATTGTATTACTACTCGATGATGCGTCTGGACATCCGCCAAATCTAGGTGATCTCCATCCAGATATAAAAGTTGTTTTTCTTCCGCCAACACGACTCCTATCATCCAGCCTATGGACCAAGGATAGATTGCTACATTAAAGGCCAACTATCTCCGAACCACCTTCGCTCAAGCAATATCCACTATAGATGGTGACCCAGAACTAACACTGCGAGATTTTGGAAACACTACAACATTTTGATGTGTATCAAGAATATCGCTACCGCCTGGGAGGGTGTGACAACAAAGTGCATGAATGGCATCTGGAAAAATTGTGTTGATGCAGTATGTTAATGATTTTGACGGATTTGACAGTGAACATGAGCTTGAAATGAATCTGGAAAAAAATAGTAAAACTCGCTAAAGACCTTTCTTTGGAGTGTGAAATGGTAGATGTCGAAGATTTGCTAGACAAAGAATCCGGACAACTTACAAATGAAGAGCTAATCGAACTGTAAGAAGAAAAAGTGGCGGAAGAAGAAAGAAGAGAAGCAGAGAAAGAGGAGGTGCCAGAAGAAAGAAAGTTCACGACTAAGGAATTATCAGAAGATTTATCTTTACTGAATAAACTTCTTATACATTTTGAAGCAATAGACCCAAACATCGAATGATCTGCAAGGATTGAATGGATGGCGTACAATGAGTTTTGTCTGTATCGTGAAATTTATGAAGAAAAAAAGAAACATACAATTCAGACAAAGCTCACCATGTTTTCAAAAAAAAACAAAAACAATTCTGGTAACCCCAACTGCTGCCTCAGATGACATCGAAAATCTGCAGCCAAGCACCAGCTTTTGTTTTGTACATTTTGTATTTTTTACACCTGTATTCTGTCATTTTGTATGCTTTGCAAATATTAAACTAGCTGTACTGGTAATGCAGTGTTTTATATAAACCTGAGGAATGTAAAAATAAGAAACAAAATGGTGTAGAGATGATACAAATGGCATAAAATGAACAAAGAAAATTATGATAAAATATGACGAAGATTTTTAGAACTTCGTTTCACAGTACTGTACATATAGCCTACTTGACTTTGTCACGAAAGAACGTGGAATGTGGAACAGGAAGACAGTCTGTTAATCGAGGGGTGTATAGCGCCAGCCCCCCATGGGACCCCAGGGTATGCTTGCCTAGCGAGCATTGTAAGAATAGGGTCCCTGCTGTCCAGCCAAGCATATCGTAAGAGGCGACTAAGGTGGAGACCTCACCTAGAGGTAAATTAGGTTGTGGTAGGGCTAACAACCCCACCATGTAAAAAAAAAGCAAGTTACAGAAACCAACACTAGAGCACTCGTCACGGATGGCGAAGGTAATGAAACATACCAGGGAACTGGACTTATGACGGACGACAGTCAAACCCGTGAGGGAGCTGGCACCCCGATGGTAGATTTACTGAAGCCGAAGCAGAAGGTGAGGGTGGGGTGCTGGAACATCCAGACCTTGTATCAGACTGGCAGGTTGCCCCAACTAGTCAAGGAGTTTGACAATTACAACTTGGTCATCCTGGGAGTCAGCGAGGTCAGACAGACTGGCACGGGAAAGAGAAGACTATCATCAGGACATACTATCTTGTTCTCAGGAAGATCAGACGACCAACACTCTGAAGGAGTAGCACTACTCCTCAATAGGAAAACTGAAAAGACACTGCTGGAATGGAAGCCTTATTGACCCAGGCTTCTGAAAACAAGATTCAATTCAACAATACCGAAACAGCGTTTGAATTTCGTCATTTTCCTGTGAAATCAGGACGGATCACCCTGGGGTACCTCGATTAAAATGTAGTTTAAGACAATTTCTAACTTTTATTTTTACATGTTTTCTAGTTAGTTCAATAATCAAGGAATCCATTTTTAAAGAAAAGTCAAACTGCACAAAATTGACCCTCAACACCTTTCGGGGCTTCTAGTATGAAAATGTTCTCATTTTGTCGTGGCGGGTCACATTTGCGTGCTGGTGAAACGGGAGAGCCGAAGAAACGAAAAGTGGACAGAACTTTACTTTTTTATGCTACATGATAACAAACCAACGTGTTTGATTTGCAAAGAAAGTGTGGATGTTTTTAAGGAACACAACATTAAACGGCACTATGAAACAAAGCAAAAGAACAAGTATGGTGGCATCCTTGGTTCGAGCCGCGAAGAAAAGATTGCTAAGTTACGTCAAGAAATTGGAGGCTTGACGAGAATATTTACCAAGAAAGACAAGAAAATGAGGCTGCGGTAAGGGCAAGCTACCGAGGTGCTCACATTTTGAGTAGAGAAGTGAAGCCATTTTCCGACGACGAATGCGTAAACAAGTGCTTGCTAGCAGTGGTGGAGGAAATATGTCCTGAAAAGAAGAATGCAGTTGAAGCCGTCAGCCTTTCTCGCACGACAGTTGCATGGTGAGTGGAAGATATGGGGAAAATCTCCAGTCAAAACTAAGAGAGAAAGCAGCACGTTTCGAAATGTTTTTCTATTGCTGCTGACGAGTCCACCGACGCTTCTGACAATGCTCAGCCCTTGGTATTTATTCGCGGTACAACAGCAATTTTAAAATTACAGAAGAGTTAGCGGCCATGAGGGGCATGCATGGTAACACCACTGGCGAAGACCTGTTCAAAGAAGTTTTAGCCATAATAGAGGGTCTTGCTCTTCCTTCGGAAACATTAGTGGGAGTGACTATACTGATGGTGCCCGAAGTATTGTCGGATGCCACAGCGGACTGGCAGCAAGGGTTATTAGAAAAGTCGTCGAGTCTAATGGAACCGAGCCTCTGCGGCTTCATTGCATTATTCACCAACAAAATCTCTGTGGCAAGTTGTTGAATTTGGACCATGTGATGAAGATTGTGGTCAGCACTGTAAACTTCATCAGATCACAGGCGTTGAACCATAGAACTTTCAAGGAATTTTTGACAGAAATAGAATCCGAATATGAAGACGTTCTCTTTCACAGTGAAGTCCGCTGGTTAAGCCGAGGAAAGGTACTAAAACGGGTTTTTGGTTTGAGACATGAGATTAAAATTTTTATGACTGAGAAATCAAAGCGAGTGCCTCAGCTGAATGCACCCTCGTGGCTGTGGGATTTGGCAATTTTATGCGACATCACGTCACATCTGAATGAACTCAACACCAAACTACAAGGAAAAGACAAGTTGCTTTCCCATGTGTATGCGGACATAACAGCCTTTCAAGCGAATTCGCAACTCTTCATTCAGCAGGCGGGAAGGGTGCAGCTTGTCCAGTTCCCAATGTGTACAGCTCTACGCCAGGATCAGCAGCTAAGTATGTCTTTCCCCAAAGCAAGAATGATCCAACTTTTGGGGCTCTTGATGGATAATTTCAAGGAAAGATTTGTGGATTTTCATGTTTTGAAGAATGAAATATGTCTCTTCGAAAATCCATGTGCGGCAGATGTGTCAAGTGCTCCGACAGACCTGCAACTGGAACTGATTGGCTTGCAAAGCCAGACATCCCTCCTGACAAATTTCGAGCGATGCAGACAATTGATTTTTCCCCATATCTTCCAGACAATCGATTTCTACTACAGAATTAATGGTAAGTAGAACGCGTTTCTAATACAAATGGTATCTGCTCTATTTTTTTTCTTTTTTGTATATTTGCGGTGAAGCGGCCTGTGACACGCGTCTCGGAGACTTACATGGCCCCCAGGCCGAAAAAGGTTGAGCATCACTGCTTTAGACAATTAGCCAGGGTAAAGAATTTACATTCGTATTTACATTCTTACATTGTTGTTAAATATTAACTCTCGACATTCTCTATTATCAATAATTAACGCGTTCCACTAAGATTGCGTTGTGCTTGTTTATTGGGGTGTGTGCTGGTGGCTCGAGTCAGTGCGAGGTTCTTAACCCTTTACTGGGCACAGCAGCCGAACAGGCAAAACATCCGAAAGCGTCCGTAACAGCCATTGCTTAAATTCTCACATTGTTTAAAAGACTTCCGACAGTTCACTTCAAGTTTATTCGATTGTTTAAATTTTTGACTGCATTTCTTCAAATTTCCGCATCAGTGTGTTCGTTTTTTCCCCCTTTTTTCGGATCTTTTTGTGTGAGTGTCAAAAATGGATATTTTGGATTCTTCTTCTGATGAAGGGGAGTTTACAGGTTTCCATTTATCGGACATTGAAGTGAGAGAAGTGGACTATGAGTCGGAGGAAGAGATTGGCAGTGACATTAGCGCCAGTAGCATGCACACATCTGATCTTTCAGACTGGCAGGAAAGTGAAGAGGAAGAGGAGGAGGGGGTGGAGGAGATGCACATGGCTGGAACACAACAACAACACCGTTGAAGATCGAAAAATTCCAGCAAGAAACTGGAGCAAATGTGAATGTAAATGATGACAAGCAGATCTCGTATTTCTACCAAATATTTGAAGAAAGAACATTTGAAATGATCGTCGAACAAACAAATGAATATGCTAGGCAGAAAATCGCAGAAAAGGAACACGGAGATAGTCAGTGGCAGGAAACAACTGTGCCAGAAATCAAGGCCTATTTTGGATTGCTCATCCTTATGGGCATTCATAATCTGCCAAGAGAGGAGATGTACTGGTCAGCAGATGATAGACTGGGAGTGCCTGGCATCAACAAAGTGATGCCCCTAAAGAGATTCAGAAAGTTGGGGGAGTACCTTCATTTGGTTGACAACGCCCACCCAGCAGGAAATGACAGGCTTTCCAAGATCAGGCCACTTCTTGATATGGCTAACAGAACATTTATTGCTTGCTACAAGCCAGCCAGAGACATCAGCATAGATGAAGCAATGGTCCTATTCAAAGGCAGGAGTACTCTGAAGCAGTACATGCCAGTGAAACCAACAAAATGGGGCATGAAAATATGGTGCGCCAGTGAATCTACCACTGGCTACTTGTTTCAGTTTGATGTGTACTGTGGGAAGAGAGATGAAGCTTCTCATCAGGGCCTAGGCTATGATGTTGTAATGAAACTGGCAGTACCTTTCTATGGGAAGTATTACCATCTATACTTTGATAACTTTTTTCTTCTGTTGTCCTTTTGCTCGGCCTTCTTCGGGAAAAGACATACGCAGCTTCAACTGTTCGTGCCAACAGAAAGCAACTACCTGAAGCCTTCAAAAAAAAAAAAAAAGGAAGATGAAACAGGAAGAACATCAAGTCTACCAAAAGGATGGACTTGTTGCCACAGTGTGGCATGACAAGAGGGATGTTCTCCTCTTGTCCAGCAACACATCACACACCATGGACCAAGTAAAACGTTGGGATCGTCGACTGCGCGGAAAAGTTGCTGTACCTTGTCCTGCTGTTGTAAAGCTATAAAACAAGAGCATGGGAGGCGTGGACAAAGCAGATCAGATGAGGGGATATTACAAAACGATCAAGAAGTGCCGAAAATACTGGAGGTACCTGCTGAGCTTTGTGTTTGACAGTGCCATCAACAACGCCTTCATCTTGTATGACAAATGTGTTGCGACACCAAGCAAGAAGTATGCCCTTCTAGATTACCGCCTAGATCTTGCTGATCAGCTGATTGCAGGCTTCACTTGCAGGAAAAAAGCAGCCTCCAAAAGAAAAGGCAAGACTGTGGCTGAAGAAAATGTGAGAAACCATAAACTTGTTAAGTTTGAAGGCAGGAAAAAGGCTTGCGTCAGTTGCAAAGCGCTGTACACCTGGTGGCAGAGCTCCTATGGCTGTGATGTCTGTCAGCTTAACTACTGCAAAGACACCTGCTTCCCAGAGCACCTGGGTGCCCAGCAGTAGCATGTAAATAGGTTATTGTGTCAAATCAACTTGTAAATAGTGCTTCGTTTGACATTTTGTTTGCTTCATTTTTGTGGATACATGGACAAGATATGAGAAAATTGGAATAAAAAGGTAATCACACAAAAGTGCATTCATTTCTGATCATTTGGCATTTTATTTCATTTTAATATATGCACTAACACCCTAGATATGGCATTTTTACTAACGTACCCCTAAATTTCTCTAATATCTTGAAAATTCTTGCCTGTTTAGGACTTAAAAAAAAAAAAAAAAAACGTGTGCCCAGTAAAGGGTTAATTAGCAATTTAGTGGAAGTGCATCGTGCACAAGTTATGTCGGTGTTGATGACGGAGTCGTCGAGAGTGTAGTTAAGGCTTTGACTACGAGTCTCCATCTATCACATGTACCTAATACCCCTTAGTTTACGACAAGGTACTTAAACACCAAGGTACCTCTTCTTAAAAAGACTGTCTTTTCAGATGGGTGTGCTGCACAACATAAGTCACGGCTTCCTTTTTATGTTCTTTTTTGTTGCTCATCTGCTATGTCGCCTTTTTCAATGCTTCCCAAATATCTCTTTCTTTTATAGTTTCTGCTTTTCTCAGCAGCCTTCTTCAGCGTTTGCCATGCAGGGCGACCTGTGTCAGGGGAAAATGGGATCCTGGAGGCTGAGGTCACTGATGGGTTGCAGCCCACCATACCAACATTCTTCTTTAGCCCAGACTTCTCCTAGACAGGAGGTTGGTGCTCGCCCGCACCAATCAATTGGCTAGTTGTGCAATGCCCTAGGTGAAGGGTGGCACTTTTCATCCCCTCACCCTTATATTGTTTTAATTGCCAAAGATCAGCGGCATGCTGTGTTAAGTGCATCGCGTCACACTCCTCTAACTTTTCATGGAACATTAAAATGTACCAACTGTGCAGAATGTCATCCTGCCTCTTCCCGATACTGTCCCCCGTCGGAAGGAGGAAGATAAAATCCAACGAATAAACGCAGAACAGGGTTTATCTTACCCAGAGGCTTGTCGCCCTGTGTTGGGAAACTTCCAAGTTTCCACTCAAACAGCTGGAAACCCCTCTTTTGCAGGGGTGGTCTCTCGGCACACCGTGCAATCCACTTCTTGTCAAACAGACATTACATGGCTACATTCAGAAACCCCCCAGCTCACACACACACTCATGCCACCTCTATCTACAGAACAAACAGAACAGTCCAAACCCCTTACCCCTCAACCAATCCCAGTTTACACCTCAACCTGACCTTAAGCACATGCACCCACACACAGTCATCAAACTTCAAAGATTGCACCAACAAAATCTCAGACCTCAACACCAGCCACTCCCCAAAAGTCTCCTCTGAAACCCACGGATCTCAACCTGTGGGGCGCGCCCCCAAGAAGGGCGTGACATGGTGACAAGGGAGGCGCAAAGGCGGTCATTTATTTATTTTAAGTTTCTCACATCTCATATCGGTATGAGTGACATTAGCTTCCTCAAAGGGGGCGAGCGGACGTACCTTTTTTTGTCAGGGGTTGCAATATCTTAGTAAAAAGGTTGCTCCAAACGTAGTTTGGACTCACTGCATAATCCACCGTGAAGTTCTAGCTTCCAAAGACTTGAGTGTTGATTTGAACACAGTGCTAATGGATATAATCAAAATGGTTAACTTTGTGAAGACCAGTTCTGCCAGATCTTGCCTGTTTTCTCTGATATGTCAAGACATGGGAGCCAACTATGACTGCGAATCTATTATTGCGAATCAAGGTGGCTGTCAAGTGAAAAGCTCTCATGAAAATCTTTGAAATGGGGAAGAATTGAGGGGTGTTTCTGAATGAGAACTCTTTCAACAAGGCTGCCCTGCTTAAGAACGATCGGGGGATGCTACTAATGGCAGATTTATCGGACATATTTGAGAAGCTGAATGTTTTGAATGCTTCTACGCAAGGGACAGACTCGACCATATTACAAACAACTGACAAGATTATTGCTTTCGCCGAAAAATTTTGTTGTGGAAGCAAAATATACGCCAATAAAATGCTTTTGATATGTTTCCGTGCTTGTGTAAGTGCAAGACAGACATTAATTTGAATCTTGATCAGGTGAAGAACATTATTATTTCCCATCTAAACGGACTGCAAGAAAAGTTTCAGCATTACTTTGCTGAAATTGATGTGATGTGACTAAATATTACTGGATTCATAATCCATTTCTGGCTGATCCAAGCACAAGAGGGTTGTCTACGCAAGAAGAATAGCAGCTCATCGACCTTTCGAGTGACCAATCCCTGAAAATGGTCTCCCAAACAACACCAGTGCCAAAATTCTAAATTGGAGTCAACGGTGAATATCCTCTCCTTTCTGAGAAAGCAATAAAAGATCTTCTGCCGTTTTTAACTTCGTATATGTGTGAGCAAGGGTTTTCAGCATTGGTAGCACTTAAGTCTACAGAAATCGTCTGGATGCAGAGGCTGATCTGCGAATAGCAGTGGGTACAAACATTGCACCCAGGTTCACTTCTCTATGCAACAGCAAGCAGGCTCAAACTTCTCATTAATCAAGGCGAGTGTCCAATAAAATTACTAAAATAATATTTATTAGCACCGCAGAATTTTCTTTCGTAAAATTTCATTGGCAATTTTACTTCTTGCACATACGAACTTTGTTCTTCCAGTGTTGTACTGATTTCCTAAACGCGGCATTTGCGGTCAACTAAGGAAGACTTTGTCAAGGGACACAAAAAATCTGTTGTATTTGCATTGTATTTATAGATCCATATTTGTGTACTGATCATGAGAAAATGATATTATTACCAATGTTTAAAAAAAAATTAAACTCTTAAATTAGGAGATGTCTTTTCACCTTCCAAGTAGGACCTTTTATAGTTTTATTGCGTCTGCAACAAGATCGAATCAAAATGCTCTCTTGGCCCCTGCTGGAGGAGCTTACCTGGCTCCCCCAGATCCCCTAGTTGGCTAAGGGGTGCTTGCGGACATACCCTTTTCAATCTGGGGGGTGTCACAAGTAAAAGGTTGAGAAATGCTGTTTAAAACCTTCACCAACCTCCCGGCCCATCATACCAACACACCTCTTTGGCCCCCGACTAGTGTGGTTGGTGTGACCCACACCAATCAATCGGCTGGTCATGTATTGCCCTAGCTTTGGTAGAAGGCTGCAGCTGGGGTCAATCTGGTCTTCACACTCTGTAGGCCAGAGTATATTCCTTATGTATCCCTGGTCAGACCCTGCTGGAAATGCCCTAAGTGGTACCACTCGGTTGCATCCCCTTATTGGACTCCGTGGTGGGTGGGGAGCATAAGGAAGGAAGCCTCTTTTCTTTACTATGGCACCAAAAAAAAAAATCTGGGAAAACGCATATGTGCGGATGAGTCTTCGGACAGCGAGAATGAGGTGCGAGACAGTGTGAAAGCGGTTGTTGAGGGGGCCTGGCTCAGTTTTCTGGTTGTTAAGGGCACAGAGCCACCCCATCCGCTCTTGTCCCTTTCCCCTTTCGGGGTTGCAAATGGCTTCAAAAATATATCCTCTACAGGGTTTACATCCATCAAGTGGTTGCGGACTGGACAATTCCTCGTCCAGTGCGCCAACCAGAAAGCTTCAGAGGCCCTATGCTGATGGGACCGTAAACAGTTTGTTGACCGCCCTATAAAGGTGACAGTGCACAGATCCTTTAATTCTTCCAGGGTCTTCTGTATGTACTCGAAATTCGAAATTTCATAGCCCAATGACAGGTCGTTTTATTTAGCATATGTTCATGGTGGCCTGATTATTTAACTTTTTTTCTTTGAGATTAATAATAATTTTATATTGTTGTACAACTGTGTTGTCAGTTGCTGTTTGTGCACGCAAGTTTGAGGAAAGTATTGTGTGAGAGGCACGCGGACGTGCGAATTGGGTGAAAGAGGGTGGAAGGTGAAAGTGAAGCAAGCCAGCAAAGTCTCCCCTTTCAATCTTGGGGTATTTAGTTCCGACCCTTCTCCCCGCAGCAGTTTCGTCACAGTTATCATGGTCCAAAAGCATATTGAATTATGTGTCGTGGTCTTTTTCATCATTGCTAAAAGGTTTGGGTAAAGAACAGCTGGTATAAGACAAGTGGGTTTCCATCCACAACCATGTTGTGGACATCCAAGTGCAATGTTACTTTGATGCTTAGCATGCTGCCAAATGTGTATTTAACTAAGTATAACTATTTCTAGATATATAATTATGTAATGCACATAATCATGCCATAACACCGCACAGACCATTTGTTATTTGGAAAAATGGTAATTTTTTTTTATTTATATAAAAATATGTTGTGAAGGAAAGTTTTTAAAATGGGTACAATGATTTCATTCTCAGTCTGAAAACATCATGCCACAATTCCATCAATGTCTGTTCATCTGTTTCCTGCTTGTATGCATATATCTTTGCAGGCAGATAAGTGAAGAAAACTTCGGGTTTACACCAGGTTTATGTTTGGTTAACATTATTGTAAGATGAGGGAGTCCAGTTTAAAATGACTGAAATTCTGAAGGAAGCTTAAGATTTATATCAGGACACAATACTTAAAAAAATACAGCTTACATATTATTTTTAAACAACTTCCTGGTACCTATGAATATTCTGTTTCAGGAACAGAGAAGTACTGAGACAGTGCGTGAGGTTGTGGAACAACCCTTGAACAATAACATGAAACTGGCGATATTGCTATAATCTACAGATCATCACTTGCCAAGTACCTGTCTTTTACTACTGCCGTATCGTTCCCTCAAACGTCTTTTGAATTTGTACAAGTCTCCTCTTCGGCTCCTCGTTGCTCGATGCATCTGCTCTGCATCTACAGACCTCCTCCTAGCGCCAGGAACAAACTTACAGCCTCTACATTTTTCTCAGAATTCCATGATCTCTTGGATTATAGCAATGCACTAATTGGACCCCCAATACTCCTTGGAGATGTGAATGTGTACTTCGACAACAGTTCTCATCCTGACACTGTCAAACTGTCAGAAATGCTGCACACCTTTCGTCTCGTCTAGTCCGTGTTGCAGCCAACTCACAAAAGAGATCACATCCTGGACTGGGCCATACATCGACCTGATGACCACTTAGTCCAGTCAGTTGATGTTTCCTATGATCTCTCATCCGACCACTACTCTGTACTAATCGAACTGGATCGCAAATGCCCATCATCGGTGCCAGTTTTCAGACCCACTCGGTCATTACAAAATGTGGATAAACTAGCATTCAAAGCACAGCTGCAGATGGCGCTCCTCCAACCACCCTCTGCCGAGCAACTTGACTGTGTTTTGCGTAGAGTGATTGATGACCACGCCCCAGTGTCTCGACGTCTGATGCGCCAGTCTAAATGTGCGCCTTGGTAGTCACAGATCCGCGTCGAACTCCGTGACCTGAAGCGCACCCACCGGCGAGATGAACGTGTTTGGCCGAAGACTGGACTCGTCATCCACAAATAAATTTATAATGTCGCAAAGCGAAGCGTTGCAAAATGCATTTATAAGGCTAAAGCATCATATCTTCAGGGCCAAATAATTAACTGCACCTCCTCCAAAAAGCTATTTGCCATTTGCAATCAAATGACTGGATCTCGTACAGCAACACCACTGCCTACTGCCTACCCTGCTTCACTGCTGCCACAAATTTTTAGTGATTATTTCACAAGCAAGATATCGGACATTCGATCATCTTTAGACTCGGTGTCAGCGCTTGACAGCATCTCCAGTGATGTCCTCCCAGGATGCTCCATGACCAAGTTCCTACCAGTCTCTGAGACCGATGTGAAAGCGGTTATTCTAAAAGCTAAACCAACAACTTGCGAGTTAGATCCGATGCCCACAAGCCTTCTGCTCGAGTGCCTAGATACTTTACTTCCTGCCATCACAAATATTGTAAATGTCAGCCTGTCGTCAGGTGTTTTCCCATCTTTGTTCAAAAATGCGTTGGTGAGGCCACTTCTAAAGAAATCCACGCTTGACGTCAATGTGCTGAACAACTACCGTAAAATTTCCAACTTGTCTTTTCTCTCTAAGATCATAGAGAAAATAGTTTTGACACAGCTCTGGGCCTACTTACAAGAGCACCATCTTATCCCACAAGCTCAGTCGGCATATAGACCTTTCCACAGCACTAAGACCACTCTTATTAAAGTAACAACAGACATATTATCTGCTCTTGACAGTGGAGATGTCTCTCCATTAACCTAATCGCGACCCCGCGGGTGAATTCACCAGCGTAGCGCGGTCCACGTTTGGTTTCCACCCGGGCGAATTCGACCGGGGCTTTTTCTATTTTTTTACGTTTTAAAATGCGTTGTTTTGGATAAAAAAAATTAATGAATTCGATAGTTGATTCATTTTTCTATCGATTGATCTTCTTTTTATGTCGTAGTTTTTATGCCTGACAGTAATTTTCTGCGTTTTCCCACGGTACCTGTCTTTCTGTTTGGAAAATGGCTAGCAAATAACCGGTGTAGAAAATTCAACCGGCAGCTTTGAAAATTTATATTTATTAACCTACAGTAAAGACAACCATCAGTAATACACCGTTTTAAAGAGCATTTTTAAAACATTCACTTAGTGTAAATTTTAAGATTTTAAGATTCGAGTACTAAAATCAAATGAAAGATTACAACTGTACGCGCTTTAGAACTTTTGGAAATCGCCGGTCGGATATTAACAAAAAAATTATTTACACAATATATACAGACATAAAGTACCAAACAAGCATATGTTTTAATAGAATATACATTAAAATTTTAATATTACTGACTATTTTTTTCTCCTATGCGGTTGTTGAAGTAAAACTCCATGTCAAAGTGAGACAACATGCTTCGATTCTCGAACTTTCCTTTGTTTACAAAAGAAAATCTTTTGACTTCCTGTCAGTTCAATTGAGGGAATCATGGTAGACGATTTCCCAACGGTTTTAGTAGTTTCCTCACTTATGTACTTTTTATTTATTTTTTTAGGCTCATGAAACCTCTATAAAATTTTTTCTGATTGCTCATTACCATGGCATTTTCTGTTGGGAATACCACAAAAGTGTGTTTTTAAACAAACAAAAGGTAAAGATGTTTCTTTTCTACACAGTTTGATCTATCATTATCAATTTGAATTGTTCGTCTACCTCTTTCCGTTAATTTTATATAATTTTTTTTAAAAAGGGGTAAATTCATGGTACCAGCTATGGTTGCAATGGCCTCTCAGCCTACCGTAAGCAATGGATTAACCCTACTGGACCTGTCTGCTGCATTTGACACTATAGACCACTCTCTGCTTCTTCACAGACTCCACACCCTCTACGGGATTTCTGGACCTGCCCTCTCTTGGTTCAACTCCTATCTCACTGATAGGACCCATACTGTGTTAGTCGATGGTCAGATATCTCGCCCTGCTTCACTTTTCTGTGGTGTTCCCCAAGGCTCAGTACTTGGCCCAGTTCTGTTCATCCTGTATACTAAACCACTTTCATCATGCATCCGGTCTCACCGGGTTTCTCATCAATCCTATGCTGACGACACGCAGCTTTACTGTTCTACTCCACTGGCTGAGTCTCACTCTGCTATTAGCTCTCTAGAAGCTTGTATTAGCGATGTCAAGGGCTGGATGGTAAAAAACAAGCTTAAACTAAATGATGATAAAACGGAAGCCCTCTTGTGCCATAGAAGAAGACATCAACCTTCGCTCGTCTGTCTGCCCAATCACATCAAGGTGGGCGACAGCAACATCACCTTCACGTCATCCGTTAGGAATCTGGGATTTATTGTCACTGCAGACATGACCCTTGATAAACATGTTACAGCTGTCTGTCAGTCTGCCTATTATGAGCTCCGTAAGATCAGTGCCATCCGTCACTTTCTCTCTACACGCGCTACCAACACTCTTGTCTGTGCATTTGTTCTTTCTCGACTTGACTATTGCAACTCCTTGCTGGCAGGCTGCCCTGACTACCTCATTCAGAGACTCCAGAAGGTACAGAACTCCGCTGCGCGTCTGGTGCTTAGAGCAAGGAAACGGGACCATGTCACTCCTCTCCTTCGTTTTCTACACTGGCTACCCATCCGTTCTCGCATTCAGTACAAACTGTCTGTGCTGTGTTTTAATTTCTTTGCTGGCTCCTGTCCTATTTCTCTGAACTTCTCATCCCTTACTCTCCAGCCAGACAACTACGCTCTTTGTCTGACGACCGTATCCTAACTGTTCCTGTCACCAGAACAACATATGGTCACAGGACTTTTGGCTACTGTGCTGCAAAACAATGGAACTCTCTTCCTTTTCATATCCGCCACCTTCCTACAATTGAATCTTTCAAATCTGCACTGAAAACGCACCTCTTCCTTGAGCATTACTTCTAACACAGTCCTCAATGCTAGTCCTTCTTACCCCCCCTTCTTACCGGTCTTGCTACTTTACCCATCTTTCTCTGCAGAATCACTATTTTCTCTGTTCCTGTTACTTGATGCCTTTTGTTTTCTGTTTCGTCGTTAGTAGTCGTTTTCTCTCGTCCCCTGTGTTCTATATCTACTTAGTCCATGTCTCTTCCCCGTTTTAAGCGCCAAGAGCATGCTCTCTATGAGTGTGAATATGCGCTATAAAAATCTTCACTATTATTATTATTAACTGTCACTTTTGTTTCCAACATCTGTACAGGATTCTTTTTCCATAGCCTTATTATGCACTTTTGCCCAAAGTATGCCTTATTTTTCTGGCTTGGAATGTACTGCAGGTGAGTCTAGTTTTATGTTTCTGATATGTTAATGGTAAAATTCAGTAAAACATTCCTTGTCTAAACATAATAAATAGGCTGTTAACTCATGCACTTTAACGAAAGCTCAAACTGGGAGGAGATAATAGATACTAAAGGGAATCCAAAGATATCAGTACATTTTCCAAAAGCAATGAAACTTGAAAGGTGATGGCAGTTCCAAGATAATGAAGGAGGATTGTAGCTGCTGTAAGGCTTTCGAGTTAACCAAAGATATACAATGACTCTAATCAGATAAGTGCTTGTTTCTAATGCATCTGAAGGCCTCACTTACCATCATTCTTCTCATTTTCTGAGTATTTGAACATTCTAATGCACCAGCTGTTTATAAAGTTCACAAGCGACCCGACAGCCTTAGCTGCTTCACCACCAGAAAAATTCAACTTAAACCAGTTGTACGGTCAGCTTGCTACAAGCATCCAAATGTTAAAGAATCAGGATCTATGTACAGAATTCCAAAAAAAACAAACAAAAAAACTGTGATTGATACGACACTGATATTTTACAACCACAGATGTAAAGAAAGGTGTTTTGTTTGTGGAAATTACAGTTGAGGTACACCTACTGTTTGTGTTTGAGGAGGACATGCTTTATATGGTCAAGTTTTGTCTATGCCTATTAAAAAAATGTATATTTGCATCAAATTTAAGAGAACATTATTAGATTAGTGACTCTTTAAATGCAAAATGGGGTGCAATATTTTAATGAACCAGTGTATGCTCAGACTGGAACGTGATAACCACCACAAAAGTTGCAGTTTCACTTCACAATGTCACACACAAAGACCCCCAACTGCTCTGTGGGCAATTTTGGGAAAATAAAGGCTAAGGGAGTAAACCCTATGGAAAACCATGATGCTAACACGCCATTAGTGGGCAAAGACTTTCAATGACCTAAGTACTGGCCAGGACCCAGTGTCTACATGTTCCGTGACCAAGCTGACCAATCGGCTATGGTTTTTTTTGGAAGGGAAGATTGGCGATACCAAATGCAAAAGCCCAGAGACAGGATTATGGATATTCTCTGCAAAAGAAATGTCATGCACCCTACTAGTAGCCTCTAGGATGGGGAAAGCAACAAAATGTGCTACTGGAGCCAAAGCAGATATCAAGTTTACACCCAGCATGACACCTGTCCTTCAAGGTAAATTTTAAAAGGCTATTAATTTTTTTATATCAAGATTACAGAGAGGAGAATCAGCCATCACAAAGCTTACTAGCCTAAATTATCCAGATGATTAGCTTTGCTGGCCACAGTGGCAAATTGTTCTTAGGCCTATCCGTCAGGTCATTGCTTTGTTTCATTGGTTTAAACAGATAACCTGTTGCTTACTGGCTCAACACATGTCCGGCTAAGGGGGGGGGGATGGGGACTTTCAGCCATATCTCAGCAGAAGGTAGATGGGCCAGTTAACAGCCCCTAATTACGAGGTAGCCCCTTCGTCCCTCTCTTTCTGTTTTTATGTCTCATTTTCGGAAAAATGAGGCTAGATCTATTTCTGTAGACTGCAAAAGTTTCTGGAAGTTTCACAAAAATTCTGGAGACTTTTTGCACAGGTATATATATTGACCAGAAAAGGCGAAGAGCAAATGAGGAGTTGTCATGCGCTGTTGGAGAGGTCTCTGCCAGTTTTTCAAGAGTGCTGGGGGGCTTGCAAAGTGCTGGAGAATACTGGGGTGTGTTGCAGTTGCAGTAGTGTGGGTCTGGGCCTGTGTGAGGTCTGATGGATTTCAGGCTGAGAGCTCTATTTTGTACATCTCCCTTTAACTTACCTGTCCATGCTAAGCCCCAGTCAGGCCTCTAGTTTGCATAGTTAGGTGCTTCTGCTGCGACATGCTAGTCTCGGGCAGTGTGTTTGGCAGCTGGGGGTCAAGGAGAGGGGTATGCGGGATGCTGTGACTTCAGGGAGTTGTTTTGTTTTGGATCCGCTCAAGCATGTAGTTGTGTTCCTGTGCGGCACTAGGCTGAAATTTCTTCTTTGCAAGAAATATCACTGGTCCGTAGACCTCAAATCATCCACTGTTCTTAGAAAAAAATGGGTAACTTTTTTTTAAAGTTTGCTTTTTTGAACATTTGATAATCTTTGGAAAATAGCAAAAGCCCCTAACAACAAATTATACTTAAACTTGAGACAGATCAATGGGAAGAGAAACATCTTTAGGATCTTATCTCCACACTCTAATGAATCCTAAAAGTTTGTATTTAGGGGTCAGAATACCTTTAAGCATAACTGACGTTATAATCATGTTTATCGCCTCCTGCATGTATATGTTAATGTTGGTGGCCAAAGTTCAGCATAAAATTTTGTGTGCAGTTCTCCTGGGGCCAATTTCACATCCAAGGAGAACGTGGAACATTGTAATGCTGATAGCACAAGAAATTTTAGTTCAACAATATGGAGAATCAAAATCAAAGAATGTATACTTTACAAAATGGTAAGAAATATTGTTCCCCAGACCTTAAAATTCATTTTCCATATGGGACAGAGGCCTTATGGGAAGAATAACCCTAAACCATCCTAGTCTTTGTCCTGGTCCAACAATGAAGGATTTGTAAAAAACTCAAAATCTCCACATTTACACTAAGTAACCTTAGTTTCTGAAGACAGTAGACCCTTGGTTTCAAGCTACTTATATTCCAACACTCAGCCTTTATTAGTTTATATCATCAACCTTAAGGTCATGAATAGGTTACAGTTAACTCCTAAAATCAATAATCATTTCTTTAGTTGTTTTTTTCCCCAATATCAATACTTAAATTATTGCTTTTGCATCAGTTGTTGAAACTTTGGATATTCTGAAAGTAGCCAGACTGAGATTAGGTTGGTGAAGATTTCTGCATAAGTGAATATAAAATCAGTTCAGCACCTGCAGAGTTTGCTACTTGTGAAAATACTTGTCACCATCAGATATACTCTAATTCATTCTAATTAAGCACTCTTTATGCCTACTCAAATGAAAATAGTTCATGTATTTTTCTTGAGATGAACGTAGCTTAGAACTGTATCAAATATAAATTTTGCTGTTTCACTTAGAAAGGATGCCCTGGAAGTTCACAGAAAGATACTGGTAAACAGCTGATTCAGATTCTGTCAGATTACTGTTCAGGTTACTATCACTAGCTGACAGTATCAGCAAACTTTCATCTATTATTTGACAAATGGCAACACTCTTTTCACTCTTCCTTCGGTCTCTGAATAGCCAAATTCATTAAACAACATTAAGATAGAGGTGGGAAAGGACTACAGTTAATACCTAACTAAATATGGAGAATTCACACATTGGGCAAATTAATCATTATTCATCACATCTTACTGGCTGTCTCCATAGTGAAGCCATAATAAACATAAGGAAAATATCATAATAAATTAAAAAATATGCATAAATTCCTATATACAGTGACTTTCTGGTCTGAAAGCGACACTTGTAAGGTTATAAAGTGAAGAGCAATGAGTGAAGAATAAATACGAATATAACTGCTTATAAAGCACTAAACTGCAACATCAACATTTACTAATAACAACAAGTGAAGCAAATGCTTAATTACCTTTTGGAGTTGTGCAAAGCTCCTTGACAGCTTGAAATGATATAATCTTGTAACGAGTACTCAAAGATCTGGAAATATGTTTCAAAACTGTCACTTTCACAATATTTTTGTGGTTTTATTTGGACTACTCAGCTCCATGTCATCATCAGAATCAAATAATCTTTTCTTTGGTTCTGGCGAAAAAGATGACTCCACACTTTTTATGCTTGGCCCTTCTATCATGCTGGAAGCATCTGACACATAACTGTAGTTACTGTTACCATACTTTCCTGAAGACACAGAGGAGGCACACTTCCCAGATTTTAGAAGATCTAATCCAAAATCTGAGACACTTCGTGATGCACCGCTAAACCCATAGGAGCTGTCTATATGAGAATTAAAACCAGAAGCAACAGTAGATTTTTCATGAGCATTTGAGTTTGCAGTGGACAAGAATGTAGAAGGGATGGTTGAAGCAGCATATGTTAACAAATTGCTGCTAGCTGATGGAGCTGATGCAGGTCTTGGAGGGACTGGGTTGCCTGACAAAGAAAATGTTTATTTTCATTATGTATTGAATTAATGCAGCCATTCTAAAAGATCAAGAATGTGCAGGTCATGATGATGGATTCACTGCCATGAACTTTACACTTATACAATTAAAAAAAAGTAGCACAGAATTACGAAGTCATTCAACAGAGTCAGCAGCAAAATCATTTTACAGGTAATCAAGCCAAAACTACAAGCATGAACAGAAACACTGCATGAAATAATAAGTAGATATAACAATTTATAGACAGATATATTTTAATTATTTGTAGACATCACCACTGTCTTTACGCATGCCCTTATTAAGACTCACCAGGAATGTTGACCGTGGTTCTATAGCTTTTATTATGTTAAGATGAAGTGCAATGTGTGTACTTTGAAATTTGCATGATTCTGCACAAATTCTAATTGCCCCCACCTATTTTATTTTGAAATTTTGTTTTAAAAGACTCTGACCAGCAATGCTGATTTTAAATGACCTTGCTCTCTCTTACCATCAGTATCAACTGGCAAGGCAAACAGCTTCTCTGCCAGAGACTGCCTGGCTGCCTGCAGATTTGGAAGGCAGGACTGCACAGCCCCATTGTCAGCTTGCTTAAGATCTGAACTTTGGCTGGCAGTGTCCACCCTAGTGTTACTGATCCCAGAATTCCCCATCAGAGAGTTAGTCCAGCCTGAGCCATTTCCAGCAATATTTCCATAATGATAGCCTGATGGCTGCTGTGACATGGTGCTGTGCCTGTAAGGGTTCACTTTCAAGCTGCTAAAGAAGCCATGCTCCCAGCCACTCAGCACATTAGCAGTCCCTGCTATGTATGTTCTTGGCATACTCACATGCAATGGTGCAGGAACATGGCTGGCTTCCAACCCAACCAGGTGTTTGCCAAAATCTGTCAGGTCTGACTGGTACACTTTCTTTTCAGCCCGATTCAGAAGCTTCAGGCAATCTGTGAGCTCTGGTGTCATGGAAATGTCTAGGTCACTTAGTTCTGTCTGAATTGTCTGTGTGTCATCAAGGCCAGGACCTTCTAGATCGAAGGATCCACTCTCTCTCTTTGTCTTGGCGAAGCTCTGGCTTGCCTGAGAATGCCTTGATGTGTAATCTGTCAGTGACTGTGGTGTACTGACATCTGGGCCACTCAAAACACTGCTACTCTGGAACTCTGATGACTGACCTTGTGAGGATGAGATCTGCAATAAATCAGACTCCATGTTTTCTGTTCTCTTTCTCTCCAAGATAGACCTATGTGAATGGACTCCTGATGGATAAGAAACTTCATGATTGCTAAGCTGCTCTGATAAAATGCAAGGAAGGTTGTGCACATCTCTTTTGCAAAGTTCAGAGGTAGCCAACTCTGTAGCACTTTTTGAGACTTTACTGCTACACATATCCTGTGCATTAGCTGATGAAGGCATATAAGCAGGCAAGATATCCACCGAAACATCCCCAGAATTGACAGACACTTTTCCAATGGATGTCGATGATGCTAAAGGACTGGGCATTTCAAGATCAAATGATGAGGTCTCATCACTTTTTTTCTCGTTCAACTCAAATTGAACTCTCTTGCCAGGAGACCGTTCCCTGAAATCACTATTTCCAGACAGTTCTGGTTTTTTCATTATGGACTCTGGAATGTCTCTCTTCAATACAGTCCTTTCTTTCCCCTTGGCATGGTAGTCAATCACAGGATTCAATCCATACTTTTTGCAAATACCATTGTACATTGAATCAAAATCTTGGGTTTCAAAGGCTTTCTTACTTCTATCACTTCTTACATTTTGCTTTGCTACTAAATCCTCTTCCTCTTTAAACAACTGTCGGATGTTAGGATGTCTGTCACTTGTATGCCATGACTGTGTATCTTTTGTTTGTAAATGGAAATTTCCCTTTTGATGTTTAGGCACACCAGAAATTTCTCTGTTCTTTATAGATATTTTACCATTTTCTGGAACTGGATAATTGATCCTATTAATTTCATCAGTCCTCAATTTTTCTGGAACAGCGTTTCCCATAAGGCTTTTGGAGTGCAAAAGCATATCACCTGTGTCTTTCACTAACCCCCTGTCAGTTCTGCTTATGTGTGTCAGCCCATTTGAATATCTTTCATCCTCAAGTTGTACTGGTTCACCCTGGACATTCTGAACATGACAGTCTTGTGACAAAAGATGCTTTTCATCCAGTTTTTCTGCTAGTTTCATGATGCCAAAGGTAGCATAATCATCCCCACCACCACCAAACAACTGTCTTGCCACTGGTTGCCCACTGATTACACCACGGTGTTGCTGATTAATTTCATTTTTAATACTGATGGCAGGATTTTTAATATCAACAAGCACATTGTCTTCCTGGACACTTTTTTGTGACAGTTTGGAATTAGTCTGTGATTGATGTAACTTTTCTTTCTTTGAATCTGTGTTTAACTTTTTGTGACTTCTCTTCGGTGTTGAATGTTTGATGCTTCCTTGACTGCACTGAATTTGGTGCTCCAATTCTTTGATATACTGATCACTGCGCTCCAGAGCTTTCTTCAACCTAGCAATTTCCTTCTGCTGCCCTTCCAGCTGTGACTCCAATGTTGCAACAGTGTAACGTCCATACCTATCAATCAGAATTGCACTGGGTAACATTAAAAAAAAAAAGAAGTCTCCTTCATACGCATATTGTGAAAAAAATTAAGTTTTAAAATGTACGATTTTTCTAGAGTAAATACACTTTTGGATTTTCTTTCTCATTCGTGAAGACTTTGGTCAAAATTTGAAAAACCTTAGAAACACATTTTTGTAAATGAAAGAAAATACATTAAGCATAAACAAGGCTAGCCATTACCATAAACATGTTATTACCATATGAGGAAATTATATTTACACGTAAATAAATTCAGGTAACATTCATAAATACATATGGTAATTCATATGTACCTGTATGGTGAACGATGTGCAATTTCTTCACGAAGTTTTGCATTCTCTCTAACAAGATTAATGTTTTCATCTTTCAGCTCACCATTCTCCTAGAAAGACAAATGGCTGAACATCTTGGCAATGATAATGAAATATATTATTTAAGACTTTTTTGCAGAAAACAATTTTATAATATTTAATGGCTATAATTGCCCGAATTGCCCTATGGAATTAATTGTTACCTTATAACTTTTCTTCTAAAAAACTGAAGTTGTAAAAGCCAGTATGGTTGTTCATAAATATTACTCAAGATACACAACACTAATACCTACCATATGAATTTGAATGTTTTCTTATCCTAGAAATATCAAAAAAACACATGCTATACCATTCTTCCATCCCTCTATCATTAAAAAACAAAAATCAGGATTAACAATTAAAAATAAGGCATGAACACCAGTATTGTTGAAAACATATTTAGTCTATAAAAGTATTTGCCATATATCTAACCTTTTATAATGTACCAATAATCAATTGACTCTAAATCTGAAACACACACACACTAATAAGCATGAATACCTGCTTGTACTTGCTAATGTCTTGCTTGACCTTGTCATAAAGTTTCTGCACATCTTGTAGCTTTTTTGTCAGCAGAAGAAGTCGGTCATTGGCCTCAACACTGGCAGGGCCAATGCTGCTTTTGCTGCTAGAGGTTTGCAATCTGTTTATGTTGGAGTCTTCATGCTGGTTAGATTTGAGAATGTCATTCTCTGTTTTTAGCAGTCTTACTTCCTCTTGCAGATGATCCAACTCATCCTAGAAACATACCAAATGTTGAGCAGTCTCTACATTAAGATGACTATTTAAACATCCTCAACCCTTGTGTGATTCATTCATGAACACTCACATACACAGCTGAATGTATGCGTGGATGTTTTATCAATGGTTTGAACTCACACAAAGAAAGAATTTAAACATTGGCTCAAATTCTAAATCATAAGTTTAGAAAAACTCAAAAGCAGACTATTAGAAAACACTCAACACACTGAATTATAAAGACTTTTTTGTATATGATACAACCACTGCAACAAAAAATCTAAGATACCAGGATAGGTTTTGTGTGTGTGTGTGTGCACCTAAATATTGTCAAAGAGCAATAATCACATAGTTCACGAAGGGTCTGACAGCAGTATATTTCCTTTATCGACTGACAGTATACCCTAGATGAGCAGTGTAACCACCACTGTCCTCTCCTTTATAGTGTGCTGCTTTACTACAGTAAACACGGTCATATTTGATAAATGATATGGCCAAATGAGTTGAATGTTATAAGGAAACATAGCCAATTTATTGGTTACTGTAACTAGTGGAGAAAGAATAGCATCTCAGATATATTCCTATGTAATGTATACAGAAAATACATAAAAATGCACACATTTATTTTAACACATTAAATCCTTACCTCATATTCTTGAAACAATAGATTAAAACGAGCTCTTCGTAGCTCCGTGCTGTTCTCTATTTTTTCATCATCTTCTGGCTGATTTAGACCACCTTTTGTACAGCATATGTTGGAAACAAATATACAGATTACTCCATTATTCCCAAAATAGGGGTCCAGGGATCACCTCCACAGAAAAAAAGACTCCTTTCAAAAAAACTGAGGGGCACATCGAAATAAATACATTTTCACTGTTTTCCCTCTCTATACAGGTATAGCTCGACTTACGACTACAATTGGTTCTGACAGACCGGTCATAACTCAAGTTGGTCGTAAGTCGAGAAGGCTATGTACCGTACTGTGAAATGATGTTATAAAAATCTTCAAGTCATATTTTATCATAATTTTCTTTGTTCATTTTATGCCATTTGTATCATCTTTACACCATTTTGTTTCTTATTTTTACATTCCTCAGGTTTAAGTAAAACACTGCTATTACAACTGCTTTAATATTTACAAAACATACAAAATACAGGTGTAAAAAATATCATAAGAAACATTTTCCCAGTTGCAAAACATATCAAAACCAGCTGGGAGACATTTGCGCTGCCAGATGCGGAGCAGTTGCGGCTGTAAAATCGAATGGTCAAAAGTCGAGCAATACCTGTATACCGTAAAGTTCGGCCTATATGCCGGAACTCCCCCCCCCCCAGCCTTAACATTGCGGCTTAAACAGCGATACAGATTGTTTGTGAATTTTTCCGATTCCGATTAATTTTTTTATTAGCTCTATGTTAAAGTGCTAACTATTCACGTTGTTACAGTGTTAAATGTTCACGTTATTAATTCAAAGCTGCATACAATTGAAGCATTCAGATCTTTTGCTCAAGCACACACCCTCATCATGCCGAAAAGGAGACGAAATGCCTACAATGCAGCTTTCAAGTTGTAGGTGATCAACCTGGCCATTGAAAAAGTTATATAACTATATTTGCGGCTTATTCGTGAATAAAGTTTTTTTAAATTTAGTGGGTGCTTAATAGACCAAAATTTACGTTATGTATATATATATATACACACACACATAAATTTGGCATGCACAAGAACACTTTATTAACCACAAGACGACAAATCACATGCAGACATTTTTTTTTTCTCATTTACTGATAAATCATCTCTCTTCATCATGATTCTCCACCAAGTCTGGTCAAGATATCCAGATCCTAGCTCTGCCAACCTATTTGCTAATGTTATGACACTTTCTGTTTATTCCATCAATGAAGATTCTGAATCATGTCACTTGAAATGCTCTTTACTATCCTACTTTTCTTCCTTTTTTCTACAACACCAGAGCATCATCAAAGTTGTGGCTAGAAAGTGATCCACTTTCACAAATATTCTAATTTAAATGCTTTTACTTAAGGCAACTTCTATGAAAATCCTTCATTAGGTTTCAATGACTGAACCCCATTTTACAATCTGCAGTGTGGTGTGACGTAAGAAGGCACGGTTTTCGAAGAACCAGCAAAGTGGGATATGAAACACTGTTGAAGTCAAACAACAGTTTATACAGGGTTTTTTTGTTTAATAGTTAGAATATGCCTTCTGCATAACACGTTCCTTGGTAATAATTTATTCTTCTAAGGATGCTGCTTTGCCAAGCAAAGGTTTGTTGACTTTGCTACCTGTCCAGGTGTTTCAAAGAAACCTGACAAGATATTTGTCTCAATGGGTTACTCCGACTTCTGAGCATGCCTCTGCAGTATGCTTGCTTGGTAATTCTGTCACTGTTTATTTTGCCCCACAGCCTGTCAATTCCTCTCAGCTATATTCATTTAATCTGAGATAAGACCATTTCATCCCAAGACCGAAAAGTCAAATCATCCCAGGCCCAAAAGACAAACTGATCACCAATGACACAGGTAGCTATCAACATCAAATATTACAATTGTAATATCGTAGCCCTCTTAGCACGATGGGCCACGATTGTGGCTCTACTGGCAGAGCACGATGCGCCACGATTGTGGCTCTGCAGTTTCACTATCGTCTTCAAAATCATATATTATAAGCCCATGTTTTTGAACATAGAAATATTTTATGACGTGCTAAGAGGGTTAAACAGAGCCATGCGAGTAAGTTTAGCCACCATTTTACTAAAAAATTGGCCGCTTGGCAATACACATGCAAAGAATTATCTTACAATGGCGAATAAACATGATTTTTCTTTTTAAACAGTCTTCTAAATTAAAGATTTTGTCATCATTTTATTGTGAACTTGTATTTCACCTTTTTTTGACTCATTATTATCACATGCAATCACATGTAACTGATTGGGCTCGGGAGGATTTGACTTTTCAGTTTTGGGACGAAATGGACATAGCTGGAAAAATATATTTACACAACTGGGGCTGGTAAATGTGTTATTGTGTTTCAGGTACACTTTAAATCTCATACCATTGTCTTTGTTCATTAACTATGGCCATTTCTGCAATCCTACCGGAAGCTTCTATGACCACATGAAGTTTTACTTGCAGTGTCAGTCTCTGTTAGCTTGTCCTTTCCCCATCCTCCCATTTGCTGCCCACATTTTCAATTCTACACAAAATTTCTGAAGTGCACTGATTCACAAGATACTCTAATGATTATGAAATGTAACATTAATTGAGAATACGGTTTCTTACCTCTTATATGTTTAACAGGATTGTGTTCATTTATTGGCACTCTGCAAGCAGGACACTGTTGATTTCGCTCCAACCAGATCTCCATGCAGTAAGCACAGAAAACATGATGATTGGGGCACAAGACAGGCTGCTTCACCTAAAGATAGGAGTGACACATAATAATCAGCCCGAAGATGCATTCATACTATATGAATCAATTGTCGAGCATTTAAACTTAATAATGAAATGTTTAATAAAGCGATAGTGTTGTTTTGTTGGTTTGGGGAGAATTGAGGCAAGCACAATGGCCCTCTAACCAGTTTTGAGAAAGCCATCTTTGTCATGCATACTAATTAGATCTCTGTTCGTTACCAAAATAAGTCTTCCCATATGCACTACTTTACATCAGTAAAGAAAAAATTGGCCAGTCAAAATATGTTGAAAAATCCTGTGCTGATGCTTTTCTTTGGGGCCGGTCATTTCGCTACTTCTTTCGTCACGACCGACTCGTCTTTTGGGCTAGGAATGATTTGACTTTTCTGTCTTAGGACGAAATGGACCTACGTGGAATGAATTGACTTTTGCTGTGGGGCAAAATGGTCCTTGGGGGAGGGGGGGGAATGACCGGTGGCCCTTTTCTTAACCATTTAAATTGGAGGGTGCTAAGTGGTATAAGAAACAGAAACTAATCTGAAACCATGTTTCTTTCTCAGCAAAATCAGGTACAGCAAAATAGGTTAAAAGTGTATTGCTTATTGTCAAGCATCTAGAATTTATAATGCTGTGTACTGCCTTAACCAAGCAAAGAAACAATACAACTTTATTTATTCACAAGAGCAATTTCAGATAGTGCTCATAAGTAATACATACATAAGTAATACATACATATACATGATATAAAAGATATAATACATACATGTTGAAATTCTCTCACGCACACACACACATATTCCCAGCAACAGTAGGTACAGTTAGGTCACCTCAGGTTAATACAAGCTCATAGCCAGTAGAGTTAATCAGGTAAATGGCACGTGGAATGAATTGCGGTGCCGATTGGTTTTGCATACAGGCATTGCGTACCTACAGCCAGACCACAAGAGTGAAATCTCACATGCCAACACATGATCAGAAACAGAGAGGATGCAGGATGCCTTCCTAAGGATTTGCTGATGACAAAATGCTGCCAAGTCCTTCTGCCTGATTCTGGTGATCTTAGAACAGATATTAACAAGGGAGACAAGACTATTCCTGTTCCCTAGAGAGAGGTTGTGGAAGCAGGAGATGAAAGAAAAAGTGATGAGACTTTCACCGAAGGACTGAAAGAACCGAGCGAGGATGACAGAGCTAACAGAGAAAGATTTGAGTTTCCGTAGGAGGTACAGGCGTTGTTGGCTCTTACGAAGGATCATGTCAGTGTTGATGTTCCATTTAAGCTTGTTATTGAAGATGGTACCTAAATATTTGTAGGAGTCGACTATATCAATGGCATCATCATGGATAGTACTGATGACTGTCTCAGGCTTGCTCACGCGAAAGCTGAAGATCATTTCCTTAGTCTTTGAGGCATTCAAGACAAACAAGTGTTCGTCACACCATCGTACAAAGTCAGGAAGAGTGTCACTGTGAACATGTCGGTGATGCCTCCATAGCCTTTGCTGACTGTGTACGGGACCTAGGGATGTTTATTGATGCAGAGCTCTCCACGTGTAACCATGTTAGTTCTGTTGTGGCAAAATCCTACTACAAGCTGCTGCCAACTCACTTGCTGTGGCTACCATCATATCAAGATTAGACTACTGTAAAAGTGCATTGTGGGGTATACCTGCTACGCAGTTGGATGACTCCAAAGAGTTCAAAACACAGCCGCCAGGATTGTCACCCGTGCAAAGTCGTCCACTGAGCACATCACCCCTATCCTACAAAGCCTTCACTGGCTTCCAGTGAACAAACGCGTTGACCACAAAGTACTTTCGATTGCACAGTCCTGCATGTTCAAAACTGCTCCTGACTATTTACAAGAGATAGTTCCTCCTTACCAGCCGTCACATAGCCTGTGCTCTGGCTCCCAGTCACGCTGTCTGTGGAAAACACAAACAAGAAGTGCACTGGAGCCAGGGCCTTCAAAAACGCGGCACCTAAGCTGTGGAATGCCCTGCCATCGTCACTGTCCACCATCACCTCACCAACCACGTTTCGAAAAAGACTGAAGACCCATCTGTTTATTTAAGACAGACTTAAACTTAAAGAACCAAGCAACACTTCTGTCTTTATTTTTTACTTTCCTGGTGTTTTATCTATTTATTTACTTTTTTTTTTCTTATTTTTTATTTATTTTGTTTTTGCTGCGCAGTGAGCATTCTTCTGAATGGATACCTGCGCATTACAAATGGACATCATCATCATGACAGCAAGGCAGAGTAAACAGCAAATTTTATTAGAAAGCTACTATCAATAGTGCTTCTACAACTGTTATTATAAAGTATAAACAGTAGTGGAGACAAGCAGCTGCCTTGGAGGGAACCTTTGCAGGTGACAACAGGATCTGAGAGAAGACTGTTAACAGAAACTCTCTGCTGCCTGTTTGTTTAAAAGTGCAGGATCCAGAAAGTTAGTTGGTGGCGTCTGAGACTAGACTCTCCGCTTACAAGTGAGGTCGCACAGTGTTAAAAGCAGAAGAAAAATCAATGAATATATCCTAAGTAGTTATTTGATAGGACATTAACTGACGACATTAAAATAATTATCACAGTAGAAATAGATGCTCCTTTCGTTGACTACCCTGATGGTTACTTTGTTAACTTCTAATTCTATCCATATATATATATATATATTTAATGCAATGCGCAATGAGCATTCTTCTGAACGGATACCTGCGCATTACAAATGGACATCATCATCATCATATGTGTTTACACTAAAACTTCTTCTACTCCAAAAGATAGGCCTACGTATTAAGACTTAACTTTATTCCAGTTGACACATATTAATCCCTAATAATTTCTGCCTTTTAATTTACCTTTCCAAGGCATATTTGACAGGAAATAGGCAACGTAAATATCGGTGCAGCAAACTTGTTATGTCTTGTTTTCGTCTCAGCCGCCATGATGGCAATGTCCCCATGCTCAACTGTCATGGCACCCAAAGCAGCGGTAAAAACTAAAAATGGTCTACTTTTATTTTACATTTCTTATTTCAAATATACATTCAATTTTAATGTGGTATTTGTGTAACGGACTTTTAAAAATGGGTCTAATTAACTAATTTTATGATTTGAACACTTTGTTCTTGAGAAATAAAAGATTACGTGTTACCCTTCCGGAAGACGAGACCGGAAGTGTAATTAGCAGACGACTTTCTACTTTCTTGACGCCAATATTAATTACGTGTACGCATTGTTATTTTAGGGAGCATTTTGTGTGTATGATGATAAAACAAATTAATCTCTTCAAGTTTTAAAATGCACAGGTCGATAAAGAAGAACTGGTTCTTAGTTGGCGTCGTAGTTGCTATTATTATCGCAAAATGGGAACCTTATGTTGGTGCCAAAGGAGGTATAAATGATTTTTAACGCCAGAATCTATATTTCTCGATCTGCAAATCTGGTAAACTCAGTACATATTGCAAAGATAGTTTAATATAATAAACTCAAAAAATGTGCAAATCTTTTTCAAAATTACCTGTTTAATTACTGGCAGCATAAGACAAAAATATGACCTATATTAGTATATGTATATACTAAATAACGTACTATTATCTGTACATTAAAATTACCTTTCAATGACCAACACAAATTTTGCTAAATATAAATGATTGTATTCTAAATAATGACAGTATAAAGTGTCGTGATCATTATGCTCGCGATCATCATGATCATTGTAAGTATAACAAGTTTGCAGTTTTGATCAATTTCTTTTCAGGTTTTCTGAAGCCAGAGATTACTGTGAAATACTTCGCAGTATCATTAATTTTTCTTGCAAGTGGACTATCCCTTGAAACCAAGGTCAGTTTCAGCAATGTATACTATACTTTGTTTTCTGTATAAATAATAATAGCATTAATGTTTTGATTACAAAATTACTTAAGATGAGGTTTATAAAACACTGAGAGGGGAGCATAAATATTTTCCTACTGTTTTGATTTTTAAATGCAGTAAGTGAGGCTGTCTCACCTTTGCCTACATATTTTCTTGCCCAATTATCCATAAGCAATTAAGCATTTTCTGTTGTATTTATTTAGGACCTCAGGCAAGCACTTCTTCAGGTGAACATTCACATCTTTGTCCAGTCTTTCACATTTATCTTCTTCCCCCTGTTTATTCATGTGGCTGTTAGAGTCCTGCAGCACACTTCATATAATAAACTTCTGTTGGATGGGTAAGTTCCCATTTTTTTCAAACCTAACAAAAATGAATTCGTGACCTTCTCGCAGCTAATTGTTGAAAAAAATTCTGATGTGAAATATGGCATCCTAAACCCATGATGTCTTGACCTTGCTTGAAAGCACATTTGTTTCTTGAATTTTTTTCTTTTACTTGATTTCTATGCATTAATACAAAATATAGGATTTATCAGTATTTCCTTATGTTCTATTTGTAGTGAGATTTATAATTTGACAACATTTGTCTTAAAATAGCTGTTAGTACAACAGTAAAATGAGTTGTGTGTATATAGGGATGTGTGTGTGTGTGTGTGTGAATATATATCTATAAAGCCTCCATTTAGATAGAAGTTCCAGAATCCCAGTATGCGGCCAGTATCGCAATACTTTACATTGCCAGGCCATGAATGTGGAATACAGTTCATAGGGGAAGGGTTAAAATAATAGTATTTTCACTGAAAATAGACCTGCTTGTGCACACTCACACATGCACATATATCATGACTAGTGACTGTGTCTCTTCTCTGTGCCATTCTTTGCATTTCCAGACTCTGTGGCACAGAGCAGTGAGGATGGATGGTAGAACAAGCAGAGCTTTCATCTTGTCATCAATCATTTATATGTTTTTATATTTATTTCCATATTTCATGAATGACCATAGCATATATATGCATTTGAACTTAAAACACTGTAAATAGTTTTTGAATTGTTATTGTTAGACAGAGAATGTTAAAGAGGTGAAAAGAAGATGGAAGCACAACTCTAATACATACATATGTATGCTCAGTTTTCTTATGACTGAAATTACTATTGAAGTTCCTTAAAGGTCAAGTCGATCCCTGAGCAAAAATCACTGGAAACAGGGCACAAAGTATCACGAAAACGAATTCCAGTGGTATTTTATGACAAAGAGGCATGAGAAATTTTATATTAATATTTTTCTCTTAAGCACACGTGGATTTGTCAAGAAAACAGGAAGTGAAAAAACGAACGTATTTCTAAAAATAACTTCGTTTGCACAAGCTGAAGTTGATGAGAAAAGATGCAATCCTCGGTAAAAGAAAACTGACCGGGACACATTGTGCTGTTGGTGAATGTTCTCTTCGACACTCAGATGGAGTTAGTTTGTACTCATGAAGGAAATCCTAAAGAAAATGGCAGCAAACACCAGTGGATTAATTTTGTTCAAACGTGTCATGGGAACTTGGTCCCCACACTGTACTCAAGAACTTGCTCAAAACATTTCAAAATCGATTGTTATCCAGTCACTTATACAGTACAAGCAAGTCTTGAACTTTCAGTGAAACGAAGAAATCTTATTCCTACAGCAGTGCTTACTGTACAAAAGCATGAGATGTTAAAACCAACTACGACTGCTGGTAGATCAAGCACCAGATAGGCAACATCGACGGTTTCTACACCGGATTTGGTCTACAAGTAATATCGTGTGACAATCACAAACACATCATCATCACTCCTATCTTTATCCAGCATAATGCTAAAAACAACTGACAGTGTGTGGACACCACTGATGTGCGTGATCAAAACAGCTAAAAAAAAGGAAAAAGAAAGAATTGAGGGTGTTAAACATATTATAAGGAGCTTAAACGGGAACACATGCGATTGAGTATCAGTAAGTAAATAGAAAATTTTGCATGCAGCTAAATGAGGAAGAAATAAGTTTTTACATCGATAAACATGTTTTAAACTATCATTATATTTTTAATTGTAAAAACATCCTTATCACAGTAGTCAGTTGTAACTATTGTTGCCCATTAAATTTTGATCTTATTGACTTACCAGTATGTCGAATAAATTCAGTTTGGACCATTTAATTATTTTTTAACTTCATTCAAAGCTTCTAAATAAAGCTCCAGTCTGTAGGGCTGTATTCCAAATTCAGCTGTTTCACTTTTTGGGTGAACAAAATCGCTTGTTGAACACAACAACCTGAGTGATGCTCCTTCTTTTGACTTGAAGACATGAAAACTCCCTGTTACAAATGCTTTGATCGCGTAAGAGAACCTCCAGTACAGGAGTGTATTTTTTCCCGCCTTCCTAGTTGCAGGTGAGAATGCCGATGTTTGAAGGCTTATATCTTTAAAATTAAGGACCATTATGTACTCATATTTTGTGAATTATTATTTTAAAATGAACTTAACCCGATCATAACGAAATAATGTTGCGATCGGCTTGACCTTTAAAATGATGTTATTTTGTTTTGCAGGCTTACAGTATTAAGCTGCATGCCACCCCCAGTCTCTTCAGCAGTAATTTTGACCAAAGCTACTGGTGGAAATGAGGTAGAAAAATATTTTTTTATAATAATAGAAAGATAAATATCTGTGACCTATGCAGGACATACAAACATATTTGTGTTTTACGAGATTGTGTGCATACTATTTTCTACTCTTTCCACCACATTCATCTGACATCTCTCCTCTTTTCTTGGATTTCTCTTCTTCATTAAAGCCTGACTTCCTATGCATTCCTTCAAATAGGTGAGAGATATAATTAACACATTCAAGTTCTATTTCTCTTTTTCTTGTTTGGTTTTTCACCCTACCCTATTACTCCTCCCCTCTCTCTCTCTCTCTCTCTCTCTCACACACACACACATTTATACATTAAGTGACAAGGTACATTGCTGTGTGGTTTTCCTTAATTACATATATGGAAGGAAACATTAAAGTTATTGTAAACTAGTGCAAATTTCGCACATACACCAAAGTGAAGTTGTTTTTTTTTTCTTCAGGCTGCGGCAATTTTTAACTCTGCATTTGGAAGCTTTTTGGTGAGCACAGTATGATTAGATCCTTGTCATTGTATTTGCAATAATAACAGTAGTCTTCTGTCTTGTTTTATGTTTCTTTGTGTGTTTTGGCTTATTAAACTCAAATATAAAGTACTAAACTGCCAATTTTTAAAGGATGCACCTATCCTGCTGAGTAATAGTTGGTGTAGCGGGAGCAGACCGCACAACGGGTGACGTAGCACCCAGCTATTCCAGTATAAATACCAGAGAAAAGTCAGTTTCTAGACCTGCTTGTCGAAAGACAACTGGTCAGTACAAGAGAGGTACCTGTTTGCCGAAAGGCGACTGGACCAGCTGAAAAGCACTCTTGTCCCCCAGCCCCTTCCCTCTAACCCACCCTGGACTCCAAGGTCGGCTGAGTGTGGGTGTCGTAGATGGAAAAAAGAACACAACGAGAGGCAGTATATTAGACAACGCACCCAACTAACAAGAGCTAGAACTTTAGAAAGAAAGTTCTCCTTGGGAACTTCCGTCCTCTCCCCTGGGACTAAAAAGAGGAACGGACTGATTTATGGCGCTAGGGCGGTGTAAGTGTAGCAGCAATCGTCAGTCTGGTTACAGTTGGACATGCATTCATTTAGAATTTTTCTTTTTAAACTCAAGAACTATTGATTGCTTGAGGGAAGAAACTGCTGCATTCAGAAGTGGGATAAATTCTCTTTAGTTACATGCCTTGAAATTTGCTTCTATATAGCCTCTGGATTGTGTTCATTTGATGGGATGGATCAACATGTAGCAAATCTCAGATGTGAATGTTGACATCTCACTGGATAACACTAACCCTAACAATTTTCCTTTTTATTTGCATCACAAACTTTGTGAAGGAGAGAGTAGTTAAATGGTTACAGTGAAGTGTGTCACTGCTGAATGTATCATTTCTTGTTTTCAGAAATATTAATTTTTATTAAAGACTGCAGAAGCATTAATACAATGCTATGCCATTCTTAACTGGGCAAATATGGACAAATATTTCACCAAGCTTTTTATAACTGTCATGTGAAAACTTTGCCAGACTTGTTTAAATATTCAAGTAAGAAGGACCTTAATGTCTTTGACATGTTTACCTTTATTAAAAGATTGTTTGATTTAAACTTCAGGGCATATTTGTGACTCCTGCTCTTCTTCTTGCAACTGTAAGTATATTTTTTAGTCTCTTGCCTTCACTGTCACATGCTAGACAATTATCCATTATGGCTGAAACAGAAATGTTGTGGAATTACAAGCACTGTGGTCTATAGTCTACAGTTTTATCATATAAATGTTTCATCAGTCCTAAAACTACAATTTTCTGTTCTAAAGGTTGGTTCAGAAGGGACTGTTCCAGCAAGTGATATTTTTACCCAGCTGATTTTGACTGTTGTGCTGCCTCTAGCATGTGGACAAATGCTGCGTACCACCTACAGACGATGGCTCCTTTACACAAACTTACCTTTTAGAGATATAAGCAGGTTTGAAACTTCATTTCACTGTTCTTACACACAATTGCCCTTGTGGATAAATAAAGTGGTATTGTATTCATAAGTAGTGGGGAGACTGGAGGTTGGTTAAGGCACTGCAATTTTTTTTTTCTAAGAATAGGTTGATGTACCTTTGATGCACAGTGACTCTTTCTTTCTTTTAACTGCACATAAAAATCTGACTAAGGTATATTTTGCATTATGGAGAGGTAAGATATTTATTTTAGCCTTGTAGAAACAATGTTGATGTATTGCACATCTTCATTTCTCAACAACCAAAAGAAATAAATATTAATTCAACATAAGAAACAAGCTAGCTGCATGCAGAAATTCATCACTAAATAATAAACCACATGTTACCTGAAACTTAATGGCATCTCTGCCCTTTGAAAATGTTACAACTGGTTTGTCACAGATTGTTCGTGTTTGTTGCAAGTGTGCAGCTACTTTCAAATATGCTACCATTGTCTTCAAGGCCTTGTCACAGCATCCCTGTGTTTCTCGTATGGCTGACTGTTGGCTTATGTGTACTTCTTAGTGAACAGTACATTGAACTTTCCTCCACATAGGGAAATGTGTTTCACGAATTCAATTATTATTAAATATTTCATGTTCATTAGAGGCCACCAGTTTACAATGGGCAATACAAAGCTTCAGTACTGGTCAGAAAGAGTCAGACCTGCTCTGTATAGTTTCCTCAACCATTTCTGACAAGACTAGACTGCTGAGATACCTCCCACTGGATCTCACATGGCATGTGATCCTTATCGGCATGTTTCAGTGGAGTGCTTCTGTTTATCATCTACAACGCGTTTTGTGACACTTTCTCACAGCATGATCTAAAAGTTGATGCAGTCAGCCTGGTCATCGTAGTGTTCATAGGTAAGAAGTCAAGTGACATCTGTAACATTGAGTCACCACTCAGCAAAATAAACTTTGTGTTTATATGCCTATTCTGCCTATGATCAAACCTCGGAAAAAGAGAATTTTCTCCATTTATTTCCATTATTCATCAGATCTGAAGGTTCCCCCTACCCTTTTTTTTATTTTGCTTTAAAAGTTTTAGAAGCTTTTTGCAGGAAAAACATTTTTGTTTATTCAGAAGTTTTATCCATTAAATGTGCACTTATGATAAAGTTGTATGATAATCTTTTGAACATGGATAAGTAGCATTTTCTTTTCTTTCCTCCAACAGTGGTATGTCTACAAGTTTGTCTGCTGTTTGTGGTTTTCTATATCACAACCAAGCCTTGGCTTGCATACAGACCTCCTGATGTTGTAGCTTTAATGTTTTGCTGCACACACAAATCATTGACTTTGGGTAAGTAATTGAATAAATTACTTGGTGTTAGTAAAAGGTTCTGTGAGTGAGTGTGTGTGTATGTGTGCATGCCTGTGCACGTGAATGAGTTTGTACACACATATTTTCACCTGCATACAATGGTGCAACAGATGCATTTGCCTATAGGTTTGTTATTATGCAATAGAATGATGTCACACATGATAAGTTTTGTGCATCTGTGCACATGTGTATATATATATATACACACACATACAGGGTCTGCTTACAGTGCAGTGTCTGTGTGTTTGTGTGTGTGAAGGAATACCCATTCTCAGGATAGTCTTCAGCAAGCTTGATGGCTTGTCAGTGCTGACTATTCCTCTGCTCATCTACCATCCCACTCAGATTCTTCTTGGTGGATTGCTAGCTCCAGTGCTGGCTAACTGGCTCTCAACCACTTCCAGATACCGGTTAGTTGTCTGCCTGAAGGCTTTGTCATCATTGTTTTTGCTTTGTCTCTATTTTACCTATATAATTCTTTTTTGTACAGTTTATATATATATATTTTTTTTTAATTTTGTAAAAGTATGCATGTGTAAAAAAAAGTGTGTGTGTATGCATGTGTGTGTTTATTTACAGTCTGTACATATGATGAAATCACAGTGCATGCTAGCTAAAGGTGACACTAAAACACTATGTCATCATTGGTGGGCTAGTTTAGTAGGACAAGTGCATCCACCTAGGGATAATGGAGGGGGAGGGGTAGGAAAACAGAGTACCCAGAGAAATCTTCCCTGCGAACAGGTGTCACATAGAGAAAGAGTGTCTTGAGACAAGATCTGAACCGAAAACCTTTTGGTTCTCCCTGCATTGGTGACAAGCAAATGTTTTAATCACTACACTACCGGACACTCCCAAGACTAGTCTGTCTGTCTGGGTGGGTGGGTTGGTTGGTTGGTTTTCCATCTGGAGGTGACGCTGCACTGTGGCGGGAGAGGGAGTTGGAAACCGGAGTAGCCGGAGAAATACTTCCGACCGACAGGCCTGGAATAGCTAGGTGTCACATACAGAGACTGTCCCAGACTCCCACAACCTCGTTCTCTCTGTAGTGATGACAAACGTTTAACTACTACACTAGAAACAATTACTATTCACACGTGCGCTCTATCGCACCGAACATTCTGTGACTTTCGTAGGCCTACTATAGAAAGATCTTGAACATAACTGAAATTACCCGGGTAGACTAAAACTCCGCTGCAGACACCGGCCGCATCAGGTGCGGGGTCAGTTACACATTATGTCTTTCTGGGCCACCTAGCGGAAGCGGATGGCCGAGTGGTTAGAGCGCTGGCTTCCGAACCGAGAGCGCGCTGGTTCAATTCCCAATAAGCGCAGCAAACTTCCCCCAGTCGACCCAGCTGACGGGAATGGGTACCTGACTCCGTAGTGGGTTAGGGAAGGTAAGGCAGCGAGGGAGAGGAGATTGGCACCACCCTCATGTAAATGCTGGCCCCGAGAAAAGTGGGGTCTCTAACACCTCACTCCCCTACGACCTGAAAAGGTTATGGGATGACCTTTACCTTATACCTCCACATGAATTACAAAATTTAATTCGTAGATTGAAGTCGTAGACACAAGAACGCCGTCTCATGAAAAGGGAGATTACTCCACCAGAGACTGTAAGTGGTGGAGACAACACACGAGTTTGTGCCCAGAGGCGTTGTTACTGATATCTGTCTTCTCATCCTTTATCTTGAGCTCATTTGTAGACCTCCCTGCTGTAACTGATTAAATTTGTATGTTTTCTTATTCAGATCTCACAAGTCTGGGTTCTACTCCGTGTGACTAAAGCTCACCGGTACACGCCTGCAGTGTTTGATCTGCAAAGTTGTTCCCTGTGCTCAATATAATTATCTACCCTTAGAAGTTATCAAAGTTTTATGAAAGGTCACAGAGTCAGAAAAAAACGCAACTTTTATTCATATGATTTTGCTGTTTTTCTTTACGATTTTATAATCATGTCCTTTTATGGCTATTAAACAATAGCGGTTGATTGTCCGTTTATTGTTGTTTGCTTCTTATAGTTGATCATTCTGAGGTAGAAAGTGATTTCTGATATTGTTGTTGCTGTTGTTTCAGTAAATGCTCTTAGATATGTGTGAATATCATGTACTTTCAGATATGTCTGAATATTATGTGCAGTCTGTAGTTGCTACGTACTATTATAGAAAACGAACTCATTTATTTGCCGTGACATTGCACGCCACTTACTCGACAAATTCCAGTCACACACAGACAGAAACGTCACTATACGCACTACTATATGTAAACCTAAAAAAAAATGAAATGCATAAGAACCAGACAAGTGGAGGAGTACCATCTTGATATGTGACTAGCTTCCCCTGGAAGAAAAGTGTTCGTGGTGTGGGATCAGTCAAACAAGATTTTGTACGATCTACGGCTAGCAAGATGCAATCAACAAATTAGCCTTATACCTATTTCTTCGCTGATTATGTACAATTAACAATGTACAAAGTAGAGGATCAACAGTGTGTAGAACTTTTACGGAGATGGCGTGAGTTATGGACATATATGAGTTACTAGTGTGAATCGTCGGTTAGAAATGTTGCGCAGAACACATGATTAGATTGTTAAAAGGATATGTACACGTTAGGCCACTCATCGTTGCCGGAGTCCCACTTTTTTCTCCATCCTCCTCCCCCTCTCCCAACTTTCTCATCCATTTCCTCTTCACCCTCCTTTTCTCCCTAGCCCTTTTTGTAATGTGTGGGGAGTAAATGATTCATTCGTGTGCATACGTGCCAGAATATACGGGCACAGTGGTTACCGGTTTCGGCAAGACATTTAATATCCGCAAAACAACCACACACACACACACAATCCTTGCACACGAAGCTCGAAAGCCCATCAGCTGAGTGATCTACTTGACGTACGTGCCCTTTTACTGCCCGCGTGCTCACGCGCTAAGAGACGCTGCGCCTGAGTGTGTCTGGCAGCGTAAAGGTATCGTCTACAGCAGCGAGAGAGAGAGAGACTAGGCGATATCCTCGCAAACTGGATTACCGTCACTTCCTGTGTGACCCTTCACTGCTCGTGTCTACCCGGTATGCAGGGATTTCACTGGCGAAACGGACATTGAGATCAGCGGGAAAGTCTACATCCAGCAGCATGCATGCTACAGGTAAGCAGGCTATTTCTTCTGTACCTGGCCGCAAGGTGAAAAGTTTATCCACAGAGGAATCTTTCTCGCTCTCTGCTCCTGTTTCTCACGCAGGGATAAGAAACAGGGAGAACTGAAGACTTGTTTGTTTGATATTTTGGGTTTATCCTTAAAAATTGGCCTTAACATCGATTGCGTATTAGTACGCAAAGATGAATGTGAGATTCGCAGGGTAGCATCGTAGAAGGATCGCTGCAACATAAAGAAATACGAATACTTAGGGCCACTGCAAGGGGGTGGGAGGAGGTTGAATAAGCGTTTATATCTGCTAGTCATGTATAAAATCCCCCATAAGCTTCTGAGCTACAAACTCTTCATACAGCCAAAATTTTTATGCATGAAGAAGGAGGCGCCAACTCAATCGAACCCGGGGTTATTTCTCTCAGACTCGGTGGCCGCAAACCAATCCCATTGCTTAAAATGGGCGAGAGAAAGATTACGCAAGGCATAAGACAGACGTACTACTGTAACGAGGGACGGTCCGCCAGGCACCGGATTGGTCCCCAAGATATCCACCGCAAAAAATATCTGGGGACCGCTTGACCTGTCGCACCGAGAGACGCAGACTAGAAGGAAAGAAAGACAAAGAATAAGAAATGAGTAGAGCTGGGCACCTCGCTACCCGACGTAGACGATTGCTCTCCTTAACCGATATGCTGGGAGCCACGTGCCCTTGTTACACAGGAGAGAGAGAGAGTTAATAACGGGCGAGAAGACAGCTGCGGACAAACTTTGGAAACAAGACACTTATCCTTGAGCTCAACACGTTGCACCAGAGCAACGACTTACCCTCACTTCCCAATTACGGCCTCAGGTGGTCACTTCTGAGAACCGTTCCCAACACGAGTGTACGAAAAAATAGTTTGCAGATAATTACGCCTGACCTGTTTGTTTCTCAAAGAAATATTAAGGATCTCCAAATATGACAAAGGATAAATGAATAAAACAGAAGTTCTGACTGTAAACCAGTATCTTGACTCTTCTTTCGCAACAACCATTACTCTGATTTAATGCTTACATTTTAATGCTCATATTATTATTCGAATATCTGGAGAATAGGGTATAAGCAAAGCTGAAATACAAAAACGAAGACGTTGGCCATATGATTTTCAAATACAGTCACAACTTGCGGTCAAGTAGGGCAATTGTTGAGGCTTGTTCAACAAGAGACCGGTACGTTTAATTTGTTTGGAAGGCTCCAGTGCTAGAAAGAGACAGGTGAGAGGAACCGTTTGCCTGCCACGGTGTAAACAACGAAGATACGTTGGCGGTTAACTCTTTTCTGGACAGGCAGGGGCGGAGTGCCGCACGTGCTGCAGTGCCTGCTGGGAAACCTGTGCTATTCGGTACGGGTCTGGCCATGTGCGCTCATCGAAAAGGAGGAAGCTGCATAAAAGTCATTAAGACCATTTGACAGATTTTAGCGTGCTTGAAAGGTCGTTGTTTTCACAATGACTGCGCGCGAGACCATGGGAACTGTAGCTAAGATGCACTTCCGGTAGGGTCAGCTGAGCTTACGGTGAGAACGAGGGTCGTTGTTAGAACATTGATCTGATGTCACGGGTAGAGATTAGAACTAATGTCACGGCTAGATTTTGGTCTGTGAAAACACTTGTTTTCTTTCTTTTTTATTATTTATTATTTATTTATTTTTTGCTCATTCAATTAATTTCTGTCTTTATTTATTTCTCATACTAACGTTGATACTATCAACAATTTATTTCACTGTTACCAGCACAGTCACACTTCTAGTCTTTCCCTCACCCTCTCTCCCTAGCTGCCGTTACCACCCCTGTACAGTGTCAGGCACCCATTCAGAAACTAGGCCAACTGCTGGCAGCTTCTGACGGGTACCAAGCTGAGTAGTGTTCGCGCCTTCAGCCTCGAACTCAGGTATTCTAACAACTCGGCTATCCGCTGCTCTACCTTTCCCCTTTATGTGTTATTCTTAGAACGTCCGAAATCTGGCTTTCTTGGACTGTACCCGGTTTTCTTCTATTCTACACTCTCCGTTTCAACTGCAGTCTATGCCAGTAGTCCTAGTCCCAGCAGTATTTGCACTCTTTTTTCAGTCGCTCAGATTCAACTGCAGTTTCTACTGTAGTATTCTCAGCGGTAGGTAGCACTCATTTCGATTTCTTATATGGAAAAAAGTAAAACTCAAATTGTTACCGCTGATTCTTTCCCTCAGTCCAGAAAGATGCCCGAGATTAATTTCCGCAAGAGTGCGGAAGGTGCCAGGTCAAGGCCTTTAGCCTGCAAGTGTGCAACTTTGTGGTGTAGTGATGGACGTTTTTCCTTGGCAAGTGGTGCTCCTTCTTTCTCTCTTTGTATTTTCTTTCTCTCGTCTCTTTTTTTTCCTCTTTTTCCTCTAATTTGGTTTTAGAACTAGATATAGTATTATTTACCATATATTTACTTTATATTCTTCAGTTCAAAAGTTATTAGGGAGAAGGTCTAATTTATATGTAGCACTCATTGATCTCAAGAAAGCATTCGATTCGGTCCAAAGGAACAGGAAGACTGGAGTGGGAGGTAACATGCTGTTTAGGTGAATCTCATGATCCACATTTTTAATTAATGAACTTCCATTAGAGATATCTTAATGTGGTAAGAGCAGTTTACAGCCTTTTCTACTATTCTAAGTGCTATTTATTTTTAAACCTTTTTCTGGTAATGCTGTTCTGTTATCAGCAACTTCAGCTGGATTGCAAGACCTTTTAACCTGACTGAAGTAAGAAACTAAGAAGAGAATGGAACCCATGCCAGTGAAATGTTCAGAAAAAAGGATTCTTATTCGCCAACGATGTATGTTGCGGGGAGTCTGAAAATTATTCGCTTCTTATTGTAATGTTAGGCACACGTTGATGTCAGACATATTCTAAGACATCATAGACATGTAAACAACCGCGCCTGCGAACACGTTTTACGCCGCGCCAGCAGCTGAAGTTATATCACGAGCAAGCAGCCAGTCTCGTAAACAGGTTCTACTTGCAGAAATAACAGCGTGCATGAGGTAAGATCTGAACACTGGACACCCTATCTTCACGAGAAACAGGTGTCCCTCCTTCTATGGTCAGAAAAAAACAAGTCCTGTTTAGGTTCCAAGATCCCTATAATGCTTGATATTCGACAGATAACTTACATAAAAACAACTTGTACATTTCCTTGTTTTATCAGAACAGCAGTTTCATCAACACCCATGCTAGAATCAACACTTTTTTTTCTCTGCACGTGGCATCTGTTTACAGGGCTGGCTGCCTTGCAGTGATATAGCCTTAGTTGCTGGCTCGGCGTAAAATACCAATAAAAAAAATCAACATTTTTTTTTTACTTCATGTTATCTGTATAATAATAGCGGATGGTAATATTTTTTCCTCTGCTCATTCGCCTGTTTGTTTGGTTTTAAATACTCAGATGTTGTTAAAATAGATCGTGTACCTCTTCTCGGGAAAAGAGATTTTTGTGCAGTAATTGTGAACGGCTTGAATCCGGTATTTTGCCAGATCAGATGCAGAAACCGTGCAGAATGGGTATTTTCTTTCTTATTCTGTCTGTGCCTCCAGGCATCTCTGAACAATCCCAGCCAAACTACCCAGCCAATCTCCTCCCCCACCTAGCTTCCCGAGAGAGATGCGGTTTTGTTTTGGAAGAAATGTGGCAAGGAGAACGCGGATGCAGTAGCCGACAACTGTTAGAGTTTTGTTGTTTTTTTGAGAGGTGGGATGGGAGAAGAGGCAATCGTTGAAAAAACGACTGCTTCGTGTATAGCTGTCATTTTTTGTCTCTTTCTTCGTAAGCAGTATTAAGCAGGATCTAGAAGCAAAACATATTCCATATTTGGAATATAAGATAACCTCCCCGATCCCTTTCCCCCTTCATCAACATCATGATCGTGTCATGACTTTTCCTGACATACGGGGGGTCTGTATGGCGCATGGCATCACGTAAACTGTTCCCCTACTTCGACATTTTCTTTAATTATCGTGTTATCGGTTCGGTTTTAGGGCAAGGCTCACACGCAAATACTCATGGGATATTCCCTTTGCTTAGCGAACACTCGCTTTTTCTCACATCCGGTTGTCCTTGAGCCAGATAATTGTGAAGACGTGTTTTTAACTCAGATGCAAATGTCTCTGGTATTAACGAAATGGTAATGTCATTCCAAGTTCCTGCTGTCTTTCTGGGTAGCAATCCATGAGGGCAATGACGACTGTTGTTAATCTCACCATCACTGCCACACAGGGTACATGCATTGCATGCTGCTGGTGACGGTAACGTATCTGCAAACATCAGTCTACTGATAGCTGTTTATTTTTTTAATGACCCCCTTTACTGTTGAATGTGAATGAGTGAAGAAAGACTCTATTTCTATTCGTGTGTATAAAATACCACTCGTGTGTCTTTTAATGCCAATATACTTTGTTATCAACTTTCTGTCTCCATTATAATTCCTGTTTGCATTGTATAAGTTATGAGGTTTTGTGGGTTTTTCTTTTCTTAGAACGTCAAAAACCGTACGAATGGTGCATGTCTGTAAGGCACGCTACCGGATGTTAAGCTAATGCTATAAACGTTAGCAGGGGAGATAAAATTAATACAGCACAAAGTATTTTATTTGCTTGCACACATATATATATATATACACACACGCGCGCGCACATATGCACGGTGATTTGGATCAAAGTAGCACCCAATCCTAACTGCGAGTGATTTAAAGTAATTCCTAAAATAAAGTTTCTGGCTGTATGAAAGCGACTATTCAGCGTTAAGCTTGTTAAAATGTATCTCTGAAAGGTTACACGGAAATATTCATATAAAGCCCTTCAGTTATAAAACAGCTGTAAGTTGTCAAAGCTTAACAGCGATTCTCTCTTCTCTTTAAGTAAATCAAGGCGTGACCGCAAAAGACAAACAATAAATAAAGTGGTAAGCGTAAGGCTGTTAAAAGCAGTTAATGACTCGCCCAAGTGCAAAACACTTTTCAAATGTTTGAGGTTCAACTCTTCATCAGAAAATAAGTCTCCCTCTAAACAGAAAACATTTCCACCTCTGCATTTCGCAAGAAATCAATCTTTTGACAGGACGCAGAAACGGGGATGTTGTCCCATGTCTAATGAGCTTCTTTAACGGTGAGAAAGGATTTCCTAATTTCAGACACTGATCGAAAATGAATGGAATGACCCATGGATGGCGCACTCTGCTTGAAGCCGATAAGACGCCATAAATCAATATTGTTTCAGTTTATAGCACTTATTTTGGTATTTTTCATTAACTGTAAACATCGTTCAAATGTAGACGTCTTTTGTTTTTGTTTTCTTAACTGATTTAGGTCAGTGGTTTTAAAACAAAGAGGATAAGTGTTAACATATTCATATTCCGTGTGGGTTAATCTGCCACTAGGAGCAGTAAAATAGCTGCTGCTAGCTTCAGCAAGTTCTGTTACATCGCACGTGCTAGGTCGATTCAGAAGTTTTAGATTAGTAATTTCAATTCATTGCTTTCCATGAGTCCATAAACCGCTGCATACTTCCTCATTGGCTCACACGGAAAAGGTGATAATTTTTAGCAGGTGACGCAAATTCCCTCCACTCAACCCCTCCCCCCCAAAAAAAAAAACAAAAAAAAAAAACCAGAAAAAGCCGTTATCAACATACGGTCACATTTACCCATTAATTCTAATCTTGACGGTGTTGTAAAATCAGCCACACTGGTAGGATGAACCTTGACCTTCGATCTCTTTTTGTAGATAATGATTCTTGTAGGTTCGGCTCTCGACAACGGATAGGAGATAATCACTTAGAGTTGGGGAAATGGCGTCTTATTTCGAGCTTAGTTCTACTCCCTGGTGACCTAAAATTGTCGAATGGTGAAACGATATCGTCAAGGAAACTGTGTCCTGGTGGCACAAACTAATCAATCAAGCACAACAAAATTGGAAAAAAAACCATTAGGTAAGAAACACCGAGGAAAAAGAGAATACAATTTTTTTCACTGTATTCATGCTTACAATTTAAAACGTCCCAATGTTGAGACAATGCAAGATTAATAAAGGCTGTGTAATGCTTACACTGAAAACTGTAATCTGGTGCTGAATCTAGCGTGGGGCTAAAAATAGACGAAACTTGCAGCTGGCCGCGCGATGTAATGCGGTAACCCCTTGGGAATTCGAACCTCCGGGGTAAGTCTTCCTGTGGTCGCCTATGGCAGCAACGGAAGCTGAGACATTCAGAAGCTATGTGAACACATCTAGAAGACATTCACAAACTATGTAAACATATTTAGTGTGTGTAAATATATTGAATGGCTTCTTATTCACTCAGATGTAAATCGTGATTGCGGGAGCGAATGAATGTTGTTGCTATTTAGGCATCAGTCACAGAAACATCTTACCGGTATAAAAGTTATATAAACATCTACCAGTATCTCAGTATCTGACAGCCGTGTAAACGTCTAACATGTTATTTTGGTAGATGATAGTCATGTAACGAATCTTAGTCGTTTCATTTAAAAACGTGATATCGTTCACTTATCTTTCATTTTCAGCATGGAGATTCTTTCCAAATAATGAAACTTTGTGTTTTGGGAATATTATTATTTGTTGACTTGCACTGCTGCAGAGAGAGAGAGAGTGTGTGTGGGTGTGTGCATGCGCTTCCATGCATTGTTCGTTCCTGCGTGTAATATCTCACTAACTCGGTTGGTCATGCAGAGGAACAGACATGAGTCGCCATGGTTACCTCCTGGCCATGGGTCGAGGACTCTCACAGCATCCCGTACAAGGACGAGAAAGGATCTTGTGGATCACGTGATCTACGCCCCTCCGATGCCAGCAGCAATGCCAGGCGACAGGACGTTCCACTGACGGATGTCGTGGCACTGAGCTGTCGATCATGCCTTCGGCGAAACGTAAGAAATACAGCAGCTAAACGAAAATTCTCTTTTATTAAATTTAAAACTCCTTTTTCTTTTTCTCCGTCTTTCCTGTGGCACGTTAGACACATGTTCGCGATCACTTCTGATAAAGGTGTCCGGCTGTCAGATCGGAGATACTGTCGCCCACACGAGTATTTGTTTTACGGCTCAGTCAAGAATCCGCGTTTTGCTAATCTGCATTTTCTAAAGAAAACATAAATACTATTACCTAGTTGTGGCATTGCCCAGCAAGTTTCGTTGATCCTCCTTCTCAACATGCGCTAAGATTGTGCTGCCCTGTTTTGCCGAGAGATACATTTCCATGGCTGCTTCCTCCGGGGTTTGAGAAACAATCGACGATACGGAAATACGAATTAGACTAAACAACTGGCACTGACTTTACTTACGTCTTCTAGAAAAAAAAGTTGGCATGTAGTTCTATGGTTTATTCCCAACCGTTTTTAGATAAACAATATAGAACAATCGTGACATTTTAATTCGCCGTAAACATATTACAGACTGGGTCATAGTGCACTTGCTACGACAGGAAAACGGTGAGTTCATATGTTTGCTTCTTAAGATGCATGCGTGTCTGCATGACGGTGTGGGTTGGGATGTGGTTACTGATCTCAGGTGTATGTGTAGGTAGATGGGTGTGTTGGTAAGTGTGGATGTAGGTGGGTGGGGGTTTTGATGGTTATGATTGTAGGTGTCAGGTCAGTGTGCGAAACGTAGACTAGGTCTTTCCGTTTTGAATGATACTGTAACCGGATGTTGCAGGGTAAACTCTTTGCAGCACTGCATGACCAGCAGACATGGAGCCGCTTTAATCTGACATTGCAAGCACCTCGCCCTTGTGTCTGCTGATTTATTGCTCTGTTTACACACCGTCACCAGTTACTTCCCCTTTGTAACAACACTCTAGCCTGTAAAACAGTCCTTTAAATCTGCCACACAAAACCCGAGTATTTGCTGGCTTCTGTGATTCTACATTAGTTCTAAATGTGTGTGCGGCTCACAAGGATGCGCGAACACACGCACACGTACATGCAGTAGTTCATCGTTCACGCCAGTGGTAATTTGTTCTGGTTAATAGGCCGCATTGACCTATCAATGATCAGACGAAATGATCAGACGATGCTAACAAGAGTGAGAATTAAAAAATAAGAACAAAAATTAAGTAAGCCTGATCCTATTACTAGTTCTACGTGTAATGTCGTGACAAAGAAAATGAAGTAACATAATAAAAAAAATCAATAATGCTATAAATAAAATAAGTAAATAAAACCGGGAGAACAATCCATTAAGACAAAAGATGCAAGACTGAAAGAGAAAAAGGAGAAGAAAATTAACAAGACAAAAGCAGAAGAGGAAGAAGATGAGATGGTAAGGCATAGGAGGAAGAAAAATCAACAGTAATGAGATACTGGCGGGAAAATTGTCTTAAATGTGTTGCTGAGCCCGTGTGAAGGGAGCTGACAAGGAAGAGGTGGAAGCAGTGTCCAAACTGTTCACGTCTAATATGTGGGTCAGAGTGATCAGGGTGAAGGGATCTGGCTTTGCTGAGCTTTAACAGCTCAGACCATATCATCGACGTAAGGCCAGGATCCGACGCTGAAACAGATGTGATGCAAGCAAGGCCAGCACAAACCGCAGCCATTGAGTCTAATACCTGATAATATCTTATCAGGATCACACTTAGAACAATGCGAGCAGCTTAAATCTCTGGAGCTTATCAAGCAGATTAACGAACAAGGAATTAGCATTGCTCCGGTTAAAAAATTAAACTCACTCTTTCCTAGGGCATCATCTGCCAAGTAAACTATAATACAGCTGATTATGTGATTCTCTAGAAAGGCGAACTTGCATTGTCGTGTGCTTACTATAGACAGTCCGCATATCCGTGGACATCAGGACATTCAAGGTCACTCATTTATCAGACGATGATCAAAGGTTGGTGGACTATTTTGTTTTGATGTGATTCGTTCGAATTTAACGTGTCGCTGTCTGTTCCAGAGAGCACGCCTGGTACTGCACACGCGGCACGGTAGACGTTTGTTGCCATGCCTGACGCTCATTTTATCCGGCCTGCTGCTGACTTTCCTGCTTAGAACAGCTGGGCGAACACCGCATGTCTCTCTGCAGTACCCCGACACCTGGACAACGGCAGACCTTAAAGGGGAAAAAAGTCATGATGACCAAGACGAGAATTCCGATACTCTTCTGTTTGAAGATCATGGCGACAAGAAGACATCGCCAGTTGATAACAAGCACGGAACAGAACATAGTAAAGACAGCAGCAAGCAAAACTCAAACCACGGCAGCAGAACCGGAGAGACTCTGGGAGACGACACTGGTCACTCGAGTGTCGGAGACACGAACCGTGCTGAAATCTTCACAAGCAACGAAGATGGCGTGAGGGAGTATTATGAAGACAAGCCGTCTGCTGACGTGGTCAGGATGAGAAGCGATCAGTTTGAGGACGACAGGAGGGTGCTGGAGCAGCTGCACACATTGCACGTGGGAGGCGAGGTGGTTGCCGATGATGGGGGAAGCGACGGTGGCGCCGACTACCTGATGCCGCCGTGCGACGGTTCAGACGTTCCAGACGTGCGGCCGAACCCTCGCTACGGATTTGTGGTGAGAACGAGGCGCGTGTGGGGGAAGAAGGGGGCGGCGGGCGTAGGCAACTACAGAGAACAACGGATGGAGAAGAGAGAGAAAGAGAGAGTGGCAGACTGTGGAAGACTTGTGGAATAGCAATAATAATTTTGTATTAGCCAATGTGAGAGTCCTATTAAACTTTAGTAAAATTCGATGAGCCTGGCTGTGGTTGGAAAACCACATTACAAAAGCTCTATTATTAATATTAATAAGGTACAAGAAATAGTAATTATTCATTTTTCAGGCATATTCTTAAAAAGTGCATGCCCGAATAGTCATAGTGAAGTTACATAATGTGGCGCCTTTTCATTCGACGTGAGTGTCAGTAGTAGTATTGACAAGGATCGAAGGTTATTAAAGCATAAATGCAAAAATACACGGCGTATAAGGCATTAACCACCTCTGTATTGGGATTTTAAGGGACCATTCCGTTACCTGGCAAATTATAAGAATCCTTGCTGGATGGAACCACGAGCTGGCGACGTACCCACAATACGTTGTGTGCCCTACTTTTACCTGGTGGGAGCACCGAAGGCTGGGACTACTGACCTGTATCGTCGACTGACCAGACACCCCGAAGTGGTTATGCCGCGCTCTAAGGAAACTCGATGGTTTGACAGATATAGGTTTGACGGTTAGCGTCCAGTATGGATATATTTTTTACTCTTCGGGGTTTCTTTTTACATTATCTATCTCCTTATGCATTTATCTAGTGTTTTGATTTTTCTTTGTTCTTCCTTGCTCCCTGACAAATTTTCGGTGAGCTAACTTAGCCTATCGGCTGACAAATATTAAAGAAAACCCAGCTGCAGTTGTACATCTAAGTACCCAACCATTTACGATGCCTGTCTGTAAGCCATTTTAAAAACATCCTTATTAATAGCCTCCTTATAAAATCTTTCATACCGAATTATTTGTTCTTTTTTTGTTCAGGTAAAACAGACTTTTCGTACTTCCTAAAGAATTTTGAGAATGCATCAAGCGTCATCTACCACACCCTAGAAAAGGGAAGCAATTTTCACAGACTTATAGTAGGTGAGTCAGTGTGAACCTGTTTGACACGTTAACTCTCAAGATCTCATTAAAGAGCCCTTAGAGAGTGGAGTAAATTTAAATGAACATGATCTGGTTGTGCGCTGTGAAGCTAATTTTAAGCAAACTTCTAATAGCAAGAGCAAGCAGTTAGAGGTTGGAAGTGGGGGTTGCCATGTAGATAAATATATCGTAATAAGCCGCGTCTTTCACTTTTGACAACCCCTTTATCTTCTTTCCATTTCTTGAAATGCCATCGGGCATTAAAGGTCCACTTCTTTGACATAACCCATGACGAAACGCTTAGACATTCTTAAGAAAATATTTGGAAAACACTTGAGTCGCTCAAATGTTTGCCACGTCGTAACTACTTTGCAAAGATTCTCAAACCAGATGAAAAAGATGACAATATCAAGAAGCCACTGCTACTTTGCCAGATACTGACAAGTCAATACTGGCAAAAGTTTGACAAACCACTCAAAGTGCAAGGAATTTGTTAAAACAAGACAATCTCTTCACAAAGTATAGCTGGAGTATGCCACCCACTAAAGATCGGCATTTAGCACCATAATGCTGGGTAAAGAAAGAACAGCAATACAGAGGATCAAAAAGGTGTCTGAGTGAAAGACGAGACTCTACTGCCTTCAGGTTTACAACGCGAAATAGCAACTGTCAATATCAAACTACAAATCTGTGATGTGTTGTCCGAGTGACAAAAAAACTCAATTAAAATAAAGATTTCTAGACTGTTCATTACTCTCAGTTTTAAAACATTAATAACCGCAATAATAACACATATAAGACTGAAATTTATGTAAAAATGAGTTAATTAGCTATGAACTAGTCAGGGATTTTTATTTTTAGTTCTAACATACGTTAAAAGAGATATTCATTCCTATGTATGTAGTCTATAGGTAAAGCAGTATGGATATATATATATATATATGCGTGTGTGTGTGTGTGTGTGTGAAGGGAGTCCCAGCTCAACTTCCTTTTCTTTGTAAGCTCCTCATTATGCAAAGTAGGGTTAAAACTCGCGTCCCGTGACACTAATGTGAACGTGGAGGTTCTCGCTTTGCCAGTTCCATGGCGTTGTACATACATGACGTATAGGCAGTGGTTGTGGTGGTGATTTGCAGGGGATGGCTCACCGTCGTATTTTTTCGACAACCGCCACTGGCCACTGATGCCAGGCAACGAGAGATGTAAGGAGCCTCGTGTCACGGTAGCCAGCCACATTCATCACCTGTATCCCAAGGCCAAGGTCGTCTTCATCCTCAGGAATCCTGTGGACAGGTGGGTGTAAGGGGGACTGGTGCCTGGTCAGCACAGCTGACCGCGTGGTAAGCAAACTGGCGCCAGCTCTTAGTTAGATCAGTTTCACCTCTTTTTTCGTTTTGGATTCATGGGAAAAGTCTTTACCTGCTGGAATTAGTGTTGTAAACAGTGGTTAACGGCCAACATTTATCTGTTACATGATAATCTTTTCCTTCGTCCTTACTTTCTTTCCCCTTCTTTTTCTTTATTTTCTCCCTCCCCGCTTGATTCTTGAATGTATACATACCTCAGCGTCGGTCGCCTTTTTCCAAAATGTAACCCACGCATGTTCAGAAACTAGAGGAAGAACTAATGATTTTAGTTTCGGTAGCAGTGATGTCAGGTCCCTCGTTATTGCATCGCGTAAGGCCGCCTTACGAAGCTGTTTGCCCTCATCATGGCGGCTGTATTATATTGTACCGGATTAAAAAAAATTGTAATTTCTTGTTTCTGTTAAGTACGTTTAGTTCATTTCAGCAACACTGTCGTCAGGTCTTTCTTTGATACATTGCATGGAAAGATTGCACGCTGTGCTTTAAATCCTAATCACGCTATTGGTATAGTACTGTACCGTTGTTTTTAAATTTCTGTCATTTCTTATTTCGCACAAGTACATTTATGAAAACTGTGTGTGTGTGTGTGTGCGTGCGTGCGTGCGTGCGTGCGTTTGTATATTTGTATATGTGTCGAGAGACTGAGAGACTTAAAAACTCAAGACTCAAAGACTAAAAACTCAAATCTCAAATTCTTTTCATTGTTTGGCCACTGACTCATACAATTGGAGTCGTGAGCTTCCGACAACAGGGTAACACGCCATTCCATTGTGAAAAGTATTTTAGTGTCAGCAATATAACAGGTTATATATAATATTAAACACAGTAAGCAGCTTCAAAACTGAAAAGTGTACTCTTGAAAGCACATACATAATTATATTACATCAAATCTTATACGCATCTAAATCATTATATTACATCAACTGCTATTCCCGTCGTCGTTTTATCCTGTAGTTTATAAATCCGGAAAAATTTTGTAAACAATGTTTATCAGTCAGAAGAGTTTTAAGTACATTGTAGTAAGTGTTTCTATATTTTTCAGGTAAAACATTTTGTCTCAGATCATTCAGTGATGTGCATTCGAATAAAAAGTTTATTTCATCATCGAGGTCGGAGTTACATAAGGGGAATCTGAGTAATTGAGCATTGGGGGCAAACTATCTATACTTATAAGTGTGAATTTCCGAATCACCGATCCAGAATCGAATCTCATAATGTCTCGTAAGTGTTTATTAGTAATAAGGTCAAAAAAAGGTTCAATCAAAAAGACAACACGGCGGCGCAAACCTACGGGGGAAGAGAAAGAGAGTATGTGTGTGAGGCGCGCGCGCACCCGTATGTGCCGACTAGTGTTTGATCCATAGTCAACGAAGGCGTTGATGATGAATGTGATAAATCTTAATCTAAAATTTATCTGCATCCCATATCTGGGTGTCTACAGGCTGTACTCGAGCTACCTGTACAATCACGCCAAGGTGGGTGCTGTCAGCAGCATCGCTTTTGATGAGTACGTGCGCGACGCCATCAACATCTACACCGACTGCTTCAGCCAGCACTCGCTCCGCTACTGCGCCAACAACGCCACTGTCTTCAAACGAGCCAAGGTGAGCAGACAGAGCCAGTTTTATCGCCGTTGGCACGAAGCAGCGTGCCGAGGTTTTTTTTTTTTTTTTTGACTGGATGATAATGTCATTCATTCATCCTCATACAAAGACACACATGCTGTCTTTCACACACACACACACACACACACACACACACACACACACACACACACACACACACACGCACGCTATATATATATATATATGAAAACATTCGCGCACACATATATATGTATTACATGCATGTACAAAAGCGCGCGCGCGCACACACACACACACACGCGCACACGCACGCACGCAAAATTCAGGCACACGTGAAGTCATGTGAGATTACATTCCCAGACATACCACATAACACAAAAAATGCACAGAAGGCAAACGCTGGAAGCTTCATCTGTCGACAGGGAAGCGAGACTTGCATGCAAAATGGCTTGGTGAACACGCTAGCTCCATAACAGTAATCGTCTGTTTTCATCAATACTGTAAATGTTGAAAATGAAATGTGCTTATTGCTAGCTCCTGTAACATGAATGCAATGTACTGCAGCTGTGTAATCCACGCTAGTATTATTCTACACCTACAGCCACGTTACCGATGTGTCTTGCGCACCTAGACTCGCCAAAGCCTATGCAGTTCTCCTGGCAATAAGTCATTTTGTTTTTCTTGCAGGTGATGCTGATAGTAAGCCTGTACATTGTATTTATACGCGATTGGCTGACACTGTTTCCAAGGGAACAAATTCTTATCCTGACCACTGAGAAATATCACAGGGACATGTCCACACAGCTTCAAAAGGTGTTCTCATTTTTAGGCTTACGTGAGTATTATATTATTTGTCAGACAGTAGTCTTTGTTACACACTTCCCCCGCACTCCTTACCACAAGGGTTTGGGTGCACAGTCATGCTAGTTGGATTCTCACGTGTAGCAGTTAGAAAACCCGTGAACAAAGACAACTGTGAAAATTGATGATGTTGGTGATATCTAACAGTATATGTCATATGGTACATTAAGCTACTCAAAGCATGGTATAAACAGAATTTATTGCTTGCTATAATTATAATTTTTGACATCACCTTTTACCACAGGAAACTTGGGGGAAGAGGAGATTAGTCAGATTATCCGTGACGACGTGTTTAACAAGGGACAGCACTACTCGGAAGGGGGGACAATCCTCGCTCGTACCCGCACTCTTTTGCAGGCTTTCTTCAGGCCTTACAACCAACAGCTAGCAAGTGTGATGAACGATCCAGACCTTCTCTGGCTCTGAAGATGTTGCTGTCTATTTTACAGCCTCGTTTTATATCTTTGGGAGTGCTCGAGAAAGATACACACACAAAAAAGACTAAAAAAGAATCGATACGAATGGACGTGAAAAAGGATGTGTTTGAGGGCAAACCAATACATATCATTTCAGAGACGTAACGAACCTGTGTGTGTGTGTGTGTGTGTGTGTGTGCATGTGTGTCTTAGAGAGAGAGAGTGTGTGTGTGTGTGTGTGTGTGTGTGTGTGTGAGAGAAAGACTGTGTGAGAGAGAAAGAGTGAGTGTGTGAGTGAGAGAGAGTGTGTGGGGGGGGGGCAACGAGTGAGTGAGTGAGAGAGTGTGTATGTGGGGGCAAAATAGTGAGTGAGTGAGAGAGTGTGTGAGTGAGTGAGAGAGAGTGTGTGTTTGTGTGAATCTTATTTGTGTTTATTCTCTTTGTTTCTACTAAAGCTTAACGTGTACCGTGGAGGTGCCTACTTGTTAATCGAATTTTTAAAAATAAGTACATTTTACTACTTTATCAGTACCGGAATATGAAATGTCGTGCTTAGCGTGAAGGAGCAACAGTGTTTGGGGAACCTTTGGTTGCAATTAAAATTATTTTTGTGTAAAAGAAAAACATTGCTTGTGAGATCTTATTACTTATTTGCGACACTCCTTTACAAAAAAGTCATTCGCCATTCTGTCTGAGATATTTGTTAATGTTCCATCAAGACTTTTTTTTTAATGTACAAAAGAATTATTTGTGGGAAAAAGAGGCAATTTATTAGAAGGGCTTGACATTTTGTCTGAGCTATTTGCTAATGTTCCATCAGGACTTTTTTTTATCTGCAATAGAAATTATTTTTGGGGGGAAGAAGACGCAATTTATTAGAACCGCGTGCACTCTGTGTATGATTGCAAAAACTAGCGGTGTATAAGGCCATTAAGGCACCTTGTCCCTAAGACTAGTCGTAGTTTATCTCCCCTGGGCCGCAGTGCCATGGAGTATGTAAATCGCATTCGTCGTGTCCATTCAAATCATAGCGCCGCGAACTAGATTTCACTTCTGAAAGTTAGGTTTCTCTTCAGCTGACCAACTCTCTAAAAAAAAGTCGTAAAGAATTGCTCGGAGATCCTTTATTCGACAGATGTGATTTCGGTCTGGAAAGACGTCGCACTAATGAGCTGCGTTTAGCCTTCTGTGTGATTTAATTCGGGGCAAGTCCGTTGTGACTCACAACACGATGTCAGCGACAGTAATTAGCATTCTTCTTGTGGAAGCAGTCTCTTAGTCGAAATGTGAAATATATGTGAGAACCGTTGGCGCCAAACGTGGAATGTATAACAGATTTTGCTGCCTCTCAAATCATGCATGTACGTATGAGTGCATCTGTGTGTGTGTGTGTGTGTGTGTGTGTGTGTGTGTGTGTGTGTGTGTGTGTGTGTGTGAATAAAGGTAGAAATACAGATGAAAGAGGAGAAAGAAGAAAGAAATGGCATTAGGAGAAAAGAAAGAAAAGAGTGGAGTAATGAATAAAAGAATTGTTGCTTTTATCTGCTGGCTTTAAGTAGCTTACAACTACAAAACAAAAAAGATCAGAAAAGTTTTGCTGACAGCTTTACTAATCTGTAGAAAAGTATCATTGTGGGTGGAAAGCTGTAAGAAATAAGTGAGACGCAGACTGACGGAGGGATAAGAAGTACAGCTCTCAGAAACAGACCCAAACCTCCAAAATGGAAAGAGCAAACGAAATTACGAGGTGCACGCCTTATTTGTGGCGGTGCTCGGGAAGATATCCCTCGACGCCTGTTAGTTTGTCGCTACTGTCCTCTTCCTTGCCGGCTTCTCCATTGCCGGCGTCGGGTCGTCGCACATTCAATACAAAGACCATTTTCCTCCCGAATTGGAGGTCTTGCCTCTCGTCTCTCTCACCTCCGTTGCTGCACATGCATGCCTGGTCAGTCATCGGACTCAGGGGAGAAAAGACCGTCTAATGGCCAGACAACCTGACGGGGGTGGGGCTAGGGATGGGGAAGGGGGAAGAAGGGGAAAGAGGTTGATCCGAATCTTCTCTAATCTTTTCTCCTGGTATGTAATGCGGGCCATTGTTTTCTGCAAAGGAGGTGTTGGAGGCAACATCGCGTACAGCGTTACGTTTCGTGGTGACTAAACGAGTGCCGGACATGATCTGACCACAACGTTCATGTGAAGAGAGACCAGGTAGCACATGCGATTAAAGAAAGCCTCGTGATGCGATCTGATGTGGGCTGACGTAGTTCTCAACGTGAGAAGAAAAAGGGTGCATGGTAAGGTAATACGTCCACGGGTGGTTAACAGTTAACGTCACCCCAGGAACTTTTTTTCGTCGTTAGGAAGTTAGGTGTTTAAGAACTCACTTTTCTCGGGGCCAGCTTTTTGTGAAGACGGTGCTCATCTTTCCCTCGCTGTCTTACCTTCCATAACTCTCTGTGGAGTCAGGTACCCAATCCCGACAGCTGGGTTGACTGGGGGACGTAAGCTGCGCTACACGGGCATCGAACTCTCGCGCCTCTTAGTTCGGACGCCATCACTCTAATCATGCGGTTAACCGCTCCCCGAATTGAGCAGTCGGACAAAATCTTCCCTCGCCGCGCACTCGCTTCCTTGCGCTGCAAAACATCCAGAGATTCTTTCCTGGCCGCAAGGCATCACGGGAGCGTGCTCCACCAACTTGCCCTGGAATGACTGGTTGTCCCTCGCTTCTGGAGCTAGCGAACAACCAGAAACATGCTCATGTCCCTTTGGTCGAAAATCATTATGTCACCTGATCTTTTGTCCCGCGTGTGTCTGGACCTCTTTCCAATGTTTCACGTCGTTGCCGCTTTAATCATCTGGTAAACCCACCTCCCCCTTACGCACGCCACCCCCATGGATCCCAAGCGTGACGACGGCTTTAGTCGCGACAAATTGTCTCCAGAGAGCGTCACTGAACACAGCCAACGGGCTCATCCATCACTGGTGCAGTGTGTCTAATGGCCACGGGCCCGGCCTCAGATTTACGACGGCCTCAAGAAAGACCAAAGGGACATAAATCCGGAATTTCTGCGCAAGCAAGGGCCATCACTGGGTTTCGTTTTGCCATAAACCAGAGCTGGCAGTCAGAGGTTGTCGATTTATCTTCCAACGACAGCGCTCTGTTCCTGGAGTTGGGTGACCTAGCTTCTGCGTCTTCTTAAATTTATGAAGAAGGCTTGCGCAGCCCATCCCCTTTTTGTAGGTCAATGTTAGAACAATTAGGTCAGTGCTGACGATGGCATAGAAATGGCCAGAAATCGAAGCAATTGGAGAAACAATTACGATAAATTGTATAGCCCCAGAAAGAATTGAGTTTCAGTGAATAGCGAATGAGGCACATGTTAAAATCGTTTGGAGAGCACACGACTCGTGTAACTTTATTTGAAAATAAAATTTGTCAGAACGGATAACGGCAGCAAAAAGGCAGGAAGCTGAAAAGTAAGAAACATTTTAAAAAGCCATTCATTTTAGCAAGAGATTACCATTCAACGAAAATTGTAAAAAGGGCTTCTCTCTGAATTTACTTCAACAACAATAAATTACTTTTTACAAGAAAAGTCTCACGTGACACTTATTATTTGTGCAACGAATTGGAGAATCGTAAAAACTAGACGTGCATGCAAGCTACGGGACGGCGATGACTGAAGTAGGTTATTCATGCTCCGAAGCAGAATCGATGTTTTTTTATAGATGCAACGTTCCGATTGCTCTTGTTCTGTCTGTCTGTCTGCCTCTCTGTCTGTCTGTCTGTCTGTCCTTTTCGGAGTCCTTCTCCTTTATTCTTTCCTAAATAACTGTCTACACTCTACAAAGCACCCCACTCTTGTCTACCTTTCTCTTACGATGTGGTGCAGTTCAGCACAATCCAGATTCTGCGGTTTTTCTCATTCCCCGCTTTCCCAAGCGCGGACCTTTACTAGTTGTCTTCAATGCCTTTCAATCAGATGCGAAATCCCATGTTTCTTCTTCTCTTTTCTCGAGCGGCTAGATGGAAAGCCCGAGCCCCTCCTCATCAAAGCCAGTTGCTGTGCGGCGCTGGATGTTGTGCCGAGAGCTGAAGGGTTACCGCGGACTGTGGCGCAAATCCCATGCAAGCTCCAGTGCATTTGCTTTTACATCCCTGGACAAAATGTTGCCGCTTACAACACCGAACTTGTTCCGAAATGGAATCTCCGCCAGAATTGTCTGCTCGTTTCTGGAAGCCATTGGTTCCCGTGCCTCTGTTCCGTTCGTCTGCCGCTGCATTAAAACCGTGGTGAGTGCAGCTCATTCTCTCGTTCAATACCATCGCTTCGACGATTCCTTCCCCTTTTCCTCCGCGGAAACTGTCGGCGATATAACCATTCAGTCGCTGAAAAAAGGCGCGCACGAGCGCAGACACACGCACACGTGCACACACCTACACGCGCAAGCAAACGCACGCACGCACGCACACACACACACACACAAACACACACAGCAAACACAATCGTGCGCACAAACGTACACCATATACACATATGCGCGTGCACATGCCCACACGCACTGAGGCTCTATTCTGACCTGTCAGCTTAGTCAGACTGTGGAGAGGAAGGAAAAGCACGAGGACGCTGTGCAGTCATCATGCTGGACGTTTAAACAGAGAGGGTTTAAAAATTAATTTCATAGGAAAATAACTGCCTTGTGTGTTTGACTGATTGATCAAATAGTCAGTCAAGCAGTCCGCCAATCAGTTTCTCGATTAATGTTATACCTGCATTGCATTTTACATTGCATTGTGGGAAGCAAAATTAAGTACCTGACTGAGATAATAGAACTCTGTGACCTGATGCTTATAATATGCTCTCATACAATGAGATGTCACTTCGCCATGATGGCTTAAGGTGGGATTGCCCTCTCTCTCTCCCCCTCTCTCTCTTTTTGGGGGTCTTCATCGCTGGATCTATGTTCACTTTGGTGTCTCCTGTTGCCTTGTGCCTTTTGTTGTGCACAGTATACCTCTATTTGCGATTTCCTATGACTGCACTAAATTGTTTTCACTCGGGTCTGCAACCTGTTGTGCGTCTGACCATCTTCTTCGAGGTTTTGTTTGTTTGTTTGTTTGTTTTTGCTGATGAAGTATTTGTCTCACATGATGTCAGCTGCACTCCCGATGAGAAATGTGTTTATTCTGGTTCTTGCTCCATGGAGTTTCTCAGCTATTTCGTTGTAACATACTTTTTCGGTTCCAGAATTGATGGCAGAGTGCTTCTAGCAATTGTTGTTGTTATTATTATTATTTTTATTATTTTTTATTATTGTTGTCGTTATTATTTTTATTATTATTATTGTTATTTTTGTTATTGTAAAGTGCTTTGAGCCTGCCTTGATGGTGGAAAAGTCAGTCAGTCGTCCCTTGACCGGCACCTGTCGTTGTGGGTAGCACGGATAGACGCTGTTTTCCTTCTTTAGGAGGGGTATAATGGATGACTGCGTCCATTCTTTGGGCCATTCCTTGCGCCTCAGACTCTTTGGCACAGGTGTGAGAGAACAGTCAGGGCCTTTGTAGTTTCTTCCCCACCCTGCTTGAGCAGCTCAGCTGGTACGTTATCAACGCCTGGCGACTTTCCTTCATTCAGACTGCGTACATCTCTTTCGACCTCTTCCCGTAGGACTGGTAGGTCTGCAGGTTCGCTGTCTCTAGCCTGGTTGTTTTGGAGGATGTTGGCGTCGGTCTTCAGCTGGAAGTTGTACAGGTCCTTGCAGTAGTCAGTCCATCGATTGAGTACAGCATTGCTTTCTGTGAGAATGTGATCATTGTTGTCTTCAACGACTGAGGTCTTCTGCTGATCTGTCTTAATGAGGGTCCTTAGAAGTTGGTAGGCCTTTCCGCTGTCACCTCGTGCCATTCCATCCTCTATGTCCCGGCATTGATTCTCGATCCAATTCTCCCTATGTGCCTTCCTCCCTTTCTTGATGGCACAGTTCGCTTCTCTGTATTTGGTGGCTGCTTCTGGTTTGGTTTTCTTTTCTCTCTTCAAGGCCCTCCTTTGGTCACAAAGGTCTAGGATGTAATTCGTGACCCATGGCTGTTTCTTATTCCTATGTCACCCTAGAACCTCCTGGGCTGTCAACAGTATCACCACTTTGATGTTTTCAGCAAGGGTGTCTACATCACATCCCACCAGGTTCAGTGCGGCAAATTTTCCTCCAGCCGTGGCCTTGAAGACTTCTGCAACGCTTGGGTCTTGCAGATTCTCAAAATCAACGCGAAGGTCGTAAACATTCACTGCTGTTGTAAGCCATGTTCCCCAAAGTCTGACAAACATCAGCGGTACATCAGTAATGGCCGCTAACACTCCGCCGGTAAGACGGGGGTCAGAGGAACCTTGTCAAGCCCTTTAACCAGGTCGTGTTGTTCCCCGCTGACAAACCTCCTCCCGCGTGCCGTTAGCTCGTCATGTGAGTCGTCATGTCGGTAGTTAACGCCTGTTATTAAGGTCGTTTAATTCTTAATAGCCTACATGTTCAGACACTTCATTTATCGATACCATTCTGCGGCGGTGGCTTTAAGGGCCTGTGCTTGCCATCTTTGCAAACATTTGCTTAGAAAGGCTGAACAAGCTACCCATAAAGGGCGTCTGAGATGAAATACCCAGACATCGCCACTCTCTTGGGACCAGAGATGATTCGGGCAAATGGGACATACTGGACACTGAGAGAAAGAGTCTTCGTATATTAATGCCGTTATTATTATAAACTTTCATTAAAAAAAAACATGTGATTTTTTTCATCTGAGAAATTTATCATAAATCACAGAGTGCAAACTATTTTTCACTCAAATTCTGCTCTGAGTGTTCACAAGTTCTAAATATTCACAGGTAAGATCACGAGATCTCTTCAATCCTTTAGCTGGTGTTATCAACGATAAAAATATGTTAGGCTCGTAAACATACATCCTTTCCCAAGACTGACAGTTGCAGTGCTAACAGCTGTGGATGTTCGTAAAACCCAAATTGTCGGTGTGGTATCTGAGTGAGTGAGTGAGTGAGTGAGTGAGTGAGTGAGTGAGTGAGTGAGTGAGTGAGTGAGTGAGTGAGTGAGTGAGTGAGTGAGTGATTGTCAAAGTTTTGTTCAAGCCAAACGTCGAGTTTCATTCTCACAGAATGAAAACTCCCGTCTTCATTTCTTGAAATGCTTCTCAATTTCTCTCAATCGTATTAAATTTTAATAGGCCCTAGCGATGCCGTGCTCACCAGACTATAGCCACATCTAGAATTCATTCTAATGAATCGCCCCCAACTCTCCCTATAGACTTGCACTCCATAAATAGTTCATTATCACTACGACGGAACAAATGCCTCGCATCTGTGGCCTCGTACATGCGCAGACAGGATCAGAGACGTTTGATCTATTCCACTCAAGCAACAAGCTACCATCCCCTCCACCTTCCTTCTCACCCCAACCCCGTCGAAACATGTACATCTCCATCTTTGACGTGAACTACTACCAGCCTGTTCACGGTATAAACGTCGTGTGACAACAAGCCACGACCGTTCGTGACCGACTGTCTTTATCGCCTCCAACAGGCAGAGTGTGGATCGGGTGGTATCCAACTTTCTTCATACTCAGGGATCATGCGACCGCAGACGAACCATTGTGTTTCGCGTCAACGGTCAGTGAGGGATAGCCCCTTATCGGTGTCACCTAGCGCCATCTGCTGTGCGATAATCGAACTGCTTAGTAGCTAATCCCCCCTTTGCCTAGAGTTGTCAGTCAGTTGCCGAGAGCCGAAACCCCTCGATGGTCGACAGCAAATGGCCGTCGGATGATAGGCCGCTCGTTTCACCACCCACCCCACCCCGCCACGGGTCCTAATCGAGTTAGAATTCGACACTTAAGACCAACGCGAGTGTAAACTTATTTTCAAATAATTGTGTTTAGTTAATTATAAGACAAGTTCCCAAAATGTTTGCGAAACTTTATATTCCGTTGATGAGCCTCAGCATATTGCAAGTCTCATCTCGGGTTTGTAAAGATGCTAAAACCTCATTTTCCGTGATGTCGCCGACGTTGGTTTACATTTGAAACATCTGAAACATTTTATTGATTGGCTATAAGCCCTGGAGGCATTTTTATCCATAACATCATAGAATACTCATACAATAGCAGTCTCATCACTGATTGGGCAACGCCTTATTATTATGTGTGGCTCTCGCATTGGCTACAGCATTCATTAACATCAGACATTATTCACACATTTAGACTTTTTATTCCTTTTAGCTTCTCTGCTTTTAAAAAGAATCTTCTTTTCGCCGCAAATTACTGATCCTGTCTTCCATCCCGCCTAACTAGTAGTACAAAATCTCCCTGAACAGTCCAGGTGGAGAATAATAATTCCCAGAGTGTGACTGGCCTCGAAGTGTGATGCTAGCACAAAGGACGTGCGTTGTATCTGAAGATGACATTTGTTTTTCATCCTGAACGTTATGTGCGCTTTCACTTACGTGTAACCCGAGTCAGACAGGAGATTAAGTTCAAAATTGCTCGCAAATTATCAGAACATATATCTTGTTTTAGCTTAGAAAAACGTGTGGTGAATTTTAAAATTAATTTGCTTTAGAACCAAAGACTTGCGATGTGTCTGCACGTAACCCAGGTTCGAAATGTCGACTTCAGCACTAAGCCTCTGGCAGGTCACAAATCGTGGTCAAACAGAGATAACCTTATCAGACCAACTGGGGTTTCCTGTCATGCGCAGTGGCTTAGGTGGCGTGCACAAAGAACACAGAAGGATTATATGGATTAATGAGGCGCTAGATAGACCAGTTTTTGTGACTGTTGCCCTTCTGATACCTGACGAATTTCCCAAAAGGAGTGTCTTATGCTTCGATACCCATAAGAGTCTGCTTCTCCCTGATCCACAGCCTTGCTGGTCTCGATAACAGAAATCGACAAAATGGCCACATAGCCGAGCCCTGAGATGCTAAATTTGCTTTTTCTCAAGGAATTCCTTTTTATTGAAACCTGTTTGGATGTTTAACTGACTGTTATCTCACTGCAGCAGCGGAAGTTAGTTACATTGACCTTTCTGTTAAGTATCAGAAAGAGCTTCAACCAAAGTGCATCATCATCATCATCATCATCATCATCATCATCATCATCATCATCATCATCATCATCATCATCATCATCATCATCATCATCGTCGTCGTCGTCGTCGTCGTCGTCGTCATTGTGATTTTCGTTATCATCTTCATATGGTAGAGCGACTGTAACAAAAGACAAAATATAAATATAGGAACGAATTACGAAACCTAATCATGGATAGGCTCCCATGTTGACTGATACACCGCCGATTGTTATATTGCCGATCGTACAGAGAAAAAACCTCTTGTCGCTGTCCTGTCTGCATATGGCCGACCCTGCTGATCGCATGCCAAGACCCAACTTCCCATCATCCCCATCTCCATTTCCAGTTTGCTGTAAAGGGATGCAATTTATCACGTGACAAAAGGGCCTGACGCCGTTATTGACCAGTTGTTTCGAGGGGAAAGCAATATTTATGTTGCCACGGTCACTCTGAGGCTAACCCCTATCCCTCTCATGGGTGCTTTGCGTCTGGCCCCCTCTCGCCAAGGTCTCGCTTTTATGCGGAGCCGATCATTGTGACCAGCTTGCAAGCGACTGGGCATTGGCCATCTGCCATCCCGACATCCTCTGCGAGCGTCGGCGAATCAATCAAAGCCGGTGATCGCGTCAGAGGGGGAACGAACTCTGGTCCAGACCACATTTTCCAGCGCCCCCTAGACGCCTGCCTGCCTGCTGAAAGGGAGACCACTGCAAATTGCGGTGATGAGACATTTCGCACGCAAGGACAGAATTGATGACGCTGGCAATAACGGTTCTGGGGAAGTCGCGGTACGCAGACCACGTAACGTTTCTTGGCCCGAGAACCGGTACTGGGGTCACGTGACACGGCAAATACGACGTTATAATGCTCTCTTCGGACTGCTGTGACTGAGTTATTGGTCCTGGCCATAAAACGTGGGAAAGAATTAAAGAGAATTTTTAACAAGTAGAGCGAAAGAAAAAAATGTGTGGCAGGGACGAAAGTGAGCAATTAAAAAGAAATTAACGAAAGAAAGAAAGAACAATAAATTTAAACAGGAGAAACTAGCTAACATTTTGTTAACGTGCCACTTTCTTTCTCTCTTTGACGAAATCACTATAATCAATCAAATAGTCAAAACTTGGCATGTCAAGAAACGCATGACCCAACCCAGAGAGACTAGATTATCTAGATATAACAAGGACTAGATTATCCAGTCTCTCTGCCCAAGCTCTGTGTGGGAGGCAGAGAGGAAAGGTTGACATAAACATCGTTTCTTTCATCCTTGACGGCAGGTTTTTGGTAACAAAATTAAGTAGATCCGAATGCCTCATATTTTCATTTTTCTAAAACTTTTTAAAAATTTTAATTAAATGATAAGTTTTAAATTGTTTTACGCCTCCATCGAGTGTAATTGTTCAGCTGTTGCAGGGTATGAGCGTGGCTTGGTCTCTTCACTTGACCTGACGCCAGTTACTATGGCTGTACACTGATTCTATGTACGAATCGACAAAGTGCACTGATCATTTAGTGGCAGCTGTTTAGAACGAAATAAATAATTATGAATAGCGTGCCTTGTTATCTATATGTACCTATGCAGGTTTTTTTTAACAATCTCGATCTCTTTCTGCCCAAGACATAGATTCACTCGTCACTTCATTTGTCACCACTTTCTCGACAACCCCTTAACAGTGTACTATGGATTGATGCTTCGCCAGACAGATGGGGGCACAATGGTAGGGGATTCGTTAGCTTTCTCCCTTCCCCTTTATAAGTGCAGTTAGGGAGTATTATCAGCTGCCCTTACGGTGATTGTTGCCTAAAGCCCGTCTCACACAATGCGACTATCTAATGAAAGCGGGATCAAGAATGTCTGCAACAAGGATCTCGTCTGATTTCGAACAAAATACCACTTCATCCCCGACAGTTCCCAAAAAACCTTAATTCCTTTTCAAAACTGTATGTAATATGCGTTTTGTTTTTGTTTTGTTTTTGATAGCATGGCCTGAAATGAAGTCGGGGGGTAGGGGCGAAAGTTATCGTACGCCGAGCTAGCAGTTAATACTAATATCACTGCAAAGTAGATGGAAACATTTGCTAAATAAGAACGGCGCATTTGCGATTAAACCTGAACACGAGGTACCCGATCTACCAGAAGATTATCTGCCCAGTTTCGAGGGAATGAAATCACATTCTAACTACGAGTCTTCGAGGTGTTGGAGTATAACCTTCCCGCACCTTTCATTCAATGGAATCAAGCCTAGTGAGATTTTGCATGCCGGTTACACAAGACCTATCGCCAGACATGGTCGAACGTCCAGTTAAGAAGGGCCTGGACAAGTAAAAATTCTCCCAGCAATGCCGGCCCACTCCAGGACAACAGAGGCTGCGTTATTCGTAGTTCTAGGTCACGTGGTATCAGTCTCGGGGTTGAGGAGTGGGAAAGAACTAGACCCCGGAGGTGAGGATCAGGTACCATAGGGCGAGGCCCCAGCGGCAGGATTCAGGTCGCACGTGCCACAACACAAAAGGACGAGACGTCGGGCAGGAATGCCGCAGGCCGAGCCGTTATGAAAATCGTGCCTCGGTACAGGGCTTCATGGGAGGTGTGTGGGGGGGGGGAGGACTGACGATGGGGAGACTCCTCAATGCGATGGACGATCCAGTGCTCGAATCTTAAGAGTCTTCTGAGTTTGCTTTGAAAGATGATCTGGATAGAACTTTTTTTAAGCCCTTACAGCAGGAAGGGAAAAAGGTGGGTGGGGGGAGCACCAGGCCATGATTTTTTTTTTTTTGCTTCTCTGGGTCATATGCAGTAAGATGATGCCCCTCCCCCAATTCCCATTTTTACAAGAGCAGATGATACAGGCAAAAAAGACGTTCTTTAGCTTTTACAGCCTGCTTTTCTTTTAATATGCGACATCGCATCCTGCCGTTTCCCATTTCATGTCCCTGTTTATATCTCTTGACTGCAGTAATGGCCTCGTTAACTGTGGTTATGCTAGAAGGAAAAGTAAACCTTTATACTCAAGAAAAAAGTAGCATTTGCTGGAGCTTTTGATATGTATCCACACGCCTTCTTCAGCGGCCAAAAGCTTAGAGACTGGTGTGTTCGAGTTTCATCAAATTCTTTTAGCGTTATACGAGAAGCAACCATTTTATCTTTCTGAGGTATTCATTGAATGTTAATTTTCTTCCTTGCCGAACAGTTAAAGTCTCTCTCTCAATAGTATTGTTAGTATTTAAAATGAAGAATCGAGTTTCACAAAATGAGTATCGTTATCTAGTTTTCATCATTTCCTGTAGACGTTTTACTTTTTCTCTATTCTCTCACAATCACACATTCCAGATGGCACACTATACATAACAAATACACAAAACCAAATTGCTTCCCTCGCCACTTTGGCTCAGACCCACCAGAAATTTCGATCAATTTGTTCTCCAGTTTGCAGCTTATACGACCTCGACAAGCACCGAAATTCATGCAAAGTAACTACTACCACTTTATTATTACTATTACTATTATTATTGCTACGTAATATAATTACCGCTTACCCACTGTCCTGTCAACTGCGAACTTGAGGTTGCAGTCTTTTGTTGAACACCAAGAGCCTCATTAGCTGCTTGTATGTACAAGGATATAGTCTCCCTTAAGTCTATGTATAAAAACAGTGATTAGAAAGTCTGAACATTTCTGCAATCACCATTCCACCATAACCGTCTTGCCAATTTTCTAAACCCGAGTCGACACTGTGCAGTCGAGAGAATGCATTGCTTGCTGTAGAAAATAAAGTTGTTTTGACATGCGGAAACGCTTTACCGTTGCAAAGATGATTCTCATTAGGACCACTTTCTTGGGTCTCGAAGCCTCTGAAAACTTTTGGCGATTTAAATGATGCCCCTACCTACACCCGCTTGAGTTTGCCGCTGTCTATCTAATCATACGCCCTCCCCCCCCCCCTTAACTTCAAGGCAGGTGGGACTCGTGAAAGGTGCCATAAGAGAAAGCACGTGCGTGCCGGAGAATCTGCGTACACACTGACGGATCCGCACAGACGATAGACGTGCAAGCTCACAAACAAGCGGCTGTTCATCTATTTCTCCAGCTGCGCTTCGCTACGGCAACGAATTTTGTTACAGATATTATGTGAGACATTATGTGCTTTTCGTTTGGTTTCAGGTGTATCTAGCATAATAACAATAATCATAATAATAATGAGAAGAAGAAGAAGTGAAAAGTGAACAGAACAAAGAAGCAAAGAAACATTTACTGATAAGATTAAAACAATGAAAGCTACAAAGCTAAAGAAAAAATGCACAAATGAACATTTGGTTACAGAAGAAAATCTTGAATGACAATATAAACTGGGGCTAGTTGCACAACATATTTCGAAATTGAAACATTTTTAGACCTAAAATCTATTTAGATAATCAGTTTTATAGAAACATTGCACAACACGATGTAAAAAAATTTCCGAACTAAAATTGTTTTAAACAAAACTGTTTAAAGCAGATTTTTGTTTCCTACCAGCACAGTTTTTCGTACTCGCTTGTGCAACACATCTAAGTGGCTTAGGAACGACTTTTGAAAAAACGTTTCTAAATTTGCTTTCCTAGAACAGTCTTAAGGTTTAAAAAACATATCGTGCAAGTAGCCATGGATTCTGATGTTTTTATAAAAGCCTAAACAGATTTTACGCTAACAAAAATTCTGTTCTTGACATACTTTTCCTCCTAAAGATTTGAATAATTAATGTCGCGAACACGTGCGCGCGTGTGCAAGAATGTCCGTGCGTGCGTGAGCCTACGCTTCATTTTTTTGTCACATCCATCACTCTTTCCTTCCTTCAGCCTGCCAGCATCATCTACCTTGCTGCGACTGTTATATCGATTCTCTGCCATCACCTGACGACGGTCCCGAGGTTCTCTGTCAGGTAAGTCCTCTCCCCTCAACCCTCCCCCACCCCCACCCCACCACTCACGTTCCGACCGCTCTCCTCCTTGACAGCTGATCTGTGACTCACAGCATCCAGTTCGTTACACGCGGCTATCGACCGTCGACGGAGGCAGTACGGGAAATGTTTAACGCTCGCAGCATGTCCCCCAAGTTTGTCGGAGACAAAGTCTCGATCCTGATGGAAACCATCCAGCGCGCGCTTCGCTCCTTGCGCTCAATTGCAGAGCTGTTGAAGAGAGTCCTTGAGGGACCGCTCTCTTGTCTCCACCAACGTTTTTACCTCTGACTGCCTGTCGTCAGACCCTCCAACTGCTCCGCTTCGAGGTTCCTGAGCGAGAGGACTTAAAGAAAAGGACCTGAATGAAGTTCATTTTAGTTGTGCCTGTGGTGCATGGGGAGGGGGCCGGAAAGACTCCGAGGGACGTCAAGTCCAGTGTTGTTGTCATCGTCTGCTTTCCGAGTTTTATACAAATCTTTCCGGTCCTCGATTACCTTTTTTTTTTTTTCAGTCCTTCTTTTTCCCCAGACGAGTCATATAGCGCCCGTTGCCTAGCAGTTGTCATCGGCAGCGCACGGACCTCAGGGTCACGTGGTATGTTGTCGAATCTGTCATACCGCATTGTTGTCTACATTTAATCATCGCTGGTTGAGACGTAAAACACTTTTTGAAATCAGTCGTCACATGGGATTAATAGGCAAAGGTCTGCGGGTATGATATGTATAATTTATTTTTTGATGGAAATCGAGAGTCTATATTTGGCGAATTTCGATAATCAAGCAGTTGTTAGAACTCGACATGATAGTCGGGGACTGGCGCTTTATAAACTTGCGTTGACGCGTGATAAATGCATGTTTACGTGCGATAAACATGTGTTTACTGATAAATGCGTGACAGCATGTCATAATTTTCACGTTATCAGCATGTTTGTGCGAATTACAGGCATGCATTCGATTAATAAACGCGTGTTTATGTGCGATTAACATGCGTGCTCGCATTATACACATGTATTTTCGCTTTATAAGAGTCCACCAACGCGTGACAAACGCCTGTCTGTATGTGATAAACCTTTGTACAGGATAAAGACGAGTTGACTCCTTATACACGTGTTTTTTTATATGATAACCGCATGCTTACATCTGATAAACTTGTTGCCTTCTTGTGAAAACACGTTTTGGGGCAGTGCAAAGTAGCTGTCTTCTTTACAGCCAGTTTCCTTCTCTCCTGAGTAGGAGAACACCAGTTTGTCTTGAATGTTTCCGGCCTTGCCTGTATTACCCGTCGGAATCGTGCTGAGAAAACTGATAACCAATCACTCTTTCAGTCCAGCACTGACCACCGTACATAAAGGCTGCGGCAAGGAAGTGGAAAGTACCCAGAGGCATTTGCCCACTGCTCATGTCATTGGTCCCTTCCTGGTCGTTAGGGGGTTGTGGACTGTTATGAGTTCCCTGGACGTTGACCAGTCTGATGACTAACACACGAGACTGAAATAAAAGAGCTGATGAAATCCAGTAGTAAAACAGTTCGGCTTCAAATTGTTGTCCGTAGACAAATCCTTTTATCGGTCTGTGAGCAATGGAAAACGCTGCTGGAGTGATGGCAGAAAAATATCGGAGCAGGAAAAAATGGGATGCATGAATGAAAAGGGAACGCACGCACGCACGCACGCACGCACGCACGCACGCACACACACACACACACACACACACACACACACACACACACACACACACACACACACGCACGGAGGAAGACAGACCGACGTTGACCAATCAACAGTTGAAGGACAAAGAAAGGAATGATACTCCCCCTTCCCCCTTGCGCAGAGAAAGACAAGAATTAACGAGTTAAAAATAATGCTATGAAACATGCATGAAATGCTACAAAAAACGAAAATATACAATTTAATAATTGTAATATTGATGCACATTTATAAATGTAGAAACAGTTTTGGTGACACAAAATCTGTTGCCAATCTGTCGAGAGAGAGAGAGAAAGAGCTTTCACGCAGTAGTTCATGTGTTCCTATTTTGCACTTGCCCTGCGGGCTGTCCAGTGTCCAGCCCCTGGCTGACCTCTGCACGTGATGGCAAGAAATCGAACGGCTGCCTCAAGTCCAGTCTTCCAGAGGCCAGACTCTCCTTCCAGCATGCTGCTTTACCAATTACGAGGTAGAAAATTGGCTGATAAAGGTGAAAGGGCAGACAGGCTGTTAGCCTGTACGATGCACACAGAATGAAGTACACCCAACCATGTCCTCAATCAGCTTCTTTTAATTCCATCCTTACGCTGTACCGAAAAAGTTAATTGCAAAGTAAATAATTCTTTGACAGTTTATCCTGCTTTTTAATACACTCGTTCTTTCACTAGACAAGCAGACTCGAAGATTTAAAGTAGGAAAGCATTATTTTAAAAACTATTCTCCAAATCCAGGAGTTTGCACAAATGCCGAGGTTTTCAATAAATAGACATTTCAACACGTCAAGGTTGAGGAAGAAAATAGCTTTTTTACCAATACAGCACTGTATGATGTTAAAAGCATAACCGCTTTTGATTTATTTGTAATGTTTTTGTTATTATTGTTGTTGTGTTTCTTCTCTTTTTTATCGATCGAAATGCAATAACTGCGTGAAAACCACAAATCTTTGCATCAACAATGGCCTCAAGCCGCTCTCATCTCACCCCACGTTAGAACAAGACACGATGTTATCAGCCAGTTCTCGTATCTGACAGTGCCCGCGTGTTTGATCACAACAATGAGAAAAAAACAACAAAAAACAGTCTAAATATTTCGAAGCCTGTGGCAGTCAATATGCCCTTCCTGCTTCCTGTTTCTATAGATTGAATTTCTAAGAGCTACTCCCCCCGTGAGGCTATTTTAGGGCAGTATTTTTTTTTTTTTTTTTTTTTTTTTTGCGGGGAGGAAGAGGGAGCTTTACTTTTTTTCGTCATAATTGTTGGCTCGCCTCTATTTATAAACCAACAGTCTGCTTCAAAACGTGAGTGTGTTTGGTTTAGTCCGCCCCGTCCAGCACCTCCTCTGTGTGTGTGAGAGAGAGAGAGAGCGGGAAAGAGAGACGAGGTGGGCTGCGGTCGAAGCTGTGTCAAGTCCCCACCATTTGCCTCATGTCCACCAGATTCGGCAGAATTCTCGTTTCGATTATAGTTCGGCCCTCAGGGTTGTTTGATAGATGTACGTTGCTCTGAAGCATGTTTACTTTCTCAGTTCAAAGATCTTCTCTTTGTCTGCAAAAGATTAAAAAAAATACTGTGCAGAACAAATTGGGGCGTTCCTGTACTACGCAAAATAAACGTGAACACCATCGTAATTTGAGACAGCACCAGTGAGAGAAAGAGAGAGAACAAAAATTTGTCGTCTTCATCGTCATTTGATTACACTTCGAGGTCAGCTCTTTAGATGAAGTGGCCTGTGCAGCCTGATGTCGATGAGCGCTGACAACGGCTAGACCGCCGTCGTCAGTTCCTGATGGAGCTTACACCTCTGTAGGACGTGCACCGTGGCCTATTCTGCATTCACAGACGAACACCTTGTGGGTAACATGACTAGTAGCTTCCGGTAGAGCTGGTGGATTACCATTCTGTTACCTGACCCGAGACGGAAGATTATCACCTGTTCTGATATGACTGTAGCTGTCCTGGGTGGTCTGTACAGAGCCTTTTTTGATGGTCTTTGTTATGCTGGTCTTGATTTCCTCTTGCATGTATTTACAAAGCATTGGCCTTCTATTAGCCTGACCATCGCCTTCTATACCACAGTGAAGGCATTTACTGCAAAGAGAGAGAGAAAAACAGAGAGAAGGAGAGAGATACTGACTGATTCCTTTACTCAACAGGGCCTTGACTCCCTTCTGAAAACAAGAAATAAAATATCCTGTGACAAGTCAGACAGGCAATATTTGTATTTCCGTGCAGCTGAAGCAATAAAAGAGTAATTCCATTGAAGACACTACTATTTCTCTAGATTTACATGCATAATAAAGAAAGACACGATTTTCCGCATGTAGACTTCAGTTTGTAAAATATTTACAATCAATAAGTTCATTCTCAGGTTACCGAGGAATGGGCAGACGAGCACAAAAGGGATTTCATCCTCCGTAGCATTTCCACAAAAATCTCAGATAAAATTTTCCCATCGAGTGAATGCTGTGTCTGTAACTATGTGTTGCCAAATCGGAAAATGATTTAGATGTTTATCTAACTCTAATTAATAAAATTAATTAATTAAATACATTTATGTCATCAAATGCGTTGAGCCACAACGCACTTTACAGAGAGAAAATATAAACACACAGACATAAGGTTAATCATGGTATCTAAACAAAGAGTTCATTGTGTTTTCAAAGTTATTGCCATCAGTTATACTACCAGCTGCAGCTGTGATTTGTAGTTGTACTATCAGTGGAAAAGTAATAGTGGAAGTGGTGGCACCAATAACATAAAGTTGTTGATTGTTGGCGCACGTATGACTGTCCCGGAGGTCACATCAACACAGTGGCAGTCGAGAAAAAGATGAAGGAGGAGGCAGGATTGTAGACAAGAGACCCGAGAATCAAGTCCATGCTCGCTGACTCACGAAGATCCACAATTTAAAGCAGCGGGAAGAATGTTGCGATGAGAATTGACCGCACCTAGAGCAGAAGGCGTTGAACACCTGAAGGCAATTGATGATTAAAATCAGCAAACTAAGATCCAGGAGTGGAGATGGTGTTGTCACAGCCTCTGCGTTTACTTAACGCCTGGACATTTGCGCGTTCTTTTCTTTATAAACAAAACAACTCTTTCTTCTTTTTAAACATATATACATTTAATTAAATGATCAACATATGGCAAAATACTTAAAAGAAATACTAAAGTATCTAAATATCAAATAGTATATAAACAAGCACAAAGTCACTTTTCGATGATTCACAAACAAATATTATAATGCACAAACGCTTCTCTTAATAAGGTGGCGTCTCTCGGAACGAGCCACCCAACATCATACCACAAACGCTGCCTCTCGGGGTCAGACGTTGAACAAGAAATGGCGCTGCCTCTTGGGGACGAGCGACCCACCCTTTTCTTTACTGACGCCGTCTCTCGGAACAGGCGTTATACAACTCCATGCTAACTCCATTCCATGTTAACTCCAGATAACCCCATGTTAACTCCATGCTAACTCCATTCCATGCTAACTCCAGGCTAACTGCGCCTATAACAAAATTACAACAAAAGAAATTACTAATACTTATAGATCTATGTCTCTAAAAAAAATACAGGAAAAATTCACCTTATGCAAAACAATCCAAGTTGCTAACAAAAACACAATAACGCACCTTTCTATGAAGACGCAGCCTTCACTTCCCCACACGCAGTGTCTCGGCACTTGCCGTGTCTCTCTGAGAAGTGAAGCGCTGGCCGGCAACAGTTAACTAAATACTATTCCTCCTTTCTTTTCTCACTCTCTAAAAAAAAATCACTATGACTCATGCGCCAGGTGCGAATTTGGGCATCCTCGCTGTACAGGCTATTAGCCTCCATGTCACCCCTCTGTGACAGGTGTAGATATAGCGTTCGATACCGTTAGAAGATTTTTAAAAAAAAGACAAAAATGGGGCACATGCTCAGGAAACAGTCCAGAACAGTGGCAAGCAAACGCGGCGAAAAGCTCAGATTAACAGAAGTCAGCAGACACCAAGCATCAAGAAAACCAAAAGGCACCACAAGAAACAAACAAAACAAAAAAAAAAAAAAAAGAGAAAAAGAACAGAGTGAAGGAAGCCGAAGGAACATTACTCTAATTACAGATATTTAAGTTTACCAAATATTGTGTACAGACTGCTTTCCCTTTCACTGCATTGTGCACATATTTTCGGACACGAACCCTCAACCCGACAGCCAGGCGTCAGTCAAAGTTTGACTCAAATGAAGGGGTACATCGAACGTTGGCAACAGCATCACAGTTAGAAGAGGTAGCGGCAGCCTATATTCCCGAGCGAAGCCAAGTACGCCAGTTGTGTGTGTTCTTTACCCCCACCCCCATACATAGATGTATAAAAACGAAGCGACCTGTATTACTTTGCTTGACACTTTTATCTACATTTATAACAATAATAATAATAATATCAAGGAAAGCGGGTTCAAGGCGATTTACATTTGCAGATTAAGCCAAACGCAAAGGCACACGTGCACAGACAGAAGGACCTTACAGAGTGAGCGAATGTCAGTCACTCACTTCTTTTCTCACTCTCTTCCCTTTGTAGAGAACATCAGAAGGTAGAGTGAAGCAAATTTGATTTTTTTGGGGGGGGAGGGGGGCAGTAATCAACGCTTCATTTAACCGGTCACCCAAACTGGGCGTAGCTTGAATTGAGTAAAACGACTTTTCGAAGTAAGCCTAATTTTAACATTAATAATAATAATTATTGTTATTATTTTAAAAAAGACTAAAATATCCGTATCATCCAGTTCAAAAGGTTCATTAACGGCACACAGCTTCAGATTTCTGCAATGTCATCGCCATATCCCATAAATCACAGTGTAACTACTCTTAATGGGGATGACACAACATGTAGCTCTTAACGAACAATCGCTCGAACAAACTCCAAAAATACCTCAGAATGCTCGATAACGATAGAAAAATAAATGGGCTCATCACATTTTCTTTCAAAATATATCCCCCAGAAGGTAGCACACTAAGAAACAAATTTGAGTTTTCCTTGCAACATACAACACCAGTTTCATTTTCAGTAAGAGCAGATAACTCTGTATTATCAACAAAGAAAAAAAACTGAAGAAATAAAACACCACCACCAGACAGGAAAGATCATGCGACTTGCGCAATACAAATGTCATCATAATATTATAATATTATTTCCACAGCCTGGCCCACCATTGCTAGTGTGATGTCAGGGTAAATACTCCTTTCCCTGCTGGACCCCGCTGCCTTTCTCCAGCCATCCTCCATATCACATTGGAGCCAGCAAATAAGTGGGTTTTAATGTGAACATCAGTCTACAGTTACTCTTTTAATTTACAGGTCGAAACTCTCTCCTTCTTTTCTTCCTGTGTCAGCAGAAAGGAACCCAACGTAATTCTACCGGCTTTAAGGTGAACATCGGTCTACAGTTTCTTTCATTTTCAATCCCCCCCCCTTCTCTCTCTCTCACTCTCACCTCCTTCCCTCTCTCTTTCGCCATGATGCAGCCTGCAAGTGCACATTTTTGAGTGCATGCATGTGAATGTTCACTTGGATTCAAGCATGTCCGTGTGTTTGTCGACCTGTGTGGCCGCTCGCGGTTCGCGCGTGTATTTTTCACGAGCGACACTGACAGTGTCATGAAATATTTCCACGTTCGTCGCCTTCGTCGGTGCAGCGGGAGTAACGTCGAAGAAGCTGCAAGCAAATTAATTGAAAAGAAACTTAACACCTGCCTCCACCCATCCACCTCACAAGTCGCCTCGCGCTGCCACAACCACCACCACCACCACCACCACAACCCCGCCCTAAAATCTCCCCTTTCCCCCAACAACTGCTACCCTTTCTGCGCTCCCTCCTCGATTTCCTTTCAAAAGGCAAGTTCCTCCGTACCGTCAGCATGCTGCATGTGACTGGCATCCTCCGCAGTCCACGCTAGATGTTTGCGGTAAGCTGTCGACTGTTTGGTCATCGGTTTCCAACCCCTCCCGCATCTAACCTCCACCTCCACCCCCACCTCATCTTTCCTTACTCCTCTCTCCCCTCCCCCCACCCCCGTGGTGGTGGCTTCAGGCAGGCTGCGACTTGTGCGAGAGGAGAAAACTTGTCAAGCGCCTCATTAAATATGTCTTCGCAGATCAAAGTTGCCAACAGCTCCTTGAGCCTCCGGAAATCCCCCGCCGGGCGACACGCGGGACGACTTGCTGTGCACGAGGCTGTGGGACGCGTGTGTGGGACGACTGGGAGGAGGCAAGGAAGGAATGGGGGTATGATCTGTTCGATGATGGGGAAAAGGGCCTAAGGATGCTGGAAAGGTGTGAAGCAATTAAAAAAAAATAATAATAAAAACGGTGCGGCAATACGTGGTGGAAAGGAAGGAGCTGAGAACTACTTGTCTCCACAAACGTAAAGAGCACGGCCAGGCCCACACGTTTGGGATGCCAGGCTGCACGTGCAGACACTGTTGACAGAGTAGAAGGTGGTTGGGAGGGGAGATGAAGGCAGTGGTGACTCAGTTCAGGGTCAGTCCCTTGACCTGGGCTGGTCGTAGGAGGGGTGAGGGGAGGGGGGAATTGACTGGACGGACGCAGCAGCTGACACAGTAGCTTTGCTGAACGGCAGAAGGCAAACCCCGGCATAAGTTCTGACGAGTGATGGAAGCTCTTTGTGTGTGTGTGTGTGTGAAGATCGAGACTCTTCTTATCAGCTATATTGTCCCTTTTAGTTCATGTCGGTAAAGAAAGCAGAATGTTCCCAGCTGCATGAAAACTCCCTCGAGTGCTGCTTCAACCCTCACAGACACAGCGCGCTTAACTAGTAACCTTGCCCCTCCCTTGCCTCCTACACCCCATACACACAGTCCTCACGCCGCTACTTGCAAAAAGTTTGCGTTCTCTGCACGCGACAAAATGATCACGACAAAAACCGTTACCTGCCTCGTAAAGAGCCGTTAAAGCGACGAAACGACGATAGCCAGACCAGGAAAATAGGCGATCGTATCAGACTGGCAACAGTCGCAGAAAGTGATCACGTAGAATCACGCAAGTTTTACGGAGAGACAGCGCACGAAAATGGCTGCTGCTGCTGCTGCTGGAGGATGGCGCTGTGTCAGCTGTCGCAGACTGGGTGTTGTCTGTGACGAGATCGGAAAGCTGCAAAGTGAGGAACTGCGCGTAGTAGAATTAGTGCCACATTTTATGAGTTTCCACAGCTAGAGGCAGAATAATTACGCGAAGGGGCAGTTACATAAATCTAGCAAATCACGTGTGCGTTCAAAGGTCATCATTAACAGACCACGGTTCCTTCTACTGCCATTCTTGCGGCAAACGCCATCAACGCCATCACCACTCTTGCACCATTGCCGCCGCCTCAGAACCGTCACTTCGTCGGGTGTTGCTCTTCTGTCGCTGCTACTCTACCACCACCATCAGACTCACCACTCTGCTGTTGCTATAAATACTTCTTCCGTGCAGTCACCCGGTAGAGTGCCCGCTTCTAACGAAGCCTAGAATCTTCTACAGCCTTAACGGTTGTTATATTACAGCTTCATCTACATACATGAAGCTCTAGAGGGAGGTTCTCGGATCCTAGTGAGATGTCAAGCTTAGACAATGTCAAGGTCTGAAAACCTGTGTGACAGGAGGAGAAGAGAGGGCAGGAAAGGAGGGGGTGTCACTAAGAAGGGATCGTCAGAGAACACCCTCAGATGAGGTTATTGGCTGCCTTCTCGGCGAACTCTCGGCCACGACAAAATGTCGACATTCTGTTTTATTCTGCAGGCGATGACCTAAACAAAGACGGATGCCAGCAATTAGCCTCCCCTTGCACTGGAAAAAAATTGCTAATTATACAACCCCCTAGTAAGCTATTGTTTGACCGCGCTGCTGGGTTGCAGTCTTTGTGTAAAACACACTGCAAAATCGTGGCATGAGCTGCTCTGTTGCCCTTTTGGTCGCTACTGCCGTGTGCACAAACCCGTCCTAATGTGATGTTCTCCGATACAGGCTCCCAGCTCACAAAATCTCGTCGATTCTCATTTGTCCGCTGTCTCTCTAATCAGATCTTCCAACAAGAAAGAATTATGAACGGACTGTAGTCGAGTCTGAAACAAATCTTGAAACAGATCTTCGTTGGAAAGATCGAATGTGTCTCAAGTGTTATAATTTTCTCTTTGTGTGTTCGTGATCTATTTTCCAGGGAAAGAAAAGAGATTAGACATTGTAATGTGGTGCCTGGTTTGTTGCTATTGATGATGATGATGATGATGATGATGATGATGATGATGATGATGATGATGATGATGATGATGATGATGATGATGATGAGGAGGAGGAGGAGGAGGAGGAGGTGGTCATAGTCGTGATTGTCACAGTGGTGATGATGGTGATGGTGGTGATTAAAGCAGCTTTATGAAGACGAGTGAATGTGAAGGTTTTAAAGGTACATGCTGAATGATTTTACATATTAACAACTGTTATGACTCATTTCGCCAAAAAGCTCAAGTCAGCAACTGAAACACATGCCGCACGGAACATACATCTGCGTCAGGGAATGATCTGCTCATGCCGACCCGCATTGCTACCGCTGTATCTTCTTATATCCACCCACATAACTATCGTTATCTGTTATCGCTGAACGTGTTTTTATAGACCCACCTGGTCATCGCTGTCGTTGCGACTGTTATTGATGCTGCTCAGTTAGACCCCTCCCTCGCCCCCATCATCTCCAGCGGCCAATGGCCCTAACTCGCGGGTGCTTGCTCGGGTCGCGCTGCACCTCCCACTTCCCCCTCCCCAAGAAGCACGTAAGAAACGCCTTGTCCTTTCGGCCAAAAGAATGACAGGATTTTCACTCTTTTTATTGCACATGATGGTCGTCGCGGTTTTCCCAAGGAAACCATCTTCTGCGACATGCCCTGTCCTTCCTGCACCAGCCATTTTCCCAGCTTTCTGGACCAGCACTAACCTCGCCAAGGCCGCCAACAGCACTGCCTCCTTCGTCGTCGGTCAATATTGAGCTAATAGCACGGGAGGGAACTTGTAGCCCTGAAATTTGTTTGGAATATCATATTCGCGAGCCCAGGCTGGGACAAGTGGGTGTCTCTTTTGTATTCATCCCTGCCAGTTTCGAACAATCACCGATATAGCCCTCGCGAAACTGTGAAGGCGGGAGCTCCAATATTGACATACCTTTCCCGGGCGAGCAAACCGCGATCAAACATGCATGGCGGGGTTCGGCCACCTTCGGCGCCGCGCGGTTGGAACTAAAAGTTCCTGGACTTCGTGCTATCTGTAAAAGGATGACAGTCCGTTGCGGGTCCAGTCCAGATACAAGAACTAGTATGACGGCGTTTTATAACCGCACCACCCACTCTTCCTCTGATGCTGTTCTACCATAGACTTACAAAAAATCTCTATGCAATCCTTAATTTGATTCTACAGAAAGCAGACAAATCTCAGCGTATAAACTTCGTGGATGTTTGTTTCCTTTATTTTTGTAAGGTTGCGTTCTCTCTTACATTGCTCAAAAGGAAATACAAAGCATTCGTGTCTGGAACATTCCGTAGCAAAGAGTATCACGCAGTCAGTGAGGCCACTCAAAAACTGTTGGAAAGGAGGTGGGTTTGAAAGACGGACAAAAAAAAAGAGAGAGAGAAAGAATAATAAGGTCCTCATCTGCGTTAAACACATGCATGACTTGGCTCCTCAGGAGGGAATTTACAAACGTATCCGTCATCTGGCACGAGTATCTGGAAGCCAGGCTGCTCGGCTCTATGGGGACCCGGACACAGTCACGTGACGATTGACGCGGGCCCAGTGGGACGAGAACTCGTGCACTTAGCGGGGGGATAACTCGTGCATCGAGCGGCAGGTGGCGGAGCGAACGGCGAGGCGGCATTAACGTTTGTTTTCTCCAGTGTCGTGCCGCCGGCTGCACACCTTCCCATAATACTCTCTTGATACTTTGCACGAACCTAGTTTCTGAAGATGCCCAACGGTATTTTTCAATATCAAACTGGTCATTTTTCAGGGGCTATCAATCAGAAATGATATATATATATATATATAAAGCATTTTGGGCAGTTCGTTCGTCTTTCTGCCTGTCAGTTTTTACTTTGTTTTCCGTTTGTCTGTATTAAATTTATCAGTTATGGTCACATAACCATCACAAATATTAAACTGGCAAATACATATACGATGAGTATTAGCAAGTACGTTTAACAAGCAGATAGCATTAGCACGTATGTAACAGACGTAGCATTAGCAAGTATATAGCAAACAGATAAATTGAACAAAAAACGTTTCAACAAATGCGCGGATCATTGACATATGTTCGTGTATGTATCAGGACTTGACTGGGTGTCAGAAACATGCACCTATCAGATGTTTATGTATATTTGTTCGTGTCAAACAAATTAAAGAATATGCATCAACAATATCTGTGGCTAAGCACTCTCCTCAATCTGGTTGTATGAGGATATGGCGCCATCAATTTTTATCGTGATGGGACATGTGAGATATGTTGGCCATGTTTATATTCCGCTCGTCATGACTTCCTACTTCTCTTTCTTTAGCGGCATTATGTTGAAGTTGACGACATTGGTATATTTTATGGATTTGAAATGAAAATTAAAACCTTTGTTTTCGGTTTGTATCCTTCGAATTCAAAGTGTTCCATTGGAAACTGCAAACAAAACACCAGTTCTGGTCAACAAAGAAGGTCTAATTCTTATATATATATATATATATTTGAATGGAGTACAGCTCGAAAGGGTAAATAGTTTTTAAGTACTTTGGAGCCACCTTGTCTGAAGGTGGCAGCTTTACGCCAGATATCCGCATCAGGATCGCGACAGCAGCATCTGCAATGGCGAGGGAGGACAGGGTCTGGCGTGGCCATAACATCAGGTTTACTTCGAAATACAATCTGTTCAAATCCCTTGTGGTACCGATCCTGCTTTACCGATGTGAAACATAAACCCTGCCAGCCAACACGGAGAGGAGAATCTCGGTATTTCGAGAACTAGTTCCTGAGAAAGCTGCTCCGGATCTCATACAGAGAATATAAAATCCATGACTTAGTACGGTTGCCACACTCGTAGGACACTAGGAACCTCTAGATGCAACAGTCAAGTGAAGTAATCTGGTCTGGTTTGACCATGTGATTCGACACGGCACGTTGTCGAAGACTCTCCTTCAAGGTACCTGAGACGCCGGGGTGACCTGAGCAAGACCTGGCTTACGAACGTGAAGGAGTGGACTGGTCCTCCTATGCAGAACCTGCTCACCCTCGCCCAAGGCAAGAGTAGTGGGATTGTCAGCTGCCGCGTCTATCCATGTGTCTTTCCCTCCCTATCAACGACCAGTACCAGTTAAGGGACGAATACTGCATCCTTTCTATAAATCATTATCAGAACGCACGCTGCTTCCAATTTTCCAGGAAACAAAACAAAAAATGTTGCAGGTGAATATCAAAGTCTTGGCTCATCTGTCTCTTGCAAATAAACTTTCTCCGCACTTTGGACATTCGAGAAGAGGGGTTTACCTCAAAAACGCGATCCAGCAGTTTGTTGGAGCCAGTGATTCAGATTTTTAAGCCACTGCGCTGTATTGGCAATAGTTTGTCGAGTATTGTGGCGCCTTTTCTGAGCTTATTGTTGAGAGATCGAGCAGGGATTTGTGCTTTCAAAGTGAGCATTTCAAAATCTTATAAACTTAGCATGACCGGTCAATTCTATCTCTGCATCCCCTCACTAGTTCGCATACATACACACATACAATGTATTTGGAATGGCGGCACATAGATCGGAATAATCCTAGCATTGTCTGTCGCAGCAGCAGGTGTCAGTGTGCTCATGTATCCGCCGAAGATCTGTGGAATCAGGTGGCAACTGTTATTTTGTAAGCTCTCGTCAGGGCCTTTGAAAAGAGAGGCAAGAAAGGGCCAGCTCCCTCAGTAGTTGACGTACAAGGACCACTTGACCGACTTTCTGCCGACGGTGACTCAGGGTATTGTTGACCTGTTCACAAATTTTTACGATGACAGTAAGAAAGAGGACGAGGAAACTGTCGTGTCGGACCAGATGAAACAAAGGAATGAAAATATTTCTTTTTCTTTCGATTTTTGTTGCCTTAATGACTTTATATAGTTTAAGATTTTGTATTATCTTTCTTCTAACAAATAGCAGCTCTGTGTGTGTGTGTGCTCCTACGTGCGCAGTGAAACAGTATGAGTGGAGAAAACAGCGGTGCCACAGGACAAAAAGACACAGTCTCACCTACCATTGCTTGATCGTATTTCCACGTGTATTAGTGTCGAGACATCCCGCCTACAATTACTTTATCGCGTTTCCACGTCTGCATTTGGCATGCCAGTGACCTGAGCGACGATAGTGCTATCAACTGTCTCTAAACTACAGCGTTTCCGACTCTGACATATTTCAGAGCCTGACCTTTCTGTCAGCCTCCATGACAGCTACATACAGCGCCATTAAAAAAGGAGAAACCTCCCTTCGTGACTTGGTACCTCCGACGTGATAAACGTTCTAATAACCGCACTCTCCAGACGGAGGGTCCCGCTGGTAATAGAATAAGATCCCCCATCAAGCATTGCAGGGCACGATGCGATTGGCGTGGCTCTGGGAGGGGAAAAGGGAGATAAATGTCGTCTTGTCGGGGAAAACAGATCTCAAAGAACCGGAACTTCTGTGCTGCGGAGTTCAGGGGCAATAACTGGGAGAATGGTCGCAGACTACTACCCAGCTTAAGTTTATCAATAAAGAAATACTAAGAAATATAAGGATATAAGTTTATAAAGAGATTCCAGCAGGAATGTGGTTTTTCTGGTTGTTTTAGTTATAACTATGTCTCAACTATAAAAGTGCTTGTCTGGGTGTTGTTGTCGTACAATAAACACATCCAAGCATCCACACGAATTTACATAAATACACGATCGTATTAAGCAAACAATGAAAAAAATCATTGATCAGAGGACAGAGTACAGATATTTTTGTCAGCACAAAGGTCCTCCACGGCAAAATCGCCGTTTTACTAAGGCCAGCATTTTCAAATTATCCTTTTTTAAACACCGTAAGTTTCTTCGCAGCAGATTCTAATCTGCCTACACTTCCTTTCAGTATGTAATACGTTTCACATTATCCAGACTGGTGGCTGATCTACCTTCGACAACACCACCATATTCTCCCCCTCCCTCGTCCCTTCCCCCACTCCCACTCACCCTCCATGCCTCTTTCTTTTGCAGCCACGCGGTCCGTCACTTCAGGGCTTCCTCCATCGTTTACCACGACAACCGCCAAACGTTCGACGACGACTTCGATATGTGGGTTTTGTTGCTAGCCACCCGCGTGCCCCATAACCCCCCGCCAACACTTTCATCGGCGGTCGTAAAAGCTGGCTGTCGTACAGCGCGTGTATTCAGCAGGAGGAAACTGGGCCCTCAGGTCCGCAGTTCTAATAGCACGAGTTGCCGCCCCTAAAATCGCCGCGCGACCGACTCATTGCCTCCCCTGCGGTTTGATTCCATCACTTCGGTCCAGTCGGCCAGGTTAATGTGTGCGTGCGTGCGTGCGTGCGTGCGCGCTCGAGTGTGTAATGTAGCGGGTGTTCGTGCACGTGCCCGCGTTGGTCAGGCATAAATAAACATTTAGATACTTTGCTCGATACATCTATCCAAGCTCGTGTTTACTCTAGAACCAGACGCCATGGATTTTCTCATTACCGTAGTAGACATAATCCATCACGCTGAAGACTTGACCTCGTGTAACAATGCCTTTCGTCCATCTGTGTGTCTGTCTGCCTTGAACATAAATCTTAATTTATATATATATATATATATTATTCGTAGTCATGAATGTTACCTGCCTCAGCTCAGAAAATGTCCACGTCACAACATACAAAAGTATTTTAGCATGAAATAAATTATTATTTATCTCAATATCGTCAGAAGACAAAGATCTTGAATGAATAAGTGACAGTCAGAGTGAGACAATGTGTGTGTGTGTGTGTGTGTGTGTGTGTGTGTGTGTGTGTGTGTGTGTGTGTGTGTGCATTTAGCAGAAGTAAGTGGAGAAGCAAAAGTCCTAGTAAGTAATTACATTTTCCAAACCACAGCAATTAACTGGCCATCATAGTCGTTGTCACTGATAGCGCCTTGACAAGTGGGGGGTTGAATGCTGCCACCACTATAATTATCTCCCCTGTCTCGTTCTCCTGTACAGTCAGAAAACGATGCATACCTTCTTATACGCTAGGGTGGGCAGAAACCACAGATGAAAAGTGGCTAGTTGTCAAACGAGAAAATCCTCTGTAACCTTTGATGCTCGTGGAGAACGCAGTCGCTGCACCGCAAAAGAAGTGCGAGAATAAAGAGCGCTGGCTGATAACGCGACCATTGGCCGAGAACAAAACGTTCTCAAAGGACGAGAAAATAACAAAGAAGAGGACGTTACCAGAAGACGTGAACGTTGTAGGAAGACGCAAATGTCCGCAGAAGTCTCGAACTTTTCCAAAAAGACGAAAGTTTTACCCGAAGAAGAAAACGTTTCTTAAAGACACTCGCGTTACCAGAAGAAGGAAACGTTCCTTAAAAAATGTAAACGCCACCTAAAGAAAGAAACGTTCTTTAAAGACGCGAGCGTTGCCGGAAAACAATTTTTCAAAAAAAAAAATCCAAAGGAAAGAGTATTCAATGAAGACGCGGACGTTACCAGAAACAAGCATTGTGTGGTTGCAGCAGCTGCAGAATATCACCTCAAGGAATCGTGAGAGTTTGGAAAAGATTAAAGTGGTTCATTCCTACAGGTCTGCCAAAAGGCGAAACGTAAGCTGATCGACACTTTCCCCCAAATCTGAGTAACCTCCTAACGTTCCCTACCTGCAAGCCTACAGGCATTACCGTGCACAGAAAGGTCAATATCGTGACACCACGAAAGCTTGTAGGGTACGCTCCCGTCGTCAAGACTACAGGCAGTAGGAGAGGTGAAATCGTAGGTATGTCTATAGACTCGAGGGTTCAAGTACGGATGGCAGGAGTTGGGGTGGAATATCGTGTTCTTGCGATGCCATTCTTGGAGCGCTATAATCACCAGAGAGTAGCACCAGCCGACATGGATGTCGTTGCTCAGTTGGTGTCTCTGTAATCTTTTATCATTGCTATCGATTATCATTGTATCGATTGTTCTTGTAATTATTTAGGAAAGCGGTCTTTTGTCGTAGCGCTCTACCTTAGGATCTTTGTGTGTCGGAAGTTTAATACTGACGATTAATAGCGAGTGTAATGATGAATCCCTACAACAGGTGCACAAATCTGACATTTTACCATTTAAAAAAATTTCAGTGATTGGTTTGGCGGGTAATCTTACAACAACAAACGAAAGGACGAATGGAGAGCAGAGGAAATGGAATAATGGGAACGGAAGAAGGGAATCGACATCAAACTAAATGTCGCTTTTCGCACTTTTAAAAATTAAGTACGAAGTCTGAGAGACTAAAGTATCATGACTGACTAATCACATTAGGCGTGTATAGACAGTACCCACTAGACTATGGAAGCTCAATCGTGCCGGCTCCATCGTCATCGTCTTATCTAGTTACAGCTCGGCCTTCGTCCCTCGCTGTCCCATCAGCACGGCTGGCCACTCACCGCTTTAATCCCCAAAGTCATAACCGACTTACTGTCATCATCGACCGTGGTGATATCAGCGGACCATAAGTGTCATCGCCTCTGTCGCCCGCCCTATCTACGGTCGGTCTCTCGCTATAGTTTCAGCTTGATGTCGGCCCTTTTCTCGAGTTACGGAAACAACGAAATAAAGGGGGGTATCGCAAGGGCTGTCAATCAAAGACGTGCGTATCGAACTGCCCCCCACAATAGTAATTAAACTATGCGAAAGGTCCTCCAATCCGAGACGAGAATCCCGCGCGCGGGAGGCGGAGTCTGAAGCGTGAAGGGTTGCGTGGAAGTGCGGCAAAAAGAAAACGCGCGCGGAAGGCTAGCGAAGGGGATTTTCGCGGCTGTAAGCGCGCACCGACCTGGAGTTTTCGCTCTCACTCGCCCAGCACTCGCATGTGGCGTGGAAGGTGTTTTTGAACTACAGTGTTTCGCATCGGCTCAGTCCAACTGTTATCGGAGAAACAGAAGCGACTTGTACGCTGCGCTTCTACGACAGAAGTCACCATCGCACTTTCACCGCTGGTCCCTGGAGTTGCTCCCTCCCTCCTCCCCACCGACGAAGGAGGTAAGTCATATTTTTTATAGGCTCCACGGGAGAGACACTTGCACTAATGTCGGGGACTATAACATAAACTTCTTGAATCCAAAAGAAAACATTTACACGGCACTGATGCCTCTGACAATACTGACAATTATTTCTTTACTTTCTTTGCATTTTTTTTTTAATTTTCTTCACTGTTGTAGGTATATCATGTGTGTTGTTTCTTTATGAACTTGTGTAATTTGGCAACTTCTTTTAGCATATGTATGTAAATCTGTGGATATGACTATTATCTTTTTTCCGTGCTGTATATAGTTTGGTAGCTTCAAACAATAACAAAGGTAGTGTTACAATATATTACATGCAGTGTTTGCAGCTAGTGTCTTTTGTCGTGTCACTGTCTTGGAAAAGCTTAGGGTGTGTCGTTATCCTTTATTCTTCGTGAACTAAAAAACGTGTTAGTAACAGCATCACTAATGTCACATGTAGTAACATCACTGATGTTACATTTAGTAACAACATCACTGATGCCACGTTTAGCTATTTTGTACTTCGTGAATGCTTGGTCAGACGGATTCCGACTGAAACAATTGCGCTGAAAGTGCAAAATTACACCAATTTTGTAATGCCATAGATTACACCAATTAAGATGTCATGTGAGTGTGTCATTGGTATTTGGGTAAGCGTGACAAAGCGGGCTTGTGTAGCGTACCCAACGGCATGGCAAACGTGGATGGATGGCAGACACACGAGAGAGGGGAGGCGGGATCTGACCAAAGATCACATGTCGAAGGTAGGGTTGACAATACCTGTGACAGCACACATCATTCAGCACATATCTCATCCACCTGCTGGCTAGAACAGACCCATCTATCTCATGTCACCCGTCAGTCTCCTGGCGTCTTTTGTTTTTCATCGAGGGTCAAGTCCGCAGGTGGCAGCGGGTCCCTCCTTAGTCTTCAGTTTTACCCTCCTTTGATCTCTGTTTTATCCTCCTTGTACCTGTACCGTAGCGCATGTCTGTCGTATAACTCATGGCCCTTTCTACTTGTCCGCACGGACAAACGCACGCACGCACGGACGTACGCACGCACACAGATGAGGAAGAGAGAAAGAAGTGGAAGAGGTGATGCTGCAGCCCTGCGGTCATCACATACAAAGGTACTAGCTTACCTTGTGGAGCGCGAGATCATACATAACAAGAGCCTGAAGTCTGTCATCTTCATCCTTCATATGTACTGAGGGAAATACCATCTTTCATAGCACCGCCTACTACCGTGTGTGTTTGTGTGTATGTGTGTGTGTGTGTTTGTGTGAGAGAGAGAGAGAGAAACAGAATAAATGACAAATGGGCTCAGTGAACCGTGGCTGACTCTCCTTCAAAATCAGCGACAAACAGCACAGGGTTCATTTACACTTCAGTTCCTATTCACCGACTCCGCTGACTGCCCTGTGTGCCACTCTGAAAATACTCATTCTTCTTGAGCGATCGGCACTATTTTAAAATCAGGTTTGTTTTTTTTTAAAGGGTCGTGTTCGCATCGAGACCGTTTCAACACAACATCAGACAAAGCAGTCAGTCACGTGATCCGACCTTTTCCCCCATCCCTCTTTTCCTTCCCCACGCAGACTGCTGACGTCGGGAACCAGACGACTTGGAAGTCGCACCATTATCGGCGTCCTGATGAGTAAGTTTCCTCACACGAGGACGAGACTGAAGACCTCTTTGGACGAGGCTACCCACCAAAGCGGCCGACAGGTTTTGACATTTAGACGCAGGCCGACTCCCACATTTTTCACACATACTTGCTACCCGTCAACGCCTTGGCTGGGGCGTGTCGTCGGTCGGGTGGTTGGTTCAACGCCCAAGAAACGCCTGGCAGGTAAAATCTTCACCCGCAGCTGTCCAAGGCTTGTCTGAATATCGTCATCGGCTGTCATAATCTTTGCTATCGCACAGTTTGTTTGTTTATTTACTTATTCATTTATAGTGCATGCGGTCCCTTGCGTTCCAAATCTTGTTGTGAGTTCCAGATTCAGTTACATTAATATCGTTCATTCTCTATTTGCTTCCCTTAGCCTGGGGCGGACCTGGCATTATCAGACCTTGTTCTGTTGAGCATGTGGTTCGTTTTTGTTATGACACATGCGCTATCTTCGACAACTGGTCGACTTCTTGTTTCTAGAAAACAAAAATCTTACAGAGAGGAGACTTAGCCTTACAGGACACAAAAGTATTTAAAATGGAGTACACGTTTTTACTGGTTCATTTACTCGAAGCTCGGCGGTCTCATCAGTCATCTGCCATTTTCTTAAAGCAAATTTCTCTCACACAGAGTTTAGGTGTACAACATATCAAAAGATCGCATAACTGCTGAATTAAAGAGGTTTATGAGTCTTGATAGTGGTTGAGAATCCGACTCAGTAGTGATTTCATTGCATGTGGTATAAGACTAGCAAACTGCTAAGATGATTTCAACGCTAGTCCTCAAGCTGTGAGCAATCTGAACTAGTAGTATTTTTGTAGTTCGTGCTGTAAGACTAGTAAACTACCCCGGGTGAGGTTTTAGTAAACGTGCTGTAGGCTGTAAGACTTCAGTATTAGTGGTGTCAACGCTTAGCAGGTTAACTAACTAACCCATGCACGTGACAATTTTGGTGCTACAAGATCAGCACGCTGTCGTGCTAATGATTTCAGGGCTCATGCTTTCATCTTTTACCAGGCTAACCTTGAAGTAAGTTCAGTTCATCCTGAAAGACTTCAGCAAACTTTTTTTTAGTAGTGATTTTTTTTTTTTTTTTTTTTTGGTATTCGTGCTGTAAAGCTAACAATCCGCCTCGGAAGTGGTTTTCGAATTCGTGCTTTAAGGCTAACAAGCCACGTCGGTAGTGACCAATGTTCGTGCTGTAAGCCTTTAATGCCTTCCCAGCGTCTGCTGCATCTAACCTGAGCTTTGTCCCAGAGGGTGAAAAAAAAAGCAAAAAAAAAAAAAATGGCATTAGTAGCACGTGATTTGCTGGCTGCTGACGTTTTGGTGGTCCCCCAGAGCCTGGCTTATTTCCCTTTTCTCTTTTCCTGCTGATGTCTGACGTAAAAGGGATTATGCAAACAGCGTTACCCTCGCCGTCCCTCCCAAAACCTTCGTTAGCCTGGGCAAGGATTCAGCAGACGGTAGCAAAGATGTGGCTAAAGGGATGAGCCAGACGAGTGATATCCGGCAAGGACATGACGATTGTCTGTCGTCTGCTGTCATAACGACAACGAATCTTTTGTCTTGCTCCTTCCTCTGTTCTAGAGACAGCCTCCTCCCCCACCCACCCAACAGTCCAGCTGCGCGTGTCTGCTACTGGGTTTCATTCTTGTTCACTTCTGACCATATTTTTTTTCTTTCTTCTTCATGTTCTTTCTTTCGCCATTTTTTCGTTTTTGACATTTAACATTTAAGGAAGAAGGAAGACTTTCTTATAGCTTTAATAATGAGCGAGGATTATGGTAATGTATTGATGAAGCTTTTACGTCAGTATTGCCATAAATGTTTTGTTCACAGACTTGTTCTTGCTGTGAATGCATTACTGCTGTTCTTTCCACATACTCAAGTACTCTTACCATTTACTATTTTTAAAATAATTCCAATTTGCTTCTTTATATCAGCTTTAATTCTTGTCTTAGCATTCAGCACCATATACTTGAACGTATCGACTGTTTATCACTTATTCTTAAATATGTAACAACTAACAAAGAGTCAGATCAGCACAGTGTATGGTGCTGAATGCTAAGACGAGAATACAAGCTGAAAAACTTTATTTCTTCGTTTCTTCAGCTATTGTTAAATATTTACTGAATGTCGTCGCTGTCGTTGAATACAGCTTAACGTAAGAAAAACCTGCAAAGGCACGTAGACACCGTTCGCTGCATCCGGTTTTTTTCGAAACCGTCTTTAAAAAGTTGTTCAGTTCAAGAAAAGAATTGTTCTTTTGTCTCCTGGACATTCCAGAGTCCTAAAGTGCAGCCGGGGTTGGTTTTTTTTTTTTTTAATTTGAGGTAAAAGCTGTGAGCACACGTCTCCCAGACCTTTTGCGTGTCTGCTGCAGATGCCCCGCACGCATCTACCCGCGGACAAGCTTTAATCTGCAAGATCAAAGCCTTTCACCTGGCTGCGACACTGTTAGCCACTACAGGCGGTCGTGAAAGGTGTTCGCGTGAAAAGCCCATCGCCGGCGCGCGGCGTTAATAGAAGCCATTGTTGTGTGAAGCCAAGCGGACAACTCGCGGCGTTTCCAGACAACGATCTTGCTGCAGGTTGTGGCGTCCTCCGCGAATAATCAACTGAAAGCGTAACGACCAAGGCGAGAGACTTCCTGGTATTATAAACTTGTTATTTTAAAGATAAGCTTGGTCCCCCCCCCCTTTCTGGCTTATTTCAGGAAAGAAATAGAAAATGGAGGCAGCCACAAAATTTAAACGGGAGAAAGGTGTTAGTGATATTCACGTGCCCCGATAATTTCAGTATTCAAAGAATCCGCCATCTTCTCTCTTCCTTCTGTGGATAGTCTTTCTTACTCTGACAACATCTAGGCTTTTATGATTTTATCATCGTCTCTGCCCCCTCTCCGTATATTCTCTCTTGCCTCCCACCCTACCCCTCAAACATACTCTCAGACTTTGTGGCCATATTCTTGTATGTACTTTATTTTTGTATGAAGTTTATATTGTGATAACTCCAGTTACGTAACTTTTTAAATGATATTGAAGACCACTTTATCTCTCTTTTATTCTTCCTCTGACATATCTCTTTCTCTACTCCGCCCACTTCCCTTTCTACTTCATTTTACGGAGTCCTGTCGGTATTATTTTGGTGCTGAGATCAAACGAAGGTTGTCAGCTGTCGGACTGTAGGGCAGAAGAGGTTTGGAGAAGTCAGGCTTGACCTGTCCAGCGAAAGCGAAGGGCGCGCTCACATGATCGAGCATGTTATCCTGCACACTGCCAGAGATGATTGTGATCAGCCAGGAGGAAACACCGGCAGTGAAGGAAGGGTGTTGTCGGGATGCATGATCACAGGCGCCGTGATAGGTACCAGTGCAGCACGCGTCCACACCAGAAAACGCCCTCTGCCCTCTTCTCTGCCACCATCCCCTACCAGCCCCCTCCCTCCTTTAAAGAGCTGGACGCCGCCGTTTTCCTTGAGTTTTGAAGATGAAAAGGCCCACGAATTTCGTCACGATCTCTAATTACAGAGCTTTTCCACGTGCCAGGAGAACGTCAGGTCTTCTTCACACCCTCCACATCCCCCTTTTTCAATTTCTTTCATCGATTACCCCCACCCACCCACACACACCACTCTCCCTCTATGCCACGCCCACTACCTCTCTTCCCATCCCCACCCTTATGCCGCCTGGTGATGTCAGTTATGAGTATGAGAGCCCCTTTGGTCGAAACAGCTCTCTGCAAGCGGAAAGAATTAGAAAATTAAGTAGTGTCTTAAGATTTTGTTGCGAAAGCAGAGGTAGCTGTTGGGGAAACTGGGGCGGTAATCCTTTTTCACAAACCCTTGTAACGTCCTGCTCGCTGGTGTCACAGACACTTTGTTAGACTACTAGTGCTCACCAGCTCTCAGAGTCAGTCTGCCACCCGGGTAGAGAGAACTCGCATCTCTTGTCTCTGTCCCCACCCATCCTTCTCTCTATTTCTCTCGGCTTGGCGAAGTCTCGGTACCAGAAGATTCCTGGCGTGACATTGACTGAGCAGCATGTCTTGGCACCTGACCTGCAGCAAGAAGAGGTAACGAACCGAGGCGAGCTTGCTTACAAGGGTTCCCAGCAGGAGGAAGCGCCAAGGCAGCGGGCAAGGGGAGATCAGTTTAGCAGGCGTGTGAAATGATTTAAACTCCACAGGGCGAAAGTCGACTGGCTTTTCTTGCGCTCAACGGCGTGAAAGTTCCAGGGATAGTAAATCGTGTCTCTATTTACGGCATGCCCATCTATATATTTTATTTACCTCTTTGTTGAGCAGTCGGGAGACACAATGGTAAAGCGTTTGTTGCCTAGGCAGCGAGGATCGTGGGTTGTGGGTTCAAATCTCGCTTTCGGCACAGGTTACTTCTCTGGAGTTGAAATTCTTAGCTCGCCGTGTTGAGCTCAGTAAAACCACAGCAACAACCAGAATCCAGGCCACCACCATTCTTCGCTTTTCGAAGCAAAACACTTGTCGGCGAATATCGGAAACGTAGCCGCAAAGCTTAGAGGCCAATCTTTAATGGCTTCAGTATTCCTTAACACCATTCAAGCTTAAGACTGCCACGTGCAGACCCTTCAGCTCCCGTAACACATGCTCCAGGCCTCTCTTTCTGAGCACTTGACGGGTAAAGGGTGACAATCAGGCCCGCGTCTTGTGCAGGTGGCGATGACCTGTAAATTCTTCTGCGACAGTGGCATGTTATTAAAGCCACGTAATCAAAGTACCAAGAAACAGGTGAAAAGAAATGATTAATAACTACAGGTGTTTTCTCTTGACCTGTTTTTGTTTTCTGGCGAAAGTGTCCGTTAAGCCTACAGCATTTCTATTCCCCCACCCCCCACAAAAATCTCTCTTCTTCTGTCCCAAACTCCTCTTTCTCATTTTCTATCTTTCTGTTCATCTGATCATATTCTTGTCTACAAATGTTCTGAAAGTTTGTTATAAGACGGTACGTTTTTAGGGAATCTGTGCTGGCGTTTCGGCATTCATCCACACGTGGACCCTGTCTGCATCCCTCCGCTCTGCAATCTCTCTCTCTCCTCTGTCATCTGTTCTCAGGCAAAGATCGTGTCGTCCATCGACTTTCATCCCCATGTTTGATCACCTGCATTTACTGATCCGGGAGTGAAGAACTATTCAGCCTCTTAAAGGGTAGGTGACAAAGGCATGTCATGTTTGTGTTGCTGTGGATACGATCCCCGGGTCAAGAGCTGGCTGACCTTCTCAATCGAACCTACAGTTGCCTATCGTCGGATGTAAGGGGCAGGTAACCCCCGTCGGTCGCCGCCCTTAGGAACCTCTCGACATCTGCTCTTACTAAGCAGGCGTTGTGGTGGGAGGGGCTAATTGCTGAGGAAGAAGGTCCTGGAGGGCGGCGCTGTCTTTGCCGTGCGGTCCGTGGTGAAGGTGGCACGTTAGAGGGGCATTGTGGTCAATGAGTTGGCAAGCAAGCTTAACGCGTCGCGTTGAACGGTCTTCTTTGAGGGCAGAGTGTCACGGCGTTTGCTCACTTGAGTCGCCGACGACAACCTTGCGTAAGCGAGAAAGTGAGACAAAGAACCTCTCCATGCGTGTGAGCGCGCGCACGTGCGTGTGTGTGTGTGTTCGCGCGCGCGCCTTGGGTGGTATGCGCAACATGCAAGTGTCGATGTCAAAGAAATGTAATCGTAAAAATAAAATGATGGGAACACGGCGATTTAAGTGAGCATCATTTGTGGTTTGAGACCCCCACGATGTAATGCTAAGCAAGAGGATATTTCTGCTCTTCACAATTCCTGCTTGTAATCGTAACATTTGAATACTTGCACTCTAGTCAGGAATCAGTCGCAGAAATTCAAATGCCGACTACAGTTTTGTGACGAAAATGTCGACTACCACTCTCTCTAGATGTCGCACCGAAAATCTCGGTGATATGCACACATAAAGTGCGTTGTGCGTTTTTGAAGCTTGTACACGCGCATATCTATGTGCTGACATAAAAATCACGACACGCAAAATCGAAACGTTGTACACTTTGGCGGGAACACGGCGGGCGGACGGCAGGCGTAGACAACGGACGGCAACCTGGGTACTGCTTCCCGTAGTTTGCCTACACTTTCTCCGAAGATCACATTGGGCCGTCCTTGGCAAACAGCTCCGTCTTCGGCAACCTCAGTTCTCCCAGTTGCTACTGTCTGAAGTAATGTACCGAAAGAGGACTGCGATGAATCAGCCTTTCTCTTCCTCATCGATTGTCCTCTAAGTGCATTGTGTGTGTGTGTGTGTGTGTGTGTGTGTGTGTGTGTGTTTTCGAGTAAATGTTTGCAGAATACTGCTCTAACCAATTTAAACAGGAGAGAAAATTGGAAAGAGAGAAAAAGTGATCATATCTCAGGCCGATGACATTCACGTGGTTAGCCCAGTCTAGACCTGATAAAAACAAACAAGCCAAAACTCCTAAAGCAGGACATTCTTGTCGTCTGTTCAATATCGCCAAGTATGCAGAGATTATATGGCGTGTACACATCACGTTGCTCTTTCACGAACAACATTTTGTATCACATAGTGGCGCGGTGTCTGCATGAGCATGTACTCTGCACAGGCTACAGACAAATACACGCAGAGGTGTGTGAACCTACAGTAAGCTGCAGACAACAAGAGTAGATGAAGCTATGATTCTTAGTAAGATTTCAAGAAATTTTCTGAGCACACACAATGTTACGCATGTAAAGAGGAAAGAAAGTCTAGTGCCGATGTACTGGAAGAAGCAATAAACATTTGCCCCTATAGAAAATCAAATAATAAAAAACAATCTCGCAACGAAATGCAATTACAACACCGACCGACCTGTATTTCAGGGCGGCAAACACCGGAACAAGGCAACATGCTGTTCCTCAGACAGGAAGACATACTTCAGCATCTGCAGGCTTTCATAAGTTTGCGTAACTTTCTTTTCAAACAAACATGCTTAGCTTTCAAGATTTCCTGGCCGACTTGGCATACCCGAGGGGGATGAAACGTTCCCCGCCTGACGTCATCAAACTAAAGCAGAGTAGTCTGCCCTTGATATGATGACAGGTCAGTAATGGCTGCCGAAGTCTTCTTTCACGAGACTCGAGCCAGACCCTCGTTGACACGGCCGGATGACCTCCTCGTCACGGTTGACCAGCGTTCCGCGCGTCGAACCATTTCACGCGCAGAAGCGGCGTCGAGCGGGGTTTGAAAGAACTAATGTGACGCAAGGGACGACGGGAGCTGATGTCGAGCAAAAAGCTCCATCGCGCCTTGCGTGCGCTGTTGGCGATGGCTCGGCTAGGGGTCAATGAGACGATCACGGGATCAGAAAATCCCGCGAGAAATCACGGGGATTTGCACGAGATTTGGTCGGGATGGCTTCGGCGCGTCAGAAGATGTAAGCGCTCCGCTTGATTATGTTACTCCGCCACGTTTGGTAGCCGCCAGGAAATATGGCTGCTGCGCGAGAGGATTTAATAAAAAAAAAAAAAAACAGCTACCACGCATCCAAGATAGATGTGTTTGAAACCTTTAGTGCTTTTCTCTCGAAAACACGAACGAAAAATATGTCTCTGTTAGTGCCATCGAACATGAAGGCTGTGGACCCAGCCTTGATGCGGTAAATTATGTGTCCGTTATTTCCTTGACGACACAGAGGATCGTAAAAGGCCCGTTTCAGCGCCATTTTTTAACAGCATCTGCGGGTACCCACAGCAACAAATACGCCACCCGCCGCTCTGCTGCTGCGTGCTACCTCCATTGTTTGGCCATACGACCACGGAACGCCATCAACGACAATGAGTCACGATCTAGCGAGTCGCTTATAAGGCTAACTACGTAAGAAGCATTACCGCGCAAGGACACTGTAGTGTTGCTTGGAATTAGTTTAATTAAAGTCACAATAAAAGACGGCTTCATCACAACAGTTTTTTTATTCTTTTTCTTTCATTCTTCTTTTCTTTCCCTAGCGTATTTCGTTGTGCAATCTAGAAAGCTGAGATTAATAAGACAAGCACATTATCGGAAATCTTTTTTTTCTCTCTCTCTTTTCACTCTCTTTCGTTCTCTTACACACATGTGCACACACACACACACACACACACACACACACACAAAACGCACCAAGAGCTTGCTCTAAGCTTTTGTTTCGTAAAGCAAGACTGAGTGGTGACGAGGCATTTTCGCTTCAGATCGTTTGGGGTACTCTCGAAAAGACAGGACGTAACTGCTCACAAGGTTTTGCCTAAAGGTTATCTCTCCCTGCTGTGCTATCGAGTCGGACAGACCCTTTGACAGAGATGTTTACCTTGGACATCATCAAGGTTTAAAGGGTGGGTTATACATTCAGGGTGTGGCTGGCATGGTCTACCTCGGTTGTATATTTTTCAATGCCTGGGATTTCCGATACAGGCAGAAAAGACAGGAAAGGTGTGTGTGTGTGAGAGAGAGAGAGAGAGGGAGAGAGAGAGATCAGAGACAGATAAGCATATTGAGGTAAAATTAAAGAAGATGCTTGCAAAAGCTAATATTCATCTGATGGTACTGGTTTATTTGCTCTGTTTGATGTCTAAATAATTATCTAATTCAGCACACAGTAATCTTGCATTGCATGCATAGCTTGTTCCCCTTGAATTTTTAAAGACCATTTCCCATCAAATAAAGTTGAAAGGCCAAGCTTTCCTTTTTTTCACTCTCACTCTTTCTCCCTTTGTTCGCCACAGATATCTAAACACCTACTGTAAAGAAAGACACAAGTAACTGCATTAGAGTCTCTATGAATATACACTGGAAACTGCACATTCGCTGTGGTGCTGGGCACAGGTTGTTGACCAGGGAGCTGTGCAAGGTTTGCTGTGGGTTTCCTGCCAGGCGGCACGCGATCACCCGACCGCCCAGCACACCCCGTGTGTTTGCTGCGGGCTTGCAGAGTTTGCCCCTAAGCTCAGGTGGTGCTACAGGTGACAGGCAAGCTCGGCAAGTATCCACACAGCTCTAATTCACCCGCTCCGCCTGGAGGGAAGTTCGCTTACTGCTGAAATCCCCTCACGAATCGACTAGTTCGAGCAGCTGACACCATTGTGTTCCTAGGACGCGTTTCCGGGGAAGGAACTCTGTGTTTGTGAGGTGAGAGTACTTGCCCTTCCTTAGATACCAAGTCACGCAAAACGTAGCAACCACCAAGTTTTGCGCGGAGGAAAGGTCGGGAGAGTGTTGGTATGTTGGTGTAAAACGAAACCCTGTTCAACATGCTTCACTGACAAAGAGATACAACCTTTTGAACTGTTTAAAATGAACAATATAACGATATTACATTTAATAACCGCATTGATATGCCGCCGTTCCCTAGCAACAGCCGGAATCAAAGCGCTTTACATGCTTGGGGGCGAACGAGACATAGGCATCAAATACACCTTCAACACACACACACACACTCACTCACACACACACACACACACACACACACACACACACACACACACACAGACTTTATTTTACCAAGCGAACGCAACCGACGGTTAGCACCGTAAACAGGTGTCACATCCAGTGAGAGAGAGAGAGGTATGTCGCAGGCAAGATACAAACCAACGACATTCGATTCTCACTGCGTCACAAGCAGCCCTAGGCGGGAGGGTTTTTCCGGTTGGGAAGGAATTGCAGAATCAATGTTAATTCAGAGCATCACTCCATTTATCGACTCGTAGTCACGGTAATGACAACACGTTGACGCCACGTTGCTTTCATCTCACACATTATTTCAGAAACACCTACGGCCCTTCTAACGTGTTGCTGGGCTTCAATTTTTGCACCGTATTAAAGTGTTCCTGAGCCTTTCCTTTATACGCATGGAGAGAGTAATGATAAGACACAGCCAAGAGTTAGGAACGTGAGACCTGTTAGTTATGTTGGTTTTATGATGGTTTTTCGTGGTTTCTTTTTAGGGGCAGGAAGGGAGAACTACTCGTTCACGTTTTTCCTCGTGGTAAATCAGGGCGACCTGGTGGCGCAACAGTTAGCTCCTGTCATCAATACAGTGAGGATTAGTCGTACTATGTTCAGATCTCGTCTCGAGCTGTTCTTTCTTTTGCATGTGGCATTTGCTTACAGCACTGGCTGCCATGATATAGCCTTAGTTGCTGGCTCGGCGTAAAACACCGATTACCCACCACCACTACCAAGTCCTCGCGATAAATTTAGGGTTTGGGAGTTGGGACAGTGACGTATCATGGAAGTATCGTAGTGCTTTACTGGTCGCTAGAGTTATCCCTCCATCACGCCAGTTGTTAGTGTATCACTGCACTCCGACAGTCGTTGCTCCTTTAGCGCCTCCCCCATCCCAATTCCCCTATTCCCCAAATTACACCCCCCCCACACACACACACACACTATACACACACATCCCCTGCTTTACTGCCGTGACGAGTGATGGAGGCTGGCTGCTGTGTTTTTTTTAACAAGAAAAGATAACTCTCGTTACCTAAGTCGCTGGTTGTTCAAAGCTGCTCTCTGTGAAGCTCCCTGGCGTCCCGACCCGCATTGCACCGGACGTCATCGACTTGTGATCTGCGCACCGCATGATGCGCCATTACTGCAGGGGAGAGCAGCGGGTGTCTGAAGACAAATGACTGACGACCCTTTACTGCGCAATACAAGCTGACTAAGTGGCTCAATTTCTGGAGCTACGCAGATGGTTGCTTTTATTACAGCTGTTTGTTACTGTTACAGCTGGTGGTTACAATTATTACAGCTGTTTGCTACTATTACAGCTGATGGTTACTATGATTGCAGTGGAATATTCTTGTGCTCTTGTCAGATACCATTTCCCAATTTTCCCAGATGATATCAATTTATTGCTTCCGAGACCAGGATAGGGAGGTAGAGGGATTTTTATTTGAAACGGACAAGAGAATAAATATGCTTCTGGTCTCTGCTATCGACTGAGATGTACGATAAAAGGTGTCTGGAAAGAAATTCACTGCATGGTTTGGTGTACTCTGGAGTAAAGGAGAGGTTGAGCTATTGTGTGGAGAAAAAAAACAGAATGAAAATGCTCCTGTTCTATTTTTAAATATAAGAATGCAAGTGCATATTTACTTAATTATTCAGACTTTTCTCGCTTCACCTTATTTAAACACCTTATTTGTGTTTACATGGAGTTGTAGTGCAGAAAAATAGATTTAGACGAAACTTCCCAAAACGACATAAAAGTGCATCTTTTCATTGCCATCATTGCATTTTATTGTGTAAAAGTGAATAAAAGTGTGAGTGAAATGAGTAGATGTGGACGACAATACTTGCAGATTGCAGGAGAGTGCATTTGATGACGGTGGTATGTGTCTGCACATGTGAGTGCACGCACGTTTTCTCGCTCGCACATCCTGCACGCATGCTTGTTTGCATGTGTGTGAATGCGCTCGCAAGCCGCAGCCCACATCGTGACACCTGCGTTGCCTGGCGACAGGTGCAGGACGCGGTCAGAGCACGAGGCACGAGCACAGAGCCAAAACCAGCGTTGTTATTCCTTGTTATTCCTCTCTACCCTACCCCGATACCTCAGGCTCCATCCTCCACCCACACACCCCTCAACATCACCGTCGGCCGACAAGCCGTGTAGCGTACCGGGGACGCTGCCCCTGACTGTGACACACCACAGCAAAGATCGTTACTCCATTAGGCACAGACAATGCGTCTCTTACACGACTCAACGCCCAATTCCAGCCACAGCGTGAGTCTGATTTCAGTCCGCCTCTGTCCCCTCCGAGGGTGACTAATAGACCGAGATCTCTGGCTTTATGTTGCTCTTGGGGTCTCTGGGATACACACGCCATCGGCCGGCCTAGCACACACACACACACAGATGAAAAGTGAATAAACGGTTTTGCTGGTGGTGTTCGACTGTCAAGAGTTTGGTCTGAGTACACCTGTTATATTGTGTGCATGTGTGTTTGCGTGCATTGACGTGTACATGTGTAGACGTGGATGTGTACGTGAGCGTGCGCTTGTATATATATATAGGTGCAAGGTGTGTTGTAGATTTGTTGGTGTGCGTGCGCTCTTGCACACACCTCCTGTCTCCTGTTTTTACGCGCTGTAACCTGACTTGAAAAGTCTCGCCTCGTGAATTACCCAAGTGAGGAGAGCAGAAAGGGAGTGAAATGGAAGGGGAGTTTTCATGTGAAAGTTGTGAAGCCGCAGTGTGACGTGCTCGTGATTACCAACACTTCACTCACTCGCAGAAGCGCGCGCGCGCACACACACACACACACACGCGCGAAGATTACTGACGACCATCTGTTGGACCAAAGGTCATCTCGGGGGCAGGTGTATGTAATCAACAGGTAGACACTTTCTGCCGGATAATGCCAGGGACAAGATGGTGATGAGGCTTAAGGAGGGGTGGGGAGAAAGATGCGGAAGGGAGTTAATTTCACTCCGCAGACTGCAATTTGTGCAGAGCGCCATTGAAGGCCGCTTGTACTTCCCTTGCTCACCCGGCAGAAATGGGTTCCAGATTTATCAGGAATGTAAATGGGTCGAACTCAGACGGTTGCTCCCTCCTCATCACTTTATTCCTTTATTATGTCGTCCGTAGTCACGACGAACCACTTACATTAACTGGCAATATGGCTGATAGGCTATGGACGTATGCTCTTTTAATGGACAACCAGCTGATTACACCTCTTTCAGCTTTCTCTCTCTCTCTCTTTCTCGCTCGCTTTCTCGATTGTTTGAAAAAAAAAATCGTAGTCGTGTATTTGTTCGATTTTGAGAGCGAGAGGAGAGAGTGTGAGATAGAGAACAAAAGAAAGATGCGTCGTCGTTTCTGCAAAAGCAATGGAAAAAAAAGAGCATCTGTCGGCAAGAGGAGACCGCTGCAGTGCCCACGCACATACATCAGAGTTGTCTCGAGGGAGCGTTGTATCATGGAAACTAATCCGTGACGTCATAGTCGTTGTCTCTTTCATCACAGAGATGGTCTCCGTCTGCGGCGTCGGTCAGCCAGTGAACACAAAACGTCAAAGCATGGCGGGTTGTCATGGCACCCGCACAGCCCAGGTTAGCGATAGCCCTAGTAACGTCAGGAGCAGTTCTCGCGAGCTTTTATATCGTCAGGGGTGGTCACTTCTCTTCTTTCACCCCCCCCCCAAAGCTCTCTCTCTCCCTCGTCTAATCCAGTCTGCCAGCTAGTCTCTCAGATCCACCACACCAAGAGAGTTCTGTCTAATGGGGGAATGATGCTAATGCCCTTCCTTATCAGTTCTTTTCCTTGAGCCAGAGGCCTGATGCCAGGACAACCCCACCCCAGGAACCCTCCCTTACACTGACATACATCATAGTCAAGCCATGCGCAAAGTCCGCGCCCGTCAAGGTCATAAAAGTTAATTCTCCGTGCAGCTGTCACAGACCAAGATTATATTTATGGCTCTGACTGGACAAGGGCTGCACGCTTGCTGGGATTGCGAGGACGAGTTACGAGGTTCGAAGACGCCTGGACGGTTCGCAAACGTAGCAACGATTTCAATCGGGTCTTGGTGAGAAGAGCACTTAATGCTGCGTAAAGGTGCTTTGGAATCTTGATTTTTGGTTCTTTCTGTGTGTGTGGGGGGGGGGAGTAGATGAGGTTGTGTGTGTGTGTGTGTGTGTGTGTGTGCACGCGCGCGCCTGCGTGTGTGTACTTGGGGAGGATGGAAATGCCATGCATGTCAACAAAAAAGTACAAAAGGGAGGGTGGAGAGGACTGCTGGCCTTCCACAAAGCACTGCGAGGATACACTCCGATGGACGAGAGTGAGGCTGACCATCAGAGGACCATGGAGCGCAAGGTCTAGAAGAAACTGAGGAAACCTAGAAATAATAATCCGCCAAGCTTGCTGGCTTCTAGTGGTTACAAGTCAATTAAACTGCTAATTTGTTATAAAGATTTTAGCAAACAACCAATCTTAGCATCCAGCTAGCTTCTAGGAGTACGCTAATCACAAAGCTATGACACCTACCCTGTAAGAGTCATCGTGATGAACAATCAACTGCACGAGACAATGAACCAACAAACCACCAAGGAAACGACCAAACAAACCAGGCAACAACAACAAAAAAACAAGCAATAAACAACCCAACCAACAAACTAATCAACGAATGAACATACCAACGAATGAATGAAAATCTAGTTTGGCCCAAACTCTTTGTGAAGATTTCAGGGAGGGCCTACAGAGGTGAAAGACTCAATCCACCATATACAGCTGTTGTCTGAATTCTGGAGGACTACACATGGGCTTCATTTCTTTTGAGGCGACTTGTAAGTCTTGTTGCAACATCGATGATAATGCCGATGAAGAGGAGGACGAAGCGAAAGAAGAAGAGGCTCGTGACTTGTTTCCGGCGATGAAATCAGAGACCTCCTTGTCTTTCTTTTTTCTTCCCTCCAGAGTGAAATTTGATCAACTGAAAAGACATTTAGGCTGCAGGAGACGGCGCAATCTGTGGAGAGAGCGCAGTTCACCATTAACTCCGGGAAGACGTTTTGCAACAACACTCTTCCGCCCGCCGCGCACGGCGCATGCGCACTAGAGGCGCACGTGAGAATGCTGCAAATTGGAAAATCGAGCGACTCCGCAGCACGCAGAATGACCTCCCCTCGCCCCTTCCCCCCCACTCCTGCCTCCCCAGCGGCATCTCACTCGCCCGTACACGCTCAGTCTGGCGAAACGTTTTCAGAGCGGATTAACAATAAAAATATCGGTTTACCAGTACTTACAATGGTGACCTAGAGTATTGACCAATCGGTGATATTTTATAAAGCCCTCCCTTGGTTTCTCCTATTTCATATGTCCTTCAGGCCCTTGTTTCGCTTTGTCAAGGGCTTGTGTTATCGATGTCGATCTTTCTAAAGCAGCTTGCACCCTTTTGTTAAATAAAATACACACATCGAATTTTGTCACGCGCCGAGAGCAGGACTGGTTTTGTCATTTACCCGGAGATGGGACTTTGTGAGCTGTCTGTGAGAGAGGTACTCCAGATTTTTCTGCACTGCTATCAACGTGATAACCCCCCCCCCACCCACACACACACACCCCTCCAGCCCACCACCTTGAAATTTAGCACAACATATGTTGAACAACCTCTGCTTGTCTATTTTACATCCATCACCGACATGTTTTCTTAAGTTCTGAGTTCGCCGCAAAAATTCGTATAGTGAGTCTTGGGTGGATACCACAGGAATCGTAAAAGTTTTACTTTGGCAGGAGTTAGTCTGTCCCAATTGCTATTTAGGCTATCACCTCGTGACAGCCGACAAGTGCCAACACTATCATTGCTTTCAGTGCATTTCCATCGCAGAGGCTCCAAATCGTGACGGCCATGTGACTGCCTGGACCTCAGGGATAGGTGGAGGCAGCCACAGGATGCTCAGTTAACGATGGAAAATCAGAAGAGTGGCGTTCACTGTACCGTAGTATTACCTATCATCCGGCAATCATTGGGCTAGAGTAGACAGGGTACTCTTGGGGGTCTAGCTAGACGGGGGGGGACACTATAGAACAAATGGGGGGGATTTATGGGGCACTCACTGGACTGGGCAGTGGCCTGAGTTGTCGCTTAGCTCTGGAGAGTTCGCTTTCCCAAGTCGGCTTTGAACAGCATTAAATCACATTTGTCTCTTTCTTCTCAAAGTCTGCTAATCTCATCTTGTCGCGAAAGAAAAAAGTGGCGAGTCTACAAAGAATGCGAGCTACAAGGGAAAATAGCCGTAGAGTTTTTCTGTCTCTCTCTCTCTCTCGCCCACACGAACGTACGCACGCACGCTGTTCCCAGGCCTGAATAAGGTTTTGTCGCGAGTCCCTAATACAGGTGACTGCTCGTGACCCTTGTTTCGGTTTTTGATTGGTCTCTCTTTTGTCGCAAATGAGTATGTCCGGCCCGCCTGCTCTCCCGAAGCAACCGTCTATTAGGACGCTGACCGCCAGGAGGCGACACGCACAATTCTAGTCCCCGAGTGTCTTACAAACGAGAGCACCTTCATTTGGGGGAGAGCACCAGCCGAAGCTACTGGGCAAGCTGATAGATGGTAATTGCTTTCTTGCGGGAGAAAGACTACTCTGAGGTTGTGGTGTGCAGGAGTGTTGGTTTGCCTGGACGTGCGATAAACTAAAGTGAAGTGGTTCACTGTTTAAGCCTTCGGGTAATCACAAATGGCGTAAAAAAAGCCGCATACATATAGAGTAAGGAAAAGTTGCATAAATAACAGCAGATTATGACTTTATAATAAGGATGAAGTATGCTGCCTGCCTAGAAGCATGAAAACAGCTTGAAACCAGGGACGGTAGTTTTGAAGCGAGGTGAAACGTATGCCCGGAGGCAAAGCGTGTAAACCAAGGGTAAGCTGTCTCCGAAGTTGTGAAGCGATGTGCAGTCTCTGATAACATTGCTTTACATTACTTTACATTAAGGCATCTTTGTCACTGCTTTATAACTACAGCCCAGGGGTAAAACTACATCTGGACACCGCTTTCTAACTTTAGAAACAAAACTTCATCCTTGAGTTCCTCCATCGTGCCCCAGGAAAGCGACTTACCTTCGCTTCATGACCTCTGCCCCGGGGAGTGGAAGGGATTGGTGTTTTACGTCGCGCCAGCAAATAAGGCTACATCACGACCACGCAGCCAGCTCCGGGGAGTAGGGGAGGAGACAAAGACAAGAATCGCACTGACTGTCGGGCAGTCAAAAGGACTTGAAAACAACGCGGCTACTTAAAAACGTATGCGAGGGAGAAACAGAGAGAGAGAGAGAGCAATGGCTTACATGATTTTCAAAGGAATGCGAGGTACAAAGGGCGTGCAGTGACAATTCTTCGATAACAATGGTGATAATGCGTAATAAAAGTTATGATAATGAGTTTTTGATTGGATAGAAGGCCCTCGACATTAAAACAATATTAACAACAAACATATGAAGGTCCCAGAGAAGTGTCGAAACAAACTCCCGTCAACTGATCAGACCAAGCTTTTCAGCTGGTGGTTGCCCGTACCTCCCCGGGCAGATTCATTTCATTAGCAGAGCTGTTTTCCGATTCCGGATGTTTGCCTTCAATCAAATGCGAAACTCATCCATCGACGAAGTCTATTTGGCGCGTGTTTGCGCAATTTTCAAAAGAATGGGGCATCGTTGACTGGAGTTGCGCTGTGTGTCCGGAGCACTTGAATCACTGATCAATCTCTCGACTCTCGTGCTACCTGTTTTGCGCAGGTGATGTGTCGGTTCGTTCGCCAACATTACAAGTGTGTAAAGTGTTCTTCTGAGTACAGTGATAGCATTAGTTGCTCAGCATTTGTTGTAATCATTTAGTAGCTGTTGGTAACAGCCAGTGTTTTTTAGGGTTGAGTTTGTTTATTTGTTTGTTTGTGTGTGTGTGTGTGTGTGTGTGTGTGTGTGTGTGTGAGGAGTGGATTGGGGATTGGGTAGTGGGTGCTGGGGAATGTGACCACAAATACATTACATCCATTGTGTGTTGTATTTTAAACTTTTTTCTGTTGGTGTGTATTTGTAGATACACAAACGTGCCTGTACACATTCGCAAAAGGGGTGAAGGGAGGGAACATGCATTAGTGAAAACAACATTGACAACACCAACGACGAACAGCTCCCATCGGGAGACTACCCGATGTTGGAAAGTCCCCCCCCCCTTCTCTCCTTTTCTCCCGTTCCCCCTTTGGCACTAATCGTTTGAGTCCTCCCGAAGAAGCCACTCGGCATCTGTCACAGTCTTGTAGAAGTGGAGATACCCAAGAAACAGACCCCATCTCGCCAGCAGGCTGCCTTCGGCCATTTCGAAAGGCGCCCTCTAGGGAGCAACGTCACGCGCCATAAATGGAAAATGTCGGCCAGCCCCTTGGTCGCAGTGTTTCTATTTTTAGCTCACCATCCCCACTCACCCTCCGTGATTTACGTGCGTGGAAAGGAGCATTCAGCGTCCAGTTATCGGAGGACAAGAAAAGGCAGTGTTCAAATTAAAAACCTTGATTGCATGTTGCAAAATGCTCGCTGCACACACACACACAGCAATGTGATGAGGCAATGTGCAAGCGGGACTCTCGTCACGATCTTTGTTTTGTTGGGTAAACGAGGATTGAACTGAGCATGCGTGGGCGAGAGAGAGAGAGAGAGAAAGAAAAGAGAATGAAGGGAGATGTAAATGAAAAAAAGTAAAAATGGGGTGTGTAGTGCGTTCGAGCACAATCGGTGGAGTCGGTAGCGTAGGGGAGGTCGAAAAAAACCTCATAAGTACATAAGAGATGGATGAATGTGAGAAGAAGAAGAAGCATACAGATGGTGAAACAAATAAGCTGAGGCGAAAAGGAGGAAGAAGATGAGGAATTTTGTTTGGTTATACAAACATTTCCTGCCTGCCCCCGCTGGAGCAGGTTTTCAAACATACACGGTTGAGCGACTTCAGTAAGCGTTTTGCATGTGCGCGTACATCACACACTCACTCTCAAACACTCTCACTCTTTCTCTCGCTGTCTTTCACACACACACACACACACACACACACACACACACACACACACACAAACACACACACACACAAGCGCGGCACACACACACACACAGACACACACTCAAGCGCGGCACACACACACGCGCGCGCGCACATAAACACTTTAGCACGCGCCTGATGTTTTCATACTAAGCGAACATGTGTCTCCGGACACAACATCTGTTCATCTGCCTGAACATCCTCGGTGGGGGTGGAGGGGTTGTGAAATTTGGGAGCTTCACGCCAGGCGTGTGAGTGTGTAAAAAGCCAGCACATTCAACAACCAGCAGGATTTCAGCCACTGTTTTGCTTTCCCGAGTGTTTTGCTTCAGTGGAGCTCGACATTAGCCATTCCAGCTTCAGCGGAAGTAGTTCCTCCACACGCCAAGATATCCTACAAATGTCTGTGCTTCTGCATGGATAAAAAGGGGGGAAGCAAACACTTTCTAGGAAACAGTGATGATTTCTAATATTAGGTGATGTATAGGACACAGGGGTGATGTCGGAGAGTTAGTGCTATATTTTACTCATTCGTAATGTCGAAGTGTAAGACTACATGTGGTGATGTGAAAGGTGTAGTAGTGTAGAGTACACGGTTACAAGCAGCAGTATGACTGCTTTGCTGCTTTATGTGAGTGCCACATTAGGATGGTTTCGCTGTGGCAGTTTGATCATGCACTTATGGTATTCATAATTTTTCTATGTTTCCTTTAATTATATTCATCACTTGCTCTGTACCTCCTCTAACTTTATTCATACTTCTCACCCTTCCCTCATCTCAGCTTCTGTCTTTTTTCATGTCTCGGCCATCTCTCTCTCTCTCTCGCTGTTACTAATAAACTAGACAACACCTAGGACCTACTTGTCTTCCAACTGACCGACCACTAATCAGGTTCCTGCCATTTTTCATTCGCCAGACCCTGCTGTCTCCTGCGGTCGCCTCGCGCCTGAAGACAGTCGACTGGTCATTGACGGAGCGGCAATAGTTCACCCTCCATCCCTCCTCAACCAAGATGGACGTGTGCCCCGCGCGCGCGGTCACTGGGTAACGACAGACAAAGCGCCCACGCGCATCTTCCGCATAAGGTTCAAAGCGACGGCGGCAAGGACCAGACTGTACTTACACAAAAGAGCAGCTGCATCTGACCAAGAAACATTTCTGTAAGGGAATACCGGGAGAGAAAAAGCAGAGAATAATTTCGGGTTGTAATTTTTTGTGTCGCAGTTTTTGTGTCATTCCTCAAATTACTTTGACAACAAAGCGATCGCGTGGTGTATGGTTCATTTTTTGAGAATGGACATGGATGATCTTGAAGGACAGTGAGGCATACATCTAACAACCTGAACAAGTCACGGTTGGCTAAGTCAGCGGCTACCTCACATCGCCGTGGTCCTTTATATCACGCCGGAAAACCACACTTCACCTGTCATCGCTGACAGAAGACTGATGTCGATTGTTACATTGCTGTGAATGATTGACGCGCAAAGGGATCGGTTCCGCAGTTGACTTGCTTTCATCACGCTCGTTAACGACCTACCTCCAGCAGGAGAGTGGTGGGACGAGGAGTCGCAGACAACCGAGACAATTCTTCAGTGTCATCGACGACAGAAGACAGTTCATCAAGCAGGTGATACCTGCAGGCGGGCCATACTGGACCAACGAATGGCTACATCGTTAGCTTCTGTCACTGGCAGGGAGTAGGAAGCATATTGATTGTCTCTAGGCCAGTCATTCTGTCACTGTCTCCCACCATGTTATGGATGAGATGCATGAGATTGGGCGTGACAGTAGAGAAGCTAAGAACTGAACGAGAAGGGCGAGTTACTGGTCTTGTGAACTAAGATGTTATTTCAGGTCCTGCAAGTCTGATATATAACGCATGAACTGCGGCAGATCGTGTGATCACAGCGAGACGAGAATTATACAAGGGATTCAGACTGTGAAGTACACATCATCTATTCAGAAATTAAAAGTGGTAATTGTATGTCTGAGATTTCTGGATTCCAGTCACAAAAAAAACAACACTGGACTGCACGGCCTATTTATTCTGGGAAGCGGCTGAAACGATCACTTGCATCGGCTGGTCCATGGCACGGACGGCTATTCAGCGCGTGAAGTAGTCATATTATTTAAAGGGGTCGTATTGCCGTTGCAACAGCAACAGCGCTGAATGTGCCTGTGTCGTTGCTAGCTCAAACACTTCATGCATTCATCACTAGTGTGAGACAAACTTAGTCCTTGCTTTAAAAACTACGAAAATACAACCTGCGTTGTACCAAAATCTCAAAAGAGAGCAACAGAACTTGGGTGCAGAATGGAGATGAAGGAATCCCTCGTGAAAAGCTCCGCCAAAGCGCTTTCGTCTCTCGTTACACTCTTGACAATCCACTTAATGACAATGGTGGTGAAGCACGCTGGCGCACAGTCGGCTGCCCCTGATCTGATTTTCAACATCATGGAGGAGCAGCAGACGGGCATGTTAATCGGAAAGTTATCGCAGAACGAAATCCTCTTTAGGGGCCTGACACAGTCACAGCGGCAACAGCTGAAATATGGTATCCTAGATCAGAATAATTATCCAGCGTCGCTCTTCAGTGTCAACGAATCCACGGGAGAGATCTTTGTGGCCAGGCGGATTGACCGCGAGAGCGGAAAATGCTACCGTAGCGCCACCTGCAAGCTGGAGTTCAACGTCGCCATCTCGTCACGCATCTCTTTCTACAACGTCGCCACCGTCGTTGTCAACGTAGCTGACGAGAATGATAACCCTCCGTACTTCCCGGCGCAGGAGTCCGGGCGGGTCGTGCTGGAGCTGTCGGAGCTGGCCACAGTGGGGACAGTGCTGAAGCTCAGCGGTGCCGCCGACCGGGACTACGACAGCAACAACACCGTCCAGCGCTACGCCTTGACTGCCTACACCGACGTGTTCGCCATCTCTTCCTCCACCAACCTAGACGGCAGCTCGCTTCTGGACTTGACGTTGCTGCAGCCGCTAGACCGCGAGACGGTCAGTGCATATTCCTTCGCAATCGTGGCTTATGATGGCGGCTCACCCCCGCTCAGCGCCGCCCTGGCGGTGGAGATTCGCGTTAACGACGAGAACGACAACGCTCCCGTCTTTTTGAACAGCTCGTACTTTGTGGAGATTCGGGATGAAGTGATTCCTGACCAACCCTTGCTGCAAGTGTCGGCGCGGGATTTGGACGAGGGCGCAAACGGACAGGTGAGGTACCGGTTCAGCAGCCTGCAGCGAGAGCAGATGGAGCAGAAGTTTCACGTAGACGAGACGACTGGTGTCATCACTGCTATGTCTCCACTGCAGGCCGGCCGACACCATTTCATCGTGGAGGCGCTGGACGGGGGCAGCCCTCCTCTTAAAAGTCAGACGGTAGTGACCATCAACGTAGTCAGCTCCAGGAACAATCCCCCGTCCGTACAGATCAACACCCTTTTCAACGGCAGCAACAGCTTCGTGGAGATCCCGGAGGATTCTGTTGCTGGCGCTTTCATCGCTTTCATCGTAGCCGACGATCCGGACTATGGGTCCAGCGGAAGTGTGTCATGCTTTCTGGACAACCGCCTTCTACGGCTAGAGGTTATCCAAGGCAAAGGCTACACGCTGACCCTGCAGGGCGGTGTGGATCGCGAGAGGCAGGATCGGTACAACGTGACCGTGACCTGCTCGGACAAAGGAGACCCACCTATGTCCACCTCTAAGTCGCTTCTCCTCATCATCACAGACGTCAACGACAACGCACCAGCTTTCACCCGCCAGGTGTATTCGCAGACGGTGTCCGAGGGCATCTTCTCCGATCGACTTCTGTTAAAGGTCACTGCCGATGACATCGACTCTGGCAAGAACGCTGACCTCGTCTACAGCCTTGAGCCATCCGCCAGACCGACATTTAAGGTCGACCCCAGCACGGGACAAATCTCCGCTACGGGGGAGCTGGACAGGGAAACGACGCCGTTTATCAGTTTCAAGGTATTCGCCAGGGACAACGGGGACCGGTCTTTGACAGGGACTACGGAGGTAAGAATCACCCTGGAAGATGTCAACGACCAGTTTCCGACCTTTAACTCCACCGTCTTCGAGTTCCGCATCGCAGAGGACGCTGCTCCCATGACGGTGCTGGGTTCGCTGGCAGCTTTCGACCGGGACGTCGGCCTGAACGGAGTCTTCGAGTTTTTCTACGCCGGCTCTCAGGATGGCGCAGAACCGTTCGTGGTGGAGCCCAACGGAACAATTTGGAGCAGTGGGGGGCTGGACCGCGAACTGCGGGACAGCTACTCCTTCACCGTCATGGTCCGTGACAAGGGCACGCCACCCAAGACCACCTACGCCAGCGTTGAAGTAACCGTCCTCGACGTCAATGATAACGTACCCATGGTACAGTTCCCGCTGAGCGACAACCACACCGTACTCATCTCCACCCTACCAGAGCCTGGCATGGTCCTCGGGCGCATCGTTGCATACGACCCTGACCTCGGCCTGAACCGCGAGCTTCGCTTCGCCATCGTGGAAGGCGACGAGGACGGCGCTCTTGACATTGACCCTTTTCGAGGAGAGGTCAAGGTCAAGGACACGACGAGACTAAAAAACAGGAAGACGTACATGCTAAAGATCGCCGTCAGGGACCAAGGCATACCCGTCCTGTCCTCCTACACTAACATCCGGGTCGAGGTCAACTACGACAACACCAGCACAGACTGGCTGCTGCAGGAACACCAGCGAAAGCGCAAAGCCGACGACTACATCATCATCGTGGCAGGGGTTGCCGGCACAACGGTGGTTCTCTCAGCCATCATCATCGCCGCCATTTGCTTCATCTTTCGTGAGGTGAGTTAAAAGTCGACGTGTAAATACTACGAAAATTACAGCAACGAACAAATGCTACATAAGTTAGATCGACGAGTAAGTAACAAATAAATTGATTACACTGGCCTGCAGCAATATTACTGTAGAAGGGAGTACTTCGCAAGACATTTTTTTCTTTCGGTTTAGACACATTAATCACAGGTTAGATATCTCCTATCGATCGCTTAATAGTCGGGTAGCTCTGTTTAGGGCCACGTCTACCACATTCCACCCTCCCCTTCAATTTAAGCCAGAGTAGTTTAGAGATGTGGTTCCAGAGACTCTAGTCAGGTTAGTTTTCTATCAATGGTCGAACAGTTGTGCAAATGGGTACATACCAAATAGTAGCAGTCTGGAGCAAGTAAATCATTATCAACTGGGACTGCGATGCTTCTATAGTCTCTTTTTTTCCTTATAACAAGTAGGAAAACTCGTTTGCAAACGTACTGATAGAAATCATCTAATATACATCTGTCTCTTGGTAACAGCCAACTCTATTTTTGTAAAGACGGGATTTGAGGAGGCATATGTCTAAAGAATCACGTCTGATAAGTCCGATAAGTCCGATCATAAACAGATATACAAATAAAATGCAGTTACTTTTTCATTAAAGTGTTTCTAGAAGCCTTAGATGTAATAATTCGATGTCTGCATTTTCCATCATTAATCAACACTAATATGGCGCTAGACAAATATTATGATTTGATGGCAGCAGCTATTTTCATACAATCTCTCCAGTCTCAGTTAAGCCCGAAAGATGTTACTTCTTTGCAGTAACGGTAAACAGAACCCCGATAATTCAAGGCAGACCTGTTTACATAGCTGCGTTTGACTTTTGCTGTCCAGATATATTACATAAGATATTATTATCTTTCTAAGAGATCCATATATATCTACTTTCCTTTGAGAGTAAAATGTTGGCTCGAGAGAAAAATTTTTATGCAAAACTTTTCTAAAAAGGAATATCAAAGCATCATGTGGAGCCTTACTTTTAATACTGAAACATCAACTGGAACCTTATACCGAATACCGAAACATCGTGTGGAACCTTAGTTTGAATATTGAAACATCAATTAGAACGTATTTTGAAGCGTGCTATCTAACAATCGTATTACAGAGATTTAGCAGTACAGGTCGTTTCTCACCGCGATGAGAATACGGGTCCTGAAACTGAAAGTGCTATAAAGCTGAAGAGCGGTTCTTTCGAGGGTTGCTTCCCCGATAAACTACATCGACATCCTTGTTCCAAGCAAGTGTAAGCATCGTTTGCGTGTTAATGATAATTTAGAAGACATACCATGTTAGCAAGCACCTTCTGAGAGTAGTCACCAGACACATGAAAATAAATTCCCACGTAGTCAGGTGTAATTTATCACCACTCTAGAAAAAAAGGTGTCAACAATCTCACAATGTATATTCATAACAGGCTAGATGCATACATAAGACTTGTGATTATGATACGTTTACAATATAATATATAAATCAAAATATTCGTCATGAATATTCACGTGAAAGATGACCCAGCGCGGAAGCGTGTGCGTAACCCCTGACCTCTGACGTCTGACGTGTACAAAGTCATGACCTGACTATGCAAAATAGTTCCGAATTCGAATATACCGACGACCAAGAACTCTGGTTCCGTATGTCTGTTGTTTAAAGACTTTCGTATCTGTTATCTGCAGGATCGAAGACAGCGAACTAAACATGCCCCTAGCTCTGGTCGTACAGGAAGTAACGGCAATGGTGGCTTCTTCCGGAACCTGAACGTCCCAGAGAACCTCAGCGACGACGAGAAGCTGCGGCCCAACTACGATGACGAACTGGAGCTGAAGTGCAAGCCGGACACGGTGGAGTTCGAAGACAGAATGTCTTCATCGCAGTGTTCAAGCGGGGCGTTCCAGTCTCTGCGTGGTTCCCAGAAGCGCAAGGAGAGCGATTTTGGCGGCAGTGCGCATGTCCATGCGCATGTCCAGAGCAGCGAGGTGACGTACAGAACGGAGAAAGGGTCCCCGATGGCACAAGCGTACCGCAGCAGCGGAGGGAATCACTATGGACTTATGGGACCGGGCGACAGAGGAGAGTTCTTGAAGCAGCAGCATTCTTTTCTGGTCAGACAGGTGAAGAGAGTGCGAGTGTGTGTGAGTCTCTGCGTGTGTGTGTGTGTGTGTGTGTGTGTGTGTGTGTGTGTGTGTGTGATTTTTTTTACTTTTCGTGTATAATCATTTACACATTTCTCTGTTTAACACATTTCTAACCGTTTCTCTCATGTTCGTCTCAGATTGCCAATTCATTCCCCTAGTCAGTGTCAAACCAGTGAAATTAAGCCAAAAAAAGAATGTTACTCAAGGTATCTGCAGATCTCTTCGTTAATTACTCAAATGCACGTGCTCGATGACCTTAGTTTCAACGATGACAATGACGCCTTTGCAACATGCAAGGGAAGAAAATGAGCAGAAATCCCAAACACATCTCTCTTACAAAATCCAAACTTCTTGCTCGTCCCCCACAAGTCAAACTCAAAATCCCACCATCTCGTCCTTCGCTGCAAAAGTTGTGGTAGTGATGAGGTCCCTGACCCGCCTGGCGCTGTACCTAAGAATCAGAGACCCAGATGCAGTTCCCACCATACAGCAGATTTTGCGAAGATGACCTTACTCTGACATCACATTTTGTGCACCCAAGCTAAAGTTCCAGAGAACATATCTGGCAGTGAAGTATTAAGCTTTTTACCCCACACGAAAATACCATATGTTCAAACATATGCTCATTGATAATAAATTTAGAGAGGAAAATAATGCAATCCTGCTGAGTTTGCTTCTGGTTTGTTGATTACCGTAAGTGAAGCCATGCTGCTGGATCATTTCGCGGTGGAATATCACTTGCATTGTGGACATTATGAAGACAGAAGGTACAACTCGGCCCACAGATGCAAAGAGCATCGCGCCGTCAATCTCAATTCACGACTAAACAGATCCTTCTTCCGGAAGCAAAGATCACAAAAGATGAGCGTTGGAAGAAATTATGAAGGCCATCATAGCCCTGGGAGATTTTTTATGCTCTGCTAGCAAGTGACAGTTTGGACTGGATGGCGGGTGTCGATAATCTTAAAGCGAGTGAGGACCAAACTGAGAGAGAGAGAGAGGAGGAGGAGGCTGGGTGAAAGCGTAAGGCAGGCTGAGAAGGGGGATCAAGCAGCGAGAACTGTCAACAGCATGGGCCTCTCTTATGAACCAGGGACAGCATTCATTTCCAGCTGTCACGAAGGACTAATCCGAAGTGTCAATAACATTGCAACTCTTAGCGCCACCCGCTGGGTACGTCTGCTGTAATAATAAAATATCTCTAATCAAAGCTGGCAGCCACTGCGAACAGTATAATTGAAATCGGTCCAAAGAGTTCATTTCCTGTGTGTTTATGACCAACACGATCTTTTTTTTTTTGAGGGGGAAATGGACATGGTGGTTTGGATTTCATAGGCCTCTTTGGTAATGATAAAGTTTCCTTTCGCTTTGGATCTGTGCGATTGTGCTCACGGAAGATGATTTTTTAAAATTTCTCTTTCTCTCTTTCTGTACGTGCGCCTTTTTTCGCTTTTGTTTCTATCTTTGGAAAAATAGTCCTGAATGGCGTGCGTATGAGCTATTATTAGAGAGGCGCTTGCTTCTCGTTTTAAGAAAAAGGCGAATTTCAGTTAAGGTCAGGGTTTATGTATTGTCACAGCATCAGGTAGATGTAGTAGCCAAGGATGGTCACTTCGCGATCTGTAGGAGATCGCTACATTTTTACCCCGTCAAGAAAACATGTACAGCAGGTTCAGTGTGTGTGTGTGTGTGTGAGAGAGAGAGAGCACGGGTGGGTGTTCATTAGAGAAAGATGGAGGGGAAAATAGCAAGATGTCCACTGCGCCACAGTCGATGAAGATGATTGCGCACAGGATAAAAACCGTGGATTCTAACTGATTAAGTGACCGCACCTATAGTGATGTGATTTAAAACTCTTGTCCTTTTAATATTAAGTCGAGTAGTGGCCGAGAAGTCTGTTGAATTTCGTGTTTACTGTTGGCCGTTACCCGCAATCACAACAGCGACGTGGAAAACCTCTGTCTAATGTCACACGACATTAATGACGCCTGAGTCATTGATCAGCGGTTTGGTAACACTGCACAAAATAGAAACAAACAGCAGGGAGGGACAACAGCCAACGCAATTACACGAAGAAAAGAAAAGAAAAAAAAAAGGAAAAACGATCTGTTTTGCTAACCAGTGGATGCATGACAAAAAAAAAACAACCAACACAACTTTATAGATCAACGAATTTTTGGAAACTGTGATGTTTAAAGAAAACTCACTTTTGCATCTGTTGCTCAATTCGGAATAAAAATTTATATATTCGCATGTTTGATTAGTAGTAAGGTTTCTGTCATCTTGTCTGTTTTTCTGTCTTTGTTCCATGTGCTCCAGTTTCTTTCTCCTGCAGTTTTTGGGGCAGCTTTTGGCTAAATTAAATAGGCAGCAAGCAAGCGAGAGAAAGAGAAGGAAAACTGAATCACAGCCGCCATTGTAAATGTTTTGCAGTTGGATGAGGTTGCCAGTGATGCTAGTGGCGACTCCGGTACAGGTGACAGTGGCCGAGGAGGGAGCGAAGATGACGTCAACCTTGAGCATTTCCTGCACGGTGAGTGTTGGCTTCCTAGTTGCAGAAGGTCGTAGTTCACGAGTCCACGTTCCATTCCCTGTGTTGTCCTCGAACCCTCACAGAGATGATGACATACTTTGTATCAAATTCTAAGTTAAGGAGAATTTTACTGCCTTTTCTTTTCGTTTTTCCTACCTTCGATTCATTCATGCATTATTCTTTTTTCTCTTTGATGTTTGCTTACTTTATTGTATGTGGAATATTCGAGCTTGATGATTTTAATTACTACAGTGATACTGAAAACGTCTCTCCATCCACACACGTCATCACATAGCACGAGCCACTAGTAAGAGTGTAGCTCACAAAGCCCTCGTTCCTTATTCACAAACAACGGGCAGTCGGTGACATACCGCGACACGTTTATGAGATTTATAAAACACTTGTGACATTTCTGACAAATGACACATTTCTAACAAATTATATTTACATTGTTACAGCGGAGAGTCGCAACACACCGAGCACAGGAATGACCGGATTATCTCCCGCTCCTTCAGTTCCGCCGACAGGGGACATCAGTCGTTTTCCACCGCCCCGCGCGCCGAAGGGAGAAAACTCCAAGCCCTACCACGTCCGGTTCGACACCTCCGCCACTGAGGGCGGCCTTCGCTCACCACGTGATGCCGCCTCGTCCAATCGCAGAAGTCAGCCGTTTGTGACGTCGTCCGCAGCCAGAGAGAGTCCGGCCATCTTCGCTCGGGATTCCGCGGGCTTCGTGTCGCCAAGCTTTCGGCAGGTGTCTCTTTGTTCGGACCATCCGGACAGCCCTCGAGTGCTGAGCACGTTCACCACCCAGAAGCCGGTGTCCTTCACCTTTCAAAAACGGGGCGGCTCCGCTGCCTCGGTGGATGAGGACATGAGCACGACCACTTCCGGAAGCTACACTGTCAACCCGGAGGAACTGCGTATGGAAGGCTACGTGGGAGGGGATGTCGTTGTGTAGATGCCAGGGAAGCTGACGGGGACCGATGTCAAAAAAGAGGAGGATGCTCATGGCAAAGAATTCTTCATCCTTTCACAGGCATAGTAGTCCTTTGCATAACAAATACCCAACAGACGATTGAGCTGCTTGCACCGAAAGATTTAAAGGAAAAATCTACAGGAAGATTCAGCAGCAATGGTCCGAAGCGTCGGTGAAGTTGTGTGTGACAAACCTAGTGATGGTGTTCAGACTTTTAAAAGGGGGCCTTACCCAGAGGCGGCCTTTGGGGGTGGCAACTGGGGTAACCGCCAGCCCTCGCGCCTGAGGGCTCCCCGCGATAGGGGCTTCTTGTGGTACGGCATAAACGGTATATCGCCTACACATACGGCTCTCGGTCCCGCAGTGCCCCGCGTACTGCTAAGGCTGCCTCTGGCCTTACCCCAGTGACAAGGTCGTCGATGATGTAACAGAAACAGACTGATTTTCGGAGGATTAATCAAGCATGAAATGCCCTTAGGGTCAGCGATATCTCTGTGTAATAGCGCATTAAACGGCACAATCTCTGGCTGAAGGATTGGATACGAATGCCAGTGAAGATGACAAGACCTTTTTAACCCAACCCCTAACCCATTCCCCCATCTCACCTCACACAGAAAAGCGAAAAAGTGACGAATATTGTGAGTAGGAAGACCATGTCACGAGCCTCCTCTCGACATAATACAGTGGAAGGTACGAGAAGACATAAAGTGAAAGCGGGGATTAAACAAAGATATCGACTTTGTCTTGTCTTGAGTGGTAGCCTGTGGAAGGTCAATGGCGTGACGCTGGTTGCAGTCAGACCAGAAAAAGTTCAGGCGTCAGGAGAATATATGGTCGTCGCGTCATTCTGAAAAAAAAAAGGAAGATGTGTCATAACCAAGTCTCCCTCTACCAACCCCGCAGTCACCCTTTATTATTGGTCTCGTTGACACTATCGTTTAACCACATGTCGCAGTCATAAGACCGCTTTGATAGCGGCGTGGGCACGTGTCTGCTGTCGCTGAAGTACTCATGGCGAAACACGCTTGATAGCGTTTTGACATCATAAAAGACTTAGCTCGACTCTTGGAGGACCTAAAAATATTTCCTGCGAGAGGAGGACGTCAGAAGCGGGCGCGGCAATGATTAGTTGCAGACCGTCAGAAGCTCCGTCATCCATTCCTCTGGTAATGGCGGCTTATTAAATGGTCGAGGCGGTCCGGGCCTCGCAATGACTGGCGACCAAGCAAAAATAAAAAAAAGTTACCTTGCTTTATGGACTGCGTTTGGTACAGAAATACATTCTGTGTGCGGATGATGACAGCTGACAGAAGGTAAAGAAGGAAAGTAGGGGAATGAATTAGGTCCCTGTAATAGCCCATTAACTGTGCAATCGTTAATTTTGACCTTTAGTTGCAGAGCTGACCTTTATTCTTTCACGAGGAAAAAGAAACAAAAAATGGAGGAGATGATAAAGGACAGCAGCTATAACGAAAAAAAGAGAAGTGACAGGTTTAGAAACGTGCGTTTTTATGTTGGAGCTTAGCTATCGCTTGTTGTGCCCAAGACTCCATTTTTGTTCGCCACGGTTTAACAACATGATGTGGTAACAACCAGGAATGTCACTGCAGATTCCCGATTGTTTTATTTAAACACGCTTTCGACTTCGGTCAAAGAAGAAACGCTTCAACTAATCATGTTTGACGATTCGAGCAGGTCTTGCCAAGTCGCTCACGTGCTTGCGCGTCTCGACACGCACAAACGAGCGAGCGAGCGAGACAAAGAAGGTTCCAGTAGGCTTGTGACGTCACGGGAACGTGCCCACTGCGCATGCGCTACGCCCAAGACACGTGCGTTGACAAGGACGCCCTTACATGTTTGTGCACGTTCAACTTTGCGACTGAAGTCTCGCGTTTTGAGAGAGAAAGAGAGACCATGAGAAGAGAGCTGCGCTGTGAAAACAGTTCTCAAAGACATGGTGACTTGTGTTCATCATCTATGGCGGCAGTATTCCACGTGTTTATCGTCGACACATTCTTTCACGTCGACAAGATAAATCTGTTGGGTTATCGCCACATTTCTCTGCAATATTTCCCCTGCCCATTCATCTTTCCGTGCGTGCGTGCGTGCGATTGTGTGTATGTATTTTAGAGTCTGATATCGTTCTTTCAAAAATCATTTTCGAAAACTCTGTGCACGTTGATCGCGATTAACGTAAAAGAATTGATAGTGGTGTTAAGACCTGCAGTCAAAGAAAATAACTAACATTTGTCAGTTAATGGCAGTTTTGTAATGACCTTGCTGTGTTTTCTAAAACTAGTAATAATGTCGTACGCAAAGTCCCTTAAACCTGTTGTCTAAGCAACCATAGAAGACTCACTCTGACCCATCCTGCTGAGTCGAGGTGAAAAAAAGTGTTCTTTGTTGTTGTTGCTGAGTATTGTGATGGAGTCCTTGACAATATGATGTAGCAACATATTTTTAAAATTCAGCCAGTTGACTTATGCTTCTCTATCTTTAAAGGGAAGTGTGTGTGTGTGTGTGTGTGTGTGTGTGTGTGTCAGTGGCGTAGGAAGATGCTTGGCTTTTGGGGGGGGGGGGCAAGCTCCATGCTGACAATGAACGACGTTCACATTCTTGCCTTCCCAACATTTTATTTGGGGTGCAGCTGCCCCCCTTGCCCCTCCCCCCAGTTCCTACGCCACTGTGTGTGTGTGTGTGTGTGTGTCAATGTGTGTGTGTGTGTGTGCCTTTGTGTGTCAGTGTGTGTGTGTGTGTGTGTGTGTGATCTCCGCTATGAACCTTGTCTTCCTCTTTGCATAATGCCGACAGCGAGTTCCCGTGAGAGAGAGAGAAGGGCGATTGATGTGTGGGTGCTGTCGATGATGTGTGTGATGAGGTCGTGGGTCTGTGCTGCGCACACAGCCGGCTGACCCGTGCTGTTGTAAACTGTGACTCGTTGTCTTACCTGCTTTTATGAAATGCGCGTAGCAAGGCATTTAGTGACGTCATCGTCCTCGCGCGCCGCTCATGTGATCTACCCTGAAACTTCATTGATCTCAGAGGCGGTTTTTTTTTTTAAGTAAAACTTGCACGTGCTTATTGATGGCGGCTATTTTAGCGCCAAGATGCAAATGCCATCTTGCAAGATTCCAAGAAGCCCTGAAGATGATGTGTAGGCAAGGAAAACCCATTTTCTCCTACTTAAGGCAGCAAAACCACATCAACATTTAGTATTGTCGATATCTCATTATCCCCACAACTTCCCCTTTCTTGATGTTGTCGTCGTCTTGAGTTTATCATTGCTTCTGACTTTATCAGAACATTTATTTCGCCAGTAACATGTAACTAGAATGTGGCACTTAAGCAAGAAATAATTGAAACTTAATGCTTCCTGCGAAAAGGGGTCTGCCGGTCTTCGATTTGTCTTTATTATTGCAATCATGACGCCTCATCTTAGAAACATTAATGTGTTTGAACATGGATACGGAGACCACTTTTGGGGGCAATTATATTCTTGTCAAGTGGATTTAATCACGTGGAAATTGGAAATAAATGTTTTACTGAATTCTCTGGTGCAAATGGCGTGTGTGTGTGTGTGTGTGTGAGAGAGAGAGAGAGAGAGAAAGAGAGAGAGAGAGACATACCCGCGTGTGAGGTCAGTGTAAAGATTCGTTCAGTCAGTGAAACCTCAGTCTTCCCCGTCACCATTTTGCTATATTCCAAAGAATAACCTTTTCCAATTTATCCGCAGACATGTTCGCCTTCTCTAAAGACTCTTTCCTGCCTACAAATTTCTCTTCGCCCTTGAACTTGCTAAATAAATTTTCCCCCGTTTGCCAGCTCGTTTTAAAGTACCTTATCTATTAACGAACGACTATTCCCGCCCGTGTTCTCTCGCTCCTCAGTACGGAGGCCTGCGGTTTCGAACCCATTCTTCAGATCTCTCCAAGGTTTACAACGCATGTTTACAGTGCCATTGAGGGCGACAGCGCCGTGCAGACATAATGTTTAACTTCACTCCCCCTCCCACCTCACACCCCCTAGTCTCCAGCGTTGGCAAACATTCAGCCCCAGAAAGGGTCGAACCCTTACCCACCCCCCACCCCCATCACCTTCTCTCCCCCAACCCCGATTCGTCAGTGGGCACCAGCCTTTATCACCGCGCGTCTTTAATGATTCCAGGGCCTGCCAGCAGCGGGAGGAAAAGTGCCAAGTGCTTCGAGACATTTACGACAAACATGTCGTCGGAGGCTGTTTCTTCCAGGACGAGCTCCTGGAACAAAGGCCGATAATATCTCGTCGGCTTCTGTTAAGTTCCCCCGCCTTTTCCGCCCTCATTTTTTTTTTTTTTTGGTTCCATCACATGATATTGATAGGAATGCGTTCAAGCATTAAATTTTTCTTGTGATGTAGTTTTCAGTTACTGTTTAAGATAATAGAAGAAGCAGGGAATTGTGGGTGAATTGTGGGGGGGGGGTTTACTTCCAGAGTAATAGACATAAAATTTAACGGAAAAAAATATAGGAGTGAAGAAGACGGGAAGGAAGGACGAAAAGGAAGAACTAAAACAGGAAAGAAAGAGACAGAAAAAAACTTACGGAGAGAGAAAGAAAACATTAATTAGCTAATTGATGACCAAACAGAGCCAGTCCATTTTTGTTCAGACATCTGTTTTATAAAAGAGTGCATTTCAGTTAACTTCAACTCTTGCATTACCCACAGCTCAAAAGAAGAGAAATACGAAACTTGTTGGTTTGCTGCATAAACTTGTCAATGAAGAAAATGTCCTGATGACTTCCGCTAGTTCCATTAGACAGTGGCGAGGACAGACTTGGAATGTAGGCGTAATGCTTGGAAATTACGGGTAATGTTTGGAATATGTGTAATCGATTGACATTAATGTTGGCGAATGTTTTGTAACTTTGTTTCCTTACATCCACTGTAACAAGAGCTTTGTGATGGTTATTTTTGTTTTTCGCTGGTTGAAATGTTTATGTGCTATTTGCAGTACTAAAGTCGGTACTGCTTCTAATTGTAGAAACTGTGTTGACTTATTGACTCTTGTAATTTTCGAAGAATTTTTGTTGAAGTTGTGAATGGCCTGATCACACGCACGCGTCTAAAACAAACTCATGCATCAACAACAAAAGGATTCAAAAAGAGTGTAAGTTATATATATATATAATCAATATGATGATAATGATGTTTTGGAGAGTACTTCAAATTAAAGGAAGAAAGAAGCAGAAAAAACAAAAGAAACAAAAGACCATCAAGTGAAAGCAATGTAAAGAAAAAAAAAGACAGCAACATCAGCAGAGCTGTGAACGTAAACATCTGTACTCGTGCGCTGACAGCACAGCTGTGTGTGCTCGGTGAATGTGTGCGAGTTAGAACACTTCAGATCGTAGAGCCAATGGACGGACGGCAGTGTTTCTGTCTGAAACAAAAGCCCGGACTTTCATCAACACCCAGGGAGCGGGTCGTAGCCCTCACCAGCGGGCATGTCTTCACCAGCTCGGCGATGAGCAAATATTTGCACGACGTTTCGTTATCGCTTTTTGATGCACGTTAATTGCGCGCACATTTTGTCCCACTCCACCCGCTCCTTCTTCATCCCCTATCCTCCCACGATGCCCACTCTCCTCAGTCTTCTCCCTCCCTCGCCTTTCTCCATTTCTCTCTCTCTCTCACACACACACACACATGACAGAGCCTTATTCGTGATCTGGACAATTGCAGTAACCAGGTTTGCTGAATGAGGGATGATGTGTGGGTGTTTAGTATGTAGCATGCGGTTCCGCGAAGAATCCAGTGATCTCCAGTTCATAGACGATGCATTGTAGAAAGCGAGAATCACACTGCAAACATCCACTGGGATAAAAATCAGTCTTTGACTTACTAGAAACTTGCCTGCCTTTAGGGCCGGCTCCCTCTACCCGTCCTTCTGCAAAAAATTTCATGTATGCCAACATTTTACAAGTGGTTCCGGAGTTCAAATCGCTTTTATAACCATATTTATCTCAGGAGTGTTTAAAGAAAAGAAATGCAAAGCATCTCTACCAAAGCACTTTTAAAAACTAAAAACAAACTTAAATGGTCATCATTTTCCTTTGATGGCAAAATCATGCACGACCCCTATTAATTTCCGTTCATTTCCTCCTGGAAAACGAGAAATGCCAGCTTAGTTTTCTTTCTCCTGAGGGGTGGGGGGCGCGGAACTTTGGATCGATGATCTAGAGGTAACGAGGGCAGGCTGTTTATTTTTAATTTTTACTTTTATTTAAAAAATTTTGTTGGAAGAGCCCTCACACATTGCTCTAAATACGCTGATGCTTAGACTTCAACGTACCCCCCATCGAATGAGTCATTAATTTCGGTACCTTGTGGCCCTAACTATTGCTTTAATGTGATCAAAGAGGTTCACCAAGAGCGGACACTGAGGCAGGAAAGTGAACTCGCGAGAACATGGTAGATGGTTTATGTTGCGCTAGACACAATGGTCAACGACAACGGTAAAGTATATGAGTACATGACCGAGGTACTGCTCGAAGGATAAACATCTTTGAATACTTTGAATACCTTCTCCAAGGATGCCACCTCTGCAACAGATATCCACAACAGGATGAAAACAGCAACAACGACAAAGGCTACACTTGATAGGTTTACTATTCAGTACAGTCTGTAGAAGCCACTAGTAGTACCCATCATGCTTTGAGGATGTGAAAAGTGGTCCCCTCGCCCACACAGTAAGAATAATGACTTTCTAGATTGTGGGTGGCTGTTTCAGATTTACAGAGAAAATCAAGCCGACGACTGTGTATGAAGTACTTTGACATACTCGTAGGGCACCACGGACCTCTACTTGCAATAGTCAAGCGGTGTAAACTGGTGTTGTTAAGTCATAAGCCCCGGCAGGACAATTTGTCGGAGACTTTCCTTCAAAGCACCTTGGAGGGTGGTGGACGCCGCAGTTGTCAGAGAAGTAACTGGCTTACGAACTTCAAAGACTGGAATAGTCGTGTTGTATCCATCCATCATTCCTTGTGTGTGTGTGTGTGTGTGTGTGTGTGTGTGTGTGTGTGTGTGTGTGTGTGTGTTCTGTATTTCATGTTCTCAGTTCAGATATAACAGAACAAAGGTGCAACTCTCAGAAGCAACTAGCACCAAAGGCGCTAGTTAAATCTTGTTAAATCTCCTTGGTATGACCATAGCCACAGATTGACTGTGGTCCTCACCATGGATTTCCCCCTCACTTTAAGTACAACCTTCGCATTAGTCCGAGGGGGGCTTTAAATTCAGGCCGTAACTTCTGCCTGAGAGTGGCTCTCACTTTAGATCGAGTGTGGCTCCAACTTCAGACCGAGATTAGCTCTAAATTCAGACCAGGTGTGGCTACAAAATTTAGTCGAAGATTGGGTCTCACTTTAGACCCAGAGTGGCCCTCGTTCATGGCACACCCCGTGCGCTGTTTCCCATGTAAAACGGCGGAGTGTGCGTCAGCGAGTGTCACGTGACTTGTCCTGCCGTACGGTTCATAATGGAGCTCCACTTTCTAGCTACGTCTCGTCGGGATGGTCTTCACTACAACAACTCTTTCCTTCCCTCCCCCCCCCACCTCGCGTCCCTTAACCATCTCCTTGTTTAGCATCTTATAAATATTGTACTTACAGAAGCCAGAGCACTAATACGCAATCAATGCCCATGTGCCGGCGCGGCTGACGGAATCAGAGAATTAATACTCGGGACCAAATTTACATAGCACGCCAGGCTCTCACGTCAAAGCAGGCACCACATCAGGCGCACGGCAGTCGAAATTTCTAGGGAGTATCTGGTGGCTCATAAATAATCATACCCAGATGAGACACATGCTGCGGAGTTTGTCTCCATTGGTTCTCACATTATCCCTGCTAATCATTCACTTCCCTGTTGTAACTGCTCTCACCGATAAACAATACCCAGCGCGGCACACCGTTCACAAAGCAAAATCCGTTTTGTTTAGTCTGCCTTCAGCGGGAGGTACTCGCGTATCAAAATTCAACGGTTCAATAATGCGTAATAATCGAGGTTCCGCCAGATAATGAGTTCCAAACGAAGAGAACAATAGAACTCTTTCACAATATTACATAATCCCTGAGTAGTCCGGGCTTAATACTCACACGTGACTCACGCGGGCAACAAATGAATAACGATTTTTTTTTTATTACTTCAGTCTTTGCCTGACGGTAAATTTGAATAAATATCTTGTTATGTATTTTGCCATGCGGCAAATTTGATGAGTTGTGCTCTGACATCAGGATGTGATGGATGCTGAGTATAAATGTATGGCCGGCAGTTAGAGATCTGGGACCGTAAAGATTTCCAGACTAATCCCTTTCTACCATTTACTGACAGCGTTGGTTGACTTTATGTCGTGGTCCCCATCAGATGCGCTCTTGTTTATCTATAACTGTAAATTACAGACAGCCTTGTCCCGAGGTTGTCTGCTCGAGGGGCTTGTCTCCCCCTGGCCGCCACAGAGCAATCAAACTCGCGTCCGTTTGCTCCTGATATGCTATCGAGGGCTCAATAAGTCGGACTCGTCACAAGTTTGCCAGTTATCCGATTACGACAGTCGTAATAAAACGTCGTTTCCGGTCAAATCTATTAACGTACACTCGAACCGACTTGCAAACATGACCAAAAACAGTGAAAATAGATGAAGGAAACAGTGCTTTCGTGTCCACAGACGTTTGGACGATCCAGACTCTGCGTTGGTAAATTATGATTTGAGATTTATCTGAAAATAATCTTTTTTTTCGCAGAGTTGTCAAAAAGAAAATTAAATTCTATAACCTTGTATGAAAATAAACGCAGAGCTGTCAAGACTGGGAAATGCGAAATGGCCGCGTTTGCGCTCAAGAACGGGAAATTTTAAATTGTCAAAAGTGATTACAAGAAGTAGGCTTCAGCAGATTTCCAAAGACAGCAACGAAAATCTCAGAGGTTTCACACAAACACGGGCATCAAGTAACTCGGAAAACAAGACGAGAAGGGGCAAGAGATGAAGGGTCACCGAGAGTTTTTCTTCCTTTTTCTGCCAGTTCCCAAGGGACAGAAGCGAAATCATGCCGCCCAGCAGTTGTTCCACTCTCGTTAAGATGAAGACAGATGACGAAGTCCAAGGACTGCAGTAGTCGTAGTGTCAGAAGCCCTTTCTGTCTCAAGCTACCCCCCCCACCAAACCTACCCACCACCACCGCCAAGCTCACCAGTAAAGTTCAAAGCTAGAGGTTGAAATAGATAATTTGTCATCGATTCGCTTATCCTTCCGTTTGTCGCTATGTCCTTCCATTAAAAACTTTTTCAGAAGAAAACTGTCAACGGTTAAAAAAAACTTTATCTCGCAAGCATTAGTTCGCATTTTTATTTTGCTCAGGGAAAAGAACCGAACAAACAGGGTGACTTCAAAAACATATAATAATAATACCAAGAAGACGTAACTGCTAGAGTACCAGAAGAACAAGAGATGGTGCAAAATAACAAGATGCTGTACAATAACTGTACCTCAGGGGCAACTGCTTCCTTATGTTGACAGAATGTCTTTGTATAACTTATGGAATTTATCATCTGTACAGTCAAAGTTTTGTTGTATTTATTTGTATCAAGGGTGGATAGGAATAGTGAATGCGTAATTGACGGGGAAAAAAAGAAAGACAGAATAAAGAAATGATGAAGAAAATGGGGGTAGACATAATGCAGTTTTATTTTTTCGTAAACGTTGGCTCTTGAGGAAGTGCCGCAGCCAATAACGTGAGGTCGCCTGTCAGCCCCCAAAATAACTCCATTGTTCTTCCCTGTCTTCATTTAGTTTTTCCTTTCAGTTTAGCTTTTCTCCTTCAGGCGGGTCTGAGGACATCCTTCGACTTTAGGTGGAGACCACTGACCGATGATAATTAAATGCGCAGCCACAAACCTGTCGCCCAGAAAGTGTCCAGATATTCTTGTCAAGACAGATAACTCAATATTCAAGGAGAAGGAGAGAAACAACGCGTGTCTGATCGTGCGTGCGTATGTGTGTACGAGCTTTTGTTTGCTTTTGCACGGATGGATGGGGATTTTAAGTAGCGAGTAGCTAGCTAGACAGGAAGAAGTGGGGAAGGTGAAAGGTGGGTGGTATAGCGAGGAAGGTAGCCAGACACGGCAGAAGTAATTATGTATGGTCATATGCCTCTATACGGGACTCGAGATACAACTTTCGTGTCTGGGAAGAACAAGAACAATGGTCTCCTTCCCCAACTTTGCCAGCCACCAAACATTCAACCCCCATTTGGCGTCAGAAACTGCCCTTTCTTATATACAGACAACCTGATGTATCTTCGACTCCAAATCGAGGCAAACTCATTTCCAGTCATCATTAGCTCGCGTGCTCCATCTCGAGAGCAGAAAAATGGGTTAGGTAGTTTGAGCCCTAACGTGATTTGTAACAAAGCTGACGTCCATTTATTACGTGACATAAAGATTTTATCCTCGCTCATTCTGGAAAAGCACGTACTCAGAAACCTCCAGAAAAACAACCCCCTAAAAAAGGGAAAAAGAAAATAACAAAGGGAATTCTTTAGACGGGGGCTGTGAAGGCTTAATGTTAAGAGTGGTATAGAATCTGCTTGAAGTTACTTGATGCCTGCTTGGTTTACGTGGCCATTCTTCTTGTGTGGCGTGTAGCTGACGTTTCATTTACATGCCAAGATATCGGTGTTACCGCCCTGTTCCATCTTGTTTGCTGTGAGAGTAGGAAGCAGAGGGTGAGCCGGCTACAGTGGTGGCGTCACCTGAGTACTTAATTTAGCAACGATAGACTGCCAAGACCGGCTTTGCCGTATTCTCTCCACACAGCCTCGGGCTACCGGCTGCTCTGTGAAGACCTCCTGCATCAGCAACAATTTGCTTCATGCTGTGTGGATCCAAACCACGCACGACTTTGTACGGGTGAGGTTCCTGTCCCTGGTTTCGCCTTGTCCCCGGCAGGGAAATGACAGGAAATGGGCTACTCGGTTTCACGATTTGGGAGAGTTTATTTTTAGACACGTGAAAAGTTGCTCCTTCACATTCTGGGGACAATGGTGAAGTAAGAATAAAGAATATATAAATAAAATAAATATGTGTATTTGTATCAATGGCGGGAAGGTGTGTGAGTACTTGTGTGTATTTGTGTGCAAGATGGAAAGCTGTGTAAGTGTACTTGTGTATATTTGTGTGTAAAGTGAGGAGCTATGTGAGTGTTTATTTGCAACGTGGGAAGCTTTGTGTGTACTTGTATGTATTTGTGTTTAGTGGGTAGGCTCTCCCTCTGTGTGTGTATGTGTGTGCTTGCTAGGTGGGAAGCTGTGTATGTACTTGTACGTAAGATGGTGAGTTGTGTGCATGGCGTGTATGGGTGTGTGCTTCTCCCTGCATGCATGGTGTGTCTGCTTGTAGGTACTTGACCGTAGGTGCATGAAGGTGTGGGCACTACAGCAAGAGGTGGAGAGAGAGAGAGAAGACCTATAGTGCAGGAGGGAGAAAGTTGTCTCTCTGTTTCTCCAGATTGTCGAGATCAGAGTCAGCACGTAAACACCAATGAAACACGCAGCTCTTGAGGCTTACATCTTGATGCAGACGCCTGTAGGAGTACCAAACCACTGGTTCCGGTGACACCCAGCTCGCCCAGCAAGGTTGGAAAGGCGTCTCGACTAGCACTCGTGACAGAAAGGGAGGGGGAAACTTGGAAAAAAAGTTAAAGGTTACAGGGTGACTATAGGAGGAGGAGTGTCGCCTCTCGTTTACTTAGTGGTCGTCTCCCTTTTATGACCTGTTATTGCTCGTGTGAGGGAACTATAAACCAGACACTTCTGTGATGAAGAGGAAATGGCTGGGAACAGACGGTCCGGATATGTCAAACACGTAATTATGTCCCCTGTTCGCGCACGCCCCAACCCTGTTTGATGGGGAGCGCGATTAGCTGAGATGCCTCTTAGGATCATCTCAGGGGAAGATTACTCTCAAATTTTTCTGCTCACCACAGAGCACACGTTAAAATTTAATCTAACTTTACCCGCCGAAATCTAATCGGACAACTGATATTACGCCAAAAGTACAAGCAAACCCCTCCACACACACGCACATGTAAAAACAAATCTTCGCTGCTAACAGAACAGGCTACATGCCATAGCCCTTTTTTTCAAGAAAGGCCATAAATACATTCTTTTTCTTTAATGACATGGGTTCACTCCCCCTTGAACGGGTGAGACCTATGTAGGAGAGACAGTATTGAGAATCTGACAAAGCGGGGGATGTGGATGAGCGAACTTAAATTTCTTACTTAACTGACTAATTTAAGTTAAGTTCCTGCTTAAAGAGAATTGACCCTGGTATGCATGAGCGGACTTGACTATTTATTGGCGTAAGAAATGGGTCAGGAAAGTAGCCTGGTTTCTATTTTTGGACTTGACGTGGATTCCTTCCCGTGACCGGCTAGTTACAGACAAACAGCTAATCGAAAGTCGTTTTGTTCGTAAGCGCAGGGTGTTTGATGGTTGCTTACCATTCACTTCTGCCTTCAAAGACTGGAATATTCCACAGCCCTTTAAAAAATTCCAACGACTGTGTGCAACGATGAAAGTTTATGCTACCTTATGTGTATTGTGTTTTTCTCTAAATCTGCTGGTCAAAGGGTGACATAAGCGTAATAAAACTCAATCCATTTTAACTTCCCTGCCATATAATGCTTACTCTGAATATTCAGGAGTCATAAACTAATCCTGGCCATCTCACCACACAGCTGGGGATTACCAGTATCACAGGTCAGCTGACAGTTGATGAACTGCTGATCCTTTCTGTTCACAAAGTCTGCCTCATCACTAGCTGCAAGATTTTGCACGTGGATTCAGTCCAGCACCCCACAAAATTTGGAAAATGCGCTTTATTTTAAAAAAAAAGTCGCACATCACTCTGCAAGACTCTTTCTCAAACATGGCGAAGTGCACACAATCACTCATACGTACAGACCCCACACACAACACTCAATGACCTGTAACATTGTCTTCTGGTCGTTCGGAATTGTAGACAGTTTGCGTGGAGCCCGGGGTATAGAATCTTAATGCAATAAGTGCATGATGTGGGACAAACTGCTCTTCCGTGGTAGTAGATGATCTATGCTATTGAAATCCAGTGTACAACTCTACATCGTACAAGTTGAATGGATTCTGCCCGTCTGGAAAAAAATGTTCCCTCCTCAAACATTTTCTGAACTTCCGCCTCAAAAACAGACGTCTTGCCGACATCTTCTGCCACTCTTGGGTCTAAGAAGTTTGAAAATTGCTAAATTAGATTGTCCGATTCAGCAAAGTAAGAGGTTCTGCCAAGGTGGGTCGGGGTCGCTGTAGCTGTCTTAAAGTTAAGCAAGAAACTGTGTACTCAGTGAATTTAAGTAACCTTTAGCGCACTTGTGCAAATTCTGTGCTTGACGTCAGCAAACGTTTGTATTTAAGTTCGCTCGTGCACACCGACTCCTGGGATCTGTAGTACTGTGTGTTTCTGCGTCTGCGCTTGTATTTGTGTTTCTCTGTGACTCTGTCTGTCTGTCTGTCTGTCTGTCTGTCCTTTCCTGTGGTTGTTTTTAAGTCTAAGTCTATCTGATTTATCACAATAATCAAATTATGTGGTTTTGTGTGTTTTGTGTCAGCGTCTTTTTTGCTCTGTCCCTCCCTTCTCTATCTTTAAATGAGTTTTGAAGTTTTGATTGTGTAAGAGAGAGAGAGTGTGTGTGACAGTTTGTCACTAACAATTAAAGCGTTGCAAATGGCGACGTTGTGCTTTTCAGGGCATTAAACTATACCTCAAACAATTCCTCATTCCCGCTCTCTCTCAATCTCAGTCTCACTGGCTCTTTCTGTCTCATGCAAGCTCTCGATTGTGAGACACAAGTTCATGCGGCTGGTAAACAACAGTCACGCCGCCACCTTTCGAACATCCTCGCCTGACTCATCAGGTACGATAACGAGGCTTGCTTGCTTTGCGCCTTTACGTGAGTTTTTCATTAGCACTTTCTTTCTACTCTAAGCAGCTTGATTTATTTATAGCTTGACGCCCACGGGTCTGCGTGGACAATAGGTGCGGCCGCGGATGACTGAACATGCACCGAAAAATGCCTTGAGGCGGGGACAAGAATGCACGCGCACAGGAATGGTTTTGTTTGAAATCCTCCGGGACGTCATGGCGCGTGCGGGCGAGCTAATCTCTCTACTGTTGGGACGTCTCCGCCTTTCAGTCCCTCGAGGACCCTTTCCGCCCCCTGATTCGACGATCATCGATCGGAGACGGATCGCCGATAAGTGAAAGTTTCTGGACTTCGCCCAGAGCCATCATCACCTGCAGACAAGACCCACTACCAGAGTATCCTCAAGGGCTGGAGGAAGGTTTAACTCATCCATTGTTGTGCAAGTTATCTAACCTGCGCGATCGTCTGCAGTGTTTGTGCGAGCTAACACTTTGCTCGATCTCCGGGTTGACACAATCTGAGACACTTTGCTAAAAAGAACCCGTAAGAGAACACGTCCAGTTGTGTGTCCGTGGGATAAGAAAAGAAATGCGAGCAATGCGAACAATGAAATCCAATCTTCCTTAAATCAGTCCACCTAAGAAAGAAAAAAAAAAGATGAAAATCTTGAAAGCGTCCTTTTGACGGATAAGAATAAACAGCTGCAATCTTTAGATGGGTTTTAGAATCCTGTATTTTAAAAAGGTTATGAGGTTGTCAGACCAAAGTTGGTAGTCCAGTGCTTAAATGAATGGAGCTGTCTAAACCATGAACGTATGAGTCTGTTTGGCGGATATGAATATGTTGCGGTAACATGGGGTATTTTTGTGCTTTATTATTGAGCAGCTACAAATAGCCTTCTGGGATAAATAAAGTGATACCTGATTGATTGAAAATATTAGAGAAACTTGCTGATCGAATGTATTCATTGTGGCTCTTTAAAAAATTCAAAACCTGTACAAAGTGATTAGAAAGCAGGGTAAGTAGGATAGGACAGGACTAGGATTTAATTACAGAACAAACATTGTCGAGTGGTTCAAAAGTTGGCATCAGTTGCCTACTGCATACTCCCTGGTCTTGAAAGCAAACTATACAAGCTGAAACGTTGTCTACAAACATGAAACACGTGACTTGCTTCCTAATTTTGTCATTTTCCTCTCTCTGTCTATCTCTGTCTCTCACACACACACACACACACACACACACACACACACACACACACACACACAAGTAGCATGAACATGTGCCTTGGTCAAGGTCTGTGCAAGTAATGTGCGTTCACTCTGTCTGCTATTCACTTTCCACCCAAGGCAGTTCTTTATTCCTGAGTGGTTTCCTTAAAACGCCGTTGTCTTACGCAAGAAAATATCATTCCGGTATTGCGCTACTCAGATTCATCGTGACAGAAAAACCGGGATGTTATGGAAAGAAGTCTCAAAAATGATGGAAGAAAAAAATCAATACTGTTCTAATTTCTTCATCCAACTTCTAAAACATAAAAACAATCTGAACATGTAACCTGCGACATCTCGAGCGCTCAGGTGCCTAGGAGATGGAACAGGTAGAGTACTTGACACCGGAACGCACTTATGGAGCGACTCTTAAAGGGGAGAAAAACATCAGAAGCACCAACTGACTCCTGTTCGCGGAAGATTTCGTCGGGTTTAGTCTTGTTGATAATCCCTGTATATCTTATTCTATCACCAGGCTTAAATAACTGAACAATTCTATTTGGGTGGGGCTAAGCCATATCGCCGACGTCTTTATCATCAGGCGTTGTTATGAGTGTATCTGTTGCTATATCGGTGCACCTCGAGGAAAGGTCACGCAAGCGTAACAGCCTTCATGTCGCAAGATTAATGCGATCCGCCAAGTAAATACCTTGACAGTCCGACACAAAGTGTCGATGACGACATTGAGGAGGAGGAGGATAGAAGTGCGTCGCACAGCGGTGAGCAGAAAGCATGTGCCTGTCGAGGAGGCTGTAGAGGCGTCAAAGACTCTTGCCATCTTCCTCCCCTGGCACTGAAGAGCATGAAGGCGATAAGTCACCCCGGCTCCGTGAAAGGGTGTTTTATGTGGAAGATTGAACGCTGTAGACCGTTTGCTAATCTTTTTTTCAACGGTGTTGACCTATCGGCTACGTTGTCTCACACCGTACGAGAGCGATGCCATTAAGTCTGGTCTCACCTCTCAGGTCACTTCACATAGCATAGACACGCACGCACGTAGGTTCTCACACACACACGATTCTGTTAATTAAAAAAAGCGTTATTATACAAATACGTGGAGGTAAAAAAATCTCTTGGTCTTTGAGAGTTCTTTTGGAAATATTTGAATATCTGACAGAGTTTCGAAAGAAATGACAGCTCATCCTTTGAAACTCCGAAGGATGGATTTCTTTCGACAAGGCTACGCACCAGTAATGGCTTTGAACGGACAAATCTTAATAAATTTCAGGGTAAAGGGTGGGATAACTCGAATATTTTGCCTTCCCCAATACCCCACCACTACTTTTCTGTGTGAAGCGGGAAGTAGAGGCCTCTTTTATCGCAAGGGTCAATCTTGGCGAAATTCTGATTGCACTGGCTTCGGCACTCTCGCCCCTTGACCCTTACGATGCGTTCGCTGCTTCTAATTTCTGATCGGATGTTCAAATGATACTCTTATCTTTTCGCTGCAAAGACAGCACTAATCGAAAAGTACCTAGCTCTTCGTTTGATGGGAGCGATTATGGTGCGGAAGCCAGCCCCCCCTAGCTGAAAGGTTAACGACATCTGCAAGAAATTCCTCACAGGAATACTATTATTTTACATCGTCTCAGCAATCCGTGGCAGAAGGTACAGCAGCCTCTGCCTTGCTTAAAGACGCCATGATCTGGCATCGTCTTCCAGGCTTAGGGCTTTGCTCTTCTATAGGAAAGATGGTTTGGTGTGGGCAGGGTGGAGGTGGTGAGGTGTGATAGAGCAACCTTAGGAAGCGTGCGAGAAAACGCGAGACTCACAATTAACTTCTTTACCTCCCTTACATCCTCCCACCCTATATCGATGAGGAGTGGGGACTCTTTTGGTGTACCCGTAAAGAGCGCCTCTTCCCTGCACAGGGCGAGAACAAAAACCACGATTGCTTGAAGAAAAAAAAAATCATGAACATGTAAAGGAAATTTGAGCGCCCTGCCACCCGCCTAGTGCATCCTCCCCCATCTGAATCCCAGAAATTTGAGTGCCCCTCCCACCTGCCGGCAGTTGACGCGTAAGGTGAACGCGAGGCCGTTTCATCGATTCCAGACTCACAGAAATTGGCATTTCATGTTTGTTCATCGCCCAGGTATCCTTTATCTGCAGGAGGTCCCGAGCAAACAGCAGGGCTAATGTTGGACTGTCAACAGGCTGGGGCATCGGCACTCAGGGGAATTTAATGAATTTTCTTAGTGTCAAAGTTCTGTCAGCATTGACTGTGAACTCTACTCTACTCCAGAACCTGTTTCAACTTTTATCTTAAATGCGTTGTAACATTCTGCGACTTTAATGTTTTTGTATTTAAGTTATTTGTTGTGTTTTGGAGGAAGGGTTATTCTTACCTATTTAGGCCTGCTGTCACGGTCGTAGGGCGGTCACGTGACTGGGACGCAACCCATTGTGTGCTGCATCATAACATGAGGCACAAAGACCATATTAGATTAAGAGTTATGTTATTGTTAACAAGGCGTCTTTAGCAATCTTTTGCAAAAAAAAATAAATAAATAAATAATAATAAGCTTCATGCCGATTTCTTTGACGGTGTAGGCTACAAATAATTCGTCGGCATGAGTATGCAGAATGTGATCTTGCTAGGTGATATAAGTAACAAGGATGCTAGGGAGCGTTCTGATTCGCCGGTACTTGGGAAGAGGTCGTTTAGGTTAGGCCTGTAACGGTTTCCCAGCAGTCAAAAATTTTTGAGGCGGGCTGACGGCTGCAAAGAAGGGAGTTGTATTATTGTGCGCCGTTAGGAGTCAACTACCGTTGGATATAGAGGCAAGGTCAAGGAGTGAGGGGACAGAGGCTGGGAGGCTTGTTCTTGGTCTTCTTTCCGTTCTGTCTCTTCTGTTAATTCTGATATTAATATCCGCATCATCGGTTTAAACAAAGACTACAAGTTCAAGTCATCATTGAATTCGAACTGCAGTCAACCGTTGGAGTTCAGCTTCCGCGATCGTGCCTCTACAGCTGAGACATGAACGGACTTATCCACTCATTCGAAGTAGACCCGTGCTGCCGACGAAGACTCGCAACCTCTTGACATGCTTGACACATGTAAAAGATTGACTGTGATTACCTCAACGTAGATAAGCCTTTTCGTCACGCATATTACACCCGCTTCATATATATATATATATATAAACAGCATATGTATATTTTCTTTGAGTCTACTGCCGTTGTTTAAAGGGTTTCTAATGTAACGGATAATGAAACTGCATTTCCCCCTACTTTGAGGGTGGTCACACTCTTAAACTACCAACGATGATCAGTGCTTCATACCACTGATTCATGACAAGGAATAAGCGGTCACAATTGCATTGCACCCCATGGGTCACAACCCCGACGTCAGCAGCCTCTGCGACCTCGCACGTCATGAGGTCACCAGAAGCCATCGCCGTTCCTTTCCCCCTCCTTCCAGACATTGCAGCCCTTGGGGTCGGGCGGTCAACGTCGCCGCAAACCACCAAGCGTGCCGACGTTGTCACGCAAAGCCATTGGTGGTAATGCTGCACCTAACTGTCGAAAGCGGTTCTGGGTTCCGCGAGACAGGCAGCCAGGACCCGGGCGATGTGCGGAGCGCACGCGAGCCGGCACGTGCAGCGGCTAATGGAACGTGTTTAGGACAAGGCGGGCGCTGATTTAGCCTGACCAAAGTAGTTTCTTTTGACGGAGCGCCCACCGGACAACGTGCTAACAACCATGATGAGTTTTTCGCCGCGATGAAGAGTCGCCCTTCCGCCGGGCCTCACGCCGCGCGGCAGTCCGCTTCGCGCCTCGCCAGTACTCTTGCTCCGTGTGTCGTCGCGCCAGGCACACCGCACCGATAGTCTGCTCCGCGTCTCGCCGCGCGGCAGAGTCGGCACCATTTCCGTTGTCTCTATATATACAAATCACGGCAGCAGCATCCTTTTCCGGTTCGAAAGCAACACGGGTTGGGTGCGCGATTCATCAAGAGACGATTTCTCTTCCGCGAGAGAGCAGTGTTTGGGCTTTATTGCTTGACAAGATCAAAACAGCGATTGCATGCGAGAAAGTTCCATGTTTTATCTTTTCAAAGCAACTCGTATTCCTGAAACTCAAAACAAGAAGTGCGCTGTGGGGAGCTGCAGAGTAAGGGTCTCGTTAGTGCAGCTCTTGTAGCTCAAAACAATGTATGCATACAGGGACATGAAAGACATTTTTTCTTGTGTGTGTGTGTGTGTGTGTAACCTCTCGAGAGTGATGGGGTTTTTTGGGAGGGAAGGAGTGGGGAACAAATTGGAGATTGATGGCTTTTTGAGCACGTTAAAGACCTTGATGTCGCTTAATCTAACTTGAAGTCGTTCACGCGTAGATGATTCAGAGGCGTGAAAGGAGGGGGGGTAGCGTTAGGGGCGGGGCCCGTGTCTCTCGATCTGTGATTAGTGAGATAGTTTGCCACGACCAAATGCTTTATAACGCATTAACACACGAATGCACGCACACACCTCCGCTTAGACACACAACACACTTGCACACACACACACACACATTCTCTTCATCACCTCTCTCTCTCTCACAGACCCATACACACATATACACGCGCACACAACAGCAGCAGCAACAACAAATATTAACAGTAACCTCCCACATCATATCCTTTGTCTGGCACCTGCCTCTTCAATTCTTTCACCCTCCCCACTCGTGTCCTTTCTGCTACAGCAGCGGATTTCTCACATGCCTCATCTTTCGCCGAGCGCTGCAGTGAAGTTTCATTACTTCAAAAGCCTTTCAAGTCGCCAGCACAACTTTGCCGCCATTGAAATTCTCCCCCAAACGTGCTCAAGGAGGAAACAGCGATCGATGACGTAATCAGGGGCGTGCGGCCGGCGATTTTGCGCTACAGTTACAGGGATGCTGAAACAAATCAATCGGCGACTAGCCTTGTAACCGCGGCTTTCTCTTAATTTATCGCCATGTTAGCCCTGTATGGACGGCTTTGTCTCGCTCTGTGCCAACCGTTTGCCCAGCAGTGCACCCCCTCCCCTACTACCACCACCCCAGTAAATGTTCTTTTCGTGGCCACTTTTTTTATTTGTATTATTGTTATCGGTCTGCGAACCCCATGTGCATGTATTGCTGATTTCAGGTGCCATTTCGCGGAAGCCGTTTTGTAATTGACTTCATTTTTGATAATTTCAAGCGTCGACCATGTTTGCCTTCTACGTAAAATTTAATACAGGGGCACCTGACAACACACATACAGAAGCCAGCATTGTAACTACACGTCACCTCTTGTTCCAGTCTGTTTAATGTTACTCTCGAAAGAAAGAAAGAAAGAAAGAAAGAAAGAAAGAAAGAAAGAAAGAAAGAAAGAAAGAAAGAAAGAAAGAAAGAAGAGTGAGAGAAAAGGATAATGAATGGATGCATGAAAAAAAACGGCAACAGACAAAAAGTTGTAATAACCTTTTAATGGGGAGCATGAATCAGTAAGATAGTGATGCGAGCGGTAAAGTTACACCATCTTTACTTACTGTTGTTGTTTTGGTAGCTGCTGTTGTGTCACTTTTTTGTTTTTGTTTTTTGTTTTCGTGAGGGGTCCAGCAGAAGATGGCGACATGTAAACTGAGTTCATCAGTCTGCTGCAGCACGAGCTGACGTTTCCGCCGGTCGTCAAGCGCCTGACGTACAGCAGCTGACGTCTGGGTCCTGTGTGGAATCTTCTGGCGAGTTCTCCTCTTACTTCACTCAGCTTGCTTCCTAATTTATTTATTTTGTTATTTTGTTTCAGTTTATTGTAGTTTGTGTTGTTATTTCGCTGTTGATGTATTATTTTTAATGCAGTTCTATGGCTAGTTTTGCTGTAGTTTGGTTAATATTTTTTATCGTAATGTTATTATATTTGTTGTAGCTCTTGTTATTTTTGTTGTAGCTTTTGTTATTTTTGTTGTAGCTCTTGTTATTTTTGTTGTAGCTTTTGTTATTTTTGTTGTAGCTCTTGTTATTTTTGTTGTAGCTTTTTTGTTGTTTTGTTATTATTTTTGTTGTAGTGCTTGTTACTTTTTCCAGTAGTTCTTGTTATTTTTTGTTATATTATTATTTTTGTTGTAGCTCTTGTTTTTTTAATAGTTATTAATTTTGTAATTGTTATTAATCTTGTTTTTTCCTCCTCCTTTTCTACATCTATGCTCCTCTATATTCGACTCTTCTTGTTCTCCTCCTCCTCCTCCTCGTTTTTATCTTCACTTTATCTCGAAGAAGTCAGAAGGAAAGATTAAGCCAGGTGTTTACAGCTGCTCTTAGTAGCCTTACTTCTGTAAATCAAAACCCTATCAAATTTCACTGTTAATTAGTTTTTTAAGGTCTGCTATTTAACTTCTTAATGTTTTCGAGAATGATAGCACGAAGCAGTTTTGTTGTGAGCCTCCTATGACGACTTTTCATTCCAAGATGACTTTTCCTTTCCTACTTTGCCATCTATGGTAAAGTCGAGATATGGTGGGCGTGTTCATGCATGCACGCGCGGCGATCTCACCCAAAAAAAAAAGGAAAACCTGGTGGTTTTAATTTGTTTTACTTTCTTTTAATCATTATTTTTATTTTGATTTTGGTCCAATATTTATATAATACTTAACCATTCTTTCCGCCTGTTAGCAGCGCTAGGAAGACTCGCACTTGAGTCTCAGCTGCAGACAGAAAAGACCAGCAATCAATTCTCTACTTTCCTTCTTCCCAACATTGTACTTTCCTTTCCTATGCCTCTCCTGTTTGTAAAGCTTACTTAATCCTTTTCGCACATTTCTGTTCTTTAAGCTCAAAGAATTTGTTTTCTAAACATTTTTTTGTTTCCCGAGTTGGTGCAGTCAGACTTGTTTGCGTCTCTCGTAGCCTTAATTGCTCGCTAGTTTTCGTGCGCTTTTTTATCTCCTATGTTTACACTTCTCAATCCCATGCTTATGTTCTGCTGATTCGTTTCCCTACAGGGCGTTTAAGTGTGGTTACTCGTTGCTGACCTGTGTGGTTACTCGTTGCTAACTTCTGAGTAGCTGTTGTCGTGTGGTTACTCGGAGATGCCTTGTGTGGTTCACTTATCTTGGTCTCAGCAGACGTGTGACCTGTCTGTATGTATCACTGACAGGGACTTTGATCTTTTGTGCAAGGAACTAGTAAAGGCCCACCAGTGAAACCTTGGCGAGGAATTAACCTTTGCGACTGGGCGCCAGAACCAATCAGAAGATCGGTCAGCAGACACGGGCAGTGGCCACCCTCTAATTACTGCACGTCCAGACGAGGCGACCTGCCCTCACCTTAAAGCGCCTTGTTTCGTCTTTTTTGTCAGTTCTAGACCTTGTTCCTCAGCACCCTCTAACGGATCACCTCCCTTCCCCATCTTGTCGTGGTCAGGCGACTTGAGTGTTCCGATGATCTTTAACATGCCCAAGGGAGCGTTAGCTCCTGCCATGGTCAAGGGACAGGGCAAAGGGCAAAGACTAGAAAAAGAATCTGGTCCACCGGGTTCTCCAGGTCACAAAGGGATTTGGCAATGAACTAACAATTAGTTACTGTAAAACAGAAATTTTACGGAAATGAAGGCTATCCGACAAAATAAGTGGAGAGGCCGACCAAACGATGACGCCTGGAGACCAAAACCGCAAGGACGCTCCCTTCCTGACAGCTGACCTGCCCTCTTAAGCAAACTCATTACCACTGGTTGCTGGAATATGAGAACACTGAACCAAATAGTAAAAAAGTCACAGACCCTTTAAGATTTGCATCTGTACCGACTTGAGCTTCTTGGAACTACAGAAGCTCGTTGTGCAGGCAAAGGAAAGAGAACTCTTGGAAATAGTGACAGTGGTCTGGAAGAAACGATGACCATCACGGAGATTACCATGATTATCCCAAAACGACACACCAAGAACTCCCTACTAAAATGAAAGCCAGTCAGCGAACGCCTGCTTTACACCAGGCACAGCTCCAGATTCATCCTTCATCCTGACCTGCGATGCACTTAGGGATGAGGGAGAAGACAAAGAGAATTTCAAAACAGCTTACGGGCAGCAATGAAGAACATTACTAGTCATAAAGTAGTAATAGAACAGAGAGATTTCACTGCGATAGGACGTAGCAAAAAACAACGGAAGAGAAATAACTATGGGAAAGGAAGGTATAAGGGATGTAACACAAAAGGAACAGCCTGTGTGATTTTTTGTGAACATAATAGCCTTGTAATAGGAGGACAATTTTTAAACATGATAAAAAATGACACTTTAGTTACCTAGTGGCAAGAACAAATCGTCGAATAGACCATTTTGTCATTAATAGCAAATGGGGATCACACTGCAAGATGTAAAAGTTAAAATGAGAGCAGACACAGGGAGTAATCATTACTTATTCATTGACAAACTTACCGTTTAACTCAGAAAAGCTCATTTGTGAGAACAAAATAATCCACGCTCTGACACAGATCAGCGGAAATTAGTCATGGCATTGACAACGAAGGTCAGTATCCTAACCGACGACTGCTAAATGACAATCACCATTTTTAACCATGCAATGACAGAAGACACTGACTATTAAAAAATAAGTAAAAGAGAGCTGGATCACCATGGAAACATGGAAATCTAGAAAAGGAAAGAGATAAAACATCAGGCGCTTCACACAAAGTCTCACTGCATAAAAGATAGAATGGCGAAAAAACACTCCCAGAAAGACAAGAAACTAAAGAGGAGTGCTAGAAGAGAAATGACCGTCAAATATCTACCTTTCAAAAAACTCAGAATGGGAATATTATCAAAGAATAAATAAAGAAAGTTGAGAGATGGAAGGAGCATCTTAATCGACCAGACCTTCTGCTACTTGCAGTACCTCTGCTACTTAATGTTCCAGAAAGTGAAGAAGTCCTGGACATAAATCTGGGCTCAATCACCGGAACAGAGGTTAAGGAAGCCATCCAACAGCAAAAAGTGTTCAAGCCCCAGGTCGTGATGGGCTCTGTCCTAAAATATTCAGAATGGATGCAGGAGAAATTCCATAGCTGCTCTACAAAAATCTTCCGGAAGTTATGGGGTACTGAACAAATACCAGAAAAATTGAAGAAGGGTATAGTCTTCAAACTGCCAAAGAAAGGTGACTTGGGAAACTGCAATAATTGCAATAATCGACCCATTGCCCTGTTATCACAGACAAGCAAGATCTTCAGTCGAATCACTTTGAAAAAGCTCTGAGTCAAATTATTTAAGCAGTGTGGATGGGGATTATTGTATGGTGTGTATGCTTGTGTGAGTGAGTAAGTGTGTGTGTGTGTGTGTGTGTGTGTGTGTGTGTGTGTGTCGGGGGTTTGTGAGCTATTAGGGATGAGTTTGAGGAAATATGGTATATGTGTCTGTGTTAAGGGCCAGTTGATTTGATGACTGCTGTAAATCATGCTCTCTTTTCCACACTATTGCAAGTATTTCTATTTATTTTGAGAGAAAGCCTCCTTTTTGCAAGGTTTATACTTAATATCACATTTGGTCAATGTTGGAATTGTATCATTTTAATATTATGATTTTTTTGTTGCATGGCTTTGTTTTTACCTTCTTGACCAGATGAAAGTAACCTTGTAACCTTGCTGAAGCTCTCAGTCCTTGGTGTTTTGGGTAGATACCGCCTAGTGAGCAGTTTCTATCCCCAAAGAACTTAACCCTTTTTGTTTGATTCAATATAGCTACACTGGCCTAAATGACATGGATAAAAGAAGAGATTATTTGACTTTCTTAGACAGCAGTTATAGTATTTTTTACAAGAAACTCATCTAAAAGAAAAGAAAATGGAAAAAGTTGTTCGAGCAGCCTGGGGCTTTGATGTGTAGTTGGCAGGGGAGGATTCCACTTAAAATGGTGTGGCAATGTTGTTTAATAACAAATTTGAATATAAACTACATAATGTTATAAGAGATCCGAAAGGGTGTTTTATTATCCTAGACATTTAATTTTGAAATAAACACTTGACATTAGCAAACCTCTATTGGCCAAGTGGTGGAGAAAAACGTGAATTCTTAATATTATATTAACACTGACAAACAACAGTTCAAAAGACATAAACCTTTTAGGAAATTTAATAACTCTTTGTTAAAATACAAGAACTTAATTGAATTAATTCAAAATGTAATATCCGAGATATAAAAGCCAGTATGTCCTGCCTGTGTACAACCTTGAGAATATTAGAGAAATATCTCTGGAAGAAATTGAGTTGCTACGTGATGTTCCTGTGTTAACTATTGAAGCGTCAGAATCTTTGGAGGGCTTTATTACAACGCAGGAGGCTGGTTCAGCATTTATGAATATGAAGAATAATAAAAGCCCTGGCCCAGATGGTTTTACGTTCAAATTTTTCTTCTTTGAGGACATTGAAACTTTTCTTGTTACACCAATTAATGAAGGTTTTAAAAAAGGCCAGCTATCAGTCTCACAAAGGCAAAGCATAGTTACTTGTCTGCCTGAAGACCAGAAACCAAAGCCGTTTATTCAGAACTGGAAGCCAATCTCTCTGTGGTCTATAAGATTGCATCAGCACGTATTGCTAAATGACTACAACGTGTGTTACCGCTGGTGATTGATGAATGTCCGAGAGGAACTGTGAAAAGCAAATAGATGGGGGATAGTATTTGGATGACTTATGATGTGCTTTATTTTGCACATGCTAACAATATCCCTGGATTATTGCTAGCCGTAGACTTTGAGAAAGCGTTTGATTCTGAGTCCTGACTATTTATTGAAGAATCTCTTGAGCTGTTTAGTTTTCCAGAGTCTATTATAAAATGATTCGTCACGTTGTACAATAATGTATCTTCATGTGCTTATTTTAACGGTCAATAGGTTGGTTAGTTTAAAAAGAAGCCCCAGGCAGAGGGATCCAATTTCGCCTTATTTATACTTAATTTCTGCAGAGGTATTTTCATTAATGATAAAGAAAAAAAATAATATAAGGAAAATAAAGATAAAGCAAGAAGAACTCTTGCTGGCACTATTTGCAGATGATACTACGCGTTTTTAGATGGTAGCGAAACATCTTTTAACGAAGCTGTTAACATGCTAGATAGATTCTCTGATATCTCTGGGTTAACAATGACAAGACTGTCAAGTGGTCTGGATAGGTAGCATTAAAAATAGCCATGTTAGAGATTGATAGACAGGAATTTCCAGTGGGACCCGAGAATCTTTAAAATTCTTGGTATTAAATTTTCAGTTAATATTGAGGAAATTGTTAAATTTTCTGGACAAAATACAGGAAATGGAAATTTTTTTTACAGTGTTGGGAGAAGAGGTATTTAACACCCTTAGAGAAGATATCAGTAGTGAAATCCCTAGTCATAGCTAAGATAGTGCACCTGCTGACTACCTTACCCGACAACCCCCCACCCCCCTCTTGGATTTGATACAAAGAATTGATAAGAAAATACTTTCCTTTGTTTGGAATGGTAAGCCTGTAAAAATCAAAAGAGCTGTAAGCTGTAAACAATATCAGAAAGGAGGACTAAAAATGTTGGATCTTAACTCTTTTATAGCCACACTCAAAATTAGCTGGTTAAGACTTTTGAAACTTAACGGGAGTCTTGCTAGCTTGATGTCAGTTATTTCTCCGGAGTTAGTGAAGATTGATACTTGTGGTGATGAATATGCCAATTTGGTAATGAAAAACTTTCAAAATCCATTCTGGCGAGATGTGGTGAGGCGTTATAAAAAGTTTATTAGCAAGTGCATTCTAACGTGTAATGAAGAATTTCTTGGGGAGCGCATTCTCTCAAATGGTAATATTACTAGAGGCAGAAAAGTTGTATATATTAAGAAATGGTTGGATGCAAATGTTATAAAAATAGGGGACCTTACTAATGCTGATGGTACATTCCTGACTCTTGATGAATTCTATACTAGGTATCCAGTATCCTGCCTTAACCAGCACAGACTCTTTAACCTACATGGGTCTGATACAGTCCATAAAGCAATATCAAATCAAATGTAATTGCCTGCTAGTCTCTCGGAAAAAAAACTGTTAATAGGAGATGGATTATCATAAAAACAGGGAACAAAGACGTTTTTTTAAATTCTCCAAGATAATAAAGTGTATCCAACTGGAATGTGAAAATGGGGGATTGAATTTAAAGAATGTAACTGGGCTGATATATTTCAAAAGCCCTTCTTTACTATTATAGATACCCAGTTGAGACGTTTCAGTTAAGAATTTGACACCGGATCCTACCCACAAACTCGTCCTTTTTAAATGCAAGCTCAAAACAACTCCTTTTTCTTGTTTTATTTTATAAACAAGACACGTATTCTGGCACTGTCCATTGAGTAAAGGCTTTGGGGGCAGCTAGGGAATCAGTTAAATAACCAGAACTATTCAGAGGAAATTAGGTTGTGTAAAAAAGTTGCTCTGCTTGGTATCAGAAGAAGTGAGGGTGTTGACACAGCTTTGAACTTCATTATTCTTGTAGCAACATTTTTCCTTTATAAATGCAAATTCCCGAAGGCTATACCAACAGTCGATAAGTTTATGCCTTTTCTAAAGTCACTATATATTGTGGAGCAATATGTGGCATCTGTTAATAGCACACAAATATCCTTTCGGAAACAGTGGCTCTCATTTAATCATGTGATTTCTTAAGTAACGATGCTATTTGTAATGAAACTTTTGCCTGTATGGTATCAGATGGATTGCCTTATTTGCTAAGCTATTATTTTATCTGTATATTATGTTGCTTGAGTATATTATGTTGCTTAAATCTTGAAATATGTTTATGTATGATTGTATGTGTTGTACATAAACGCATTGTGAAAATAAAATTGTTTCAAAAAGTTTTCTTAAGCAGACTAATGTTGTTTGTTTTTGTTGTTTCTAGGTATATCTTGTCTGTACTCATTCTGTAGTTCATAAACTTATTTGGCTTAAATGTCTAACGTGGTCCATTCTTCTGTGATTTGGTTCAGTTACTTCTCCCCCTGCTCTCTTGCGCGTTCCTTCACGCATGAGCACCTCTTGTCCAAGCAATACTCTTCTTGACTGTGTCTGGGACATTTTGACTGTGTCTGGGACATCTTGGTTGTGTCTGGGACAACTTGGTTGTGTCTGGCACATTTTAACTGTGTCTGGGACATGTTGATTGTGTCTGGGACATGTTGACTGTGTCTGGGACATGTTGACTGTGTCTGGGACATTTTGACTGTGTCGTGGACATGTTGACTGTTTCTAGAATATCTTTGTTGTGTCTTGGACATCTTGGCTGTTTCTGGGACATCTTGATTGTGTCTGGGATATCTTGACTTTTTCTGGACTATTATGACTACCTCTGGATAGTCTTGTCTGTCATTTGACAGTGCTTGTGATATCTCGTTTATGTCTGAACTTTTATGACTATCTTTGGGATATTTTATATGTTTATTGACTGTGCCTTAGCTATCTTGGTCTGGGATCCCCTTGGCTGTCTCTGGGTTAGTCTGGCTGTGTCTGCGATTATCATGTTTGTCTTTGTGGTATCTTGTCTGCTTTTGCGGTATTATGCCAAGCTGCGGCTATCCTTGCTTATGACAGAGGATCGGTTCAACCCCAGATGACCGTTTTCATTCTCCTCGTGCACCGTCACGAAGATTCCCCCATCATCCCGAGTGCCTGGCCACGAGGATCGATAGGAGGCTAAAGTAGACGTCATCTTGCTAGGACTCAGCCTTCTCCTTGCTTCGGATGTTATGTCCATTGATCAAGCTTTCATTAGCCAGAGGAGACCGGTAGTTACTTTCATAAAAGTGTTACGTTGACTGAGGTAGCCAAATGGGCAAAACTTGTCCCTATAAAGAATCGCCAGCAAAATTATCGCTCAGGATCCATGGAAACAAAGTGGAGGCTGAATGGGAGGAAAGGGTGCAGGGGAGAGAGTAGGGTGGGGCGGGGTATGCGTGGAGGTGGGGGGCAGGTTGTGGAGTGGTGGCCAAAAGACCTCGTTGGGAGCTAAATGAAAGCATTCTTATGGGTGCGGGAGGTGGGTGCACAGGACGGAAGGGTGCTTGGTTGGGGCTTTAATTGATTTTTTTCATGACTTTGCTGATAGCCCGTCGTTAAAATGTTGCTGTTTGCATGGCGGCTTACGTTCAGCTCTTGCTGCTTTGTCTAAGAAGCTGGCTTCAGTTAGCAAGGAAGCGAACAGGCAGGCTGCAGAGTAGTGTATAACACACACACACACACACACACACACACACACACACACACACACACACACACACACACACACACACACACACGAACCACAGAGAGAGAGAGAGCAATACGAACAGCTGTGGTCATAAATCGAACCCTGACATTTTCGAGGTAAAATTAGTGGTACATGTTGTGTGCCGGAGCTCTCTGTGTGACGGGGCACCACTGACACAATAGCTACACACGATTCAAGTACTTAGCGGTGCTCCGGAGGGAATGAGTAAAGAGTTCTAGACTACCTTGTTCAGTCTCTATTTTTACTCTTTTCTCTTGAAGCGACTAGACGCTAGGGGTTTGGAGGAGGTAAAATGGCGACTGTTCTAAATGCTTTCTTCTTTCTTTCTTTCTTTCTTTCTTTCTTTCTTTCTTTCTTTCTTTCTTTCTTTCTTTCTTTCTTTCTTTTAAATAAATGAACAGCGAGGCTGTTGAAAATTAACAGGTAACATATCTTTCAGCGCTTTGTATAAACATGATAATCACGTTGCGTGGGTCAGGACTCGGCTACACTCGGGAGGTAATAACAACAATATCAACAGCTGAGTCCACGACTGAGTCTGTTGCTCAAGTCAGCCTCCCAACCATGAAACCACAGCCAACCAACCTGCCGACCAGTCGAGTGATCAGGAATCATCAACTAAATTCGATTTAAAAGAAAGGAAGGAAAGAGTGAGAGAGAAGAGGAATGAAAAGAAGTTGTAGTGTAAGAGAAAAGGAAACAGCGGAAGCAGATGGAGGGATTCCGACTGAAAGCTGTTAGGTGTTAAATCACGTGATCAGTCTACGCACAATGGAGCTGTCTGATACAGGAACAGGTTAACGATCACTAACTAAGAACGAAGAACAGATGGCGTGAAGATACAAAATGTGAATGGGTGCAGATGTGGTCCCTGCGAGAGTGGTATCATTGAATGCTACCTCTAAAGCTACTCATTTAGGACAACCAACGAAGACTAGGGAAGGTGGTCGACGAACGCAGGAAGGCGAGAGGAACGGGAGAAAGATGTCCGTGGGCGGAGGGGAGAAGAAACAGTAGGAGGAAATGTGATAGTCAAAATGAGGGTGTCGAAGCTGTGACTAAAATATTTGCAGGAGGTGTGAAAAGACCTCTCCCCGAGCAGTAAGCAAGGCTCAAACGACCCTGTAAGTCCCAAGTGCCCCCGCCTCTAAGCAAATAATCTGCAGCCAAACTCCGCTTTAATCGCGTCCCTCCCATGGATGGGCGTCGGGGCCGCTTTTCTTTATTGCGTCCGTGGACCGACGGTCGACTTGCGACTGTGGACTTCGCTCCATGAAGCCTCAGCTGCGAGTGAAGCATTATGGGACCTGCCGCACAACCTCATCGTGCTTGTCTCGTTGAGTTACAGTCCAAACGGAGTGGCGCTGAGGCGAGCTGCAGCCACGCAGTGGCCAGTGAGGACTGCACTTGGATTAAAACGGCTCTCTTATGTCCATCCCGCACTTTTCTTTCTTTTTTTGTATATGTTTCTTTCTTTTGTTTTGTTTTTCTCTTCCTTTCTGGTGATTAGTTGCCTGTGAGAGTACCCTTAATTTTTGGATGTCGTCATACTCGAATGTTTAATGACTGAGAGACGGAGGAAAAGAAAGTGAGTGAAAGATAAAAGAGAGAGAGAAGAGACAAAAGAGAGAGAGTCGGTTAAATAGACTGGACCGATAGGTAGACGGAGACCGAGTGCACAAGATAAAACTAAGTGCTAGATGGATGGTCAAAAGAGTAACAGCTAAATGCTCTTAGGGTAGAAGCGGTCTGGCTGACTGCCGCGCTCTAACCATTAGGCTAACGCTTAATGATGTCGTGCACACGGTCCCAATACGCTATGAAGTTGTGCAAAGGCAGAGAACAAATAATCGTATTTTTCAGAGAAGAGAGGGGGAAAAAACCTTCAGCGAAATATACACTTCTTTTCGTCAGGGTATGATTGAGTGTTGCACGAGGGAAGATTATTGCCTTTTGAACACCACACACTTAATCGGAGCTGGAGGGGTGGTGGGTCTCGTCCCGGTGGTGACTGCTCAGCTGACACACTACATGTGTTTGGAGGGAAAATAATTGTCGGCTTAATGTCGTAAACCAATAGTTTGATGGACGTCGGAAGATTATTACAGGCTCTTGTTGGGGGTAATTCGATATGCAGCGGGTGAAAAGAGGGGAAAAGAAACTATTTCTTTGGTCATTTCAGATAAGCAGGCACTCCGTGCAAATGTTTGCGGTGGAAAAAGAAAAAAACGTACTCTGAAGCACTTTTGAAGCGAGAAAGCAAACAGTTGTTGATGTTACTACCTTGAAGTGACAAAGAGTTTAGTTGTGTGCGTGCGCTCAAGAACGAAACCTCGAGGTCTGCAAAGTTGTGGAGAGTCAGGAGGCAGATAGGTCAGAGGCGTGGACAGATGTTCATGGCATGTCTTTCGTGGCTGTTTTGTCATGTATCAATGCTTTACAATATGACTTTTGGTGCCGCTGTGGTGGTGTCAACAGGCGAGAACAGAAGAACAAAGTAGCAAAAATACGGAAGGTACAAATAATAAAAATATCCTATGCCAGTGCTTGGTGCGTTCCATTTAACGATATACGTAATGCATTGATTTATCTACACAGCTTCCTTCCTTACTTTGAAAGCGTGATAAAGAAACATTGACATGGACCTCGTTATGTGTGTAGTGTGCAAATGAAAAGATATAAAGCACGCACGCACACACACACAATATATATATATATATAAAGAAAGAAAGAAACAAAAACACAAACAAACAAATACACAAACAAACAAAAGATGTATTCAAGAGAGCCAGGTAAGACGACTTTACCTCATGAAGCAGTGCAAAAGATTTGCACACCTCGGTCCTTGTCGTTAGGACGTCACGTGGCTCACAAGGTGACATCACGTCAAGATGGCGAATCCGTTATGTTTGTCACCTATATCCCCGGTGTGTCATCATAAACTGCGTCTATACAATTCGACACTCAGAAACAACACTTACTGAGCTTTCGCTCTCTAGTTAACTACAAGCATTTGTCTCCAAGATGTTTCTAAGTTCGTTTCTAAGCTATGTGTAACTTAGTTTTCCGGCATTGGCTACCTCTCCAATATTTCTAATCACATTTTGAATACTGGTCGCCGCATTAAAAAATAACAAACACGAGCAAACAGATGAGACACGGAATATTTTGTGAGGAGAAAAACGCTTCTTGCGCCTCTCTTTGTATTTACATGCCTCCTTCTTCTCCAATAATCTGAAGTGAGCTACACACACACACACACACACACACACACACACACACACACACACACTAACAAACACACACTAACAAGCATATATATATGCACACACACTAACAAACACACCAACATATATATATACACACACATAACACATACACGCACATACTAACTCATCCAACAATCAATATAATTTTCACAGCACTTGATTGCAATATTGTGTTATAATATTTCTAGTATTTCGTTTTAATATTCAGTTTCAATATATTATTACAATATTTTATTGAAGCATTTTATTCAACCTGTTTTAGCCAAATATTCGCCTGTTAATTATTTTGTGGTTGACACAGACCCTGATGTGTTTATATTTGCAATACTCATGATCCTTACTTGTAGGTTGGTTTTCTATTTTTAGGCCGATAGTAAGTGTCTGCGACGTAGAGATAGACGCCCCTTATCCGATGCTCCTTGGTTTATCTTCCCCATCCCCTCTTTCGTCCCAGGAGTTTGATGCCCTTGACGCCACAAGACTGGTGTCTTCTACCCAACGTATTTACCGTTTCCCTGAAGCACTAGGTTAGTATCCTCCAGTTTACTAGGTTCAAGCAGTTGTTCATCCTAATCTCTCGATCTGAGCCGCCATTTTAATTCCCACAACTGTGGTTACACGGCCTCTCTAATCTACTCTTCCTCGCCCTTCATCCGTCTGATTAAACATGACTTTAAAACTAGGGCTTGATTACCTTCCAGTGGAAAGGACACAAAAAAGAGGTTGGGGGGGTATGGTTCGACGGACTGAACGATCAGAAAAACCCGACCGCTGCAACAAGTCCGCCGTCTCAACCACCAGTCGATAAAAAGGGGCAGCGCCTTGTCGCCTCACATTATGTATACCAGCCCCATAAACAAAAGACACGTTTCCTTTCCTCGAAATGGGGGTAGCTTTAGGTCTAGATGATTTTGCTCTCTCTCGCTCTTTTATGTCAATACCTAATGAACTAAACATTCACAACTGCATGCAAACAGAAAAATATAAAAAAAGAAAGAAAGAGTTAACGAATAAAGCAAAAGAAAGAAAGAAATGAAAAAAATGAAATGTTGAGGGAAAAGAGAAGCCAGAATGTCAGACCTGATAAGGACAGAAAGTTCTAATGACATGCAGTTGAACTCAGACCTGTCTAACAAAAGGACGCGAAGCTTTGTGAACAAACGTGGCCCACACCCGTACTAACTTCCACGCCCTCGTGAAGACCACCCATTCCATTTCCTCTCTGCCAACATGGCCCCAGGTCACGCGACGTTGTCCCCGAGCACAAAGCGGGTCTCGTAGCTTCCAGGCAGCCCCGCTCTTGTCCCTCCATCGTTCGAGTGCTGGTGGAACCTCTGTCCACTTGTTGTCCCTCCGGTGTCCAGTTGCTGCCATGTTTGCCCAGCAAACCGACAATCGTCGCTTCATCTCGCAGAGTCCTCTAAAGTCTGGTCTCGTCTATTCTTTCCCGGACACAGGAAGGCCAGTGTCAATTATCTGAGACTCTTGGACACAGCCTGCGGGGTGTTGGCGGGTAGAACTGGTGGAGGGTCGGGGAACTCCCTAGTTTGATCGTTTAGGTATAAAATCAGTTTTCTCCTTTCTTTTCAGTTCGCTGTATCCAGCGCCCAGAGGATATGGATTCATCCGGACATCCAAGAAGAGCACTTGAGGGGATAACACCACGCTGTTGTACCACTGGTCACGTGGAATCCATTGATGAAGTGGGAGAAAAGTCAGACACCAACACATTGCAGACAGCCTTTTCATGTATTTCTATAAATAAATAAAAAAAATGAATAACTAAATAATGAATCTCACTCTAACACCCCTTTTCACGCACGCACGCACGCACGCACGCACGCACGCACGCACGCACACACACACACACACACACACACACACACCGCCTCTGCATCATGTTACGTGTTTCCAACACGTGATGTCTAGCAACATGAGAAGAATGTCAGTCCTCACAGACGTCGCTGACTGTGGTTCGCAGCCAGTAAAATCACCTCCATTTTAACATGAGGGTATGTCGCCATGTCACGTGATCCCGCTGTCACCGTCTCCAGGGACGCTCCGACTACAGCAGCCTCGCACACCAGACACGCCCTCTGTGGCAAGGGGACGCAAACCTATTCGGATGTCGGGGAGCGACATTTCTCAATGCCAGAATTTTCTCCATTCGTGAAAATATACATGTTTGGTTGTTATATTTTTCATAATTTCTTTATAATCGCAGAACCATGTATTTTCCCCCTGAGAACAAAAATGATGTAGGTTTAAGCCCATCTGCAATGAGCAGCTAGCGACCTACTGAAAGAATATCAACCTGTGAGTAAACATTTGACGAAGGTTTAGTTAATGCCCTCCTTGATCCTCTCCACTACGCAGCCCACCCTCAACAGAAAGAAAGAAAGAAAGAAAGAAAGAAAGAAAGAAAGAAAGAAAGAAAGAAAGAAAGAAAGATTAGATGCTGCAGATAGATCATGTTTCCTGTAAGACTAAATCAAGAATGAGAAAGTAGAATTACGCAAAAGGTCATCAGGACCCGGCAAAGTAAATTTTGTGGGGAACAGCAAGATGAGGAAGAAAGAACCGGACAAAGGACTAGATGGGAGGAAAACATCCAAGAGTGAACAGAGCTGACGTTTCAGAAAATGGCGGAGACTCGAGATAAATTTATTTATATATTTGATATTTATATATTTGATAAGATCGTGGTAGTGCCACCACCCAGTACCTCTTCGCAGCCCTAGTCACGAGTGATAGTGATAACCGACATGGTTGCTACGACTACCATAATCACACCCACCACCACAACACTAACAAGAAGGTCGCTACCACAGCGTTCTCTTAGTAAACGTTTGCTACTGCGCTAGTCTGTACTACCGTGCAAATGCGTGCGTGCGTGCGTGTGTCTGCCGGTCTGTCGATTAAAGACTTTCTCGGATTCTCCGACTCAAAGCGAGCGACGCACGCGATGATGCAGCACCCTCGTGGTCACTTGACAGGGTCCCGATGTCGCAGGGTCTCTGTCGTACAAACGCCCCCGCCCCTCCCACATGCCACTTCCTCCCCGGGGAGGGGGAGGCCCGCGCGAGTGGGACTCAGTGTCGGGCGATAGTTATGGCGGACGTCACGCAAGGAGGCAACTCTAATCTTGCCCCGGCAAATTGCACGCTTGTTGTTCGACCACAGCGTACCAACACTCATTTCCATAAAAGAACAAAGGTGACCTTTGAGCAAGATGTCTGCCCGGGTGAACATCTGAAATGCGCATCTTGCCAGCGGCGGGACCAGAACAATGGCAACAATTCTCTGCCATTGCCGCTCACTGATGGCTCCGAGAGAAATGCTGGTGTGTTAATGAACACGGGGAGAGCAGCCAGAGGGCTGGAAACTGCTATCTCTCAGCCTCCCCCTACCTCTCCTTGTCGGTCTATTTCTCTCTCTCTGTATGTTAATATTAAGTGTTTTCTAGTGTTTTCTTGCAGAGGGCTGGCAGCAATTTCTCTCAAGAGAAAGAAAGACAAATTGTGTGTCTGTGCGTGTGTGCATTATTATTATTATTATAAAGTCGTTTAACCGTTTAAAATTAGGCTCAAAGCGCTGTATATAAAAATGAAAATTACAATTAAGTACACAAATATGCGAATACAGACTCAAGAATAGCATACAGGCTTTGATCATTTGCTACAATGAGTTGTTTCTTTGTTAGCCCCTTTCAGTTAGGTCCTTGAACCTACACTGAGTGAGTGAGTGAGTGAGTGAGTGAGTGAGTGAGTGAGTGAGTGAGTGAGTGAGTGAGTGAGTGAGTGAGTGAGTGAGTGAGTGACCAGCAGAGTACTGTAACATTTTGTTTAGAAAATAAAGGTGCTCCTTAATATCAGGCGATCCCATTACCTTTTGAATTAACCTTGCCATAGTCATTATCATTGCCGTCTTCATCTTCTTCTCGGAACTTTTTAAACAGATTTTCCTGCTCGTCACCATCATTTTATACGTGGGATCAGCTTCCCGTGACAACCCATCCAGGGCATACTATTCTACAAAAACAATTGCAATAAGAACATTTGCAAATCTCTTTGTATGCCATTATATTTTGCGGGCTATATTTCCTGCCTTTTTTTAACTGATTCCAATTTGGTGCAACCATGTTCTGAAGGCGGCGGAAGTCACGGGGGTGTCTGTGCAACAGTTTTATGTTCAGCCACGTCTGTCTAATCAGCCACACAGGGCAGAACAGGGTGTGAGTGAACTCTTGCGTGCGACTCTGTCAATCAAGGTTAGAATGGCATCGAAAACATTACAGTTAATGGAGTTCTGAACTGAGACATAAAAATAAGAGGAAGGAGAGTGACAGGAGGAAATGTGTTATTAAACTGTATTTAGTTACTGATTATACGTCTACTGATTATTTATCTCCTGACTAGATGTCCACAGATTATCTGCTGATTATATATTTACTTACTAGATAGCCACAGATTCTTTATCTGCTGATTATATATTTACTGAATTAAAAAGAATTATGGTTTTCAATCCTGAAAAAAATGAGCGCTAGAATCGACCAGTCTCTCTCTCTCTCTCTCTATATATATATATATATAAAGATTTCACTATTTGCTATTTACATGGTTTTGACGAGTCCTCACAGCCGATGGGAAGAACATCAAACTGCTACTTCCATCAGTAGACCCGTGTCTCGATTGCCTCATGACAGACATTTTGGAGACTCTCTGTGCTATTTGTTTGTCTCTCTCTGTTTCCTCCTCCTAGCTTATCCGATTACAAAATGAAAACAGATTTATAACAAAGACTATGGTGGCTTATTTATTCACACATATAAAAGAACAAATAATGATCTCAACAAAGTGTGGAAGTAGGTAGACTTTACACGCCATAACAAGAGACGGGTGATAACAAACGTAACTCTAGACAAAAAAAAATGTATTTGAAGACAGTAGACTTTACACGAATTGACGTGGTCTCAAGACAGTTTGGAAAAACTGTATACTCAGTGACATCTGGAAACGGTTCAAATGTTGGTGGCCTCATAAGAGGAATTTATCTCAGACAGGGTTCCAGTGTCTAAAGAACCAGCCAAATCCTTGAGTAGAATAGATAAAGAAATAAAATTATTCAGAAGTCGATATGTCATGCATTATAATATTCAATATGTTTGTTTTATAATACAACTAATAATTTAGCGTTGTCTTTTTGACGATAAGGGTTTAAATTATTAATAACTCAGATGGTCAAAAATGTCTTGGAATCTTGTATGAGATGAATTCCCATCTTGACCCTCAATACAAATTTTATTTCAAGGGGGCCAGCAACGAAGGACGTATTCAGCATACACCAAGCTGTCGAAATGAACATCCATGCATTGTCAGAAGTCACGTAATGTTTTCTTCCGATGTGTTCCAGCTTGTCTTTCGGGAAGGATGATACAAAGTTGTCTGCTATTTTAGAATTAGGAATCGATATAACTTGTGCGGTTGAAGGAAAAAACTGAATTATTTTCGTGGAGTGTATCCTGCGGAAGAATTTATTCTGGGTGTAAGGACCAGTTATTCTTGCTGCTAGGAAGCTTTTTGAAGTATATTGAGAATTGTTACCTATGTGCTCGCTGGTAAGGACTACTCAGACGTGTCAGTTGTGTAAGGATGGCGGTCATAAATTATGGATGTTGTACGTTGTATTAAATGGATGGAGGGGGGGAATCAATTGCACAGATTTGCCCTGTGATGGTTACAGCAGACAATCGACAGTCGTCACAATTAAGTTAAATTCACTTCGTTATGTTTTCGAACAGAGGTATCAGATATGTTTGCACTGAACACAGGGAAGTAAAGTTGAGCAGACTGAACACAAGGGAGTGGTGCGCGAGTGTGTGCCGTTAGTGAACTACCTTTAATATAAATCGGGTGATGTTGGGGAGATTCAAGACTTTTCTTAAAGTTCTTTGGCTCATGCGTGATTTATCTTGGCGAACATTGCGACAAAATTTGAAGCTCAACATAGTTTTGGTTAGGAACATTAGTTAAATGGATTGTCGATAGCTGACCCCCTGATATCAAATTTTTTCCGGAAGAAGTATAGCATGGAAGTCGCAAAACTTTACAGTAATGATTACATTAAATACTCTCGACATGCCGTGTTGTCAATAATCTCAGAACGCTTGCCAACTCTACCAACCCCTTTATATACAGTGATGGGACACTTACCTACGAATCGCTTAGTTTACCTGGAGTGAAGTCTCTTGGTCTATACTGAACTTATCACAACGCCTCGAAACAGGAAAGAAAAAGAACCGGTGGTGAACATTGTTCTGGAAATAAATGTACCAGCTCTCTCTAAAGACATCTTGTAGAGAAATGTAGGTTTTTTTTAAAGAATTTCAAAAGACCAGCCACAGTATGTGCATACTATTTTTTATCAAACATTTATAAGTTTTCACTCTGCAATTCACATCCGATATAGTGAAGCTTTTTAAAAATGTGTATAAAACACAGAGACGGTTACAAAAGGTTGCGTAGTTATGGAAACCATATGACGTCTCGTTCAGTCGATGTCTAAGCATAAGCCTCGCCCTCAAGATAAATCTTAAATTATGTGACTTTAAAAGGCCTCGATCTAATTGTAATTTTAACCGATGCACACACGCACATACACAAAAACTAAAATGTCACCCGTTTCATTAAAGGCAGTTCATTAACGTCACACAACTCTAATGTCAGCTCCCCTTTGTTCAGTCTGCTCACCTTATCTCCCCTCTGTTTAAAGGGCCTGTACCTGATACCTGTGCTCAAGCACATAATCTCTACAGCTCTTTTTTTGCAATGTCTCCTTATCATTTCATAAATCATATGTACGACTGCTGGTAATCAATGAGTAGTTTTACAGAATCTAAAAAAAATACATCAGAATGCTCGAAATCTTAAAGGACTTTATCTGATTGGATATATCTTCTATCACGTCACCCATCTCTGTCATGCGCACTTACGCTTCCGCTGTAGTAACTTTGTGTCGGGATATGTTTCACGCCTATTGTAGACAATACTATTTTGTAAATATTGCCGACGAGATTGAAATTGAGATTGAAATTGAGATTGAGATTCTGGGATGCTTTTCAAGTCTATCAGATCTTCCAAAATCAAATGTATTACAAAGAAAGAAACATTTTAAAAGCAGACTTGTGTTCTTTCAGATGTGATACGTGGATACAATTCTTCAGACGGGAGGATATCATGAAAAAAGATAGCAGAACAACTGAACAAAGGGTTTGCGGATATGAATTTTGTCGCTCAGCAGACAAGAATAGTTTTGTATGGAATGCCTTTCCAACCCTTCTTGATGTTTCCAATCCGCCTAAACCCTTGTCTCCATTATTCTTAGAGCTCTACTGGCAGGAGCACCAGCTAAAAATGCTGAGTGCTGGGGAGAATAACTATAGCGTTACATTCTCAGATTGAGACATAAGACAGATCATGGCAATGCATTATCGAATAGTGTACGTTTGCGTGGCAAGAAATTTCTTGAATTAAATGTAGATAAAGCAGAAGAGATAAGCACAGACTATAGAAAATAAAAGATGGTGCTGTTTCCAACGTCATACACAATAACTCTGTTGAGATTGTCGGCTCCTTCAGGGACATGTTTTTGGGCTTAAATGGCATATTAACGGATATTAACGGATTTTGACGGCTTAAATGGGATATTAACTAAACATATTTTTAAACAGGCTAGCAAAGACTGAACAGTTTAGCAAAGCAATCTTGAGCCATTTTTATTAGTCATTCATTGAAAGTCTTTTATCGTTTGCCTTTGTGTGCTGGTTCCGCAGTCAGTCTGTCCATGATAATAACAATTTGAGCGGTATTGCCAATATATTATCTGAAGTAATTGGTGTCAAGGAGATGGATTGAGCTTCCTTTTGTGATCAGCAAATTGTGAGAAAGACGTCCAGCATTTTGTCCATACAAGAATATGTAGTAACAGGAGAACTTTTTTTATCGAGTTAAAGTAAACGGTATGTTATGCCTGTAGGCAGAAGTAATAGGTAGTTGAAATCGTTTGTACCCTCTGCAGTCCAGCTGCCCAGCCCCCAGATGAAGTGTCTTAAAATGGACTAGTTCTAAGATTGCATGTTTTGTGTTTTATGTGAGGCACTACTTGCATTATCCTTCTCTTTTAACTAGGATTTGTTCTGTATTTTGTAGCTTTTGTAACTGAGCAGACTTTTTAAGTTATAATTGCTCACTGGAGTTAATTGAGTTATTTCATTTCATTTCAGCTCCTGACAGGCTCGCCCATATCGGATACGTTGAAAAGTAGCGACCAGACAAAGAGTGTTACCCCGGTCCTCCAAAGTCACATGGGGGTTGAGCAATGGACTAGCAATTTATTCATGTAAATAGATACTGTTATTGAAACAGAGACTTGTTGTTATGGAAAAAGAGACTAGATACAATCCAACCAACGGTAGCAGTGGAGAGGAAGACCAGAGAACTGGAGTTAAGACGGCTGGGGACCAAAGCCCCAATGACGTTCCTAACCTGATAGCCGACCTGCTCTCATCAAAAGCAAAACTCACTATTGGTTGCTGGAATGTGAGAACACTGAACCAAAAAGAAAAGTTAACACAGGCCCTCAGAGAACTGCATCTATACCGACATCCTCTTGAAATTACAAAGGCTCCATGGACAGGCAAAGGAAATAGAACTCCTACATATGGCAACACTATCTTGTGATCTGGAAGAAACGATGACCATCACGGAGAAGGGATTCCAATGATTATCCCCATAACACAAGAATCCCCTAATCGACCGAAAGCCACATCAGCAAACACCTGTTCTGTTTCATACACAGCTGCAGGGAGTGTGGGTAGACATAGGAAGAGACCATAGCTTTTTCATTGGCAAAAGTCCTCAAAAACAAAGACATCCACGCTTTGACATGGATCAAGACCTCGTGTTTCAGCAGAAAGCGTAGTTCAGTGTCCTAACAGACGACAGCCAAATGACAATCGCCATTTTTGATCATGCCAAAAAAGTGGAGGAGGGGGAATTGGGTTCGAAGCAATGTAAGGGCAATATTGAGTCTGTTCTCGTGGGCAGTGAGAAACAGTCAGCAACCTGAAAAGCATTGCACTGCGGGTAATTATGGAGAGAGCTTCAATCATTTTATATTAATGTCGCATTGATATGAAATATAATAAGTACTATTCTTGTCTTGCCGATGCATGAGGTACAAAGAGTGTGAAACAGTCCCTTTGTCCGACGTTGGCTCCAGGATTGTCAATGATGTCTGCGAGAGAAGGAAGAGCAGTGGAAAGGGCAGCAGCCAAGAGAAGACAGGATGGCGGTCGGGATTGAGACTGAGAGAGAGAGAGAGATGAAGAGAAAGGGAGGAAAATGGGAGGAGCAGGTTGCACCGAAATCAGAGGAATTCTAAAACGATCGAGTGTGAGAGACTGTCGGCAGCCTACAGATTGATCTGGCTAAACCCTTTTCCCCCAAACCAGAACTACCCTACCACAATGGAATGACCTCCACTTGATCCATCCCCTTCATTTTTGCTTCATCACGTGACACATCCCCGAGAGCTCTCGAGATTGACGAGAGATGCGGCAAGAACGCTGCGCCATTTTTGACGTCGGTCGAAGAGTCGTCACCGCCACCATCGGCCACCCGAGGACGTCCAAGCTTGCATATAGGACAGTGCCGCAGATGAAGATTTTCTCATTCTCTCTCTCTCTCTCTCTCTATCTTGACTGAGTTTTCATGTCAGAGAATCGCAACGCTGATTAAATTCAAGGCGGACGCTTGTGATTAATTAGCGTCGCTGGACCAGAGCTGCTACACAGCAAAGTAATTATATTGGAAAATTGGCACTTGCTGTTGGCAGTAAATCTTGACTTCGATCTGTGAGTCTTGCAGTTGGCGAAAAGCAGGAACCTGCAAAAGTTTCAATGAAATGTCACGTGCAAAGTGAATGAGTGAGTAAGTGAAACGATACTAACATTGCAGCAAAAGAGAAACCAAGAACAGCAGAACAAGGGCTCTTCTTCCTTCAAGAACGTGAGCTCGCACAAGAACACCAGCACGAACACCAACATCCACGTGAAACTGGTGAACGTGACTTCTCCGAGGGCGGTGTTGCAGATCAAACTTTGGGCTTTGCAGCTCCCCGCTGATGTGACAGCTGTTTAATCAGCTGTACATCCTCCAGCCACTCGTTTTTTTCTCTCGCTCCCTCTAATCCCGAGAAGAGATTGCCTTCCAATGCACTTCAAGCTGCCGCCATGTGAACAATTTATTGAAGGGAGTGAAGAAATAAATGGTTTGCATTTGAGGCTAATCAAAACCTTATTTCTCTTCCAGCCGACATGCGCACGCATCTCGGGCGTAGACATATGACGGTGTGAGGCAAAGCAGCAAAAAAGAATGAGACTTTTATCGTTGTCATAATTACTTATCGATTGGAGTCCCTTGTTTCTTACGTGTATGAAATGAAACAACCATTTTCATTTTTAAAAAATCATTTTTGGAAGATTATAGTTAAAGCTGTTATTTTTCATTCTGCTCAGGGCCAAGAGGGAAAGTAACAAAGAAGTTCATGAGTAGAAATAAAGTTAAAGGAAATGAATATGGAACAATTATTTAGTTTGCATACGAAGAGATACTTTGAAAGGCTCACTGATGTGTTTATTTGTTCTGATGATGATGATGATGATGATGATGATGATGATGATGATGATGATGATGATGATGATGATGATGATGAGCAGCAGCAGCAGAACCGTCGTCGTCAGCCTTGTCGCCATGCTCATTATCTTCACTAGTAAACTTCTCCATCTGCTTCCTTGAACGGCGCCTCAGGCGGTCAATTCCCACAGATATTACTAGGGGAGCTAACCTTATATTTGGATTTGCGTTCATTTCTTTACATATCAGACACGAAATAGCAAACTTTTTGACAGTTCTGAGTCGCATAATAATTTTTCATGTCTAGCTGGTCCCTTCAAAAAGTCGGTATCATCTTGTTATGGTTGCGAAAGGAAACTGAAAATGGCAAGTGGAGCCAAAAAACGAGTAGTTACTTCCCCTGACTACACATTGCTGGGATGAAAAAATCACGTTGCGCGTGTGTCAACAAAACAAATCTCTGACAGGCTGGGAAAGGACCATAGTATAAACTGCAAAGTGTCCCTTTTAATACTCTCTCTCTCTCTCGCTCGCTTGCTCTCTTTAAATTCCTCGACTTTGCATAAAGATTTAAAGCCATTAAAGCTTTGAGATACTGCCCTAATCCAGGCCTCCATGTAAATATGTTTTAGTAATTACCACTTCTGTAGTATTACCCACCACCCTTTTGATGTCGTACCTTATTTTCTATTAGTTTAGTAAATTAGTTTATTCTTCACCTTTATACGAAGAGCATGCTTTGCTTATTCCCTCGTAAATAAAGAATTGTCATTGTCTCTCTCACTCTTTCTCCTCTCTTGTTCTCTCTCGTGCGTTTTCCTTCTCTCTTACTCTTTTTCTCCTCTTTCTCTCTCTCCTACATCTTTTTCTTTCTTTATCCTTAAAATAATTAACAGAGGAAGCAGTGGCCTGGCGGTTAACACCAAGCGGACACTACCCGGCCCCGAAGACCGGGAGCACAGGCGCCGTGTCATCAACTGCTCCCAAGCTCCCCAGATCCAGTCCCCCTCCCTTGCCCCCACCATAAACACCAGCCAAACACCTCATCATCTCCCGTCCACAAACCATTATCCCACTTACACCCATTCCCGACACGTGGGCCTGAAGAGTTACACACAGGCCATCCTCCCTTAGACCCCCAAATGACAGCAGACCACTCCACTCTGTGGTGGCGAAGGGGAGACAGCGGACCACAAACAGACCTCTGGACTGCACCAGTTCCTACATGGACTTACCTGCCGAAAGCGAGACTGATGTTTATACCAAGCCACCTAACAGGGGAAGCGGATGGCCGAGTGGTTAGAGCACTGGCGACCGATCCGAGAGCGCGCTGGTTCAATTCCCGATAAGCGAAGCATACTTCCCCCACTCGATCCAGCTGACGGGAATGGGTACCTGACTCCTTAGAGGGTTGGGGAAGGTAAGGTAGCGAGGGAGATGAGATTGGCAACACCCTCATGTAAAAGCTGGCCCCGAGAAAAGTGGGGTCTCTAACCCCTCACTCCCCAACGACCTGAAAAGGTTATGGGATTACCTTTACGTTTACCTTTTTACCTAACTATGCTACCACGCGGAAGCAACAGGCTTTGTTTAAACTCTTCAAAATTACTCCAGCTCGAGCTGCCATTTCCAGCTCCATTGATACAATGCCAAAATATCCTCAAAGTGGTAATGCACATCTTAGAGATCCAAGTTTATGGAGCTAACTCTGGTGCTAAGATGATAGCCCGGCTTACTACTTCTTACCCGTCAAAGACTACGCGAGTGTTTTTTTTTCTTCTTTGTATTTTATTTTTCACTTTATGGTTTACTTCTCTCATCATGCCTCTCGTATTTTGTCTTGGTGTGTATACCTTTTCCTAATCTTTTTGCTACGCTTTTCATCCTGTAGTTTTTATCTTTTCTCATTGAGTTTTACCTCTCGTTAGAGCTTTACGCTGTCATTCATACCGGAATTTCCATCGAAATCACCTTAAAATCCTGACAATGGGTCTCAAAACAAATAGCCGACTGAAAATGGGTTACGTATAGGACACCTAAACATAAATAATGCATTAAACGAAATAGTTGGAGTAATCGTCTACAATTTAGTCCCCCCCCCCACCTTTCACATTTTTGAAGAATCTGAATCGCGAACTTGAAACAGAACTGATCAGTAACACTTGCAGGACAGTCAATTCCAAAAGCCTCCATCACCTTGAACATTATAACATCGAATCAGTCTGGTTAGATATCAAACTGAAACACGCGGCTCCCATTCTCATCGGATTTTACTTACAGAAATTCCGATGAGAGAGCGGTATGAGCAGACAGTTGTTTCAGCTCTAGGATGGATGCTGTACTGCTTAAAGTCAAGAAATACATGCTGCTAGGGGATTTCAACTTCTGCCTCTTGAAACAGAATGAACATTGGCTAAAGACAAAAACTACCCTCTTCAACCTCACACAGCTAATTGACCACATATACGTCAGCAACCAAAACAACATTATCGAAGTATTTGCACTACGAAATGGCTGCAGCGACCACTTCGCCGTGTGCTTAACTTGGCGCAATGGAGGCATTAAAATTCCGAGAACCACACACAAAACAATTACTTATCATTGTTTCAGAAACTTTGTGGAATCGGAGTTCCTTGCTGACCTCTACAGCTCAGCACTAAATAATGATTACAGCATTACAGACCCCGAAGAAGTCTGTGCTCACTGGCACAACCACTTCCTACACTCACATATATATATATATATCTAAAAGAAACACCCACCGCTGTTCACCAAACAGGTTAAATACCTCTGTAAGCCCGCATGGCTCGACCAAGAACTTCAAAACGCCATTAACGTAAGAGATTCACTAAAGAAAAATGACCAAGAAGCAGATTTCAAAAAGCAAAGAAACTTAGTTACAGCAATAAAAAGAACTAAGAAGAAAATGATTTCAGTAAGCTCATAGAATCCAAAAGTAACACCAAAAACATCTGGAAAGCCATTAATGCTCTATCAAATACCCCCCTCCCCAAATATGGTCCCACGATCGGAATTTCTCATAATGAACTTAACTTTCACTTTGCATCCATTGCGAGCAGAGTTGTTTCAAAAGACGTCAAAAAAAAAAAACCAACAACCTGTACAAATTACAAGATTTCTACAGCTCAAAGGATATTAACACCACCTTCAAAATGCCTCTAATGAATGTATTAGATGTATACAAAGCTCTTACACAGCTAAAACAAACAAACATCAGAGGGCTTGATAACATTGACAATAAAATACTAAAACTCTCGACACTAGTCACTACAGAAACGCTGACCTACCTATATGACCTCTGTATTTTTAAATCCCACTTCCCAAGCCTTCTAAAACAGGCTAAAGTCATCCCAATTCATAAATCAGGTGACGTGGAAAATCCTACTAACTATCGACCAATCTCAATTCTTTTATCACTTTGTAGATTTTGCGAAAGCTTTTGATATAATTGATCATGACCTGCTCATCAAGAAATTAGAACTTCGTAAACTTAGCAACTGCTCCATCCAATTCCTTCAATTCTGTCTCTCGAACATAACTCAGAGAGTCGCAATTAAAAACCAAATGTCGGATTCCATTGAAGTCAAACATGGTGTTCCACATCGTTCAGTCTTAGGTCCTCTTATGTTCTCTGTCGGCATAAACGACCTCCCCGCTTCATAGCTCCCAATCATGCGAAATGTTTGCAGACGACAAAACAATACATGCATGTCACAAACAAACTGAGCCACTGGCGGCTGTCCTACAATAAAGTGCTTATGAGCTTCAGTCACAACTAAACCACATGGCACTCAACCCTCTCAAAACAGAAGTCATGCTTATAACAACAACAAGACAAAAGACACAGAACCTCACCGCCCCATTTCTTATAATCCGTCTAAATGCCCAACATATATCAGAAGTCCAAAGCCGTAAAATTCTGTGTTATTATTGACAACAATTTGTCTTGGTATCAACATATCCTAGCTATAAGCAAAACTATTGCACTGAAAACCTTTCTCATCTCGAGAATTAAACACTTTCTGAATCCTCACTCTCGGAAACTGTTCTACGCAGCCTATAGTCAGTCGACCATTGATTAGGCTTCCATCCTATGGGACTCGCAGTGCTTCGATAAGGCCTCTTGTTAGTGTTTAAAGAAAGTCCTACAAATCGGTGTTAGTCAAATCAAAAATACAGCTTCGTGATTTCCTATCTCTAGGGGTGTTACCACTACTACCAGACTAAAATTCAACAAACGTATGCTCATCTTTAAAATATTAACTGGCCAAATGTCCCACTAGACTTTCTACTATCTTCTCCATCAAAATAATAAGACGGTCTCTCACGCTCAGTATCCCCATACCGAGAATTAACCTATTCAAGACGAGCCTAAAATATTCTGGCAGTGTTCTTTGGAATAACCTTTCTTCACATCTCCAAAGAACGGAATCCAGTATGCACAAGTTCAAAGTGGGCTCCTACAACATCTTTTCCAAACTCTTTGATTACCTACAGAGGTACCTAGCAAGATTAATCATCCCGGACCTCCATTTTCTGTCAGCACAGCATTTGGATCTAACTGTGGATGTGTGTGTGTGTGTGTGTGTGTGTGTGTGTGTGTGTGTGTGTGTGTGTGTGTGTGCTGACTTGCATATGATGTGTTTGAATTACGTGAGAATCATGTCTCAGTAAGGCAGAAAATTCTTGCAATTATTCACTTATCACACCTTCACATACACATTTGCCGCTCATGTTTGTGAGAAAAGTGTTAAGTTTAAGATGTCAGTGTTCACAGTCTCATTCGGTGCTGAAAAAATCTCTTGCACCGTGTTACTGATTTATTACATCCATGGGACAGGCAGTTGTTCAGCTACTTTCCGCGTTTCATCGAAGATATAATATACCACAATCTTTGGTAGCTGTGAAGGTGGTCTCTCCATCCAGCCATGGTTTGTTATACGGACAGCTGCAGGTCTGCTTGGTAGGGATGACAGACTCTTCACAGAAGGTGATGTAAGAGGTGACTGTGTCTGCCAGACGGTCTTGATTGACTCCACAGCTAGTTTGTTTCTGATCCCACCTCTAGATCCTCTCAGTTTCTTTTTCTCGTTCCTGCTCATTGTAGGAATGTCATTTAAATAAACATTATAAAGTCTCGAGTGTGAACTAATGGCTGCATCGCCATTTTTACTGGTCGCGGTTTGGGAAGAGAAAGTTTTCTTTTACAGGGACACTTACAGAAATACGATATCCCACACAGTCAGACGCATTGCAGTACCACTTATGTTCACGAGCTGGTGGAAAGAAAATTCCCTTAGAAATCGAAAAAGTCAAAAACGTAACGGATGAAAAGTGAGCCGGGGTCAGGCCACCACGTATACTCTATACATAGCACCCCCTACATACTCGTACTAACAAATCAAATGTACCACTTGTTGATAGTGCTCCAGCCAATTAAAAAAAACAACAACAAAACTTTCAGTTTAGATATCAACCAGCATGTTTGTAGATATCATAATTTCTCTCTGTGTTTTTATCGCCTTGCTCTGAATTAATGTTCTGTTTTCATTTATGCGACTAGATGTAAAAAAAAAAACAAAGCTATTGTTGATTCTGTTACCCTCGTACATAAAGATTGGTCATCTCTCTCTCTCTCTCAGTTGAGCTGTAAAACGCTCTCGTCGTAGCTGGGCGTATATTTTGTGATCTGGTGTGGAGGTATGAGTTTTCCGCTAACTGCTTCTGTTTCCTCCAAAGAAAATTTACATTTGCTAGTATGGTGCTCACGTTCCTGGGCCGTAGATGGTATAATTTGTTCTCCGATAACTACGTAAGGAGAAGCCACAATCCCGTCTGTATCAGCGAGCTCGCGAACTCAGTGAGTAAGCAGGACAACGATGCATCTCAATGTACTTTCAGTGATTCAGGACATGTTCAACAGATAAGAGGTGAGCATTAAGCCCAGTATTATATAGCCTCCAGGAAAGACTGCTGCTTTTAAATCAGGTTTGAAAGACTTAAGTGCTGAGTTGTGCTGAGGTGTGCTGAGGTGTGCTGAGGTGACTTACGAATATTCTCAATGGACACTCATCGACTCTTGATGAAATGTGTCAGAGGCTTGACCTCTTGAAGACATTAGTGCATCAGAAAGGAAAGAAACTCGAAACTTACTCACGTAGAGACAAAGTATTTCTGTTCGTTATTCCCGAATTTGACCAAGATAATTACGAAACATTTTGTCATCGATCTCTTCAGCTCGTGCAACGACATGCCTGGCAGAACAAGGCCCATACGTGACATGATTCGAGCCCGCAGGCTGGGTAAACGATATCTCAAGAGTACCGCACACAATCTGCACAGACAGAAAACCCATGATCATAAAGCTCGTTCACTTGGCAATAAAATCGACAGATAAAATCAACATTCTAACCAAGGCAAGAGAAAAATTAAGACCAAAGGGGCCACCGTTGCAGGAGCGCTAACGGACAGGCAGCGTTAAATTCTAAGGACGTACAGAGAAAGAGGTGGACACGCTTACTACGGGGGTGATACACCTGTCACTGGGCGTCCCGTACCATCGCTGAGTACGGGGGACGAAATGGCATCCAACTCCCGTAACATCAGCGACGAGAAGCGACAGCGAGGCAGAATGTGTCGGGACTTTGGCAGTCCTCTAGGAAACTGCTGTCTACCGACACTGTCGATACATCAGTAGGCACAGCTTTGCTGTTGTTGCAGAACACGTTTCCTAGAACAATCAGGCTGTGTCTGACATGCCTAGTGACAGGTCGACGAGGAGTGAGAACAGAAGAAAGGGCTCTGTTGTTGACATCAAAGAGGATCGCTGCGACAACGACGCAATCGCCGCCATATCTTGCACAACGGGTTGCAGTCCTTCGTGCACACTGGTAGATGCTTCAGCCTGTGGGGGTCCACCTCATTCACCTCCAGTAAAGTAGATGGGACTACCATCGATACCGTGAACATGTTGTCATTTACCACCATCTCGTTCTCATCTACTACTACTACTATCTTTTCTACCCTTATCTCTAGTTTCCCAAATCCAACAATTCGCCCTTTGCCAGTAACTCCCACCCGCAGACCCCGGCTCCATTTGGCTAAAGTAATGTTGCACCGGCTACGGTTGGTTTATCGCAGAACAAAACGGTAGTTAGTGACAACGGTTGGCACGGAGTGCAGTGTCTGTATAGCAGTGCCAATCAAATCGTGAAACTATTATATCGGTGGATTTGCACTGCTTCCCTCCGACGGCTTGTGGACTCATTATAGTTTTTCAAAGAGGTATTCTGCTGGCAACCTTACAGGCATCACATAAGAAAGACTGTCTACGTATTAGATCCGTTCAGTGACTGGAGCTGTGGTGTGCAAAGAGGCATTTTCAGCCTGGATTACAGTTTTTCAAATGAATTGCACAAGTTTGGAGCAATTTCTGTGTGTGTGCGTGCGCGCGCGTTTGGGTTTTGTTTCTTTTTATTAAGTCCCATAGGAACGAGATATGGCGCTATATAAGTTAACTTCATTATTATTATTAGGTTATGAAAATGGAGATATCGTCGACTAGTTTACGTATGCTGGAATATTGATGGAATACAGAGGGAGCTATGCAGTGCTGACATTATCAGGCACGTAACGGACTTTGATATCACTTGTTTAATATAGACCTTTGTAGATTGTACCAATCAATTGACAGCATTTCTGCCTCAATTCAACATTCACATCTCTCCAGAAAATAAGTTGTTACATCATGGCCGCATGTCTGTTGGTCTGACTACCTTAAGAAAGAAATAACTTGGTGAAATGTCTAAAGCTGTAGAAGTAACCTAAAATAATTTGTTGGTTTTCTAGCTGTGTAGCTCAAGGTGACACAAAGAATTTGAGGGATGAATGGGATGGATGGGGTTGATGGTTAGTGAAAGAACCTTTGATGCTCTGGTAGCTGCTTGGTCTGTATAGGATGACAAGGCACACTGACCTGTGGTTCCAATTCAACTCTCACTCCTGGCTCCACGCCCTTCTCCCCTGTCTCAGCTGACAGACTAAACGTGGTGAGAGGGTGAAAATCTTCCATGATAAAGTTAACGGCCAGGCCTAAAGGGCTTCGCCCACAAGCAGCAACGCCACTGGATCTGGGGCGCCAAGAGGGGAATTTTCTCTACTTTCTCTCTCTAGCTACAGAACGCGCTCAGAAAATTCCCCTCTTGGCGCCCCAGATCCAGTGGCGTTGCTGCTTGTGGGCGAAGCCCTTAAGGTGTCCCAGGAGGACCAAAGGGCCATCGTGTCCATCACTGAGGAAGGGCCACATCTTAACTGTGGATCTCGGCTGTCAGTATCCCAGTGAAGGCGGAGTAATACAATCTCTTAGACTTTGCCGTATCCTCAGACAGAAATTATGGCATGGTATTGTCCCTTCGTCTTGGCAGGTAGGAACACTGCAAAGCCCTCCGCCTCATGAGGGTTCATCTCACCGACCGGTGGCTCTACGAAATTCAGCAACAGGGTAAAGCGGGGCACATCAACTACAGCGATAGTCCCGAGGTTTGTGCAGAGAAATTAAGAAGACGTCCAGCAGACGAAATCAGAGCTACAGACAACAAAAGACAACAAGACTGATTGTCATCTGCATCTAAGAATCCCCTCTCATAGAAGCCTGCAGGTTTTTCATCCGATGCTTCAGAGCCTTCAGGTGAAACAGACCAGCCGACCACAAAAGAGTCCTAAACCTCGTCAGGCTCGGCATTCCGGCACTACTGACAGCACAAGTAGCACAGGGCCACAGAACAATGCAGTTAGCCAGCCAACTGGAACTTCAAGAAAGCGAATTTCAGCTCCATGTAGACCTCTACAACTACACACTCGCTAACGACTTCAACAAGAAAGACTATCGCTGAAAAGATCTATAGCAGTTGGTGAATACGATTTCAGGGAGGCCTTTGTACTTTCTCTTGTTGGATCAGGAGCTTCCTTTCTCGCATCTGGTTCAGGAAGGGGAGTCCTGTGATGTAGATGGGTGTAGTCTTTAGTCAACCTGTGATGATCCGCATACCTGAATTTTGCGCTTTGTCCAGCGGTACTCCATCACGGGACAGATAGTGCCTTGTAGACCTGTTTGATGATGGTGCTTTTTGCTCTCCATTTGGTTTCAAAGAGTTCCTTCTTCAGAGACACTTGTCGTGTGACCCGTGTCTTTATTTCCTGGTCATGTGGGCTCCATTTAAGCCACTTTAAGTCTACCTTGATGCTGACGTAGAGATAACTCTTGGTTATTAATAGTTACCTTCAGGCTGTCTTGTGTATTTGAGATGGAGAAGGAGATAGAGGCTGTCTTTAAGCTGTTGATAGTGATGCACCAGTCAGCGACCCATCTGCCAAGTAGTAGTTGAGGACCTTCTGCATCCCGATGGTCGAAGTTTGAGGAATGATTCGAGGCATTTCGCACCGCAAAATCTTCAGCATGAAGCGCTCTGAAGATGTGTGAAGAGGGTGCTTGAAAAGCTGTTGAGGAATATGATGAATAGCAAGAGGGTAGGGCAGATCACACCACCTTGTCAGACACCTTCCCGGATCTTCACTGTCTTGCTGACACTGATGTTAATGGACCCTTGCGGTGCGGTGGCTGAAAAAACTTTTGATCCAGCTATACCTGCAGTTAGTACAGACCCTTCTTCATGTTTTGTAAAAGGCCTTGGACAGGTTGATTACAGTGGCAATTACCTTATTTTCCTGAATGTATTTTCTATTTACTGCATTTGGTAAATGAACTGATCTTCGGTGTTCTTGTTTTCCCTGAAGACCATACATTCTTGGTGACCATATAGTTGGTTTCCAGGTATATCAAACACTTGTTGATCATACTCTCCAGGATCTTGCCGAGGCAGCTGAGTAAGCTGATGGGTCGGTAGCTGGTTTTATTCTTTGGGTCGTTGTCTTCATTTGATGGGGACTATATAAAATTATTTTCAGATTATTGGGAAAATTCACGTTTTTCATGACTGGTTGAAAAGCTTACGCAGTTTCTGTCTGGCAGCTGGCTAGATTAATTCATTAGACACTCTTTTCCAGGTTCTTTCTTGCTCTTGAATTTTCTTATGGTTTCATTGAGCTTTGTCATTGTGAGGTCATTAGTGGATTGAAGTTGGTCTGCTCTTGAAGCTGTGTATGGAGCTGAGTCCTGACTTCCTTTATTGTTTGTTGCGCAACTTTGATGGTGCTCTCTCGAAGACTCGAAGCAAGGAGGTTTTCATCTTTTCTTTTGGTGTAGGGATTCCATCCTTTCCCAGCACGGTGGGTCCATAAGAAAGGGAAAGTGTCTTCCTTTAGGGTTTTGACCAGGTGCCACAGTCGCCGGTATTTTAGTCAAGGTCAGTGTTGACATCTCATTCCAGATTTGCTGAAGCTCATTGATCTTGGTTCCTTTGGATCGATATGCAGGACAGTGGTCTCGGTTGATGGGTTCTGTTCCATGCGTCCTCTGGCATCTGACAACTGTTGGTGTGTAGGTTGGCTTGCGTCTTACTCCAGTATGTGGTTTTTCCTAAAGTCAGTGGAATGGAGTAGAGGAGTGGAATCTTCGTACGTTGCCCAAATGGATGCAGCACCTCCTGGACCTTCATCGTCCAACAACCGGGAGGAGCTCACTTTTTTACGCAAAGCTGCCAGACTTGAAGCATCGAAGACCACCTCTCACCCCGTCACCTCATATTGCCTTCCTCACTGACTGCAGATTGTCAATCAGACAGCACCTCCTAAGCAAACTTTTTCTCCGCACTTGAAGGTGGTTGTCTGGTGGATCCCTGCACATTGCGGCTGTCAGGAAACGAGGAGACAGACAAACGCTCAGGCAGGTCTGGCAGCCGTCTGGAGCAGCCAAAGCAGGCTATCCCCTAGCAAAGCCAAGGCTCTAGTTAAAAACCACTTCAAGGGCCGGTAGGCAGGTGAACACAACCCACATCAGACGATCATATCTCCATTCTGAAACGCCACCAACAGACCAGCATCTTCCGCCTGCGCACTGGACACTGCCGACTGCGTGCACACATGTACCGCCTGCGGCTGTAACTCTTTCTCTGTCCCTTAGCTGCGACCAGTCGTTGTGGTGGTGGTGGGGGGGACATGATGAGACCCACCAATAGTGAAGGCACGCCAGTGGGGGCCTGTTCTGCGACCCTTTCAGTAGGTCATTCCATACACTGATAACTGCCAATGCGAGACAGGCGCACAAACCCCTAAATATATCCTGCAGCTCAGCCTGCTACACAGACAGACACAGACAGCTGTGGCCTCAGGGAGCCACAATAGAAGAAAAACTCTGGTGTATCAAAGAAAATATGGAAAAAACAGCCTTTGTCATAACCACAGAAAAAAAAACTTGAAGTCTGACAGGCAAATCTCTGAAACACAAAAGAGGAAAAGATGTGCGTATTATTTTTATGTGTCACATCTGCCTACCATCAAACACGTAAAAGCAGTAAAAGTCATTGAGCAACCTATGACAGACTTGATGCTGTCCTTCGACAATCTGGACATCTTGTTGTGTGAAGATATAAATGCTAGGACCTCCGATCGTCAAATAAGTACAAATGTTAGAATAAGGGACTTAATTACTGAAACATTTAACATTAGGGGTGGCTTTGTGGATAACATGTTGTATGGGAACGTTTCTGAAGATAAAGAACTTATTGGTTTTCGCAAAATGTTATTAGATTCAGTTAAGTTATAGAACAAAGCTGGTGTATACAAAGCTTCCCGGTTTAGTCAACATTCATTGTTTAAGTTCGCCGAGACTAACAGCGGAGGTCTTCGCAAGAAGCTAAGTGTTGGTCTCGGCAGACAGACAGCACTCCACCTATACACGTCCGTGATATAACAGAGAACAATCTAGCTCTTTTACCCTCACAGCAGATCAAGGAAACAGCATAATAGACTACTTAGCATGCCTCATAGGATTTCAAAAATAAAATTACAGACCTGTCCACTGGGGTCAGAGTAGAATCCTCCCACATGCCATTAGAATTTAAAATCCAAATACAATAAATAACACAAGAAATAACAAAGGAAACAGGAGTAATGAAAAAGTTTGAGTGGGATGAGGAGACTGTTTCTAACTTTCAAAATAATGTTACATCCAAATCATTCCAAGAGTGCTTTGCAGAAGCATGTAGTGCATTTCCAACTAATGTTATAGAGTTCAGTGGCGCTTTAAAGAAAATTGCAAATTGCATGACGAGGAATATTACCCTTAGCACCAGAAAAAAAACAACAGAAATGGGAAAGCCCTCGGATGGTTTGATGAAGACTGTAAACTGAAGAAAAGGCTAGTAAGAAAAGATATGAGAATAAATAAAGAAGAAAAAAGAGGAATGAAATAATATCTTTATAGGAATGCTACCAGCAATTCCAAGGTCTTTTGGGAAGCAATAAAGAAATACAAGAGGAGGCAATTTATAATGGGGAGAAAGAGTGCATAAACCTTTTCAAAACAGTATTGAACGAGGGATGGGTAGAAAATGACATAATAAGTGACACCTGAGAATATAGGGATAGATGCCAAGCCCCTTAATGGTAAAGCGGCCAGACAAATTGCTTTGTGAGCAAAATCTTAGCAACATCTGCTACAACCTTAATATCTTTCCTTGTGAAATTATTTAAAAGTATCTTTGACCAGGGTTATGGCCAGAGAAGTGAACAAAGTCAATAATTATCCAAGTCTGTAAGAAGAATGGCCTAAATAAGCCAGATAACTGTAGAGACATTGCACTTATGTGAAAAAATAAGTAAAGTTTTTACAAGCATTAGACATAAAAGGGTATCACCGAGCAGAAGACAACCAATGGATAGAGGAAGCACACGCTGGTGATGCTTTCTCTTGGTTTTGGCTGTCTGGCTATTTCACCAAGTTGGTAATGACAAATTGTTTCTGAAGAAATTTAGAGATAGATTAAAGGAAATCTATTGTTTGGTATGATGGTGTTCAAAATAGCTTACAGTTTGATTTTGTATAGTAGTATCAAGAGCTGTATCTATTACTTTTTTTCATAAGTATAACTGCTGTTATGAAAAAGAACAGTATAAGAAAGGCCTATGGATGCTTAAAATGAAAGTATCAGAAATAATCACAGGAAATTACACTGCATTATAGCTCAACAGTGTCCCTTCTGCCCAGGTATGGTAGAGGAGGAAGTGAATGTTTTATGCACACGTCCTCTCTATGCAAATTTTAGAGAAAAATACTGGAAGATGTTGAAGTAAAAACCTCATTAATTATACTCCAGTACTAATTAGTTAGTAATTAGCCAGTTTGGACCTTTTTGTACATTGGAAAAACCTCATTTGACAATGAGTTATTAATTTTTGCGGTTTCACGTTTTTTTTTCCTTTCCAAGAATTATTGGTAATATTGTCAAGCCACAACATATATGTATATCTGTTACAGCCAAAGCCCGATATCTGGCCGGCCAGTTCGCACTTTGGGCACCGAAGAAAAGTCCCTACGAACCATCGCGTCTTCCCAGTCATCGACAGGCGGCCAAGGATGCACTCGATGCAACACTAAGTGAGCAACAAACCGCTGCAAACGTAGAAAGAACAATCTTTCGTGTAATTCGAAATGTCATAAAAGTTCATCCTGTTGTAACAAGTGATGATGAGAAATTGCTATGATTTAAAAACTTTACGCTTGATTGAACTGATAATTTATAATTAATAATCAATATAAAGTATGAAATAATGCAGAACCACCAAAATCTGCCCATGACTTTTCTTCTTCCGAGTTTGGCCGATTGCCCCATGCCACTTCGCAAACTGGCCAGCCAAATCCCCAAATCAAGAAAAGATCAGACATTGGCCGGTCAGCTTACGGCATTGGCAATTTCCGATCTGGCCGGACACTTCCCACTTTGACCAATTTCTGGCTTAGGACGTATATCTATATTAAATATCTCGATAATAAGGAGGTTCTTGCAACGTTGCTGTAGTTACTGTTCTTGAAGCAATGAGAGATGAGATATGTCATGTCACCTAAGCTACTGAATTCTGAAATCACCTTAAGTCTCTCGTCTTTACAGGCTTAATATATTTTGACACCTGTCGAGATTAAATTCACAAAAACTGCATCGATGTACGAAATGAAGTCAAAATTATCAGTCTCATCTGTCTTTACATTTCAATCAATTTTGCAAAAAAACAAAAAAGATAGAAAATTCACCTGATAATTAGTAGTCCAGACGTCTATAGGGTGAAAAAGACCACAACGCTGTAGGTTTGCTTCGTTTTTCATGGTGAAAATATCTTTTCTGATGGCATGAACGAAAATAGTATTTTATGGCATCAAAGGTCTCAAATCACGCTATCGGATGAAGCTACTTTTTTCCTTTGATTAATTATTCCTTCTTTCTTCTGGTCTATTAATGTTTCTGCCTTTATTTGTTTGTATCGAATACGTGTTTCACTCAGTTTTCGTTTTTTATCTCCCTCTGTGTGTGTTAATAAACCAGGAATAATAACACCTCGCTTTGCCATTTAGCTTTACAAAGCATTAGAACGGAGGAATGAGGATGTGACACACTAGTCTTTATTTGTATAATTTTGAACATATATAACCCACTTACGCAATATGTTTTTATTTAATGCACTACCAATGTAACAAAATCATGTGGTTTTACCCTCTTTCACCTTTATCAAAACTCTCATTTTAACATCTGTAGAGAGTACACTGGACCCACTGCAATTTGCTTATAGGAAGGGCAGGGGTGTCGACAATGCCAAGTTGTTCATTCTGAACACACTGAATAAACATTTGGAAAAGCCCAAGACACATGCTAGAGTACTCTTCGCAGATTTTAATTCTGCATTTAATACCGTGCAACCACACCTTCCGGCTTCGAGACTGATTTTTGACTTTGACCTTCCACATCAAATGGTTTTATGGATAGTGGATTTTTTTACTTGTAGACAGCAGAGGGTTTATATTAATACTAATTACTCTGATACCGTTGTTACAAGCACTTGCTCCCCACAGGGCTGTTGTCTATCACCTTTGTTAATTATTATGTACACTGACAGCTGCACAAGCACAGAGGAAAATAGCTACCTCATCAAGTTCTCTAATAATACTGCATTGTTGACTCTTTTACAGGAACATACGAAAGATCATGGTAATGCTTTAACAAATTTTGTACAGTGGCGTGATGAGAACTATTTAGAGTTAAATGTAAACAAAACTAAAGAAATAGTTATACACTTTAGGAAGATCAAAGATGATTTTGTTATTCTCAGTGTGATACATATACATAGTAAACCTGTTGAAATTGTTAACTCCTTCAGGTATCTGGGAACTATTTTTGATAGCCAGCTCAAATGAAATTTAAACACCGAACACATTGTTAAATGTGGCCAACAAAGAATGTATCTTTTGCGTAAGTTAGTTTTTCAGTTAGTCAAGTAATTTTAGGCCGTTTTTACCAGTATTCATTGAGAGTCTCCTATCTTTCTCATTTGTATGCTGGTTTCGCAATCTCTCTGTCCATGATAGGAATAGTCTAAACAGTGTTGTGAACATCTGTTCTAAGATAATTGATACCAAACAGAGTGATTTAGCTTCCTTTTTGTGACCAGCAAATAGTACGGAAAGCTTCAGGTATTTTATCATTACCTGAACATGTACTAACAAAAGAATTTGTATTATTAAGCTCAGGTAAACACTATGCCATGCCTATATGTAAGAGTAACCGACACCTGAAATCATTTTTGCCATCTGCACTCAAGCTGCTCAATCTTAGATGAGCTGTCAATGATGTGTGTGTGTGTGTGTGTGTGTGTGTGTGTGTGTGTGTGTGTGTGTGTGTGTGTGATATTGTATGTGCATACTTGATTTCCCTGTTGTACTATTTGTTTATCTATATATATATATATATATGTTACTTGCCACTTTTTTTTTCATTGCTGAACTAGAGCACATTCTCATATTCAAATTGCCCACTGGGACAAATAAAGTTGGTCATTGTCATTGTCCCTCTGTGTGAAAAACTTACTGATTGTCTTTTGAAATTAGGACAAATAAACATCACTGACTTTAAACATCACATATGGTTACCAAAAGAAAACTACTTATCTTCCATCATAACTGACAATTGCCATGACATATTTCAAAGAATTCATTTTCTGAGCTTACAACAGTACGAGACGTGACTACGCTAAAAGGGGAGCTAATAGTTATTACACATTGAAATCTTTATTTAGGTTCTCTCCCCTTAACTATGACACAAACGATCTGGCGGTCAAAATATGAAAGTTTCAGCTATAGAACACAATTGAAGAAACTCGGGCAAAAAAAGCAAAAAAAAAAAATCTTAACATACCAGCAATTTTCAGGGACTGCTTTGGCCATCTTTTGATAAAGGAAACATGGCAATTATTATTATCTGACAATACGGCCGTCGACTTACCGTAATAGCGAATGCATGCCAAGGGGAAGTGATCCCTTTTGTGCTAGTCGTTCTCGAAATTTTACGCGTTACCTCCCGTCGTTCGGTGTGTTCAAGTGATCGTCCACTAAAGGACTCGATTTCCTCAAATTCCTCATGGCATTCCATCACCACTCATACCATCTCTGCTCCTTTAACATACCAGTAATCCCCTTTATTCAAAAGATGACCTGTATCCTACTGACCTACTCGACTCTTTTCTCGATTGTTGCTTTGTGAACGTGGAAAGTTGATTTCGTGTTTCACTTAATTTTCTTGTGTTGCTAACTTCGGTAGAAGTAAACCGTAAAACGTGATACCGGATATGGCTTGAATAAAAAAAATATTGACATGAGACGTTAGCGGTGTTTCTCGTATGGTGAAGATGAAAACCTGAGCGAAACATTTGTGAGCTGCAAATTTGAAAGACACTTTTTTCTCCTCGGCGTCATAAACAGTCTTCTTAACGAATGAACTCATCGTCACTTCTTGTCTTTCTCCTACCTTTTCTTCGCTTCTCCTTTTCCTTCTCCCTCCCTCTCTCTTTCTCTCTCTCTCTCTCTCTCTCACACACACACACACACACACACACACACACACACACACACACACACAACTTTACGACTTTGACTTCTGAATGTTACTGTGTACGAATGAATGCAGCTGTCTGAACCATGAATGAATGAGTCTGTCTGGGGATATGAATAGGTTATGGTGTAGACTGTAGAGCTTTTATATCGAGCTGCCCTGAATCGCCTCTGAGATAAATAAAATCTTATTTTACAAAACACACACACACACACACACACACACACACACACACTACTAGTCACTCACTCTTTGTTATAGTCTATAATTAAACACATCTTCTTAATCTTCTATCTAGGAAACTCTCAAAATGTCGGCCATCATAGACCATGCATCAGCTCGGTGGAAGTTCGATGAAACGAGTGATCAGAACAACCAAATCGAAAAAGAAGCTTATTCATGTCTCCTCCCTAGTCCCTATAGGAGTCCTGTGTCACTGAGGTCAAAACACAACCAAAGTATATTATATATTAACACGTAAAACATCCTCCAGACTTTTTACATTATTTTCCGTAAAATGTGAGTATCCCTCCCAAGCAAATACTTCCACACCTAGGATGATTTTACGTATAATAAATTATATAGAAGATTTATATCTATGAGATATATGCATTTAAGCCCATCTTAGGGAACGTCCTTGATATCAAGCAAATAAAATCAAGTCTAGACGTCTTCAGAAATATTCATATCAATACTTTTGATCATCCACTGGGGTCTCGTTTAATCGACCATCGACAAACCATAGACATGAATCAGTACTGAAAAAAGCGCAAAGAATGAATGCCATTAATCCTTAATACTTACTTGAGGACTCCACGTACATAAACTTCTTGTAAATATGTGGAAATACTGAACTCTGTGTGCATTTTCACAACTCGTTTGTCCTATCATTGTACTAGTCTTTCAGCTTCGCAGACTTTGTTTTAAATTAGGACGAGGGCTAGATGCGAAAGCATCAAACTGTTCGTAAGTACCTTCGTAAGTAAGGAATTATCGCTCTCATTGTCAATCTCTCCATTTTTCTTTCTTTCCTTCAATTTTATTTTTATCATGTTTTTCTTCCTTCTTTCTATTCTAGGTTTCTTTCTCAGAGAATCATCTCATTATTTTTCTACGTGTTCTTTGGTACTTTTGGCGAAGTATTGTGTCCACGAGGTGTGCGTGTATCGTTCCTCTCCATGTGCGTGTGTGCGTGGTTGTGTAGTTCCCTTCGTCCGTTACCACTCTGTCAAGCGGCAGCTTAGTTACGGTTTCTGTTTAAGTTTGTGGAGCTCTCAGTCTTGTTAACATGCCGCGGCGCTTTAATGAACTGTTTATATTATAAAGCTACAGGTAGTCGGCTACAAGCTGTGTCAACACGGCGCTGGCCTGTGAGTCGGCGAGCAGACGAGAAAGCACCAAGAAAGAATGAGGAACGTCCCGATACAATGAATGACATTAGGGGAGGTCTCGACTGTGTGCAGACAATACCGGGGGTAAGGGGTCTACTTGTTGTGCCCTCCGAGCCCAACTCAAATAATGAGCGAGTGGATGAGTGAGAATGAGTATGAATGAGCGAGTATATTTTCTTCGTAACTTTCAGAAATGAGCTTTCGAGGGTTGACTATTTATTTTGTTTGTTTGTTTTAAGACGCTAATATTGGCATGGATTTCATTCTTTCGCCTTCAAGAGGACAAGAAGACTAAGATTTACCCAATCATAAGACAAAAATTGCAGCCCATTAGTCCTTTAGAGGGCAATCTTCTTCCCAGCCATCTTATGTAGAAACAGGATCTAGGAATCTAGATAGAAACAAACAACAACTGAGTTCTTTCTACTTTGTTTTTAAGAGCAGGCGCTTTCCTATGTTGATCCAGTATAGTAATCGCTGTAGTTAAATAATAAAGCACTTAAAACAAAAGTGAAAAGGGGGGAGGGGAACTAAATGCATGTTTCAGACCGGACTACGTGCAACACTGACGTGAAAACGGGTGGGCATGTAACCCTAAATTCTTCAGGTAGTCGTGATGCCAGTGAATCTGAGCAAATACAAGCATTGACCACATACTCAGGTGTTTTTAAAACTGAGTTTAGTGAGCATTTCGTGACAGAAAAAAATTTAAAAAGCGCTAAATTGTTGGGTTTGTTTTCTTTCAGCCAGGCAGGACAGGATAGAAGGTACCAGGAATCTGTCGTTCAGTCTCTGTTATTATTTTTACTATTATTATTATGATTGGTTTATATAACGCATATTATCTCACCCATTTATCGCGGTAATTGCCAGAATAGAATATGCTGAACTTGCCACAGTCATTGCACTATCGCCAATAGATACATATAGATATATGTATACTATGTTTATATATAAATAAACAATCGATAATATAGGTATATGTGTTATATAAACACAATAGATACATGTAAATATAGGTGTAATGTGTATAAATATATATAAACAAATCAACCCTACACCTCGAGAAATGATTTCTGTAGCCTTCTACAAAAAATACACACACACACACACACACACACACACACACACACACACACACACACAAACTGTTTTGTTTTTTGTTTTTTTTACTACACTTGTTGGCTACATTATTATTTATTATTTATGTAATCTAGAGCGAATGCAGGCGTTGAATTTTGTGACTTTTAAATTTTCTGACTTAAATTTCAGTGACGAGGTAGACCTCACCCATCAATACTTTTATGATTATTTTATTATTTTAAGCTCACGGTTTCCATTCAGTTCTTCGGCCTAGACTGGGTGTAACCCACGCCGACTCTATCACAGTGACTCTGTTTATGCGTTACATTAAGTTTTGTCCAAAACCGCTTGGGACATGACACCTATAAAATTTTAACAGTTGGTAGGCAAGATTATTAAATCCCCAGCTTATCACTAATGCCAAAGGAAGGTGCGAGTTCTGGTTTTAAGCCGAAAAAAAAATCGGTCACACCTTGACGAAGTCAGGCTAAGGCACACGAACTAATTCACATGTATTATACACTCCACTCGCACACGCATGCATACTCGCGCGCGCGCGCGCACACACACACACACACGTTCTCAACGTCCCCATCTGGTCATACACTACCTGGAAGGCGTAGCATCTCTGACAAAACCATTTGATATACTCGAAAGACCCGTCTGCTACGAACGCCGTTGCAGGGCACGGCCAGCCCTCAACCCGTAACTTAGCACAGAAAGCTTTCTTCGGCCGCCTCTTTACAAAGAGCTACAGGCGATGCGAGAGGAGAGGAGGGCGACAGGACAGGTAACACGAGAGCTTGATGTATGGACAGTCTACCTGAGCGTCACGCAGAGCGTCCCGCAGTAGCTCTTCTTTATTGTCTTCCTTGACAAGCTAATTTGCTGCTGAAGTAGCTCAGACTTCTCCTTTTCTCTCTCCCTCTCTCTCCTCCACCACACACCTCCTCTAACTCACCCTCTCTCCCCACGGATTCATGACTCAAAAAAAAAAAAAATCGTCAAGCAGAAAAATCTCAACGTCAGGAAAGTAATACGTGCAAATTCCGTGGGAGTGCCGAAGAGCACGAGCATGTAATCAGATTACATACGCACTCAGTGATTTGTACGCACGGTGACAACCACATACCTGTCCAGCCACAGGTATGCAATGCAGCGCGGCGCGCAGTTATGATGTGAAGGTGAAATTTGTTGTAATTCGCCAATCGACCGATCATCGTGACAGTCCACAATGGCCGAAATAACGCTGCTTAGCAATGAAGGACGTGGGGTGGGATGGAAGGGGGCTGCTTTTCCGCTAATTCTTGTCCTCCACCTGTTTTTGTTGTTTGTTTTTTTTTGTTTTTGTTTTTTTTTTGGGGGGGGGGGTTGTTTGCCTACCTCCCCCTGTACGGCCCGGTGGCGCAACGGTTAGCGAAAGTTAGTGAAAGTTGGTTGTCCTGCATGGCGCTGTGTAAAACACCTATTCTCACCATCCCCCATACCCCCGTTACCTCCTTGTACATACACACTCTTCTGCAGACACCTGCGATAGCTGTTGTGCAGCATGTTTAATGATCTGCCTTACAACGCCCAACTGACTGTAGAGTTTCTGGAGATCTTGACCTCTAGTGGGTATCATTGTCTCCGTTCAGGCTGAAGATTCGTACACAAAGAAAGACATCGTTGAGAGTTCAGAAGACAGGTAAGGTCATAATGTAACGTCTGGTTATTAACGCAAAACGCTTCGAAACGCTTTAACATTGTTTAAAAATATGTAATCACTATGAAGTCATTTAGAAACGGGACCAGGACATTTTAGCAGTTTTAAATCTAACGCTCAGCAGTTCTTGTTTAGTTGTTAGCGAGGTGTGGTTTTTCCACTAAACAGTGTTCAAGTAAAGTTGTTCTAACGTTTCCTGTCCACCATGAAGTAAACCTCGGATCACATTGCAGAGCCCTATCAGCCGGAGCCGTTGTAAAGAAACGAGACTCTCCTTTTCTTTGTCATTTTTGTCGGAATCGACACCCTGGTCAAAGTGACTGGGACACTCCACGCAAGAACCACAGCTTCTGGAGAAGACGTGGAGGATAACTGCCCAGCCTTGATAGCTTTATCCACCCAAACTACCGCTCTCCCCGCATGCCATCCCGCCATAAATTGTCCAGGCGGCAGCTTGGGGCACGCCTCGCCATGGGCCGACGTGCTTTATGCCCCAATTCTCGCTCTTACAAACAGTCCACCAGCGGAGATAATAACAGACTTGCTGAAGGAATGGTCCTCACCCTTGAACAGCGTTGCTTACTAACGCCTCGGCCACGTTAACAACGGTCTCTCCAGTTTTATATAGACCTTGGGAATGGGCGATATCCGGGGTCTTGTTTCAGGACATAGCACAAGAAATCATCCGTGGCAAAACTCACGTAATTGTTTTAGTTCTTGATATATATATATATTGCCGTCATTGGTAACTGAGGGACTTTATCCTTTTTTGAATATATTAGTGGAATACTTTTGATTTGGTTTGTTCGGTATGTTTAACCTACGTTTGTTCACAACAAAATCGAAAGCTAACAAGCTATTTTTTTGCGATTTTGAAAATAAACCACGAATTTCTTCTGCAACTGCAAGCTTGCAAGCAGGGCAACATACGGTTTTTTGTTTGAAAATAACGTCCATCCCGTGCTTAGAACTGAAGGCGGGAGAAGGGACCTCCTGTAGTGATGGTTTTATATATGATATATATGGAGAGAGGTGCGCTCGTGTTTGTTCGGTTTGTAATCTCTTTGGTATTTTCTGATTTTGTGACTTTGCTGATGCTGATGTTGTTGTTGCATGAATTCTATTAAGTAAGAAGAAGAATATTCTCCCACCTCCCACACACATACTTTCTTTCCCCTATTTTTCAAGATGTCGATGACTAAGGTATTGCTGAGGTACGGCCCCGGTCCTTGATTTTGACGGAGCGATTACACCATACATTTGATTCTGACTCAGCACACATTACTGGGTCTTGCTACTTGCTACCCGACTACGTCAAGGACCAGCGCCGGACGTTGAGGTGTGACCCTCGCGCCGTCTCACTTCGAACGCAAGATTTAGTTCCCTTCCATTTCATTGAAGGGCTGTGTGTGTGTGTACTCGAGGCTTTGTGTCTACCATAACGCTGGTGGGTTCTCGAGAAATAAGACTTTCATCATCATAATCATGCACAGAAAGAGGTTCGGAGTGTGGCGCCATCAATGTCCATGCCTACGCTTAATTACTTATGATCCCACCTGTGCCACTGGTTGTACCTTAACACGTTAAGAATCTTGACGTCTGTGTTGTTGACCTCTTTCTGTGCTTGTTGATGTTTGTATGTGTGCAAATGAGAACGGAAGTGGGAGGTGGTCATTCATCCATAGATTAGAATTGCTTTCTATCAAGTTCATCTATTTTAGTTGAAGAAAAAGCAACAACCCAATAGACCTTTAAATGTCTGTAAAAGCCCAGGGTAAAAAAACTTGGGACGAAGGGAGATTCAGTACGTGTCAAGAATATTCAATCTTGGGAAAAAAGGGAGGGTCCGTACGTGTATAAAATACCCAGTCCATTAAATTTACACACACTCCGAAACCAATAAATAACCAAGAATCAGTAGCAAAGCTTATCGACAAAAAACCGTATTGGACAAACAGAACTTCTGGGAAAGGTGTATCCCGCAAATCTTGATTTACATGAACTATATACCATCCCATCCCCCATAAACGACACAAAGAAGTAGCAAGAGCCAGGAGAGCTGCTGACATTCCGCTGGCCATTCTTCTGTCACCGATGTGGTTTTTCTCTCCCTTGAACTGACAGGTTCTAGATGCCAAGCATCTGTTTTCATCAGCAAAAGCTGAAGGGGGAGGAGAGAAGAAATGGAAAGAAGAGATAAAGAATCAGAGTATGAAGGAAAGGAAAACTGAGGATAAGATAAAGGGAGTTAACAGCATGGGGGTAGAATTGCCCGGGTGCACGATATGTGCTGCGAACAGAAAAGAAAAATTATTTTCATCCAGTGCATGAGGCTGTCAAGAGAAGATCGCTGCCAAGCCGTTCACACTTTGTTGGTATCTTTGACAACAGTTTAGAATGTGTTTCTAAATAACAGACCTCGTGATCAACAGTCTCTGCGTCCTTCGTACCGTCGCGAATTGAAATAAATCGTTGCTTTTTTTCCCTGAACAAATATTTCTTGGATTCTCTCTCTCTCTGTTGTTAATGTTTTAGCTCCCACACTGCATCAACCAGAGATGCCCTCCCCTGTATCGGCATTACCACCGCGTGCTGATTGACAATGAAGCTGGGAAGTGCAGTGGGGTTTGGAGTGTGGGTAGGTGTGTGGCTGAACTGACACCATTTTTAAGTAAAAGGCACCCTGAGCCATTTAATGTCTGCAAAAATCGTAGGATGGAGTCTGACTGCGGCTGATATTTATCACTTTGTATGTATACATCCATGACTTATTTCCGCCTCTCCCCCCCCCCAAAAAAAAAAAATTGCCAACTAGTGATACCTATTACATTTATATAAATATTTAGTACATGTGATTCTTTCTGACATCATATGATTACTGGCATTAGATGGTGAACTATGAAGCCCTTTCTGCGTGGCAGTAAGGTCTGAGCATGCCTTTTGGCTGTAAGTACCATTCGGGTCTCGAACTGTTTGTGGGCGTAGTCGCTTAATACAGACTATAGCCAGTCAGCCAGCCAGCAAGCCAGCCATTATTGAGGAAAGATTGCGGGAATGAGAGCTTGAGGATCAGTAGAAATTTTCGGCACTTTAACTCTGCTTTAAATAGTGAAAAAATTGCTTTCAGAGATTATAATGCTCATATACTTTCGAATGTAGTCTCAGACAACATTTTCTAAAGTTTTACTCTTGGCAGCTGCCTTGCGCTGGAGAGACATTTATTGGGTGGTGGTCGGGGGAGTTATTTCCCATGCTGAGGCTGCAGCCAAGAACTGGAAGCTGAAGCAACATGTCCGCCTGTGGCCACGATCCATGCGCAAGAAATTCATCATGGCAGCATCAAAGCCTCATCTGGCAATATTGGCTGCGCAGTCCGAGGGAAAAACAGTGCTAATGGCAGTGGTGTCTGTGGGAAGTCAGAACTGGCCGTTTTGATGGCAACTCGTCTTGTCATCGCCTGCAGCTGCTCAAACATCGACAGGCCACCGCATGGGGCCAGACAGAACAAACCTGAAGAGACATGGACTGGTGGATTATTACCTTCAATCTGACGGTCTGATGGATGAGAGCAGGGCAGGTCTGGCCCCATGTTGGTCTCTGTGCAATGCAAATTTTGAGCGCCGTGTGAAGAGAGAGGGAGAGCAGAGTACTGGCGGAATGTGTACGGAGACAAAGTAATAGTACTAATCAACTGATGCAGCATGTAGATAGGATAGATGAGGTACACCGTGTAATGGGACATATCTATAGGCGTGATATGTATAAATATACCGATATATGCGTTGTGTTACAATCAGTGCTGCGCCATTCTTTGGGTATTCTTGTCAGTTTGGACACCACCGGTCTAGTCTTCAATCAGTTTGAATACAATGGGTCTCGCTGGACAGTGATGGACAATGGGTCCAGTGTAACAATCGTTTTGACATGTAGGCTCCAGTGTTACAATCATTTTGACACTACAGAAGTGAACACGAGACCATCAGATTTGTGCATTGTCCCACCAGACACGGGATATCACGCAGAACGACGGTCTCCTTTTCCTCTACTCTGCAAACTAATCATTCAGCACTCTGTTACAAGACTCCCGTCGTTTTGACGCCTCCAGACCACCCCCACACCCTCCCGTCCTCTCCCCCGACCCCACATCGGTGCTCACTTCACTCTTCAGCTTAATTTGTTTCCCGCCTGGAAACCCTTCCAACCCCAACCTCTTAAAAAAAAATAAATAAACAACCTCCCACGCGCTTCCCCAAGAACATCCACGTCAACCCTCTCCTTCCCATACCCCTCATCTTGCACCCGAACAACAGACACCACATTGCGGGTGCTGTCACCAGCACCAGTGTGGCGAGGCGATGCCAACGTCTTGAGTTTCCGCCAGCCTGAAGGTGACTCACGGTGCAGCATCGCCTGCTAGCGCGCGCGTTACCATGGAGATGTGAAGAACTGCGCGTGGCCCTGACATGCAGCGTCAGGTACATTCACTCAACACGCGGACAAAAGAAAAACCGCAGGCTCGGGGTTGGAAACGAGAGCGATGCTGATGACAAGATGCAGAGGAGACAGAATCCGCGCGCGCTGTCGACGTCTGGGACGAGCCTCGTTAGAGCTGCGCAGGCGGAAGTGATGACAACGGATTTCATCGACGAGTGTTGTGTGGTTTTTTTTCCCCCAGTTTTTCGCCAAGTTCAAGGCACCACTTGACTAGGCCCATGGATGGAGAAGACATTCGACGGCTGGCATTTTTGTTTTTAAAGATGGGAGAAGTTGTCGAAAGATAAAAAGGTAGAAAATAAAGTCATAGTTGTTTTGGGGTTTTTTTCTGTGTGTGGCGCATCCACGTGTTTGCAAATTAATTATTTAAAATAATTGCAAGGGACCAAGAAAAAGCAGCAGTACCTGTACACAAATAATGGACAATAATAGTCTCGACATCTATAATGCTGCACTTATTGTGCATAACAACACCATTTTAAAGGGAGCATACTCTACATGAGAGAGATGCAGAAATACTGACTCACCTCTCACCTACCGTGCAATTATCGAGAATACTTAAAACAGCTGCAGAGCATGTTTCGCGCAACAATATCAGTTTTCGAAAATGAGAACAGATGCTTCCTTAAGAGTCTTCTTAACTGAATTCATGTTGTTCAACATATGACTATAGTAGTTATGACAAACATGTAAAGATTTAACTCAGCATGTTGACCAACGTTCCAGTCCCCGAAACATTTCTTTCTCCCCCCACCCCCCGACGAAAAAAACCCTCATTGGTTTCTCTGTAACCTTGACAAACAATTTTTCCAGCATTTGCCCTGTTTAAGGGGCTGGAAATTTAAACTGTTGAAGATTTCGCAAACAGTTATATTATTTCAGAATCTACGTGTTCACTGAGATTCATAGCACACACACACACACACACACACACACACACACACACACACACACACACACACACACAAATAGAGCTTAACGAAGATATTAGCACTCTTTCTTCCAATTCCTTCCACTTCGACGAAGGCGCATTAATTCTGTGTCATGTGACCCTGTGAGGTCGTTGAAGGAGTGGGAGTAGTGCGAGCGTTGTTAACCCTTCACAGACTCTGCGGCTGCCCGATTGTCAACAGAAATGTGTGGCTGGCTGAAAATACACTTTTCCCCATATTTTTCAAAACTGCAAAAACCTGCTGGGAAAGATGGGTAGTCACATTAAAATGCCTGTCAGCTAACTAACGGTGGAAGCACGAACGTGTTTCACAAGCGAAAAGAATTCGTGATGTCGTGACGTGCAACGATTTCCATTTCAGTGCCGAACATGTGGTACCACTTAGCAGGTGAATTTTCAGGTGCATTATCAATTTTCAGCTTTAATTACGAAGAAAGGAAAATATAATGTTCCAGACAGAAGATACGCCATAGAAAATGGCTTTTGCACACAAAAGGGGAATGTTTCAGGGTGGTTACTTTTTAGTGTACATACACTTGGTTGCATTTTCGATGTAGGTTTTGAAACAGTGCGAAGTACGGGTTTATTATTGGTTTTCGTTTATCTGTCAGAAATAACGGGCAGACATTGGTTTAAGCATCTTGACGTGTAATATCCCTGGTTTAAAGAAAGCTTGCAAAAGGTGTGTATGAAGTATTTCCACAAACATCTGAGCAACTAAAGTAAAGTTAGAGTGGGCGGAGAGTTTTTATGATTGTTATGTACAGTGATATTAATTATGGGTAGAAAAATCTTCTAATCTGTGGGCTGCAAAATAATTGAAAATGAAACACAGTGAACCTGGAGAGAAATGTGGTACTATTTTCGTATTGTGTTGTAGATTGTGCTTTCTGAATTACATTAAAGACCTCCTTTTCTTTATGTAAATTCTTCAATGTAGACAGCAGAGTTTTGTGTGCACCATCCATACATTATTACTTTTGACAGGTTATTTTTGATATTGTCTGCACGTCAGCACTTTAAAATATTATGAGATTTTTTTTTTCAATTCCAGTAGAGATATATATGTATATAAGAGGGGATTGGTGTTTTATGCCGAGCCACAGTTAAGGTTAAATCACGGCAAAGCAGCCAGCCTTGTAAACAGGTGCCACCTGCAGAGAAAGAACAGCGTGCCCGAGACGAAATCTGAACCCAGGACAGCAAATTCTCAATGAAATGGAGACAGATCTTAACCATTGAGCTACCGGACCGCCCATACTTTTATACAACGTGTTCAACAAACTGACATTGGATTGATTACCCATAATCCCTTGTTGGACCACCACCTTTTCGTGGTCAAGACACCTCTGTTTCTCGACGAGCCTTACAGCAATGCCGACTGGAGCACTAGTTCCTGGAAGGGTCCCCTGTGTCAGACAAGTCGAGGAGCAGATATCAGACAAGGAGTGGTTCACCGGTTCTCCATGTCACAGAGGGCTAGGCTATGGACTAAAAATTCAATCCTGCAGAACCACACCGTTACGGAAACAAAGACTGTAGACATTCCAACAAAGGAAGGCAATTAAGAGGCAAACCAGGTAACTAGGGACCAAAGCCGTTTCCAATCTGATAGAGAGAGAGAGAACTAAAGAACTGAAAACTGACCCAAAACAACAACATAACTAACCCTAGTGCTGACAGACAAAAATGGAGATCTTAATGGATGCCTTGGTACCTCCTTGATACGAAGAGGTCTGCATATGTATTATTCATAATGTCACACGCAAATATACATAAAATATGCCTTTAATTGAATACATATAGCAGATTTTGCATAAAAGAAATTCATATGAGCATAAAATGTAGGCAGTGATATTTCACCTTAATGCGACACACAGTTTAACTGAAGTCAGACAAACGCTTACATAGAAATGTAATTGCGACAACAGCCGCTAGCATGAACTTGTCTATTCTTCCATGTTTTGTGGCTTATATCAATCTCACAAAATAACCACGTCTCAATATGAAAGGTAGAACAAAATTTAAATAACAGCTGTGTTCATTATTTGGTTAGTTACCATCACAGCTATATAAGACTGAAAACATAGCTGTATTACAGTAACAACATAACTACTCTCAACTCATGGCACGGGCTTGAGATGTACAACTCAGTAGCAAAGGTCTGGAGTTATCCAGACCATTTCGTTAACATGTTTATATTTAGTTGTATGGGGGTTGTGTGGTGGAGGAGAGCAGAACCAACTTTAATACACAACGCACTGTAGTGTAGTTTTTTAAATTATTTTTTTGCCCTCTTGCCTGAGTGATAGAAAGCTCTAGTTAAACCACAGCCACGGTATAATATACAAACTGCTTTATTTAATCTTTCTATTTTAATATTTCACTCACATTAAACTAAACCATCCAAAAACAACAACAAACCACAACCAAGTCTAAAATATCACTAGTGCCTTTGAATAGATTTCACGAAAAAGGGCCAGTCCCTGGATGCTTCTACTTTTCAACAACATTTAAAGACTTACTGGCGTCACTGCTTAAGAAGCTATGCAGAAATAACTTACCCGTATGGATAAATTGGCACTAAAATACTTGTGTAGTTGTTTTAAGTACAAGAAAATGAGAAAAAACATTGTTTTCTCCAAGCAAAATAATACAACTAAGCTTTAAAAATCTGGCGCGACGACGCATAGTTTGTTATTTGACTTACAAAAATACTGAGCTGAAAATAGTGAATAAACTTAATAAAGCTTTAGAACTGCCAAATTCTCTCTTAACACCTTTCTCAACGTAGTATGATTCGCTTAAATTCTCTTTTTTGATCACTGATTTACAGAGTCCAGCCTCAGGGATATCAGACACTAGTTCGTCTGCAGGCTGTCGCTCGTGTATTCGCACGGCCAGTCCTGCAAATGGTAAAAGATACAAAAGCTGTTAACTTTTTAGAGTTGATAGCATGAGTAAACTATCAGATATGCTGAAGTGAACTGAAATCGGGATTTTAAACCGTTTATCAACACTTTGCGCGGCTAGACTGCATCAAAAGATTTACTGTCCCTCTAAGATGGTACACGGCACATATTTGACTAAATAACAGTTCAGCAGTTTTGTGTGGGAAAGGGGTTGGAGGACTGTGGACGGGTTTGTATCGTCTTTCACAAAATGTGTCAGTACAATTCAGAAATATATATATATATACATATCTCAGGCTAAAAAGTCTCTCAGTGTGCACCACAGTTTCTTTGTGACCTTTCCTCCCTCTCCCCACATTCCCCGTCCTCGAGCATCCACCAGTTTAATAGAAAGGATAACTCGCTTTTCATGAGCAAATAAAAAGACACGGACTTGGGCGCTCCGCTGGCGTGCTGTCACTACAGCACATGAAAAACAAGGGGCGAAGGTGGATGTGGTCTCTCTCCTTTACGATGCAAGCCCAGTCTGTGGATGCCGATGAAAGAGTCGGCATACAGCGAGGAAGAGTGGGCATACATACAGCGAGGCCGCTGGTGTTTCTGATGGGGCGCCACAATATTTGGCTTGCTGGCTACCGCGCTCAGAGAGTGGGGTCTGTATAAACAGGGACGGCGGATACACGTGGGTTATCTCCCTTTGAACAGGAAAAGATAATGAGAAAAGAAGACTCGCGGGTGGCGTTTTCCGGGTGGGCCCCACCCTCTGCTTCTAACCAAATCACCCCCACCACCACCACCACCACCATACACACATCTTTGCTTGATCAACGCCCTCTTCCCTCTGATCGTCAGTTGAGCAGATGCAAGCCAACCCACCATCTGACCCTAACCTTCATTCTTGATTTATAATGTATTCAATAAAATACCCTCGCGCGCGCACACACATATATATATATTTATACACGTGCGCACACAGCAGCGGAAGTCATCACAGAAACGCACACGCACGTACAAATACTCGTAATCTCTTCAAGGTCAACACGAGCGCTCAGAGAAAATCGCTGGAAATAGAGCAGTACGTATTCCAGTGGTATTTTATGAAGAAGAGGCACGAGAAATATTATATTAATGTTTATTTTTCTTAGTCACACTTGGAGTTGTTGATAAAACAGGAAGTGACTAAAGGGCAGTACTTCTAAAAATAGCATCGTCTGTATGAGTTGAATTCAATGAGGAAAGATGTAATCCTCGGTAAAAGAAAACAGACCAGGACACAGGATGCTGTTGCTGAATGTTCTCTTCAGCACTCAGAAGGAGTTAGTTCCTAAACATACTGGCTACACACGCTAGCGGATTAACTTTGTCCAGACATCTGTACAATTATGCTTTGTTCAAACGTCCCCACACCGTACTCGAGAAATTGCTCAAAACATTTCAAAACAATTGTTATTCAGTCACATATACAGTACAGGCAAATCTTGAACTTTTAGTAAAACAAAGTGATCTTTTTCCTACAGCAGTGCCAACTATACAACAGCACGAGATGATGAAACCAGCTACGACTGCTGGTAAAAAGCTTAAACAAAGATCAAGCACCGATAGGCAACATCGACCCTTTCTACATCGTCTGGAAGTAACATCGTGACATAGTCACAAACACATCGTCAGTCGTATCCTTACCCAGCACAATGCTAAAAATAACTGACAGTGTGAGGGCACTATTAATATGCTCAAAACAGCTTTAAAAAAATGAAAAGAATTGAGGGTGGCAAACACATGAGAGTTTAAACTTTTGCATCCAACTGAATGAGGAAGAAATAAATTTTTACATCGATAAATGAGTATAAAAATTGTATGTTATATTTTTAATTTTAAAAAAGTCATTATCGGCAGTCAGTTGTAACTATAAAATTAAATTGCAATGCTGGAAATTAACCATCTAACGAAAAACGTGACAGAAGTTGACTTATACAAACGCCCTTTTGAAATGTGTTTATATTTTATTAACAATAATACACATGGCAAAATTAACTCAAATGCGTCCACTTAGTAAAAGACAATCAATAATAATACAAGGAGACTGCAATGACCGTGATTGTTACCCATTACATTACTGTCGAGTGAACTCCGTTTGGGCCCTTTTATTTTTTAAACTTCAGTTGAAGCTTCTAAATAAAGTTCAAATCTGAAGGGATGTATTCCAAAGTCAGCCGTTTCAGCTATTGGGCAAAATATCGCTTTTTGAACACGACAAACGATACGAGCGATGTTTCTTTATCTGACTAGAAGACATGCCTAGATTTTGTTCTACTCGCTTTTACAAATATAAGAAATGGAACTCTCAAGCACAGGGGAGTAGTTTTCTTTTGCTTTCCTAATGGCAGGTGAGAATGCCGATGTTTGAAGGCACACATCTTGAAAATTATGCATAATTATGTACTTATATTTTGGAAATTACTATTTTAAAATGAACAACATGATGATGATGATGATGATGATGATGATGATGACGACGATGATTTATATTGCGCAGGTATCCATTCAAAAGAATGCTCACTGCGCAGCAAAAACAGAAGAGAAGAAAAAAATAAAACAACAGGAAACTAAAAAATAATAAAAACAGAAATGGTGCTAGGTTGTTTAAGTCTGTCTTAAGTAAACAAATGAGTCTTCAGTCTTTTCCGAAACATGGTTGCTGAGGTGATCATAAGGGAAAAAACGTTGCGCTCGTGTTGCCCTTTAAGGATGCAATAAAGGAGAATTCAGAAGAGATAGATATCTGTTAGAATGGACTATCACAGCTTTGGATCTTGAATAAGGAAAATATTAAGCGACAAGGGTTGCACAGCTACAGTAACACTTGGAAATGAACCTTGAAAGCAAACTTTTTTTCCAAAGCATAAAGTGAGCGACGAAAATAACATATTTGCAGACATGAGATGACATGATAAGTTAGACATGTAATTCACAGGCTGACATTTGATGAGATGCGATGACACGATAGATCAGAGATTTAAATCACTGAGACTGAGTTTTGCTGTGTGTGTGCGATGACGACAAGTGAGGGAGGCGATTTGCAGACAGATATTTGCTGTCGAGATCAAATGATACCCAAGAGATAAATGCACACATACTGTTTCTGAGATGAGATGGCATGATAAAACCAGCAATAATTGTTTTCCATGGTCAATCTGTATCAGATACTAGTCAGCAACACATCACTGTGTCTGAATGGTGTCTACAAGCGTCACTCGCTCACTCAAATGTGTGTGTGTGTGTGTGTGTAGAAGCTGAAAAAACGTATGTGTAAAGCTGCATGTGTGTGTGTGTGTGTGTGTGTGTGCGCGCGCTCCTGCGTTTCTGTGAATGGGGATCTGTGTCCGCGGGGAATGTGTCTGTCTATGTTTGCAAAAGGATACCGACGTTCACTGACTTCCATACGTAGAAATTCCAGCTTTTATCATTTTCGTTCATCGTAAGGACGATACGTATCGACAATTCTACTGCTATCCTTTCACCCTCTCATTTTTCTTCCTTCGGTGTAGAGGCAAGAGGGATGGGGTCATCATCTTCTTCACCAACGGGTCATCAGGCAACGCTTTAAACGCTAACGGTGGCCGAACATGTCCACAGCAAACGAGACCAACTATTAAAGTTTTTTTTTTTTTTTTTTGCTTTGCGAGGAGCACGAAACTAACAACCCTCTCGACCTTTCACCTTGTTAGAGAGGGGAGCTGATCTGAAAACTTACACGACAGCTCAAGAAAAGCGTCGAGGGATTCCAGTCTGAAGCTCTTCAGCTTGCAGTCCTCACGGGTTGCCTGCAGCCAGCTATCTTCAGCAATGACATCTCACGCTCCCAGCAGGGGAAATTTTAAGGGCCACGGAGGAATGGGGTGTGTGTGGGGAGGGGAGACAGGGGTTTGGGGGGGGGGGCTAAAGAAGTCCATTGACGCGAACTGGGCGGTGAAGTCCACGACGCTTGTGTTGAGTGAGAGGAAGTCTGTTTAATTAAAGGCTGGTCCTTAGTGGGGTGGTCGTCCAATTATTCAGGTTCCATTTCAATGATTGAGTCTTCCGGTTGGTCAAACCTCTGAAGCTTATTGCGTCTCCTTCCTAAAGGACTGACTTTTCGTCCATTTCATCATGGCCAGCTCTTCGTCTGCAAGAGGAAATCTTCGTTATCGGCTGTTCCCACATCGTTGTCCCCCACTGCTTCAAACGCAGTGTACTGCAGCAATAAATCTTAGTTATATAGCAGGCCTTCTACATCCTCCATATCTATCATATCGAGTCTTCGCTTAAACTGAAGATCTGTAAAAATGAGACATTGCTCCGCACTGAACGTTCACTGTGCGTGAATGGCAACAATTAAGGAAATCACAAAACCATTTCCTTTCGCTTAACATACAATATGGTAGGTAGCACACACTTTAATGTAACTAACTTATTATAAGGTTGTTCTACCTGATTCGACTCAAAGAAAGGGGGGGGGGGCAGGCCAGGAAGGAGGGGTGCGCTGTTATCGTATCTGTTTGCCGGCCAAATAGTTCCTCGGTCCACGGAACACTAGAAAAATCTCCGAAGCATTATTTTCTCTGGCTGTTTGCCGCAAAGGGGATGCTTTAATCAAGGTTCACACCGTGCGGACTGCCAGGGTCAGAAGTCAGCGTACCTTCACGGGTCAAGGCCAGCATTCTTCCGCCAAGAGAACAGCGACACAAATAAGTTCTCTGCTTATCTTCCCTACTCCAAGGACATTGCGGACAGTCGAAAGCGAGAAAGAGGGAGGTAGTGAAGTGCTGTGACTGATCGGGATCAAAAGAACTAAAAAAAAAAAGTCCCCGAGGAAAAACGATTTTTTTTATAGTACAACTCATCCACTAAAGTGAGGACAACTGTATAAACGGCTTTGACTGAGTGTTGACACTATGCCTAGATACAACAACTGTGCTACGTTTATACTTTAAACAAATCAACGTGAAGCTGTGTTTCTATCGTCTACCCAGAGGTATAAACATTAAGAAATGTACATGAGAGGTGGTCAAGAAGGAATAAGTAGTATAAGAAGTAGAAGCAGTTAAATTATATTAGTGGTAATTAGTATTGTTACAGTTAGTAGAAGCAGAGCAAGTAGAGAATGGAAGTAGAGAGCTACGTAGTAGTCATGGAAGTAGCAATAGTAGAAAAAGCAGTAGTGGCGAAGTAGTCACAAGGAGTGTCTAGCAAACATGGCTGTTCACCTCACTTTCGTCGTTTTGATGGCCTGCTTCGTTACGCATTGAGCTTTTGGTTTGTTTGGAGACCGTGAACAGAGCTCACCTCCACACAGGAAACTGTGCTTAATTAATTTGAATATTTTAAATAGTATTAGTGGTGGTATTAGCTTTAGCAATAGTAATAGTGGTAACCATCAGCACCACTGGCAACGACAACAGCAGTGCCCAAACCTGTTATTACCAGATGAATCTTCAGCACACGAAATGTGTGACAAAGACACACAAAAAAGATGCTAATAAACAGCACATCTGTCAGAGTAGCGAACCTTCGCAGGCCGCGCACTTCACAGAACATAAAATGCGTACTTGGAGCAATTTTCTGCCCATGTAAACACATCGCGCGCCTGTGTGCGAGCAGGCCTGCCCCATTAAATTTCATGCTTTGAATGGTGTTGTGCATGACTTCCGCTGGATGTTATGGTTTCCAGATGTAAATAGCATAGCGGACAGGCACGCAACGTGTAAGCTAATTACCCCTGTGGATCCTTCTCCCCCCCCCTCGCACGCACGCACACACATGGAACAGACAAAACCTGGGGAAAAACGTAAAACGAGACGCATTCCTTCATATGCGGCTGTTGTAGATGTATATGTGAGTTCACAAAGTGGGATTGGTGTACGAAGAACAAACATAGGTAGAGAAAAAGTTGCTTGAATGCGACTGTCTTGCACGAGGAACAGAACTTAGCACGAGCTTGCGACATTGGATGGTGACTTGGTGAGCATCAGTGGCTCCCCTGTCCTGTCCTTTGATCGGGTAGATGGACTGCGAGTATTTGTCTAAGCTTTTCGATGAGTAGCGGGGATTGAAAAACAATTATCATCGAAATGTTTGCACACAAAAAAATAACCTTATCTGCTTTCTTTTTCAAACATTGAAAAATGTTTGGACATCTACCCTACTGAGGAGTGGGAAGACGAGACTGGGTTACAGACACAAAAATGACACGGTAGAATAAATTGGTCACCTTTTATTCATCTGGTTGTGTGGCCTCAAATTAAAGAATCTTTGAGTAACTTTTCAAAAAGACTAAATTTTTGTTTATGAATATACGCATTATGTGTGTGAACAAAATTCCTCTTAATACCAGAATTTCGGAATTAATTTTTGAACGGGTTGAGATATTATTTTAGTACTTGATTTAATTAGGTCTTATTCTCGCAATCCTGTTCACTTCTGGTGTGTTTTAGAGCCAGTGACCATGGTCTTGTGAGAAAAACAGGTTTACAGACCAGTAACGGTCATTCTATTTCGTTGCACCCAGACAGAGCATCAGTAATGTGTCTAACAGTGCACGCAGTCTCTACAACACAACTTACATTTATTTTCTAGCACAGTTTGTGACTTCTAAATAAGCATGTGCACCTGCTACGGATAAAAAAATGCATCAGCATTTTTCACGTCTTGAAAGAGATATGCATACCCATGTGTGTGAATTTTTTAGGGTGAAGAGTCGGCTTTCCAATTCGCTGTATAATTCACCTTCAGTAATCTGTAAGATCAACACAGCGATCATGATCTGCCTCAGCAGCAGCAGTGAATTAACACACACACACACACACACACACACACACACACACACACACAAAGACAAGAGAGTGACAGGAAGAAAAATTAAATGTTTTTTTGGGAGGGTGGGGAGAGTGTTGTTTTGACGGCATCAGACGAGATAATTTAACTGAAAATTATTTTGCTTCCTCGTTGGCAGACATCACTATCCTCTCTGCAGCCGACCGTCCGTCTGGGCCATCATCGTGCCCGAGGTTTTATCTCTTTCTGGGATTACTACCTGTCTCCATTTCTCTGCACTTTTTGTTTCTACAGATCGCGCAATCTTTAGCCACGCAATCTTCTTGTTTCTTTATCTACATGCCTGGAGCTTCGTCGCTTTATTTTCTGCTACGTGCTTATATTTCGGATCTTATGTTTACATGACTTTCACTACCCTCCTGGTAAGAAGTGTATTTATACGGGTACTTGTCCCTTGGATTAAGTCAACTGCTTTGTGATAACTCATACTTCCTCGGTTGTAGAATTGACGACATTGTATCGCTAACAGTATTATGTGTCTGTAAAGCACTTTACACCTGCCGTGATATTAGAGAAAGGCGTTGTAGGAGTTGCTTTAACTGTAAATATCGTTTTTAAGTTTCGTTTTAAAGTAACCATTTTTTTCCTTTTGTATGAAAGACACAATGAAGAGACCAGGAAAGAGGATAATCTTCACCATGCAGGTAACCATACAACACACACAAGAGACAGGATATTCAGATGTAATTGAAAGTACTCTTGCCAGACTGACATTAACTGACAGATATGGATGTCCAGAAAACTAAAATGTACGACATGACTAGCATTAACCAAACAATGCTTATTTTTGTATTATACACAGAAACAAACCCGCGCTCGCACACGCACACACAAGCACGCACACACACACACACACACACACACACACACACACACGCAAGCACGCACACACATACACAAAGCCAGTCTCACCATACACAGGAAACTCCATTCTCTGTTCAAGAGTTTTCGAAAGTTATTCTAGTCTTGTCCACAGGTAGCACGTGGGACAAGATAGTGATAGCAAGGGGTTGGGCGTCAATCCGACTTTCATTGCGTCATCTCTCTGACATGTCACTACTCAGTGACTCAACAGTCGCGTCACAAACCGTCAGTAAAGAGCAAACGCAGAGATCGGGCAGAATCCCTTCACGAACAGTTTAACCGAGGTTCATTCATCTTGGGATGAACCAGCTGGTAAGTCACACAAGATGTCAGAGCACAGACAGTCTGTCCTGAAGCAATAACACGCACGACGGCTGTCACGGACGGCTGCATCTGTTGGCTCTTTGTGTCCCGCCTCACTAGAGGAAACTCGTGACGAATCGACGAACACTATACATCACACTCACTTCACCTCGCGCAAGATGCGCGCGCGCGTCGGTTGATGGATGTCACGGCGCCTCACGTGCGCGCGCGCGGCAATCACCCTTCACACGATGACGTCATGACTCATGGCGCCCTCTAAACGAAAGTCATCCGGGGTGACGGTGTAGCTACCGGAAGTGGTCGTGCTGACGTCATCATCGAGAGCCGTGCTGGAGCTCTGCCTCTGGTAGGACATGGAGGAGGCTGACCTGGGTGGCGGCAGACGACTCACCACGTTGTCCATCAGGTCCAGACTGTGCCTGCTACCCGACGGATGGCTGGACAGGCCCTCGGCGTACCCGCTGGCCTGAGCCGGGTGACAGTATGGCGGGCCGTAGTTCCGACGGTACGGGTGCGCCGCCTTGACTTGCGGCCTGCGACTTTCGTGGTAGCTGCCAGAGTACAGACATCGCGGCTTCGAGGACGACCTCTGACCCTGAGGGTTACTCTCAGGATGACCATGACTCTGACGGTAGCTGCCTACAGTGAGGGTCGCCGAGCTGTATTGTCCATGCCTCTCCGGGCTTGGCCGGAAACTGATCAGGGTAGGGTTACCCCTGGTACCGGCGTCTAAACATTCATAAATGGAAAAAAAGACAAAATTAAAAAAATGTCAACATTATGCCCCCTCGTCTTTAACTGTTAACACAAAATAAAAAGCCAAATATAATGCTGTAAGTTTTCTTTTAACAAAAGGGAAAACGAAAATAAAAGGCTTAGTGAAAACACTAAATCATTTACCCCTGCAATAAACAATTGGTGCAAAAATAATCTTCCTCCTCGCCTTTTTATTATCTACGTTAGCTATTTTTAAATTTTGAGAGGTAGTCATTTTTCTTTCTGACTTGGCCAAACGAATTCTGCTGTCAGTTTGACTGACAGCCAATTTATGTACAGGAGCTTGTCTGCTTCTGGCTTCCTTCCACTCAGACAATAACCCTGACAAGAAAAGCGTCGATAACTTCCAACAAGCACACGTGACAATGATGGAGACGTGGGAGGCAAAAGCGAAAAGGCGGGAGAGTGCATCGTGCGCGGTGAAGGTTTTTTTTTTTTAGCACTGGGCATGCGCACACAGCATTTCGGGCCATAAAGAATAATTTGTAACGCGACGTGACACTTTGGTGCAAACACTTACCCCCCACTCCTACACTTCTTTACACACACACACACAGTGAGCTTACCCCACCACCACCACCACCACTATTGCCAGCTACCCCTCCCACTTTTCCCTGCTTACGCATCTGTGTATGTGCGGCTTAAAAAGAGAGAGCAAGAGTTAGTGGTCGGGGGAACTCAAGTCGCTATCTTTCGAAAGACATTAATTTCTAGGAGGATAAGATCGAGGCTTAGCTGAGGGCCGGCTTCTGCGTGTTGTACATGACAGGCACGCTCTTTGTCCCACCCATACGTACCCGTCCCCTAGATGAGTAAATGTCCTAACATCTATTTTGTAAGCAGGTCTGTAGCTTCGCTGGTTTTTTTTTTTTTTTTTTTGCATTTTTGTGTTTTTTTATTTGCATGTGGTGCAGTGAGAAATGTGGAAGCGAGGAGCTTTCGCTCTCTATTGTGTGAGTGAACGTGTGCGCGCGCGCACGTGTGTGTGTGTTTGCGTGCGTGCATCTGGTTGCTTTCTAATGTGATCGTTAAAAGACTTTCTTTATTACGCTTATCGGTTCAGACATAAAATCCAGTAAAACCCCTGACAAAATATACCAAAATTAAATAAATCACCACTATAGGAGATATATATATATATCGCCATGGATACGTAGTTTTAATCTGACAACAATTGCAGGTTAGTGTGAAAGGCATCCATCATGTGTTGCATCTTTTGGCCAGGCACTCGCTTCTTAACCGGTGCCACACTTTCTGTCTTCTTCTCTTTCACATTCACATGTACATTTTAGAAAACTTAACTGATTGAACGTTATGTGTAGTAAAAACAAAACGAGGTGTTAATTAAGATAATTTTTTTAAATGAAGAAATTAAATAAAAAGGTAGAAATTACTGGTGTGCCTCCCTCTTGTGCTAGGAATCGCTACACATGTATTTCCATGTCAAAATCAGAAACCACTAATTATTTTAATTAGCAGGAATTTGATATTTTCTGTGCAAGGGTATTTAAAATGAGGAAGATGGTTGTTAATTTTCAAAAGCAGAATAGGCAGTGCGACTTAACGATCTTTAACACTTCTTGTGAAGCCTCGCTTTATTTGCAGATGTTGTTATCAGAAAGATTTTAATTTGTTTTATTTTGTTTTTTTTGTTGTTGTTTTTTTTTGGGGGGGTCTATTTAAGCTAGGTAGCATAACTTGATAACCTGAGTTACTGTTCCGCTTACTATAGCTAATACTAACCACCCACCCAGCCGCTACTACCCGTGCCTTGCAGCATTCAGTAACTAGTTTATTTCTCTCATTTACTCAAGTTAAAAAAAAAAAAAGGCATCAAACTCTCCCTATATAACACAATTATACATTTTCCCCCTCCCCACCACGGTCACCACCATCCAAACAACATCTCGACTACACGACCCCTCACTACTCTAGTAACGTAACGCATACTGACGCTTGTCCAAGGAGATGTCAAGGTGAGTGTCGTCGTCACTGGCGCCTTTGCCGCTGTCACTGGTCCCCGACTCGCCGGAAGCGTCACTGTTCACGTCATCAGGCTGAAATGGATGACAAGGATGTACACTAGAGATCACTTCATCAACAACCGTGTCACCAGCGTCGCTTTTGTTTCCTCGCCTATCCACCACCCGCCACCCTTCCCTGGCCTTTGAAAATATTATTTTTGTCTTGAGTCCAGTCGCAAGTTGGTAATAATACAAATAATAGTAATAATAGACATCGGTTAAATTATGTAGCGCCATACCCAAGTGTATGTGATGCAGTCTGTGTATTTGTCCGTACGTGTGTGTGTGAGAGAGAGAGAGAGAGTGCGGGATGGAGGGGAGGGGGTAAGAAAGAAAAAGAACGAACGAAAAATTGTTTTAGGCCATGTGGCTTTAACAATGCGGAAGTTAAGGAAGCTAACCCTATTATTTACACAGCGTAGATAACACTCTGACTTAAAATTCACATTAAACACGCAGGACTTTATGTAACACGATGTCAGTCTTGTTTATGGCAGTCAACAAGATGTTGCTTATATACAGAGAGAAATTCGCCAACATTTTGCCCCTCTTGGTTTTCCCAGGCATTTTTAAAGCCGTAGAGGAACACAGCCGCACGCATTTACGACACCCAGTAAGCTTTCCGTCTACTATGGAGCTCAAGCAGCATATTATAAGCTTAATGTGGGAGTCTGTTGAGTCCATCTTTGTTAGACATAACCAGGATCGTATGCACGAAACTTTGGAATACAAAAAAAATAGAGAGAGAGAGAGGTCTACTAAATAATGAAAGTGTTTCTTGAAGTACAAATTAAGAACTGAAAAGCTACGTTTAGTTCTCCACCCCACGCCGTTTTGCTAACAGACATGACACAACATCGAGTCGTCAGACTGAGTTGCGTGCTGCACGGCGCCTTTGGTGCCTCAGCGGCTCCCGTCAAACCGTCAGCAAAAGCGTCAGACGAGAATGTTCGGGGAGGTTCATTCATCTTCTTAGCTGACATGTTTAGTTTGCAGCGACCTCTGCGAGAACATAGTCCTACACTTTACTTGATTGTAAGCATAAAAATATTTCGCTTTTTGACGGCCTGGCAAAAAAGTCGCTTTATCACCCCTTACAAACCATTGCCTTTGTATGGAAGGTCCCGTGCGCGTGTCGCAGCTGGCCCCCCCGTTGTCTTCTGGTGCACGTCAGATGCTTGACTTTGTCTTCTATCGGTATGTCAGATTTAAGACATTTTTTCTCGACGTCCCACCGTAGAGAACGGGAGAGGGGAAAAGGAAATATGATACAAGTGTGAAACAAAGAAGGAAAGACGTATTGCGTGTGAAGGTGGCGAAGGTGGGGGTTGGGAGGGAGAGATAATATATTATCATGAGGACATTATTCAAACAGAAGCTGAACTACTACATAGCAACCTTGTTTAGCAGGCAAGTTCATCTCAACGTTAAGATCCCGTTCACTCTCAGTCCGCTGTGAACACCTAACGGTCCTAAGCCTTTCGGGCCCTCACAGATATGAGGTCAGCCCCTTTACTCGACACCATCCATTACATTCAGTCACCTACGTCACATCCGTCAGGATCCAACACTCGGGTCTTTCTCTACAAACGATGACTTACTAAAAACACAGCACAATACATTATGATTGAGTGCTGCAAAGTTTCAATGCTACACGGTACTCGTATGATGTATGCTATGCCTATGGGTTCCCGTAAAAGCAATATTGATTTTAGTTTGTTTTCTCTTTTAGTCTTGGTTGTAGCGCATGCGCATGGATAGCCCAGACCAGAGGCGCGCCCGATACCCATAATGTGCAGCGCACTTCCCCAACTTGACCCAGCAGTCCAGTGAGTACCTGGGTATTGGGGGAGATAAAGCTGCAAGAGAAAGGAGAAGAACTTGCCCCCCACCCACATCAACAATCTCCATCCGCTCTCTCCCCTGCGAACACATCAATCCCCAACAACCGAAATCGCACAAGACTACCTATTCCTTTTTTTTTTAGGTAGGTACTTAGCACAAATAATTTATTAGCTTTAAGTGACTTCTTAACCTTTTGCCTTAGTCTAAGGAATTTCTTCTTTTCATTTCAGTCTTCATCTTTAAAAAGCTGCTTGCTCTAGTCTAGAACATCAAAGAAAACATTTACCACCCTTTCCCTGCTCTGGCGTGGAGGATCGAGAGGCAACGAGTGCACGTGTACTGAATGAGACTAAGATACGAACGTCATGTCTTCGCCTGCGCCAGCAGCCAGCGGTCAAAGCTCTTTTGTTATTGATTCTGTCCCTCATCATCTATAATGGTGTAAGAATAATACAATCATTTATTATAATTATTCTGTCACTGAAAAGGCTCATTATTCTGTGACAGGTCAGGCATTCGCCGACTGTCTCTAGGATTGTGGAATGGCTGCAGACCGAAGGACGACGTCGTTTTTCAAGACGGGTAAAACAGCTACAGGGATTAATAATCGCAACGGTAACAAGTTTTCTTTTTATAAAATCCCTCCTATTTTTACAATCTGTAGTTGCGCTTCCTCTTAGTTTACCGCCCCTTCCAACCCCCCTTTACTTCCCTTTTCCGTATCATAACTTTAAATTAGGCATTAAATCGGACTATGGCAAACAGGAAGAAGTGAAAAAGAAGGTAAATGAAATATCTTTTCACGTTTCCATTTTCTTCAGCCGAGGAATGGATTATTTCGTTCGTACTACCTCACAAGAAGACAAGAAAATAAAATCATTTTATAAAACCCTTTTTTCTTTACCCTCGTAGAAGACCTAGAGATTAATTTTATCCTTCAGTATCTTGGCATCGTGGACGCTAGATAATGTACTTTACCCCTGCATCCCATCAACAAACCCTCCCATCCTTTCTGGGGGTGGAGTGGGTTTGAGGGCAAGTAAGAGATGCAAGGAAACTCTAGTGTGTGAAAAAAGAATTTCGCGATAAAGCCAGGTTATATTACATTACATTACACCGAGTGTCACATGTGCCAGAAAAGGGACTTAATTCAGCGATAAAAACTAATCACAACCCTTAGTTTGAGAGGGTGCAGGTATGGGAACTTATCTAGATGTAGCTCGCGTACATCTTGAGGCAAAAACAGTGGTGAAACGTTCGTCGTGAGCGATTTTTCATCACCGTCTGCTTATTTCCATCTTATCTAGCACTAGAACACGCAAATCTTTAAGGTCGACATTTCGGAAACGGTCCTTGTGAACCGTAGTGAGCGAAATTCACTAGCCGACTACTTACCCCGTTAATTCGTTTCCACAAGCACCCGTCTGCTGCTACGTCGTGCACCGACGGCGGTGGTGGAAGAGGAGGGGGTGGCGGCGAGGAGAGTCCTCGGGTCTGGATCTGGGGGGTCTCGGTAGCGGGCGGGTCCAGGCTGAAGCTAACCTTCTTCTGCACGTCAGGTCTTTGAGGCAAACCTTTTGGCGACAGAATCACTGGCGGCGAAGAAGAAAGGTCCTCTTGCGATGGTGGACGGGGTGAGCCGTTCCCGCGCTGTGGGTCGCTCTTTCTCGGGGACGACTCCGCTTTGGGGGTGACATAATCGTTCTTGAAGACTGGACAGCCACTTCTCGGGGGGGAATGCTTAGAGGGAGGCTTGCGGTGCCGCTCCGAACGCAAGACGAACAGTATAGCGCCGATGATGATCCCCGACAACACGAGCGTGACGCCACCTATGACGCCCACGATCACCACATAGCTGTCGTGGGTACTGTCACCGTCCACGTTGCTTGCGTCCCCTAGCGCGGCGCTGAGGTTCTGGAAGCTGACCTCCACCAGCAGGCTGGTCGTGGCGGACAGGGAGGGTACGCCCATGTCGCTCACACGCAGGTGCAGCTGGTACACGTGCGGGTTCTTCAGTCTCTGCACCCCCGTCAGAGAGAGTTCTCCGCTCTTGGGGTCCACTTGAAAGACCCCGTCTTCGTTGCCGCTGGAGATTGAGAACACCAGCGATGATGCGTTGCTGTCGTCAACGTCGTAGGCGATGATTCGCGCCAGCACGGTCCCTGCCTCGGGCTGACGCGAGATGACCACAGAGTGGTTGACGTTGGTGGGGAATAGGATGACAGGAGGGTTATCGTTCACGTCGCTGATGCTGACTGTCACCTGCAAATGACATGGACAAATCAATGTGTGTGTGTGTGTGTGTGTGTGTGTGTGTGTGTGTGTGTGTGTGTGTGTGTGTGTGTGTGTGTGTGTGTACGCGCCAACGCGTAAGCGGCGATAGTTTTTTCGAGCTTTAACCAAAGACTGACTTTTTATAGGCCATTCTTAACCGGGCTAAAGTACCACACCGTCAATCCTCTGACGTAACCTTCAGTTTCAAAAGTGTATTGGCACAAGTTCCGGCATATAACCGAAATTTTAATGTCCCGAAAGTTTGCTCCCAAAACATTAGTTCAGTGTGTCCTTTCACAAAGTGTTTTACGATGTTTACTCATGTAAGAGGAATTTTAACGACTTGCAAGCTGTTTACATGAATAATAAAAATAATGCACATTTATACAGCTTTTACCAAGATAATTTCGTCAGAGCGCTTCACAAATAGGAGAAACTACAAACAGACTAATTATAAATAAACTTTCATGCTAACATCCATTCATACATACAACAGACACACCCAGAGTGAATACAGACACACATTAAGCCAGCGCATGGTCTGGACATGGGAGGCTGAGGTCGATGAGTTTGAAAAATAGTCTGGACTTAGAGGTGGTCAAAAAAACCAGCGTAACGAAGGCTGATGGGTAATTTGTTTTAAGTTTATGGGGCTTTATAGGAAAAAGACTTCATGAAGGCTGGAAGTTAATAACACAATACTCGCAAAACGAATTTAGCGACTTCTCTTACATGAGTGGTGTTCGAGAGCGGGATGTTGCCCCTGTCCCTGGCCAGCACTGTGAACCCGTATATCGGGTCAGTCTCCCTGTCCAGCGCCCTGGACACGGTGATGGAGCCGTTGGGGTAAACTGTGAACGGCACCTCGCCACTGACCGAGCCAGCAAAGAACAGCTCTACCTGCAAGATAAGGTTAACATGTTTTTTTCATATTGTTGCTAAAGGAAGGGAATTGCCAAGTCAAAATCTTATTTTGGTAACTAAGAGTTGTCCCTAGTATCCCCATTATCCTAGTGGTTTCAAAATCCAAACAATACCTTGAGTTTACAGACGAAATTATTTAAACTTCATTTGTATCACAATTTTTTAAAACCATAATTAAAGATAAACATTCTTTCATCGTCGTATTAACAGTATGATGGACCTATTCCAACCACCACCACCACTCCTGCAGATCCTACCTCTCCGTTTCTTCCTACATCTGCATCGGTTGCCAGGATGTGGCCGACAAGAAAGCCCCGGTCAGCCCGCTCGGACACAGTGAAAATATACGGAAGCCCTTGAAACTGTGGCGCGTTGTCGTTGAGGTCGCCCGTGGTGATAGTCAGACTGGCCGTCGCCGTCAGCGGGGGACTCCCGCTGTCAGTCGCAGTGATCGTGAACATCAGCTTGGGAGTGACCTCCCTGTCCAGAGATGCGGCGGCGCTGATGATGCCGGTTTGAGGGTCCACCCGCAAGTATTGTGCAGCCTCCGGCTCCAAAAGGCTGTAGGCGATGAGGGCGTTTGTACCTACATCCGCGTCGGCGGCAGTCACCTGGAGCAGGTACTGAGCTACGCCGTTGTTTTCGTCGACAGTGACATGGTAGTCTGACTGGTCAAACCTTGAGATAAAAACACCAATAGAAGTACTTGCCGGAATGGTGGGGTAGCAAGGGATCGGGGCAACTTAAAGATTATTTTCACAGACAATAAATAAAGCCTTCTACACGTGCCAGCCTGCAGTGAATGTACGCACTGACAGTTGTGATCATAGAGTACGTCCACAGGCTTTAAGATAATAATAATAATAATAATAATAATAATAATAATAATAATAATAATAATAATAAAATAAAAAAGACAATTAAAGTCATTCAAACAAAAAAAATTACAGTGTTTTTGTCACCCATTTCTTCCGTTTCAATGATAAATCACTGTCATTTTACAGCAATCTGAATTTTTTTATCGAAATTGTTCTATACAGGGAGTCTGGTCAGGGTGATTGTTACTACAGACAAGAAGGATGAAGCAAATCCCTAAAATTAATGAATGAATACGACCATATATAAAATGATGAAAAGAAAAAGGATAAGCAGGATAAGAGAGGAATAACGAGAAGAAGGGAGATGATCATTTTACGTACATGGGAGGGTTGTCGTTCACATCTGTAATAAAGATGTTGCAGGTTACAGTTGTGGTAAGGGGTGGCGAACCCATGTCCGCGCAACTGATGGCGAGGGTGTACGCAGGAGTGGTCTCCCTGTCGATAGTCTTGTTCAGCACAATCTTGTACCCCTTGTTGATGACCTTCTCGAGGCGGAACTCCGGCGTTGAGTTCATAGAGCAGCTAACGTTACCGTTTTGACTCGCATCACTGTCCTCAACATTGACGAAAGCAACGAAAGAGTCCACTATGGCGGATTCCGTAATCTGGACTTCGCTGGTGTCGCCGGTCTGCACCGTGACGATTCTTACTACCGGCGGGTTGTTGCCAGTGTTTTGCACCTTGATCGTGACGACCGCCTGCACGACGAAAGGAGGAGTCCCACCATCGAAGGCTTCCACGATGAGGTTGTACTCCGATATGCCGGTCTTGTGTTCCAGCTGCGCTTTAAGCGTGACGTCTCCTGTCGATGAGTTCATCGCGAAGAAGCGGTCCACAACGTCGGAACGTAGACTGCTGAAACGATACTGCACTGTTCCGTACACTCCGCTGTCTTTGTCCATGGCTCGCACCTGCAGAATCTTGGAGCCCACCGGTGCATCTTCTTTGACCTCCACCGCATAGGCTTCCTGCTCGAACATTGGCGGGTTGTCATTCTCGTCCTCGACCTGGATGTTGACCATGAGGGTGTCGTTGAGCGCTGGGTCGCCGCCGTCGACAGCGATGACGTTTAAGTTGTACTCACGGGTGGTCTCGCGGTCCAGTCCCTGTTCCAGGCGCAGGTTTATGAAGCTGCTGACGCCTAGAGACCTTGTGGCCGAGATGGAGAAGGCGCTGGTCTTTGGAGTCATCTCGTAACGCTGGACGACGAAGTTGGAGCCGCAGTCAAGGTCCTGTGCGCCGCTGAGTTGCAAGACCGTGCCCACCTTGGCGCCCTCCGACACTTTGAGATGAACTTGGCGAGAGGGAAAAGACGGAGGGTTGTCGTTGATGTCCACCACCGTGACCTTCACCGTGGCGATGTTAGTGAAGCCCACGCTCTCGATGGCGACGTTGAATTCCAGTGAGCATGAGCACTGAGATCCGCACACCTGTTCTCTGTCCAGCCGAGTTGCCATGGAGATGACTCCCGAACTCGCATCTATTTTGAAGAAGGACGCAGGGACACTCAACTTGTCCAGAATATTGAAGACAAGATTCTTACGGTTGGCATTCGAAACTCCAGGAAACAGTGCGGGATAGTTGCTGACGTTAACAATAGTAGTATCCTCCCTTTCCTCTTCTTTGATACTGACATCGATATCTGCACCTCGAACCCAGGCTGTCACGGCAACGAGAACCAGAACGATTGAAAGAACGTATTCTCTGTTGTCGGCCATGTTTCAAGTGTCCTTGCTGTTCAAAGCAGTTTCCCTCAGAAACTGTGGCAAGAACTCCCAACCAAAGGATCAGTTCATCTCGTTAGACAGCTGCAAAAGACAGAAAGGAGAAATGTTGCCAAAGCAGGTTTGCAGCCAAGCGCAGTTTTGGTGTTCTCGCGAAAAGATTACCAGTAGATAAGATTTTCAAGTGCTATCGTCAACAAGTTTAAAAAACATGTAGCTTTTCGCAAGAGGGGATAGGAAGGAGAAGTATCAAATGTGGAAGAAGGGAGGAAGAAGAACATGGCGGTGAAGGGGTTACAGCTGTTTTGCGGAAGCCGGGAAGCGCCGTCAGCTGACAGTTTAAATGGCTCGACAGGAGACACATAGCATATGTTTGCCCGATTTTTTCCCCAAAATGTTTCTGCGTAGTCCACGGTGTAGGTGCTCTTCACTCTCTTTGTGAAAAATAAGAAAAAGTAGTTTTGCTTCTCCACTCTCACCCCCTCCCCAATTTAACCGTTTCATCTTGCAGTTATAAATATCGCAAAGGGAGGGGGGTTGGAAGCTAACGTAATCTTGCGAGAGGGGGTGGGGGTGTGGGAGTTCGTGATGATACATCTTATCCGATGCTTTCATCTCGGCCATTACTCAGACCCAGGCAAGAAACCAAGGAACTCCGTGCAAACTTCTCATACAGGAAGACCCTTGGCCCCGCAGCCAGGACTGATAACTTTGAGAGAGAAGTAAAACGCTGGACTCAAAACATACCGGCGAGGGGTAGGGGGATGGATTGTGTGAGGTGGGGCAAATTCCTTTCGAAAATCTTCTCTCACGCTAGCACTCGCATTTGGCCAAGCCCATTCTTCAAACAAACTGTCGTTTCCAAGATTCTCAACAGTCATCTGTCGTCTGGAATACAATTACATCAGTTAGTACACACACACACACACACACACACACACACACACACACACACACACACACACACAGAGAAAAAAACCCATCAGGTTGGTGTGGGAGAATGATAAAATTTACGGTAGTCATAAGGGACAACACAGGGGCATATTCAGACACTTGAATTCTTCACCGAAAAAGCTCACTCGCACGCACATACACGCGCACACATAGAACGTTAGAAAGAGCGAAGACGAAGGGAAGATTTGGGTCGGGCATTAAAAAAAAACTTTACCCAACATTCAAAGGAGTGTCGTGAAAAAGAGAAAAAGATTCCGTTCGTTTGTGCAAACAAACGGGTGGACCCCCTTTAATCAGTGTAACGAGAAGCATGGGACGGCCGATAGGGTGTCATCAACTGCCCATGATGCACTGCGTTCTTTGAGCGGGACGTCAATGCCAAGAGCAAACTACTCCACAAACAAAGAGGCCGAGGCGTGGAGGAGAGACAAATTCCTGTCTCCCGGTTGCTTAAGTGACTGTCCACAGGTTTAGTCGCATCCTCTTGCAAGGGCTGCCTTGTTCCGCGGGCTGTAGTGAAGAGACCCTTGTTCTCAGGTGTACTTTGTCGTGGTGGGAGGGAGAAGGTGCCGGTTTGTAACCCCCCAAATGACGTCAATGACAGTAGGTTTAGACAGTCGCAAGCCCAAGGTCGACAAGATGCTTCCACAAGTCCTATAACTGGGCGATACAGTCTAATACAGCTGAAGGCTAAAAACTGATTAGAAAGAAAGAAAAAAGAAAGAAAGCGCAAATAAGACAGCTCGTTATTAAAGTAATCGAAAGCCTAGTAGTACTGTGAGGATTATGTCTTTCTCTCTGACACACACACACACACCTACATCCACACAAAACTGGTGTGTGTGTGAATGAAAGAAAGAGAGTGGGGGTGAAAGAAACGTGTGAATTTCGAAGTCAATCTCTTCCATTGCCTGTTAACACGGTATGCTTTGAGCATCCCTTTTCTTTGAAAAGCATCTCGGTCCGTCAGACATCAAAAAGGATCATGGTCTACTTTTTCGCATATCGCTTTGAAATCTTCCAGACATATACGAAACTTTGGCGATAAACGACATGTATACCGTCTACCGATAGGGCTGATGAGGGAGGAAATGCATAAATGAAAGCTCGAAACTTCTGCAACAGATTCATATCAGTGCCTAGGTTTATGCTTGGCAGATATTCTCTTTCATCAGATGAGCAGACCAACGCTTTGCAGCTGGAGCCCACCCTGATTATGTCATGTTATCTCCACAGATACACGATATCTGTATACTCCAAGATATAAGCCCCTTGGCATCTCCCTCCAAAAACACCACCACCACCACACCATTAGTCCCCCAAGAAGTGACGTTTAGTAGGTTTCTGTTGGGATGGGAAAAGTTGTTCATGGAAAGTTGACGCATACATCTGTAATTAATGAGAGGTTAAGTACGTAAAGTTTTCTAGGAACCTGATTATGGGAGTGTGAATAGACGAATAGTCTATTTCTACGCACAATCTGTCTACAACATCAAACGAGACAGTATCAGACAGCTGACTACTGAAGTCGGCGTTATTTCTGAGGTAAGATTTTGCTTTGTCAACAGCTAAGACTTTGTTTCCCTAGCTTAATCCTAATGTTTAGGAAGCGCGGGTGACTAAATATACATCAGAACACTTCTATGCACTTAGACACATGCCAGTAAACGCAATTATGCAAGATACCTTTATCAACGACATGAATGATAAAACAAATACACCCGCAAACACACACACATCTCTCTCTCTCTCACACACACACACACACACACACACACACACACAGAGTGAGTGACAGGTAGAACGGGTAGGACAAGCGGACAAGGAAGAAGAACATGAGATAATCAGAGAGGAGAAAGGATGAGAAGCCGGAAAGACGAAAGATGTGTCAGTTTTATTTTAATTAATTAAAAAAAATACTCCTGGCAGATAAGAGCTCTCAGTGTCAATCATCCATAGCAATCTTATCGCAATGAGAAATAATATCATTGATTTCTGCATTACAATTAGCGAGATAAACATGCAGGATTGTCGTAATGAAACCAACTTTACCTTCCGCACACTCGGAGTGAAAAAAAACTCCGGTCTTTCCCTTCCTGAGATGCAAGTCAATAAACACAGCGCGTGCACAAACCCACACAAACAGCTCACACGAAGTCCGAGGCAACACTGAGAAAGTTACTCCCAGGAGTAGATTCACGAGACTGGCTATCCGAGGGGAAATTCACTCAGGTAAGCAGGAGCCGGGCAACACAAGGTACTTGTATTGTACGCGCGCTGCAACTCTTGTCCGACGCTGGGCGGTTCAACGGGACTGCGCTAGACTCCGCCCACTGGCGGTTGATTGACAGACCGCGCCTTGCCTGCGAGACGGAGGTCGCCTCACGAGGCACGCGCCGCTGTTGCACATCTTTAGAAAGGGCCTGCCTCTCGCACGCCCATACCTCACCACACGTGTGCACGCGCGTGCGTTACGGAGTAATATGTGTGTGTGTTAGTGTGGATAAATATAATTTATGCACCACAAGAGATACGTGGAATTTAATGCTATTTCCCGTTGTCCTTAAACTTTGCATAAAAACATGTTCTCTACATTTCTTCTTCTTTATCATTTTTATTTGCTTGCAGCACTGACTAGTGGGGAGTGGGGGGGTACATGCGGGTCTGGTGTACCGGCCGGCCTTGGTCAGTGGATTTTTTTGTTCCTTCTTCTTATCCTTTTCTTTTTCTTTTAAAGAAGGGTAGAAGTAACATTCATCACTCTGAGGATTTGCTCTGTGGAGCAGGGTACTACAGGTTTCATCCTTTACCGTCATTTTCGCTCATTTACAAACCACTCACGTGTAAACAACTCTAGGGTCAAGTAGTGAGTTAGATCCTACTAGTGAACTTGTCCTAATGTTTGCAGTCTGTATTACGTTACTGAATGTAATGTAGATATTGACAATCGAATTGTAAGCATATTATCATATACTTGGAAAACAATTTACGATTACAAATATAAGTTGCCCCGAGAGGTCGTCTGCCCCAGGGCGTGAGCTCGCTCTCGGTGGCCTTGTTTGCATGTCCATGTTTACTATTAATAGTCTGTTTTCCTTATCTACTCTTTCCCTTTCTCAATGTTTCGATATAAAACTACATTTGTACACGCAAGCATTCACACTGCTACGGGGTTCCTTAGGGCTGTGTGTAGGACCCGGAGGTAAAGCAACCTTAGAGGCAGCCTATTGATAGCTATGGCCTCTGGAGAGGTTCGTAGTCCTGCAACCAGCTGTTGCCTTCCAGCTCATCCACTTATATTTTCGCTGTAGGTGGTTTAAACTGCACTGTAAATAAACTAAGACTGGTCTCTTCACAGAGAGAGAGAGAGGGGGAGAAGAAAGAGGGGGAGAGTTACTGAGCTCCAAGTATTAAGTTTTATACCGCCGTCCCTGTAGTCAGGGAAGAGGCGCGACAAAGCCAAGTGCTTCCTGTTGCCCGGTCGCTGCAGAGCTCTTGGAAATAATGAACAGTCGGGCTTTTACCGCGTGACGACACAAGAGTGTGTCTGCCTCTACTGTTCCGTGTCCCCTGGGAAACATCACAGACGTTCAGGTAGACGATTGTCGTGATGAAATTCCTCTCGTGAGTACTGTTCATCTTCGAGAAGAAAATAAGTGCTTTTTTTCTCCCAGAGTGCTTTGTTTATGAAGTGTGCCACCTTGCGGGAAAATGTTCCTCTCGGTCAGAAAAACTACAGTATTAGTGCCGAAAGTTTATTTTCTTTGGGACCGATGGGCTGTGGTGAGAAGGGGAGAGTTTGCACGCGGGGAGAGCTTTTGGCTGACAGCTTTGGGCTTATCTTCAGCGATTTGTCAAAGTGCTTGGCATTTTGCGGGTGTCGGTGGAGGATCTTCTTCCCACACTCTGTACGTGTGTAGGTTGGCTGGCGCTAAAGGTATCTAGGTAACTACGGGCATCCCCTTCAACCAGACGAATACATTCTTTAAAGTTGTGGTTGAAAATCATTATCTTTAGAATGAAGAAGTTGCACAAGAAAAATGTTAATTGAGACTACGGATATGAAAATTCTGCGTGGCTTGTGAGTGGGCGGGTATTGAGGATGGCTTGCTGATCACAAAATGTGAACTAAAAGTCATTTCTAGTCTGTCCCTATCTCGGGCGCCAAACATCCAACAAGCCTCGGCTTTCTACAAGGGCTGTACCTCAGCGGACCTTGTACAAAGTCGTCATTTACTTATTTATTTACTTATTTAGTTCAAGTAATATTGGCTCTTGGGATGTACAACTGGCCAGGACTTTATAACAATCTAATAAGACCAAAGATATTATCTCTTAGGTTAGACGCAGTCAAAACATCAGATAGCAGCGTGACTGTAAGACACGGTACAGAAGACAGGTGAGACCTGCAAACAAGACGTCACGCCGTGTCTTTCTCTCTGGCACCGGAGGTCCGTGCCCACTCCCTCCACTTCCAGCAGAACTTCTGACTCGGTGGAATAAGTCAGCCACAGTTCTGCCAAGTCTCCCCCCTCCCACCCAACTCAAGGCCCAATCGGATTAATTTCAAGAGAAACCACACCGAGGTTTGGAGGAAGAGAGTCAGGTTCAACTGGCATCAACTGTCTGTTGATCCTCCCAGATCATCTCTTGCTTGCTGTCTCGACAAAACTCACAGACGGCTAGGAGAAGAGAGAGAGAGGAAAAAAGGAGCAGAGACCGTTCGTGAACTGAAAGTGCATCCACGCTGGACCTGAAAATTGAAGCGGTTTGCATTTAATTCCGCTCGACTAGACAGCCGAAAGCAGGCATTTCTTGTCACGCCATAAAGCAGGCCATCTTGCCCCCCTCTAGGGATTAGTCACCGACCACGAGAGTTTGGAACAAGCGATGGCCTCACAATTTGACTCGCTATCAACCTCCATCCCACGCTTTATACATCATACACAGACACAAATGGCATAAGCAGGACTATTACTATCTGCAGTTATTTCAAAGAGAACAATATACTACAAAACTATCAAAATAGTGCATCATGTGACAGGTTGAGTTGATTAATTGACTGAATGACTGGAATTTTTTTTACCCCTTTCTCTTCGAACTGTGTCTACGTCCGAAGCTTTCAAGTCCATTTTCAAAGCCCATGTCCTTAAAGGAATGTCTATCTAATCCAGTAAATCCGTTCCCTTTTCAGTTCATCTTCATCCATGCACTTGGTTCATCATGTCTGCCACGGTTTCAACCTATTGTTGCTGTATGGTTCACCCTCTTGGCTTGTAGTTCTTCATGCAAAGCGAATTGCGCTTCACGTGGGCCCTACAAATTATACCATTGATTGATTAGTTGATTTTTTTGTTGATTGATTGATTGATTGCCCACACGATATAATCAAATGTGAGCGATTGATTGATAGAAAAACTAAGCTAACTAGTCAAGAGCTATATAAACTGACGCGATGGCATGTAACCGAAGCGCCGGTCAGGCGGAACGAACCACGGTGTTCTTCATCATCCCGTCCGCAACCCATTATGTAAGCCGGCCCAACCTTGAAGTTCACCCGACCTTTAATCTCAAACAGACGGGTTGACCATAAAGATCACGAACTGCTTTTCTTTCTCTCTGTGTCTTACGTTTGCCCTCCCAGGTGTTTGCCGACCAAAGCTGCTAAAGCAACAAGGTGCTGTGGCTGGTATTGTGTACACAACCGTTGACTGCCTCGCCAATGACTATCCTCGGGGCAGAATTAACACGTTGGATAGCTTCACAAGGCCGGCCCGACAGTAACAACTTTGCCGCTGAAATCACAGAGTGTGTGAAATGGGCCCCCCGATGCTGTCTAGACAGAAAATCAGAGTGGATGCGAAAGGTCACGCCCCATAACGAAGACGTGCAGGGACCGAAGGTAGAAAAGTCTTGTCTCCACCACACGTAACAAGCGTAAACCTGCTTCCTTCCGGTCCTAGAAAATGTGTCTTACAGGGACCGACATTTTTATGTACTATTCTGTATTGTGTGTGTGTGTGTTGGGGTGGGGGAGGTAAGGTGGCTGAAGAATTTCGTTCTACGTTTAGTACAGATGGGATAAATTATTTCATTTATAAATGTACGATCTCAATGCCCCTAGGTCCTAGTAAATATAAGTATGATGTGTAATGTAAAAGTATAACAAATAATATGAAAGTACGAGCTAAATTTATTTTGAATCTTGAATTTGTAATCTGTGATTTCTTTGCTCTCGATGTTTCACAGGTAGAGTTTTTATATTACACACACACACACACTCTCTCTCTCCTCCCCAGTGACACGAAGCTGTCTACAAATAAAAACATCAGGAAAGAGAAGACAAATATTCAGCGGTAACTCAGCACGCTTGTCTCCTCCCATCACAGGATCAGCCAAGTCTGGATGTCAAATTGTCAACATAATACATTGTCTCCCTGCTGCAGCCTGTTATGAATGCATTGGCCAAGTTGGTCTCGTCACAGGACAAAGGGGCCGCTGTACAAGAGTCGTCCCCGGAGATTCAAGGGACACAATGATGTACGGCGGCTGTCAGAATGAGGTGATTGATGTCGTATGAACATCGCAAACAGTGACAGTTACACTGCACGTGGCAACAGTTACCAACGGCATGAAACGTAGGCATAAAATAGTAGGAGAAATCTGGTAGGAAGGTGGCCACTCTCACTCTTGACACCGGTGCATTATACTGCATTATGTCTCAATCGTCCAGGCAATAACATCCAATGCGCGAACGTCTCTTCAATTGCCAACTGAATAATATCAGACACAAGAACTTTAACTTTGGGGTCAACAGAAGACTATCAAACACATAACTTCAGCGCCCACAAGAAAACCTTATAAACACAAGAACATTCATCTCACCGCCCACAAGAGAACCTTCTAAACACAAGACAACCTCACCGCCCACCCGACTATCTCAGACACAAGAACGCATCCGTCGGAGATTGTAGCGTCTGCAGAATGTATATAAAATCAGTATTAATTATCTTTTATAAAATGGGGAATCCTTTGTGCCTTGAGCTCTTAATAACCTGATCATCACAGTGAGATCTATAAACTTTTGTTGAATATCATTTGTTATGGAGGAGCTGACCGAACACGTGAAAGAAGGGAGGGTACGCATGATGACTGCTGCATGTCCCATCCTTCTTCATTGCACTTCGTCTCGCAGTTTAAAAAAAAAACAATTTCTGTTGTTTTCGTCGATTTACTGTTTCGATCAATTTACATCTTGCATGACCATTATCTTCTTTCGTGTTACCGTGCAGTGTCACGTGTTTTCTTACAAAATCGTTCTTTCCACGTCTCTCTTTATTCCTCTCTAAATGGCTGCTATTGTCATTCTCTGTCGCTATCTCCTCTCTCTCCCTCTCTTTCTCCTTCTCACTCTCTTTGTCCCTCTCCCAAGACCAACGAGAGATTGCGAGTTCTCTAGAGTTCTGCGCCTTGCGTTCGTACTAACCACGTGATGTCATCTTTAAATCGAATCGTGAAGAGGGCATGCGCGTGGAGGTCCATTTCCGGCTTGATGCGTAACCTTGACGACTGCACGGCACTGACCACGTCAAGGGAACAGGCGGAAGGCCTGCGATCGAAGTCTGGTCAGTGCATATCACAGTCATCGATCTATTGCTACTGGCTGATTGTTTCCGGACTGGAGGAAATGAGCGAACCACGATTTCCAAATCTTCAGTCAGCATCAGGCTGAAGGCAGGAAGAGTAATGGGAGGAGAACCGGAGAAGACAGAAGAATTAGATAAAAACAGTATTCTATTGTTGACGCCAAATTCCCCCACCAGCGACATCAAACCTTTCCTTCAGAGTGTTTGTGTCTCTGGGTTCTCGCAAGTTCTTTACTATTTGCGTTAACTCCGCGCTGTGTTGTATTGGTTTGACGGATCAGCGTCGAGGTTTGCAAACATCTCACCAGCCCCTGTGCACACATTGTCGAGCTCAGGCCAACTGCTCCGACGGACAAAAATTAAATGTGCCTGTAGCTGTTTTAAGTTCTTAAACCGATTAAAACATTTCCAGTGGCTATTGGTAAAACCAGTGGCTATTGGTAAAAACAAGACAACCCTTCTCCAAGGATAGTGATTAAACAAAATTGAATTTGACTAGAAATCAGTTGCGTCAATTTGAAAATTATGATGTGTTACCAAGGGGATAAGTTACTTTAATTCACCCAGAACAACTTTATATTGGTAAGGGATAATAATCGTCGTCATTAAACGTACAACAAAAAATATTTATAAAAGACGAGGATAAACAATGGAATCAAATGTATTTCACTCATTGGAATACATAATCTACATGTAAGTCTGTGATAAGCTTTATTGTAGCTATTTTTATGTTCACTGTTCTTGGGTTCCCTAGTAGTTTTTAAAATTCTACTTTTATTTATTTTGGATATATCTAAGCTATATTTCATTGTACTTGTTTGTTGGTTGTAGGCCTGTGGAGGGGAGGGATTTTTAACAGAAAGAGAAAAGAAACTCAGTTAAATTCGCTGTTCTAGCCTTGCATTAGTCGTATGATCGATTTCTGATTATGAGACGGGATGGTCACTATACACGCAGCGCACGGGCATACCCCACCCCCTCACACACACACACACACACACACACACACACACACACACACACACACATGTATGGGGCCACACAAGCGATAAAAGACGAAGAAAGAGATAGGAAGGGTAGATGGTGTTTCTAGCCTAGTCCTTCACTAACGGATTCGATTTGGCGACGGGCGCTTCGAACACCGAGGGCAGTCTTGGTGTCGCGCGTCTCTGATCCGCTTGTTATGTTTGGACAGCTCTGGGGCCCACAACCTGAGATTCTTCCTCTTCGGCCGCTTGCTAGCCGTCAAGGTGCGAGACGGAGAGACAATATTACATTTCGTCCCATGGTTCAATGGGCTTTGCACCGTCAGTCAGTCACTACGTTCAGGGCCGACCGTTCCGAGCATTGTTGCCCTAGTTCCGCTCCAGAGGTATCGCCGCAAGGTGTTTGCCCAGACCAACGCCCTGCTACCTCATGGTTACGGTCTTGCGTACCCGCCCACACAATTACCTTGTTCAGCATCGCCTAGTGAACAAAGTCGCTAGGTGGCCAAGTAAGGGTGCTGACAGATGGGTAGGGCTGGCAACTCGACTGGTCCTGCCGGCCCCTGTGCAGAGCAAAAAGGACGTCTTTGTCATTGGGATGGTAGAGTTTTGGGATGGGTGGGGACATGAACTATCTGCTAGTCAGAAAATGCATTTGTTCGTTGTGTCAGCTGCGTCTGATTTCTAACCCTTACACTACAATACTTTCTTAAAAAAGACGACGAGAGAGTCCATTTCTCTCTATTCTTATTTTTATATATCTCCATGTGTGGACATCACTATACGTGTAATGTTACGACAGTGTATACCCAAACACGTGTGCGTGTGCCTACATGAGAGGACGTGGGGGATGTGTGTGGTTGTTGGGGGGACGGGTGGGTAACTGAGAGATGGGGGTGTGGGCGTGGATGAGGGAAAAAGCTGAAGGCCACAGCTCGGCGCTTGATGGGAAAGCACTCAGAAGCCTGCGGTTCTCGCTCTAATTGTGTCTGGCGGCGTCCTTTCAAAGCAACTCCGGATCTTCCGCAACTACCTCAACATTTTGTTTCTCTGCCCTGAGCAGCAGTCAGCCTAACATAACAAGCGCGGCCTTTGAGTGGTGGCTGGTGGCTAGTGTCATCAGTCGATCTCAATAATTTTTCTTTTCCTTTATTCCGTTTCCCTTTCTATTTTTCCTCTTTCTTGCGTCTTTTTGTGTGTGTATATCTTCATTTCACAAACACATTTCCTTCAGATAATCATGTAATTTACATCTGTCTTCATAGCAGAATAAGAAATGGATCTTCTGTATTTGTATGATTTATGCCTGGTGTTTCGCTGTCCTTTCATGGTACAGTGAGGACTGGATATTTTTGTACAACGGTGCAATTTGTAATTGTTGCTGTTTACAGGATTGAACCAGAAAACACACACACACACACACAACTCGTTGTTATGAGAATGTTTGCGTTGTTTCTATGGCAGCCATGACGTCTGCACGTGGATTTAAATGAAAGGCCGAAGCCACTTAAATAGATTCTCTGAAGAAAAAAGTGCACATCAAATAGGAAAGTCGCACACGCGGTAAACATCCACAAAAACTTCAAAACACGAAAAACACCGAAAATAAGAATGTAAATATCTGTCACATCTAGCTTATTAATGTGCCGAATGCTGACACCATAGATTTCGCTTGCCTTTGGCCTTTTAGGTTTGGCTTATAGCCGAGTCAGATTCAGATTATGTGCGCGCATCAAGCACGTAGCTTCTTTCTTTTGTTTTTTCTTTCTTTCTGCAAGTAGGCGAAGGCTTTTTGGTAATGAGCTGACTAGTTCACCTCTACGGCAGAGCCTTTCCTGGCTGTCCCTCTTGTTTTCACTGCTTTCACTGTGTACCCGGATGTTTGGGTGTGACTGCTGCTGACGAAGCAAATCAATTGCAGGTATATTTATAATCGGGTAGATAAGAGTAGCATTTAGCGCCTGTTTACTCACTCACTCACTCACTCACTCCACAAGGGTGATCAAGGGTTTTTCGACAAAAACAATGGACAGTTTTTCCCCCAGGCTTTATTTTTCCTGTCCCATCCACTTCATTACTGTGTACGCCCAGTGTGGAGTAAGTAACACCAACAAAGTTTCGTCTTTATATTTTGTTAATTTTGCCATTTTTTGCATGAGTCATGATTTGTTATAGACTCTGAACTGAAAACCCATAGACCATAGTAAGAAGCAATAAAATCAACAAAATATGTGAAGACAGTACAACAAACAATGTATTGTTCCTTGCAAAAAGTGCGAATATAATGTCTCCACATGTGCAATACACCTGTATAGCAGGCAGGTGATAAAAGACCCTACAAGCCATCGAACTCGCCTGATGAGAAGGACTTCGCTACTTATCACAGCCTGACCTCACCCCCGTGGCAACGCCACTTTGAAAATTACGCCTTGCGATCAAACAAAGCAAGGCTGATAGGAGTGGAGAAAGGTTAATAGAAGTGGAGAAAGCTCACAGTTGGTTGACTAGAGTGGAGTAGACTTACCATGAACGCCAGGTGACGCGAATTTAAGTTGTTTTGAGAGGACACTGGAGTTAAGTGACCGTCGATGGCTAAAGATAGCTACACCTACAAGCTGGTTTCATATCATTTTAGGTACTAATGTACTGCAAACTGTTCTCACAAAGTCAAAAGGGAAATATTTTTTTTTAGATGGTTTCTTCAAAGCACTGGTGACCTACACAGTCATTAATTCATGCGCCATTAGGTCGCAAGGCACACGGCGTCGCAGCAGAGAACGGCATTAGGCAGTAAATATCGCGGAGGCAGTGGCGTAGGAACCGGGGGGGGGGCAAGGGGGCAGCTGCCCCCCCCCAAATAAAATGCTGGGAGGGCAAGAGTGTGTACGTCGTTCATTGTCAGCATGGAGCTTGCCCCCCCCCCACTTCCTACGCCACTGGGAGGGTATGTGTTGTAAATAATATTTCAAACTGAATGCAGTCTCACGTTTATCAAACACGACAGCAAAGAGAAGGTTTGGAGAACAGGACAGAGGTAACTCCGATCACAGACCGTATCTGCGTGATTTGGTCCTTGTGGTGACGTCGTATAGTGAACAGCACTCATGAGTATCGGGGGCTGTGGCACCTCACTCTCTTCCCCAGCTAATCACCTCTTGACCAGAAACTCTCACTTTCGCTCCATCAGTCGCTACCTAGGTGAGGCTCAGAGGATTGACGTAAACACTTTTTCCTAGTTACTCCTCCTGACCTACATCAGCCGGACGCTAAAAGACCCGACGGGTAACAAAGTCCGATTACTCAACCAACACCCGGCTTGCCGTATAAGTGAGAACATCATCAACTAGTCTTCAATCAGCTGAACAAGCTTTGTGATGCAAGAATAAAAGGTTGGCCACCTGCCCTTAGTCTCGACAGGTGACAAGAAAAACAGTGAGACTACCATGGCAACGGGGTTCTTGAGAGGGTAGCTCAGTTGCCACAAGTCAGTGGTTGTGCGGTTTGAGGTCTGAGAGGCTTACAGCCTGCGGGACTTACTACGATCCCAGCAATCTGACGCTTCTACTGTGAAAACTATTTTATTATATTTTTGTGTTTTAATATGGAAGAACTTAAAGGAAAGACGGCTACAAGTTCTGACTGTAATGAGAAGAAGAAGGAAAGATGACGAGCAAAAAGTAGTTAACTAAGCGTACATTTTGATTTGGAGACGATATATATATATATAGTGCGATATCCATCTCTCTCACCTTTTCCTTTATTCTGTACCGTGGAGTCGATGAGTCTAAAAGTCTGGAGAGAAACATATGTGCACACTTGGTCATTCAGCGGTAAATATGATGGCCCTTCAGTGGCCATGTTTACCAGCGGCGAGGCCTGTGTGCTGGGGGTAGGGGGGATGGCGAGGAAACTTGGCGGTGGTAAGTTGTTCTTCACGAACTCGGTACTGGTCTCCACTTCCATCTTCCTGCGCCTAAAACAATCTTGAGTAAGAAGTACATTCTCAGCTCAACTGGCCGCTGGCGCCGCTCCTCAAGTGATGGTACCCGCCTGAAGGCGTGTTTATATGGCAACTTAAGTTCAAGAGGCACGGTGTCGCTGTAGACTGTTTCACCTATCCGGATATTTGTAAAAGCAAACGGTTTAGACTTTAGACTAAGTGAGCCATTGTTCTTTTAAACCAATGCCCCCAGTCTGCATTATGACATCACTGCTCCACTTGTGGAGCAAGACTGTTGTCATAATAACTTAGTGGTTTAAATTAAATTATTCTACTTTGTTTCCCATGCTCGAAAGAACACCCAACCTTTTTGCCTTTTTTTCTGTTTTTCTTTTACATAAAGTTGTCTCTAGCTTCTCTGACAATACCGGCGTCACCCCGTGTGACTCCCTGCACGTGGAATACAGAATACACCCTCGCACACGGGTGGATGGGTGGTGGTGGCATGAAGAAGAAAGGGAGGGAGCTGGAACACGCACGGGATAAACTCAAAATAGAGCGAGCAAACGCACGTCAAGTTTTTTGTTTTTAGCAGCCAAACGCAAAGGAGGAGACTAAGGTTACTGTTTGCCTCATACGTCGAGGGCGTATTATCAGACTCAGGATAGCAAGTTTCACGAACCTGACAGAATGCGACGCTTCATATCTGTCAAGACGGGTCCCCCTGCCGTGCCTTCAGATTCTAACGACTTTTCGCAGCTGAATCGCGGCGTGATCCCGATATCACAAGCTTAGCAGCATATGGCAAGGCGTTATGTAACGTCACCAAGGCAAACTTTGGGTAATCAATGCACCCTGGTGGCGCTTTAACGCCTTGCGGAAGAAAGTGTTAGAGAACAAATAACAAGTGCATGTAGTCCGGAGTTTGGAAATGTGAACAAATACTCTCTCACACACCCTTCTTACATGAACTCTCGTGTGTGTGTGTGTGTGTGTGTGTGTGTGTGTGTGTGTGTGTGTGTGTGTGTGTGTGTGTGTGTGTGTGTGTGCGTCAAAGCCCGTCTTCCTAACCGCGTTTCCCTTCTGTCTCTCCCCATCTCTGTAGGTGCACCTGAACCTCATTGGATTGTAGTAGCGACACATGTTAAAGGGGCACTAGCAGGATGGCATCGATCCTCCTTGTCGCTGGTCAAACTTGTGTGCGAAAAACCAAAGGACGCTGCCCCGCTGCCTCCGCCCCTGGGTAAATTTGAAGACACCAGAAGCAATAGAGCCTCGTTTTGAGAACGTGCGCCTGTCGGGGCGGCGCGTGAAGGTGCACGCGGGATCAAGCACGTCTGCAGCATCCGCGGCCGGGCTTAATCCGGCTGAAGATTGACACTTCCTCCCGGCGACACGCACAGATTCCTCCCTCCCAAAATAGGAGTGCATGTCTGTTTATTTTTCGTTTAAAAAACAAATATTTTTACTGGTTTTAAAGTGGTGTTCATTTCGTAAGGAAACTTACTTGCAAATGCACGACGAAGTTTTGCCTGTTGTGCGAAACTTGATGATGTATGTACGTATCAAGTTCATTTTGCATGTTACAAGATATACATGTACGAATTGCGGCGCGTTTTATACGAAATCAGAGCCTTGTTTCGAGGACTAATTCGATTTGAAAGATTAGATTCTGTAAGCTTATCAACTTTGTAACTTTTGATAAAATTTGTTTTTAGGCTTCCCCATTATCTCGATTGTCATCGCTGCCTCAGATTCGGCAGCTGACGTCTGGTTCTATTATAATAATAATAACACGTGAGCCTATAAAGCGTGGTTTTCCGCCAAAGCTGGGTTCACTGCGCATGACAAAAAACAAAAACAAAACAACAATCAACAGTCGACATTTTTGAAAAAGGAAATCAAGATGTTCCTTGAAGCAGCCAGCAACACACACACACACACACACACACACACACACACACACACACACACACACACACACACACAACAAAACCAAAAAAAACCTTCAGTCTTATTGGGATACTGTCTGCATGGCTACACAGACACATCAACATTTATAAAGATTTCTTGACATCGTCTCACACGTACACAGAGGAATACTAGCACGTGCTCCGCGTTGGTCCTGTCAGTTACAAACTTCTTCTCCATAAACATCCCTTGTCACTATCACAGGTACTCAGGTTTTAATTGTCCCATGTTAAAGACGGAAGGGAATGTCACGGTCGGGTGGTTGATGTAAGAGGATGGGTGTGAGAGGGAGGAGAGAAGGTTGTCATTTACAGACTGTTGCCGCGGTTATAAACGTCTCCACGGAGTTTATCAGACCGCCGTTACGACAATGAAGTTAATTCTAACATTGCTGAAAAACCCCGCTTTGTCCCGAGGAGTCCGTTGTAGCTCTGAATCGAAGAAGTGTCACATTTTATTTCGTTTCTCGCCTGCTTGAAATGATCAGAATTGACAATAAAATGTTTTATGCTAATCTCTAATCTTTCTTTCATTTTCTCTCTCTCTCTTATTTTTTTCAAATAATTCCAGTATTTATTATGGATACAGGCGATGAGATACACGGCAGTTCAAAGACCAGGGAACATTCTTTTTACTCCTCAAACACATTTAAAGGTGTAGTGGGGTGCAAAAGATGTTTTTCTAATGACGGGGTAAATCTCAGTGCAAAATACTATTTCCTAAAATCTAGGTGAACACCCTCCATTTCGCTCTCGACATACATACGTACAACAATCACCCTCCACAGAAAGATGTTTAAATTGTGAAATTACATTTTGTACACAGATAGTCTCAGCTCTGCCACTGGCTGAGGGCCTTGACAACGGAAACATATCCGTGTACAATCTTGACATCTGTGTTATGGACCTTTTTCTGTGTACGAGGACATAAGAGGGGCTTCCCTCTAATTTGGGAAATAGTATCCTGCACTCAGCTTTACCTAGTCATTAGATTCCAAAAAAAAACTCACTCATTTTGCAACCTACTAGACCTTTAACTCCGTGTATGCAGGTCTATTAGTGTCACAAAGCGAACTGTGCTCCGAGCACTCTATTGCACAAAATGACCGTCTCTGTACGCACAATGACTGGTTCTTTCTTCCTCGCCAAGAAAACCTCCAACAGGTGTGAAAAATTAAAGGTTAAGGCGAGAACATTGACACCGCTGCCCAAGCCGTGCGAACAGTTTGTGGCGCCAGTCTTATCGTCACCCGTGTGGGACTAAAGGGCTGCTGTTCTCTTTTGTGGAGAGTTATAATTTACTCGCTCTGCTCTGTGGTTTGTTTCCCTCTCCCGCCCCCAACCCACTCCCCAAGAGATCCTTCGAAAGAATGTCTGAGGAGAGATTGATTTTGTTCGGTAGGGATAATTTCATGTTTCGACAAAAGCTAGGGGCGTGATGAGGAATAGTCAGGTAACAGATGGCGCCGTGACGACGCACGTGCAAGTGCATACCGCAGCCGTCCCGTTACAGAGGGCACGCACCCGAGCGAGACAGAGTCGCGAAGTACAGATGCGTGTCGGAGTTCAAACAGCCACAGATGTCGGTCGCTGTCCCATGCGTGTTTCTTGTAGCTACCAACAAAGTAAAATAGATTTCAACACAGAAACGAGTGGTCGTCGTCTTCTTTTATTTTAATTTTTCAGTCAGACGAATTTTATATTTAGCACTCACTCGGCAGAAAACATCAGGTTTAGTCAGTCGCATCATCTGGCCATCTTTGATCACGCTGTGGCATATGTTGACGCTTGTGGAGTCAAATCTTTTACTGGATTTTTTTTCCCCTCCCAGAGGCAGTTAGTGGCAAGGGTGACCCACATCAGAAGTCAGGGCTGGCACGTCGATGGCACGCGTGATGGTGCATGTGTTCAGCCATCTAATGAAGTGAGCAGTGCTCCGTGCTGCCGGCTTCCGTGTCGATTAAAAAAAAGGCGCCGTCAAGGACGACTCAGACATTTTGAGGCAAAGATAACTTCTGATGATGTCTGTTGTCTGTCAGCCACTCAGTCGCCCTGACAACGCGAGCTAAGAGGTAGCCTTTTTTCCCTCTCCCATGGAAAGTAATGGATATAAAGGTGTTTATCTAGGAGAGAGGGTTCAGAGAGGAGGAGAATATGGGAACAGGATGCGATGACAACTTATTGTAGCCGAGACTCGCAGCCTACCTTGTTTCTACATGCAAGGAGGTCGCATGAACGGTCTTCTTTTGTCGCCACGGTCGGTTGTGCGAGAGGCGAACTAAGCGGCATTGAACTGTGGTGTGTCCGAGGTGGGAACAGTTACTATGACGACCGTGACCCAGCCTTCACTCTTCGTCACAGTCTGGCGAGGAAAAATGATCAAAGCAAAGGGAGTGAGGACAGAGTCTAGGAGGACACGATGGGGGGCGAGTCCTCTCTTGTCTGATTGTCTGCTCTTTTTTTTTTGCAACCTCAACTAGATGGCTTTTTCTCTGTGTGTGTGCGTGTATACAAACTAAATATTGTATATCTGTATAAATATATACATACGTGTGTGTGTTCAAACAGATATTACGGAGACATAAATAGAGAACACACACACACACACACAGAGGGACAGAGAGAGAGAGAGACCTAAGAAGATTTGTTGATCTCGCGTACAGATATGATTTTTTTTTAATATGCTCAGAAATCTATGCGTGTTTTTTCACAGAAGCCCTGAAGAGCGTCGTTCTTGTCAAAGTCGTGAAATATTAATTCAGCGAATAAATTAATGAAGAAAAACCCAGTCCCGTGGAATCTTCTGCTTCAAAAATTATTTCCTAGCTCGATGATTGCCACGTCTATTCAAGCAGACCTGGAGGCCAGGAAATGGCGCAGCTTCCCCTATCTTCCCAGCGGCTCTCGCGCTTTTCTCCACCGCGCATGCGCGCGGCGCAGTCCGCAAACGGAAATGAAGGAACTGAGAGCAGGCAGCCGCGTAACGACGAGGATCGAAGACGAGGGAGACAATCTGGATTCAGTCTAATTTGTTTTGCGACTTAATCTCGGAGAATCTCGGGGAAGCTCGGCGGAGCTGAATAGGACGTCTTGGAGGGCCTGACGAGGAGGTTGTGGAGCGTTCATAGTTGATAACCTGCTGGAGGTGTATTAGATGAAACCATAAGCGCCCGGGGACGGCTGTGGCACAAGAAAAGGTTTCGCCGAGAGCCTGCCGTTTGAGAGCCTCTTGAAGAGAGGATATAACAACGAAAAGGCACAACGAGATAGGAAAGGTTGAGGAACAGGATGTATACAGAAAGCCCGGGGCTGAGCCATTATAGCAGATCAATAAGTGCTGCTCAGCTTCAGACATGCTGTGTGTGAACACGTACTTTGTGTGTGTGTGTGTGTGTGTGTGTGTGTGTGTGTGTGTGTGTGTGTGTGTGCATGAGAGCTCATGCGTGTGGGCATTAAAGAAACATTTTATGTGCATATGTGCATTAGAACACGTGCAGCCTCTGCACATGTCATGACCTTGTTCTCTAATAGGCATATCCTTTTACAATCAGGTTCAATCTCTGTGATCAGAAACCTCTTCACAAAGAATCAATATTTGTAAACTTAGCTTTATTCCCTTCATGACTCAACCCGAATAGAATTTCACTTTTTTTTTCTTTTTTCTTCTTCTTTTTTTTCTTTTTTTTTTTTTGTCTTTGCCCATACAAACGAGAAACGCTCATATTACAGGTGAATCCCGTACCCAGTACCCCGAGCCACCAGTGACAACAGTCGCTAGTTACTCGGCTACACTGAGAACATACAGTCTTCAGAAACCAAGCGCTGGCAACCGTGGATTTATGTGAAGAACGTTCGTGCGTGCAAAGGTCTCATGGAGAGCCACAGTGTAATGGAGATCCCTCTTGATTCTAGTCTCCCGTGTGTGGTTGTCAACCGGAGGATTAACTAAAGCTACTACTGAGATAGTGTAAAGCACTCATTCTATGCCGACAGCCAGTTCTATGAACAGATATTCTTTTTAGTTGCAAAAAGTTGAAACCTCTGTAAGTACTCAGCGTGTTAGACACTTCTGGAAATTTAACTATTTCATCCTACATAATAAAGCAAGACACCCCTTCCTCCTTGCAAAAAAGACACTTTCGATGTAACAAAATATGGCGGCTGATCTTTACTGTAAAATATGAGTTTCAAGAGACGCACCGTGCGGTCGAAATTTTCCCCAGAGCATTTTGTCCCCAAAGAAGGGAGCAGGATACAGTTTCAAGCTAGAAGATTGGCTGTCATTGTTTCCTTTTTTTATAACCGTACGCAACAGTATCGGTCTCTCCTAGCACTTTATAAAGTAGTCTGAAGCTTCACCTACGGGTCGCCTATGCACGTTTTGTGTATGAGCCTGTTGCAGAGCTGGGTAGAGTACCCGAGATTACTTGTCATACGGCTGCACTAGGCGAACAGTCAAACTCGTCAAACATGCTAAAGATGCTGCCAACCAAGCTAACAAAGTCAAACACTGCCTCAGTCTACTGCTCATTAAGGTGAAGCTAATTCAAAATAAACTTTATCTACAAGAACGACGAGGATACAAAAATGCGTTCGGCTTATCGCTTAAACGCCTTAAAGTTTCTTTGTCAGTGTCAAGTCCGCCACGTCTATACATGTTCCTCAATGTAATTAAAAATCTGACTGATAACTTTTGTTTACAAAATGTTTTACAAAATGTTTCTAGATTTATATACTTCGGACTAAAACGATGACGGGAATAATTATATGATATATAATATTGTATGTGCGTATAATAGATGATGCGATGTAATAGCAATAATCGTGTATTTGCGTTCACGAGTACGCTCTTCTCTTTATAAACGTGTTTACTGTGCCTAATGTGATATATAACCTGCTATACTGCTTATTGTATAATACTTTTCACAGTGGATTGGTGTGGCTGCCCTGGTATGGCACAGGGGAAGCGGATGGCCGAGTGGTTAGAGCGCTGGCGTCCGAACCGAGAGCGCAATGGTTCAATTCCCGATAAGCGCAGCATACTTCCCCCAGTCGACCCAGCTGACGGGAATGGGTACCCGACTCCATAGAGGGTTGGGGAAGGTAAGGCAGCGAGGGAGAGGACATTGGCACCACCCTCATGTAAAAAGCTGGCCTCGAGAAAAGTGGGGTCTCTAACACCTCACTCCCCAACGACATGAAATGAATTTGAGTCTTTAGTTCCCTCTCCCCATCCGTTGCTTTGTATTCTGTACGTTATGTCTGTCTGCACCACACAGGCTGAATTAAACACTTACCAACCTTAAAGATATAATTTAAGTGAAAGTTGATCTATTCATCAAATAAAATGTCTTTCATTGGCTTGCCGTGGAAATAAGTTTCTTTTTAACTTTATGTTGGTAGGTGCTAATTAAGGGTATCTGACTCATGCAAGCAACGTCGCTCGTCGTTGTCATTTTCGTCGAAGGAATGAAATTATCCTCTCAGAGTTTGCGTAATTAATAAACGGTATTAAAATAGACTCAGCAGTGTTTAACAATGTTTCACCCTGATATAACTTTTAATATTTGTTTGATGTTTTAAGTGCGTCTGGCTCAGAAATCTAAAGCTGCAAATAATCTGTAAACATTGACTTAGAGGAAATGACAGTGGGCTAGGGGCTGAGGTGGTCAACATGACATCGAGAAGGACGAACAAGCAAGCTGAAATACACACACACACACACACACACACACACACACACACACACACACACACACACACACACACACACAAGGATTGGCCCTGAGTGAAGCTGGGTGAGATGAAGGCCAAAAGACAAAAGTGTATTAGGTGCACTCCAAAGAGTCAGTCGGTGAACTGTAAACATCGGAGGCACTTAACAAATTGCGGGTAATGGCAGGACTCGGGTACTGCCATGCGCACTCATTCAAACAAGCGGTAATTGAAGGGAAGCTTTTCCAGGAAACTTTTGAGAAAATTAATCTGCAAAAAAGACAGAAAATGTCAAAACCTTTCTCTGAACATTCGTTTGATTGGGCTGCTCTCTCTCTCTCTCTCTCTGTCTCTCTGTATCACTCTCGTAGAATTATGTGTTTCGGACTTTTTTTTTATCAGCAGCTTTCATTCCCATTTGCACAGTGAGATAAACAAACGCCAGTCATGCGTGAAATGGGAAGGTGAAAGTAAGTTCTTGTTTTTAATTCAAGATGGTCTTAATACCACATACCAGTGTATCTAGCAAGGTGCTACAAGTTTCTTTTCTGCAAAATTAAAGATTTCTTATTTAAAAGAAAGAAAAACCTGTATTTATTCACAATCACTTTTGTTTTCTTATTTATTTTTGTGTCCCTTCTTTCTTTCAATGTTTTTGTCCTTCTTTGATTTTTTCCCCTGCCTACCTGTATGTATGCCTGCTTGTCTGTATTGTGCTTATAGAACTAAGGTGTAATGAAGGTGGAATTGAACCGTACAGTAGTCCTGGTCCGCTGAAATTCTGAGGAGCGGCTGACCTGCCTCCTGCCATCCCGTGCACGTCTGTCCAGATCAAGTATCACATACTAATCGCTCCTAAAGCGCCGCTACTCAAAGAAACATCAGAGTAAAGAAAGCGAGTGAAAGACCATAAGCAAAGGCTGCCCAAATATTGACTCAGCTGCTCGGGTACGTTCATCTCCAGGGTGTGTTGTTGCACGTTAGAGACGGGAAGACAACCCGTGAGCCCAGCTGCAGCCAGCAGCCAACGCCTGAGAGTCAAAGGTTGGCTTGATGGAGTGTCTAGAGCCTGGTGCTGAAGAAAATGAATGGAAACGTACGGACTGGTCTCTTAGCACAGCGCCCCCCGCGGGTTGGAGCAGTGTTGAGGGCGAGGGCACGCAGCTCTCGATCTCGGATGTGATTTTTTTCGGTTGCAGCGGACCACGAAGAGGGAAGCAGGAGAGCACTTCGACCTGTTGGTAGTCATTGGACGTATTTGTCAGTTTTTTTTCTCCTTAAGTTCGATTTAGGAAACTTGTTTTATGGCTGGGTGGGGGACCCGTACACGAAGGGCGTTTCTTTATTCTATTTTATACTCGTTGGGTAATTTAATTTTTAATGCGTCCAGAGTTATCTCCCCGAACACTCCAACCTTTCGCGTGTTCTTGCAACGTTCTCTCGTATTCTCGGGGTAAAGCTATGAGAAGACTTTTATACTCTCGTACGTCCTATAAAAGTCTTCTCATAGCTTTTTTCACATCGCTCTCGCTTGTTATTGGGCCGCCAGCTTTAGTTGTATTCAACAAATACATGTGCTTTTTATATAAATCAAACAGAGTTTTATTAATCGTCATACTTTAGGATCACTTTCTTGGATCAAGTTGCACTCGTAACGATGCAGTCGTACCGAGCACCATGCCTAATATGACCAGATAGATTTTAAGGAAATGTTTCACAAAGGTTAAAGGAAAATACAAGCTAATCCCATAATGGTGTAATGTATTTTTTATGTCCATGAAGATAAATACCCAAGTCTGACTTAACAAAGAGTCATGCGTCGTTAAGACAAAATTTACTCTACATTATCTTTATTTGTTGGGATTGCTTGCGAAGTACCTAGCTCACGATGTGAGGAAAAAAAGAGCTGACAGAAAATGACCTCTGACCTCTCGGCATCCACTTTCAACCGGTAACAAACGAGCGCTACTCACAGTGTCCGCATGACTGAGAATCTGCAAGATGAACACTCCGCTCCCCTCCACTCCCTCCATTTGTCTCCTGATATCTTTTACTCTCACCCTTCTGGGCCGGCATGACTTCATAAGTTTCATATAACTATTATTTTTCATACTGTCGTGGCTTGTATCCAAGCAAGCGAAAAGTCACTTAGAGGTATTGAACATCTGCCAAATGCTAATCGCAAAAATACAGTTTCTCAAAGCTTCCCAGATCACTGTCGAGATTTTGCTGTCTGCTCGGGGTAAATATCGACTCGTCATTTTCTTTGTTTGTTCGTTCGTTTTACATCTTATCTTGGTATGGCACGCTACATCCCGCGGAGGGCGGGGTGGGGAGTGGGAGGAGGTAGGAAGGACAGACGTCTGTCAGGGGTCAGGGCTTGCGCATCACGACCACTGCCTAACTGCCCCCGTGTCACGTAATGTCGCGTACATCTGGGCGTGCGACAGGCCGGGATACTGTTGCAGCCGACACACACGCTGGAGCCGGTTTCGATGGTAGGAGATCACCCGCAAAGCTTCTCTTTTCCACCATCCCTCCATCCACCCAGCCTCCCCCTTGTCTCAGCGCTTCTTCGTCTCTGGAGTTGGGTGCCACACGAAGCAGGTCTGCAACGTTCCGTCTCTACAATCAATTCCTTTCTCCAGTCCTGAGAGTGCTCTCCTTTTTGGGGGGAGGGGAGAGGGTAGGGATTCTCTGAGGTGTAGATCTCTCGATGTCTGCTTTGCCAGGAAGAGTACATCCGCCTATTGCCAGGTGCTAGACCCGGTATAGGCAAATGCTTTGGATTATTCAGAAAACCTGTTTTCTCTGACTGGTTGTTCTAACCCACTGAATGCTGGCTGGAGAACGGAGGTTTCATTCCACATCTGAATGGCATTTTTTTTTTTTTTTTTTCATAAGTTTTATTTCATGTCACAGTGTATTACAGCAGTGCCATAGCACATAGAAAATAAACAGAAAAAGCACATAGACAACCAGAAGAAACAAAGCACACACACACATACACACGCAAATTGATGTAACATCTTTTTGCATCATCTTCCCTCATTCCTCATTTTTTCTACCTTTGCTTGCATATAATGTACAAATAAAATTACATTACATGAAGTAACCTGTCATCATCACTCTTCTATAAACAGGTTCTTATACAAATTCACATTAAGTCTAAAGCAGTAAGGTCCATATCTTTAAAGCTACCCCATTCTATTTAATCTTTTGGATTAATCTTTAGCATTATACACTTTATAAGTTAATGTTCTAAATACTTCATAATAAATCTGACAGATTCATCAATAATAGTACAAACAAGCTGCCATGATCCTTTTCAAAGGGAAAAAGCATTTACATAGAACTTATTAATCAAATGAGAGCAGCAACATTCTTGTAGAGATTAACACCAACTGAAATCTACTTTGTTGCACAATTGACCCTTGGATTGCTCAGAAAAATGATTGCCATACTGTACACTGTGATCAACCCCATGCAGTACTGCAGGAGGAAGTATGAAGCCAGCAAATTTGGTAAAAATGTAACATGCCTGCAACCGGCAACAAGAAACATTAGATGGTGGAAAATATTTATATCCATATGTGCACTTTGTCATTTAAGTGTATGGCAACCCCACATGGAAAGATCAGCACCTTGTAATCAACATGCTGTCATTAACAAACAAAAAACATACAGGTAGAAGTACACATTAAGCAATCATAAGAATTTTTTTTTTTCATGGTGTGCATTTACCAAGGTGTGAAGAGATTTCTATATGGTTCCCATTGCTGATCAAAGGTTGCTAATTCCATGTTGCTAAGAGCTATATGTCTTTCCACTTTCATTTGTCTGTGTAATTCTTGTAAGAAGTTATATATATTTAGAATTCTTGTGCTAAATCTTGATTTATATATGTAGAACTTTGCCAGTATTATTATGCTGTCCATTATTTTATCAGTCTGGGTATTTTCACTATAGCCAAATAAGATAAGTGTAGTAGTGAATTTGAAATCATTAACATGTTTACAGTTATTATTGATTCTCTTTTCTAGCGCTTCCCAAAATTCTTGGACTAAGTTACATTTCAAAAATAAATGTTCAATCGTCTCTTTTTCTTGGGAGGTGAACTGTACTCAGACACAGGAGTGCGCAACATTTTCTTGTCGTGGGTAATTTGCTGAATTTTTAGTATTTTTACCACGCAAAATGTTCTTTGTGTGCACCTAGTGTTTCCAGTTGGAGGTGTCTGCCTATCTACCATGGGATCTATTATTCTTAAAAAGTGCTTTTGATTTAAAATTCGGTAGAATGCAGGAAAACCCATAACAGGGATCAACATGGTCAAGGACAATAAGGGAAAGAAGCCAGCAAAAATTCAGCCGGTACAACGTGGTTTAAATCAGTCGGCCGGCAGTACTACACCTGTTGCTGATCTTGGTGGTAGAGAGAGACACCCCTTGTCTCAGCCTCGCAGATCACAAAGAAATCAGTCGACTCCCTCAATTTGCGATATTTTTCCAGTCACCGGCAAAATGGCGTCGGCCGCAGTTGCCGTGTCTGCACTTCAAGCCTCGGTGAGTACGAGGGAGTCGGTGGAGGGTGACATTTCATTATCGGACGTATGGAGGAGACTCGGAGAAATCATAAACTCTCTGGATAAGCTAGTTCAAGATGTGGATGAACTAAAAGGAGTGGTATTCGAATTAAGACAAGAAAACGACTCAATTAAAAAAGAGCTGGAACAATCAAGAGCTGAGAACTGTGAACTGAAGCGAGTAGTGGAAGAAGCCAAGCTACAAGCGACAACAGCCCAAAGCAGGACAGACAGTCTAGAACAATTTACAAGACGTAATAACGTCAGGATTTTTGGGGTGCCTGAAGCAGACAAAGAGACCACAGAAACGTGTCAGGCACAGGTTCTAAAAATTCTCAATAACAAACTTGGCCTGGACCAAATACGGCCAAACGACATCGAAGTGGTGCATAGACTGGGAAAAAAACCGAGCAGGAGCAATGAGGGTGAAACTAAACCAAGGCCAGTGATCGCTCGTTTTCTGTCGAGAAAGGTCACCGAAATGGTGATCCAAAACAGAAGGAAATTGAAGGGCACAAGGATAATCATTACCGAGGACCTAACAAAGCAACGATACGCACTGCTAGCCCGTGCCCGCGACCACCCTAGTGTGACCGACGTGTGGTCAAAAAACGGGAAAATTCTCGTAAAATCATCAACGGACCACAGGATTCGAGAAATTCAGTCTTTGACTGATTTAATGTCGCTTCCATCCACATCCTCATCGGGAGTATCCTGAGTTATTGATCTCACAACTGGTGACGTACTGAGACCCTGGCAGACCATGATGTTATCCGTCAAGCAAGTTTACTGTGTGTTTTTTTTTTTTTTTTTTTTTTAAAGGGCATGGGGACGGTGATCTTATCGATACGGATGTTCCTGCACCTTCATTTGTGTTAATATTCGATACCGTCAAGAGTGGTAGGGTCGCATGGTGTGCAGGGGGATGCGGCAGACCTTGGTGCTCTCAACATTTAGCGTGACAGATGTGGACCGTGTCCGGAACCCTCTGGCCGAAGATCCGCCGGTAAATACAGACCTAAGCTGGAGAACGCTCTCGCCAGTTACCATTTGTCCTCACTCGCGCATTGACAGTATGAAAAGTCACTTATTCAGACATCGGGACTTCCGACTGTTCCTGCGGACTTAACTATTTATAAGTGGGTAGGTTTTGCTTATCTACCTCTGATCTTAGTTTGTGTATGTGTGTGTAACAGTAGCTTGGGTATATATAACATAACATATAGTACATAGGTAGAATTCTTTTTATGATAGCTCTCTTTTTACATTTGTATTCCATTCATATTTTTGTCAAAGCTAGCCGCTGTTTTGACAAGGTTTTTTTTTTTTTTTTTTTTTGTCTCGGCGTTTTGGGTAGACACCTCCTAGTGAGCAGTTCATACCTCCAAAATACTTAGCTTTTTCTTGTTTTGTTTTGTTTTTATCTCTGTCTTTCTTTCTTTTCTGTCTTGCCCTGAATGCATGGTGTGTGTGAATTTATGCCTGAATGCCTTTTTTAAATCTGCAGCAGTAATGGAAGTTTTGAACACCAGTATCAATCTAAGCTTGGTGCCCCGCTATGCTACTTTAATGACACTACATTGTAAAATACTGTTATACAGTAAGTGTAAATATTGTTCTATTGCGTATAGGCTAGTGTACAGTGATGTTCTACTTCCTCCTTTATATTAAATGTACCCACTGAACCCAGAATCTCTAACCATAGCATCACTTAACTGTCAGGGGCTAGGCGATGCTAGGAAAAGACGTGATGTTCTTCACTTCCTACGTGGAAAACATTATAGCATATACTTTTTACAGGATACTCATTTCGATCAAAGAATTGAACAACAAGTCAGAGTTGAATGGGGGTACGAATGTTACTTTGCATCTAATAATACCTCTTCTAGAGGAGTGGCCATTTTATTTAATAATAATTTTGAATTTAAAGTCAAGAAAGTCCATAAAGATATATGTGGAAACTATATTATAATCACGGTAAAGATAGAAAATAGAGATATCCTTCTGGCTAATATCTATGGACCCAACAAAGACAATCCAACATTCTACAAAGAATTAGAAAATTACATTACAGAGAGTAAAATTCCGCATTGTATTTTAGCTGGAGACTGGAATTTAGTTTTAAGACCTTGTCTTGACTACTATAATTATAAACACATAAATAATCCACGCTCTCAGGCAGAGGTTTTATCACTAATGGATAAATTGGAACAGTGATGTGTGGAGAGAATTAAACCCTGACTGTAAAAAATACACTTGGCGTAGATCGACCCCTACACAGTTAAGTAGGCTGGACTTTTTCCTAGTAAACGAAGCACTAATAGACTGGGTGGCCAGTGCGGATATACTTAGTGGTTATAGAACAGATCACTCTATTATTACACTTAACCTAAAGCTAACCAAGAATGAGAAAAATAGAACCTTTTGGAAATTTAACTGCTCTTTGCTTCATGATACCGTCTATGTCAATGAAGTAAACAAATTAATAGACGAAACGATAGCACAATATGCGATCCCAGTTTACATAAAGGAAAAGTTAAACCAAATACCCTATGACCAAATACAGTTCACAATCTCAGACCAAACATTCCTAGAAGTTCTGTTAATGTTAATCAGAGGAAAGACAATAGCTTATGCAACAATGAAAAAGAAGGCCACATCAGTGAGAGAAAGAATATTAGAAGAAAATATAAATCAGCTGGAAAGTAAGCTTCAGAATCCTGAAGACGAAAAAGAAAACCTGAGCAAACTTAAGGAAGAGTTAACAAGAATAAGAGATAAAAGAATGGAGGGAGTATTAATAAGAGCAAGAGCACGATGGGTTGCAGATGGAGAGAAGCCTTCCAAATATTTTTGTAGATTAGAAAATAGACATTATGTAAACAAACACATAGCCAAACTAGTTCTAGATGATGGATCGGTAATTACCGACGACTTGCAAATTATAAATGAAACGAAACGCTATTATGAAGATCTTTATAAGCAGAAACAAGCAACAGATACTGAAATTACTACTTTAGCAAAGAAAATACCAAAGCTTCATAGGCAGGAGGCTGAGAAGCTGGAAGGGGAAATTAATCTAGTAGAGGCAACAAATGCCCTTAAAAATATGAAAAATGGAAAAAGTCCAGGGACGGACGGCTTTCCGGCTGAATTTTTTAAATTCTTTTGGAAAAAAATAGGAAACTTTATAGTAAAAGCCATAAACGAAGGGTTTCACAAATGAATGGCATTTTTATTTGGGGTTGTTATGTAAGGCTCAGACTGTTGCTTCTCCTTCTGTTACTTCATTTCGATTCTGCTTGTGGTGCAAGCATTTGTGCATACCTAATATCTATATCCAGTTTTGTGCACTTTGTCTACATTTTTCGAAATAATAGTTCAAGTTGATCTGCTTTCACTTCTTCTTCTTCTTATTCCTTTTCGCCCCCAGTGGAGCATAGGGCTGCAACTACACCACGCCAGTGAACCCGGTTCTGGGCCTCCCTCCCCAGTTGGGTCCATGTCATTCCAGCTGCCTCCGCCTCGCCGTGGACCGATCTTCTCCACGTCTGTCTGGGTCTCCCAACCCTGCGTCTCCCCTGTGGGTTCCAGTCCAGAGCTTGTCGTGTTAGATTTTCGGCCGGCTTTCGCAGGGTGTGGCCGATCCAGCCCCACTTTCGCTTCTTGATGTCTTGGCTGGCAGGTTTCTGGTTGGCTCTCTCCCACAGGTATGCATTGGAGATTCTCTCGGGCCATCTGATGTTGAAAATGTGCCGCAGACATCTGTTTATGAATGTTTGAATCTTCCTGGTGATGTTGTTTGTTACACGCCATGTCTCAGACCCATATAGAAGGACAGATTTTACGTTCGTATGAAAGATGCGGATCTTGGTATGTTGAGATAGTGCCTTGGAATTCCAGATGGGTCGCAGGATGTGGAATGCTTGCCTGGCTTTATTTATTCTGCTTCTTACATCTTCATCAGCACCTCCATCTTTGGTGACTATGCTGCCTAGGTAGGTGAAGCGGTCAGTCTCTGTGATACATTCCCCGTGTAGTTGAAGTGGGGCTTCTTGCTTGTTGTTGATCCGCATTACCTCTGTCTTCTTGATGTTGATTGTCAGGCCAGTTGTCGCTGCTTCTTCTGAGAGCCGAGTGAGCTTTGTCTGTGCATGTTGTTGCTTGTGGGACAGCAGGCTGATGTCGTCTGCAAAGTCGAGATCTTCAAGTTGCATGGCAAAGGTCCATTGAATGCCTGTGTTGCTGTTAGAGGTTGTTCTTCTCATGATCCAGTCTATGACGATCAGGAAGATGGGTCGCAGGATGTGGATGTGCATCTCTGCTGCGGCTGTTGGATCCGCCTTGAGTGCCTCTGCAGGAATGCCATCTGGGCCTGCCGCCTTACCAGTTTTCAGTGAGTTGATGGCTTTGATGATTTCTGCCTTGGTTGGTGGGTTGGTGTTCACCTGGAGTTGCTCGGTGACTGGGGCAATGTCCAAAATTGTTGCTGGTGGTGGCCGGTTCAGTATTTCTTTAAAATGTTCTGCCCAGCGAGATCTTTGTTCTGCATCCCCAGTAATGACGTTGCCATTTTTATTTTTTACTGGCCTGCATGCATTGATGTTTTTCCGTCCTGACAGAGTTCTTGTAATTTCGTATAGTCTTTTCATGTTATTTTGCCCAGCTGCTTGTTCTGCCTCTTCTGTCATCCTGTGTGCGAACTGTCTCTTGTCGCCTCTTGCACTCTTCTTCACTTCTCGGTTCATCTCCCAGTACTTTGCTCTGAGCTCTTCTTTTTCCTGCTGGTCTTGACACTGGCTGATCTTCTGCTTCAGCTCTTTCCTTTCATCTATCTTTTTCCAGGTCCCTATGCTCAGCCATTCCTTGTGTTGTTTCTGTTTCTTTCCCAGAACCCGTTTGCAGGCGGCCTTCCAGGTCTCCTGTAATCCTGTCCAGTGGTTGGCCACTGTTTCTTCAAAGAGTCCCTCCAGTGCCTCAAACCTGTTTTTGACTTCACAGTTGAACTCTTCTTGCTTCCTGCGATCTCTAAGAAACTGCACGTTGAATTTGTGGTGTGGTCTGTCTGATGACTCATGGAAGGACCTCAGCTTTATCTTCAAAGTTGCTACAAGCAGGTGGTGGTCTGAGGCTGCATCTGCACCACGCCTTACCCTGACATCCAGCAGACTTCTTCTAAACTGTCGATTAATGGTGATGTGATCGATCTGGTTTTCTGTCTTTCCATCTGGTGAAGTCCAGGTGGTCTTGTGGATGGTTTTGTGAGGAAAGACTGTGCCTCCGATTACAAGGTCATTAAACAAGCAGAAGTCTGTGAACAGCTCACCATTCTCATTGCAGTTGCCCACACCGTGCTTTCCCATTATGTGTTCTTTATCCGTGTTTTCATCTCCAACTTTGGCATTCATGTCGCCCATGATGATCTTCAGGTCTCGTCTTGAAGTACGATCAACCAGCGCTTGTAGGGAGTTGTAAAAGTCCTCCTTCTCCTCTTCTTTTGCTGCGTTGGTAGGTGCATAGCACTGGATGATGGTCATCTTTCTTCCTTTGGAGTTGAACCGAGCTGCCATGAGTCGTGGCGAAACTGGTTCCCATGATATTAGTGCCCTTGCAGCCTCCTGTGTCATCAGTACTGGTACTCCTTGTGAGTGGTCATGGTCAGGGTCTTCATGTCCAGAGTAGATGATAGTCTCTCCTGACGAGAGTCTGGTCTGACCGCTACCATTCCATCTGGTCTCGCACAGGCCAAGGAGCTTGATGCCATAGTTCTTCATCTCCTGTGCTACCTGAGCTGATTTTCCTCTCTCGTATAGGGTTCTGATGTTCCAGGTCCCTATCCTGGTTTTTGCCTTGGCCGTAAGAAGATAGGTCGGCGAGCTGAGTTCCCGAAGGCTTTCGCCAGCACGCGTCATAGGCCCCTCCAAAGAGGGATCTTCCCGTCCAGGCTCTCGTTGTGGTAGTGTTGTAGTTGTAGTTTCTGTAGCAAGGGTTGTTTTACAGGGTGGGGTTGCTAACCCCACGCCCAACCCTCCTCCTTCATCCGGGCTTGGGACCGGCAGGTTACCCGGGGGGTTTCCAGGCGGAGTATCTTCCTCTAAAAAATAAATAACTTATTTACAAGGAAGCTAGTGTTTGTTTTTCAGGGTTGTGATCACTTTTATTTGCTGTTTTCTTCTTTACAGGGGCTCTCCATACCATGGTGGCTTAATGCGCTTGGCTGTTGGTCAAAAGATTCCCTGATTCGAGGATCACTGAAGACCGACTAGAAAACTTGGTACATGATATTTCAGAAATGGTGAATGGTGAAAGAATAAATGAGAGGCTTGCGCGCTATTTTCCACATGCAACACGATAGACAGTGAGCCGCGGAGTTTACTGCCCCTATGATCCATTTATTTTTTGTTTAACCTCCTGGCTTAAACAAATCACCACAGTTTAAACACAAGGTCAGCATTTGTTGCAGGCTGTGAGACGATTAGCACGCCGTGACACACCGGATGGATGGGATACAAAATAGCAGATAATCTATATCAGATATTCAAGGCAGGCTCATTTGTAAATCAACGAAAGCAATACGATAAAAAAAAGTAAGCCAGTGACAGTTTCAAAGAAATTAAAAAAAATCTTGATTTAATGTGATGTAGAAAAATGCGATTTTAACGGGTTCATGTATCGTGGATGTGAAGCAGATTTCAGGCGGGGGAAGAACCAGTTGACAGCAAAGTCTGCTACTTGTCACGTGGCCAGAAATTCAACTCCGGGACGGAGCAAATGAGCGCCGCCTGGTGTTTCTAGATATGACCTCTCGCAAAATCTCGCCACGCGCTTTCCGTGCCAGGGCGCATGCGCGGGACGTGCCGTTGTCAGAATACTTGGCATTGACAACCCATCCAGCGAAGCAGGTTTTTTTTTTTCAAACCTATTAAAGCTCTTGATTGACTAGTCATCTGCATGAGTCAGCCTCCTCGATATACGACAGGCCATGAAGTTGAGAGCTAGCCGCGGTGCCTACTCCGAGACGGATCCTAAGCATCATTCAAGCAGAAGGAGTGAGGCCGATGGTGACTGAGCGATGTTTGACGATCATTGAGGCCTGCAGATGAGGAAGGGGTAGGTTAACACTGCAATACCGATCAGATGTTAGCGAGGTTGAAAGGAGACTCGAGAAAGAGTGCAGCAGCTGTCATTTTACATGAAACAGGACCAAAGCACTAGGTTCTGATAAAAAATCTTGTCGGATAAATGAAGTTCGCTTTTTATTTATTTATTTTCTTTTAGCTGTTGATCAGAATCGATTGTTGATACACTACTGACTTACTGACGGTGAAGAAGTAGAAGAAAAACCTGCTTTTAACTAAATATATGTGGTATGTATATGAGTGGATCTCAGTTTTTTTCCCAGGCTTTTTGATGGGAGTCAAATCAAAATAGAAGCTGCGTGTTAAATAAAATCTTCACAAGCGTGGAACACTTCAGCGAATATGTGATTAAAAATTTTCATATGACGGTCATAAAAAATTGCCAAATACAGTTACAAATTCGGACTATCTGTCTCCGGTGAAGAAGGCCCTAAGGTGCCATTTTAAACCAGTCTGTCCGTGAGTTTGCCCCACCTCGTTCTTTGTGTAACTAGTAACGAACGGTTCTAAACCTCTTACTATGAGCTCCATGGATTATGATCAAGCAGTCGTAATAAACCATAACTCAACAGATAATCCTCTGGGCAAGACACGCCGAGAAGAGAGACGTAGTAATCACCAGCAGTAGCCCCTAATTCGAAAAATTGTATGCAGAATAAGATTTACATTTCAGAAATAATAAATAATGCAAGATACTAGTAAATACTGCATTAAGGAAACTAAGCTAAATAATCAGAAGACAAATATTTTAAACGTGCAATAAAAATTCATTCAGCTGGTGCGTGCTGTCTCTCTTTCTTTATCACTCACTCACTCACTCACTCACTCACTCACTCACTCACTCACTCACCTGTCTTTTGTCACTATCTATTTACTGTCATAGTTTCTGTCATTAGGTTTATAGTCTTGCTGTTAGAGAGTGATCCCAGCTTAGCTCCGCAAATGCTTTTGTTTTGTTTCTTGCGTCTTTTATCTTTAACGTCAGACACATTTTCAGAGGTCACCATTGTGTCTGATGCCCACTTTCTTATTTATTTATTTTTTCTTGTTTCGGTTTGATTTTCAAAGTCTTATTGCGCAAGTAAGGAACACGCGATGAAATGTGGGGGATGAGCGCGTTAAAGGTGATTTCTAGGTATTTTGACAACAAATCAAACAGCTAGCAAGTAGAATCTCTGTATGATAACTGAGTGCAACTTATAAGGACGAGGGAGGTCATAATGGTGGTCGTCGAAGCTATTCGTTGCAATTGTTGTTGTTGAATACGTTAGTAATAATGTAAAGAAAACATCCACTATAGTCTACCACGGGTTGTAGGTATGAAGCGAGGGTAAGTTGCTGCCCCGGGGGAAACATGGGGGAAACGAAGAGAGAACGTCTCTTCTTCGCTGTTATAAAGCGGTTACAAGACCCTGCAGATGTAAAGTTAATCTAATATCGTTGGGTTTAGGACAGTGCTTTGTCACTAGCGAAACAAGACTCATGCTCTTACTTTCTCCATTTTTCCTCGGGGGCAGCGACTTACCCTCGGTTCATAACTTCGCCCCCGTGGTACCTGTACGCCGAGTGTTCTCACAGTAATGTTTAGCTAAATCACGGCCGATATTTGACACCGCTCCACTGCTCCATTATTCATGCGAAGTCCTCATCTCTCGGCGACTCCGGGATTGACTCTACATAATTATTCAAACACGTGCAGCTGAGTCCACTCGAGCTGACAGCGAGCTTCGCGGAGCCGAGAGCTCTTAACGACGGAATGCGCGCCAGGGGTCGTCTGGATACTCGCGGGTCGTGTTTGTGGCCAGTCGCCCTCCCAGTGCTACGACAAACATTCATGTCGCTTGGTCTGACAGCTCTCGCTGTCACCTTATCGGGTGTGGAAGCCATCTTCTTCGATCTTTCTGTCCCCTCCCTGCATGGTTCCACTGTTGCAGAATTAGAGAGAAGCAATCATCCTCATCCTCCTCCTCCTCATCATCATCAGCAGCAGCCTCTTCTTTTTCGCGGTCTATGCTGCTGACATATAACCCCGACAACTAGTGTTATTCTTGTGCAACTACTACAATAACTATAGAAGCCTGACTACTTTTGATGCTACCGCTTAAAAATATTGCAGATATCCCAAGATTTATGGCGAGGCAAGCCGAGTCTTCAGCGTCCTTTTCCTCCCGTCACAGTCCCCACTACCTCCCACGACTAGTTAATCTCCTCTCGGTCTACCTGCGTGACCCACAAACTAACACAAGTACGTGACTCGAGGTCGTTAAGGTAACTTTTCTGTCCTCCCAGGTCAAAGCGGTGTTGGCCAATCTTCTTAGTCTGAATGGAGGATATCAAAAGACACTAAGCCTGTTGCTGCGACGACCGCGCGCTCGTAGTCTGGCCAGTTGAAAATAAGGAGAAAATGAAGTAAACTGTGCTTCCCTCCCTTGCCGTGATGAACCAAGAACGGCCCGCCTTTGTATGCGATCAAAGGACAAGGCTGGCGACTCTGGTCAACCTTGAGATGAACGAAGGAAGATTAAAGGGCAGAGAGAGCAAGACGGGCTTATTCCAATTTGCAGAACCAAGTGACTCGCACTTACAAAGACTGAAAACAGGAGCTAGGCGAGAAAGACAGAAAAAAAATTAATGAAGACCAGAAAAAATGAGCAATTAGGAAAGAAAAAAAACGAACAATTAAAAAAGGAAGAGCGAAAAGAAAGAAAAAAGAAATGGAAAGGAAAGAAAGTTGCACCATGCACGCGGTAGAGAGATGATGATGATGATGATGATGATGATGATGATCTCTTGCAAAAAGAAGTATATTACCAGCAAATGATTCATTGCAGAAAAACATCATTTTCGACGAACTGCATGTCATGACTTTGCTTATCTCACATCTGCTCAGAAAAATGAGCTGGAAAAAGCTAGACTCAAGAGATGTGCACTTGGACAATGTTCATCAGTCAAAACGGCAAAGGTACATTACTGCTGAATGGAACAGTCCCACCAATGTTTTCAGCAACGAACACTTAAAGTATTATAATAAAAGTCGAGCGTAAAGAAATTGCAGTGATCCGTGTAACTAAAGTTCAGAGAACACTGTGGGTGCGTTAGTGCATGCGGGTGCCTGGTCGTTGTATATACATTTCCTACTATCGATACCCAACCGCATCTCATCCGGTCCATGTAGCTTCACCTACCCACCCACTATCGATCTACAGGAGTAGTTAACGGATATGTGTCAATCTACGCTCGTGTGACTCAGGCGGAAGTCAGAGAAGTTGCCAAGTAAAGATGAAGCTGGGCAGGAATAAAAGCCCAGTGAGGACGGCGGCAGTTTCCAGCCACTTCACACGACAGGAAAAGCAGTTGCACGCGTCTAATGTTTCCGTGCTCCCCCCCCCCCACCTCGTAATGACTCCTCCTGCCTTCCACGAGAGCTTCATTCTTTGTTGTGCCTTGGTCCCTTTGACAGCGGGCCCCAAAAGGATTCCATATAGCTTGATGGCGAACGACCATATTGCGCTTTTGGCCTGCCACGGACGTCACAGCTCAAGTGGCCCGGATAATGTCACGTGACAAGATTCGTGGCTGCTCATTTGCCGGCCAGCAGAAGAGCTGTTAAATGAGTGCTGTAAATGTCGGCACCGTCCTGGAAAGGAGGGAAAAGAGTGGGGGGGGGGACACAAAGCTCTCCCGATATCCATCGGGTTTTAAACAGTTCCTGGAGAGTTATTCAACACTGGAATACGGAGGCGAGTGTTCCTCTCCACTGTCGTCGGTCGTCGTGAATGACTAGCCTCGCTGTCACTTTATCTCGAGATACTAAAGGCCTGTCACATTACACCGCGCCACGCCACATTATCAATGCGAAGTGCTCAGGTCACAGTTGCCTTTTTTTCAAAGGAGCAGTTTTTCTTAACTAAAGAAATGCATCTGACATGAAGCACTTGGAAAGGCCGTTCTGTGAGCTGCCGGAATGTCCTTTTCTCTTCCTCTCCCTTTTTTCTTTTCTTTTTTTTCTGTCGTCACCCTTCATCTAGCCCAATCTTTTGGCAAGGAATGGGGAAAAGGGAGGGGGAAATATTGTCAGTCCTATTGCTAATGAAAGCACGGAGGAAAAAAACAGATACCGTGTCTTGTCAGCAATGAAGCTACTTACTGACATCCGTTCAAAAAATAACACTTTAATTATCCAAGAGAGCAATTCGGGGCAGCTTGATATAAAAGCACAAAGCAACACCATAACCTATCTATAGCCGCCATGCAGTCATGTTTCAGACAGCTGTATTTCATCGCACTCAGTAACATTCAGAAGTCGCACGACGGAAACAACGAAGGACAGCCTCAGTCTCTTGGTCCTGCATGCAGGTACAAAGAATCGGCGGCCCAATGGGAGGTGGAAATAAATCTTCCGACAGGACAAGCCTGTCATCAAGCATTTCAGACACTTTCAGAAGTGTTTGCCTGTTTAACAGAGTGTGGAGAGCACTCTGAGCTGTTTCCAATGAAGGCAAGGTGACTAATGCTGACAAAACATGCTACAATAGTTCGATCACGAAACTTCCGCAACAATTAATGTTGCCACTGACCATTTTTGTCGAAATACGTCGAGTTTTCAATTAAAAGTATACACACGCGGGGAGGCGAAGATCACAATCACCACTAAGCTATGACTAACCCTGACTATACAAGCACGAAATTTAAGGCATAAGGCAAAGCAAGCTTGTGGAACATACCCGCTCATACATACACAAGACCCTACTCTACACCGTTACCATAAACTTCAATAAAGAATAAATGAAGAATCATTCTCACGGCCATTGGTCATCAAAACCAAACTTAGGTGGTTTGTACCAACGAGGAAGACAAACGTTTCCCTTAAAACAAAACAAAAAACCTCCCATCAACAGCAGAAAACTTTGTCTAACTCAAAAAGGCCAGAGGTACAGAACTTTATTCTTTCAAAAGCAGCTCAACTCAGTTGGATTCTTTCTAATAAATGGTTCAGGTCTTGCTTTGACAAAATTGATTTGACCGAGTGTCTAATTAATAAACAGCTCAACAATTCAAAAATATCGGTATATTTTAAAGTGTGCCCAAATATGCCGGCCCTTCCATAATCTACAGACTACTTTTCTTTCCTGGTTTTTTAAATTTTATTTTTCTTTGTGTCAGCAAGGCCATTTAAGCCACCCATAGATTCTGAAATTCTCAGAAAGGTAGAGATACGAGGCCAGGTCGCCATCATGCACGCGCTAGAAGCAGCTGAGCCTCGTTTTCTTCGCTGACCAGTCTAGTCTAGCACTAGTTGACTCGGCGGAGTGGAGTGGAGAGCCAAGTGCCCTGCAGCGTTCTAGTCCACGCGATATCTGGAATGTTGGTGAGGTGGCGAGCTCTCACGGCGGATCGCGTTCACGCGCCAAATCGCGCCAAATTGACACCGCGGGAGAGTGGTCGTACATTTTGATCGAGACATTCCCGGAAGAGGAAACTACTCTGGTGGAACACGGTGATTGCATCCGCGCCATTAAATGGCACTCATCCTCCTAGAGCACTGCCTTCCCCACTTTCCACCCCTCAAATGGCTCTCAAAATAGCATTTAGCACAATCGACATGAGCTCGAAGCCAAACTTACTTGAAAAATATACAGAATACTGAGTGCGTGTATGTTTGTACGTCATGGCCACTTAGGGGAACCCACTGAGGCCATTGATTTTACCACAACGTCAGGGGCTGATGCAATCGTCAGAAGACATGTTCTCTTCCTTATAATGAAACAGTCCCCCATTAAACTGTATTCTTTTACGAAACTGAAAATTTAAACACGTTTTTACGTCGCATCATTATAAAACTGTAAATATACAATTATACAGTCAAACAAAAACGTTTGAGTAAAATCAGTAAGATATCCTAAAATGAATATATTTGATTTAAGTACTTTTAAAATAAAGTAATCTTATTTAAGCACCTTTAAATAGGAATATTTTGCTTCCACTGTGTGCCAAGCCCTTGGCTGGGATAAAAAGGCAGGGATATCACTTCGGTTCTTCTAAGACAGGTAGTGGTGCTAGTATTTCGTATTGATTAATCGAGGGATGACATGATGATCAGAAACAGTGTCAGATAATTTCACTTTTTTTTTCCTTGAAACGATCAGGTCTTCGTCAAAGACTTGCGATCGTGACCTGAGGGAACAGCACAAAGACCTCTCGTGACAGGATCAGTTCTTCCATACTACCATAGCCTTGAACTCCACATGAAGATCGAGCGAGGTGGCATCTACCTTCGTCACCCGCAGTGGGGCTGCGTTCACGGTCGACCTGCAGGTGAAGTCAGGTCAAGGGTGACGGTGCCCTCGAGAGACAAGAGGCATTTCTTTTTTTTTTTTTTTTGCGTGGAGATACCTGAGAGGTTCCTTCTTAACTACAAGCCTCATTCTCCCAATACCGCCCCACCCACTGCATCAAAATGTTTTTAAATAGCTGGGTAATGGGTTTTGATTGCAGTCCACTTAGATTTATGGTGATGTGTGGTGCCACCTAACCCACACGCGCGCGCGCTCGTGCGCAACAGTAGGGAGGGGAGAGAAAGAGAAACTTTATTGACAGACATACCGACCAGGAGTCAGGAAGGCGCACACACTCTCTCTCTCTCTCACACACACACACACACACCTACGTCTGCACCAAGACAAGTACAGAGAGAGAGACACACATACTGAGCCTGCTCATGTGAGCTCTGATACAATAAGAAGGTTCGTTTTCAACTAGCAATAACCACGCCTCGGATAAAGCCCATCGGCTTTGGTAGCGCCACTGCGCAAAGCTCAGACAACAAAAGGAGCATTGTTTAACTTCTACATTTTTTTCCGCTGACGGTAATGTTCGCGCCTCCAGAAGAGATCAATATGCCATTAAAATGTCTAGTAGCGCGTGGCGCCATTATCCCAGACAGCGGGCGGTGTCGTGTTCATTAGGGAGCCAGTATATTCACGAATAAGCCCCCCATCGTGCATGTCTTTGGAAACGAAACCGTGAAGAGCCCCTGATTCTCCAGTAAACAGTTCTCTGGAATGTGCATATGACGAGTTATGCACACGAGGGGTAATAATAAAAAAACGATAATGAGATTTCGTTTTTAATAGCTCGCTAGCAAAGGTGCCCGGTGTTCAGATGATGGCCTTTCGCCTGACAGGCTGTCAGCGCGAAGAGCGATCGCGGACCAGATCAAAAAGCATCGTAAGAAGGGAGGAAAGTCTACCGCTGTGCGTGAATAAGTGATAAACATTGTAGTACTTCTGGCTCGCTCATTCATTCACACACACACACACACACACACACACACACACACACACACACACACACAGAGGAGGGAGTGTACACATTAAAATTACGCCTCTGTCAAAATTTACTTCACGTAAATTGTTTTCTTTCCTGTGGAGTCATCTTATAACATATTAAAAGAAATAAAAGAAACAGGAAAAAAAGAAATAAAGGAACAGTAAAAAAGAGGCTTAAGAACAAAATTTACAAATAGTAGGTCAGCAGTGCCAAAGTCCAATTAATCCGTGGATTTAAAATGTCAGCAAGAACAGAAGGATACAGCAACTACATGAAATAATAACTGAAGTGTCAGTAGGACTTTTCTCTCTCTTTTTTTTTTTTTTTTTAGCTTTTCTTAAAGTTCTTTACTAACCACATGAAGATCGTCGAATATTTTGATGAATCTTGAGTCTTTAGTGTGTTACAGCGCGCGCCTGAGCATGTATGCATGCAGTCACTCGTGCCGTACAAAGTGTCTTTGGAGTCCGAGAAAATTATCTTTGTCACGGGTCGTCTGCAAGTCGCCGCGTGACAGACTGCACTGCTCTCTGTAGGTCTCTAGTTACCTTCTACCCCTGCTTACTGCATGACTTGTTTGTCTCAGTTTCCTTACCCATCTTGATGGAGCCACACAGACTGGAGACCCCTTTGCAAAATGCCACAGCGTTCAGGGTTTCGTGCAGCGCGCATGCGAAAGCATAATTAAAACAGCCTGTTTTTAACTAGGTTTATTGCCTTGTCTAACGACGACATTCTGCAGTCGGTCACACAAAGACACAGTATACAAAACTAATAGATTGTATCAACTCCCTCAAGGAAATAAATCTAACAGCAATGCAACATGTTTAGAAGAAAAAATAAAATGAAGTGGTCTCCATGAAGACTTAATCAAGTGAAACCTACATAAATTAGACAATATTTTCAGATCAAAACAGTAACATACCATACATATATTCATATAAATATCTCATAAATATATTACTTCTTTTAACATGTGTATACATTTTATCATCATACAGTGAATATACACTACGAAGGTCAAATTAGATGTTAACTGATGAGCTCCATGGCTAATGTTGATGCGTTGTAGTATCAATATTTAAAAACAAATAGTGAGGTGCAATTGTTTTCTACTTACGGGGTAAACTGCAGTGCAAAATATTATTTTTACAAACTTGGGTGAAGAACATCCTTCCATTCTCAAGACACGCCTAGAAACATCAGTTTGCACAGAAACAGCGCAACAACAGAGATGTCAGTGTTGTGTATAGATATGAGATATGCTGTGAAGGCCTCAGGCAATGGGATATTTTTTAGCATGTTTCAACTGAGCATATCGTGATATCACGATTTTAAACTCTCTCATTATTCCACAGTGATGTTTGGAAGTGTATATCTCGAGATAAGAAGAAGCGAATTCATCCAGACTTAGGGAAGCATTATACTGCACTGAGCTTTACGCAGTCATTAGAAAAATACTTTGCACCCCACTAGACCCTTAGGTCTTTTAAACATCACTGAAAACAGCAAATGGCGTAATGCTTTTACGTTTGTAGTCAAATTTTAATATTCGACATCTGTTTAATACCAAGCTTAAATATTAAGTCCAGAACCATCCATTTAGCCGTCCTGGAAGAGGGTTTAATGAACAAGAACAGCTATCAGTGACAGGGCCCTTTACTTTGTACCTTTGTGTGCTGGAGGACCGGAACTCCTTATTGCCGCTGCCATCTCCCGCGGAAAATGGCGTGGTCCGCAGAGAGGCTGGTGAAGGCTAAACACCACTGCTCTCAGCTGGAGCTGGAAATGACAACTCCATTCGTCTTCCTGACAAATTTTCTGCCGTGACAGCCAGCGAGAAAGAGGAATCGACTGCTGCCTCGTGATCAATTGTTTTCTCGATGGGTTTGCGATACAACGGGGGGGGGGGGGCGAGAAAGCGGAGACCACTCCACCTTGCACGGGGAGATCATTCTGTGCACGCGATCACTGTGTGATGTCACACAGAAGACTTTTTATGCCAATGACCTTTCATCACCGTCTTCTGTGTAGAGAGTCTTTCGCTATATTTTTGCTTGTTTGTTTGCCGGCTCGAGAGAGAGAGAGAACTTCACAAAACAATTTCTTACGAAGAGACTTTCTTTGAACTTCAATGAAAAACGTACATTTTTCCTGAACGCCAGCAGATAAAACGTAAAAGGCATAAAACTGAGCCTGATACATTAGTCTGTTGAAAGATGTGACGCTAGCTGGGTTGTTACATAGGCGTCTTGAGAACATCAGGATTTGTTCAAGACCACGGGGAAGAAATGAGAAAGAAGAAAAAATGATGAAAATTGTCCAGGTTTGGACAGGCTTGCGCTTTAATTCTTTTCTTTCTTTCTTTCTTTCTTTCTCTCTCACGAAAACAGAATAGAGTGCGTTTGGTACGGTGATGAAATGGGAGAGTGAGGGATGGAGAATTAAAGAAAAGAGGAGGAAGAAAGAGTTCTGAAGTACATTTTACCAACTCTAGTCACTTTAGACGAATCTCTCAATAACTTTGCTTTCATCATATACCGACAATGCTGTCTTACCATACCATTTCACAAAAAAAGAAAAAGAAAAAAGCAGCCGAAGAAACAGTGTTTTTGTAATTAGCCCCCGGATGCGAAAGTGAAAGGAACTCAGGCTGCTAACATGGAGGACTGCACAAAGCATCAGAGTTTCTTTACCCCGTGGAGTGTTTACCAAACACAGCTCGACAGATGAATGATTGTTCTATACAGTCAATGCTCTAATAATTTCAGACTCTGTATTCGGTTATTAGAAAGTTGAGGGTAATCGTGGGGTTGCTCGCTGTCCGGGAATAAAAACTCACCCGAAAGAATTACTTACTCGACTAACAGTTCTCAGCGTAGGAGTCGAGCTGGTTCTAAAAAACAAAAAAAAACAATAAAAACGGGCCAGTGTCAGTAGCCATATCTGGTTAAAGGACTGTCTCACCTGGACTGGCTAGGTTTTTAGGTGTCATGCGTGACAAAGGGTCAAAGGACGATCCAAGATGACGACATAGACTGCACACGGCTCTCACTTAAGGCTCTCTCTTTCTCTCTGATTCTCTCGGTCTCTCCAGCCCCCCTTCATCTTCTTTCTCCTTTTCTCTCGCTTACTCCTCTCTCTCTCTCTTTCTCTTTCAACCCCTCCTCAACAGAAAAAGAAATAACCAATAGAAGCGGTGCAAACAACAATACAAAGAATGTAAATAAACAAAAACTAATTACAATAAAGAGTGAGTGAGTGAGTGAGTGAGTGAGTGAGTGAGTGAGTGAGTGAGTGAGTGAGTGAGTGAGTGAGTAGCTTAGTCTCTCAAATGAACTGTATCGCCGGATCTGTAACATTGAGAACAGGAGATGATAATGTTTACCAAACGACAATCAGCCGATGACAGGGAGACACGCAACCCTAGTTTGGTTTCAACTAATGTCTTGTTTGTCAGGCGATCCTAAGGTGGGACCGAGTCCACGGTCTGTTTGTAATCGCTTTGTTTCCTGCTAATGCAATAACCAGTGCAAATTTGAGTCTATAATTGCTGTGTTACTTGTTAATGATATATAACCGGGGCAAACTGAAGTCTGATGGGGGATAGAATAGGAAATGTCAACATTTTTATACTTGATTAACTTCTCAGTGTCCATTGAATTGAGCTGTAATATACAATATATGATAAAAGTAAAAAAAAATCAGTGTGATATGATGTCGGGTACCTTGTCCCGGCAGAAGAACAAACTGACAAACGCGTATTACCACAGATGCAAAGAGAACGAGAGAGAGAGAACTCGAACTATTACCACGCGCGTTAAGTATATTTCTTGGCGAAAAAAATGATATCTATGTTTACGATCACACTTTGCAGAAGCTCTAAAACAACATCCAATACCATATCTGAACGAAATATCTGGAACGTTTTAAATTTCGACAGGCAACAACATTTGTCTCTCAGTCATACTAGCAATGTCTAGACCAGAAAAATCAAACCGTGTGGTTTTCTGCGCATATTTTCACGCAATTAATTCCGAAAAGGCGGATATGGTCACTGGTCACCTTCTCAGAATGAAGGTATGTGGTCAATAATTGAGAGCATGTGCAGTACACACTCGTCGGTAGTTAAAACGGATGAAGGAGTCAGTCGCCCCTCAGCTGCCTTTACCGAGACACATGAATATAAAGAAGTGGGTGGAAAAGATCGCTGTTGTGTTATTAACTGTCGCAACGGTAAATTTTAAAGGAGGCAGGAGAAAAGTTAGTATTAACTGCTTTCCCGAAACGAAAAATTGTAGTTACAAGCAATACGAAGAGAGAACTTCGAGCTGACAGCAGACTAAATGGTATTCGGTCGTCGTTTCAGGATTTCAGATAAATGACCAGTACTTAATTAGCTAGATCCCAATATTACATCGTGGGAATGAAAGGGTGAAAGCATACGCAGTGTAAGCCCTTGCACACACACACCCACCACCACCACCACCACACACACACACACACAGAGGTGGGAGAACATAATTTTCCTAGCATTAAGAGGAGTCCGTTATGTAAGTACATAAGATATACTGCGCAAAAACAAGGAAATGTTAGCTGATTACCGTTATTTTAAGCTAGTTATTTTAAAGTAGTTTCAACTATTAAATTAGGTTTATTACTGTGCATTTTAAGAAAATGTTGTGCTTATTCGGTTCAAATAAGTGACAACGGCTTTAGTCTCTCAAACCGTTCAACTCATCTGTTCAGTTCCCCTCACTCAGGAAGAAAGGTGTTGACGATAGTAGCAGCCGATAAATCTTCTCTCGGCCAGCACACAGTTAAAAGTGGAAGAGCCAGACCTAGAAAGACCGTGCCGGACTCCTTCACAAATTCAGCAGGCTATGTCACGCTTGGCTTTGTTTTGTTTCTGCTACCAGCTATCTAAAATTATTACTTTGGTAAAAGCAGGCAACTGTGAAAGCGACTTTGTCAGACTCAGAACGTCTCTTTGATTAAAACCGTTCTTTATCAATGTCAATGAAGCTGAAATCTTGTAGCTTGTAGAAGATGCTCACTTAAAGGATGCTATAAGCTAAACCAGGCATATACGCTCGGCCCCCTTTTTCCGATTTGCACACGGCACTAAAACAACTTCTAAATGCTGATTGGTTGTTGCCATAGGACACTGATCTAAACAAAAGACCCTCATTGTTTATTCCCGCTTGTTCATCAGTTGGATGATTAGAGCTGCTGGAAAAAAGTCAATGAGTAGCCAAAGTGAATTTTTGATAATGGTTATCTGGCCAGTTGGAGTATCTCCTACCAGTGGCGAGTTGTTGGAGCTCTGCATGGTTACCATGATGGAAGACGGTTCTCTTTCAAAGCTACTGTTATGGCCGGCTTCGTCCGGAGGTTGGGGGTCAGCTTGAGAATACCCAGCTTTCCCTCTGACAATTAACGTCCGTTTTTAAAGAAGCCCGGCTTACTATCTTGTTTCGCTGCCCTCTGTTCGGCCATTTGCTTCGTTGTCAGGTCTGCGGCGATCCTAATGCCAGCCGCTCTCAGAGCTGATCGTGTCTGGGTATCAGTCAGTAGACGTATTTTGTGCGACCATCGATAGAATCGAACGATCAGTGGCTGGGGCTGGCTACTCTTCTGGTCCTTCGAACCGAGTCGGTGGGCGCTATCTATGTCGTCGATGTTCCAGTAAAGACTTCGTTCAGTAAAGAGACAACTTTTTCGGCGCAAGATTGGAATTTCTCCCCAAAGATTTTCTATACCAAAGAATTTGGTTTGTTTCTTCTAGACATACCCTCTAGCCTGTCTAGTTCAATATTCATTTCAGACATTTTATTTTTAGTTGTTCGTTAACAGACTCAAGTCTGTCTAATCGAGAGACAGAAAGAGAGAAGAAATAAAGAAAAATAAATTAAGAAATAAAAATATTAGAAAGCTAGAAAGAGAGAGAGAGAAAAAAAAGAAAGAGTGAATGAGTGGTAATGGTCACATATTTTCCATTATTAACTAATTACAAAAAATTTAGAAGGCGTATATGAGATAATAGGTTCTTAAAGTTCACACTTTTTTTTTCAAAAACCCACACATAACCACAGTTTCATTCATAGATATCTAGGGAATGATACAAAAAGCTTTATCTTGTTTAAAAGGACGACAATCGATCTCTCAATGCTCGCCAGTCCAGAGATTTTCCCATTCTCGCCTTAATAATAATAATAAGTACCTGTAACGAGCAACATCACGACTAAGCTAGATCGCACTCTCAGCGCAGACCCGTAATGATAAATGAACATTAGAACATTAATTTGTTAAGGGGATACAAGGGTTATTTAGAACGAGAATTTTTAATCCTTTGTCTTAACCCTATGGTAGCACAGTCCTTCTCTTTTTAGTTTAGAACAGCATATAACATGTCAAGCTTAGGTCTGATACGGACTCGTCAGTAAAAGAAAAAGAAAAAACGAAAAAGAGACGGGGAAGGGGAGAGAGATTTGCATTGAAAATGAATCAAACGGAAAGCTGCAGAAAGCGGTGTTCGACACACCATCTGGTCGAAAGCACAAGAATGATTATCAGCCGTTCGAGTTAAGGCTGGTGATTTGGGTTGATTGATCATCTTGGCCACACCCATGATTGAATTTGCACCACCATTGCAGGCAGGGTGGGATGTGCCAACATCTATATCACTAACATCATCAGTCAGGTCACGCCTGTTAGCGATCGAGGGAGGAGGAATTGTTTCCCTTAGGATATTTCCTTTCCGACCAGCATGCCTAAAGCTGGTCTCACACCCTACGATCAAGTCGAGCGTAATATGTATCATTGAGCTAAAATATTGAAAGAGAATTTTTGTCGACCTGAATTGGGTCAAACGCTTTTGACTACCACGGGGAGGAGCAGTTGTTGAGGAAGGAAAAACTATGAAGGAAGGTCAGAGAAATTGAAGAAAGTCCCCCCCCCACCTTTCTTCGCCAGTGTCATTTGAAATGTTCTGACCATATGATGTGAGCTTAATTCAGCCTGAGCAGTGGTGACTACAGAAACGCTCGCTTTTCCGACCATTTCGTGGGGCAGTTTAAAACTTCACGTGGCCAGTAAATAATTCAGTCCCGCAAAATGACAGACAAGAATATAAATACAATATATTCATGTAGAGAAACAGAAGAACAAAATGTCTCACAGAAAGACCAAGACAGGACACAGAAAACGTTTGATAACCAGTTAGTAATAATATAGTCAGAGTGTGTGTGTGTGTGTGTGTGTGTGTGTGTGTGTGTGTGTGTGTGTGTGTGTGTGTGTGTGTGGCGGAAGAGCAAGAAAAAATAAAGAGAAAGAAAAAGATGGAAGGAAGGACTAGCAAGGAATGCTTGAACGTACTGCTCATACTCTATCTTCATGAAGTGCATCGGACGTTTAACCAGAACCACAATCAGCAAACAAGGAACCATTACATTAGCGGTAGATGAAACTCACAACCACGACTTTGGACGGAACAAGGTCGCCACCATCGGTGGACATCAGAAAACCTTTCCTCGCATCCAAAAAAGCGGCGCAAGCTGGTCTGATTCATCCATGTTACCTTGCACAACACTTTGTCTTACACTATTCTTCAGAGGACCTTGAAAGGCGGTTGACGCTGAGGTGAACGGAGGAAGAACTGACTGGTAAAGGTGAAGCAGTGGACTGGTCGTCCCATGTAGGACCCGCTCACCACCTCTCAAGACAAGCCTAAGTGGCGAGTCTTGTCAGCCATTGGGTCTGTCCAGTACCAGCGGACCAGCCTGACCATTCCTCACTTGGCATCACAAGTCAAGGGACAAATGAAAAACATTTAGCGCTGGAACCGTGCGTATCGGTCATACTGCCTTTACCAGTCCCAGTGTGTCCCTTAACTAGTGCTCCATCCATCCACCAGTCGCAGGGGAGCAATCTAACGGAGGTGAACACGCAGGTCTGGTCATCTACCGCCCTAAGAAGATCCCCCAGTAATTCGACTACCTCTACCATTAGCGTGTTATTCTCTAAGACCATCTGTCTAAACGATGGAAAAATACAGCAACAAAGAAGCTCTAGCTTTAACGGTCTCGACTCATTTTCCTCGGAGACCAGCATATTTTCCTCAAAAACTTCAAAACATTGTCCTCAAAGACATCAGAGCATTTTTAAAACACAATCTAAGGAAATACTTGATTTTGTCCATGGACGCTCGCCTTGTTGTTGGAGTCTCATTGTGGGTTATTCCTTTCTCACCTTCAACATGCATCCACGCTCAAACTCGTTTGTTCTACGCGCATTGCCGCGTGTATAGGTCGATGCCTTGATTAAATTATCCCAGCTTCTTGTAACGAGACGGTTACTGAGCAGACCAGCCTCCAAAACGCGCGAAATGCCCCCAATTTTTTTCCTCACCCCCAGTGACCCTAGCATGAGCCTTCGCGTGTTCAGAGCGGAAGTCATCAGCTGTCTGCAAACAGTTATGCAGAAAGGAATATTTTCTACAGTTGGTTAAACGCTTGCAACCGTTCTCCCTCTTTACCCCCTTCCCCCCCCCCCAAAAAAAAAAAAGAATGCTAATGTTGAAAACTAGCCGTGTCACTAACTCACCAAATGGAATTAAGGTCACATCACCTTTATAAAAGATTCATTGGCACGCAGGTTCTTGACAAATTGCCGTTTCTGTGTTTGAACATGGAAACCCGCCCGGCGGTGCAAGACTTTCCTCCCAATATTTTCCACCTCACCGATCTTTTGACCCCTATGGCGGAGGACACCATGCATCACAAGGGGACCTTTCCCCTCTGTCTTGTAGAGCTGCAGTCACCAGTTCCGTTCCCCCTGGGGAGACTGAGGAGGCCTCGGGTGAAATTGCGTGGCTCGGGCACAAAGACCCCAGCGGAGTAAACCTCGTTAATCGAACGAGAGGCCAATAAGGGGCGGGTAATACAACGGTTTCCGTGTCTGATCTGCCCGCTGATTAGAGTTACGCCTCTTTAGCTGTGCTGTTCTTTCGTTGCCGAGAAACTGCCGACTTCGGCTGCCGCGATCTTCACATTTCCTGCAGAAAATTTCATCTAGAACCAGCAAGATATGTTCAGCTTCACTTTTTACTTTTTTTTCACTTTCTTTTCCTCTCCTGCCCCTTCACATCACAAAGTTTCATTATTACTTCGCCATGACATTTCTATTTGTTCTAAGCGGTGCGTTGCCCTGGAGAACCAACAGTTAAAACCTAATGTAACAGACAGCCTTCGAGAGAGACATTTGTGTGGCTATTATCAAGTTAGACAATCTTCAGATTGGAATTTCTTCGCAGCCTGCTCTGTTTGCAAATCCCAATATGCCCTTCATTTTTCATCCGAACTAAGTGACTTTCCTTTCCTTCTTCTCAGCCACTGCGTCTATCCCCCCCCACCCAATCCCGACAGGAACCAGTTAAGGGATGACTGACTGACTGACTGACTGACTGACTGACTGACTGACTGACTGACTGACTGACTGACTGACTGACTGACCTTCGCACACGTTCGTGTCGATGCAATCTGTTAGAATTAGATGATTCAGAAGAAAAACAAAAGGGAAATAGCCAGACACCCAGCAAACGTTTACATAATCACGAATGGGAAAGCGTAAGTTTTCAAACACTTAACAATTACATAATGCCCAGTACTGGCTGTTACGTAATTTGTAAGTATTTAAAACTAACGTACACGTTTCTCCGTTCAAGACTAATCCTTGCCAAATGTAAATGAAGCTTAAGGCTGCAAGAAGGTTAATAAAGCTTACCATTGCCATACCTTTTTTTTTTTGCGTTCCTCTCTCTCCTCACTCTTGTTTCTCACCACTCTGTCTTTAAATCCTCTTGTAAATGTTCAAAGGAGAGTAATAAAAACAATTTAAAATCAAATACATACCAAGGATTTCACTTCTCATTGTCCTTCCACTGAAAAACAGACTAAAATACAAGAAGGCATCTTCATCAATTAAATACTAAAAAAGGTAAATTGTTCTCTAGACACTCTTCCTTTTTTTCCACAAAAGCCCACGAATGTCTCTTATACTGAATCTTTCCATTCCAGGAAATGGCCTATATAAGTCAAGTCTAAAATACTCAAGTAGCGTCCTGTGGAACTGCCTCCCTCTTTATTTCCAGCAAATGAACTCTCTACTGCTTCCGACAAGAATTACTAAAATACTTAACCGAAACCTGTAATCATTTGCTGAGGTCTCTTATCCACCATTGCTGAGCTTAGCACCAGGATGTGCATTGAACTCACTTGAAGATTGAAAGCCAGAATGATTTTTTGAAGTACTTCCTGACTACAGGACCCCTGTAACTAAAAGGTAATAACTACATATTTCCATCTCCACTCTATGCCATACCTTGTTATTATAATAGTCTAGTGATTTAGTGATTTAGATTTTAATATTCTTATTCTGAGAGGGCTAAAGCGCATGCATTGTTCATTCTACCACCCTCGGTAAGAACTGTCATTGTCCCCCCTCACATCTCAATATCGACAATGAAACTGAACAGTTTGGTTCATTAAGACCAAAGTAAGGACAAAAGCAACAGCCGTTTCATTTCTTATATACTTTCCTCTGGCTGGCTGGCTGGCTGGCTGGCTGGCGCGAACTGTCATGTTCTGCTTCCCAGCTACCGACAGGATGCTTCTGCAAATGTCTTTATCCGGTAGTCTTGTTAAGGGGGCCAGTCGTCGACACTGCGTGCATTGCACTGTCTGTATTCAAAGACCAAATACGCCTCACAAGCACGAGAGCAGATCAAAAGCTAGCATGACTATCTCGGATAACGTGCTCCAATAGGTTTTTATCCACTTCTTTTAAAAGTGTTGATTGAACTGACTTTTTCTTGTATAGACACACGCACGCACGCACACACACACACACACAGTTACTCTGTGCTAACAGGCTACAATCCGCTACATACTGCGAGGACAAACTAGTCTTCATTACTTTTGACTGTGACAAGAAAAGCAATAACTGTCGCTGCTTCGCAGTAATGAATAACTTTTCTAATAAAGCTATTTTTTTCTAACAAAATGATAGTAACATTTTGATGCTCGTAAGTAATTGATCTTTCCTGGAAAATTCATCCTAAACGTTGTCTAGAAATGGGGCAAACATATTTTTGTTTCAGTTTTTTTATGGTTCATGCTGGCCCATGCGGTATTCATGTTCTCTTAAAGAGAAGAAGTTTGTAAGCTGAGCTTACATATTAACATCATAATAACTTTCAGGAACTTTTCAAAGCCCAACTTTATTAACATATTGAGGATATCGGGCAATGGGAAGGCTGCAGACCGCATCTGTTCTGATGGCATTCGCCTTCTTCTCAACATGAGTAGCTACACTACCGGGGCACGCAATGAACTCTTTGCTTTGAGACCGCTTCCAATAATACTAATTTTTTTCTTTGCTTTTTTTTTGTTGAGCGCTTTGAGCATGCCTTTGATGATGGAGAAAAGGCCTATAAAAATCCTTTTTACTATTAAAGCAACTCGTCAAGAAAACTTGTTTGTGCCAGAGGACTTTTTCGAAAAGATTTTGTCGATTGCCAAACGGACATTCAGTTGCCCTTTGCCATCTTACCTTTACCAGAACAGAACTCAAGCAGTTTGAGCAGGCAGCTTTGGCACTTAGGCTGGTCTGAAGAGGTCTGAGAATACATACTTATACATACATTTCTTATGCACAGACCAACAAACAAAAAAGTACACAAACAAATAAATAAGCACGCACACATGTACGGCCACCCACCCCCCCTACCCCCAAACACACATCGCTTCAAGCAGAGGGTGGATTAATATTGAGGAGAATGGAGGGCACGGTTGAAGGACCCGGGATATGGTAGTGAATACGGAATGTGTTTAAAAACGTCTTGTGAACAAAAGATTCGGAGTGCGTGCGTGCGTGGGTAAGCAAATGAGTGCAGTTCGCATTCGTGATTGTATTGAGGAACACGACGGCTATGGTTTAGTATCAGCGTCACCCCTTTCATGCAGTAATGGTGACCCCAGTCCCGCGGACTAGCGAACAAAAGCTCTCGCGAACTGACCAGACCACGACCGCCGACAGGTGGCGCAGTGCGAGACACGAGATGTCACGCGGCCAGCGGATTAGCGCCGTGACTTGTTCGCCGGCCTAAAGACTCCATTAGCTTGTAGCGCCCTCGGCCTCGCCTTCACTCAGAGAGGGCCGTGTGACAAGGCTACACTCCACAAGGATTAGGTACGGCTTGATTGCCATGTTTGCTAAAAAATGTGAGGCTGTTATAAGGATTTTAACAGCAAACAAAGTTGTGACTTTCCCTTCGGATTTTAGATCAAAGGTTTTTAAAGCTTTGAAATGATAAACTCTTTTTTTTTTTTATCTTGTTGTTTCCTCGGGCGTGCCTCTGTGTGTGTGTGTGTGTGTGTGTGGACAAGGTGAAAAAAGAAGTTGTAAACGAAGCCATGCGATAAAAGGAATTTTGACACATGACCAGAAACTAGATGCAGAAGACGAAAAAACTTGCTACTTTGATCTACGCCGGGAGAAGGCGGCTTCCGTTTCACCAGAGACTGCGACCGATGGAACATTCCAGCATGCTAGAGACATCATGCGTCTGCCGTGCAAAAGCAGCTCAGTGGCTCAGCTTTCTTCACCTCGCTTGAACACAGGTTCTGGTTCAAAAGGTCAGCTCTTCAAGTCAAACAAACTTCAGGTCCAGCTAGCGTTTAAAACTGGTCTACAGGAGTCATTATATATGTGCCTGGAAAAAAAGGGGGAGGGGGGGCATTGAAAATCGCACGCGGCTTCAAAGAGAAGTCGAGTCCGCTTTAAAGACTTTTCTTGTAATCTACGCTAAATTGAGACCTAGTTCGTTTAAAATCGACAAGCGAATCTTAATACAAACAGCTTACTGCGAAGCTCACCTACAGCAAGGCCACGTCCGCAGTAGATTGTAAGAGGATACCAAAGCATCTCCCCGTTTTCGCCGTTCCCCTTCCCGCCTGCTAGTAAATATGTCTTGTACGTGTGTAGGTGGCAGACAGGTAAATGGTGTCGCAAGTGCGCGAGGAGTTAGAGGGCTGAGGGTAAAGGTGCCACGAGAGTCCGAGATAAGCATGTATAACGCCGGTAAGCCCCTGTGTCTGTGCCTGTAAAATAGGAGAGACAGGAGCAGGAGAAGGCTGGAACAGGATGTGACACGCCGAACGCAGGTATTACCCAGCATCCTCTTGTCTCTTTCCACTCCCTTTTCCCCACCCACCCCACCCCACCTCTCTCTCTAACAGGGTTTACTTAAATCTATAAATCAAAAGCCGTCTAGGTTCTAAGCAATCTAAGGTAAGAGTTTGACCTTTGAAACGTATCTTTCCACCAGAATGTCATTCTTACTACAGTTTATCAGCTGTAGCTATGCGTGGAAGTAGTCCCCCAGCATCCACGGAGGAAATTATTGCCTAAAATAACCTTAATTATTGATAGCTAAGTGAATGCAAATTACTGTATGTTACAGCAAGAAATAATGTCTCCATGCCGGGAAAAGGACCACGACGGACTCCCAGCATAGTAACCATACTGTTAGTTAATGGTGCTAATCCTTTGTTTACTTATGTTCGATAGCTAGGGTTATATCACAGCTAGGTGCTAATCCTTTGTTTGTTGGTGCTGAGGCCGAGTCCATAGTGACGGCGAGGCGACCTGGCTCTCCCAATATTCCGCACCAGAGAAGTGGAGGACAGGATAGAGCAGAGAAAGGGAAGTATGGAGACAAACTATGCAATTCACGGTAGACAGGACTCATAAACAACACGGTGACGAAGTATATACTGCTAGGAGAGGAATACACAAAGAGAGGAATACAAAGCATTGTAGTGAAAAAGTATAATGTTAAGAGACTGGAAAGCAAAGCAGTGACAAAGTGTACTGAAAAGGGCGGTGGGTTTAGCTACAAAGTATACTTTAAAAACAGGGTTGACAAAATAGTTATAAAGTATGTCGCACCTACTCCGACAAGAATTTCACATTAGACGCATAGAAGTGGTAGAGTTAGTGTTCCTAGAGGTAGAACCACACAATATCTGCACTTGTCCACCTGCAATCCACACATACAGTTAATTCATGGATAGGGCAGGTACATGAAAGATGGCCTTACTGCTGGTAACCTTTCCTGTATTTCCACATACGTACATTTTTGAACTGATTAACATCAGTTACTGTTTTAATTACTGTTTTCTTATTTTTAATGGTGATGTGGATGTGTACAGATTTTTAATAATTTCGAGAGAAAGAGAGAGAGAGACTGTAAGTATCAGTGTAAATGAACTGGTTTTATTCAGTTTACGTATTTCTTTTATAAATTGTGTTAATGTTTGATGTGATGTTCTCATGTCACCGTTGGCAGAGAAAACAATTTCCTGAAAAGGATGAATAAAGTTCTTTTGTTTTTGTATTTTGTAAGAGAGAACAGTAAAGCAATATAGTGGCAACAAGCTAATGTAAAGACAGGAAGACAAAGCAATTTAGCAAAAAAAGGATAATTTTACAAAAGGGCACAAAAACTATGTAGCGACAAAGTATGTTTATAATTGCAGGACGAGTCATGGTCTTTACAGAAATAATATTCTAGCATCCACTCTAAATAATTTAGGCTTGGTTCGATCAGGAAAATCTGCAGCTCAATTTTTACAGCCTTAAGAAAAAGCTAAGAAAAGTTTTACTTGATCAGTATACACATTCATGGTTTTCTGAATTAGAAAGTGAATTGTTTTGCTTGCAGAAAATATATTTCTGTTATGCCGTACAAAAAGTATTGTCTTTTATAAGTTAGAACAACAAATAAAACCTATCTGTTAAAAAATGCAATATAATAATGTACCAAAATGTGACTGACAATGCGAAATAAATGCAATGATATTGTGATGAAACCACTATTTCTTTTGATGTGATTTTTTTCTTTTAAACAGAAGGAAGTAAAAAAGTCTACTTGAAAAATACAAATTCATACGCTTAAATATCTTCTTGATTGCGATAATAAGGAAGGGTGAATGACCTGGATTAAATTTTATACACATTATAATTGGCAACATCAGAGTGAACAGAATAAGAATTAGGATTCGTATTGCTATCGTCTACTTAGAAAACATTTACTTATTTATGTCTGCATTAATTTTGTGTGTTATAGATGTGTGAAAATAGAGTTATATTTCATCCATAGTTCTCAATATATTACCCGCATTTCTTTATTGTGCATTGCATTATTTTGTGTAATACAATTTGTTCTCCATGTCCCCTGAGGGCTTATGAATAAACTTTAAGACTTGGACTTTCTCACACCTTTTTCTATTTTCTATAATTTCACAGAAGCGGGAAGAGGTTGGTACTCTCTGGCAGATCAATGCAATAAACGCGCAACAAAAATGAAGCTGTCACTTAACACTGTCATGGCTGCCCTCCGGGAGCGCATGCACCTTGCAGGATGTCTTTCCATTACGAACCGCTGTCCACTTGAAGAAAAAGGAGGAAGGGGTGCTGCCTAAAGCTATAATCATTTGCATTAACCCACCAACACGATTCTTCCATAACATCTTTTGCAGGCGCGAAGGCTCCATCTTTAAAAAAAAATAGTGTGAGGGGGATGAAGGAGCCTTCTGCGACCCGCCTCGTGTCCAAAATGCAGTTTAGAAGCCAGCACAATCGGGAGGTAGCGAAGACTTGTGTCGCTCCGACGCCATGAATACGGACCAGCTGATTAAGACCTGGCAAGGGCTATCAGCCTTTCGCTCAGAGTTACGTCCCGTGGGAGCGAGTGCTGTAGCGTCGAGCACGTTTCCTCGCCACGCCTCATTCTGGAATTGGATCGGGCGCGCCCGCTGTGGGGAGGGGGAGCTGTTGATTAATAGGTTTTAGTCTGATGAGACTATTGTGGTCACTATTCAGACCCGGCGTGGAAACAGGCGTTTTAGTGGACACTCGTCGCCACGTTCTAAGACTAACCGTTTGATTAATAACTGTCCTCACGTCACTTCCGCCTTCGAGCACGAGATTTTCGCACTCGATACGCATCTCACGCACAGGCTTGCCATCTTAAAGACATTTATGAGGAAAAATAATGTAGAGATAAAAAGTTAAGTCGGATGATCTGGAAAAAACACTAATAGAAGGCACAGCACGTCCTTTCTATCCCTTCTACTCTCTCCCGTGTGTGTGTGTGTGTGTGAGAGAGAGAGAGAGAGAGAGAGACTTTTGACACCACATCTTTAATGTCACTGACCTAGTCATTATGACATGAGAAATATTCACGCATATTAACGAAGCATAGCAGAACATAAAAACCAATATATAAGAACGATCATTTTCGTTCCATTCGAATCCAGGAATACATCTGTGACCATCAGGCACCAAAAATTATCTATAATTATGATCTTCATGCCTTTACACTCTAATAACTGGAGATACTTTGTTCCGTCTCTTAAGAATGGAGGCATATGAGTAAATATCCTGTGTAATACTGGCATTGCTAAATCCTTTCTTTTTATATCTTCTTACCTTCTGTCTCCCTTGTACTTATTTCCATTGCTAATTCGTTGAGAAAGAAGAACATCAGAGGGCTGAGTAAACTCCCTTGCTCGACTTCCTTTGAGCATTCTAAAAAATCAGGGTATACACATTTTCTTTAGCATATGCACAGATTGAGCTGTAATCTCCTTACAGTGCCTGGTACATTTTTCCATGTGAACCATTTTCCATCAACACATTTCTGTTAACTGAGTCAATAGCACATTTAAAACCCACAAAGGTGACATAAAATTTCTGATGCTTTAAGTCTTAAGAGATGTTTCTGTGTAATAGCAAACAGCATGCAGATGGGGTCCATCGGGCTATTAGGTCTTTCAAAAGCCAACCTGTTCATCTATTACTTTCCCTTCTTTTTCATCCCTCCTTGCTAGTCTCCTGTTAATGTCTGTATACATTTTACATAGTACACTTGTTAGTGTAACAGCTCTATAACTGCCTGGTTGATCGATGTCACTTTTTGGTGAATTTTTACTATTATAGACTTTGACCATTTACTTGGAAATGTACCTTTCTCAAGCCGGAATTTAACGAATAAGCTTAAAAAAATTAAACACCTGTATTAGCATTTTTTATCATTTCGCTTACTCTTTTTGGTTTGCACCATCACTTGCCACTTTTTCGTTGTTTCACCCTATTTATCACTTCTTACATTATTATTGGAACATTAAATAGGGATTCATCATTACTCTTTCCACTAGCCTCTTCTTCCATTTGATATTTTCAGGGAAGGCCATCAGAAATGAACATAAAGGTGGAAGTAATTGTACCAATGCTGTTGGGTAGTTTAATTTTATATTACTACCTTTCTGTTTAATGATTTAATTGTTGTCCAGAACAATTCAGCATGATTCATAGATTTTCTTTTCATTAAACTAACTGAAAATCCTCCCAGGTTCTCCTTTTCTCTCTTGTTAGTGCCATTTACTCTTTGCTCTTTCACATCCTTTTTATGCAAAAATTTGTTCTCTATATCTTTTATTCTTTGGAGATGCACAAGGAACTGCTTAACTCTTCTCATTTTTTGGCAGTCAACATTAACTACTTCTTCTGTCTATTTTCCCTCCTAGTTCTCTCACCATGCAGGCAGCTGCTTTACAGCCTTAATAAATATGTTCATGGCATTACCTAAGTCGTCTGTATGGGACTGGATTGCTTGAAGCAAGCAGTTTTCTAAATTCAGCAGAGTCTAATTCCTGATCATGTTTCATATCTCCATTCTTATTCTGGCATTTTAGTAGTATATAAATGCTGAGTTTTGTTCTACTGTTTTCATCTCTCACAAAAAATAAGAACCGTAATTTATCTGTACTTGTTTAGACGGTGAATGAAGCTCTAAATCTATTTGAATGGAGTAAAAAGAACACCGAAGCAAGGGACATAGCTGACAGTAGTGAGATGGCACTGGTTCAGGAGTCATTGGAGGTATCTGCCGAGCCACATATACTATTTTGTCTAGGTCTCCGTGCCATCGAATAGTAAAGTATGGACCTGGGCATCAAACATTGATGCACTACGGTCATTAAGAGACCAAAGTACCTTTAGTATTTATTTATAAACATAAATATATTTGAGAGAGTGAAAGAGAGAGAGGTAAAACTCTGGATACATCATTTAGGCAGAGGTACAATGTGTTGTGTGCATTAATCATCACGTGTCCGAAAAGTCACCATAGCAACACGATCCTTTCAGACCTATGAATATGGCAAGAAAATGGTAGCTGGGGAGGAACGAAGTGACCATCTGCAGACCGTCCAGGGAAAGAGAACCCGTGCAAAGGCAATCACTCACATGAGGTCAGGTTAAAACTAATGACCACGGCTGATGGACATTCAGGCTCCAGAACAGCTTGGTCAGTAGCTGGACTCTCGCTCCATTACCTCTGACCTCTGACAGCGCAGAAGCCGCCGTCCCTGATGGAAATGCACATCAGTAGTCAGAGTTTGTAGAGAAAGGAAATTACATCCCTAAAAGTTCCGAGGAGGTCGCCATATTGATCACAACAAGCAACTATGAACAAGGGAAACACAAGAGGAAGGAAGAAACAAGGAAGTATAAAACGAAATATAGAACTAAGAAAATGTATTTTAGAAAGATTGAAGGAAAGGAAAAGGAAAGAAAAAAGCGAAAAGAATGAAAGATGAAGGATGTAGACAAGGGAAGATGGTCAGAGAGGAGGAAGAGGCTTGGCTGTTTTGTTTTCCAACAATTATTGTAAGCTGTTTGCATAAGGAATGTTGTTAACTGTGTACATAATTTATGAAGTTCCTGAGACAAATATCTCCTCACTCACTTTCAAACAAACGATTTGGGAGCAAAGTGGGGACAATCGCTCGTTTTACAGGGGTGTGCTAGCAGGGCCCTGAATAATGCAACAGCAGAGAATTCTATCAAAAAGCCTAATATTTTATACCTAAACTCTGACCTCTAACTAAAAAATAATAAAACCTACCGTTCTTATTCTCTTTCTCTCATTGTCATCTTCTTGGTTTTCTAGAGAAGATGTTTGTATACAAGCTACATTGATTGTAGGTTCATTCAAGTGCACTTGTTAGGCTGATGACTGGTAGTTTTAGTTCACGTTCTTTTCCACACATTTATCTTATTAGTAGCTAAGCAGACATTTATATACACACCTTTTCAGTTGCTTTAATTATATTAATTTAACCGGCATTAATACAAAACGTGTTTTATAGGATTTTATTTTATAATTGTTTAGAGAATTGCAATTATTATCTTTTAAAAATCCTGTTCGTTGATTTTATTGTTTCTTAAAATATTAATAGTATGTTATTTTATTTATAGACAAAAATTAATTTCAATTTGTATGTTTCATAGTTATTTATAGAAGATTTTTTTCTCTTCTGTCCGTGTCGTGGGCAAAGAATGCAGGATGGAAATAATGTTTACAAAACTTATAATTTTGCCATTTAAAAACTACATTAAAAAAGGTATTTACATATGTAAAATTTATGTTTACGTGTTTCGGCGAGATGAGCTAAGGGCGATAACATTTGTTTCTGCTTAGTCCTGCTTGTTTTGCTCCCTTTTCTCGCTTCGCTCGAGACCGTTTTCGTCAGGCGTCAGGCGATCAATAGTTTAAAATTAGGTAATCCTTTTAGTTCATTTTATTCATTTAATTACTGTTTCTTAAATGCTAGGACAGGATGTAGAAAAGGTTGATTTAGAAGACAGGTTAGTTATTAAATGAATAAATTTGCATTAGATTCAACTGAAACTACCAAATACTGCCTATACCCAGTACGGCTTATTTTAGGGAAGATCATACAAATCCCATTAAATTACAGACATTAAAAACGTTACAAGTCCTTGTTTACAATTCAACATTTAAATCGAAGCGGTAAGTATGTATACATATCAGCATTTAAAGGTGAGGTCTTTCGTTGATAAAACAGAATGTCTCTTGGACCATGACAACAGCTGACTATATAAAACAGAGCACTGAGGCGTGAATCTCGTACAGAGAACATAAAACCAATGACTTATTACGAAGCACCGCTGCTACACTTGTATGACACCAGGAACCTCTACAAGCGGCGTAAGCGGGTCTGGTTTGGTCATGTGACCCGGCACGACACCTTGTCAAAGACTATCCTTCAAGATACCTTAGAGTGGTGGTCGACACCCCAGTGGAAAGAGGAAGAACTGGCTAACAACGTCAAGTAGGGGACTCACAGACTTCTATGATTTCTAGACTGAAGATCTCCTCGAGTTCGGCGGCAACGCATGCGCATGGGGAGCTGACACTACAGGCAGAAAGAGCGCGGAGCGTATGTGTGTTTACGTGACCAGTACCCGAACATTTCTTATCATTTGTAGAAATTGTGAACTCATGCTGTGCAGATGGCTGCACCAACCGACAGGCGAAAGATTCAACGAGTCTTTTTATGTGTAATTAGGCATTTTGATGTTTTTGCATATTTTGTAAGTTATTATATAAACACTTGTTAAGTTACATTTAAAGATTTTTCAAGAAGAAACAATATTTATTTACAATCTGATAAAAGGGATGTTTAATTAGTTTGCATTATTTACGATGAAATGTTAATAATATGATAGAGTGTTAACATATTATGAAATCATTTCAGGCGAAAGATAAAGTTCACAACACTATAAAGCATTGAAGAATTTACATAGCAGACGCTTAATGAGTTAATGTAAACTAAATTGTTGAATTTTAAGAAAAATGACGACTTAGAAAATGTATTTAATCCAGGGGATCTTTTTCACTTGCAAAGGTTTGTTGATAATGTTACATTCACAAATGATCCATCCCAAAGCTTGACTTTGTGGCTAAAAAGTTATATATAAAAATGATCTCTTTTAACAGCACAAAGAAAGATAAGAAAACAGTCTCAATTGTTCCTTTTTAATTATATAATTATTTTTAAATTTTCAGATGGCTCAGCCGTATTTCTTCAAAGCCTCGTGTATCACAGCAGGTTTTAAAAATATTGGAATAAAAGGCCCAAAACCTACAATTTACTCTTACTGTAGCGTTATAGATGATTGCATGACAATAAGAAAACACCTGGACTGGGATCCCCAAAGCCTAAAGATGGTAAAGTTTTTTAATCTTGGATAAGGATTCCTAGATAATGAATCATCGTAAGGATATGTTACTGTGGTAATGACAGTAGGTCTTACAGATCATTTGAAGGTGTCATTCATTAGTTTATATTTATTTTAGTTAATTGCATATCTGCCGAGGTACAAACACAGTTGCTGCTATCATGTATTTCTTCTTATGATGCTAGGGTATTAATATCAGCCTTATTGAAGAAAGCATTAGAAAAATTATCAAAGAATGTATTATTTAATCACCACCAAGGGTTGCTATATAATTGTATTTATTATTCTGGGAATAGGGTGTCAATAATTAAGTTTTATTAAAAAAGTAGCTTCATTGTAAATAAAAAAAATTTATAATGTATCATTAATGTTTCCAGTGGTGTGAAAAGAAATAGATAATAAAGCTAAAGATGATGACCCAAAAATTGTCCGTGTTTTTCCCCCCCCCCCCTACATATCTGCAGTGTTGTAAAATCTCATTAACTCCATTGACATCTTTTCGCTCTTCATTGATGAAGTTTTAGGTTTGAAAGCAGTATTTTGGAAAGCAGTGTTTACACCACTAAGACACTAGGAAGGCGACTCTCTTTGGCTGTACCAGAAGCCAGTAGCGGGAATAGGTCTTTACGCTGAATGCGTGGTCTGAGTAAGTCTGTGAGTGGACTGGTCATCCTGTGCAGGATTTTACAATCGCCCAAAACAGACTTGAGTAGCGAGCCTTGTCAGCTGCCGCATCTATCCCTGTATCCACCCACGCACCCACCTGCCCCAACGACCGGTACCAGTTAAGGGATGACTGACTGACTGACTGACTGACTGACTGACTGACTGACTGACTGACTGACTGACTGACTGACTGAAAGGCGACAAGATTGTCAGGACCAAGTACTTTAACATGTTCAATTTTCTAAACAAATGCTTAACACTACTGCCATGGATCTGAGAATCAACTAAGTTAACACCTAACCTTTTGATGAAGACTAGTCCAAACGGCTGACAACTCTGCTTCCCAGTGGCAGTAAAATTCATTTAGTTTGTTGAGGAAAAAAAACTCTTTTCATGAAAGCAGCACTCCTTCTGATATTTATTCTGATGCCTGTAATTTTTCGACCCCTTCCATGCATCCTGATGGTTTTTGACTGAAAATAAAGCTTTTCTTTTGTTCTCTCGGTACTTATTATATCTTTGCTAAATGAATCTCGACTGCTGTACTTCACATAAAGTTTTTATTAGAACATTATTTTCGCAAGTTATACACTTCACTCATTTAGCCTTCCCAAAGGACAAGTGGTCCCTCAGCCTTGTTGGTACTCTTGGAAAAGATAAAGGTTATAGGAACAAGCTCCTACAGCATACCGGCATTACTCGGTGAAGGTTTTCCTCGATTTAAAAAAAAAACACGGCCAGGTTAATGGCCCACCTGTTTGCTATACATAAGTTGAATGGAATCGGCTCTGGCTTACCTTGGGAAAAAAATTGACGCCATCCCCTGTTACATTGTGCCACAGCTCTTTTATCGTCCAGATCGTTAATCTCCGGGTCTTTAATAGTCCCATTTCTTTTATCAGCATGTTTTCTTATATATAGAAACATATATTTTATGAACCTTTACTTATATTTTATTATATTATATTTTACAGCTAAATAATATACTATAGTATATTATACGCCATACGCCATTGAGTATATTATGTTTTTTCAAGAATGGTCAATTTGATCATTAACCAGATTTCTATTTTTGTATTAACCGTTGTCTGTTACTGAAATAAATTTAGAAAGACGGGACATGAGTATCGATTTTAAACGTTTTTGTCTTTGGTGGCCGTCTGACGCTCTTTCCAATATTTGAGCGTCTTCCTGTTTTTCCGATGAGCTTCAGTATTGTCCTTAAAGCAGACACGCGGAACACTTTTAACACAGCGGCAAGCACTCAGGTTCCTACAAAAAAAAAACGAAACAAAAAACAAACAAACAAACAAACAAACAAAGAATGGAGGGGAAAATGGAAAGAGAACAACGTTTTGGGGAGGAGAGACGGAGAGTACAGCTTATGTCCAATAGGCACATTGAAACAAACACACACATCCCACCATCCAAACATACAGATACACGTACACAGACGCGCGCGCACGCACGCACACACACACGCACGCACGCACACACACACGCACACACACACACACACACGCACGCACACACACACACAATTGCGTGGGAGCATGCGCCCACGTACTTACATGGATATATCATATACAGTGGAACCTCAATTATCCGGTTTAATAACCGGCGCCCGTTACCCGCATAATCAAAAATCACGGATAATCGAAAATAATTCTAAAAATTCGCAAATGCTAGAATAGGTGCCTTATCACGCACTGTTTCATTTCCGATGTTAAATTCCGATGAAAGCTGAGCAATTGATTCCTCCTTTTCAGCTCGTTCAACAATTTGCAGTTTCGTAGCAACTGACAAAACAATCCTTTTTCTTTACACTTCCTCACCGGACCCCGACATTTCGGCATCAACTTACACGAAGCCGCTTTCTAACCTCGAGGTGCGGACGCCAACTGAATGAACTCAGAACAAGGCGTCATCTTCATGGACGGTGCGACCCATTCACAAATTTTTTCAAGACAAATTTTGAACCAGAAGATAAATGTCAAAACTTATTGACGAATGGCAGTCATCGGAATTTGGAAACAGGGGAAGGACAGTGTTTGGAACGAGTCCTCCTCATCGGATTGAGTCTAGTGGTTTTTCACATCAAGGGATCGCCTGGCTGGTGCACAGATTCTATTCATTCGATCCTTTTAGAATAATTTTCAGAAACCCAGCCACAAAGAAAACTTAAGCTGTGACACACGTAGTGTACATTATTGTAGTCGGAATTCTTGGCGGTCTTGTGATAACTAGCAGGGTTTTTTTTAAGGCGATCCCGAATGACCGATTGCACGGTTAATTGAAGACCAGATAATCGAGGTTCCACTGTATGTCAGTAAATGTATAACTATAAAATTCGTGTACTCCTAATGAGGGTTTATAAAACCCAGTTTCCTGTGTGGAGGCTATTACAAACGAACAGCAACGGTAGGCAGACAAAAAAAGTCCTTCAGCTGTACCAGTCAACAGGCTTTGTGTGTGTGTTTGTGTGTGTGTGTGTGTGTGTGTGTGTGTGTGTGAGAGAGAGAGAGAGAAAGAGTGTGTGTGTGAGAGAGAGAGTGTTTGTGAGAGAGATAAAGTGTGTGTTAGCGAGAGAGAGTGTGTGTGTGTGAGAGAGAGTGTGTGAGAGTGTATGTGAGTGAGAGTGTGAGAGGGTATGTGTATGAGTGAGAGAGTGTGTGTGTGTGTGAGAGAGAGAGAGAGAGAGAAAGAGAGAGAATCAAGGTGCCATTTGCACGATTGTGGCGAAGGACGGCAATTATATTTAATTAAAGGAGAAGCTTTAAAAGTAACTTGTTTAAAAATTCTATGTAAGCCACTAACCGACTCTATCTGTAAGTTTTTGAAGTCTTTCGTCTCCCCGCAGTGTCCGTCTCGCATGATCCATAACTAGATACAAAATCTTTTGTCTTTTGTACTTTTATGGGTTACGGGAGAACGTGCATGAGCTCAGTATGGATCTAGCAACCAAAGGAAGGTCATTGCGATCATTACAACACTCAGAAACAAAACGGGAATAATTCTAACGATTATCGTAGTCATGAGGACAAACGCAGGGTAGTGACCTATGTGTCAGTGTACGCCACAGGATCTCATATATTGATGAACCGACAAAGATATGCACATCGACTGAGCCATAAGCTTAGTTCCTCAGTTATTTGTGAGTGAGTGAGTGAGTGAGTGAGTGAGTGAGTGAGTGAGTGAGTGAGTGAGTGAGTGCAAGTAAACGGTTACATCTGTTTGTTGTTGTGTGGGTAAGTATGTGTGTATATGTGTGTATATGTGTATTGTGTGTGTATGTGTGTGTTATATGCTGACGGTGTCAGTGGTGACATGGGTGATAGGGAGAATTGTGTTGTGTCGAAAGTGATAACAGACGTTAAAATACGTCAGAACAGTCTCAAAAGTAAGAGATGTTGTGCAAATTTTATTAGTCAGAAACGTGAAGTTGACACTGCCACTCTTGCTCCAGAGTACAACTACAGAGTCTGTAATAAACTTGAAACGCCTCATTTGTTTCCAAACAGAACAAGCTTCATAAAATTTCGAAACAAATCTAAATATACGTTAATCTCACCAATAATCCTTACATTTTGTGACCAAGTATCGTAAACTAAAATTGTTCGGTTGGAACGCCATCTACCTGCGGCTGCTGAAAATAGACTGTCCACATAATCGGCTAAAAAAGGTTGCCCATTGGCAGCTCTCGAAAGCAGAGAAAGTAAACACCTGACACGAGGAAGAAAAACAATGAGACGAATAAGGACATCGGCTGTTGCAGACCATCAGGCGGCGAAGCGGTGTTTGGAGAGCACAGTGCAGCCAAGTGTCAAACACGGACACTGCAACCCCTAACGATGTAAGACGCACGTTTAAAGGAATACAGAAGGCGTGAGACTTTTGGTGATGGAAGCTAGTGCAAAGGAACTAAGCTAGAGCAAATTGCGCAATCAATAGTCAGACCCCTTCCAAAACTACAGAACCATCACTTGAATCAGCCACCCATGAAAAGTCATGTTTTAAAGACATTCGAAATCGTCTCGTAACCGACCGCTGAGGAACTGCTAGCAGAAGAGCAGGCTGGCTTTGGAAAAGGCAGAAGTTTGAATGAGCACATCTCCAACTGTCATTAAGATAACATATGCAACATCTGAGAGATCTCTTATGCAGTTTCATCGACTTCACAAAGGCCACTGACAGAATCTGGCACAAGGGGCTGTGGCAGGTGATGGGAAAATTTAACATCAGAGAGGATCAAGTCATCAAGGATATGTACAAAGGCAAATGAGCGCAGTACTGCTTACTTTACTGTATCGCCTGTACTCTTTCAGCATTTGTTTGGAGAACTGTATGCGAGAAACACTTCACGACCACCGCTCTTTCCTGCCCTTCAGTTGGAGTCCAGTACGCAGTTTCCTCGTCACACTTGACTTCATGTCAGGCAGCAAGAGCGAGCTACAAAACCTTAACAACAGACTGAAGGACAGCTCTAATGCTTATGGGATGGAAAACAGCACTGACACGATAAAAAGCTATGGTTAACAGCAAAGGCGACATTAAAGCAGAATTCTACATGAGGGGGGAGGGGGAACAGCGCGAGGAGGTGACAACCTTCAAGTACTTGAGAGAACTCTCCAAATATGGCAGCTGCAAAAAATACAGACCAAGATTGCACCGACGATAACAGCAATGGCAGGCTGAAGAGAACTTAACGAAGCACCACCATCAAAGTTTGCTCCCAAGTACACACTGGCAAGTCGCTTATACTCTCTCTCCGGCTGCACGGTGTCAAGTGGACTGCTTGCTGGTGCACAAAAAAAAAAGAATCCAGGAATTCGAGACCTAAGTACCTAATAAAACTGCTCTTAACCTGCTACAGGGAGTGCACGAATGATGACTTTGTAGGGAACGTAACAAAGATTTAAAATAAAATCCTCCATGTGAATCACAGGCGACCGCTAAAATCTTTCGGCGCTCAAAGGTATTGCGCAAAGCTGGCGAAGATCCACTCACTGCTGCCTGACAACACGCGCGGAAAGCACCAATGGGCGTGTCAGAGTCATACATAATCAAAATATCGTGGTCGTCAAGGCTGATGGGTCTGCTAGTGGAAGCGACTCTCAAGAAGGTGGAAAGGAAGGAAGGGGAGTAATGTTTAAGTTTCTAAAAGCGGTTGAAAAAAAAACCCTGGCTCTTCAGCTCATAGTATCCTGCCAAGAATCAAGAAAAAAAAAGCCGAGAGAAAGCCGGAAAGAAGGAATATTCTGCTTCCTAGCAGCCACAGTCCTACTCGATTTCATCGATCGAGCACCTCGAGATCACGCTCTTTATGGAGGTGCTGGATCAAAAAGCGGCTGGAGTAAGCCAGGTGAGAGCAGGTTTACAGGTGAGGCGGCCCACACGTCCGAGAGACAGGACCAGATCATCTGGTGGCGAGGTAAGGCGTGTGCTGTGTCTGAGGGAGAGAGGCATCATACTCACTCGCCGTCTATTTGTCGTTCACTTGTTCGGCCCTTTCGTCTCCCCGTCCATCTTTCCGTTGTATTACTTTCCATTGTCTCTGAATAGCTGGAAGTTTTGTTTTGTTTTGTTTTTGTTTTTCTTCGACACAGGCCAATAACCAAGGTTTGAACAGAAGGTTTAACATGCACAATCGCAATGAATATATTGACTGGAAAATAACATTATGAAGGTCTTATTAGCCTATTACTAGAGACAGCTCCCCGTAACAACAGCAGACAGAACTAGATGGAGGTCCCTTGCTGTCGCCTCACGTGCCAGACGGCACAGAGAGGACTAATGATGATGATGATGATTAAGCAATCAATTAGGGGATAGTGCAATAAAATCTGTCACTTTAAATTCTAATTCCACGAACGCTTTAATTAAAAAACGTAATACTATAAATTTTATGCAATAATTGATGTATCAGTATATATATATATAGCTTTGAGTTTCCCATAACGCGTTTTCATCGCAGAACAGACTATTTACTATGAGTGACTATTACTATGAGTGATGATTTGTAACTTTATGTATGTTAGGAACTCTGACCGCGATATTACTACAAAACATAAACAATTGCCTTAAGGCTGTCCAGACAAGGATTATAATTTCTAAGGCCAAAGCAAATACCACCACACATACAGGCACAACTCAAAGTCCGAGGGGTCAAGGCCGCCTGACTAGCACAAAACAAAAACTATCAGCACATGAACGCCAGGGCTATGGTAAATGCATTACGTATTATAACATCTAAAATTTAAAGAAAAATACTAGCTCTTAGTTAAAAACCAATTAAACATCCATCAAGGTCCTCCCATAGGTCTTGGATACGTTGCAAAGAGAATTAAGAATAACACACAGTAATCTGGTACCCAATGGAATCCACACACAGTTGCTTTAAATCGCAAGTTGAATAAAAGTCAAGCGAAATCTACACCGTCGCTTCTGATAAGTATTGTCGTTTATTCTTACGCCCTCGTGTTCTGTCCATTTAGTCCATGTCTCTTCCTTGTTTTAAGCGCTAAGAGCATGCTCTCTATGAGTGTGAATATGCGCTATACAAATCTTCATTTATTATTTATTATTATTATTAGTTTGAGCAGGCAAAGTCCAAACAGCAGTTAAGAGTTAGCGAAAAACCACATAGTCGCTTCCCAGTACATTTTATGGATTAAAATCCCATCCCACCGCAGGTTACGTTTCAGTTATTTTCCACACAGAATCCACATAGCAGTCTCTTCACAAAACTGTTATATAAAGAAAAGTACCAACCACACAGTCATAGTTTCACCTCTGCGCACTTGCCTCACTCTTCTTCTCCCATCTCCCTCCACCCCCGCATCTTCCCGCCAGGGGAGAAAACTCTCTTTGTTTACATGTCAGGGTGCATTTCCCTGAAAATGTACGCAAAAACGGAATGCACCTTCCTACATAAATTACGAGTATGCAAAGTATTAACAGTGTTATAAATTTTGAGGATGCCATCGGTTATGCTTGAAATTGTTTTTATTTAAAGTTACTAATTATTTTCTTCATTTTGTTTACCTCTTATGAGCCATTTTATATGCAGCCATTCCCTTCAGCGCAAACTACTTTCCGATAAAAAATAATTGTGTTCAGATCTATACGAGACCGCTATTAATTGTACATGCCTTGGCTTACATATGTCATACTGACACACGAAAAAAAAGATCAAAACCGTTCATATAATCTATAGTATATGCTCTTGCTATTTTTATTTACTAGTGTTTTGTCTACAAGTGTAATACTTATTTCTCGATAAGTCTGATGGGATCATGATTTTATATTTTTCAAAGACTGCACTGCAGCAAATTTCACAGTGCGTGTCCTCTATTATTATTATTATTATTATTCAAAATTACCGTTCACATTTCTGTCAAACCCACGTGTGTCTTTGGAAGACGTTTGTCTTATATTAAATAATAACGCTGTTGCAAACAACTGACGCCATGTGTTTGTACAATAGATATTGTACAATACACGTTATCATCTTTAACATAATGGAGTTTGTTCTTCGAGTTTGTTCCCTGAGTTATAACAAAGCGAGTGCGCGGTCTATTGGAAAACTAGGAGAGACAGTTTTAAAAACAAGTGCTCGTCATGCGAGATAATCTATATCCTGGGAAGGTAAAGGGATGGATGGGAGTCGGTTTTCGTGTCAAACAAAGAAATAAAAGCTCTCGAAGACATGTTTTTGGTCGGTCACCATGTGGAGCCAAATCGCAAACATCTTACAGAACAGCAGTTTATCGAAAAGAAAACTTTATGAAATGTTTTATAAAATCTTACAAGTTTTATGCATTTACATGGTCGAGGTAGGTGGACTAGGGAGGTAAATATTAAAGCTAGCAGCAACATGTGATTCAAAGCGGTTTTGTTTTAAAGAAAAAAAATCCGACGATGAAACGTGAGGCTTTTAACCTGTGTCGGAGAAAGACCATAAAGGCTTTTGTTCTCCATTTTCTGTGCACGCTTCTGGTTTTCAAATTTAAGAAAAAGAAAACCCGCTAGTGAAGCGAAATAGCCATTTTCCTCACTCCAGGATCAAGGCTCCAGCAAAGTTCACACTAGTCCGATGTTTGCTGCACTGCGTGCTCTGTAAAGATTTCAGCTTTGTGGTCCTTGATGCGGGTTAATGTCAGGTCGATGTTTCGCTCCTCGCCTCCCATCAAAGCAAAGCTGTGCAGTCACTTGGGGAGCTCAATAAGCAAGTTCATTCGTTCTCTGCAAGCCGTCTGGGTAACTAGACATTTGTAACTAATCATCATCATCATCATCATCATCATCATCATCATCATCATGTTTCTGCTTCTTCTGAGTCTCACTTCTTATTCGTCATTGGAGATGAGTAGAAGCATCAACAGTACACCAGCAGAAGTAAGATTATCAGCAGACGTTTGCTATACAGATGGTCATCGGGATGAAAAGAAAGTGAAAAGTATGAAGACTAAATGGATGTTAGAGAATTCACAAGTAGGAAGAAAAGCGAAATATCCCAAACTACTCGCGTTTGTGTATGGACATGTGCACTCACAAAGTGACAGAAGCATAGCGGTGTAATACACAAGGAAACTGTACAAGAGACAGAGAAGAGGAAAACGCGTGCGTCTCGTGTACAAACACACACCCATTCACACACATAAACCTATATCTATGGTAGAAGCTGTATTATTACAGCTTTAACCTCTACCCTCCGTTCACATTCTTCCTGTTGTTGTTAGGTTCTTCTTCTTGTTCTTCTTTTTTTTTCTTCTTGTTCTTCTTCTTTCTTTGTTTGTTTTTGTTTGTTTGTTTTTGTTTTTGTTTGTTTGTTTGTTTGTTTCTTTTTGTTGTTCTTCTTCTTCTTATTTTTTTTTCTTGCGGCGTTGTCTTCCTCTACATTCTCATTTTCTCCTGCAAGGGATGACTCTGGCAGTGATGTTCCTGGCGTCAGGCCTGGTACTCTCCTTTCTGGAGGCCAGAGCCGGGGTCCTCGAGAACTCCAGGTGGGCGCGGGACAGCAGCGTTGCAGTGGACAGTTCCCGCAGCACCGTTAGCTTGAAGACGAGGTCGGCCCTGGACTGCGCCATCACGTGTAGTCACAACCCAGCATGTCTGCTGTACGCCTGGGACACTGGGGTCGCCGTCTGCTACCTTGACCCTGCGCTGCACATCGACACCACGTCGCCCACGTCACAAAGAATCTACCGAAAAATATGCAAGACGAACCTTTTTTATTTTTTAAAAAAATCACAACTTTATAAATCACAGAATCTAAAGGCGGTTCTTAACCAGGCAAAGTGCCGAAGCGTCAAATCCCCGAAGTGTCACAAAGTCCCATTGTGTTGGCCATTGTAGTGGTCATGGTAGTGACCAGTACACTGACATCGTATTGGCAAACGTGTCTGCAATTAGCAAGTTGTTCAAAGTTCCAATGTCCTAAATGCTCGCCCCAAAACCGTTGGTTTCCGTTGATCTTCACACTCAACTTCGCCAGATTTGACCAAACGTTCGATGATATTTGCCTGGTTGAGGAACCTTTAGACAAGGATATTTCTCCTTAGAATTTGCAGAGATCATTCTGATGGAAGCTTCATTATTTACATATAGAACTCGGTGTGTGTGTGTGTGTGTGTGTGTGTGTGTGTGTGTGTGTGTGTGTGTGTGTGTGTGTGTGTGTGTGAGAAAGAGAGAGAGAGAAAGAGTGAGAGAGAAAGAGAGAGAGAAAGAGAGATAAGATTGAAGAGGGGAGTGTTTGTTATTGTAGTGGCTCTACTTTTATTTTTTTATGCCACTCACGCTGTAGCCTAGAACGTCAAGGCTGGTACACGAGGACTAAATCTCCATCGGGTACACATTGAACAGTTTCCAAGGTTCTCTCTATCAAAAGCCTTGTTGTCTGCCTTGTTACCGGATGGCTTTCTTATCGCCGTCTCTCTCCTTCTCTCTTGCTGTTGTCGATGGTTCTGTTAATAGCTAAGCTCTGTCATTGTTGTCTTCTGCAGGCAGTTCTCCCATTTGTAATTATCGCACTTTCTATGTTTTTGTGTCCTTGCTGCTATTTTACAGACGGCTCATTCATTCTTGCTGTGTTTCTAACTCATTCATGTTAAGGTTACTGACGTAAAAATAATTATTTTCCTGTCCTTCTAAATATTTCAACATTTTCAATTTGAACGCCTTAATTCTTCTTCTTCTCCATATAAAAAACGAAAAACAAATCTATGATCACCAAGGTCACTAAAAAAATTGAGTTTGCAGACGTTTAAAACAAGCATGGACATGATTTTTTGTCTCATTCGGCGCTTTGTCGATATTCTTAATGGACAGATCACGTAATGGGAAATGAAACAGCCACAGGTACGTGGACTACACAAGGCACGACCGTGGAGACTACGGACATCACAAGCACAGTGACAACACCACGCACTTCTATGGAAAGTACAACAACTGCCACTTCCGTTACTCCGCCAGTAGCTGCCGCAGCCACTACACAAACCACAGCTTCAGACTCTACGAAGTTCACGACTTCAATGAGTACGTACGTAACACAAACGTCCACTTCAACTCAAACAACGCTAGCTGACACTTCAACAGTCGCAACTATCACCGCCGTCGCCAGCACCACCACCATCACCACCACCACCAAGATGGAGTGCCCCGTCCTCGTTATCGGCAACGGAAGCGTGACGTGGACCAGCGTGTCGCAGCGGGAAGGCAGCATCGTGTGCGATGATGACTACATGCTGTCTACGGATGACACCAGTGTGCTGTGTCTGTCTAACCTTACCTGGCACGTGGGGGGCGAGTGCAGGCTGAGGATCGTGAGAAACGTGGTGAGACATTCATTACTCACGTCTCAACCTCTCTCTCTCTCTCTGTCGTTGTGGGTGTCTGTATGTGTTCACTTACATGGGCTGCGTTTGCTTATATGTATTTTGCATGTGTTTGTATGTTGAATATGTAGCTATTTGTACGTGCTTAGGTGTATATGTGTTTGTGTTTGATGAGTTTGCTTACATTTTTTATGATGTATTTGTATGCATTTATACTTTTATGAATTTGTATGTGTATGCTTTTTGTTTGTGCTTGTTTCTGGTTTTTTTTGTATGACTTATTACTGGACTCACTCACTTACTCACTCACTCACTCACTCACTCACTCACTCACTCACTCACTCACTCACTCACTCACAAAAGCTTTCTGCTCGTATGCATCTTGTGAAGGTACAGAATGCAAATGGGGGAGGGGTAAAATAAATCAGTGTTGTACACAATTAAGGCTATATCAAACAGCCTGCCATATAAACAGGTGCCACATTCATAGAAAGAACAGCGTGACCGAGAGGAGATCTGACCCCAGGACAACCAATCCTCACTGTATTGGTGGTGGAGGTAGAGAATACAGAATAAAGCATAAACATGCTGCACACTTATGGAAATTTGTTTACATGGTTAGATAATTCCATAAGTGTGCAGCATGTCGATCATCACGACCTAGAGGGGCCAAGATTTCAACCATTTGGTCAAATCCTTTGTTAGAGCTTAGTGTGTATTCTGCATAACAGTTACGAATGGATTTTTTTCCCCAAACAGTGTGGCTGAGCTTAGCGTAAGATATTTAACACAAAATCTGAGGGAATAATCTCTTTCCGTTCTCAAAATACCGATGTACGTACATCATGTACCTCTCCTTCATAACAAGGTCCCTAGAAGACTTTTTCGGGTACATATTTCACTTCTACGTGCAGACGCTGAACGCCTTCTACCCGATACCCAGAGCAGTTACCACAGGCTGGTCCACCTGCATTAGAGGGACACTGTTTTATTCGGGGACCGACTCACGGTGAGGCCTGCAGTTTGGTTTACACTTGGACTGCCCCCCTGTGAGATGTTTGAACCATCTCAAAGCTTGTCTGTCCTCTTAATGCTTTAAGTAAAACTTCCTATGCTTAATTTAAAATAGTTTTATAACTTAAAAAGCAGCTTTTTCCTACGTGCCAAAATAAAGATTCTATTTTTATACGACTTTGCCCACTTTTTTCTGTTAGTGAGGAGGAGGAGGAAAAGGTGATGGTGGCGGTGGTGGTGGTACTGCTGCGTCTATTAATGATGATGATGAGGAGGAGGTCGCGGTGACGACTGATTTGATAACAAGGGGAGGAGGGTCACACTAGGACGTCTGTGTCAAGATTATGATGCATAAGATCCATTTAGTCTTGGATCTTCACTCAGAATGTGCTCAAATAAACGAAGAGACAGGCTCAGTCTCAATTAGTCGCTCGCTGAAATGTTCTTTTACCGTCAGTGATAATGACAGCAGAGCAGCTGCTGTTTAAATAATTGCATCTTCCATCCTAAGAATAAGCACAATTTTGTTCTGTGTATCACCAAGCGGGGAGATATGAACCACTTACAAGGCCAGGCAGCTTTTGACTACTCGGATCGGATACTTTTAACTTTAACTTTGACACTAGTACGTGAAAAAAATCCTCTTACCACCATATTTTTCATACTAAATGTTTTGATTTTGATAGCAAGACATCAATAATATTATTGGTCCGCTCATATTGTGAGTCTCACGCCCAGCTCTAACAAAAATAATTTCTCACTTTTCCAGATTGGTTACGGTCAGCTCAGGCTATGTCAATTCTTCTGACTGGCTTAGAACTGCGTGTTATATGGGGAAGCGGATATCCGAGGGGCTAGATTGCTAGCGTCCGAACTGAGAGCGCGCTAGTTCAATGCCCGATTAGCGCAGCAAACTTCCCCCAGTTGACCCAACTGGCGGGAAAGGGTACCTGACTCCTTAGAGGGTTGGGGAAGGTAAGGCAGCGATGGAAAGGAGATGGGCATTGCCCTCATGTAAAGCTTGCCCCGAGAAAAGTTAGGTCTCTAACACCTCACCTCCCAATTACCTGAAAAGGTTAGGGGATGACTTTTACATTTACCTTTATTTCCGGTGTCAAGCGCTTTTGACGCCTGTGTCCGTCAGGCGACGCACGTTAAAATCTTGAGCATCAGCGTAGGAGTAGCAACAGCAGCAAGTGCTTCATGTCACTGACCTCTGTCAATATGCCTTTTATACCAGCAGGTGCTTGATGTCCCTGACTTCTATTGAAATGCCTGTTATACCAGCAAGGGCTTGATGTCACTGACCTCTATTTATATATATATATATATCTTTTATACCAGCAACAGAGCTGTCGTGAGAGCAGCTCCAACACAAACGACTTGTTCAAGCATACGTGTCTTGGCAAATCCAGCACAGTTTTAGTCCACTGTTCCTTGTCAGAATGTGGCCTGTTAAAGAGCAGAACTTTGTTTCAGGATTTCTGTGAAACTGGCTGAAGATACCGCATCATATAATCTACTGCTGATGGATTTCCGCGTCAGTTACTCGGGCACCACCCGCCAGCTTGTTTATAATACAAAAAATAACGGCACATTGGATGCCGCCAAGGTTGTCGGCTGGACACCTTTCATTGTTGTAGGCCAGAATTTTACTTTCAAGCTGACAGTCAAGACTTCTACAAACCTAGACGTAAGTTTTTTTTAAACTGTACATATCTTCATAATTTCTTTGGGATGGCTGCATTGACAGTTGTATTTTCGGATTAAGTAAAACGAAACGAAAGTTGAAGGCTGTCTCAAAACCGGGGCTACTTCTAGTTAGCAAAAACACTTGTGATTGACGATGATCGCTGATCCTTCTAAACCAAATGAGTTATGACACGGTTTGGCTGCTGTCGAGTTACCCGTGATAAATAGATAAAAAGATTTCAGCTCTGTCGGTTCTTTGGTTTAACATAGAGATGACACGTCGATAATAACTGCTTCAAAAATCTTGTAGCCAGTATGCGAGGGGTCAACACAACTCCCTGAAATTAACAGCCGTCCTTATTAAAACGAAGTTAGACAATAAATTAGGTCCTGATCAGTTAGATGTAGCAGCAGATGTAGTCGAAACGCTTTCTGCTTTAATATGCCGGATGTTTAACATGCAGCTTTAATTCTCATGCGATTAAAATCTTTGCCCGCTTCTACTCTTGTGAGGGTAGAATATGCCTTTAACATTTAAAATCTGTCCTTCTCTTTGTTATTTTCTGTAAACTCAGTAATATTACTTCCAGACTAAGACACTCTGTAATGTCCACTCATCTCAGGCATAACAAAGCAATATCCAGCGTAACTATATACCTCTGTGGCATTCGCTAAGGAGAAGAGATACCTCTCTGTTTTGAGGCTGCATTGCTTCCGCTCCATAGCCACAACCCCAGGGTTAGCACTAAGGGTGAAGCTATAGGTCAATCCACAGGGTATCTAGTAACAACAAAAATTACATTACTTCTAGACGATAGCTACTTCCGATGCAGCTTAACAGCTTAACATACGATCACAGTCCTTGGTGTTTGTAACTATGATGATCCACATTTACTATTTTCTGCTATGTTCAGATTTTTGTAGACGGAACTTTGAGGACTAACATCGCTTACGGCCGGAATCTTCTGAACACGTTGTACGTCTCCGCTGCACAGACGGTCACCATGGATACAATTGATCTCTGGTGTTGACCAGTGGAAGGACGAAGAAATTAAGAGTATATAAAAGCAACTGAGACATCTGGACGGCAATGCTACACACAAGGACCACATTAGTTTATGAGGTATCGTAAAGCCACACAGAGGGACCACATAGTCAAAGACAACTCACATCATGAGGCATCACGCAGATGCAAAGAAGTATAACACACCATGAGGTAATACACAGCCGACTGAGGCATCATATGTGATGAGTTAGTACATACCTATGTCAAGACATTATATGCCCCGATGTATCATACAGCTTCTTGGACAATCTTCTTTGCTGCCTTATTTCTGGGCAGCAGCGAGAGTAGTTTCTTTGGTCAAGATTTATTTCCTTATTTAAAATACGTTCCTCAAGTACATGGATATAAGAGTGTTGCACCATCAGTCATGCTTATTTTAATTTACATTTGTCACATAACTTAGATATCATATCAGAGTCGCTTTAGAGACTGCTCGAGACAGTCCACGCCTTGGACGAAGACGTTAAACTTCCCTTTTTATCATTTATTATTCAGAAAACATGGTATTTCTACGTCTAGTGGCTTTTTAAAGAAAATGCGTGTTATCATTCATTTTTTTCTAGTTTAAATAGTGACAATGAGAGGAATAGTAGATGATGATGAGGAGAAAATAGCACATTTACTTGCCTGAACACAAGATCAACACGAAAAAAGAAACACAGAAGCACAGATTTCAAAGAAGAGGTGAGATGGAGGAAAAGATAGTGGGAGAAGGTTAGGACCACCAGCCACAGGTCTTCACGAATGAGGTGGGTTCTGAGGCCAGCCTCGAAGGTGCTTGCTGTGCTCAAAAGAATCGCTATTATCGCTTTGTTTGGACAACTCACTCTACCATGCAAGTGTCTCCCTGCTTCACTGTCCGAGTGGACAACACATTTTGACTGCTTTCTCCAAAATAACAATGTACTCGAGACTGACATGGTGCTCAAGTTCTTTGTCTGAGCAGACGGTTTTCACACCAAAAGTCATGTGAGCAGATAACGGCAACTGTAATGACAACCGTAAGGTAGGAACCTTTCTGGGCGATAATACACATTCAAATAAGAAACTGCAGTCTGTAATATGTACTTTTTTAATGCTTTTATTTATCTGCACCCATTGTCGATATGCTGTCTTTTACTGTGTCTTTGTTTACGATGTGTTCTTCACCTCCTTACAGACATCAGGCGCTTAAATTACCAAAAGCAAAAAACGGACAAGGCACATCAAGGGGTAGCATTTGTGTACCTCTGATATATCAGAATCAGCATCAGTATGCTGATTAGTATTTTTTTAAAGAACAGAAATATCCCTCTAATTTCTTTCCTGTTTTGAAGAATCTAGAAAAAAATGCCCATTTCTTTCATTCTTTCCCTGCTATCCACAGATTCATTCAGCACGAAACAAGACTGTTTTTTATCCTTATTACTGTTTCTAAGAGATAAAAAAAAGTAAACCTACACTTCAAGAGGATGTAGTGCTAAACAGCGCAATTTTGCTCAAAGAAATTTTCAGAAAGAAATAAACAACCAAAACACAGTCAAAAGTTACTTGGTGCCTCTTTGTGTTTTCTTTGTTTTCTGTTTGTCGTCAGTATTGTCGGTTATTCTTCTGTCCCTCGTGTTCTATCCATTTAGTCCACGTCTCTTCCCCGTTTTAAGCGCTAAGAGCATGCTCTCTATGAGTGTGAATATGCTCTGTAAAAATCTTCACTATTATTATTATTAAGTCGTTCAGGTATTTAATGTTTTGGAGAGACTATAGCCCTTTCCGCAAGGTTTCTAGTAAAACATAATGTTGGTAAAAACGTTCTATACAACAAATCTTCAATGGTGCACTTGGTAACCCCCCAGCTGCTGTCTCATGGAATGAAAAAAAGCCTGACGCACTGAAGGCGAATTTCCAGAGACTGTGAGCAGAAACTAGGAAAGGCTCTCCGTGTATTGTGTCTGCACCATGAAAATGTTTCTCTGTTGCTGGCTTTGCTTGTCTGCCCAGAGTTGTTAATGAAAGGTGGGCACGACGAACAGGCGTTTATTGGAAGTCTTTGTGGGGGATCACACTTTCAATCGCGGGGTCCCTCTGAACATCGACCTTCAACAACACAACTAACTACGCAATGAAATGATCAGTTGACTATTCGCATTACTAACATTTTTCTTTAATGAATTAGCATTTTCAACACTCACGAATACTGCTCGGATAAAACAGAATCACCAGAAATGTGTTTTACCATTTTAGCGTTTTGTTTTAGAAAAATGACTAAATTCGCGATATTATGTTCTATTTTTTATAAATAGCAGCAAGCGCTGAAAATGCAAGCGCAGGAGGGTGAGGTGCAAAGTTTCCGAGGGTCTAAAGACTTCACTTCTTTAAAAAAAAATTGAACACGATCTCTGTATGCATTAAATGCAGTGACACTGCGCATTCTTTTTCTATCGTTGTTAAAGAAAAAATCTGTAAGATGACAAAAGGTATAGTTTTTGTAAAAATCATCTTTTTGAAAATGGTATTTTTGCAACAGAGACTGTACTGAAAAACAAAGTCACTTCTAACACACACTAACGAAGTAAATTTTACAGGTGTAAGGTAAAACATGCTAAATATGAACATTTTGGTAACACCAAACAGGCCAACTGTTCTGAAGTCTCAAATGTGTCCTAGTAAATTTCTGAACTGAAAAATTGAGTGTTCTCTGAGGAAAGTGTTTTCATTCTAAATTCTGTTTTGTGATTTTGGTCTCACTGTGACTCACTGAAACATTTGATGAAATTAAAAATACATATCATTCTCAATATATATCAATATATATCAAAGCTTAGCCCTTCGTTATCTAAGTACATGTGTACTTGAGTTATTAATCAAACAGATTTGGAAGAGTTGTTTGATTAGAGGCCGACATATTTTCTTGCAGAAGGAATCACAAGTCGCTTTAAACATTTAACAGTGTTTCATATTGCAACACAGCATGTCATACTTATTAATAAAATAAACGACTACAATAGCAGTAATAAGTGTGAGCTTTAACAATAATGGCAGATAGGGGTCAGTAACACACCTTGATTCAGTTCAGCTTAAATGTTAAAATTTGGATTGTAATAAAAGAGGAAAATATACTCACTACGTTTCACGAATGGCATTTCTTGAACGGACAATGTTCCCATCTTAAATTTTTGTGGAGATCTTACTGAGTGCGCTTATTTAACAACTTTACTTGGATGGACCAGTCTGTCTCTGAATCGCTTTGCAGTGACACTATGACATTCAAGTTAAAGACAGGTGCTGCTCATTCTACGCAGCCATAGGTCCAGTACCCGCTCTCCAGAAGCTATCAAGCCACCTGGATCTACCCACGCTACCACCACTATGCACCTACAACCTTGATAGATTCTTATGAAGCTGTTGCAAACTGTGCAGGGGTGTCGATCTAGCAAAGGGTACAGTGGGGACCAAGGGAGGGGCATGAACACAGGGTCGACACAAGAATTATTACGAAAAAATTATTTGCTTTTCATTGTTTCAGATTTAGACTTCGAAGAACGTGGATGCTGAACTTTGATATTTCATTTTACATGATGTTGCATATGGCACCTTTTACTGCTCCGTGTTATCAAAACAGGCATCGAATATGAAACACTGTTCAAAATTACATTTGCAAATATTGGTTTCTTGTGAGGTCTGCTCACTAATTAGTTGTTGAATGTTACCGGGTGACCGGACACTTAATCCTCAAAAAAGCCCCCAAATCGCGACACAAAACTCAAAACTGCTATTTTGTGAACTTGAAATATTATAACCGTAAGAGAAATATGTCGGGTGGTAACTCTAATGAGACTAACAATCGCCCATTGTACAGCGATATGAGGCAATGGATCGTCTTCTGTACCTCCGGTCATTAGCTTACCTGTCATATTGATTAACAACACTTTTCATATCATATTGTTGAAGCATTGACTTTAATAGCTCACATGAACTTTAATGTTATAGATGTTGAAGTTAAGTATTATATTAATTGTCAAACTTATTTTGATGTTTACATGAAAATAATTATTTGAATTTGAATTAAATTTTTCATTCACTTCATAATTTTTTGAGTTTCATTTTGAGGATTAAGTGTCGGGGATTAAGTGTCTGGGATTCATGTTACGGGATAGCTACCCAACATAAATATAGTTTTACTTCTTCCCAAAATGCTTTTGCTCCTGAGTTATTCGAGACTTACCTTAACTGTCCCATGTTTAGTAGCCGTCCTACTTGTGAAATTCATCCCTAAGTGCAGTAAGGGACCAAAAATGTCTATCTGTGATAGCTTGATTTCTATGTTAATCAGTTATTTTTTCCCCACCCACTTTGCAAATATAACAACGAAAAACCAATATTACACGAGTACCTCATTATTACATAAGCCATTAAACTGCATTAATAAGGTCTTAATCCCTAAACTAATATTCATGCATTTAATGAAACATTTAACAGAATAACATCACAAGTATTTTCATTACAAAAAGAAACTACTAGACTGAAAACGTTGACAACTTATTGCTTAGAATTTGGATTACTTGCTTGCCAAGTTTCCATCATTTATGTGAAATATTAGCCAAGAAACAAGAAAGCTAAACACAACTAAAAGTGTTTTTTTAAGATCTATATTTACATTAATAGTCATTAATACTATACTGAATGTTCTTTTGTAACAACGGTTTTTGACAGCAAAGGTTCTAGGGCAGAACAGTGCTAACCCATACAGCTGTCACCAACCTCATCAAGTAATGGATTGGTGCCCCTGTTCGGGTGGCTCTGTGACCGGAGAGAAACACGAAAGTCCTTTTTGTAGCATTAATAGCGGCAGCAGCTCCTTACTAAACATGAAAGTCCTCTTGCAGATCAAGTTACGCAAGATTCGCCTTCCACTGAACATGAAAGCATGAAAAATCCCCTAAAAGGCTTGGGCAACATTCACATATTACTAGTTTATATCGATTCGTAAAATCAAGGATTATTCAGGGTTGCTGCAGTCAGAAAAGGCACTTAATTTTCGCATGATTAATCAAGTGTTGTGTTTGCTCACAGTGGTGGCCTTTTGTGGTACTCTGTTTGATAACCACGTACATGGATTATTGTGTTGATAGCATGCTTAAGATAGCATCACTCATCTGTGCTCAAATTTCATTGGAACATTGCTTTTCTGATCTTTTTCACTATTTCATCGTTTGTTAATTCAAAACTATCTTCGCTTGGTGATCTTGTCACATGTAAGTTTCCGATGACAGCTGAAATTACTCCCCGTTTTGAGATTACTCCTCTGTTTAAGAACTCTAGGTCATGGTCATGGTCATGGTCATGGTAAAATCTAGATGTAAACAAATATCACCCATCATTCGCTCTCTTCACTGGTTGCCAATCGCAGACAGTAAAGCATTTGAACTTTCCATTTTGACTAACTCCGTCGTTTCTGGCACTGATTCTCGTTACATATGTCACTCACTTCTGTACGCCCGCACGACTTCTTTGCTCATCTTCTGACACCAGGCTTCTTGAGTCCCAATAACTAAGACAAAGACGTACGGAAAGAGGTCTTTCTCTTACCACGTGCCATCGACTTGGAACGGATTACCCGTCAGCCTTCGCCTTCGACACTCTGATTTTTTTTTACCACCGTCAAGCCAAAACTTCTTTTTAGAACGACGACTTCACTGTGATTCTGTCCTGACATGAACGTGCATAACGCATTATGTAATTTTTGTTGTTGTTGTTGTTGTTGTATGAGCGGGTGTCGGTTGTAGAGCTGGGCGTGTCTGTTATATGCAAATATGATGCATGAATGTTGGTGATTCAGTCTGTTTATCATTTCTGTAAAGCAGTCTGAGAAAACCATTGGAAAAGCTTGACATAAATTCTTCTCTTTCTTCTTCTTCTTCTTCTTCTTATTATTATTATTGTTATTATTATTAAATTACAAAACTGTCAGACCGTAACCACTCCTGTGGCGTCCTCAAACGTTCAGAGTGAGGTCGATAAAGATCACACAATCAGAAGCTCCCCAAGTCTGGCTCCTGAAGACGAGCACCGTACATCCTGTGTGCTTGTCTTACTGGTCATGCAGAATTAAGGGGCAAATAAATGCTTGCGCAAGCTTGGCAACCATTCCTCGGCCAGGTACCGAAGACAAAAGCCAGTTCTAGTGCGACTGTCAATCATCACAAAAAGTTTTAAGACTGTGAAAGCATGTTGCTGAGATATGTGTGAAGGATGACGATGAGGGAGAGCGAAGAGAAAGACTTCGTCCTGTTCCCGGATTTTCCGTATGAACACTTGAATAGATTCTTCCTTGATCGCAGGAGTCTTGTATTGTCCGTCACCACGCTTGGTAGATTTTCATGATAAAAGAGAACTTAACTAAAGGGGAAGCGAAGGGGAAAGGTAAGGAAAAAAGGCTCAGCTCCATTTCTTGTTCTTAGGCATAAAAGACTTGACAGGTATTGCTGGCTTCATCCTGTTGTTGTCAACCAAAGATAAAATGTTGCCGAGACACACAGAGAGAGGGGAGGAGTGAGAGAAAGACGGACATAATAGCTGCAAACAAACATCTGACTGCACTACAGATATTTATAACTCATGTTTACATCACCGATTTGTCGTACTCGTGTCTTGACATTGGCACTAGTCTTGGTAGATCTCTACCTAAAGCGTGTTCTTCATGTAAAAGTTAAAACTAGACGGAATGTTCCGAATGCTGCATGGCCTGATGTTTTTTGCCCTTCCTTTCCTGTCCTTTCCACTCTCGTTCAACATTCATCAAAGTCTTTATCATGTCTTCACTTACTCCTGTTTTCTTTCAAAAGGTTTAATCGAAAAATCATGCGCTCATAGTCCCATACATTATGGGACATTAATATTTTCGTTTATCATTTCTTTATAATAACATTAATAAAAAATCATTAAAAGTCTAAATTGTGGAATTTATTATCAGTTTAAATAAATTAAGCACAACTCAGAAAATTCATTGACGTGAGTAATTTTTTAAAGGACTCTCGAGACCAAAAATTGAAATATTTCCGTGTCCAGCTGTCACAAAATCCTCTCTTCAAGGTTTACAGGAGTTGCAGCAGTTTTTCAATGCACTCTCTGGAGAGTGGAACCTGAGACGAATAAAGGACTCAATATCGTTAGTAAACTTTTTCGTTGGAAAATATCTGAAAAAACATTGTCTTCAATACACAGAACAGTAAAAGAAAAAGACTTTCCAAAGCAGATTTTGTTTCTTTTGCATTTTCCAAATTGTTTCATTGCTTGCTTTCTGACCACCCTACCTATTTTTTGTGCATCGTTTAAAAAGCCTCTGAATCTCAAAAATATCTTTCTTGTAAAGTTATTACGTACTTTTATTTCTTGCGCCAAGCTACTCAAGAGCTCCACATCCAAGCTGCTGAGGACGATGTCTTTGATCACTCTCAAGTCCTCAGTGGGCAGATCACAAAGGCCCGGACCTCGGGCACTTGGTGATATACAGCAGGAGACATAAGTTGCAACACTCCTCACTCTCAAGACACGGCAAGATAGCGTTTGTCGAATCATTGGAACCAGCTTTTGCTGTAGAAGGACAAGCGAATCGTTTGTCATGTGACTCATTCTCGCTTTCAGGTATGACCTCACAAAGACTTAGCCACTACGCCAATGCAAAGCATTAGTGTCTGCTAGCAACTGTGATAATACAATCTTTCTATATCGTGAGCAGCATGACATGACATGCCTACTAATCACTGTGACTTCAGACAGTGTACTGCCTGCTAACTAGTGCATCATTTACTCATTCCCTGCTATGACATTATGTAGTGCAATCGTGCTATGCGTTGTCTATAGCCTTTGTTGCTGGCACGGCGTAAAACACAAACAAACAAACAAACAAACAACGCAATATTGCTATGAACGTCACAAAGTTAAAATTTGAATTCCTATATGAATACTTTTAAATATTATTATTATTATTATTCTTTGGTGAATGGGGAGATCTGGTGCTATGGCAGTCGACCGTTCACACGTCTATGTTCTGGCTACATCAGATCCTCATGCTTTTATTTGTACGCACAACACATCTTAGAGCTCTCCAAGTCACAGGCAGAATAACAGTTAGGAGCAAAAAATGAAACGAATGTACGTTTGTGTCAATGAACATGTACATACAACATGTAACCCTGTCCTGACATGACCGTGCATAGTAGAAATGAGCGTCTGTTATATGTGAGTATTGGTGCATGGTTGTTAACGATTTAGTCAATGTATGATTTATGGAAAGCGCTTTGAGCAAATCTTTGTAAAACCACTATACAAATCATTATTATTATTATTATTACAATGCATGCACCCACAACAACGCCTACAAAAACGTATATGCATAAAACAAAATTGCATGCACCTAAATAATATCAAAGCGCGCGCGCACACTCAAACACATGTAGACGACAACTATCCATACACCTACAGCAACAAATCATATACCAACAACAGAGATGTCAGCAGGTGGGTGAAAGAGCTATCATACCTGTGAGCATTTCAGCATTGTATTGACCCATTCCTTGCCTCGTGAAGAAAAGCGACTGTAGGTCTGTCTGGAGGAGCTGCAAAGCTTTTCGCCTTTGGCCGTGATGTTACCGCCAGACCTTCCTTCGCACGAGACTGGTGTCCTCAAGCACCTGGCGTACCACGAGCAGTCCGTGCCACTTGGGCTGCCATAGAGAGGAAGGTAATGTCTACAAAAAAAACCTCTCCCACCTCCGTGTTAGACTGCACATTTTCTCACATTTTCTCCACATTGCAGACGGTCCGCTCCTAAAAACTGTAATTGAAATATAGTCGTCCTTTTTTGCTCTTTCCACTTACCACGGAATAATCTTTGCTGTATGGTAAAATTAAGTTTCTTTCACTCAAGGTCACACAGTTTCATGTCTACTGTTCAATCTGATGATTGAACGAGCGGTCATTTTAATAATCCCGATAAAATCTTGTGTGACAAGCACAGGAATCGACGTAGTCATTGACCAGTAGGTGTCCTATTGTTTACCGAATCTCTTACTTCTGACAATCGGAGCTCCCACTGGCGGCTTCTGTCACTGTGCTTGGTAAGGCATGGCATTGGAGAGACAGCAGAAGAAAGCCTGCAGTCAAGGTAACCATTTTCCAAGCGCAAGGTGAAAAGCGCAACATTCTGTTTTCTCTCACTTTGCTCTACCCCGAAACCTTGCAAACCCTGAGAGAGAAAGACTGACCGTGTTCTCGGAAGACGTTTAAATATTTAAACAGCAGGATGTTTACCTTCTTCACAGAAAAAAAGTTCATTCTATTTTCAAGCAGCTTCTCACTGTAACATTTGCAGCAAGTTGCCCTGACATGTCAACTGTCCCCAATTAACACTTGCAATGTGTCCGCAATGTTAAGTGCGTAAAAGATTAGGGGAGTGCAAACTATTTGTAATGACTGGTACTATTTCCATATACTATTTCCCCAAATCTTGGTGAATGCACAGAAAGTCGTGATGAAATGTTTGCACACAGATGCTCCTACTTAACATATGTCCACAACTCTCCTGCCCGAGGCCTTCACAGCGTAAATGTGTGTACAATCCTAATGTCCGTGCTGATGACTTCCTTCTGTCTATCATAATGTTTGAAAGAGTGTATTATAAGTAGAGAAGGGTGTATCAATAGATTTGGAAAAAGCCTTTCGTGCACTGAATTTTATCGAAACATTAGAAAAAATGCGTCCAATCAGACACTTGAACACACCAACCGATCTTTACATAATGATGAAATAGCGAGATCCTAAGAAAGTGCATTATTGTTATTAAATGGTTTCTCGCCAAATACATGTTTTTTTTCTACGAAAACGTTTATGAAAAAAGGGAGACCTGTTCAAATAAGTATTGAAAAACAAGTAAATAACAAGTACAAGAGGTTAATGTTTAGTCGGGAAAAGGCACACCTTATGTCGACAATTTAAATGTAGATGAAACTGAAGAATCGATTGTAGTATGTAGTCGGTTAGCATAGTAACACTTCCCACCTCAGTTGCTCTTTTTATTTCTCCTTTCCCTTACCCATGTACCTAGCTGATTGATAGCTCAGCTCAGGTTTACAGATAAATGAAGAAACATTTTTTTAGTTTCATTGGGGCAGTTTTGTTTGTTTTTGTGTGGGTTTGGTCTTTACTTTGGGCTTGGTGGAGATTTATTCGCATTTTGATGTCGAATTTTGAGCTGTGTGCTCCAAGTGAGCGTTGTTAGGCAAGGAAACGTAAGTATATTGATTTTCTGATTAACCTTTATTAAAACTTTTGGTGTGAAAAGAATAGTTTATGGTCATGACGTCTAGAAACTCGCTCAGACAATAAAGTTTGAGAACTTGTGCTCCTGTGTCGAGCAATGTAACAAACACAAAGAGGCAGATTTCAGAATGCTGAAAGATGTTGCTTCCAACCGACACAATTAAAAACCACATATATTAAGTTTATTTACGACAGAAAAAAAAGAATGCCACAAAAACATACAGTTAAAAATGCCTAGTCACTCCGGAAGAACAATTAGTCTCATCAGTGAGTATGTTTCTACTACTTAATAAAGTGAGCCATGAACCTTTTTATCTGGTGTTTAAAATTGAAGATCTCGATGAAATTCGCAGAATCTACTCGAGCATCGAGTCTTTTATATAGTTCGATACCCAAATACTCCTCAAACTTGTTTTTACCTCTCCCTCATTAATTTATCCACTTGATTCCTTTGCTGACTTTTATGTGTGTCAAAGGAATGAATCAGGTCCGCATCTGATGGTTTAAGTATATATAATTCATTCTTCTAAATCTTTAGACTTATTCCACTCTTTCCACAAAATTATTTGTCACGGATGAGTTACATGGATGTGATATCCTTCCCTTACTTTCCTTCCTTTTACAGTGTTCAACATTTGTATTGGTATTGGTATTTTTGTTTAATTTGTTTTCGAGAACACAATTCCGCTCTCGATTTAATCCAAACACTAACCGCACAGCAAAATAAGTAGTAGACTTAAAGATCTATGTCTGTCACAACAGGTAAACAAATCACACGTATAATTGTAACATACTCGTACCAGGGTAGTTGTCACTTTTCCTTACCTTTCCCACCACCATTCTATCCGCTTTATTGGTTTGTCGATTATTATCTTTGTCAAAGGAATAAATCAGGTTCGCAACTGTTTGTTTCATATATTCTTCTGAATGTTTCTCTCTTTCCCACAAAACTGTTTGTCACGGATGAGTTACATGAACGTATTCTTCTTTCTTTCCTTTTCTTTGGGTTTTAATGCCATATTACATGTACTACAATTATTTTTGAAACACTTTGTAAATCCCCTAGTGTCCAACATTTGTATACGTAGGTATTGGTATTTTTTCAGTCTGTTTTTGAGGACAGACTTCCGTTCTCGTCTTAACCCAAACTCTTTCCCCACAATGAAAAGAGTGGACAGACTTTAGGGCTAAAGCTGTCAAAATGTTTGAAGAAAAAATGTAGCAGGTAAGCAAATCACACGTACAATTGTAACATAGTAATCGTCTACTTACTGGGTAATAGAGGATTCTCAGGCCCCGCACATTACACTGTTAAAGAAGTAGTATAATATCTCAACACTATGTCGACTCACAAAAATGAAACGCAACCCAAATTGGAAATTTGCAAGATGTTCATTTTTTCTCTAGGTCAGCTACACATTCGGTGTTAGTCACTTCTGTTTTCTCTCCAATTAAAAATCCCCTTTAAGAAACAAACACAGGCCATATACTCTTTTTAAAGACCCACAAGAGACTTAGCGCTCCCTCTACCCTCCTCTTACTAGACAAAGACCAACATCTACCGACATTATGATTTGCCAAGAGGTACAAACTGCTTGAGCCGAACACTTGCTTCATGCCTTTTTCAAAAGTCTCTTCTTGAAAGCAGATCATCATACCTTTTATAGATGGAATAATCGTAATACAAGCTTTTTCGCTGTCCTCGATGCTTTGCTGACAAGAAATTTTCTTCCGATGAGCGTAAGAAGTAGAGCTGATTTGAAAGAGAAAATATTTTTCATATTCTACGATTCATATCCTCATCAGGGAAAAGGCCAACACGCTTGCATGATAGTCATGAAGGAGTTTCAACGGGTTCACTATTCTTCTAAAGTCTATGTTCATTTCTTTTGTTTTCTCTACATTTAACTCCAGAAAGTTCTCGTCGCACCACTGTACAAAATTTGTTTAGGAATTACCGTGATCTTTCTTATGTTCCTGCAACAGAGTCAACAATACTGTATCATCAGAAAACTTAATGAGGTAGCTATTCTCCTCCCTACTTCTCCAGCTGTCAGTGTAAATGATGAACAACAGGGATGATAGCAGCCTTGTGTGGATCCGATGCATGTAACAACAATATCAGAATAATGACTGTTTACATAAGCTCTCTGCTGTCTGCAAGCAAAAACAAAAAAATTCACCATCCACAAAGCCAGTTGATGTGGAAGATCAAAATCAGAAATTAGTTGCAAAGCTAGAAAGAATGTCATTTCTTTTGTTTTATCTACATTTGACTCCAGAAAGTTTTCGTCGCACTACTGTGTTTAGAACGATGGAGCTACACTACCTTGCCGGTCCATTCCACGTTGACTTGTATGCAAAATTGTCTAAAACGATATTTTACTACTACAGAGTATTGTCCGGACTATTTTGCTGTTTTCTGATTTATATTGATTCAGATGAATATCAGTTATTGCAGAAATGAAACACTTGCTATTGCGAGGTGCCGACGAATAAACAGCAAATAATGGAGCACATTAATCAACCGAGAAAACATTCACAGAATTTGAGAAAGCTATTTGCACTTTAGTCAGAATGCGTGGGGCAAATGTTTAAATGTTGTCAAGCCCGGCATAAACATTCCAACCTCGTAAAAGCCTCTAGCATAAATGCGCCACAGTGGTAGCAGTGAGAACAGTATGTGAGGATCTGTAAGCACAATATTCTGAAATATAAAGGGCATTAAACGAGACAAGGTACGAGAATCGAAATATAAAGTATATATTTTATGTTTGTAAAATATAAAGTACAAAGGAAAACGCAAGCGTGGTCTCAGAGAGTCTTGAAACAATCAGACGGAGTACACTCTTAGCACCAGAGTACATGAATTAGCACCAAAAAATACTTCAACGGTGTGAGGTATGACTAGTTGAGGATATTTTGGCATTGCATCACTGGGAATGACAATTAGAGCTGGAGTAGTTTTGTAAGTTGTCTCATGGGGGTGGCGTGATTAGTTGGCTTGATGTATTTATCAGACTCGCTTTGGGCAGGTGCGTCTTCTGAAGCACTGTCGCTGTCCGGAGGTCTGTTTATGCCCTGAAGTCTGCCCTTTGCAACCGTGTTGAGAAGAGTGGTCTGCTAACATCTGGGGTCTGAGGGGAGGGTGGTCTGTGTGTGTGACTCATCAGGCACGTGTGTTGGGGATGGGTATAAGCTGGATGTGTGTGTGTGGGGGGGGGCTGTTTATGGTAGGAAGGCAAGCGAGGTGTGCCGGATCTGAGGGTATTGGGAGGAGGCGATGACAAGGTAGTTTGGTAGTCCGTGGTGTTGAGTAGTGTCATTTGATGTTTACCGCCAGTCTACTGCTTCCTTTGTTGTTTGGGTGAATGGCGTCTCTCATCCAACCACTTATTAACTGCCCTGTAAGTGTAGAAAGCTATGTCATTGTTGATGAAGTATGCCATTATTTTTTTCGAATTCCAAGTTTTTATTGGAAACTGCGACGCGGGCAGAGATATGAGGATAGCTATCCTAGTGAGGCAGGGTAGGCAATAGCCTGATCCTTACCCTGGAGAAGCTGCGATGGATGCTTGTGAGAAGAGTACGCCTGACTCTTAAAGCTTTTACCACTTTTGCGGTCGTTGATGCCAACATGTATCAGTATTCGCGGTTGTGTGTCATGTAGGACTGCAAATAGCTCGGCTCTTGTCAGGCCTGACAATGACAGAACTGGACAGCGTTTGCTGTCGACTGCTTGGTGTAGACCAGCAATCACCGAATCACCCAGAATGAAAGTAGCGGTACTAGGATCCAGCTTTAAGCATTGGCTAACTTGGCGTGTTTTTGTTATTGTCGCGCCCTTTTCAGTATGATGGATGGGAAGGGGAAGGTTGACTTGGAAAATTCGGGTGGAGGAAGTTGGCGTTACTTGACCGAAAGAAGCGAGCAACATAGCAATTTCCTCACGGAGGTTCAATGTGACTCGTTCAAATAATTGTAGAGGGACACAGTTTACACGACACCCCCCCCCCCCGCTGTGGGTGGAGTGTTGTTTGATTGGTCCGAGCTCCTCCAGAGAATTCCCCATTAGCGTAAATAAAGTATGCCTTTACCAGGGTCGAGATTCTTCTAATTCCTGTACGCTCCCAGTGGAGCATGGGGCCGCAACCACACCCTGCCAACGGACCCGGTTCTGGGCATTCCTTTCTAGTTGGGACCATGTCATGCCAGCTGTCTCTGCCTCTCTGTGGACTGATCTCCTCCACGTCTCTCTGGGTCTCCCAACCCTGCGCCTCCCCTGTGGGTTCCAGCCCAGAGCTTGTCTTGTTAAGTTGTCGGCTGGCTTTCGTAAGGTGTGACCAATCCAGCCCCACTTCCGCTTCCTGATGTCGTGGCTGGCAGGTTTTTGATTGGTTCTCTCCCACAGGTCTGTATTGGAGATGTTCTCGGGCCATCTGATGTTGAGGATGTGTCGCAGACATCTGTTGACGAATGTCCGTATCTTGTTAGTAATGGCATTTGTCACCCGCCATGTCTCGGATCCATATAGAAGTATTGCCTTTACATTTGTGTTAAAGATGTGGATCTTGGTGTGTAAAGATAGAGCATTGGAGTTCCAGATAGGTCGTAGGGTGTGGAATGCAAGCCTGGCTTTGTTTGTTCGGCTTCTTACATCCTCATCTGAACCTCCATCTTTGCTGACTATGCTGCGAAGGTAGGTGAAATGGTCAGACTCTGTAATGCATTCCCCATGCAGTTGTAGTGGGGCTTCTTGCTTGTTGTTGACCCGCATTACTTCCGTCTTCTTGATGTTGATGGTCAGGCCCGTCATCGCTGTTTCTTTGCGAGCCGAGTGAGCTTTGTTTGTGCGTGTTGTTGTTTGTGGGACAGCAGGCTGATGTCGTCTGCAAAGTCAAGGTCTTCAAGTTGCCTGGCGAAGGTCCACTGAATGCCCGTGTTACTGTTAGAGGTTGTTCTTCTCATGATCCAGTCTATGACGATCAGGAAGATTGTCGGCGAGAGCATGCAATCTTGCCTTACTCCAGGCCTCACTGCAAAGGGGTCAGTCAGCTTCCCATTGTGGTTCACTTGGCATGTCGAGTCCTCATACAGCTGCTGGATGATGGCAATGAACTTTGGTGGAAATCTGTAGTGCTACATCAGCTTCAAGATGGTCTCTGTCTACGGAGTCAAATGCCTTCTCAAAATCCACAAATGTCATGTAGAGTGGGGACTGCCATTCGATGGACTGATCAATAATGATTCGCAGTGTAGCGATATGGTATGTGCATGATCTACCCTGCCGAAAGCCTGCCTGTTCTTGTCGCAGTCTCTTGTCCAGGGCATTCTTCAGTCTGTCCATGATGATTTTGGTCATCACCTTGCTGGGAATGGACAGTAGCGTAATCCCACGCCAGTTGCTGCACTGGGTAAGGTCACCTTTTTTGGGTAGCTTTACCAGATAGCCAAGTTTCCAGCTTGCTGGAACTTGCTCCTGTTTCCAAATTTTCTGCAGCAGGGGGTGTAGCATCACTGCTGCGGCTGTTGGGTCTGCCTTGAGTGCCTCTGCAGGAATGCCATCTGGACCTGCCGCCTTACCAGTTTTCAGAGACTTGATGGCTTTGATGATTTCTACCTTGGTTGGTGGGTTGGTAATCACATGGAGTTGCTCGGTGGCTGGGGCAATGTCCAAAATTGTTGCTGGTGGTGGCCGGTTGAGTATTTCTTTAAAACGTTCTGCCCAGCGAGATCTTTGTTCTGCATCCCCGGTAATGACGCCTCCATTCTTATTCTTTACTGGCCTGCATGCATTGATGTTTTTCCGTCCTGACAGAGTTCTTGTAATTTCATATAATCTTTTCATGTTATTTTGCCCAGCTGCTTGTTCTGCCTCTTCTGTCATTCTGTGTGCGAACTGTCTCTTGTCGCCTCTTGCACTCTTCTCACTTCTCGGTTCATCTCTCAGTACTTTGCTCTGAGATCTTCTTTTTCCTGCTGGTCTTGACACTGGTTGATCTTCTGCTTCAGCTCTTTCCTTTCCTCTATCTTTTTCCAGGTCCCTAGGGTCAGCCATTCCTTGTGTTGTTTCTGTTTCTTTCCCAGAACATGTGTGCAGGCAGCCTTCCAGGTCTCCTGTAATCCTGTCCAGTGGTTGGCCACTGTTTGTTCGGAGTCCCTCCAGTGCCTCAAACCTATTTTTTACTTCACAGTTGAACTCTTCTTGTTTCCTGCGATCTCTAAGAAACTGCACGTTGAATTTGTTGTGCCGTCTGCCTTATGATTCATGAAAGGACCTCAGCTTTATCTTCAAAGTTGCTACAAGCAGGTGGTGGTCTGAGGCTGCATCTGCACCACACCTTACCCTGACATCCAGCAGACTTCTTCTAAACTGTCGATTAATGGTGATGTGATCGATCTGGTTTTCTGTATTTCCATCTGGTGAAGTCCAGGTGGTCTTGTGAATGGTTTTGTGAGGAAAGACTTTGCCTCCGATTACAAGGTCATTGAACAAACAGAAGTCTGTGAACAGCTCACCATTCTCATTGCAGTTTCCCACGCCGTGCTTTCCCATTATGTTTTGCATCCATGTCGTCCATGATGATCTTCAGGTCTCGTCTTGGAATACGATCAACCAGCGCTTGTATGGAGTTGTAAAAGTCCTCCTTCTCCTCTTCTTTTGCTGCGTTGGTAGGTGCATAGCACTGGATGATGCTGATCTTTCTTCCTTTGGAGATGAACCGAGCTGACATGAGTTCCCATGCTATTAGTGCCCTTGCAGCCTCCTGCGTCATCAATACTGCTACTCCTTGTGAGTGGTCATGGTCAGGGTCTTCATGTCCAGAGTAGATGATAGTCTCCCCTGACGAGAGTCTGGTCTGACCGCTGCCGTTCCCTCTGGTCTCGCACAGGCCAAGGAGCTTGATGCCATAACTCTTCATCTCCTGTGCTACCTGAGCTGATTTCCCTCTCTCGTATAGGGTTTTGATGTTCCAGGTCCCTATCCTGGTTTTTGCCTTGGCCGTGAGAAGATAGGTCGGCGAGCTGACTTCCCGAAGGCTTTCGCCAACACGCGTCATAGGCCCCTCCAAAGAGGGATCTTCCCGTCCAGGCTCTCGTTGTGGTAATGTTGAAGTTGCAGTTTCTGTAGCAAGGGTTGTTTTACAGGGTGGGGTTGCTAACCCCACGCCCAATCCTCCTCCTTCATCCGGGCTTGGGACCGGCAGGTTACCCGGGGGGTTTCCAGGCGGAGTTAAGCTAAACATTTGCTTTATGCCTTTTCCAAGTTTTTTTCTTGAAAGCAGATCAGCACGCCTCGTTATCTATAGAATACGACATTTCTCTTCCCTCCTACATGTTTTTCTGACAAGAACTTCCCAATAAGAAGGAGAGGTGATTTGCTACGATCCATATCTTCATGTAGAAAATGCCTTTACGCTGACCATCTAGAAGATAACTTTTCGAAAAGCTAGCGACCGGCTTAAAACGCAACTGAAAATATTTTTTCTGAGCGTTTCTCCTATTCCCGGGATGTGATAAGAAAGTAAAAACTGTTTTATGCGTTAGAAAAAAAATTATATTCAGCCTAAAGCTGAGACTAGTGGGAAGGACCAAGTAAACGTCAGGATCAATAAACTAGGACACAAAAATAAATATAAAATATAGTTTATCAACAAGCAGATTTACTTGTGCAGACAGATGGAAACGGACACATAAATTTAGATACATATTTATATATATATATGCTATCTTTCCAATTATTCCCGCTGGCTTTCCTTATATACTCAAATGGACAATGCATTGCAACCTGATATTTGCTTGCGCGTGCATGCATGAATTTATGTATTTGTGCATGTATAGATGTGTGCGTGTGTGTATATATATGTGTGTGTGTGTGCCCGCGCGCGCGCACGAGGGATTGTTTGTAGGTAGAACGATAGAGCTACATTACTTGTACATTACGTTTAGCCCACTTATGTGCAAAATTGTCCTAAGCGATGCCCCTTTGCTACGGAGTACTTTACGGATTATCTTGAAGTTTTCATATTTGTTCAGACGAATATGTGTTTTACTGTAGAAATGAAACTGTTGTTGTGAGGTGTCAATTGATGAACAACGAATAATAAAGCACATTCATTAATTGAGAAAACACACGCACAATGTGAGAAAGCTATTTATATTTTAATAAGTCTGCGTGGGACGGATGTTTAAATGTTGCCAGGCCCGGCATATTAATTCTAACCTTGTAAAAGCCTGCAGCATTAAATGCGCCACGATGGTAGAGCATTATGTAAGGATCTACAGGCGCAATATTCTGAACTTAGCATACAAACATTTTTGTTTTGTTTTGTTTTTGCTGTTTCTGTCTTACTGGCTCTCCTGAGTTAAACAACGTGTTGAGATTGTAATATAACTCATGATAATGATTATTATTACTATTGATATTGTTGCTATTGTAAATCATGTAATCTATGCGAATTTATTTCAATATTAATTTTATATTTTAGTACAATTCTCTCAGCTACTGTTGATACTATACAAAGAGTGACAATGCTATTTTCTGTTATCTTTGATGATTAGTTTCAAACTAAGCTGTACATGAGCAACGATGTTACAAGAGTTACAGGACGAGTAGTCTTCTGTCCAGTAAAGCCTGGTTCGTGTTGTGAACAAAAACTTTCCATGCACGAACACGTAAGGCAGTCCCTCGTTCACTGATTCTGACTACTGGCTTGGGCTATATATTAACGTTCTTCAATTAAACAAGTAAAAGTTAAATTACAAAAATAATTCAGTAACTGTAAAATATTATATGTTATAGCCACTAACAAAGAACTACTTAAGTACTTTAATAAGTGACGATAAATGTCAACGTTCTTTTGAAAATAATCCTACACGCAATGTCTTAACAATCTGAGCTTTAAGTAGGAAATCACTAGTAGTATACAAGTTAATCATTTTTAAACGTGCGTAAGACATTGCTTTTTGAGTGGGCTAACGAATGCATTATACACAAGCTGCTTTCAGAAGAAACAGACTGCAGAAACGGGGTAGAGGAGCTGCCATCTCATTCTTCGCTGCTAACAACCATATGGGTGTTGTTGGCCGAAAAGTTGAGAAGACGCGCATGAAACTTTCTTAAAGTGGACTCCTGTAAAAGACACATGGCTTTGGTTTTCCACTCACGAGCAATGACATCCACATTTGCATGCCAGCTGCACTCACCTAGGCACACACATAAATACGCAAAAGCTTTCTTTCTCTCTCTTCCTCACTCTTTCCCACCGTTTTTACCCCTCATTCATTCATTCATTCATTCATTCATTCTAATAGATAGATAGATAGATAGATAGATAGATAGATAGATAGATAGATAGATAGATAGATAGATAGATAGATAGATAGATAGATAGATAGATACGAGTGGAATGTAAAAATGGTTCACTCCGAACGCTACTCAGGCTTAAAACAGCAGTTAGGGAACCCAGAGTGATGCTTGTTTTTAGCATAAAATTCCAAGTCCCAGCAGCGCTCGGAGCTAACAAATGAAAAATAGGAAAATTTACTTTCGCAAATGGGAAAACATAATACCCGTTTATATAAAAACAATCCAGACATCAATACCAATTATAAAGACACAAAAATGCAAGTCACTGACTTGCGCACACAAACACTGTAACATGCAAAATTAGCGCGGGCACAATCAAGCGAGTGTCAACGCAATTTAGCATACCTGTTCAGCTAGGTAATCCTTGGCTACATTTGCAGGTAAGTGAGGAAAGGGGATGACATTCAGTGGTGATATACCTTCACAAACAAGCATTAATGATGAAAATTAAGGCTATAATCGTTTAATGCCTACTTTATCGACTGAAGAACAATAGAACATAAGAAACAGCAGGGAAAATAATAATGCGAATAACGTCTTTAATGGCACGCGCGGGCGCTGGTGTATATAATATATATATGTGTGTTTTACAGCGCCGTCCATATTTAGATGATTTAAGAAAACAGGTTACTGTCCTTACAGACTACTAAATCTTTACTGTTGTTTTTTCAACCACGACGTGACTGTGAGGAACTATAAAGATTTTTGCAACACGAAAGTCTCATTTTTATAACATGTAATATTTTGTTTATGCCTGTTGAAAGAAGTGCATAATCATCTTTGTAGTGTAACCTTTAAACTGGTAAGATGGTTGAGGTGTGCACGAGAACGTTCGCGCACACACACACAGACACACACACACACACACACACACACACACACACACACACAGAGTGTGAACGTCTTCTTTACTTGCCATTTCTAGAGGCAAGCGTCTCCTCAAACAGCATGGCTGACATGAGTGCGTCAACTTCCAGCACCTCCTGACGGAGATTCAGACGGCACAACCCGTGTGACATGGCTCTTCTGTTTTACATTTAAAAGAGTATATCAAAAGCCATTGAAATCCATTTCTGGTCTTTCTGAATTAGCAACATGTCATTCGTGAACCGATTATTGAATACCCAGTGTATGGAATGGATGCAGCGACATTCCGACACATTCTTTTCTCTCTCTCTCTCTCCTGCCCTCCATTCTCGACCTTTCTTGCTCACACAACAAATTTTACTTAACCGGTTTTTTCGCATACTTTTGTACCTTGCTTGCTGAACAGCATTAACTTTCCCGATCAAAAAGCACTCGGTATCATCAGGTTAATAACAACGCATTAAAATACCGTCCTGCACGCACGCACGCACGCACGCACGCACGCACAATATCCAATGTACGCTCGTCGAAAATACGTTACTATTTAAACATATAGGCTATTACAATGAAATTTGAAAAAATAACTTTTAAAATGACACTAACAGTAAACGAGACTTAAACATATTTCCTGCGCACCATAATCCTTTTTAAAACCTTTTTCAAGCATGTCCCTCGTCAACAATTGAAAAAAATTACATGTTCTTTGTGGCTGACTCTGTTACTGCTGTTATCCGACAGACTACGGTTAAATTGAGCTAGAGCCCTTAAAAAACGCACAGTGTCTGCCATGCATTAGAAGGGACGCATGTTCCAGTGACGGGTGCAGAACTCGAACGAGTGCGGCGCACAGCATTCAGGTACGCCATCAACAGCAACTCGGCCTCAACGGTCAGCGTCGACTTTTGACCTCGGGCTATGTGTACATACTGAGAGATCGTTATTGAATGAGATAAACACTCAAATATTTACGCAAACACATACACTTACACATACACAATTCTTTCTCTGTGTGTGTGTGTGTGTGTGTGTGTGTGTGTGTGTGTGTGTGTGTGTGTGTGTGTGTGTGTGTAAAAACAAGCTACAGAAGCACTCTAGAAACAAGCCCATTCTGCGCATAGACTACAAAGTGACGCTCTAAACACTGGTAAATGTTCTTCTCTGAAAATTCCTTCTTGGACGCGGATTCGTTTTTACCTGAGCGAAATCATCAGTGGAGATATCCGCTGATTCGTGAACTGTAGAAAGGCCGGTGCTATCGATCTTTCTTTTCCTGACACTTCTATGGTCTCTATCATCGCTGTTCATACTCGCAGCTACGAGATGGTCTGCCAGTTCGCAATCCATTTTATCTGATGAGTCCCAGCCAACGCTTTCTCCGATGGAAATCACGCCAAATGCTCTGTGAATTTCAAAGCAACAGAAAATGACATCACTTGGTTTTAGTGTGAAAATTACTTTCATTTTAGGCTTGAGTAAATGAATAGCGGAATGCACGTAAAAAGCACATCCGGTCAAGAAGAAAACAAGATTATTGTTTCTCAGACAACTATGAAGATGGACCTGATCCAAAATTAAAGAATAATATGTGTTGAACTAATTCTACTGCCATATATATCCCCACACACACATATATAATTATATACTAAAGAAATTCACCGGACTCGCACCCAATCCGACAGGAATTTAACACAGGCATAGACAGAAGTGGTAAGCTTAGAATCCTAGAGTTCAATCCAAACGTTATCTGCAATCATCTATCCCTGGTGCAATCCAGAAATACAATCGACTCCTGGATAGGACACAAACATGAATTTATATGGCCACACTGATATCCCCTCCAACTTTATGAAGCTTCCAGATATGTATATTTTTTTACTGATGTTATGTTTTTTCTATTTTGAGTGGTTACATGGATGTGTGTATATTTTAATGATTCTTTTTATAGCTAGTGTTAATGCTTTATGTTGGCAGACAAAGCTATCTACTGAAGATGATTAAAAAGATATTTTTTGTAAAACCTTTAGTTGAATGAATGCCATTAATTTACAAAACACATTATTGGTGGGTCACCTTCCTCCTGTTATGTTACCCTGTTCCACACTTATTCGAACCGACTGAACAACATATGAAATACATCTCTTATGTATGCATGAGCTAATCTTACTCTGATAAAGACTTAGGAAGGTCAGTAGCGGCACATGCACCAAGAAAAGATGAACTATTCAGCACCGAGTCCTTCTTGGCAGTGTATGCCCACACCTGACATGCCAGTGGAATCTGTAGCACGCACGGAAGGCTTCCAGTATGGCGAGATTCTAGAGCCACCTGTACATGGTTTTCGCTCATAGCTGCAAGTAGTACAAATTTCAGAAATATTTGTCTTTGACTGTAGACTTTGCAATTTTTTTCTTTTTCTCATGCTTCTGTAAGGCTGAAGCCAACAAATTTCCACAAAAAAACAAAAGAACACGTACAACAAGTGTAAACATTACGTTCTCAAAAAGCCTCTACATTGTGAACTTGAACCCTTAAAACATCACCAAGGTTTTTAATATTACCTGTTTGGAGTTCTTGTTTATCCGCTCTTTTCAATGCACGAATATCTCCAGAAATACGACACACTCCTTCTCTTGCCAATACAAGACTCCCCGCTATAGATTGAGATCAAATAGGAAAAACGTCTTAAATGTAATGTTACGATACAAATAAATACACAAACAACATTTTGGAACAAATTTAACTTACCTGGGCCAGCAACGGAGTGCACATTCAACCAATGCAAAGTACAGCTTTAGAGCCTGGCTCACGTTACCCGATGACACAGGGTTTAAGGTTAGTGACAGGTAAGAGTTAGGGGATTGATTAGACGAAGCAGATGACGACATCACACGTTTAGTTCTGCCCCTGCTCTGCAATTTTGGCAGCGCATTACGAGTAGGCCCTTCGCTGCTGGCCCAAGTGAGTCAAATTTGTTCCAAACATTTAAAATACAGTCTAAAGTAAGGTAATGGGATAAACGAGGTCTATCACCTTGCACAAAGTACGGTGACCACTGATAACGATTAGTGGAAATCTTGGCACCCAGACTATTTAGGGAGGAGTGGCAGGTCGCACGTGCGGCTAGCCGACAGCAGTATGCCATGAGACGCTGCACGATGTCACTCTCTTTGTACACTGACAGCACGTGCAGTGGAGGCAGCTAGAACGACAAATAACGTCCATCATGCGGTAAGAACCGTAGTTCTTGTACGAGGTATAGGAAATTTGCAATGCACTGTCAACTGGTTTAGACCAAACAAGCACACATTTCTTGCCGTACTTTCAAACAAATCAGCTCCCAGAAACATTTAGCTCTTTGCATGAGCGCTACATTCGTTTACATTTAATTTTAAGCTTTTTTTCGTAAGATCAAGACTGAAAAGTATTAGTATTTTACCTCCGGTGTGAGAACAAGGCTGACCAGCAACATCAGTTTGAGCTTTAAACAGTGTCCCGATGGGCAGACATGCACTTTAGGGAAAGAAAAAAGAATATTCAAACATTTTGCCAAAAGAAAGCACACCTCCACCGACACACAGGCATGTGCAAACGCGTGCATACTTCCATTTACTCACACATTAAGAGATAGAAGATTTTTCTGTCAATCTGTTATTTCTATTTTTAACTAATACGACCACTCCAGATATTACTTTTTTAAAGTTTTTTTCACTGAAACAATGATGGAGTATGCAATGCGATGAGAAAATAATCAAACGAGCTTATGTTACATGTAATTATTTTGCAGCTTTACATGTAATAGAAACTAGTTTAAATGAATATCAGTTAATTAATAAAATTATTAAATATAAAAATAACATACAATTAACAGAAATATTTTTCAACGACGAGCTGGGTTCTCAAAAATCTAGAAAAAATAATCTATAATTTATTAAATGTCTTGATTTGTCTTTACAATTTTCTCACCGCCAAGTTTTGTGGCCATGACTTGAGGAAAAATACAAGGCGTTGACTGCCATTCTGTGAGAAATGTTATATACGCAGTAACATGAATGAATATCATAAATGGCAGCTGGTACTAAAAAGTGATCCTACCTCCATCTTATTCGGTCTGTAGTACACTAAAGATTTTATAATTTTAAAAGATTGTGGCTTTCGCGAATTATATATTTGCAGATTCATAGGTTTTTGTCACCACCAGTTTCTTCTAATACACTGTTTGCACCATTTTAATTTGTTTTCCCCCTCCGCGTCTTTCTAGCTCACTTCCTTCGTTGAAATAGTGAAAAACTCCTTTCTTTGTTTTCTTCGTTTTATCTTTTACCAGTTTAATGTTACATTTATGAACTTCATTTTAGCCTAGCCTCTTTTGTTATGAATAGATATTGATTACAATTGTTTCAAAACTCTCAAAGCTCAAAAAAATGTCAAAAAGGCACAGATTTTAAATATTTTAATATTTTAAAATATTGATCCCAGTTTCTAGCACGTCCTCTACAAAATTTCGTAAAAAGATAACATCGTACATTCAGTTAAGTTTTATTCTTGCAAAGTACTTCTAAAACTTAATTCACAGAAAGAAGACGCCCTCACTGGCAAACAGACGCTGTACGCTGGCTGGGAGTGTACCGATCAGACATGCGGGATCCTTCTGCTGCAAATTAAATATGTTTAAAAACTGCAATTAAAATGAAATGAAAAGCGTAGCAAACAATGCAAACTTCTATTATCTACCATTTATGTAGCCTCACAGAGCTCTTCATTATAAAATCTTTACGCGATTTTTAAGAAATTGCCGCAGTTAAATTAAGCAACTAAGGTGAGCCTTAATTCGAACCTTTCTACAAACAATAAAGAGGAACGATACGTCGTCAGTGTCACCAATCGTCATATTTATTATAGATTCCAGTGTTTAGACGTTACACTAGCTAACACATTTTCATGTTGCAAACCTAAGAAGAGAACAATGACACAGATAGGTCAAATACTCTTAATAGTATAAGCTTATTAAATTCAGTCTGGGGAGAAAATAGTAAGGTGTGTAAGTATGAGTGCGTATGTGTGAATGAGCTCTTTTATGTATCTAACTAACAAAGATATGAAGCAACCTACTTCTGATACCGCTGGTTAAAGAACAATCGCTCAGTTTCGCCTCAAATAAACAAGAAAATAAGCTACCTAAAATTATCTCAAACTAATGCAGTAATTCACGGAAAATGAACACGGGAAAACTAATACAAAATAAAAATCGCTGTAGTATGGGCATTTAAACGCCGAGACCATTTTTATGAAGAATAATTGACGTTTATACTCACTCGTATACAGTTGTTGACCTGTACATATAATGCAAAACAGAGTAGTCAGCTTAGAAACAACAACAACAAAAGTAATTTGTGGATTTTGCTTTGATTTCTCTGTAGTTCTCAATATCGTAAGACAAAACTTTAAATTTAAAGGTTTCAGTATCTTTACTTTTTTATTTAATTTTTTTAAAACCTAATTTATTTAATTTTTTTAAAATTATAAACAATATCTTTGTTTACACGCGCACACACAAAAAAGGTAGAGATATTATTATAAGATATGATCTTAGTATATTATATTACACACACACACACACACACACACACACACACACACACACACACACACAAAGTACACCCGCTCTTTAAGCCAATGGTTAACTGTCAGTTGTCATGACGACGCCTACGTAAAACGAAATAATACAATACAATTCAAAACATTTGTAATCTTTAATTATTTCAGGAAATTGCTGTGTTTGCCAACGGTAACATTACAAAAAACCTGAACGCAGGTTAAAAGAGTGCAGATAACACGTGGGTCTAGCACTGGGAACTCTATATCTACCTCTTTTGTCTAGGCACCAGTCTGTCGAAGTGGGTGCGAATCGTCAACTAAAATAAAGTTGAATTTCCTCGTAAACTATTACATCTTTATCTATATAGTGCATGGCACTGGTTTTGATACTGCAAGCAGGCTTACACAAAGAAGTCAAAAATTTCCCATAAATTCTAGGCAAAGAAGTGAGTTTATGAACTTACCTCAAACATGTACGTTATGTTTTCGTCTTTGTGGACCGCTCTCTGTGTTCCTACCAGCTCACAATACTGCCCCAAAGTTATCTCTGAGCACAGGTCGTCTGTGAGTAACGATAAACATTAAAAATAAAAGTTTGCAATTCTTTTGTCATGATAGTATGCATGTCTTTAACCAGGCTTGGACATGTTAGTCTACATGAAATACCGCTTATGCGCTTGTGTGTACGCGCGCGTTCGTGCGTGCTTGCGTGTGCGTGTGTGTGTTGTTGAGAGGTCCTGTATTTTGTGTGTGTTTGTGTCTTTGCAGTTGAGAGGTCCTGTGTAGAAAGCAATGCTTTGTAATCGAGTTGCCCCAAAACTTTGGTGAGAGACCATGTTTTACTTGAGAGTTGACAAGGATACGAGAGAACAAATCCGCATTCGCGAAAATCTTCCTTTTTTTAGTTGAGTCGAAAGGTCCCACATATCCTTGGCACGTATCCAAGCCAGATTTAGAGAAGGAAGTCACATTTCTTCTTTCTCTGTGTTTGCACAACGATGTAGCACGTGAATGAATGTGCCTAATTACAACACCCTATGCCTGCTCTCATTAGCTGCATTCATAGTATTTTGTTGCCACCCACCAGCCGTTCGTGTTCTTGTAGAGGTCACCATGAAAGCTGAGACAAAACGACCAAAGAACAAAAGCAAAAACTAAAAACATAGCTGTCATGACAGCCTTGTGATCCAATCCATTCGTGAATGATGGTCTTGGGTGATTGTTTTGCTGTGACTACTTTCCTGCGCAAAATCAATGCCTGTGAATTAAAACTCTTGCAACAAAGCACAATCATATTGTTATGCTAAATGAGTTCTTGATCTTAACTGTTAGTGCTGCATGTTGAACATGTTTACTCCACGCTGTAATAATACCATATATTACATGGCTAGATACAGTCTGAGCTTCAAATTGAAAATTATTACATTTGTAGTTTCTCCTATTATCACCTGAACGCTTTTCATATACTCGTAGACTATCACATCTTATGCAAGTCTCTCTCTCTCTAATGCCCACGCACTTTATCTGTATAGCGGGTTTTGTGAAACAAACAGTTGGATTAATTAGCTGTTACTGATTTTACCTCGTATGATTATGCTGATAGCCTGTTGCCTGCAGCCTGTCTGAAGATAATTCGTGTTTCCCTTCAGTAGATTGAGTGGAACTATTTCAGCCATTAGCTTTTCTAATGAACATTAACGAAAATTATAGCTTAAATGACATAAGCTGATTGGTATACAGATTTCAAAGGTACTTGGTGGTTTATCTTTTCACTTTAATGTTACCTTTGTACCATTAAAATAGACCTCAATTTGTCAAATAAAGAATTTACGTCTAGTACAAAAACGCGCTAACAGCCACTTAAAAGTAGCCCACCTTTAGTAATTAAGCTGTAATACCTCAAGACAGGCTTTCTAAATAGGCTTGTAAGGGCAAAATGTTACCGGACAAAGTCCTCTGAGACGGAATTTCTTTGAGAGCAGCTCCACAGGCGCAGCAGTGGAAACCATGACTGCAATGATACAGGGATCTCTTGTTACTGAATTGAGAATTTAATGGATGGTTGATAGACTCGCTAGTGTTTATAAAATAAAGTTGTTACTTTTTAGATCGTAGCAGATATTGGGAATTATATGACTTGGTAGATGCAAAATCTTATTCCCTTAAAAGGATGGGAAGAGCGTTTATGCATGAGGGGCGAGAGAAACCATGTAAAAACACTTCCCACGTTATAACTGGCTATTGTGATTAAATAAAGTTGGTCATTTGTTATTTATAAACTATGGTTTATATACACATAAACTTCTCACTTCTCTAAAATCTTAACACAGTTCTCATAAAAGTTATTGCACTTAAAAGGACCCATATGAAGCAAGCTTTGCATTACATCCAGACTGTTCATGCAGTCGAAGCAGTCAGATGTGCGATTAATGACAGTTTCTCATAATCGTTGGCTACTACTGAGCCAGCAACTGAAATTTTCACAGCAAGCCAGACACGAGATCTGAACCTCTGATCCGCAATTTGGCCTTGATTACAAACGCTTTACCGTTGCTCAATAGCAATCAGGAGGAGAAAGCAGCTTGGCTGTACTCTTTGGTGGGGAAAAAGAACTGAACACTGGCAAGTTTAAACAGAAATATAGACTACATCAACAAGCGAACGGACAGTCAGACTAGGAGAGATAGATCAAAGTCATTGCTTACAATTAAAGTCACCACCGAAGTATTTTCAGTATGCATTATAATTTGAGAAAAAATAGGCAAAGTCATGCTCGACATACCCAACCATTTCTTTTTCGGATGCTCCCGGTATGTGAACTCTAACGTATTTGTTACCATAGTGACCTTCACACTCTTCGTTTGGACAGATGTATCTTGTACTCTTCCTGGAAGTCGGAAATAACCATGAAAAGTCTATATTTAACTTGAAGGATAGAAGAAGACAAAGAGAAGAACAACTGATTCTAGTATTTGGAAATTTGTCTCTGATTAGAAGAGGAGACAGGGAATATGTCAGCAGCAATGAAAAAGAAAATAACACGAACTGGCTCTTAAGATTTCAAACGTAATGAACATAGTTTGAATGTCTCTATGAGGATAACAGTATTGAGTGAGTATTCTGATCTTACGTGTACTTGACAGCTGCCGTGACACCAGAGACAACGCCACATAGTCTAGTAAGTCCCTTGTACGACAACTGCTTCAATCCAAAAGCACTGTTCGAAACATAACAGCCGCATAAGTGACAAGAACCAACATATGTCTGTGCATTAGGTGAGTGTACTAGATTTAGGCAAAGTAGTTTGTGCTGCGCAGACGCAGGTGATGCGGGACGGTGAACAGCCCGTCCCTAAACTCACGCATAGCATTCGTCTAAAATTCTTTTGATTTATTTGATGTTTTTTTAGCTAAATACTTAGGTGTCCATCTACGCACTTCTTTTACTTACTAGAAGTCCGGAAGTGCAGCGGCTGTGATTTTCAAGGCTATGGCTATTTGGGTGACTTCGGTGGTGTCTGGTATCATTCGATTTGTGATTAGCATTTGGTGAATAAGCTTTGAATGAAAAGTTCAGAGTCGATTATTTAATCTCAGAAATGACTAAGACTTTCAGGGCAAGTCTGAACACTGCCCAAAAATTCGTAAATAGGTCAGTTATTTGTGATAGATAAAAGCTTGTTCTTTCTCTTTCGTTCTTTCTTTTTCATACCGTCACACACACACACACACGTACCTACGCACACACACACACACACACACACAATTTCATGGCTAGAATTGATAGATACTCTGGGCTAGAAGTACATTTGTTGGCGATGCTTGGATTGTTTCTGAGTCGACGGATTTAAACGATAGGACAGCAAGTAACATGCTGGGATACCAATCATTTATCACAGTTAACAATGCTAACTAAATTTAAAGGACTACGTTCAGTAAGCTTTCAGCAATTATTTTCAGTTTACATCATCTAACGCTACAGAAAGAGCACATGTGCAGCTAGTGTTTCAATGTGTGTTTATTTGTTTGTCATAAGTACTCTGTGTTGGTATAAATTATTTACCTCTTGGAACAACACAGCACCTTCACGTGGGTCTAAGGTTATATAATTTGCAAGCTCACCTGAAACATGAAAAATATTACTCGAATTCAATTAAGTGAAGAGGAACACTCTCTTTCCATTCATTTATTCGTCTTTTAATTGATGAGGGGAAGTGGACACAGACATGGAAAGCTGACAAGGCCCGCCATTAACGCCTGTCTTAGTCGAAAGCAAGCAGGTTCTGCACAGGACGACCAGTCCACTTCTTGATGTTCGTCAGCCAGTTCTTCCTCTGGCCATTAGGGCGTTGACCGCTATGGCGTTGACCACCCTCTAAGGTACCTTGAAGGACAGTCTTCAGCAAAGAGTTGTGCTGGATCAAATGGCCAAACCAGACCAGCTTATGCTGCTTGACCGTTGAAAGTAGAGATTCCTGGTGTCCTATGGGTGTGGCAACCATACAACATCATTGGTTTTATGTACGCTATACGAGACCTGGAGCAGCCTCCTCAGGCACTTGTTCTCAAATTTCTGGATTCTCCACTCCGTAGCGTTTCACATGTGTAAAGCAGGATCTGTATGTACAGACTGTACTTTAGAGCAAATCTGATGTTACGGCCGCGCCAGACCCTGTCCAGCCTAGCCATTGCCGTTGCTGCTGTCGCGATATTATTGCATATCTGCCATGCAGCTGCCGTCTTTGGAGAGGGTGGTTCCCAAGTACTGTTTACCTCTTCGAGCCGTACTCCGTTCATGTAGCTATCTGCTTTGCCGTCGCCAATCGCCATGACTTTACTCTTGCCAGTGCTGGTCTCCATTTCATATTGGTTCGAAGTCTGTTGATCTGTTGGTTAGGTTTTGCATTTCTCTATTAATGCCTGCGCAGGCGGCAAATCGCCATTGGACCGATGGAAATGGAATACTGATGGCAGTGGAGGATTTCACGCATGATGTTCTCCTGAAAAATGTTGAACAGCACAGGTGATTGGAAGCGCGTTTGACGGACACCTACTATAGTGTGAAAGTAAACTCCCATTTGGTTATCCAACAGTACTGCGTTCATTGAGCTCTTATGCACCATTTCGATGGCTTGGACGAGACCCTCTTTGATATTTATTTTTTACATTGTATGCCATAACCTCTCGTGCCTGACTCATCAAAATCTATTAAAAAGTCTATGAAGATGTAATGTAGGTTCCGCTGATTCTGAAGATGCTTTCATATCAGATGCGACAATCGAAGAACACTCTAATCGTCCAGGTGAAAAATCTATTGTCTATGGCCTAAACGTGAATTTATATATTTAAATTCTCTGTTCTGGCGTTTCGTACTTACCCCATTCTGTGAGTGTATTTTAAAAACTCACTGACTTTATTTTTAGATTATGTTCAAATAAGAAATGGTACATTGTAGCCTTTTATTTACAGTTATGATTGTTGCACATGTCGGCAATGTATTATTACTATAATTGTTGTTGTTGTACATTGAGGCTTCTACTGCGCTTAGATGCAGAGACATATAGTTTCAGTGTAATCACTTAAAAGGCTTTAAATATGTTTATCCAGAAACGTGTGAGTTAGAATGTGCGCATGACATACTGTCTGTTTCTGCAAGTAGCATGAGATCTACGGGAACTGTAATCGAAACCAAAGTATCCACCTGCAAAATTACAAAAAAACATTTGTATCAGCGCTTTCACGACACTTATAGATATACTAAATATCAGAAACTGTGTATGAATGTATTATTCACAAACAGCGTTTGTTGTTTAAATGAAAAGTAGTAAAAAGTCGTGCTCTCAATAATTCAGTCCATCTCCTTTTATCGTATCTGGGCAAAGTCAGATCATTAAAATAATGGTGCTGGTTTTGGTTAGTGGTTGTCATGATGGTATGTTCTTACATATTAGTGGAGAGCAGAAAAAGTTTAAAACATACCATTTAACGAAGACTGCTTTCTTTTGTGATGTTATTGTCTATATTGCTAATGTAAAAGATAGGTCGTATAAAGTGTAGCTCGTATAAAGAAGTATGTTGTACAATACTACTTTCTTTTGCATGCTGCCTTTTAAGATAAACTAAATAATTTACATCGACAGCATAGACTGATCAGCTTCTATTAGAACAAACTTACTTTATAACTTTCACAATGTTGCTTTTCTTGTTTTAAATTCTCGATGAAGTTTGAGTCATGAAGAAACTTCAAGGCTACCGTTTCCCACTGCAGTCTGAGTTGCTTTTGCATCGTATAATTTATGAACACACTTTTTAAAAATTGTAAAAAATGTTTATACTGGGAAACGCAAAATACCTGCTTCCTTTTCTGGATTCTAAGTAAGCTAAGAAAGTAAAGGCTTGTTGTCACAAGCAGCAAGTGTTTCCTGGACAGTTGTCGTCTAATCAATGAGGAAGCAGACGACACAGGGGAAGGCACTCCGGACATTTCCTTGTCTGACGTGTATTTAACGAGGTGATCTTACAGCCGGACACTCACGCGCCTTGAGCAAACGAAAAGATGGCTTCGGTAGGTGCAGCATAATTTTCATTATTTTTTTCTTACGAATATGATAGAAAGTAATGGAATAATATTTCATTCTTACTTTAAAATGTTGCGAGTAAAGTAGAATACACTGAAAGAGCAGACGACGTTTGTTAACTTCAGCGAGTCTAACTACGAATTTGTATTATATACACGTCCGTTGTCTAACTGCTGCGGCTGGTCAGAGTACACAAACTGTCGCGTCCTCGATTTATTTGACTTAATTATAAAATGAACTAGTGGGGGCAAACTGTTAACATCGAATACAAAGGTATTTCTGCTGTAATAATTACTAATAAGTTGTATGTTTTCGTAAGCGAAAGATATGAACAGAGAAATAGCATGACTCATTGCCAACACGAAGTTTTGCACCAGCGTTTAAGCTAAATTATTTTTGTGCTGACTAAATAAACGTTTTAATCGACAAGTTTGTGCAGTGATGCAAGATGAAAAAGTACAGCCATTATGCGATTTTAAAGTGCATGGAAGTGATTTTAATAGGCTACAAAGTTCTTTAGAGGTAATAAAACATGATTGCTTATTTCACTGATATTTGTTCTATTCGTTTTTTAAATAGCAATTAGTCCCAGTGGCGGCCACGATGTATTTTGTGTTCTCATATCTGTGTCTTATAAACATCTTTTAAACAGGTATTTGAGTTCAACATGGAAATGACCTGTGAAGGGTGTGCCAATGCTGCAAAAAAAGTCCTTGGAAAACATCGTAAGTCTGTGACCTTTGACAGTTTTTGCTGGTCACCTTGTAGAACAGTTTGTCTGTTACCACACATACTATTGTGCATGAAGAACAAAAGCATGTGAAACTAATCATTACTAGGACGTTTTCCTGGTGCTGACAAAGCTAAATGAAATGACTTGACACACGTCCATGGTCAAACTAATGGAGATGACCCATTGCATGCTATGCTTATTGAATGATGACATAGGCAGTGTCAAATGTGACTGAAATTCAAATGGCTTTTCATTCTGATCTGACACTTGTATTAAGGATAGGAAAAGAGTGAAATAAAATTATCTGTGAAAGAAGAATAGTACCTTACTGAAAAGCTTGGTTTGCTAACATGCTAATTATCCTTGCCTTCTTCTCTTCTTGCATTTATCCCAAACTAAGAATGATTTTATATTGTAGTATTTTAACATAATGTAAAAAATACAAAGCATGAGTGCTTCTATTGAAAATTCTTGATGTGCTTGCATGCACTTGCACAAAAATATAAGTGTTTAAATTTTAAAATATAATTGATTAATGACATTTTATATATGACAACATTTCAGGGGAGTCTTTCAATTGATTTATGGTAACACATGAAATTAATAACAAACTATGATGGTTATTTAAAAATAAGAATGATAAATTCTCAAATGCAATGTTTAATGTATCAATCAATGTGTAATCTCAAATGCCTTTTATGTTATGTTTTTGGCAAAATGTCTGAAACAAGCTGAATCTAATTTCCAGCACATGAGGTGACATCAGTTGAAACAGACCTTGGTGCACAAAGAGTGCTAGTGACCTCAACATTGTCATCGGATCAGCTGCTTGAGATCCTTCAGAAAACTGGAAAGAAGGTGTCATTTGTTGGAAAAAAGCAGTGAAAAAATATTAACAGAAATTTCAGGTACAAGATATTCATTTCTGTAATGGACATGATTCAGATTGGTATGAAACTGACATGTTCATATACTAATATCATAACATTCATTATCAGTTTTAAGTTGGTTTTGATAGTGTTGAACGCTGTGAATACTTTTTTTTTGTCTGTGTGTATGAGTGTGCATGCAGATACATGCATGTCTGGGTGTCAATGAAAAAAAAAGAGGTACTTTAGTTCTTCAATCGTCATTTAGTAGAAAAGACACTGCAATTGGCACTGTAAATTTGTTTCAGGGAAATGACCACTTTATTCTTACCTGGACTTCTGATGTCATCAATATCTGTTTCCACTGTGCAATGTAACAAGCCTTAATGTGTAGTGAGATTACATGGAATTTATACACTAGTTTCAGTGTTTACTTAAAATGGACAGATGTCAGTGGGACAACTCTATTTGTGAAATTTTGTCAAACCACTAATATTTTGAAATTTTTGCTCAAATGCATAGTGCAAAAGATGTATGATAAATATTTTTGAACTAAATATTCCGCTAGTTATTTACATTCAGTTAGATTTCTTGTATTTTAATTCATGAATTTAGTTTTAGTTTTTCTTTAATGCACTGGGTGCTTGTGAATTGTTTTAATGAGCACACTTGCTGCATAACAGTGATGATCATTATGGTGTATACGTGTATTAAACTACAGTTCGCTTTACCAATGCTGGAAGAAATTCAGTTTGAATAGAACTTTTGTTTCTCATATTTATTCATAAAAAGAGATTTTAATGAAATCATTTAACTAGAGCATCAAATTGATGACACTCAGAAAATATTATAAAAAGTATTGCTTTGATGATAATGATGATGATGATGATGAAGATGATGATGTCCATTTGTAATGCGCAGGTATCCATTCAGAAGAACGCTCATTGCGCAGCAAAAACAAAGTAAATAAAAAATAAGAAAAAAAATAAAGTAAATAAATAGATTAAACACCAAATAAATAGATAAAACACAGTTGTACTTTGGGCTCCAACATGATCACATTTTCAAACAAGTTACCTTGATCATTGTCATTAGATGACACTGGGAAAATACAAAACAAGCCAATCTTTGATTAAAGCTTTTAACTGAGCAGATCTTATGTGCTGGTAACTCTTAACCTGTAACAATAAGGATAGTGCAAAGTGTTTTCTGCCTTTTTAACAATGGTGAGATCATCCTGTCAGTGTCAGTGTTAGCAAAATTGGAATAAGACTATGTAGTTTTTACTGATGTCAAACTGCAGAATTAATCATTTTGACCATGCCTCACCTCCTTTATAGGGACTGTTAATCATTGTGTTTTCTATTTGTGTAAAATAAAAAAAGGTAACAGTCTATTTCTTTATGCAGAAGTCCCTTACTAGAGGGTTACAGCCACAAATAATGTCATAATGTCCAGGCATAGACATTAATGGAATATTAATACAGTGAAACCTATTACTATGTGAAAAAATGTAGCACAGTGTAAAATGTCTACTTCTATTAATCCTGTTTTGTTTTGTGAGAAAAGAGTGTACAGGGTAGGTAGGAGAGTGCATTAGTAACATATTTCTTTAGTTATTATGCAGGGCTTTTTTTTTGGCTTTTTACAATCAGAAAATTCAGCTTTGCACCTACATTACTGCATAATAGCTAAATTCTAATGTATATTTTTTGCTTTCAATAATAATAATAATAATGCATGATTTTATAATGCATACTCAGTGCTCATAAGGAGTGTGATCTTACCACTTGAGACAAGAACAAAACATGGACAACATACGAAGGAAGGAAGAATGACTAATAAAAGATAAATATAGAAAACTCAAAGAGGAATCTGGTAACAAGAACTGGAAGTGTCGGGATTTACCAAAGGAAGATGAGTAGGGAAATAGCAATAAATGGAAAAGGGGGAGGGGGTTGAAAAAGGAGTAACATTCTGTGGACTGTTATTAGGAGTAAAACTCAAAAAAGGTGTTTTCAGCACACATTTACAAGATTCAGTGGTGATAAGGTGCCAGATATGGAAGAGAGAGTTTCATTGTTTTGCTGCACAGTTAACTAAAAATTCTGTGCCCATATATTGTTGTTCTAGTGAAAAGAATAGTTCGGATACAGTTGTGAGATGAAAAGCATAGTTGTCTGGCTGGGATAAAGGGGAAGAGAAATAGGGCAGGAGCCTGCAAGGAAATTAGAACACAGCATGGACAGTTTGTACTGGATGGTAATTTAGCCTATGTTGCTGGCATGGTATAAAACATTAAAAACCATCATTGGTTTCCTTCCTTGTTCCATATTTCCTTTTCATTCTGGGGAAAAAACACACTCTAACTAAAGACTGAGGTTGCCTTCAAAATCAAGTAATTCCAAAGTTCCTGTCCCAGGTTATACATATGCTGGTTGTTGATACTGAATAACCTTGCTTACAGATTAATAATCATGTGATATTGTTCCAGATATTATTTGAGATAAAACTCACTAGGAAAAGTGTAACTCTTTACTGTTTAGTTGGATGTGTAAAGGTTTTTTTAAGTGTCCACACTGTTTAAAAAAAACCATTGGTGGCAAAATAATAAACTGTAAACTGTTAACAGTTGAAGTGAAAAAATGTACATGAACAAGCAATATGCACAAATGCTTGTTCAAGCACACATCAAGGCGTATGCAGAAAAAGAATGTTGTGCATTTGATTTAGATTTCTAAATATATGGGGCTTTGCAATAAATTCTTCAGGATGTTTTGTTTTGTTTTTGTTTTTTTACAATTTGTTTCTTTTTTACAGTGTTTAAGAAAGACTGATGTGCAGACACAGTTCCTTACACCTTCATTCAATCACACGTGACCATTATTATTATTTATAATTGGTTTCTAATATCATTGCTTTACATAATTAGCCACACAGAAGATAGATAAGTGCAAACCGTTTTTATGACCGTCAGCACCTCTGTCAATACGAGAGTATACAAGACTTCCGCATTCTGTTTTCTTTGCAGTTCCATCTATTATTGACAGTAAAGATCAGTAACCTCCAATCCCCTCACCAGGAAAAACTGCTGTGGTGTACGCATATGACAGCATCATCTGAAATAAAACATAACAGCAAAACTGGATACCAGTTATTGTCTTATTTCGCAGACATGTAGAAACACAATTGTTAACTACAGATGTTTTTCAACATAAAATGATCAACTAGCTTTTCCCATTCTATCCAAGATTGTACTCGAAACGAAGCAAAAGGATTGGATCTTAAGGTGTACAACGTCTAATTGTAAAACGGCATCTTCAGATAGTTTTACTTCAAGTAACAAAATACTAATCTCAACACAACAATTTAAAGTAACAGCTAGGTATTAGATTTACAGGGCCTTCACTCTTGATTTAGCCATGGAAGATATGTAATGTTGAACATTATGAGTTGTTTGCTAATCGTACACCGACATAGATCGTGCGTAGTTAGAAATATTTCGGCATCGAAACAAATATAGCATTCAGTATCTTCGATTGAACGACCACACAACGACCGACCATCAAGAACAGCAACTCTAGCAGTCCTGTTATTATAATGGCAGCGCCCCTGGGTGAAAACTATCGATATTTTACACGAACTATCGCTTAAGGTCACATTGGTATGTCGCAGAAAAATGATAAGGGTCACACATTTTAAAAGCATTTCGATAGCTAAATGCACATATATTATAAGAATGGAGATTTCAAACGGTGTTTAAAGCCATAAGCTTGTTCTCAGACTTCGACAAAATGCGAAGGCAGAACTATTTGAAGTTGCGAAATAGAACTGAAGTAGTGGACATCACAATGAGCCATACTGTGAAAACGATAAGAAGTGTCCAAATACACCATCGAAGTCATGTTGTGATCCGGAAGAACTAGCAGGAGCTGTATGCTGGACTTCAGCAGCGGCCGTAGTAAACGATGCTTTTAGAGGTTGCCCTTCTTTCGTTGGTGGCAGGAGCCGTGCTTACGGTGGCAGTGCAGATGTTCTTTGTACGATGGTATCTGTATCGCACTCCACCCCAGCCACCACCTTACAAGGATCATTTTCCTGAGATTACCTTGCCACAGGTGAATTATCTATCAGTCAGTAATTATCTATCGGTCACTAATTCCTCTGTCTCTTGTAATTCTGTAGTAGTATTATTTAGGTGTGGCCTCACTGTTGTTTTAGCAGTTAGCCTACTATTTACATGTAAATAGCATTTAAAAAGAGAGGCTTTGAAAGAAATTTTGCATTAGAGTTATCTTTGTTTGGCATTTTCAAGGTAAAATAGAATGAAGGAGTTTCATTAAGAAATTTGATCATAGTATGTTTTACAGATTTTTAAGATATGCATATCTTTTATTACCTCTATTTGCAAACATTTTTAGAAATTTATTTGTTTTGATGGTTTTAGTAACATTCAACTTGTCTTCAGCAATATTTTCAAGCCTCATGCTATGGGTAGGAAAAGCAAAGCTAAATTTGACAAGTTTCAGTGGTTAAATAGATGTTTAGCCAAACATTTATTTAATTTGACATCTCAAATAGCTGCAGATGTACAGCTGTTGACAACAAGAAAGTTGTGGACCTTCAGTACATTGTACAACCATGTATACTGTGCCTCAGTCTGTATAATTCTGTAGAATCATTTGAAAAAACTTCCACACAGGTAAAACACCCATATAGGTCATGTAGAAGCTAATATTTATTCTAGAAAACCATTTTCATAATGTCTTTGGAATTAATCTTGATGTCATGAATGTCACCATATTACAGTTGCACAGTTTTGTCTCCACTGCCCAGTCTAAGATTAGAAAAGAAGTGAACCCTTAGAATTATTGCCTACAGTAAAACAAAATGTTGGCTTGGATTGTGTAGTAATAGGGAGCATGAAACTAACATCAAGTGGCTGTTTAAAAATAACAGTTTTGTCAATGGAAAGATGGGATCAGTCTTGTTTAGGGGTAGTCTGAGTAAAAAATTATTTTGTTATAGCTATGCTTAATTAATTATGATTCTAGTTATCCAAATCTTAGCAAAAACGTCAAATGAGCTATAAGATAGAAACCATTGAATATTACAACAAACACGTCGGTTGTGCCATAAGACAGATGCCATTGAGCATCAGAATTCTCTCTTGTATTTTAGAAAGAAAAATTTTTGTTTCTAATATCCAGCTATATAAGAGCAGGTGTAGTGTGTGGCAATTAAGAGGGTTGGGGGTATGGCAGTGTCCATGATTGTGGCAGATAATTGGCTGGTGATAATGCAAAAATAAACCTTTTGTCTAATACACATAGATATTTGGCATGAATATTTGTGTTAGTTATGGGTTGGTTATATGCTGTGTTAGTGTGTGCTTCATTCCCTCCAAGCATGTTTATTTTTTGTTATTTTATCTATTCTGAGATGTTACCAATCGCTCCTGATGAAGCAATACTATAACATGGACAATGTAATTTGAGACTTTACTGATAAGACAGAAAGAAAGAAGATAGGGAAAAGGAGAGAGAGAGCAAGCAAACAAAAGTCACAGCGAAAAAGAACAAATATAGATCGAGGGGGTTTAATGTGAATAAACTACATAGAGGGATAGGAAAGCAGGGAAGTGAGAGAGTTGTATGGACTATGTCACCACAGCAATTTTATCTCCTCCTTCACTTGAAACTTAATTCCTTGGTACTGAATGTGAGCTGTCAGCCTATGATAAAGGATATCAGGAGTACAAGTATTTCACTATTTCACTACAATGATGTTGCGCATGAATAACTTGACTTAAATAAAGGGAAAGGTCAAAAGTTGACAACAACAGCATAGTTGGAGGAGTTGGCAGCAGTTATCAAGTCAGACAAAGCAGGGTTTCCTGACTAGTTAACAATAATATCTATCCAAACTCTTACACTGTCTACAAACTTTACAAGTTTGACATCTAGAGTTGTAACTTGAGCCAAACCAAACTAACCCTCTCAAAAAAGAAAATTGTCAGAAAATTGTACCATACTTTCACAGTAACTTGGCTTAGCATATCAGAACATAAAAGTTCCATAATAATCTTTTCAAAGTCATTTTCGTCACAAGCTGTGTTCTGATCATCGTGGCTGACAGGATAGTCATCATCACCACCACTATTGTTTCATTGTTTTCACGTTGTTATCCTTTTTATCACACAGTTATCATATTGAGGGAGACAGTACTGGTAGAAGTGCAAATGTCTGTACCTTGAGATTTTACTAAAGACTGATTTGTTTTCTGCAGGGGCTGAAAGAAAAATTTAAGGCAACTGAGAAAGGAGAAAATCAAGAATCTTGTTTTTGGCTCAACTTGTTCTGGCACTTTCTTTTTCAAGAGCTTCGTGACACAAATGCTGTTAGAAGGTGTTTAGTTTTCCTTATTAAAAGTGACAGAGGAGCCTTTTGGTTTATTTCTATATCATTATACAGCAGACACTGTCAGACAAGAGGGTACTTAAGACTCAGTACTAGTCAAATTTAGTTCATTCATCAAAATTGAGTATTCAGTTTACTATCCTTTTTTTTAGGATTTTAAGAAATTTTAGTTTTTAACTGTCCACAAAGTTGTTAAATTTATTGTTAATGCACACTGTTAATTAACCAATTTTAAACTGTGCTTATAGTGACTGTTATGTGTGCAGATGGGTTAAACAGAAAATGACTGTGGAGTTTGAAGAACTTCTACAAAGCACATCTGGAAAATTCCTGGCTCAGATCCTTGTGGGTGTCCTGGCTTTCGATCACCAGAAATGTTTATCTATTTTACTCTCATAACCTTCCAGTCTTATTCTTTGTCACTCTTTCCTCTTTATGGTATAAAATTCTACCTTATTTTTTCATGTTTTTCACATTTCCCTGTATGTTTTTGTATCTTTCTTGTTATGTCTTCTGGCCATTTATTTTAGCATCTATTTCCAGGTTCTTCTTCAGTCTCTGTAGCCATTGTTGTTTTTGTCACAGGCACAGAATATCCAGGTGTATTTGCACATGTGTATATATTACTCACTCACTCACTCACTCACTCACTCACTCACTCACACACACACACACACACACATGCACCCTCTCTCTTTCTTCCCTCTTTAACCACACTGTAATAATGTGTCAGTAAATTCCATTCTGTCAGTAATTACAAATGATATATAGCCATGTGTGACATAATTATGGAGATATGTTCTGAGAAATGTGTTAGGTGATTTCACATTGAATTAACATCATTGAAAGTACATCTTTGCAGTCCATCTTGGCCAAAACATCATTATGAACAGTGAGACTATAAACTTTTGGGACCATCATCAAATATGTAGCCTGTCATTGAAAAAACTTCATTACATTGCACGTGACTGTACTTTCTATATTTCTTTATTCTTAAATTTCTAGTTTGTGCTCAGTATCTTCATCTATTTCATCTCAACTTTTGTTTCTCCCTCCCTGCTGTTCTGACTTATACACAAGTTCAGACAACTCATGAGCATGAAAAGACATATAGCAAAAATGTCAGACACTTGTTTCAGGTTCGGGACTTTAGCCTGGGTACAGGCTTTCCCCTGGTGGGAGGAGTCAGTGTTCATGATTTTAGTGTTGACGAGGAAGATGTGGTGCAGGTAGGCCAGTGCATGGTTTCAGCATCCTTTGCATGAGCTGTCAATGCCAAACATTTAATTCTGGCTACTCATGAAATAACACCACTATAGAACCATCAGGGTAGGAGAATAGTTGAGTGGTCAGAGCACTGATGGCCAAAGTGTGAGCAATAGCCCATTTGATACATGGCTGAAACATAAACAGTGCATGCCTTTTACAGATCGATAAATTTAACAGTCTGTACTGAATATTTCATTCAGAGATGAGCCATCTGGTTCCAAAATAAAAACAAGTGCATAATCACACTCACAAAGGACCATGCTCTCAGAGCTTAAGACAAGTAGGAGATGAGCACAACATATGAAGAACAGAAAGAGAAACTGCTATGCAGACAAGTAATAAGAGACACAAAAAGGAATCAGGGAACAAGCAGTAAAGATGGAGAGTGTAATAAATCTGCTGAGGAAGACGAGCAGGCAGACTAGTCAGATGGCTGTAATCACAACTATTGCTGATTAGTGTAAGGAGCAATGCTTGTGGAACAGATGTGTTTTTAGTGAATGTTAAAGGATTTTATGATAGGCCGATGGCATATATGGGTTGGAAGTGAGTTCCACTGCTTTGTAGCACAGTAACTACAAATCCGGTGACCATATGTGGTTATTCTGGTGACAGGGATAGTGAGGATATGGTCATCAGACGAAGAGCAGAGTAGTCTGGCTGGGATGTAGGAGAAGAGAAGTTCAGAAAAATAGTGAGGACGGGAGCCTTCAAAGAAATTAAAACACAGCACAGACAGTTTGTACTCGATGCGAAAATGGATAGGTAGCCAGTGTATAAAATGTACCCAAATTGAGGCAAGCGGGAACTTGAGCCCTGGCACAAGTGTTAAATGCTGAAAATGTGACCTTGATATTGTCACACATACTTAAGAGTGGGCCTACTATAGAGTTACAGCAGAGATAATCAAATTAAGACAAAATATAAATCAAACCATTAAACAGATCTCAAGAGTGCATGAATTAAGCATCAAGGAGCAAGTCATAATAAACGTGCCATCTGCTATTACTGTTTTTCTTAACTTTCCTTGTTGACATTGAATTCACTACAGACTGGCATGAAGTTTTTATTTTAATTCAAAAATTTGTTGGCTTGCCATAAATATGTACTGAAGTGTACATTTATAAAACAGCAGGGATACCTGTGCCACAAATTAAAAATGACAGGAAAAAAGTGTGCTGCACGAAAACCCTACTACCTTTATTGACAGCAACATTCAAAATGCTTGGTAACAACGTGCCTATGATTGTGATCATTCATCACAATTCATACTGGTCACGCTATTCATTCTCAAGACTTTCAAGGTTCCCATCCACAGAATGCAAACTAAACCAATTTTAGTAACTTGAATATTAAATAATAGAATGCTCAAGTAGTACATATTACCATTCTGTAGAATAAAGATATCTGAGAAAGTGAAAAGCAAACTAGAGGCACCCATTGTCTGCTGCAAATTTTTACGTCCACATTAGTCACGGCAATTTTGTTTGCTTTATTTACAACATTTTTGAGGAATAATGCTGGGTATTCAACTGAGGTTAAATTATTTTGACAATTTTTTTTTCATAGGAAGCACAGGCATTGATAAAGCATGCGTAGTGATAACCAACATCAAAACCAGATGTCAAACCTATAATTGGAGTGAAGGTCACATGCATGCATAATAAAAGGAAGATAGGGTAGGAGAAGGAAAGGCAGCTAAGGCTAGGAGTCCATGTCGAAAAAACTATGAGAAGGATGGTCTTAAAGACCTTATTCCCAGTTGATCCAATGGTTATGGGACGATGTCTACCTTCAGTGAATTTATATTTCACATTTTTTCTGAGGAAACACCATATATAAAATTGTGTACATATTAGTAAACTTGGATCTTTGTTATAATCTTTTTACAAATTGACAAAACATGTCAGTAAAATTTCACTGGTTCTTCAGTTTTGTAAAAAATAGGAATTGATTTTACTCATTAAAAGCTGACATGTAAAGAGAAAGATTTGTTAAAGGAATTAAAGTTTGGAAAAAAACTACACAGTTAATAATTTTAAAAGTTGCGAAAAAAGCTTTGGAAAAGCTTAATCTTTCTGTAATCTCAGATAAAGTTGTAAAGCTCATCCAAGGTAATGGTTTTTGGCCAGTGCCTGGACATCCATCTCGATGTTGACTATAATGGTGGCTTCACCCTCGGAGTGGATGTCCTGTTACCTTTTAGCAAGACAGCCTTTGTATCTGTGACAGTTCAACACCTGTCTGGTCGAGCTCGTCTACAACTAACACGTCAACCTTACACTCATTGGTCATTCACCTTTCTTCAGGCAAGCTTTTCCTACTTTCATTGTTAATAATCGTCAGTAGGTTGTTGTTCTGAGAAAGTCACATATTTTGGAGTTTACCTTAAATAAGAAAAAGTAGTATTAACAGAATTTGTGGGGTTTTCTCTCTCTATTTCCACCATTCTGCTGTTTTTTATGCTTGTCTACTTAAATTATGCATTTCATAGTTTCATGGAGTCAGATGTAAAATTTTCTCTGTCCAGAAAGAAAAAGATTTAATGATCATTAGATAGAAGTTCAAGATCATAAGACTTTTATTATCTACCAATGTGACAAAGAAGAGAAAGTTTTCTTCTACTTTCAAGCAAACTTCCTTTTGCAGTCTGTACTTTATTTCCTATTTAAACAACTTATCTATTTATAGAAATCCATTGCTCTTTAATCAATATTTCTTTCTGCCTCTACTTTCAGGAACCTAAAGTTCAGTTTGATGTAGAATCACACTTTGAAGGGCATCCGCTTCCACAGGTTGGCTCTCTTGTCATCAACCAGGTATTATTCTATGCATGAAAGTCTTGCAGTGTTACAGAAGACATTTTGAAAGAAATTTCGTGCTGTTGTTTGACTTACAAAGCATTTCTTCATTTTTACAGAGACCAGTTCACTTCTGCATGCATCACCAGACATAAGTAACCATGTAGTCCTCTTTCATTGCTTTCTAGTGTTTCCTCTTTTGTTCATTTGTAGTGTTTTGTAAACATAGTGTGCCTGAAGTATTTACTGTGTAATGCTGACCACCATCAAAAGGCATTCAGCAAAGATTATATGATACCTGTAGTCGGTAGCTGGATATAGCGTTAAAGTTTTCTGTCATGCTGCTCATGATTTTGTCATTTCATCTGTGCTTTAGCAAAAAGTATCACAGATGAATGCATAGTAAGATTGTATTTACTGACAAATCGTTGACCTTGAAGATATTTTACTTATTACTCTAAGCCACTCCTAACCATTGTCATTTGTTGCCACATGATTTAATCATAGATTCATGCATGTCATTTCTTCTAGCCCTTGCTGTCTCAAAAATATATTGTATTTGAAAAGCAAAAATTCTTCAACTTTAACAAATTTATCAAGAACAAAAATCCAGGTTTTGAAGCTGTATTTGGTCATGGAATAATAACAGTGTGCAAATGTTACCCTACACTACTGGCACAGCTGACGTTTGGGTCTCAGCTCATTGGGCCTTTCACCACACAAAACAATTAGCTTATTCCACTTCCATCTTCAGCTAAGGTTTGAAAATATGTTCTCCATTACCATCTTTGTTCTGATTGATGATGATGATGATGTCCATTTGTAATGCGCAGGTATCCATTCGGAAGAATGCTCATTGCGCAGCAAGAACAAAATAAATAAAAAATAAGAAAAAAAAAATAAAGTAAATAAATAGATAAACACCAGGAAAGTAAAAAATAAAAAGTGTTGCTTGGTTGTTTAAGTTTAAGTCCATCTTAAATAAACAGATGGGTCTTCAGTCTTTTTCGAAACGTGGTTGGTGAGGTGATGGTGGACAATGATGATGGCAGAGCATTCCACAGCTTAGTTGCCGCGTTTTTGAAGGCCCTGGCTCCAGTGCGCTTCTTGTTTGTGTCTTCCACTGCAGGGAGACAGAAGCATGACTGGGAGCCAGAGCGCAGACCACGTGACCGGCTTGATTATTCTGTCTAAAGTTATATGCTGATTGTTGTTTTCAATACACCATCATACAATCATCAGATTATCTCTTCATTGGGAATAAAATAGATTGACAGTTAAAAAAATTTGTTTACTTTTACTGACAGCTGCGGCGTGTTATTCGTCAAAAACATACACTGCCAAACTATAAGATGCGGTTCAAGCCTCTATTCCAGAAGCCTGAAGCTTTGCCACCTGCAATCCGGCTTGAGCTCGGAGGTCAGAGCATTACATCTGGCCGACTTTGCATCACTTTTATCAAATGCTCTCGCCTGCCCCTGGCTGTTCATGAGGCCACGCTTTATTGCATTTTGTGTGCAGGTGTGTACTTCTTTATGTACAGCTTTACAGTTATGATATTTGCATGAATCCATTTGATCATATGGGGCTTGATTTTTGTGAAGACACAGTTTAATTTAGAACTTAACCCCCTCTAAAGAACTTCTCCTGTTGTTGAGGAAGAATGACCATTTAGAGGACTCTTGACCCTCTGGCCCATAATCCAAGTTTTTTGACATGTTCAAGAAAAGAAAAGTGTTATGACATAGTAGAGAGCAGTATGCATGACATATATGAAGATGGTTTGTTCTTTCCTGTAGGTTATTATAAAACATTTCATTTTAGAAAGCTCAGGACATTTCTGCTTGAGGTGATAAAGTGTATTTTATTGCAGACGCTAAACCTTGGAAGGAGCTAGTGAGGGGCCAAAGCAGGGTTTGGGTATTACATGATGTGGAAGTCATCAAAGCTCTAGGTGAATCCATTGGTATGACTTTCAAAGATGTAAGTTCCAAGCAGATTTATGTTGATAAAAATATTTGTCAAATATTTTCAGCCAACTGATGTAGAGGCTGCTATTTCTACTGGTTTGCTGTGGCTGCCTAGAGTAGTCATCAGCTTGAACATTCAACAAAAGTATATAGATAAACTGTTGTTTATGTTTAAAGAGTGCCTTTCAATGTAACTTTCATCCACGAGACAATTATTGTTGGATTATTGCTTAATGTCTTCAAATTATCCCTGTCATTTCAGTTCACACTTAGATGTGCAAGAAAGCAACTCTCACACATTGAATGACCCACAAGATTTTGTTCCTGAAAATGGTCATTTTGCATTATAGACTGGATAAGAATTTGTTTATTAGACATTGCACTAGGAATTTGACTTGATGATGGTCGCCACTTAATTGACAAATACAGATCACACACCCATACTTGCAGATGCTACTGCTTCCATTGATGTTTATACACAAATTTAGTGAACATTTAGTCATCTCAAACAGCAGCCACAGAACAAAAGAAAGAATAATTTTCAGGCTATCATCATGTTCCCATGTTCTCCAGTGCCATCTGAGACCATAAAGTAAAGGTGATTAAGAGTGCACTTGACCCACCATCAAAGGTAGGCTCAAACCACCTCACTAAAAAAAGAAAAAAAACTAGTGGGGAGAGGCAGATAAAAAGACAGAAACAAGACAGAAAACCACACACAAAAAGCATGTCTGAGAAGCACTGGTTTTTGGTTGCGTAGAAAGTGAAGTAAAAGTTACCTTATGTATTGCCTTATCGCTGCCTGTCGGGCAAGCCCAAGGGGCTTTACAATTGGTGGTGTGAAGTCAATATAAGCTGACAACGTAACAGAATAAAGTAGGTTGTGCATACTGTGTACTCCATGCCAAAGGGTAGCGTGTACAAACAGCATAAACAACATTCTGAAGACCACGTAGCAAACAAGTAGGAAGACTCATCTATAGTATACATTGTACAAGAACAAAACTACAGAAGGGAAGAAACCCTTGACCCACTTAAGGAATTATTTTGAGTTACTTCCCATTACATCAAACGCTTTTGAAAGTACTTGAAAAGCAGTGATGCTGTGATGTGAATGTCTGATGGTTGCTCATTTTTATATAAATTTTAACTACTAAATGCGAAAATGACAGCATAAAGGTAACATGTATTTGAATTCTGTGTATTTATCCAATAAAATATTCATTAAAAAAATTTAATTATTATAGAGTTTGTAAATAATTTTTTTTCTAATTCTTGCCTTGTGACCAGATATCATGACTACAGCTCACTGTTCCAGACATTTATTCTCTTTCACTCAGATTTCTTGCAAGAATACAGAGAAAATACTTCTTCTAGAAATTTTCTTATTGTCATTGTAATTATAAGCTTGCAGGTGTTTGTGTTTGAACACAACATACTTTTGTGCCATTCATGTATGATGAATGCAAATTTCTCTAATAACATCATTGGTGAGACTTAAGAAATAAACCACAGCGGAGACTATTTGCTTTTCAAGAAAACTACTTATGAAACTTCTGCTTATAGTTTTGCAGAATTTGTTATCATTTGTAGAAGCAAAAGAAAATAACCATTGAGTTCTTGTGTGTTTGCATGTTTGAGTTTTCCTTTAATTTCCTTTCATTGTGCTGAGCTTACAACTTTCATCCAGTATCATCCACATAAAACAGCACTGTTTGGTGGACTTATTTGAGTAAAACTTATGTTTGAGGAAACTTCGTGATAAAAAAAAAACTTTCCAGTATTTTTTCTGTACTACAAAATGTCCTGGCAGGAGAATTTGTTTTATTGAATTCAGGCGGTTGTTATGCTTTGCCAGTCTGCACAAGTAATAGGCATTTGAAATCAGTCCACAGCTAAGCAATAGATGATATGTTGATTGTATGTGTGTGTGTGTGTGTACATTTGCCTCATCCTGTAACTAGCATTTGTCCTACCTTATTATTTCCCTTTTCCTGTTTTTTTTTTTTTTTTGCAACTCCCCAAGCTATAACTGCCTGTTAATCATTTGCCAATTTATAGTCAGTGCTACTTGACTTGTGGAAACTTGCAGATATATAACCTGGATAGACGAGGCATAGCTGTCACTGTTGACATAGTCCAAGTTGACTCAGCAGCTGCGCGAGCAGATATAAGAAAGGTTTGTATGCCTGAACATTTTCTATCACAAACTGAATTTACTTCATACTTAGGCAGTAAACATTCATTCAGTTAGCTCTGTATGTCATTCCTACCTCTACCCTTCCCATAAAAGAGTCAGAACTTTGCAGAAATTTTAAAGTGTCTTGGCATCTTTAGCAGCACCTTGCGATTCAAACATTAATGAAATATTTCATATTTATTTGATTTTTTTAATTATTTAACATTAATGTTCTACATTAGACGAGACCAAATGATGTGTCATTCTAAGTTTTCTTACAAGGATGATGTGCTTGTCTCGGTGGGAACCTCTCGCATTATGTCCTCAAAGCAAGCTGCCAAGTTGATCAAGAATGCTGGTGACAGGTAGGGATCTTTCAACTTTTTCATCTTTAGCAAGGACTTCAGAATAATTAATAATGAGATAGAAAAAGGCTAATTTTGTGTACAGCTACTACTACTATTATTATATGTTAACCACATTAAAAACAGCAACAGTAGTAGTAGAATGAAGATTTATTCAGTGTGAGATTATGCTGTGGAAAAAGCATATTCTTCACAATGTACCTAGTAGAGCAGAAACTTTGATCTTAGTTTCTGTCCTATTGTCCCAATCTTATCATAGGTAGTCCTGTCAGACTACCTATCGTTTTGAACTGTTACAGCCCTGCCAGTTGAGTAGGATTCTTTACTCTCCATACACCAACCTGTATAAGGCTTATAAAATGTGGGTGGTACTCGTTTTATTTTGTGGGTCCCATTACTTGGAATTCTTTGACATTTACCTTTCATTCTGTCTCCACCATTTAGAACAACAACATATGGTCACAGGACTTTTGGCTACTGTGCTGCAAAACAATGGAACTCTCTTCCTTTCCATATCCGCCACCTTCCTACAACTGAATCTTTCAAATCTGCACTGAAAACGCACCTCTTCCTTGAGCATTTCTCCTAACACAGTCCGCACAATGCTCGTCATTCTTAACCCCGCCCCCTTCCCTCTTGCTACTTTACCCATCTTTCTCGCAGAATCACTATATTTTTCTGTTCCTGTTACTTGATGCCTTTTGTTTTCTGTTTCGTCAGTACTGTCGTTTTCTTTCGTCCCCTTTGTTCTGTGTCTACTTAGTCCACGTCTCTTCCTCGTTTTAAGCGCTAAGAGCTTGCTCTCTATGAGTGTGAATATGGGCTATAAAAATCTTCACTATTATTATTATTAAATCAAATTTAAAAACACATTTATTCGTTCTTCTAATTTTTATTCCCCCTTCACCCCTACACCCCCAAAAAATCTTTAAATTTTAATTGTATTAAAATTTAGTATTCCTGCTTTTTACCCTTTAATCAGTGGGTAACAGTGGATGAAGCACTTTACTGACAGCTGACATTTGTTGCAACAGTTTTGGGCCTTCTGACCAAGTAAAATAAATGGACATGACTTCCACAAACAAAGGGGTGATCTTTTTTTTTTCTTTATACATATAGGAAGTTTATGGCATGCTACTGAATAGGCTCTTTTTGTTCTTTCATTTGTATCTTTCTTCTTAGAGAAGATGACAGGTGTTTGGGATATATGCTATATATTCAATTTAATATAGTCATTTGCAATTTTGCAACGTACAAAAGAGATGCCCATTTTATCATAAATGTATTCAAAATTCAAATTGCAATCAGTCTTGATCAGATATATGAGCTGTGTACTGGGATTTGAGTATTAAGACATTCTAAAAATCCTGGATTTCGCAGTGACCTACTTCAAGCTGTCAGTTGCTGCTTAAGTATGATGCTTCAACAGTTATTTTTGTTTTTTAGGAAGTAAACGGTAAGATCTGAAACATACTTTATCTATCAAACACACTTTTCAGATCATTTCCTTCACACATAATTAGCTAAATGATCTGACCTGTGGTAGCTGTGGTTGTGGGTGTTAATGATATATGGCATACCAGGCCTTTCTCTTATGTCATTTCTTATTCTTTCTTTTTTTATTTGATGACTTTTTCTTAGCTCATTTCACATGTAATTATATTGACTCTCCGCATATGATATTGACTATAGAATTTGGAAACAAAGATGCTGCTCACAGACCTGGCGTTATGAATACGCGGGGCCCCGCGGGGCCCTGGGCGAATGTCATATACGGGGCCTTTAGCCGTAAGTTCAGGCTATATACCGTATAACAGACTCTCCTTTCGCGGGGCCCCCTCAGGCGCGGGGCCTGGGGCGGTTGCCCTGCTCGCCCTACCCTAACGCCGGCTCTGGCTGCTCATTTGGTTTTGTGAGGAATGTAAGTGTGTCTGTAGAAATGGTTCCATCTGAAAATTTGCCTTGTGGATGCTTGCATCCGATTCTGTAGGAAAAATATTCTGTTTGTATATTTGGAAGTTATCTGATTTGTTGGGATTTTCAACAGGATTTTCATTTACTCTCCAACTGTGATTTGTTAAGTCTTATGGAAAATCATAATTATTTTTGATAATTATGTGGTGATTGTATATGAATAGCTTATGCTTTTCAGGTTGAAACTATTGAAACATCCTCCGTTTTTCTTTTTTTTGGGGGGAGGAGGGGTAGGGTGGTGGTGGTTGTTTTTGATAGTTCAAATAATGGCACAGAAAATTTTTCATGCATAATCGACCTGGTTCTTGTATCAAGTGCATGCTCTTATATAATCATGATTCTGCACTGTATAAATTGCACATTGACAGTGTTGATGATTATTATCCATTTGTTACAGTCGAGGCAATCAATCATAAATAGGGTATCTATTATTCTAAATGTAGGTTCACAATACGATTGGAGAGACCACATATCAAACTGCCTCAGGATACAAGATTCCAAGAAGAGGCAGTTTTCTTAAAGGTAAGAGGATATTCTTGACCAGAAACATTTGATTGATTGAAATTTGATTTAGCAGTATACCTGCTGAAGTAACGTTAATTATGTTAAGACTAATATATTAAGGGCTCACTCGAGTCAAACATTAAGGTTGTATGCTATTGAATGCTCCCATTAATTCATGTTCACATTTTCTGGAAAAAACAATCCATACATTGGTTGAGCTAAATTAATAGCCTACCTAGCATCTAGCTCCTTATAACACCCAAGGCAAGAACTTTAGGGTGCATCCAGGTAACACTCTACCCTGACATCAGGGTACATTATTGGTGATGTTTCTCCCTTAACTCTACTGGACCTGTCTGCTGCATTGAACACTATAGACCAGCGTTTCTCAACCTTTTACTTGTGACGCCCCCAGACGAAAAAAGGTACGTCCTCACACCCCCCCCCTTACCCACTAATACCTATATGAGATATGAGAAAATGACTGCCGAGGGGGGCACACCCCGCAGGTTGAGAACCGCAGCTATAGACCACTCTCTGCTCCTTCATAGACTCTACACCCTCTATGGAATTTCTGGACCTGCCCTCTCATGGTTCAACTCCTATCTCACTGATAGGACCCAGACTGTGTTAATTGATGATGAAACATTATATACCTTTTGTGATAATGGCTATCACGTCACGACTGGTTCAGTCTGCTCACTATAAGGTGGGCTTAAGCATATGTCTGATGCAAGTGGCTTGTTGCTACCTCTTGGTAGATGACTGGTTCTTGGCCACTTAGGCATTTTCACAATAACAGTCTTAAAATATTCTTATGTGGCTTTTAAAGCTCACCCAAGGGCACCCTCTGGGTTGATTTTATTGCAAGATACCAATAAAAATGGGAGTGATGTCCCTTTGGCTAGCTCTCTGTATTTTTGTGTTTGTCTCTGTCAACCTGTTGTGAGTTTTATGGCTATTATTTGACATTTGCTTCATTGTCCTTCTGTTCAACAATCTGTTTGTCGTTTTGGTTCCACCTATGGCCTTCTGTTTTCCCATCGATTGTCAGCCTCCTTTAATGGTTTCTTTGCGCCATTCACCAGTGAGGTCACACAGTTGGTGCAGTCTGGTTTATCCTCTCTGATCCTAGTATTTTCTGTGATATTTTTTTCTGCAAAATCTTCTAGTGGTGTTCAACAGTTCATGAAGCAGCAGATCAAGACAATATTATATGAATCACCTCTAGATTTGTGACTCATTCTGGATGATGACAATTAATTTAAACATATTTTGTAAATATTATGTCAGTGGATTTGCACTGCTTCCCTGGCTTGTTAGCTCAGTGGATATTACGGTTTCGCAAGAAGCATTTAGTAAGCTAATCTACAAGCAGGAAAAATGACTCGTGTTCATTTGGTCCATTGACTGGAACTGTGGTGTAGATAGGAGGATTTGCGGCCTTGGTTGCTGTTTTTTAACAGTATTGAGTAAGCTAGCTGGGAGCGACTACTGGGTTCATATGCTTCATCATCCCATTTGTCATTCTATAGACATAGCATTTGGATGTTATGTTGCCTGCATCCATGTATGGGTTCTTATTATTCTATGTATTTTATTATTATTTCTCTCGACTGCGAGTGGCGTAAATAAGATCCGTAGATGCTTTGACTCTGTATTACTTTGTCATTTGTTTTGTGTACAGCGCATTGAGTCCGCACACTTAGAGAAATGCACTATATAAATATATGCTTACTAAATTACCCAAACTCTTAGTTAAGTGCTCCTCTTGGTTTATGGGGTACCATAGAATCACTGAAGATATACAACTTATTACTATTTGCTTCCTGATGTACTGTTGATTGTAGTTTTGACCAGTTCTTCTTGTTGCATTTGGAAGGGAAAATGTATCCACTGAAAAGTGCTTTCACATTTCGGGGTCTGGAGGGGGATGGAAGGGGTTAGGGTAGGTCTGGGAGGAGAGTCACTGTTCAGTGACACCACAGGTGTTGGTTACTGCTGTTGATGCCCTCTTCCAGTTCATTACTCTTAGTCCAGGAGGCTTGCCTAGTCTGCAGAGGTGATGTACTGTACTGATCCCTTTATATTGTCCTATTTCTATATTGTAGACTTCTATTTAGTTTTGGATACTGTATTTATCTGTACAATTCAATACTAAAACAAGTAATTTCACTTTTATTTTGTTCTCTTACCCTACCTTAATAATAGCATTTTTTTTTTTTTTTTGAGTGTATGAGTTGTAATTGTTACGTGGAAATCTTGACTACTATATGTATGATTAACCTCTTTTATATTGTCAGAGCTTCAAGAGTTTGAAATTCAAGTTTTATCTATAGCTAACCCCTTAGTTTGTTGTAATTTTTTTTCTTGAATCTTGTTATTTAACTAATTGACCATTTAAGCATATTTTTGTACTTTCATGGTTACCGACTTCATTGCCTTGACTGCTTTCTGTTTATGTCAGTGTTCAAAGATTGTGATGAACTAAACACATTTTTGGAAAAAAAATCGCACTTTATTTATCTATGCAAACGTTATTGAAGATTAAACTTATCTATAAAGGCCAAGATTTTGAATTCAGGTGAATGTTTTTTTAAGTCATTTCAGATTTTATTGTTTTATTCATATATATATATATATATACTGAAGTGTATGATGATGTACTGCTTTTAAAAGTTGTCCTAAGTTGCCCTATGCCTGTAACAGGATTTTGATGGAGCCAAAACAACAGATACCAAAACTGAGGAGAACGAGGGTTTTATCAACATCAGTGTGCAACATACTGAATCAGACTCATTTCTGGTCACTGCTGCTAGTCGTCAACCCATAGAACAGGAGTTTCTCATTTTGGGTGACGGTGGCATTGCTGGTCCCTCAGGTGGGGAACAGAAAGGCCACAGAACATCCACCATCATGCATCCATCCTATTCTGCTGGAGAGCTGTTAAGGCCATCCTTGGATATCTCAGGACAAGCTAGCAGTCCAGGAGTCCGACATAATGTAACGGTAAAATAGAACTTTAGCTTTAAAAGCAGCACTTTATTACACATTAACTTGTACACTGAAACAGAATGTAAGCCTTGAGAATTTCAAAGAAATGGTACTTTGTTACACCATATGGTATGCACTAAAACAGAACTTTGACCTTGTGGTTTTCAGAGAATGGAACTTTGTTACATAGTAACATACACACTAAAACAGAATGTTAGTCTTGTGGATTTATGAGTACAGCACTTTGGTTGCACAGTAAAATCCATACCTGAGTTGCATCCTCCTGTCAAAGGCTTCTGCATTTCAAAAGTTGATATACCACACAAGCATTATACTCAATATCCAGAAATGAGAGAGGGGAGAAAAATAAAAAGAAAACCAAAACAGCAAATCCAGTTATACACAAATAGCAGAAGTAAAAATAGTATCTTCCCCTCTGTAATCCTCTTCTTCCCAGTAAAATCCATACCTGAGTTGCATCCTCCTGTCAAAGGCTTCTACATTTCAAAAGTTGATATACCACACAAGCATTATACTCAATATCCAGAAATGAGAGAGGGGAGAAAAATAAAAAGAAAACCAAAACAGCAAATCCAGTTATACACAAATAGCAGAAGTAAAAATAGTATCTTCCCCTCTGTAATCCTCTTCTTCCTTTTCTTCAAATGGAGATTTATGACACTTTCCATCTTGATTGTTCCCTGATTCCTCTTTGTGTCTTCTGTGTTTGTCTTTTATTACTTGCTTGCATAGTTATTTCTCCTTCCGCCCTTTGCCTTCCGACCATGTCTCCGCCCTTTGTCTTCCATCTATGTCTCCTACTTGTCTTAAGTACTGAAAGCATGCTCCTTTGTGTGCATGATTATGTGCTATATAAATCACACTTTTATTATTATTAATCCGCAGTAAGTACTTAAATCAGTGAGCATCCCAACATGGACTGTCTGTTGGTCCACAATGTACTCCTCTCCATTTTGCAGGTCTTGGTGACTTCATAGTCTCCAATAAGCACCTCAAGCTTGTACCACCAGCACTGCCTCTGGTGCTGACTGACCCTTGTATATTAGGCAAAATTGCAGTTTCATTACGTATTCATTATGTTGTGAATGCTTGCATACTGGGTAGTGGTGAGGGTGGGGATGGGTTGTAGAATAGAGAGGTCCTGACTGTTAGGATGTTAATGGGATATATAGCTATCACTTTGCATTATGGACAAACATATTTGCTGGAGAACAGGTAACGAAGATTGTCAGAGGGAAGCCCATTGGTCATAGGTCAGTTATGAGCCATACAGGTATGCTGTAACAAATTGTTGCTGAATAGGATACTCTGGCATTTTCTTTATTAGAAGTACAGAACATTAAACTTTTAGTTGACTAATTAAGCATTGGCCATGACACAAAAACTGCTTGATATTCACAATATCTATCCATCTATTCACAAAAGATGAACCAGTCTTTGGTTGGAGAGTAAGGGAGATCTTCAGTCAGCACTTTCCTGCATTGATGCATTTAAAAAAAAATTATTTCTCATGTTAAGAACATTCATGCATGCATGTTGTTTTGACCTTGGGGAACAAATTATTAGTTTGTGCAACTCTTTGTTTTCTAGGTCCCTTCGATTCAAAGCTTAACCACTGGTAGGGGGGTTGTTAATGAAACAACAAAGAATCCTCAATCATTCCATACAAAATCAACTCAAGGGTCACCCAGGAAGGATCATTCACCAGCTCGTGAACGTTCACATCATGCTGCACATGAGCACAAGGTGAGGGTGGTAAAGCATGTTCGCATGAGATTGAACCATTTTATACTTTGTACAAATTATCTCTCATCTTCTGAAAAAAGTTAAATATGTTCTGTCTTGGTCATCATCATGAATCACTTTTATGGTGTGAATGCCCTTACATTATCTTCTTAGTTATCTACCTCTAATTTCTTCTTCTTGGTCAGTTGTAACAAACTAACCTACTGTAGGACAAACTGAATTAGAAAACCACTCATAACTACTACCATTCCAGAATTGTGGAAGTGGTATGAAGATTCACAGCTATTTATACTTGGGTATTAAATGACCCCACCTTTATTGACTGATATTCAAGGGCTCAATTTATAAGTAACGTTCATTGAAAGATCAAAGAAAGGGTAAAAGGTATTTATTATGGTTGTATGTGGAATGTTATTCATAACAACCAGTTTGGGAAGCAAATTTTCAAATGTATTTCTTAATTTATATTTTGTAATACCTTTGTGTCTTATCAATTAGTAAACAACAAAATGTTTTAACTATTTATTGTCAGCTTTTTTTCATATATTTTGATATGCATTATCTTATATGTTTGTTATACTGCAATGGGTATGAAAAGGAGAAGCAAGCCCCTATGCAGTCTATACTATCCTTGGAGTAAAACTACTGTATAAACCTGCCATGTCTAGTACATATTGGCCTTTTGTGTTTTACAAGTCCATTTATTGCTTGTAATATCTTCATGCATGTAAAAGAGTGCTCTCCTTCCGAGAAAAAAAACTTTCTCATTTTACACAAAATATATTCCTGGTAATTGAGAATTATAGTGTATAATGTAAAAGAAAAACTACTCTTAATTAAACAGAATATCTGTGTGGTGTTGTTATGCTTCCACTGTCTGACAGTTCCAAAGTAAATAAGACACTGTTAGTATTTTGAAAATTAATAGTCTTTTTTATTTTTACCACAAAGCAGCAGTTGTTTTCTGGCTGTAACTGTTCCTACACCATGCTAAAGCCACTATTATCATGTAACTTTTGTACTTTGTGTGTGTGTGTGTGTGCATGGAGGTGTGATCATTTCTCATTGTAATTGTTATGTACGAAAAATATTATCTTGTGATGTATTATGAAATAAACTATTAAAAAATATTTATTGTCCACTTAGCACATATAGACAAAGCACTGAGTTAGGTGGATAGAGATTGGAGTTAAACAAAGCACACCCAAATGGAAAAACAGAAGATGAAGCGTATACTTTTCGACCTATAGCTTTTGGCATTACATCTCAAGCTGTGTAAATTAAATGATCATTCTGTAGGTAGGGGAGGAGGCTTTTGGTGGAACAGGTGCTGACAGTGACAGTGATGAGGAGGCTTCCCCCATCATGAAGACTCGTGAGGTTCCTGCAACACGGGTCAGTGAAGTAATTTTGTTACTTGTATGCAGTGAAACTGCTTAAGGACTTCATGTTGCAGAAACAGTCAAACAGCACATTAAATAAATAGGTTTTAAACAGTTTCTCATGTTCTTTTCAGGAAAAAAACAGTAAGCTTTTTCAAAATTTGTATTTGACTTTAGTGTAACATATGTTCCTAACAGCACCAACTTAACATTTTATTATTATGAGTTTCTTGCTCATTGGCTAAGCAGCATTTCAAATATCACAGAATCCTCGCTGGCATGATCCACTGACATTTGACCTCAGCAACCATCACACATACCTGAATGTGTGTGTGTGGTGCCATTTAAGAGACACGGCTGACTTCAAATCTGAAAAATCTTCATCTTCATCCCAGTCATCGCATGACCTTCTTTTGGGTCAGGTGAGAATATCATTTCCTATTTCCCAGGTTCAAAATTAGCTATGGAAATGATTGTACCCGATGAAGACCATTGGTGTAATTGGTGTCACATCTTGCCATGTTGTCAAGCATGCGTGAATATGATGAGAATAATAATTGCCTTGGTTTGCTTGCTGATTTTCTTGTTATCTGATCCTCTCATTAGAGTATGACCATGCCACCTGGGCTTTCCTATGTAAAGGTTTCAGGGACAAGGAAACTACACCTTTGGAGTTGGTTCTGCTTAGATTGCAGCCAGAATTTGATTCTGGAAAATTTATTTGTGTGGTTTAAAAATTTATAGCAAACAAAAAACAAGACCTTTAGGTTGGGAAAGGTGGCAGGTTTGATCTAATACATTCCTGGTTATGGACAGTGTCTACCTTTCAGCAAAAGGTTTTGCCACCAGAACAGGCTCAACTACCAGTTTCTGACTCCCATTCTTGTTATATTTCCTTGTGACGTCGGAGTGTGTGTGTGTGTGTGTGTGTGTGTATGGGGTGGGGGTTTGGTAGGTGGTGGGGGAATAGGTGTTAGTATGCATGGTTGTGAAAACTACACTGTTACTCTCATATACTTTCCATAACGGTGGTTTAGCTTTTGTGACACCTTGTGATTGCTTTTTATAATGAGATTGTAAGAGCTTCTTGTCTTACTTTTTTAACATTGTAATCTTATATGTTTACAATATTGATAACTGCTATCTCTTATATTGTTAGCGAATAAAATGGTTTTGGGGGTCTTAGGTTAGTGTACCAATCAACATGATTGTCCTTCACTGCTTGATGACACTAAGGGGACACACCAAGCAGACTCTGCAACTTCAGCCGGGGGATGTAAAGGCTGGAGCCAGGTAGGTGTGAGCAGCTCATATAAACTACAAACATGATAGGGTTTTATGCTTGAGAAGTAAATTTTCCATGAACACATCTTTAAAACAATATAATGTATAGTTGATACTTTGTACATATGTGCATATGCATGCATGTGTGTGTATGGGATTGCATGCAGAGTGTTGGTGGTGGCTGTTTTGTGGAAAGTTGTATTTATTTTTTTGTGGGAGGGGTTGGACAGGATGGTTTATGAATGTGTGTACACGTATGTGTGTGCATGTGCTTACGTCCATCTGTACATGTGTGTATGCATGTAGAGAGAATGAGTGTTTTGTGTTCCTAGAATTTGGAACCCATGATTAAAGTAAAACAGATGTTCCAAAATTTTCACATCCTTATTACATTCTGCCTACTAAAAAAAAATATTTTTTTTTACCATCCCTAGCTATTGTGATAACCTATCAAATCAACGTTAGCATAGAAATAAATATCCATGCTGTCAAATATTTTGGCAAGCAATCTGGCCTTGACTCAGCAGTGATTACCTATTGCTCTTTCTAGTCAATCAATTGGTGGTCGGATTGGACTTGAACATCATCGTTGCTATGGTGACATCACGCTTCACTTCCAGTTTACTCCAACCAAACTGTCATTTCAACAGCGGAGAATGCTTGCTGCTGACCTTGATCCAGAAAATTTGGCTAGGGTCAGAATTGTTCCTGCCTCATCAGAATCTAGTCAGGACGAACTGGGTTCAGATTTAGACACAGGGTATGCTTGATCACTGTTTGTTAGGGAGGAGACTGGGTCTGGGTCTTGACAAGAGAGAATGAGAGAAAGCATGTGACTCTGAAGGTGGGGATGAAAATCTTCTGACTACTGAAAAGGGTGCTTTGTTTCTGACGGACAGTGTTTACACTATTTATAGTATATGCTTATGGTTGAGAGAGAGAGAGAGGTAAGACCTGCATTCCAAATTTAAAAGCTATCCTTAGGTTAAACCATGACTGGATTAACATACCTACAAATCCTGCTACAGTTAACAGAAGGAAATTCTTATGTGGTATAGAGCAAGAGAAAGGAATAGAGAATGTGGGTAAAAAAATAGGAGAAGTAGACAATATTATCATGAATTTGTATTACTGGACTGCTTGCAGACGATTTTTTTTTAGTCAAGCCATAAAACAAGGCTTTAGACGACAAAGCTTCCGGCTTAGTCACGTTTCAGTTTAACTACTAAAACGAGGCTTTGGACGACAAAACTTCCAGTTTATTCACATTCATTGTTAAAGCTCTCCAAGACTAACAGTGGAGAACTTCGCAAGATGCTCAGTGTTGGTCTTGGCAGACAGACAGCAATCCACCTATACACGTCCGTGATATTATGCACAAAAACGGAACATAGAAGACATTTGAACTGCAGCAAACTAGAGGGCTATATTATTTTGCCACTATTTCTATGTTGCAGGCTTTCCGAAGGCAGACATTTGTTTTCCAAAGCTCAGTTTAACTCAGCTACCTACTGCAATTTCTGTGGCAAAAAGGTTTGTTTTCTGTATCCCTGTCATTTTGTATGATTTTAAAACCAGTTTTTGAGTGACTTTTGTGTAAGAGTGTCTTTTGCACAGGTTGATACTTCATACTCAGCTCTTCACCATTCAGATCTTCATTCTCTTATGCTGCACATATTGTTAGTTCTCTGACATTTATTTATATATATCATGTATCTGTTTTGATGTTTTTGTGATGGGGAAGGGGTTGATAGTGGTATGATGTTGAAGATTATCAAATATTCCAGTGGATGTCAAAAATAAGTTTTATAACCACACACATACATGCATACATTCACATTGTTACAGATAGATGTATGGATGTTGATGACCGTAATTAAATTGAGCGACGAAGCATAACTCCCATGTGCCTGTGTCGTCGTCAATGGCTCGTTTGTGGGTCCTAAATCTGCAGTGCCAGCCTCTCCACGAAACAGAGTCTTTGCACACAAGATATTTACACAAATATGTACCAGTTTCCATGCTTGCAAATCGGCAAGACACACCGGCAACACAATTCACAACAGCACATGCTGAAGACTATTCTAGCAGCGACTCCTGCTACTCAAACGGCGACACATGCCTGACACAGCTCTGGCCACAGCGACACACGCTGACTAAAGGCGACACACACCTACACAACAGACTAGTGGCGACACGCCCTAAAAAATCTGACCCTCTGACCGAACCGAGAAGAGGAAACCTCGTTAGTGGGCGGGGGGGAGAATCAGGGACTAGTCCACATGAGAACTCCTACCGCGAACCGCCCAGGCGACCGATGCCACCTGTGCACCCACCTTACGTGAGCAAGGGCATAGCTGACAGCGCCAGGCGACACCTCACACAGACCGCTACAGCATTTAATTCATAACACACATCATATTTGATAATAACATAAGAATACACACCCATACTTGAGCAAAATATATCACACATATTTATTATCATTTAAAATAGAATTTAATTAACAATTAAATGGTTTCTCCTTTTGCAGATTTGGTTAAAGGTGGCATTCCAATGTAGTTTATGTGGAATGATCTGTCACAAAAAGTGCATTGACAAATGTCGTGCTGAGACTCTTTGCTCAGAGTAAGTACTCAAAAGTCATTACCTCACTTACATATTTTTAAGATCATCCCAAATAACTGCATGTAATTGGCTGCTTGATAAATTGGCATCTGAGTTTTAGGTGCACATTTTCATGGATATACTTTGACACCACAAATATATTGGGATATTCTTTAATACATATAATGTAAAATATAAAAGTGTGAGGGGCACTCTTGGAACTTGGAACACTCTGCGGCCCATCACACTTTTATATTTCAAGTTATACATGTTAAAGAAAAGAGACCTGAGGAAAACAATTATTTTACCCTTTTTAGTGCGCAATGAGCATTCTTCTGAATGGATATCTGCACATTATAAATGGACTTCATCATTTCAAATAAAAGTGTGTTTTAAAAAAACTTTTTTTTTACTTATTTTTTACTTATTTTATTATTTATATCTGTGTATTAGTGAATATAACATTGTTTGCTTCCCTTGTGGGCTAATGCCCCTTGAAAAAACAATTTCTCCATGTCTCTTTATTCCTGGCAATAATTTTGTGCAGAGATGGTCCACGACGTAAGAGTGCTCCTGGTGAGTTCTGGCGTACTCCTTTGGCTTCTTTGAAGCAGCCAGAAACTTTAATGAATGCTCACTTACCACAATCACATACTCGAGGCACCAGGTTCTTGAGCAAGTTCAGCAAGGAGCCAGTGAGTACTGGCACTGAGAAAGGTGAGCAGATGCATATGACATAACAAGACAGAGCATATGTTTATTTGATGCCTAAAGTCAAATGCAAGATGACCATTCCTTATTGCTTTCTTCAACTTAATTACTCATTCTCTCCTGTTCGCTCACTTAGCATGTTCATGCACTTGTACCTGGAGCCAGGGATGATGCATTTGTGCATATTTATCCAGATTAGTTTTTTTTAATGCAAATAAAGCACTTCTTTTTCATGCAAATTTATCATAAATTAATGCTTTATATTGATTTATTTGTACATTTATAAATTTCTTCTTTGTGCTGTATCAGATGACATGACTATAGAAATGGATGCCCTGAGTGAGTTGCATGCACTTTTTTGTGCCAAAACACTTGTGCCGTGTGGGTTTAAGACATGCATTATTTGTTCGTGCTGTATAAATATCATGATTTTTAAATATGCATTTAAAAAAACGAACATTGGATATTCATGAGAAACCTATTCCTTGCTTTCATTACAGAAGTTGTTATGCCTGCATAGAAAATGTTACTGTTTCATTATAAGTAGAGACAGCAGTTTTAACATTATCTTTAGAAATAGATCTACAGCAGATATGGGTCTACTTCAGGCACTCAGTATAATAGAACCAATAATGCTTGTAATCAGCATGGCCCATGCACCTCTTTTTGGTGCTTTTGTACTTCTGTGTCAGATCCAGTGGAACAAAGACTGACTTCATCATGCATGGGGGACTATAGTTTTCAAACAAAAAATAACAAGAAAAATCCAGTGAAGAAACTGCTTCATCCTTTATCAATGCTGTAACTGTCTTCCCTTGGCATTGAAACACTGCCCCTCCCCTTCTCACCCCTATCTCAGGCATTTAAAAACAATAATAAGTTGGTGATTAACTTTAAAGGCTTAAAATGAAATCCTTGACTAAATCCTGAATGCTAATTTCATGTGCACTTTGGTTTATAGATGCTGTAAAAGCCACTAAAAGTCAACAATCACCTGGAAGTGCACAAATCTCAACTAAGGTATTGTATTACCTATTTTGGCTCTTTTTTTGACTCCTACTAAGATGTTCAACTGATCCCATTGTGTCCCATCACTACATACTTTACTTACTTACTTAGTCTTCGTACCTAGGTGGTACATAAGGCATCCATTAGAGACCTCCACTTTTGTCTGTCAGTAGCAAGTTTGGTTATGTCGTTCCAGGTTAGTTTCTGGTCTTTGAGTTCTCATCACTACATAAGCCTTACTTTAAAGTGATATAAGCTTAAGAAATATGTGTTACTTGGAAATTGGGTGGCAACACCCTAAGCAAACCTTGTGTTGCATGGGGAAAAAAATTTGTCGAAGTTGTCAAGGTATGGTTTTTATCACGGTCTAGGCAGCATGCATGCTACTTACCCATTCCCTGCTCGGTGGGGATAGTGGCATAAAAATAACAGTACGGAACTCTTTTCGGGCTCAGTAATTGGAATGAGAACATTTTAAACTCTTTAATGAGGATCTGTCAGAGGGCAAATCTGGTGCCAGCAGATTTGGTAATTCCTGCTCCAATAGCATATAAAGTGAAACTTCCCTATTAAGACTTGCCAAAATCCACCAAAATTGACCAACCCATTTTCATTCCACAAACCATCACTTTAAACACCTGTAATTTCACGGTTATTTATTTAAGTATTGAATACAAAGCACTTACCATATCATAGTGCTTGTCTTTGTCACTTTCACTTTCATTGAGGGGTGGTTAATTATTCCACTATTGTTTTGCTTGATTGAAGATTTATAGGGAAAGAGCAAGAGCAGTTGATCAGTATATGTGTACCATGGTAGACAATGATTCTATCTTAAGATGCACTTTGCTAAAAATTGCAGTAGAGCACAAATCATAGGATTCTTAAGTTTATAAACACATATGATTTCTACAAAAGGTCAGTGAAGCACAGTCAACTGATGTTACATCTAGAAATGTATGGTGGGGCAGATGGGAAAAAATAAATGTAATAATTTTCATTATAGTTAAGCCTGCAAATGAGAAAAAGACTTATTGACCATATTGACCTCCCGCTTGAGTCGAATTTACCCTGCCATGACCACATCGTCCCAACACCAATAGTTCAATTGAACCAGACCCAAGAGAAATGAATACCCAAGCAGCAACACCATTTTGATATTAACCAAAAAATCTGCATACGCATTTGATACAAACCTCCTGCGACAGTATCCCTGGTCTCTCAACCAGAACGTGAATACTGGCCCCGGGGAACGGGCACGTGGGCACTAGTTACCTCAACATTAGCCGCCCACGTCAACATAAACTTGTAGGGGAAAACACAGACGGTAATCACACGTCGATCATTCAGTTTTCACAACTTGGCTCATGAGCCCCAACCCCTGCTCTTCCCGACGTGTGATTTTAACGTATAACAGCAAGAAAAGATTTATTCATTACAAAAGCATTTCAAACAAAATACAATCAAATGGACTCGTCTAGGGGGGTCCCAATATTATCCATGCTAAATCGTACTTCTGATGTTACCTCACTCTATAACTAACTACCATTCACACTCGCAAGCGCACCAACTTAGCTCTCTGTTGTGAGTTCAATACTTCTGCTGACTGTCACGACACACTGACGATTTCCCTCGAAGTATTGTCTGATGGTACATCGTCTTCTTCCCTCGAACTGCCAACCATGTCAGAGAGCGATGACTGCTCTCCCGGTGACACAGATTCGAGCTTTGCGCCACTCCTGGGCACACACGTGGTTTCTTCGACGACTGTAATGCCTCATACAGCTGCCAAACGAACACCACCCACAGATGGTCTCAGTCCTTGAAAACCGACGACTTCTAGCGGCCTTAACGTTGAACGTCTACCTCTCACACAGGTAGTGTGAGCCCACAGTCACGTAGCTCTTTCCTTTCCACGGCGACAGCAGGCAGTCCTGACAGTTCTTCGTCACTGACTTGCCTCCTTCTCTCAAGGCTCTCTAACCCAACTTCTTTCCTCCCGAGTCTTGCCCTCGTAGCTAAGACTTGGTCTCGAGGCAGAAGTGTAGCTGGTGTGAAGTCGCTTCGGCTACTGACCCGTTGCTCCGTCCACTCTGACGTCTTGCCAAAAGTAAGTGGTGTATTCGTGTCTCTCTACTTTTATCTCTACATTCTCACAGATACATACAATCGAGGGATGCCATTGGTCACTCACTCATCATCCAATCAGCAACAAGTATAGCCAATTACGACAAGGGAGATCTGTCTACTGACCATTGGCCACGCCTACGGGTGGCAGCAGACAGGTGCCTAAGCCTCCCTCCCCCTGTCTAATTACGTGGTCGGCAGACAGGTGCGCTTTCCCCGAGGTGTCTCTCTCTCTCTTCCTAGACTTTGTTGATGTTTGGCCCAGCCGTCAGTCATGCCTGACCGCTGAAATCACTTAGATCCGTCTGCTCCACACGCCACTTACGCGATCTTCTCAAAACAAATACCTTTCTACGCTGGGCATACGCCCACTCTTTCTTGCCAAAGGGCCTCAGGCTTGTCAACAAGCTGTCCTAGACACTAAGTGGGCCGATTGTTACCTACCCACTAAAGTTATCTCATGACACCTCCAAGCTAAAGAATAAATGAGGACAAATGCTTTAAAAAATTTGAAGAGAAAATTGCATTTGTCGCATTGCATTTCGACCACCATACATGACGACCACAAAGTGGAGGAGTTCTCTGACTAAAAAGAAGGTGTATTTAAGACAGAATCAAGAAAGGATATCTTTGTTGTACTCAGTAATTGTCAGTCCAGATGTATACCAATAGTTGGCAGGAGCAGTAGTAAGATTTGGCCTGTGGGAAACAGAATGAGCAAGGTCTAAGGCTGCTTGAGTTTGCACAGTCACAGACTTACCCTAGCCAACATCCTACATCCTCACAAAAGCTCAAGGATGGTAGACTGGCATTCCCCAGATGGGTCAAACCAAAATCAGATTAACCACCAGTTACATCTTGCTACCAAAGCTACCTCTCTGGAAACATCAAAGAGGTGCTTCTGTCCACAGATAAAGAGGTGCTAGGGACAGCAAAAGAGGAAGAACCAACCTTGAGTCACAAACAAGGTTCTTGACTTTTGTGACCAGAGAAGGACCCTGAAGATAGAAAGAGCAACTCTGAAACAACAGCTAAATACAGGCAGGTCAATATAGTGATATCAGGAAAGAGATGAAAGCTAAAACAAAGGAAAACTAGACTGAGGAGAAATGCTGTGAGAAAAATGAAGTGAAGGCATAGGGAAACAACAGTAAGACAGAGGTAATTCTAGGCTGCGGCCTTGCGGGATTTCCGCAAAATTTCGCTGAGGGGCGCATAGTCTGAAAGTCAGCGCGACCATGCGTCCGCAAAAATCCCATGGCTGGCGCACTTTTGAACACGCAATGCGGCACTTCAAAAATAATTGTTGTCATTCTTCGAGCTGGTTTGAAACCGACCCACTAGAATGGATGCTAATGACTGGACAGTTTTCAAACTGACCAGTTAATTGTTACCCATCTGATGCAACCTGCTCCAAATTTCGCGCCAGGAAGTAAATTGTTGACGCGTCCACAGCAAAAACATTTGGGACGGGAGAGATCAAAGGGTATTGGAAGCAAGCGAGTTGAAAACAAAGTGAACGCGACTGTCAACTCTGACTTTTCCTTCACGACATGAGCAGCAGAAGATGCCCCGGAAAGTAGAAATCGACAAGGACAGGAAGAAACAGAAACTCGTCAGAGTGTGCCGCACACATTGTTGGAACTGAAAATGTAGACAACGAATCGAAAGATGGCGAAATAGACAAATTGAGACAGAGACCGCTCGTAAAAAAAACCACGCATCCAGTCAGTGTGAATGGCTGAAGAAATGGCCTTGCCTAATGAACGAGGACGAAGGCATGAGATGTAAAATTGCCTAAAACAATCAGAATAACGCGTTACAAGCCCCGAACGAGGACGCTGCAGAGACATTCAGACTTCCGACCACACACACTCTTTGGAGGCTGAAATTCTTCAATTCTAATTTATTTCTGTCCTCATGACCTTTTTCGGAACTTATGCCGGCGGTATTATATAACACTTAGAAATAACGTGTTGCGAACTTGATACAACATCACAGGACATAGAAGCTGTCAGGGCTGCTTTTGCGACAATGTGCAAGAACATTAATGACAGGTTCCCAAAAGATGCAGGTGATGTTGCCTCTGCATTTTCATTTCTTTTCATCTTTTTCCTGTCTGCAGAAGACAGAACACCCTATGGAAACTTAAATATCTTAACAGATTTCTTTTGAGAACCAGCACAAGTGGGCAGAAAATTCAGTAAATCTTGCTTGACAAAGCAGCATGTTTAGAGGAATGGATTGTGGTCAAAGAAGCTGTAACGCAGAATGCATATCGGAGAGATTCCACTAGCTGTTATTTGATTTTTACAGAGATTCATTTCCCAATTTGCTGGTTCTTGGAAAGCTGTGCCTCCTTATGCTATACCACAATGCAGGCTGTGAGAGTGGGCTTCAGCCATCAAAACCTAATAAAGTCTTCTCGTAGAAGTTGCCTCGAGGAGAAACATTTAAACCCCTGTACTAATGAGACAAATGAAAAGTGTCTAAACATTAGCTATTAGACTAATTGGTTTGCAAATTTAGGAAGCTATGATCACACTGATGATGATGAAAGATAATTTATCGATATAAAAGAAACAGATATCTATGTGATTAATCTTCAATTTCTTGTGATATAATAAAATTTCTTGTGATTAATAAAGTATTTTGTTGTTTACCAAATAATTATTGGAAAAAACAGTGAAAATGTGTTTGTTTCGAGGGGCCCCTTGTTTCACTTGAAGGCCCCCTTTTTTTCCATTGAGAGGGCCCCAGGGCCCCTCTTTTTGAAATCCTAGAATGACCTCTGTAAGACCTTTCACTTACTGAGAACCCTCACCAATGAAGGTCAGTAAAAAACATCAGTCTCAGTCATTGAAGACAGCAGTGGTCACCCTCTCATAGAAGACAATGCTGCATTTAACTGACAGACATAATACTGAAACAACCTCTACAATATACTGCTGGAGACAACGAAACATCCTCCGAGGCAGCCAGGTTGTGACCAATGACCCTGTAGACTTTCCAGTCTGACAAGAAGAGGTTAAATTGGCCCCATGCAACCTGAAGGGAGGGAGTCTCCCAGCAGAGTTGTTCAAGTGTTGCAAAGAAGAGATGATAAAGGCACTCACCACACTGTATCAAGGAAGTTTCATTCAAACCACTGAAGCGCTGTACAGATACTACACAAGCTCAGTACTCTTTAACAATCAGGTGAGAGCTTTTCCTGACAATGGTGTGCCTTTGCCAGGGCTACTGTTTAACATCTATCTGGAACAACAACTAAAAAAATGGATGGCAAAGATGGAGGGGACAGTCTGCCCAATGAGGGATCTGCTAAACATTGCACAGAACCAGCTCCAATGATACACTCTTACTGCTGCTGCATCTAATCAGTTCCCCTCTCACCCCTGATGACAGGTACCAGTGGGTGAGATTGCTTTATATCAGGCTGGTGCTAGTTTGTGGAGAAATGATGATGTGATACTGGGGTGCACCAACTGATTGTTGGCTAGAGATTCATAACCAATAACTGGCGGAGAGATTAACTGACATTATTTTGACCTTGATACTATTCTCCTAATATGTATTTGTGCCTTTAGGTGTGTAGTCAGTTACATATCAGCTCATTTTGCATATTATGATTTCCAGTCTCAGGCGAAAGATGAAGCCAAGTTCCCACATGACTCACATTTCCATCAGGACACCTTGGATGATGCAGCAATCACATCAGCAAAGGAAATGGGACGCCAACTGTTTGCTCACATGGACATCAGTTCACGCAAGGCCAAACTTGATGTGCTAGTATGTGTGCATAGATTCTTTTAGTGCAAGTAAAATACACTCTTTTCAATACCTATGACACCTTTTTCTTCCTCTTTAACATAAAAAATGACAAGTCAAGTTTTCATTAAGAAAAGTTTGAGTTTGATTACTGTCATTGTTGCAACATATGCAATTTGTAAGAAGTGATTTCATTAACACTTTTTATAACAGATAAAATTTATGCATTTTTAAAATCATAAGATTATTGTTTCAAATTATAAAAGTAAGGTGATTTTTGTTTTTTAAGTCTTTTTCTCATTTGCAGGGTTAACTATAATGAAAATTATTACATTTTTTTTCCCATCTGCCCCACCATACATTATTATTATTATTATACATTTCTAGATGTAGCATCTATTAGAATTTTTTTTTAATTTTCTGCTATTTTATTCAGGAAAAGGTTGCTTTGTTTGAATCTAGATTGAAAGATTGTTGTCTATTAATGTATTTTTGTATTCATACTCTGATGTTTTATGCTTCATGTTCCACAAAGAAATCACTGAAAAGTTTCTCATTTAGTGAGTTGGCATGTGTGCTGAAAGTTGCCATTCACCATGCAGGTAAGCAAAACGCAAGAGGAGATCAACCAGGAGACTGCTAACAAGACTGCCTTGTACCAGCAGCTGCAAACAGCAGAAACCAGTACTGCCCGCACTTCTCTGAATGGTGCAATAACCAATTCCAATAATAAGATTGAGTCCTTGATGCTGCTGCAGCTGCAGTACTGTGCTGGGCTACAGCACTGCTTGGACCAAGAAGAAGAGCAGCGTCAACAAGCCCAAGCCAGTACTCCTGCAAATTTTGCAGTCTCCCAGAACATCAGTACATCACCGCAGGCTGAAGAGTCCAGAGCATCTCCCAGTACAGCAGAGTGTAAAGATGATATTCCTGCAGAAGCAGTTGATGTTGAAGAACAAGCTGCTTCTGCTGTTGCCCAGGTGTTAAATAAGGTGATTCGCTTTGATGATGACTCCTCGTTATCTGATGAAAACAATGAAGAGGAAGAAGATACCTGGATATGAAATAAAGTAACCCACCCAGTTAAATGACATTGTTTCCAGAACGGAAGCTTTGCACAAACAATGTTTGAGTGCAATGAAGTCAGGGAAAAAATTTTAAAGATAAAAAGATTCATAACAGTTACAACTTGACAATTTTTCCTTTTGATCAGTTTTATCAATTGATTGTTGGTGACCTTTGAAAGACCTTTGTTTATATTTGCAAGCTTTAAAGAAATGTCAAATTTGTTTTTGCTTTCAACATTCCATGTTTTAATCTTAAACATTACTCTGAGGCATGGACGTGTCATCTAATAGATTTTCCAGGTTTACAAATCTACAATAAAATTTACATATTACAGTTGTATGGCGTGCTTAGTTCAGAATAAATGTCATTTTTTTCCTTTTCGCATTCAACAAGATAAGAAATCGCAGAAGATTGATCCATATAGGTTTGGGAAAGGTGTTGAACGTGCTTTTAAAGACAAATACCTTTGTCATTATTGCTGTTGTTCACATAATCATAATATCATTCACAGCCACAGATTTTTGGAGAGGGGAATGAGTACTCCCTTGTTTCCTTCTGCATTAGTACTGAAGACTTAAGCAGTTGGTAAAGTTGTCAGCAATGTTTGTTACATGTTTGTTGAAAGGCTGATGGGAAATTTGTTAGATTGAGATTTACAGTATTTTCAACCTTAGATAGCCATTTAAAGAAACATTTGATTTTTAAGACACATATAATATATATATAGAAAGTAGAAAAAAACTTATCTATGATTTCTCCAAGCAGAAACTTTTCAACTAGACTGCAGAGGTTCCTCGAATGACACGGAAATAGCAATGGCAGTAGTGTTTGATTAGTCAGTAAGAGACCTATTGCATAAGACATTGCATATGCAGTTGTGACATGATTAAACTACCACTACTAACCAGACCACTATGTATAGATATGTACAGTCTGAACTCATTATGTAGCCACCATCCGTCCAATACAAAATTTTGGTGAGAGGTGAGGGTGGTAACATAAAGCATGTTATATGATCCATAACTAGGGATAACTTTGGTAGAAGTCCATTCTGTGGTGAGAGGCTGATAGGCAAGATGTCAAGTTAAGAAATATATATATATATCATTAATGCTTTTGCAAGTTTTGGTTCAGCTGAGAGTTTTATTATATATAAAACAATGCGCTGCACATGTCTTGCTAGGAATTTGCACATGAAAGTATACTCATTCTTGTTGTACATATTGGTGCTTTTGTAGTGTGCTTTATTTTTATATGTTCAAGTCTGTTCGGTGTTAACATCTGTTCTAAGAGCATTTTAGCAAACATTCCCTAAGTGAACTATGATGAACGCTACTTATGTATCCATTGTGATTGTTTATTGTTTTTGTTAGTATATGATCATTTGAATACTATTTGCCATAGATAATGCTTAGCAACATTCCTTGTTTCTTTTTACATCTATGGTCCATCTTTGTTGATGTATAATAACATGTATTGGTAAAATCTTTATGTATAATTTTAGATATAAGATATTTATTTTTGGGTCTTTATTTTTTTTTTTGTACAGAGATTCCTATTTATTGCAGTTTAAAACTCAGTCACAATTGACACACATATTGAGATGCTGCAAATATGTTACAGGCGCTCATACATTCGGAAGATGTGGCACAACAGAGAGAGGTAGATGCATTAGTGAAGAAAAGGCACTGCTTGCTTGAACCCCTTTAAGCACAAATCTGCTATCAGCTGGTGCTGTGCAGTAGCATATGTAAAGGCATTAGCATAGCACATCAGCAGGGACAGAGCGTTGCCCAAGTATTAAAACCTTCCAAATTCTTAGAAAAGGCATATCATCTCAAACCTTCTATTTCTAACATACAGATATGCTGGTTTTTCCCACTTATTTTCCCTGGCCTCTCTCTTTCTCTCTCCCTCTGTGCCACCCCTCCACCTCTAGTCCTTTTTCTGTTCTCCTCTGTACAATACAGGCATTTGTTGTGGGATTCTCCTTCTCCATGAACTAATCACTGTGAAGGAAGCTCAGCTTGCCCACATAGTTCTTTTTTGTTACTGTTAGCCACTCATGATTCCTAGATGTTAAGATAGCTGTAGTGAATGTAAAGCTGTTAATAGCCTTTTCCAGTCTTTGGAGACAGGATTCTGTCATGTTTTTACTTCTGCTGAGTGCCTTCTAGCACACAAAGGAATATTAAGCACAAGAAAGGCCCTTTGTGGCTTGCTGTAAAGGAGTTTTCTGTCCAATTAAATTAGTTCAATTTTCTCCCTGTCTTGTTTGTGGGTGCATACTACACAACGCCAGTAACTGCTAAGCTGCTTATCTTCTGTCAGACCTATGTTAATGAATGCATGCATGAGTGCAGACAAATGTGCATGCACATATATATATACATTAATACACACATAGTTGTGTCATCTTTATTTTTTTTAATATTTTTTACTTCCTTGACATAAATTTTACCTTATATTTACACAACTTTTAATTGTCCATTTTGTTGATCTGTTGTGTTTATTTTTCTTGATTGCATTAATTTGTTTTTCTTGACCATGGTCTTTTGGCTCATCTGGTTTATTTTTAAACACTTTAAAGGGTAAGCTTGTGTGATACTTTATGACATCAGATGATTTTTTTTTTGTCTTTTGGTTGTTGCTTTTGTCTATATATCTTCTTGTTTTAGGAAAGCCAAGGTAAACTGTTTCCCAGAAAAATGTAATCTCTTTAATAAAATGTTCTCATGTAAAAGTGAAATAGGTCTAAGTTCTTTAAAAAAAAAAAAACTTGAGTTGAAGGTCACAGTTATATATGCCAAGATAGAAATTGTGATGCTTTATTGGTATCTGGCTATTAAAGGTCAGCAAAAGGATATACAACTTAAAACAATTAGGAATACTTCTGGGTAATTAATAAATCAGATAATTAAGAATACACATTGGCAGAGACATGTTGATACTGTTTTATGCCTCTATATATGCCCCAGATTTAAAAGGGCAACAAAAATTTGCTAACTACTTTTTGTCATTTTTTTGTTGTTTGATAAGACAACTGACAGTGACCATGTTATATACTCAGGTCATACTCTGCATATGCAGGACAATTCTGGCAACCCAGACAGGATGATAATCTTGCCATATTCAAAGACAGGTCTACCTGTGTCTCTATCAGATCGTGTTCTGCCGGTAGGGCCATAATCATGGCCCATCGTGCTAAGAGGGTTAAACAGACTTTATGTTGCAGGTGGCCTTTTTATGGCAACTGATGTTTAATTATTTTTAGCACAATTTTCATCTGTCTTTTTATAACTGAAGATTTAAAAGTTGGGTTCTTTATGTTATTTTTTAAATCTAATTGACTGTCATCAAATTTCAAAAAAAAGAATTATTTAATATTACAAAGTTTATTTTAACTGCTGCATTTGAATTTTATCAGTATGTAACTGTGATAACCAGCATATACAATGTTAAGAGAATTATTGTGATTCTTTCACATTTAAGCACAGTAATTGACCATGATTTCCTATTCAATCCACTAGATAGGAATTAAGTGTTCCTGTTCCTTTTTGAACCTTTTTGAGCACCTTTTTGAACTGTTCCTGTCACCAGAACAACAACATATGGTCACAGGACTTTTGGCTACTGTGCTGCAAAACAATGGAACTCTCTTCCTTTCCATATCCGCCACCTTCCTACAACTGAATCTTTCAAATCTGCACTGAAAACGCACCTCTTCCTTGAGCATTTCTCCTAACACAGTCCGCACAATGCTCGTCCTTCTTAACCCCGCCCCCTTCCCTCTTGCTACTTTACCCATCTTTCTCGCAGAATCACTATATTTTTCTGTTCCTGTTACTTGATGCCTTTTAATGTTTTCTGTTTCGTCAGTACTGTCGTTTTCTTTCGTCCCCTTTGTTCTGTGTCTACTTAGTCCACGTCTCTTCCTCGTTTTAAGCGCTAAGAGCATGCTCTCTATGAGTGTGAATATGCGCTATAAAAATCTTCACTATTATTATTATTATTATTAAGTGACCACTATAATCCACTAGATAGGGATTAAGTGACCACTAAATTCTTCATCAACAAAAGAGGTATCAGAGAGATTTTTAATGCATGTAATCTTTGTACAGTGGCATGGCAATCAACAAAAGATAAAGGTTTTCAACAATTTTTTTTAAGTAAACACTGTTTTCAAATGTAAGGTCATTTTGCATTTCTGAAGTTCTATTTTTTATATTTTACTTCTTTATAGATATTTAAACAGTTAACTGCTGATCGTTTTCTGTCTTCATCTCTTTGCATCATTGCTGTGTATATTTACTTTGATTATTTATATATATGTATTTGAGTGTCGCTATAATGTAGTTGCTTTGTTGTTGTTATTGCCATGACAAAGAAACTTTCTGTGCCCAGCAATCAGATAAGCATATGAATTATCAGGAAAAATATCTGCCAATAGAATGAGAGGGCTGAGCTTATCATTTCACATTCCATGCCATTGATGTAGTGAACCACTCATCATTTACCACCAAGTGGCTAAAAAAGTTGTTGAAGCTTTACTTAAAAAATAAAAGTCAAGCAGCCATTCTTTCCTACATTCACATGTGTGCATGTGCACACACACATTTATTTGTTGTCATTTACAGAGAAGACTTTGAATTTTTTCTGTTTCATTTGCGTGACTGATATGATTAGTCTTTGAAGTTACTTTGTCACTTTTCCCTTTTCTGTATATGCTGATTGTTAATTTGTCTGTAATGTCCTGTCATATTTCTGTTCACATAGCTGGCCCATTTTACTTAATCATAGCAGCTTATAAATGTTAATTGTTCTCTGTAATTTGCAATAACACTTAATAATAATAAATTTAATAATAATAATTGAAGATTTATATAGTGCATACACACACTCTTAAAGAGCATGCTCTTAACGCTTAAAACAGGGATGAGACATGGACTACATGGATAGAATACGAGGGACGGAAGAATAAACAACAGTACTGACAATGAATAGAAGACAAATATAGAAAATGCAAAGAGGCACCAAGTAATAAGAACTGAGAATATAGTGATTCTGCAGAGGAAGATGGGTAGAAAAGTAGTGGAAGTGGGAAGGGTGAAAAAGGACTAGCATTGTGTGGACTGTGTTAGGAATAATGCTCAAAATAGAGGTGCAGATCTGAAGGATTCAATTGTAGGAAGGTGGCAGATATGGAAAGGAAGAGAGCTTCATTGTTTTGCTGCACAGTTACCCAAAATCCTGTGACCATACGTTGTTGTTCTGCTGGCAGAAGAAGGATATGGTCATCAGATGAAGAGCGTAGTTGTCTGGCTGGAACATAAGGGATGAGAAGTTCAGAGAAATAATCAGGGCAGGAGCCTGCAAAGAAATTAAACCATATCACAGACCATTTGTACTGGATGCGAGAATGGATGGGTAGCCAGTGCAGAAAATGAAGGAGAGGAGTGACGTGGTCCCGTTTCCTAGCTGTGAGGACCAGACGTGCAGCGGAGTTCTGTACTTTCTGGAGTCTCTGAATGAGGTATGAGGGGCAGCCTTCGAGCAAGGAGTTGCAGTAATCAAGCCGAGAAAGAACAGACAAGAGTGTTGGTATTGCATGTAGAGAGAAAGTGACAGATGGCACTGATCTTACGTAGCCCATGATAGGCAGACTGATAGACAGCGGTAACCTGTTTATCAAGAGTCGTGTCAGCAGTGACAATAAATCCCAGATTCCTAACGGTTGATGTGAAGGTGATGTTGGTTTTGCTCACCTTGATGTGATTGGGCAGACTGACCAGCGAAGGTTGTTGTCTTCTTCTATAGTATAGGAGGGCTTGTTTTTTTACCATCCAGCCCTTGACGTTGCTGATACAAGCTTCTAGCATTCTAAGACTTTAACATTATTTAGCATTACTCCTTACACCAACACAGCTGTCAGTAGTTGTGATTATAGTCAGTTGACTGCCTGCTTGTCTTTTTCTGCATATTTATGACACTCTGTTATTGTTCCCTGATTCCTCTTTTGTGTTTCTCATTCATTACTTGTCTGCATAGTTGTTTCTCCTTCCATCCATATTCTGTCCATGTCTCCTACTTGTCTTAAGTGCTAAGAGCATGCTCCTTTGTGAACATGATTATGCACTATATAAATCACATATTTATTTTTATTAACAGGGGTATGGTTGGTACAGAGATATTATTGCTGTCAACATTATTCTGATACTGGGTCCATAAAGTTTGGTAAGATTAACATTAAAATGACTTCTTGGAAGTTCTTGGTATTGTAATATTTATAAATATGTGCTCACACGTAGCACACTGGTATTTGACTGGTATTTGAGGATTATTTAAGATACTTGGGGCAGATTGCTCTCTTTTATGCTAAAAAACTTCATGCATGTCTCTGTTTTAGAGATGTATTGTGTAAGCATGCCCTGTAATTTAATGTTGGTTCTGTGATTTTCAGAGTGTGTTGTGTAAGTTGCTAAATTTTTTAAGAAAATTATGATTTGCTTGCTGACAACACTACAGCATACAACCAATATAACTTAAAACTGAATTAATGTTTCCAGAACAACAAGCTACAGTTGAGTAAACTAACTGGTATTGTTACCCAACAGTCATTTTTATCTATGCATGAGTCTTTTGCAAATGATTATTAGGAGTTAGTTTTAAAAACAATGTACTTGGATGCTGTCATTTTTCTCTTAATTTTTTTTATTTCCCATGTTCGTGCCTTGGAGTGACATCTTGATTGCCAGAAGGTTGTGTGGTCTGTCTGCATTTAGACTGCATGGCTTTTCTTGGGAGATCTTCACACTATCTATTGTTCTCATTCTTTTTCTCAATGGTGGTATGAATCTTGCAAAGATTTTTCAAACACTCATATTTTATCTCTTCAGCATGTTTAGGTAGTTATAGACTTGCTATTTATGGCCCATATGTTAAAATGACCTGAAAGAAAGAAGACTGATCCACAAATTTTAAGTCCAGATGTTATCTTTTTAGTTTTATTGGTGCAGTTTGTGTGATATGGGAAAAATATTTGCAAAAGACAGTTGTCTGCTGTGTTTTTTTCTGTGCTGCACATTGGATATTGCATCCAGCTTCTCACTGTGATGATGGTGTAAATGCTGCTGAAGTTGCTAGCCATTAGTCTACAGTATCTGTACAAAGCCTGCTTGAATGCTATGCTATGCTGTGCACAAGGCCTGATAGAAAACTTGAAAACGTACTCAGCTGCTCTTCAGCACCTAGATTGTTGGCAGATTCCAGCTGACCTGCTGCCAGTATTGAAGATTATTGCTATTTTTGTAATGTAGTCTTTGTCTTTCCCAGAATTTGTTGAAAAGGGCAGAAAAAGAAACCAAAGGATATGCTGATTCTGGCCATGGAATGAAGCTAGACCCAATACTGCCATTTGAGAACTATGTTGTTAACATTGTTATGTTTTTGTCACTCAGATGAGATTGAAGCAGATAGAGCACCTAAATCATTAGCTAAAATGTGTGGCCCCCCAGTCATCTGAAAAATCTATGAATTTATATAGATTTATTAGTTGTTGGAAGTCCTCTTCACATCAGAGTTTGGAAAATACCTAGCAGGCCTACTGGTTTTCTTTTATGATCTTTAATATGACTGCTGTTGGGTGACAAATTTGTAATTGACTCAGCTGACCAAACAATATGCAGAGTAGAGAACATTTCATGGCAGACAAACACATTTAAATGTGGAATTATTAAATTCTTGATTTGCAATATGCAGTCAGTACCTTTTTCAAAAGACATGTAACCAGCATCACACAATCACACTAATGGTCATAGTTTGATATATTTAGAAAGACACAGTAAACAAATTTTGAAGAATTCTCTAAAATTATCTGGGAAATACAATCTTTCAACATATCAGTAGTTCTACTTAAGAAATTTGACCAGAATGATGATGTTATATCATGATACCTTGTCAGTTTATATACATGCTTGTCTTGGGTATGTTTTTCACTTTTTACATTTTGACTGTTTCCAGTTTGTAAACCTTGAGATCCTTTCTTACAGGTCATGCATAATGTTCATATCATATTTTTTTAATAAAGCTGTTGTTAAATGAGTAACTTTGACAGTTTAAACTAATCATTGGCATTGGCACTGCCCATTGTCTTGCCGATTTTACTTGTTACCAGGGGCCATTTGCACAACATGTTTCTAAACCTTAAAACTGTTCTAAAGAAGCAGAATCTCTTCTCTGCTGTTTAGATGCATTGCACAAGAACATACAAAAAATTGTACTGACAGGATGGAAAATCAGACTTAAACAACTTTATCTCACTTAAAGCAGTTTTAGTTTTAAAAACTCTAAAACTGTGGTGTGCATTTTAAACTTATTATCTAACAAGATTTAATGCCTAAAAGTGTTTAAAATTAGAAATGTGTTGTGTAACTGGCCCCTGGCTGTTACTGACAACTGTTATATTTATGTCATTTGTATGTAGCTGTAATAACACTACATATACATCTACATTCAAACAATTTGATCAATGTGGTACCATGACAAAATAAATCACAAACCAATAAACTCTAGTGTATTTAAAAATGTCTAATCAGTGGTTCTTTGCTCATATTATCATACACTAAGAATCTACTTTTGTTTCCATGCTAAAGGAATATAATAAGGGATATGAGATTTTTTTATTTTAAATGGAAAAGCATGTTTAGACTCTGAAAGTGTGTGTGTATGTGTATTTGAAATTTTCACAAATTTATATCCATTCTCTCAAAAATTGGCCATGCACACGTCTTCCTCTGAAAAAGCTACAAACTGGGTGTAATTGTACATTGTATGGTAGTAAACCTGTTAGAATGTAAAAAAAGAAAGGGGGCATTATGATTTTATACAAAATTCAGCTTGATAAGTGCAATATAGTGAATATAGTGAATCTGAAATGTCTGCTTGAGTCATTCAATGTCCTTCAGAGCTTTTGAAATTTGCAGTTAATTGTATTTCATATGAACTACTTTCATAAAGTGTGCAAGGTCTGCTGAAGCATGTATATAGAGATACAAACAAGTTTCTGTTTTAAGATAGAATTTTAAAGATAGTTCCTTCATCAAGTGATGATACTATTTTATTGTGGGTGGGGGATTCTATACACAAGAAAAATGAAGCACTCACTGAATCTTTTGGTATACACCCACAGGCCTTCAGGAAGTAAAAGGGGACACATTTAAAAAAAGAATCTTTTTTGTAGAACTTTGTGAAAACTAACATCTAGATGGACACATATTTTATGTTTTGTTGAAGACAAAAATAAAAGATAAATACACGAATTCCATATTTTAATCTTTTATGATCAAACTAAGAAATATTTTTGTCATTAATTTGCAATTCTGTAATGAAATATATGCATTTTGCATTTTGTAATTACTAATAAATCAGCCTCATTTTTGTTATTTGTACATTGCATGTGCTTGTGATGTTTTAAATCACCATTAATCTGGTAAAGTTGCCATTTGGTCACATGATCATCATTAAATAAAATCTTTTTGTTTTAAATGCACGCTCGATCTATGCGTTTGCGCCAATCCGTGTGTGTGCAGCATACCAGAGATCAAATTAATCTGTATACATGACCACTAAATGTAGGTATCTTTGCGACATTGAAATGCCGATTTAAAATAATAGGTTTTAAATTATTGTCCTGATTTTTCATCATACTTACCTCAGAACAAATAATTATGGTTATTCTATAAAAATCTTCACTATTATTATTATTATAACTTGATCAATAATTAAAATCCAAAAATAAGGAAAAGGTAGGCCTACACTTTATGTATTTGTAGGGTCAGTCTGCACCACGATGTCGACAGGTTATTTGCTCTTTGTTCAGATGGGAGTGGGGAGTGGAGTGTCTGCCGTTAATTGAACTGCCTTTAATGAGCCTGGTGATAAGGCTATTTTCGATTCAAAGTTTCGGAGTGACGTCACAGTACAATGCATAGCTCCGCCTACTGAAGCTATTTTTGTAACGGCCGTCGACTGGTAAGTAACATTTTTTTATACTCATAATTGATATTTTGAAAGAAACTAACAAAAAGTACGTCTTCTCACGGATGCATAATATTACAGTATTATCGAAATCTATCCCCGTGGTACGTCTTACGCGCGCATAAGATCAATATGTAGATTTGGACTTTTTCTAATCATAAAATTTTTAATAGTAATAATACATTCTTTATACACATCATAATGAAAGCAATTGAATCGATCACGAAAAGCAACATGTCAATAAACACCAAGGTCAACCGCGCGTTAAGTTTCAGTCACACTTGTATACACAGACTTACTCTAGAAGTATGTGCTTATATAATTATTATCTCACAAATGGAAGTCCGTGGCTACATTGGAGGCTAAGAGTATGACTATGACGTCATTTCTTGTTTTTGTTTTTGTTCAAAATGATGGGTCAGGCACACAAAACTTAGCACCTTTGCATAATATTGTGCAAAGTTTTTTTTCATGTCTCTTTATACTTTTTCATTCCTAGACTCAGACGGTCATTTTTTTAATTTATTTGCAGGGGGTTTGTTTTGGAGGGGGCAGGGGGGAAATTTATAATCTCGACAGTAACCCCGCCACAGAAAATTAATTGCAGGCAAGTTTTTCTAATTAACCTTTCATTTCAGATGTATTTTTTAAACATAAAAGCACTGACTTTATTTTTAGCATAAACTAAACTGTAATGGAGATCAAAGCAGAATCACCGGTCGCGAGGCTTAGAAAGAGTTCGTCTGCTGTTTAGTGGCGTAGAAAATGGAAGAGGAAACGGAGGCGAGTAACGACGATACAGCACAAATCGCTGTAACTCCTTCAAATATAGAGAATACCACGAACTCTTCACCAACGTTTTCAAATCCTACTGTGAGCATCAGTGCACCAGCTGATTCATGTGGAACTGATACAAATACAAAGCACAAATTTGTGGTATGGTACCTCGGTTCGGCTGCGATGCATCGCCTCTATACCCACAGCGTCCAGCCTTGGGTTATGGCTGAGGTCAAGCGAAGACGGGATGGAATTAAAGAGGTACTCTTACTCTCAAAGTCTTGGCTTAGCATTCATATTCCACCTTCCACCATTTTCAGAAATGAGGTACTCGCTGTTATTGCAGGTCTCTTACTTCTTTCAGTTGAAATGGCTCCTCATCGTAAATTTCAGCATATCTCAGTGTGTGATAGAAACAACCCCACCCACCCAACCCCAACACACATACACACTCTCCATGTTGAGGGAATATTTTAACATTACTCACCGGATACGTAGATATACATAAACGACGTTATATGCATTGTATCAGATTTTAAATTGAATTATTTGGGCCAGAGTGTTTTGCTCATGGGTAATGAAGAGCAGCAATAAAACATAGAAATATCAAATATTGAACTACATAAAAACATATCAGATTAATTTTGAAACGTATTAGATTAGATATCAGTGAAGTATCCATAAGACCTTGTAAAGATGCATTATGCATTTATGTTGCTATCACTTCATAGGCTTTGTTGCTGGGATAATAGGAGCTAATAAAGAACTGATTATAGTGTAACTTTTTTGTCTCCTGGAACAATTTTTGGGTACAGCTTTGATATGGGGGGAAACGCGACGGCCATAATAAAAATGGCTCGCGGCATTTGTCGTCTGCTCGCTCCACTCAATTGCCCAATTGTACCTAATAAACTAAACCTAACCCTAACCCTAACCCTACCCCAAACCCTAACCCCAAAGCTCTGAGAAAATAACATAGACCAGCCTATGACGTCACGTCTCCCCCCATATCAAAGTTCTGCCCAATTTTCGCTTATTATAGTGCAAAGCAGGAAAAAATTTGAAGCATAAGTTAACTGAAATTGAACTTGTCAGGTGTCTCTGGAAGTCAGGTCTGATGGAATGCTTCGGGCACTGGAACACAGTCCATCAGGCCAAGAAACAGGTGAAGTCATTCTGGAGCACAACATTCAAGGATTGTCTCGATTTGCTCGCCTTCATCAGGACCCAAGGTGTTTTGGTTATCTGACAAAGTCTCAATCAAATTTAGACTTTACCTGCCATGTGTACCTAGCCACCACTGAAAGAACAGTAAGCTTTTACCATTTTATTATTTTAAATTTTGAATAAATGTTTGCTTATATTAGTTAAAGTAAGTCTTCTTTTTAAGTTTTCTTTTTAACATGATTTTTCCATCACCCATTTTATTCCTAAATTGTATATGCCACAATATGATTGTAACAGTATAAATTTTTATTGTGTGGCAAATTATAGGGCTTGGGTGATAGTTTTTATGATTTTGTATTTAGGGATTTGGGATGTAGCACATTTGCAGAATACATAAAAAACCAAATAACTCCTAGGCATTAATTTTGACCATTACATGGGCTTTCTGCTGCAAGTGATGATTGGGGTTAACTGTTTTGGCATAAAACTCCATGTCTGATTGAGTAATACTCAGGGTGAGTGGCAAGAAGATTAAGGAGACAAATAAAACCATGCTCATATAGCCTTCCACTCCTACTTCCTAAATAACCACTAGCTTTTATGAACAAAATGTTAGGAGTTGCTGTTCTTTTCTTGTTAAAATATGTATATGCCAGATCTCTTCTAGATAGACCATCATGCAGATATCAAACTTTATAAATAAATTGCATATAATAATTATATAATAATATCTAAAGAGTAATGAGTACCCCTACTTTTTTGATTTTGCATCTTCTGTTGTTTTATTTGTTAACTGAAAGTTATGAAGTCATGTTACACATAAAGGTAAATATTTGTGACAAACACTCATTAATTCCTCAAAGCGTAATTAGGATTACTTTCCATGGTGGTCAATACTAGCGCTGTCAAAAGCTGTTAGCTGCAGTATGAACCATGTTCATCAGAGGATATTCTGTGTCAATCTGTGTTTGCAGTCATTAGCTACCTGCTATTTTTGACTATGTTAAGACCTGCAGCCAAGTACAGTAAGATAAATTTTAATGCATTGCATTTGAGAAATTGAAAAAAAGTTATAGATTTATATTAGCAGATGTAAGATCTGGAAATGAAAATTTGATGACTATTTCAGATGTACCTATTTTGTATTAGGTATCTCTCTTTTCAATAACAAGTTATAAAAAAAGCTTTGCAAAAATAAAACTTTTGCAAAAGTTGTATGCAAAAACTTTGCAGACTACTGATAAATGCAGATATAGATTTTAAGCAATGGCATCCTTTCCTTTCAGAAATTACTCTAATCTAATATCATTAAGTTGGTTTTAATTAGGTGATTGATTTATGCACTCCTTACTTTCATTTCCTATGGGAGATTCAGTAAATGCAATAAGGAGACTTCAGATGAGAACATCCACTCATGCTCTTGCATGCACACACATATTCACATGAAACTGACAGTTTGAAATGTAAAGCAAAAGGCAATGGAAATAGCAAATTGGGCTTAAATGAAAGAAACTGACCACACATCCCCCCTCAAAAATAATTCCACTGAAAATTTCAGGTTGCTAAATATTTACTTACAATCATGTCTTAAAAAACAGCTGAGTGGCACCAAAAAGATACTGCCTTGTTTTGTTGTTGTGTGACATTATCTAACCCGTTCGGTGTAAGTATTCACTTTCAGTTTCCAATATTCAGTTATTGAAACACTGCATTATGGTTCTGTATCATAGACAGAGCACAGGGAGGAAAAGTTGAGTGATTGAAAATGTCTTTCTTGTCAAATGGTGCCCTATACATTACAGATTAAGGTCAGCTTTTTTTTTTTGGGGGGGGGGGTTGCTAAAAAAAGAGACAAAATTGGCATCCTGAATGTTAATAGTATTAGTAAATGGTTTGTCTGAAACTAAAAATTTTGAGCAGCTTAGAACATCAGAGTCTATTTAATTCCATTTCCTTTGCATTTTCCTTGACATGTATATGCGCAATTCCAGCTGTTATTATGACACTACCATTTTGCGATCTAGAGACATGCTTACCTCTTTTGTTGGGGACAGCTCATATTAACTTGCCTCAAGGTAAGGAGCTAAAAATATCTGGGCCATTTATAGCTTGGTGGAATGACACCATAATGGAAAGATCTCTATGCATTATTACTTGCTGTTTAAGTAAACCCGATACTACTGTTTGCTAACAATTGGGTTAAGATAAATGTGGAGAAATAAGACAGCTCTGGTGAACATAAAGGCATATTTGGTAAAATGCATGATGTGATAATTTAAAGTGTTGATGAGAAAGTGGCAAATAGAAGAAGTGGTTGCTGAGTAACATCAAGCAGTAGACAGGCCACCAGTTGGGAGACCTGATGAAACGGGCGCAGAATAGGCCTTGCGGGCGTGCATACAGCACTATTGTTGCAACTCACGTGTCCACCCAAGGACTGGTCACAGTTAAGGGACAAAGAGAGAGAGAGATTAGAAAGTGTTGTGGAATACTAACACACTTCAGCTTGCCATATTGACATAGATTTAGTAGTGACCAGACGTGTGCATGCACACTTGCATAACTTCAGAAGAGAATGAGAGGAGGTAACATGAAAGATTTTTTGTCAGTTAAATGTTTCAGAAGACGGTATTAGTTGTTAGTGATTGCTTTCCAATAGCTTCTTATTGCTGCTGTTTTGTAAGATTCTAATTAAAAAGATACATTAGAAGCCGTCATTTGTGTCCTGCTTTCTGCAGGTGGTTAAAACTTGAGGAATATTTAGCCCGCAGATAATGACAAAATATAGATCTGTAAACTAAACTTGGATTTAGCAGTTTCACCCGAGCACAGGACATGCGGCACCCCATTGTGCTATGCTTGTGTTGTATAGACAATACATATGCCTTTTTTTTTTTCTTTTTTTTTTAAACAACGCTCATTTAGTTAGAGGTGCCAGACTCGGTTGTAACCCTGGAGGCTGCGCAGATAAACGGGCTGTTCAAAAAGAACAAATTCGTTAATTAATTTTTGAGTGAATCTCGATCATCTATCTCAAGTGCAACTGTCCAACGCACGTGCGCGCGCTCGCGCCACCTGTGCGCGTTTTCGCTCGCAACGCTATAACAGTGAAAGCCCAACGGGAAGGTCGCAAAATGAAAGACAAACGTGCAGCACACCCTGTTTGTGGCCGCCCACCATTCAGATCTCGTGATAGGTACTCCCCTCTGAGGGTAGTGGAGAAATCGATCATAACTGGGGGAAAGCTGCCACGCGCTCAGAACCCAAAGGGCGTGCTAGGTAGGTGGATCGCCTACGGCGAGCACTGGCCTGGGAAAGCATCGAGAACTGTGGTTAAGCTCATTAACTTTTCTCTTTTTAGGTTCAGACGACGGCAAAGGCATTACTGCTTCTTGACTTTCACCATCAGCCTTATATTCTCCGTTAGCAAGATAAAACAGGGTTTCTGAAATGGCAGCGTTGTATTCTGTCAAAGAGTGCACACGCTTGTCGTTGGCTTGACGTTGACTTCCTTTGCCTCCAAAAAAATGACCTGTGGCAGTGCGTTCAGTATATCGCAGACATCGCAGAATATGCACTTCTAGAAGTTCCCATTTGAACAAAGACAATTACATCCAGCTTATATATGAATCAAGAAAAAAAATGGCTACAACCAAAGTCGACATTTTATATGTAGGTGTTTCTGGCGTGCGACGCCATTCTATATGCATCGGACACGATCACACTATGGACCTTCATATGTAGGTCTGTGATCACACGTCATTTTGAACAGAGGTGAGTGGAGTTGAACAGACTGAACAGAGGGGCATGTAGTTGTGGGCCGTTCCTGAACTACCTTTAATGAACCAGGGTACAAGGACATTAGATATAATTTATCGTTTAAGCTTACCGGCTTGTATTGCTCGATCAGGCCCTTTAGAAACAGTTGTTCCAAAAATTTTCACACGCGTAGATTTACAAAATTGTAAAATGTCGTGATTACGAATGAAACAAATGCAAAGGACCTAGGCATGCGCGTAATACACATGCAAATGTCTGTTCGAACGTTTCGAGGTTGTCATGATGAGCTTTTATTTCACTTATAGGGTCTCAGTCACGCGATCACTGTGTTCGCCCCAACGAGTCGTCTGTGACATTTTCAGGCAGATGGGCAGTGTTCGCCGCCCCTTTACATCCTTCCCCACAAGTACAACCGCTACCTCCCGGCTCCCGCAGCGCTCGCCCCCGCCCCTATTCCTAGTATATTGATCTCGCCAAAGAGATTAGTTGCATTCTTTATTAAACCGATTGATTGGAAAAGCAAATACTGTGTTGTTACATCTAGCATTCCCCTGGAAGAGAGAATTAATATAAAATTCGAACACTTCATCATACCCGCTGTAATTATTGCTGTGCCATGTGACTGGCGCCAGTGTGCAACTTTCGCCAAGGACATAGTACCGTTCTGTTAAGAACGCCTCAGCCATAATCACACTGTATGACAAGGACAACGAGGAGAGAAGGTTTCTGCAAAATCAGATTTTGTTGACAGCTTGGCCTTGCGCAACCATATCGAATGACGAATGTGTGAATACATTCTTCGAGTTTGTTTCTTCAATGCCTTGTGTAGATTTTGAGATGTGTCATAGTTTTTTTGTTTCTTGTCACCATTCCTGTGTGTATGAAGTGCGGGGTGGGGGGGGGACGGCATGAGAGTAGGTTGAAAACCAGAAATCATTTTTCAAATTAGATCGAAATCGTGGCACATTAAGGAGCGGAAAAGACTCAGTAAGAAAAGGTAATGGAATTTATAAAAACTTATTTGACTGTATATATTAAAAAAAAAGACTACCATCATAATCAATGGGCCTTTAGGTTAACGCCTGCCAGAATTTTAATGTTTTGTGTTTTTTTTAAAGATGCAAAAAGGCTATCGCTACATTACCAACACTTACACTTGCCTTATCTTGAAATAATTCTCAGTAATTTTGCCTCAGTGGTTTGTTAGCAGTACGTTAGTAGTGCCACTTGATTTTTATCAATATCCAGCCACAGGTGTAACATGAAACCAAACCCTTGAAAAGAACCTTGGGCACAGTGTCTCGGAAGCACTGCACTGGCTGTAGAGATAGGTTAAGGATGGAAGTGAGTGTGATGGGGAGAGAGTGAGGAGGCATGTGGATGAGGACAATGGGAATATTTGTTGCACAGAGGGCGATAAACTTTATGATATATTACCATTCAGCCCTCCCCCACCCTTCTCCTCCTCCTCCTCTTCCCACACACTCTTCTAGCAGCACTTGTCCTGAGTATAAAAGCTGTAACCCTTGCAATGAAGGTGAACCTCACTCTTATATTTACTTTGCACCTAAATATTCAGAAACCATAGACAGTGGTGGCGCATCTGGGGTCTACACAGGTAACCTCTTATTTATAAAATTCTTTTAGAAACACTAATTTTATGCACATAGCTTTAGAAAAGCTGCCAGGGGCTTGGTACACTTCCATATCATGCATGGCTAGCTGTTGCTTTGCAAGGATGAAGAAATAGTAACTTTATTCCTTGCATCTGCAGGTATTTTAGGATGCTAACACACACGTATGCTCAATTCATGTCACATTAATCTTTCTTGAGGGGGAAAGCACCTTTTGTGTTTGTTTTCCTAAATTAGGTCATTGAGCTTTGGCTACAGAAGAACTGCAGGAAACTCTGGAGTAGTGCTGATAGTGACTGTTTTGTAAAAATGCAGCCTGTGTTTTGTGCAGGGCGCAGCATGGCATATTATTCATTGAGGTACTTGCACTGGATACATTCATTATCTTTAGATCTGGATAATATCATTGCATTTTAGAGGAGTTTCAAATACTACTAGTATTAATTACTTGTAGTATATGCATTTGATTGAATGCTGACTTGCATGTGACTATAGAGTCAGATGCAGTTATATGAATGTGTTTATGCTGTTACACCTTCATCATGATTATTAGTACATTAGAAAATCATAGTAAGATCATTGTATTAAAAGACTTTATGGGATTAGTATTTTGTTTATCTCAGTCTTCACTGTACATTAAAGATATATTTTTCTTCCTCTCTTTCACTCCCTGCCTCTCACTCACACTAGCTTTCACTCTGTCTCTCTTTTGTATGCTGTGATATTGTTTTAGTTGTACATTGATGCTTTTTTGTTTATAAATTTTGAATGTTCAGATGGGACCATGATTAAATTAAATAAAGCATTTGAGATCATGTCTTTGTTTTTCCTTCTTCTCTGTTTGACTATCTGTCATTCTTTCTTTTCAATCATCCATTTCACAAAACCCATTTTGTAATTTTAATAATAATAATAATAGTGAAGATTATTATTATTATTATTTAAATTATTATTTATTATTATTATTTTATTGGCTTCTTGGACATCATAGAAGAGCTCAGTTAAAAGTCTGCCTAAAGGTTGTGAAATAAAATACACAGTTTAAAAAAAGGTCGCTCTGTGTGGTGTGACTGGGAATAAGGCCTTAGTCTGATTGTTCTTTTGTCGCTGCCCTACGTGCCGACAGGCATAACGGGCAGTAAGTAAGTAACTGATTGTTCTAATGCACTTTTATATATAGTTACTGGAGAGGTATTTACCATCAGAGTAAATTTAAGGTGCAGCATCATTAGCTAGATTTTTGTTAACACCAATTAAGAGGATTTAGCTTTAAGATTACAGTGATGTTAAATATTTGTGCACTAGTGACGTTGTAATGGAAAGGATTTTTTAACTCTGGACTTAAGGATTGGAAAAGATAATTTATCATTATGTGGATATGTGTGTGAAAGAGAGAGAAAGCAGGAGGGGAAGGACTAATGAGAGAATTATGACTGGCTTTTAATTTTGCCTGCTTAAATGACTAACAGAATCCAAGTTTTTTTCTAATACTTGGGTAAAGCACGTTGCAAGATACTACTTCCCCCAATCATTAGGAAAAAATGGCCATGCTAGTAGTCCTTTAAATGCTGTTGCTTTTAGACATTGAGTACCTAGATGAGCTCATTATGCCCGCACACTCCCACACATTCACTGTCCACCTAGAAACCCACTTCCGATATTGACCTACTGCAGATGAATAAATGCATAGCCAAGCAACCTAACATTGTTAAATTGCATGCTAATTTACCAAATAGATACTAGTTACAGCACAATAATATATACCTTGCCACCACTAGCATCACAACCATCAACCCATAGTGAATGTAGCAAAGTACTGTACTTAAACAAAGCATAAAACTTATTAGAACATGCTCTAATCTGTTGTTGCATAATTATAGCCTTCTGAGATATATAATAAGCTTAGGAAGAAAAGAATTTACCAAGAAATAAATTTTAGTCATCTTTTGTGAATATCTGTTGGCAAGGACATCTTATTTCTCCTATTATAATAAAATAATATTTTTGACTTTAGTTACAGTCATTAACTTCACTAAATTAATTCATTCACTATAGCCTGTAGTGTCAGAGAGAGCACTTCCATTATCATTTTGTAAGGTTTCAACATTGTTTCATTTGTGTTAGCTTTTCTCCTGGTGAATTTTGTTGTAGTGGCATCCAATGATGCCTAGATAAGCAATCAAGGATTGGCTTTTATAGTGTGTTCATTTGTTGCTTTAGATTTAGCAGAAATCCTTGACACTTTCTCAGGTTTTCATTCTTTATCTAGAGACATCCATTATGTTTCCGTTTCTTACAGATTCATGAAATATTTGCCTGCATCCAAAAATCAACAAAAGACCAAATATCAGCACCTGCTGGCAACATGGGAGAAGGCACAGATTCTTCAGATAGCATCAAGGCCACTTACGAGGTGAAATATCTAGGACGTACCAAAGTCGCCTGCAAAAAATTGACATCTGATGCTATGGATACATTGGCAGAACGGCTGATGGCTTATGAAGAGAGCCAGCTGATGAAGAAACTAGAGGAGCAGGAAAGAAGACAAAGACATTCAAGTGGTGCTAGCATCCAGGTCAGTGTAACTGTTTTTATTTCTTGCCTACAAAGTTAGTAAAAGAGTAGCATAGACTTTTAAAATCAGTCAAAAAAAGAAGTAAATTCATCATTCATCATATGACAGGGTGTGTGTAAGCTGTTAGGCAACAGTGTTCATGAAAAATATGTCATTGTTCTCTTTAACCCTCTTAGCTTGACAGAAAAACTTATCATTACAATTACAGGCTTATAATGGAAGACTGTGAAGATGACAGTGGGTGAAGTTTGTTTTTTATTATTGCTCCTGTGAGGTAAACATTAGAATAAGAAACCTATACATTTTTGGAAAAGAGAAAACTTGAACTTTGCAATAAAAGTAATGAAAATCGCCTTGCCTGTGCTACCCGGTAAAGCCATGATCGTGATCCATCGTGGCCAAAGTGTTAAAATACTCTGGTGGTCAAATTAGAGTGGATAAGAGTTATTAAATTTTATTATTATTATTATTGACTTCTACCGTTAACTGTGCTCTAATAGGCTTAGTAGTTATCTAGCTACTAGTGTTTCTCCTAGATTTCAAATATTTCCTCTCAGATACTGTGTCTCTGCAAGCCTCAAGAGACTCCTTTAAAATATAAGAAGAGCAGTATTAACAGTAGCTATTGTAAACTTTGTAATCTAGTCAAGATACTGGTCGTGCACCTGCAGAATTTTGAGTTCCATTTCAGTTAAGGGAGAAGAATTTTTGTCCACATCCTGTCGATGCAATTTATTGGTACTGAAAGTGAGAAAGAGTGAGTGCTGGAGAAGAGTGTGCAATATTTTGTATTTCCTTATGGAGAAACTCTTTTATACCCCATTTTATGCTATGAAAGAGTTGCCTCCCTTGCATTATCTGATGGGCTTCGGTTACGTGATTAACATTCCTTGAGTTAAAAATAAGTGAAAATGTGTTGATAAGCACCTAGTGCTGTTTCTATGGTTACATTAGAACTATATATAGACCATAATATTATGCAATAGTTTCACCATTCTGCTCCAGAGCTTGCCAGCATCACTGGATGAAGTGGTTAGTATCACTGAGAATAATCTGGGTGCTCAACTTGACCGTCTGCGGCGTGGAGCCAATGCTGCCAGTTCCCATACAACTAGTTTCCAGTATGACAGTCCTGACAGTAGTGCTGATGATGTAGCCAGTGGTGGTGACACAAGCTCCTCAGAAAATGTTTTGGACGACAGTGCATCCAATCACCACCACCACCACCACCATCAGGATCATAAAAGACATCACCATCAGGATCATCATAGTCGTCACCATGGATTTACACATCACAGCGTACCAGCACATGTTGAGGTTAGAAAAGTTTTTTGTTTGGGAAGGGGTGTTGGTAAAAGTTTCAAATAGTTTTGATGGTAAATTTGTGCAGAGTTGGTATTAAACTTAGGAAAAATAGTTTCTTTGACCTGTCATCTTCCTGCACCACAGTACTTACAGAGAAGACCTGAGAGGCAAGAAGACATGCTGAAACTGAAGTAAAGAAAGCTAGCCAGTAACTCTTGTGACAGGCATTGTGGAAAGTGGAACTGAATCTTAAATATATTTCTAGAAGAGGGAAAGATGTTTTGTCATATGACATGACAACAGTTAATATTTCTTCTGGATCTTCAAAGAATACAACTGCTATTAATGAATTTCAGGTCTGTAGAGATGTCTCAATGGTGTTTATTTGACAATGTTTTAAGGTCTTTCCTTTTGTAAACATGTCTTAAAGAAACTTATCAGGCATTGTTTTATTTTACATACTGCAGACGATGCATTGAATTGTATCTGCTTGTATGTGAATTATTTCTAAAGGATTCACAGGCACTCATTACTTATTTTCTATCAAAAAATGTTTCAAAATCACATCATATTGTTTTCTTGATGCAATACTTCTTTGTAGCACATAGTAATAAAGTTATACACACATATGTGTGTGTATATATATATATATACATGCATATATAAATGTGTGTGGGGAGATTGTGTCTTTGGGGTTGAATTTTTAACACATTTTCAGAGACATGCCAGTGCCCCAAAGATGACCATACGATTTGAGAGTGTGGATGGTGTTGGAAATGAGGGTAGTCCAGAGGAGGTTTTTAATGATCCTAGCAGCACAAGTAAAGGTAGCCGTGCCATGCTGCTTCAGATTAGTCAACAAGACATCTGCCTCATTAGCCTAGACCAGAAACTACTTATACTGGAACGCATGTTCAAGGATATTGCTTCAGTTTCACAGGTATCTGCATAGATGATTATCCTACCAAATAGTGTTAAGGTGTTAAATGGTGTTCTTGAGTATAATAAAAGATTTTTTTTTTACTCTTTTAATTTTCTTGTGGATTTCACACGTTGTTTTTGTTCCAAAGCAGGATATGAAACCTAATCAAATTGTAATAATGGTGGCATTGATGATGTTGGCAATGATATGATTGTAGCTATTAGCTAGGCTCCTCTCCTCAAATTCAAAACATTGAGGTGTAGGAATTTCTAGTCTCAGCTGTCAGACCAAGTGTCAGACCTAAGACCAAGTACTGGAACATTAAATCTTAGAATGTCCTAGAAGGCTAATGTTTTCCTCATAGCTCTCTAATTAGCAACAGGTATCTCATTTCTTTCCAGTCCCCCACTTCTTGTCTTCACTCTTGACCACCAGGTTGTCATTTATTTCACACTGTTGTTAGCATTTATATCAAGTACCCAAGCTTATTAACATCTTGTCATTAAGTAGTGATATATTTAATTAATGCATGTGTTATTTTCTTAATTGTGAACATTAATTAACTAGAGTACATATTATTAAAAATTGCTTTTGAAGGAAGGCTTCGTAGCCATATGGTTAGTGTTCTTGATTTTGGAAGATAATTAGGCTTGCTCAGGCAACTACCTCTGTTCACCAAACAGCGAATAGGTATCTTCAAGGGAAAGCTAAAGGCGATGTCTTGACAGAGTGAAACATCTTCACTTCACTGTCCCCAATATCACTAGGCTATGGGGCCTTGTTTACTTTTTAATATTTTATTTATTTTTTGTCCATAGGGTAACCACAAAAAAGAGATATTTGGCATTGTTGTTCGTCAGCCTGACAGTTCCTTGATGGTGTACATTCTCAGCTGTCATGCAGAGTCTGTGGTAAGTTCATTTCTCCCCAGGCCCCCAATCTTTTTCAGTACCTTATCTTGATTTTGATAATAAAAATTATTAAGTACAAAATAGTTGCTGATTTAAATTCACTGAAGAGAAGAAAATATAAGAAAATAAAAAAACAGAGTTCTTAGGTGTATATATATTTTCAGGTAAATGAGATACTGAGTACACTACAGACAGCCTTTATGTCAGCATTTCAGAAGTGCACATCTCAAAATCAGGTGTGCAGCTTGTGCCCCCTTCATCAGCTGCATCGTCTTTGTCAGGAAATTGCCAGTATGTTATATTTTTTATTTAGTATGTCAGCTATACAAAAATAAAAGGTATTTTTGTATCCTATAATTGAACATATATGCCAGTAGGTCTTTTCACTCTGTGTGTACAAGTATCTGAATGGAATGGGAGGACTGTGGGGTATTGATAGTAGGTATTCAGGCTTGGAAATACATTATGGTAAAAGTGTATATGCTATGGACAATAACTCTGCTATAAATGGGTGCATTTTCTTTTATATGGAATTGCTTCTCCCCTCTCCCCCTACTTCCCCACTACCACCTGCTCACTTCCATAGGACGTAGCTACTTGCAGTATATAAAACATTGTCCAAAAAATACTTTTTTCATTGCTGTGAGTATTTACATTTTCTGTTTTACAGAGCTGAGTCCACAAGCAGCACATGATCTTTTAGTCCGTCGAACCCAAAATTTACCTGAGCGAGAATTAGCTGAACTTTCAAACAAAGTCAAGGTAAGCATAGCAAAGAACAATCTCCGTTCTTTCCCAGCACACATGCACATAAGTGTGTGTGAGAGTGTGTGTGTGTGTGTGTGTGTTTTGCACCTTACACTGTTTTTTTCCTCTCCCTCTCTTTCTGCCTTTGCCTTGTAGAAAAATCAATGGCAATACAGTTCTGAAGCTGTTCATCTAGAAAGTGAAATACCTTCACATCCTTAGCCTCCATACTTGTTCTTTATATCAGTAGTCTTTTTTCATTACACATGAAATAAAGTCTGTTTTCAATCGTTTTAAATGTCTTTAGTAATTTGGCAGCCATGAAATAGTTCTGTGTGACTGTTACTCCAGTAAATGTGTTGCAGATGGAAGGACCTACAACTTACGAGGAGTCAGTAGAGGTTATCATGATTGCATTACGACAGCTGTGTGAACAGCGACAGCGAGACCACACCCACATTACTGAAGGGACAAAACCAAGCAAGCAAGATGTAAGGGTTAAAATACTGTACTCACTGAATATGATAAACTGTAGAGATTGGATTAAATCACATTCAGTAATGACAGTATACTGCAGCTGAAAGCTGGACTTCTAAAAGTGACTAGATTATACTGTGTGAATAAGTCAGGGACACTATTATGTTTTCCAGCCAACCTTCTAGATATACTCTTTCCCACTCCCGGTTGAACTGTTATGTTCTGTGCTTCTCCCTTCTTCTTACATGCTCAGTGTGTATGCCCCAGTCTCCAGTCAACCTGTCAGGAAGGTTTTGTGCTTGTGACTTGGAAAGATGCAAATGCATGCATGTATGACTTATCTTTCTGCAGCTTATTGCTCACTTAGCCATCTTAGCTTGCAAGATGATCATATAGAAATGCTTTTATATATATATATATGTTTTCTTTGACTTAGAATGGGAAATAAGATAATGTTACAAGCTTCAACTATTATCTGGCATATTTCCTGGAGATCTAAAGTATCACATAAATATAGATATTATTTTCCATGAAGTACTTTCCATTTATTTATTTACTTTATTTTCCACTTAACTTTTGAGGTTCAGGTTGATTAGTCACATTACAGAGTAGATGATGCCAGCTGTTCAATTTCCAGCAAGACCTCATAATAATGAAAATGCTCTAATGAAAACCAGATTTTTTTCTATGTTAATTAGCTCAAAATAGCATTGCTTAAATTTTGCCATATGTTGACATCATAGATGTAGATTCTTCATGGATTGCAGGTAGATATGTTTTCTGCTTCAGCTCAATTTAGTTGATGATCGGCCCAAGTTTATGCTGTTTGAAGGATTCAGGAACAAAGCAAAGAAGAGTCTAGCCAGCTCTTTTGAAAATCTGTTAAGAGTAAGTGATTGTGTTGGTTGTGAACATCATATAGACTATAGTTGTTTTGAATACCGTTATATAGTCAGGACATTGCTGCAGACAAGTACATCAAAGCAGCAATGACAAAACTGAAGAAAGCTAATAATTAAAGCTTAAAATAGAATAGCTTCTGAAAGTCTTCTAATGCAGTAGGTGCATTGTTACTTATTTCTTCTTCTTCTGGGAAATATATGGGAAATGTCTGCTGAGCAGGTTTTTACTGTTCTGTAACATCTGTTGACATTTATTGTGTGCATGTCTCTTCTTCACATAGTTATTTTGTAACAGCTCTTTATGTTTATTTTATGCATGTCTCAGTATCTTTTTCACATGGTTCATAGCTACCTCTCTGAACTCACTCCCATCTGTGCACCCGCATGACTTCTTTGCTCATCTTCTGACACCAAGCTTCTGTGAGTCCCACTAGCTAAGACAAAGACATACGAACAGAGTTCTTTCTTGGAATGGATTACCTGTCAGACTTCGTCACCCCGATTCTCTTACCACCTTAAGTCTAAACCTGAGACGCATCTTTTCAGAATGACATCTTCACTGTGACCCTGTCCTGACATGAGCGTGCATAACGCATGTCTGTAATTTACTTTGTGTATGAGTGAATGTATGTTGTACAAGTCAGCGTGTCTGTTAATGTGAATATGGGTGCATGTTTGTTGATGATTTAGTTCATGTAAGATTTATGTAAAGCACTCTGAGCAAATCTTTGGAAAGGCACTATATAAATCCTCATGATTATTATTATTAATATTACAAGAATAAAGGACATTTACAAAATCTCTCTGCTGTCTGCAAGTCAGAAAATCTAATATCCACAAAAGTGGTTAACTACAATCAGGAATTAGTCTCACTGCTAGAAAGTATTGTTAGATTGTACTGAACATGGCACTAAATCATTTAAAAAAAATAAATCTTGCATGTGCCTTTGGCTTTTCCAGATGTTTATATAATGTATTCAAAATGAACAACATTAAATTTTGTTAAGTATCTAAAATGGCATAATAATATAACTAAAAAGTTAATGAAGATGAAGCAATCAAGTGTGATGGATTTCTACATATTAAGTTGTCAGAAAAGTCATATGATGCATTTTGGCAATATTGCTAGTTCATCTTTGGAAGACTAGAGTCATTCGCATCTATGTTAGTGCTATTTCATTTGACAGCTGACAGTTCTAGCTTTATTCTATAAAAAATGAATGATTTAGTTGAGTTTTGGAGATTTTACAACAAGTTGAAGATGGAAGACCAAGCTGTGTATTTTTCCATATTTTACTGTTTTACTTCCATTCAGGACAGAACACGCATCAAGCCTGTGTAAAGTTGCATAAAGTTTACAATCAAAATGGTCTTCAAGAATATGAGTGCCAGCAATGATTCACAAATATCCATGCTGTTGATTTCGATCTCAGGGACGCTTCTCGGTCATGGACTCTTACCGAGGTTGATAACATTACAATAAAGGCATTTGTCAAGTCAAACCCACATTACATGACATGAGAGATTGCAGAAAGATCAAGCATTCATCGTTTATGAGCACCTGAATAGGCTGGGATACATAAGCAGACTAGATATTTGGGTTCCTAATGAACTCAAAGATGTTCATTTGATGGCATGTAAAAACATCTGCAATATGCTCATTAAACGTGAGGAAAACAGTCCTTTTTTTTTGACACGACTGTTAACTAAGAAGTGAATTGTTTACAACAATGTGGTGTGCACACGGTCTTGGTCCCGGCATGATGATTTGCCTCAAATGACATCAAAGCAGACATTCATCAGAGGAAAGATATGCTCTCAATGGGGGGAGATTTTAAGCGTGCCGTGTTTTTTCTAGCTCTTACCAAGGAACCAAACAACCAAACAGTTTGAACTAATCCATCATCCACAAACCATTAATCATAAAGGAGTCATATTCTGTCACAACAATGTGAGACCACGCACAAGTTTGATCACCCCTGAAAAGTTATTGAAGCTTGGATGGGATGTGTTGCCACACCCACCATACTTGCCTCACCTTGCGACGTCAGACTTCAACTTGTTTCACTCTCATCAAAACTCCTTGTTTGGTATAACATTCAATTGAGATGAGGCTGTAAAACAACACCTTGTTCAGTTTTTCACTGATAACGACAGGTTCTTCTATGAACGAGGAATTATGAAGTTCACTGAAAGATGGCAAAAGGGGCAATACATCATTGATTGATCTTTGTTCTTTATATAAATAAATGACCTTAGAAAAGCAGAATAATATGTCATGACTTTTCTGACAACCCAATATAAAGTGCATGATATCACATAAAAATAATGTAATTCACTCTGTTTCCAAAAAACCACCACAACTAATATTGGTATTAATGTCATTATCGTGTTAAACTTGTAAACATGCAAGTAAAACATCTAACTTTGAAAAGGACTCCTCTCCTGTTTTTTTCTTCCTTTTTCTTTTCTTTTTTTCATAATTAAATCTACCTTTATTACATTTTATGTTGTATTTTCTGGTGTGACCTGAAAGGTCATTTTGATCAATAATTTTTATCTCATTATGTTGTATATAATTCTTATCATTTTCTTGTGGCCATAAACACTGTTTTCCTTTAGTCACCTGTTTAGACTGTGCATCAAGTATTCTCATTCATTCTTACTCAGATTGTTGTACTTAGATGCTGGCCCACTGACCCTGGTGATTATTAAATTGGGGTGGGTTTTTCTTGGCCATTGTTGTGCAGACCCGCAAGAAAGAGGATGCCAGAGAGGCATTTCGCAAACGTAGTTGGACTACAGACAGTGATGGTGGAGGTAGCTGGGCAACCCGGTCTATGGTAGGCCTTGTTATTGTCTTCCTTTTTCGTAAGTTAAAATCACCATTTAAGTTGGCAGAAATGCCCTACTATATGATGGGTGGAGGGAATCAGAAAATATGTTGTCAGAATTCTTAATATCATTCTAAAACTCCTTACATCTTGTGATACATATACTTGGGGGTAAACCCCCTAAAATATGGCCATCATATTTAAGGACCTGTCAGAATATATTACATGCTCATCAAATGTCACAATATCTTAAAAGTTTGCCAAATATCACAATATATAAATGTCACAATCGGTATAGCAGGTCAGTGACAGGCTTTCTAGTTGTCAGTTATGAAGAGCAAGAGCTTACTAGATTTCATAATATTATGCCTGGACTTTGAGTGATTAAATTATTGGGGTGTGAAAAATGCTGATTGATGTGATTGTGCAGAGAGTAACCTGTTGTGTAAGAATTGTAACTGTCATAGCTCCAGTATGAGCAATTACTGTCTGACTTAAACTGGCAAGATGTACTGATATATGTTACTTGCACACACTCAGAGAAATGTCTTGCTGAACCTTCTGTTAACTCTGCTTTAAAGTCCAGCTGTTAAAAGGATGCTGGCTGTATTAGATTACACACCTTGATAATTTGGGAGTTATGTCTCATAGTCTCCAAGCAATATTTCTTGTCAATCATTGTTTTATGGTTTCATGACTTACATCCATCCAGCTTACACTCTTCCTGTTACACAGCATCAACTTGGAACGGATTACCCATCAGCCTTCAACACTCTGATTCTTTTGCCACCTTTAAGTCCAAACTTAAGACGCTTCTTTTCAGAACGATGACTTAACTGTGACCCTGTCCTGACCATGACCATGCATAACGTGTGTCTGTAATTTACTTTGTGTGTGAGTGAGTGTATATGTTGTAGAAGTGTTCACGCCTGTTATATGCAAATATGGGTGCATGGCTGTTGATGACTTAGTCCATGTAAGATTTATGTAAAGCGCTCTGATCAAATCTTTGGAAAGGCGCTATATAAATCCTCATTATTATTATTAATAATAATACAAGAATAAAGGCCATTTACAAAATATCTCTGCTGTCTGCAAGTCAGAAAATTCAATATCCACAAAAGTGGTTAATTAAAATCGGAAATTAGTCTCATTGCTAGAAAGTATTGTTGGATTGTACTGAACATGGCACTAAATGAGTAAAAAAAGATAAATAAATCTTGCATGTGCCTTTCATTTTTCCAGATGTTTATACAATTTATTCAAAATGAACATCTTGGCATCTTTAGCACCCCTCCCCACTCTGTAACCAAATTGAAGTGAGTCCAATTTACTCCATACAGATGTTAGGATAAGATTTTGAAACGAATTTTGTCCTGTTTTCATTACAAGGAAGGTTAGTGCTATTGGCTGAAAATCGTTTGGTTAATTAGGATTAGCTTTCTTGGAAAGTTAAACAGTGTTAGGTTTCCAGAGGACTAGAATGTGACCTGAATCAAGAGAAATGTTTGAGAGCATGTTGAAACACTCCACCTGACTAAACAGCACAAGAACGCAAGACATGTCCACAGATCCCATTTGGGCATGCAGATTATTAACCTTAACCTGTTTTAACAATTTCATAACACATAATGGAGAAATTATTCTGTAATAATCATAAACAAGTGGCTATCTAAACTCCCTAACCTTACCAGAAGATGCTTCTCACAAGGTAGGTAAAAACTATTAACAACATTTGGCAACTCCTGATCATTCATGCCATTAATTTGAGTTTGATTTATCTGTAACACAGCAGCCACACTTGTGTAAATCATTTTGTCAATGGCAGCAGCTTGCACTGTATTGAATAGTCCTTGCTTTAAATAGAAAACTGATAGGTTCAGCCCTCAGCAGTCTGACAATACTGGCTAGAAATGTGTGTCTGTATGATTAATCCTTGTGACTTGGTGGAGTTTTAATGAATCAATGTATTATACGTCACACACACACACACACACACATGCCCCAAGGACACAGTTTAGGCACTGAGACAAGTTCATTTGACTTGATCTGTCCTTTGTCATGAACGGATGAGGTTGATCTGTGAAAAAAAGGGCTTGAAAGTAGTCTTTAATGAACAGTGTGACAAAGACACGTATTGTTTTTGTCTCTGTGTTGCTGGAGTGACAGCATAGTTGTAAGATCTTGTTTTAGTGGCTTTGGGCACTGGTGTACATGGATGTAGCCATTGGCTCATGGTACCAGTGGTGGGATTACATTCTTTTTCTCTCTAATTTGGTGTATAAAAAGGATGTGCAAGAGGTACATGTATAATGTTGATATTGTGAAAAACTTTGTATACTAAATTCTCAGCATTTTACAAAGTGGAACTAAAGTGGTGTTTGTAGTCTGTTATACTTAATAACCTTATGAGTAAAACTTTTCTTTTTTTGATTACTTATGATTTGGGTCACAAAATGTTGTGTAACAGAATTCATTAAGAAGAGACTAAATGAGAGTATACATCTCAAATGAGAATGATCGTTTACATGAGCTGATACACATTTCAATGCCAGTGCAAGAACCACAAAGTGGAGTTGAAATGCCAGTCCTCTCCAGAATCTGCATTTCATATGGTTTTTTATTTTAAATGTTTCTCACAGGACTCTTCAGTGGCTTCTACGCCAGATGCCTCACCTCTTACTTCACCTGTCAGCAAGCACTTCAGCCATGATTTTCCTAGCCCACCTGGATCTCCAGAACCCCGCAAGCGCAGCTCAACACTTGGCGCCATTCCAGATTCATCAGAACGAGAGCGTGCTGCAGCAAAGCAGCGCTTACGGGATGTCAATCACAACAAAACCCAGAGCAACAGCAGCCCCATGAAGACAATGTAAATATTGTAGTGTAAAGATTTTTTAATGTTGGAAAGATGTTTGTGTAGGCATGTGCACAGGTATATGTGTATGTGTGTGTGTGTGTTTTTGTGTGCATATTTGCAAATGTGTGCGATAGAGTGTGTGTATTAACATGTAACTAACTAAACTACTAACTTAAAAATAATTATATCAAGCCCTAAATCAAAGCTGTTGTTTTTTTTAATGTGAAAGGTACCTCATGGCAACCAGCCCACAGATTCCCGACTCTAGTTCCTCATCTCCTCTGACATCCCCATATGAAGATCATTGCACCTCACGCAGTATTGTGTGCAACTCTGGGAATAGTTCTCGTAACATGGGCTCATGGCGCAAGGCAATTTTTGAACGTGTGTGTACTCCATCACGAGATTCTTCTCATCCATCAGCAGGTGTGGAAAAATGAGCAGTGTGGTCATCACTTAGTTCTGATAGATCTCATTTCCATTTCGGTCTTCAGAAGTGCTACCATATATGTACAAGTATTGGTAGTAGTTGCCATTGTTGTTTATGTTACTTTCACAATCAGTTGTTGACACATCATGATCAGGTTCTTGATGCATCACCTCTTCACAATATAAGGATATATAAGCTGAGGCTTAACTGTTGGTTATCAGTCTGTTTTATTCACTGTGAAACAAAGGTGATGACAAGCAGTCTGAGGAGAAAGAGAAGAAAACATCAGCAGAACTGCGATCTATGTGGAAAAAAGCCATGTTGGAAACTCTCCTCCTAATCCGAATGGAGAAAGAAAATTCTGACATTCGAGGTCAGTAAAGTTTTACAGTTTACAGTCTTGTTAGTCACATCCAGAAATCAGATTTGGTTAGTCTAATGTACTTGTAAATATTGCACTGCATTAAACTAACACAATCCATGATACCTAGAATCAAGTTTAATATCTGGAAAATCAGTTGGTCAAATAAGAGCATTGGGCTTTATTTTTAAGGATCTGTGCCATATTGATGGCTTTATCTATCTGTCTGAACTAATAGGTCTAATTTTTTTCAAATATATTCAGCACCCTAGAGAGAATAATAGAAGGGTCATTTGTGTTGCTTCTCAGCTTACACTATTACTGTGTGAGAAAGAAGAGCTCAGAAAGTTGTTTCTATAATTGCTTATTAAATGAGGTTTTATTTTTGTCCTCATTTGTCTCTTTTGATCTTCAAAATTTTTTTTTTCCCTCTGCATAATGGTTATTAATCATGTGTTAGTTTTTTTCTCATTGATCATTTTCTATAATTCTTACTAAAAAAATTTAAATGTTTCAAGATACAGTTTCTGGAATACAACTGCTCTGTGGAATATTTTTCTTAATTGTTCTCAGTTGGCACAAAGAAAAACCTTTTTTTGTGGTACTAAACATTTATCAAGATAATAATAATTTTTATAGCGCATATTCACACTCATAGAGAGCATGCTCTTAGCGCTTATAATTATGTTGACGAATAAAGATGGCTGACCTGGTTCTAAATTTAAAGGAATGGCTCTCAGAGCTGTTGAATTCATTTTGTTTTATGACGCTTGTTTTCCTCTTTTTCTTCATGCATCTTCAGACTATTTCATCATTTATGGCTCACGTTCACTGGTCGTTTTCAAGGGTAAGGATAGTCTCTAGACAGCCCACTATAGCCATAGATTTCCTGGTCCAGTCTTTCCTTCAGAACTCTCCTTTATATATACCTGAAAATTCAGAAATTACTGATAAGGTATACCCTCTTAGTAATGGATTCCTCCATGACTTTACAATCAAAATGTTGCTTGTACTGTTTTTCCACCTTAAAATTTGTTTTTTAAAAGTTTATTCATGTTTGATTGTTGTATTTATTCAAAGACTGGCTAACTTATTAAATGTAACAAAATTATGTAAGGATGAGTCAGGAGAAGAAAAGCCTTGGACCAGAGTTTTGGTGTATACCATTGTTAGCTTGGTGTCCAGATATCTTGTCCAATGCCAGTTGTTGGGTTAATCAGCTAGACGCACACAGAAATGCTGAATGTCTGGCACATGTTGCTGCGATGTTTTGCTTGTGTTTTACTCCTGTCCTTTCATCCTTTGAGCAGGGCAAATGATCCTTGGAGCAAGAGATCCATATATATTGACTGCAAAACTTTTAGTTTCCATGGCCAATTTTTTCTTGCATCTTTATCCTTGAGTTTTCTTCTTGAGATGAGTTATTCCCAAGTTTTGTACAGATTTTTAAAAACTGTTCCACATGTAAAATACATGAGGGCTGAAGAGGCTGGCTGCATGTGATGTTATGCTAAGACTGTGCTACATCATGACAATAAATATATCTTCTGCAAACAACAAAATTGTAAACAAAAGCTACTATGTTGGGGAGGTGGGGAGTGACATGCATGGGCAAATATAGAAGCCTTTTTTATTTCTAACTGCTATTAAGACAGTAAGATATGTGTTTTTGTTTGTTTTGCTTGTTAATTATAGCATCTGTTCAAGCAGTGAAGACCTCTTAGTTTTGTCTTTGCTGGTGAAAACATCCAGAATTTCTTCCATAGAGAAAGATGGACAAAATCAGAAGATCACCAAATCAGAAAATTTTCACATTTGAATGTTATCTTCTGCATGTGTGTTTTTATATTAATCTTAATGGTTATATTTATGTATAAATATACATTCAAGATATACTATAAATTAACTTATTAGTAATTTACTCATAAGAATCCCTGATTATTTCTCTGTATATCTCCCTCCATCCATTATCTTTCTCATACATTGAGTATCGTCACCTCTGCCCATAATGCTTTAGAGAACTTGGAAATATTAATAGAATAAATGCATATATTTTAAATATGCACTTGGCAAAGAGATCCAGATTCACCAGCCAGAATAACCTGCATAAGAAAAAAACAGATTACCACAGAATGGTCAAATGTCTTTGTAGCAAGACAAGAAGAAGAAAATCTGGAGCGTAAACTAGACTACAAAGAGCTGACTCCCTGTCTTCGGGACATTACAAAGGTATGGGATGACCTGCTCAATGCAGCAGCTGCAGGCAGATCTGATCCTGTACAGTATTCCACGCTTCTAGACTGTGTTAAAAAAGGTATACCTTGGGGTTCCTTTTAAATTCCAGGGACAAATATTGCTGATTTATTTGTTACATATGCAAGTTGTTTTATTATTATAGTATCCAGCATTAAAATTTTGGACTGATAAAAGGATGTACAGAAAGTAGAATGTGCTTGGAGATATATAATGTTTACTGCATCTTTAGACCACATTTTAAAACTTATGATATATTGCTAGGAAAATTTTTAGCAGCATAAATTCTGTTTCAAAACTGGCGTTCCTAAATTACCCAGACTGTAATAGGTACATTTCCATTGTTTTGTGCTAAAGGGGTGCCCAGAAGCCAGCGTGGTCAGATCTGGCGTTTTCTGGCAGCACAACAGTGCCTCCACAGCCATTTGGATCAGGACACATCAGGGCTGTCAGAGCTTGCTTATGAGGATCTCTTGAAGCAGCTGACCACACACCAACATGCTATCCTCATTGACCTTGGTCAGTGAGCAGTCAACGGAAAACATTGTGTTTCTCCTTGTTAATCTGCTCTACACATTTCTTACATTCTGCTTATTCAATCACTAAAGACTCTGGCTTTTTTTTTTTTGCCTCATATTTTGTCTTACACCTGTAACATTTGTAGGTCAGGAGGTAGAACTAATTATTCACAATGATTCACAACTCGCAAAATATTGGCCTGATTTGTGGATTTATTTTTTTGTCTGGACACAGTAACTGTGAATGTTACATGTATCTGAGTAAAGGTGACAGCCTTTTCCCATTTTATTCCTTGTACTTATTGTCCTTGTATCTTCTTGGTCAAGATCTTTCACATTTGTAAATATACTACTTTTTTACTACTTGCAACATTTTTGCACATTTTAATTCAGGACTTCCATCACCTGTGGTCAGTGATTATAGGATTTTCTTTATCATTGTTCTGCTATATGCTACAGGCCGAACATTTCCAGGACATCCATACTTTGCTAAAGCGTTAGGTCCTGGTCAGCTGGAGTTGTTCAACCTGCTGAAGGCTTACAGCCTGATGGACAGGGAGGTGGGATACTGCCAGGGCATCAGCTTCATTGCAGGCATCCTCTTGATGCATGTCAGTCACCACTTTTTAATTTGATGTAAAACAGTTTTCTTCTTGCAAATGTATATTTTCACTCCCAAGGTACCTTCTAATTTCCTTGGTTTATTTCTAAAAATCCAGTGCCCTCTTCCTTTTGTGGTGCACTTTCATTTTTGTCTGCATCTGTGTGTGTGTGTGTGTGTGCACATGTTACATTTACCTAATTGTTTCTTCTGAGTCAGTATTAGTGAGCATATGCATTCCTGCTTAGGTTACTTTCAGAACTTTTTTGTGAAGGGGTGGGGAAGTTAGAGGGGGACTTGTGTAAAAGTGCATAATCTGTACATTTGGGAGGCGCACTAAATCAATGCTTAATTTTAGTAAGAGAAGATTTAGCCTTTTTTTCCACCGGCTCCCTTTATCTATTATTACTTATGTTAAGATGGAGGAAACTGCTGCATTTGAATTGATCCAACACCTGATGGTTCGACTGGGACTCAGAAAACAGTATTGCCCCAACATGATGGCTCTTCAGGTGAGATTTAAGCTTTGGTGAAGTTTAGGTATAGAGTTATGTATCAGGTGGAAGTAGCAACATCTTAACATACGGCACATACAGAAGACAGTATCAGAAGAGGCTAATGACTGCTTGACGGTGTCTGAGTTGCATGAGATGATGTATCAGATGATGCTGGTTACCAGTTGTTGAAGTTATGTATTGATGACAGGATCAAGTAAAGTTAGTGACACTTTGGTGAAGTCAAATATAAATGGTGAACCAGCTGAAGCTAGTGCTTGCTCAGTGCGAGGGGAAATCAGATAGGTTTTTTTATATAAAGAATGAAGATAAGATGTTACATAAAGTGTATGACATGAATGAATGATCTTTTTACATATTTTCCCTTCAGTTTAAATTTGTGTAAACATAATAAATGTCAGGTAACAGTATTAATACTGCGAGTGCTCCTAACACTATGGATTTTTTTGCTAGCACTTCTCAGTCAGTCACTCAGTCATCCCTTGACCGGCACCTGCTTTAGGGGGAGCACATGAATAGACGCGACAGCTGACAGGGCCCGCCACTTCTGCCTATTTTGGGTGATAGCACGCTGTGTACAAGACAACCAGACCAGTCGTTGACATTCGAAAGCCAGTTCTGGTGATAGGGGGACATCCTTGATGTATGCTTACTGTTATGCAAAAGTAAGGTCCTACAGCAGTACTGTACTCGAGCTATTGTATAGTGCTTTGATGACTTGAACGAGGCCTTCTTCAGTGTTGAATTTTTGCATCACATACCAAAGCCCCTTGCTTGGGTGGCTGATAAGGCTTATGGTTCTGTAGTTCTGGCACTGTTTGCTGTTTCTTATTTTGGGGAGGGGTATGACTAGTGACTGCGTTCATTCTGTGGGCCACTCCTTGCGTTCTTAGACTCTTTGGCACAGTATGGTGAGGGCCTATGTAGTTTTTTCCCCACCCTGCTTGAGCACATTATCACATTTAGCTGGCACATTAGCAACGTCTGACGACTTTCCTCCCTTCAGACTATGCAGCTCTTTCGATCTCTTCCCATAGGACTGGTAGGTCTGCAGATTGACTGTCTCTAGCCTGGTTGTTTTGGAGGATGTTGGTGTCAGTCTTCAGCTGGAAGTTGTACAGGTCTTTGCAGTATTCAGTCCATCGGTTGAGTATAGCGTTGTTTTCTATGAGAGGTTTTGCTGTCTTCAATGACTGAGGTTTTGTGCTGATCTGTCTTAGTGAGGGTCTTTAGTAGTAGGTCGGCCTTTTTGCTGTCGCCTCATGCCATTCCATCCGCTATGTCAAGGCATTGGCTCTCTTTTGTCCAGTTCTCTCTAGCTGCCTTTCTTAATGGCACAGTTCACTTCTTTGTATTTGGTAGCTGCTTCTGGTTTACTTTTCTTTTCTCTCTTCAAGGCCCTTCTTTGGTCAGACATCTAGGATGTCATTTGTGACACATGGCTGTTTCTTATTCCTATGTCGCCCTAGAACCTTCTGGGCTGTTGACAGTAGCACCTCTTTGATGTTTCCTGTGAGGGTGTCTACATCGCATTCCACCATTTTCAGCATGGCAAACTCTCCAACTGTGGCCTTGAAGACTTCTGCCGTGTTTGGGCCTTGCAGCTTCTCCAAATCAAAGCGAATTCAGGGATTTTTGAGAGTCACTTCGCTTTCAGCTTCAGCTTCAGGTTTGTTAGAACAAGGTCATGGTCACTATCTATGTCAGCCCCTTGGGTGTGTCCTTGTCTTTGTCTTGTTGATGCTAGATTTGAAGCATCTCAGCAGCAGGATATAGTCGATTTGGTTATGAACCAGTCCGTCTGGTGAGTGCCACGTGGCTGTCTTTATTTCTTGTGGGGCTATAAGGTGATGGCTAAGGTGAATCTCTGCGCAAATTCTAGGAGTCTGATGTCCCTGTCGTTGGTTTCGTCAAGGCCAAATTTGCCCACCATTCCTGCCCATTGCTGGTAGGCTTCTGGGTCGACCTTGGCGTTCCAGTCTCTGAGTACAACAAGGATGTCCTTTTTCAGAACTGCCTTCGCAACCTTATCTATTTGTTGGTAAAACTTGCCCACTTCATTTTCTTCATGCATGGAAGTTGGAATGTATTCTTGGACAATAGTGACATTGTGGGGCTTAGTGGAGACACATATGGAGATCAGCCGGCTGGATAAGGGTGTACAGCTGATGACGGCTCCGGCCACCTTTCTGTGCACAAGGAAGCTCACGCTGTACTCATGCCTGGTGTCCTCCCCACTATATCACAGCTGTGACTGTCGTTCGCTGTTGTTTCCCCAAATCCTGTCCACTTACCTCTGCCAGTCCCATGATGTCCCACCTGTACCGTTTTAGCTCGTGGGTGAGCTGTTGCACTTTTCCGCAATGGCGTAATATGTGCACATTCCACTCGCCAATAGATGTTCCCTCTCTCAGCTTGATTTTTGCTTTGGCTCCAGTAGCACACTCCTCCCAAGCTGGAGCCTGCCGATAGGGAGCGTGGTTGTTGTTGATCTGGGCCTGGACCAATCTGGCATGTTGTCTTTTTTGCGGCTTATATCCATGGTTCTAACATTGAGCATTATACACTTAGTAGTGCCCAACTCCTTTCCAAGTGAACCACAGCTGGTAGTTGGCCTAGTCATGAATACATAGGCGCTGGGCCCCAGTACTTTCATCGTGGAAAGTTTTCTCCCGCTGATGCCATGTTAGCACCAATATTCTAGCATTTCTACAGACAGATAAACGCAAAGCAAAAATCTTTAGTACAAGATGAACTAAAACCTAAACTTTGACATAGTTTTTAAAATTTCCTTTAGCTTGCCACCAATGACTGATGTATTATCCAGGTATAATCCTTCCATAAATTTCAGTCAGTAGCTGTGTAGAAGTTTTTGTGTGCAGTCTGTTTTACTATAATTACCTTCATGGTTACATTTAGCAATTTTTTTTAATGTCTTGTGTTAATGTAGATCAAACTTTATCAGCTGATGCGACTGATACACGACCAAGACCGTGAGCTGTACAGTCATTTTGAGACACATGAAATAGCCCCAGCATTGTATGCAACTCCCTGGTTTCTCACTCTCTTTGCCTCCCAGTTTCCTCTTGGTTTTGTGGCTCGTGTTTTTGGTAAGAAAGCTTATATATTATTCCTTCAAGTTCATAATTTTTACTTTTTAGTAATACACTGGCAGTATACTAATCATAAAACAATTTTTTTCCATTTTGATTTCTGTTGTAAAAATTTTGATTGTTCAGTAATTATATGTTCTATTTTGATATGGTGTTTTGAGCATTTATATATATTTAATTTCTTACTGGTCAGTTTAAAAAATAAGGGACACTCTAAATTATGGGGTTTTTTTCTTTTCTTTCATCCAGACATGATTTTTATACAAGGACCAGATGTGGTGTTCAAGGTGGCACTGATGCTGCTTGTGAGCCATAGAGAGCTGATATTACAGTGCAGTTCATTTGAAGGGGTTGTAGACTTTCTGAAGACCACCCTGCCAGACATGGTGCATGTGCAGATGGAGCGTGTCATTAACCAGGTAGAGTGCTTTGTTCATTGACACATCTTGCTGGTGGTGGCTTTGTGTTTTATATCTACATGGATGTGGTGGATGTGCACATGAACAGCTGCCTGTGTGCTTTTGTGCACAAGTTTGCATGTGTTATTTTTGATGCTTAGGATTTTTTTTAATGATTTTACACAGTCTGTGTGTACCAGGAACACAGATGTTCTTTGTTCTGTCTAACTGTTTTTTCATGATTTAAACAGTTTATTGACTTTCATGGATATATTTTGGAGCTGTAAATTTTATACATTTGTTACTTTACTGTATTCCGTTTAATAAGATACAAGTAAGTTTCTTGTAAATATGAATGTTACACAATATGAGTAAACTTAATGTCATCTTTCTTCTTCCTCAGGCTTTTGAGCTAGATATTAGCAAGCAACTTCAAGCTTATGAAGTGGAGTATCATGTGTTCAGTGAAGAGATGATCAGCTCCCCACATTTAAGAAGCCAGACCTCATCTGCTGCCAATGCCACCCACCATATGGCTGCATTGCAGCAGACTGTGCGCAAACTGCGACACCAGAATCTGGAGCTGGTAGAGAAGCTCCAACGAGCTCACAGCCAGCAGCACAGCCTACAGCTGGCAGAGCATGAGTATCGAGTCAATGAGGACAAACTTAAGTCTCGGATCCAAGCCCTAGAGCTCGAGAGGTCTGCGCTGCTAACTACTGTAGCCACCCTCAAGAGCCTTATTCCTGAGAGCGAACTAGAGAAGTTACCTCACCTGTTACAGATGCAGTCATTGTCAGCGTGTTCTTCTCCATGCTTATCTCGGAAATCCTGTCCATCTAGTCCTGTGAAGGAAAGACAACAACCTCTCAACAAGAGCTGTGGTGATCAAGGAGCAGCAATAGGTTTCAGTCCTTTGTCAAGCAGACAAGCGGTAGACAGTGGAGACAATAACAGGAGCCATGTTGGCAGTGGTAAAGCTGTAGAGAGTGTTAAACAAGGATCTACTGATCAAATTTGAAGGTCACAAAAACATAGTAGATCTGTTTCTGCATAGTACGTTTTACATTTTGTTTTGTTTTTTTAACAGCACATGAGAATCTGCAGTGAAGGTGTGTCATAGATCTGAGTGATTTTGATATTCCATCATTCTTATGAAACAGCTTTTTATGTCTACTTTAAATATTTGACAAATTTGCAGAAGGTATTGAAAGAACAATTTTTTAAAAGAAAAACTTCTGGTGACAGCAGTTTCCATAGTAAATCTTAGATGGCAGAGTTGATGTTGGTTGTTGATGTGTTTAAAATTTATGAAGTAACATTTACATAGAGAAAGGGACAAAGCCGGTGCCCCTTAAAATCTGACACGATAAGATCAAGAGAGAACTGGGTGTGAGTAAGTGAGAGATTTAATGTGCATGTACATGCATGGCCATGTTGTATTTGCACAATTAGTACATAATGTGTTTGTATATACATAGATGTCATAAATTTATAATCTCATCTTTCTCCCCTATATCTTGAAAGACAGCAAAAAGTAGCAAGTATGTATAAAGTAGCAAGTTTCCTCATCTCCATGGTATCTCAAAGTTTATAATAGATAGCATGGTCACAATCAAAATGGAGAACTGTATTGACAGGGCTACATCCTAGTTAATAACAACTTCTTGTGGTTTTGCTGGGATGCAGTCCAAACCATAAGTGCAGACTCTGTTCTTGCTGGATAATATTTTTAGTGTACATAATCTAGAATGCTAGCAAGTTTTAGATAAACGGAGTAAAAATTTAGTTTCAGTTGTGCTGTCTGTTGTAAATCACATGCATTTTGTGTTTATGCTGTTTTTCATATGCTTTGTGAGTGGAAATCATGTTTGAATTGCTTGCCATTATTGCGTGTCAAGGGAACTGCTACTTTGCTTGCATGGGTTATATAGTATTCACTTCTTAGTTTTTAATAGACCTTCTTTCTTAGATTATTATTTTGCTTATGCACAAGAATGCTTTGACCTGCCATCTTTTATGCTGGGCTTTCAGCATTAATTTCATAAAAGCAAAGTTGTGACAGTGCATTTCTTTCCGTTTTCATTAGTCTTTTCGTTATGCCTTTTGTTAGTGTATTTTTTATTTTGAGTATTTTTTTTTATTTGTTCTGTTTTTAAAGACTACAAAAACTGCTGTAGTCTGCTGATTATGTTGTTTAATAACAGTGTGGTACTGACTGATGCACAAATTTCTTCTTTTTATAAGTGTAATATTTTATGTTTCAATCTGAGATTAATGATTAATCAGTTTCTTGATGTAGTTTGATGTGAAAACATACAAAAAGACCAGTTCACTGTGAAAATCACCTTAACATGTCAGTGTTAATATCATGTTTCGCAAAAGAGAATATAATGTTACTCAGTTACAGATCATTGTGGGAACATGGAAAAGCCTCTGTGATTGAGTTGATGTATTTGTTTAGCTCTAAAAACCTGTTTCTAGCTAGAATTTCAAACCATTGTAAAACAGTTATTTGTCAGTGATCTTTTTCACAATGTGGATATTCAGCATTTAAGATTTACCAAGATTCCCCCTAGAAGAAATTTCAAAACATTTCAATCAGTAGCTGTGTCTGTTGCCCATGTGTCACTTTTCAGTTTTATAGTAATTGGTCTGGTCACATACAAAGTGCAAATGTACTGCATGTAGCGCTCATGCTTAGAGCTTTGCAGCAAAATGGCATTTTTCATCCTCACTCAGGTCTCATCAAGCAAGATCTGTATAGGATCTAATGGCTACTTTATTTTTCATCTTTAAAACTCTTTAACATTTTTGAATTTTAATGCTAGTAGAGAGTTCATGATTAAGAATTGAGTAGAGGTCCTGTCTGCTGCATGTGATGGCATACAACTCTTCATTTCTTTGTTGGATCTGTAAACCAATATTTTGGTGCTTGATGGAGTTCATAAAGTATGTTTTATTGCTTGTGCATCACGTGCATTCTCCTCTAGGTTCCCTGTGTGTGGTAATATTTGAGCAACGAAGTTTGGTCTATGATCGCATTCCCCTATTGTTACTGTGCAGATTAAAAAAAAAATTACCAAGTCTGTATGTATAGTTTTTGTTGGCATGATATACCTTGTTGAGGCTTGAGTCATTACTTCTGGGTACAAAGTGAACTGAGAATTTCTCTCAAACAGTTGACTAATGTGGATAGACTCAATGTTTAAACTGGAATTGCATTTTAATTCTTGGGTCTTTCTTGAGTTATATATTTTACTTTTAAGTTTTTTATTTTCATTTGCTTTCTTTTTGTTGTGCAAAATAATGCCATCTCTTCTCTGTTCTGTGTTGTAAGTTGTAAGATGTAGACAGTATGAACATTTTCTTGTATTTTATAAATGTGTAAGTAGCTAAATAACCATTTTTTGTCACCTAATAATTGCATAACATACCCTTGAATCAGGGCACAACAGTTTTATGGTGATCTTCATGCAAATTAAACTGTGTAGTCACTCCTTTAGTTCTCAGGTGTTCAGGATGGTGATATTTTTTAAACTTTTTAAACTGTAGAGTGAACAAAATGAATGGAATTGTGCAATCTCTTCCCCATGATGTATACGCTAATTTCAGATTGGACCATTTGTTTAGTATTATTTATGTTGAGAAACCATATCTCTCACCTGAGTATGTTTTTGTATTCAGACTTCAGCAATGTCTTTTTACTTTTGTTACATAACATTCAAGACTTTGGACCAGTGCAGACTGTGCAGATTACAATTGTTAACATATTGTTTGTCATAAGCCATATGAACCAGTATGGTTCAAGTAGCTTTTGTGATGGAGTTAACAAACCTTTGGGACCAGAATGGATTATTTAGGCAACCTCTTCTGTGGAATGAACTACCACACTTAATTTAAAGAGGTTAAGAGGGAAAAGAGGAAAACGATAACTGATCACAGGAACTAGCAAAGAGAAAGAGAGCAGCTAATAAGAATCACACTTCTTAAAGGTTAATCTGACTCTGACAGCTCAAGAGAACAGTTTTATTGTCATTAGTTTCTCAGAAAAAATACATTGTGCTTCTTTTACTAAAAAAGTGAATACAATGTTACTCAGTTACAAATCCTTGTTGAAACATGGAGGAGGCTATATGATGAGTTGATGGGCTGGATGTGTTATTTAGCACAAAGAACCTGTTTTGAGTTCTTGAATGTCAAACTATTGTGAGAAAGGAATACACATGACAGTGACACGTGATCTTTTCACATTGTAGATATTCACTGTATAAGATTTGCCAAAATACTTTAATAGAGATGTCAAACATTTTTCAATAGCTTTGTTTATTTATTTTGAAAAAGAGCACGTGAATTGATATAAATTCTAATTCAGTCAAGGCAGCAGCTAATATAAGAGTTTCCATCAACAAGCCTTTTCTGATGTTGCAGAAAGTGATGTTTTGGCCACTTTTAGTGAAATGAATCAGCATTATTTGCTTCTATTTGGGAAATTTATAATTTGTGTCGTTTAATAAACTAACAATCATTGCATAGGTTAACACTTTGAGGTGGTTTCAGGGGAAAAAATATCTACAGATTGCCTGTGGTAAAACACTACCATAACAAAATTGTCATATGGCAAAGACTTAAAACATTTACTGGTACTTAAAAGATTTTGTATTGTGTTTTGATTTCTTGTATGATAAATAAATGCTAGGCTTTTTTGAAGCCATCTTAACATTATAGCTTTAACTGGTGCAGATATGGACATATTTGTGCAGATCATATGTAGTACAATTTCATCTACTACATATAATTTTTATTTCTTATTACATAATATGCATCATATATTTTCAAAATTTAAATAAAGATTTATTTGAAACACTGAGCTAAGGTTGCATAATACTGAGTGCTGCTAGATCAACAAGAAATGAAAAAGATGGTAACTACAGTCAGTGGCTAGAGACAGCATGTTAAGAGGTGAATCATTTTTAGGTTCATTTCTGTGTTCATTTTGCTTGATTTGTAGTTGCAAGTTGAGACAATCCATTCATTGCACATTGTCTGGTCTATAGTCTATGTTTAGTGGACCAGACACAGTTTGCTTTGCTGAGCTTTATGATTGAAGGCTAAATCCTTCACTGATACTGAAATTTATAATTGATAGCAACCCACATCAGCCTTGTGTGCTCAAATGCTGCAACAGGCAAAATCCTTACTAAGGCTTTCATCAACATTACATTTTCCCATATACACAAATTTACAAGTGCACTCAGTCACAAGACTATAGCAACATGCATGCATGCACACATACACATTTTATACCTTACAAAACAAATTAAGAATTGTTAATTTGAGACATGCAAAGTATTAAATATAAGCAAGAGCATTTTTGTCATATACAAAAGTTAAGAAGTCTTCATATTGCACTCATAAACATGGAAAGTCAAATTTTGTGCAGATGAGGGATTGAACTTTTTTTTGTATATATGCAGTGTGCATCACCACAAATAAGGAATTGTTTTTAAAAAATGAGAAATACTGATATGTTCTTGAAGACTAAGTACTAATATTTTAGGTATAAAGTTACAGACATTGGCTTTATTTGGAAGATGGCACCTAAATATAATTATCAGCATGAAAAATATAAAATATTTTATATAACTCCATTAATTCAAATAAAAATGATTTAATATGCAATAATATGTATCACATATCATATACTCCTTTAGATTATATTTAAACTTTTCATAGTATATTTTTTAAACACAGAAATATTTAAAACAAACATGCTTTTGGTAACATATATCATAGTTTTTTTATACTTTATTAACAATCTGAAACATCAGATATACTTAGTTTTAAACAGCATTATAAAAAGTTTTATGGCAATGTATTTTTAAAATCAAAGTCTAAGATTGTCTCTTAATGTTGTTAAGCTGAGTGGGACACACTGTCAACAACATGCAAAAAAAATTCGTTTTAATATAATAACACTACAATAGTGTTTAGCAAACTCAGAAAATGTAATTAAGTTACTTAATACTTAACTGAAAAAAGACTAAAAAAGAGCAATTAAAAACCTGCACTTTGTTGTCATGCAGATAGCTGTCACAAGGTTTAAGCCTAAATATTTAAATTTTTATCTTCATTTTTAATTGAGAATGTTTAATATCGTAATAAGTGCACAAGTTTACCTTAAGAGTTGAATGGACACGCAACTCATTAGATGCCAGTGTCACGACACTGTTGTTAAAGTGTGCATGAAATATATGATAAATTATTACATGTATTTATGCTATGTCCACAGACAACAGCTCTCAGATAAACAAGAGCTTTGTGGGTTTCTCTACAAAAGCAGTCGAGCTTTGCTTGTATAAAGCCAGGATATTTTCAACCAATCTTGGGCCACTTATTTTCACTCCAAGTATAGGTCCAATATTGGACACCAATGAATGTCCAGTGTTGGAGCCAAGAAAAAGCCAATGTGGCCCAGTATTGCATGTTTAGCTGGTGGTTCCAAGATTAATGCAAGACTACGACAACAATGAGGCTTAGTCGAGAGGGGAAGTATCTAATAATTTAAAGATAGTGAATGTCCGAATACTATTTATGGTGCTTTCGCAATACCCAGTGAAATATATAAGCAGATACATGACTTTGTGATCCGATAGTACCATCAGCCATTTTGTACACTCCGTTGCTATGTGCGTCTTACATGCTTCTTATAACCACCTATTTTTGTCGTTAACGAGTGTTTCACTGTTAATTGCTTTTACTTCATATTATAACCGTGAACAAAATTCGAGGAAAAGACAACACCTATGGTTTTGTCTATTGTCTAACTGACAATAATCCAAAAACGATTTTCCGTGAAAAAAAAAATTTTTTTTTGGACGGGGCTGTTCATCTGTTTTCAGTTTTGAGTCTGAATAACTTTGATTTCCAACAATGCCCTGTGACCCAAATGCATATATATATATATAGAGGTAATTCTAGGATTTCAAAAAGAGGGGCCCTGGGGCCCTCTCAATGGAAAAAAAGGGGCCCTTCAAATGAAACAAGGGGTCCCTCGAAACAAACACATTTTCACTGCTTTTTCCAATAAATATTTGGTATACAACAAAATATTTTATTAATCACAAGAAATTGAAGATTAATCACATAGATATCTTTTTCTTTTATATCGATAAATTATTGTTCATCGTCATTAGTGTGATCATAGCATCCTAAATTTGCAAACCAATTAGTCTCTGTGTCCATTATTAGGTTTTGATGGCCGAAGTCCCCTCTCATAGGCTGCATTGTGGTATAGTATAAGGAGGCACAGCTTTCCAAGAACCAGCAAATTGGGAAATGAATCCCTGTAAAAATCAAATAACAGTTTAAACAGCTTGTGGAATCTCTCCGACATGGATTCTGCGTTACAGTTTCTTTGACCACAATCCATTCCTCTAAACATGCTGCTTTGTCAAGCAAGATTTTACTCAGTTGGCTGCCCACTTGTGCTGGTTTTCCAAAGAAATCTGTCAAGATATTTAATTCTTTGTCTCCATAGGGTGTTCTGTCTTCTGTAGACAGGAAAAAGATGGGGCGCATGGAAAGAACTCAAAATCCAGAGGCAACATCACCTGCCTCTTTTGGGAACCTGTCATTAATGTTCTTGCACAGTTTGTCGCAAAAGCAACCCTGTCAGCTTCTGTGTCCTGTGATGTTGTATCAAGTTCGCCACACGTTATTTTTAAGTGTTATATAATACCGCCGGCATACGTGCCTGTGGTCGGAAGTCTGAATGTCTCTGCAGCGTCCTCGTTCGGTACTTAACACATCCGGGGTTGTAAACGCGTTATTCTGATTGTTTATTTAGGCACACTTTACATATCATTCCTCCTCGTTCATTAGCTAAGGCCATTTCTTCAGCCATTCATACTGACAGGTTCTCTGGATGCGTGGTTTTTTACGTGCCGTCTCTGTCTCAATTTGTCTATTTCGTTGTCTACATTTTCAGTTCCAACAATGTGTGCTGCACACTCTAACGACTTTCTGTTTCTTTCTGTCCTCGTCGATTTCTACTTTCCGGGTCATCTTCTGCTGTTCTGATCGTGAACGAAAACTCAAACAGAGTTGATAGTCGCATTCACTTCGTTTTCAACTCTGCTTCCAATACCCTTTGATCTCTCCCGTCCCAAATGTTTTTGCTGTGGGCGCGTCAACAATTTACTTCCTAGCGCGAAATTTGTAGCAGGATGGATCAGATGGATAACAACTGGTCAGTTTGAAAACTCTCCAGTCATTAGCATCGATTCTAGTGGGTCGGTTTCAAACCACCGCGAAGAATGACATCAATTATTTTTGAAGTACCGCATCGCGTGTTCAAAAGTGCGCCAGCCATGGGATTTTGGCGGGCGCAATGTCGCGCTGTCTTTCAGACTATGGGCCCCTCAGCGAAATTTTGCGAAATCCCGCAAGGCATCAGCCTAGAATTACCTCTGTATATATATATATACTTTAAACACTTATACTTTCCATATAGTTTAAGCAAGACTCGTCCTTCCCATCACACGCTTTCTTTCTTTCTTTGACCATGTTTTTCTGGCACTTCAGGCACTATAAACATAACTTAATATTTCCCTAACCAACTCATATTACAAAACAGTTATAGTTCTGCCCCCACCTGCCTATCCAACTCAATTCATATCTACCCACCGCCGCAATCAGGCTTTTCGTTCCTCGAACCAGACTGCCTACTTTGGTCCGCGATTATTTTCTGCCTGTGGTACACTCACCTGAAACGAATCGTCACTGATCCGTATTAGTTAGAGCCCCACTTTTCATACTTTCTAAACGTCTCTGAAATCTCTATACTCCTTACAAGAAACCCTTGTTATTGGTCATCAAGCGCCTTGATCTCCTCAATTTCGCCTTCGCCGACAACACGCAACTATATGCCAGCTTTGATCTCTACCAACAGAAATTGATAGCCTTCTCTCCTCCATCAGTCACTGTTATTCTGACATCCCTGAGTGAGTGAAAACAAGCTCAATCGTAACACTGACGAGACTGAAACGTTGATATGTTGAAATGTTGCAATAGACATCGTCTTTCCAATGTCTCTCTAGTCTCCGATTGTCTGGCATCACGATCCTCTGATTTATTACTGTTGATAATATCATAAGGTATATGGCGTTGGAAATGTCTCAGTAAAAATTTCAAAATAGTTTATCGTCACAAAATATAATTCAACTGTGATCTAACAGTCAAGTATTCAGGTCCTTGATGAAATTTCCAAAATACATGTAGTATCGCCACAGCTTATGTAGAGTTGTGTCACTAGTGATACTGAGCATAACAAAACAGTCTCCCGAAATGAGTTCGTTGACTTAACTGCTTACAGTAAATGATACTTGCCTACAGATTACAGAAATGCAAAAAAAAAAAAAAAACACTTTAAGAAAATTTCAAAGAATTCATTGTTTGAAATTTTAAAAGGTAGGTAGACTTCTTTTGACTACTACATTTAAAAATCTAAAGATGATGTGCCACTGTAACAACAGCAGCAGCAACATGATGAGCAGAACATATCATAAAAATGATGATTCGTAATCTAACCCCTCTCCCAGCATCCTTTCTCTTGCACAGTGTGACCGATACTTTAAACCTTTATTCAACTGTGTGGTGAAATTGAACAATAAACGATTTATCTATATTGCGCTCCCGTCAAATATTATTTTGGGTCTTCTTACAGCTGACAACCAAGATGTTTACAATACTTTTTTGTCTTATGGACTTTTACAGACAAAATTTACAACAGTCTATTTAGTGTATAGTTTTTTTTCCGACTCTCTATCATGAAATCTGTTATAGCACCACATGACACCACAGTAGCAGTAGTGATATGCTAACCAAAACTTTACACAAACTTAGAAAATAAATAGATGATGCGTCTGTCAAAACAACAAAGCAGGGATCGGCGTGTAGCATAAAAATGATGGATGGTCCTGAAATGCTTCGAGCACAACGCCATGATAGTTCATTATCCCAGCTTTCACGATTAAAACTTGGTAATTAAATTGTTAACTAAAACAAACTATTAAACAATAAACAACGAAATATTTAGTGGGGGTTTTTCTTCTCTTCACTTTGGACGGAACCTTTTCCTCAACAAAAGGCTTTAAGAGATGCTTGATCAGCAAGCTGGTGGAGTCACTGGTCACTGGGACACATCCAGTTCATGCACCGGGAGAGGGAATAACGCTGACCTGTGTGGACAGCACTGACTATCCGAGGGAGTAGCACGAAGAGTTACACATCGCTGGAGTCACTCACGAAAAGTCCCCTGATGTTGTATGCTAGCTTGGCATGGGCGATGAGTGATGCTAGGTCTAAGAGAACGAGACCACCGAACACGACAGCCAACATTGAGATGCCCATGTACCCGAGACCTGTCGAGGACTTTCTCTCGTCCGGGGCACTGATCTTCTTTCGCACAGTCGCCGACAGTGTGTCCTTGGGTTCGATAAGATGGACATAAGATAGAAAAATATAATAATGGCACAAAGCGGTATTTTAACCTTATCTTTATGAAACTTTCACAGACTACTTCTGGACACTACACAGAGAAAGACCATTATGAAAACTCAGACGAGAATTAAGTATTACTGACTCGTGCGCTGGATAAATAAAATATGGAAGGGATGGACTTTTTTGAAGAAAATTTTCTACTGTCTTGTGAAGAGGTTGCATGCAGGGACATAGGGGGAAATCGCGACTGTAAATGTGTGTCAATTAAAGCAAAGCGCGTTTTAACAATGGTCTGACCTGTTCCGTCTGTAAAACGACTTTTCACAGTCGCCTAGATTAGGATTTTGTGCGCACGAGAATTGTGACTAACTCAGACTAGATAATAATTTATGTTTTGTTCAGTCACTCATCATCAGTCCGTCTGCTGCCCTGATCTCATTAATTTGCAGTGGAAACGTACTGTCAGACGTGAGACTGATTTTCATAAGATCAGATCTTATAAATCAAATGTTTTAAATAATGTAACAAAAAGTTTATATATATATATATATACACCTGTAGATTTGTAGACGTATTGTTACATATTAACCACGTTTATAAGATGCAGGAATGACCAGTCCGCTCTTAGAGTCCCGGGAAGGGTAAGTTTTATAGGCGACACAATTACTTAATTCGAGAGTTCTGCATAATCTTCAAGAATTACAAGTGGACTGATGGTAGTTTTTTAATCAGTCAGGGAAAAACTTTCTAATGTAATAGACATTTACATGGATATTTCTAGTACCAGACGTTACCTCCCGTACAAAAATCTGATTTATGTATGCTTTATATAAATTGTCTAAAATTAACATACATGTTGAGTATACATATTAGCACATAAAATCCTTAAGATATACATGAGAATCATTCACATTTTTTTAAAAATTGGGGTTGGATAATGGTCAAGCAAAATTCCTAACAATTCCTAAAAGATCTGTTTTTTCATTAAAAGCATTACTTCGGTTCATTAATCGGCCATCCGAAATGTTTTGGTGTTACAAAGGGGTAAAATACCACAAAAAAACGAAGGTAGAAATGTGTTAACTACGAAAAAGGCTAATAAACTTTTCATTATAGTCAACCTATGAGTCATTATAGTCACGTGGTTATAATGTCAATTATGTAAATTATCAACTTTTTCCGATCCACTAAAGTGATATATTTTACACATCCTAGGTGGCTCTGACCGATATGGGTGTAGTACGATCAAAACCTTCTAAAAAAAAAAAGAGTTCACTTTGCTGTCAATTAACCTGACTGAGGTGAATACAAAATGCAGGGCTTAGTGCCTAAACCAGAACAGTGGCCAAAGTCTGCGACTATACAAAATGTGACATGTCACTGACACTGAGAACTGCATGGTCGTTTCATGCAGGACCTGTTCCCCCGTCGTTCAGGATAGGTGGCAGCCTTATCACCTGCTGCGCCTATTCAACTGTCCTCCCTCCGCCGACAATCTGTACCAGCAGACCAGCGGTTCCCGGTCGATTCGACTAGGGTCAGTTCGACTAAGGTCGGTTCGACTAAGTCGTTTCGTCTAACGGCCGAGTCATCTATAGAACGCATGAAATGGAAAAAAATTGAAGTGATTTGAATGTTAATAAACGATTTAAATCTATCGTGTAAATAGTGCTAATTGTCACACAGACTCAACAAGCACTCAAACGCCCGATGCCGGCGACGCATCCAAGTTTAAAAATTGACGCGCACACGTGGGTGGGAACAGTAAAAAACACGCGTTTATTAAAGATGGAAGAAAATTGTAAGAGAGAAGAAGAAAGGGCGAACACTGCCAAAAATAATGTCAAGATAACACATACAAATAAACCTCCCTGCAGAATGAACAAATTAATGGAAACCCGCTCAGCGCTGTACAGGGGTGCAACCACACGTAAGGCGGGTACAACATAAGACAACCCCCCTCCCCGATGCACCTTATAACGAAAGTTGAAATGAGAGTTGCGAGGAGGAAGGCTGTCATCAAGCGGCCCGCGTCCTTTAGCATTTCATGGGTCGTATAGACGACTCGACCGTTAGACGAAACGACGTAGTCGAACTGACCCTCGTCGAAACGACCCTAGTCGAAACGACCGGTTACCCAGACGAGCATAGTGTCTGTTTATACCAGTCAAGGGATGAATGAATAAATGTGACACTGACACAAAACCGTAAGATATCACGTGATTGACCCCTTGTTTTCTCTGGGAATAGGGAAAACTCGATTATGTCCATTTCATACTGAACGATTTTCAATCAGTGACAAGACATTTCCCGGACTTCGGCTCTTGTCCCGCTTTATACATTAGTCCCGCTAGTGTAGCTACTGTATATCTTCACACGTGGGTAAATAACTCTGCTGCGGTCTCCAGATATATGTTTACATATATCACCACGCGCAGATAAAGATCAAATGCATGACCTGACGATTGTCCAAAGATATTTCTAGTTAACAAAAGTCCCAGCTTTCCAACTGGGTGAAGCCTTAACAACGCAAATGCATCAATTTAACAATTTAGGTATGGATCTCGAAAACAGACGGGGGTTATTCACACAGGTTTGTAAAAACAGTATCTTGAGGAAAGTTCGGCCAATTTATTAGGAAATGTTGCTGCGTTGTAGCGTGTATGTGTATATACCTATATCTGTATATTGCTTTGTACATCCTTACTCAGGCAACTGGATGTATATACATAGATGCAAATGGAGAGAATATGTATATATATATATATATGAGTTAACTTTGTGCATTTGTTTACGTGTGCAGCGAGCGAGAGAGAAAGAGAGAACAAATGAAGTACTTTATTTGCTTGATGTACGAAAAATGGAATTTGGTCCAAGTAACGATTCACAAATTAACAGATGCTTAAGCTGAAAGGAGTCAAGCATAATGATAAAATTACCTTAACAGCAGACAATGCTCTTTTTTTTACCTTCTCAACAATTAATTCCTTCTTGACTTGCTCCACGTACTGCTCCTCGTACTCTTTTTTCTCCTCTGGTGTTTCAGGTAAGTGAATGGCCGCACAGTTACAGATAAAATCCGAGTCCGATGCCATCTTGTCTGCAAGTAAAAAGCAGGGCCAGCAATTAAGAAGGGGGAGGGGTGATCAGTGGTTACGAGGTGGGAAACGTGCCAGGACCATAAATGACGTTGCTGGCAGGGTATGGTCAAGTAGTTTGATATGACAGGCAGGGTATGGTCAAGTAGTTTGACATTACAGGCAGGGTATGGTCAAGTAGTTTGACATTACAGGCAGGGTATGGTCAAGTAGTTTGATATGACAGGCAGGGTATGGTCAAGTAGTTTGACATTACAGGCAGGGTATGGTCAAGTAGTTTGACATTACAGGCAGGGTATGGTCAAGTAGTTTGATATGACAGGCAGGGTATGGTCAAGTAGTTTGACATTACAGGCAGGGTATGGTCAAGTAGTTTGACATTACAGGCAGGGTATGGTCAAGTAGTTTGACATTACAGGCAGGGTATGGTGAAGTAGCTTAACATTGCAGGGAGGGTATGGTCAACTATAGTCTCACATTGTGGGCAGGGTATAGTCAACTAGTCTGACATTGCAGGCAGGGTATGGTCAAGTAGTTTGACATTACAGGGAGGGTATGGTCAACTAGTCTCACATTGTGGGCAGGGTATAGTCAGCTAGTCTAACATTGCAGGCAGGGTATGGTCAACGTACTCCGCCAGCACGATACGTTACGGGGTGTGCGTGGTGCCTGAAATGGAATGAAGGAAGAATTTACATGTATGTCGTTATAAACAGAGAAACATTCGCCCTGTAGGTGCGTGCAAGCGTTACATGCATGTGTGCACATCTATGTGCGTTTTGCGCCTGTGTAAGGGTTGGTTTGGTCATGAAAGAGGCTATAGTAAGCGAGGAGTCGAGTTAAGGAGTTGTGAAGGGGATAGAATTGCATATATTATCGCTGGACGCGTTCCTTTCATTCTGTTGACAACAGAATCGCCCCCTTACACATGGCGCATGTTTTGCCAATGACGGAAAAGGTGCTGTTATTCACTGTCTCGGGTACATCGGGTCTCCCGACAGCTGAGGTCATCAGACGGCAGCTATTGGTCCTCAGATCGAAATCCGCTGCCCAGCAATCACTCCTTGTCTTGCAGGCTTCAAAACAGCTGTCAGCCGACTCTGGAAAAAAGTGGGTGGGTGAGGGGTTTGAAAGAATTGATTAAAGTTTGCAAGTATCTTTTATACACTATGGTTGAAATGCTGCATGTTTAGTCTGATGCGTGGATTCTGTTATTTGAGTTCTATCTATAAAACAAAAAAAAAACTTAATATTAGTCTGCTGCCGTGTTAGCCACAGCAGAAATAAACCAACCCTGGGCTAATTTTTGCCGAGTATCGTAATGTAGAGGTTTACCTGTCTCTTGCAGAAAGACAAAGGACAAAGAAAATATCGTGAAGGTGAAAGTGACAGTCGTACTGCTAATGGTAGCTCAGAGACAATAATGTATTGGAAGGAAGGAGGGGAGGTGGATATTGAGAGTGGTGAGTGGGGGCTGTCGAAAGGAATCAACAATACATAGGTTACATATATTCTTTCTTCTCGTTTTGCATGAAATTGCACGAGAGGGATTTACATCCCATCCCCCATATGCCTCTTCTGTTTTTGACTTTTGGAAGCAAATGCAAGCTGAGGCTACCTTTGCCCGAAAGGATTTCTACAGTGTTCGACTTCCACCACAAATCTTCTTCACCCCTGCATTGCTGTCGTTAAGAGAGAGAGAGAGTGTGTGTGTGTGTGTGTGTGTGTGTGTGCGTGCGTGCGTGCGTGCGTGCGTGCGCACAAAAACAAACCTGAGCTGTGTACATACCTTTTACTTGAGGTAAAATATTCGAAACGTTCAGCATCTTTCCCCTTGTTTCTGTGTAAGTGCACACTGCTGAAAAAAGTATTAAATCAGGAGCGCTTAGAAATAATACAAAGAGGTGCGTGTGTGTGTGTGTGTGTGTGTGTGTGTGTGTGTGTGCGTGCGTGCGTGCGTGCGTGCGTGCGTGCGTGTGAGTCAGTGAGTCAGTGAAACGTGGAGACATCATTTTGCATGCGATGACGGTGCGTACCACACAAAGGGGTGTTTCGAATAACCTATGGGACACATGCACGCGCGCGCGCAAGCACACCCACGCACACACGCCCGCACACACACACACACACACACACACACACACGCACACGGACGCACGGACATTTGCACACGCATGACACGAAATAAATGTAATCCAGGCATCGAATGCGTACCGGGTTCTGAGACTGGCACAGAGCACATGATGTTAGCACTGCTACTGCAAGGCACCTGCTTCAGAAACGGCTCCGCCACGTTCCAAACAGCGCACGTCCACGTGGAGTTAATGAGATCATCAAAATTGCTCTTCAATGGGAGGTTTGCAGTTTCCGTCATGTTCAAAGGATCCCGATCCCCCCAGTACCAGCTCTGAGTGCTGACATCTTTGTGCAAGTCTACCCAGAAGCTCATGTTCGTCATGAAGCTGGAAAAAAAGAGATGGCCATCAGGACCCAGCAGTCCAGATCAAGACAGTAATGTTTATAACTTTCTGACTTCAAGCAATTCAAATGAAGAGCGGTGTTAGTTTAGAATGGTAAGGTATAGCTTGTGGTGGTTACAAGCAAGAACGACTAGAAATGTCAAGAACAAACATAAAGGTCGGTAGAAAAGCTTTATTTAATTAATGTTTTATAGTGATTCGAAATGTATGTTAAACAAATTATTCAGTTGATGTGCACGTAAACTCCTTACGTAAAAGATAAAAAAGCTTTGAAAGACAGATTAATCCTTAAATGTTGCATTCAAACATAATAGAACCAGCATCAAGTCAAGTGAAACTACTTACAATAAGAGAAGTAATTACACAGTGTCACATAACATCTCGATAGAGAACATAATTTCAAACGTTTAAGACTTCAAACATAATAGTGTTACTATAACATTTTCAAATATAATTTTTTTCAATTACACAAAAAACTAGGCGTAGCTGAAGAAGAAACATTTAAGTACCTCACACAATATCTCGATGAAAAACTTGTCAAAATATTGCTATTATGCTATTAATGCGCTCATAAAGCACATTTCCCATCCTGGCAGTGAGCTCAATGTGTTGCACGAGAAGCAGTTACAGTAGCACAAATTACAACAACATCTTTGGTTGGGGGAGGGAAGGGAGGGAGAGATGTTCGGAAAAATGAGATCATCAGATGTTGAATGTATAAACGAAAGGAATAGGTCTTTAAGGCTGTTCTTGAAAGCTTTGAAGGTGATCATTGTACCAAGCGACAGGAGTAAAGAATGCTAGACATTGGGCCCAGAGAAGGAAAGCAGTAGCGGCGCCTAAATTTGTCTCGTCTGCTTATATTTTACTTTTTTAGCAGTGCATGGAAACCTTTGTGTGAAGACAGAAATAAACGGGAGAAAACAGTGCTGATTCGGACATTCACCTCAAGTTGCCGAAGGTGATCTCCCAGTCGTCCAGCTGAGGTCGCCGGGCAATGGAACCCTTGCGCGCCGCGCACACACCGCACGCGATGCTGTAGTTGCTCTCCTTGTCGTACAGTTCATTGACAAAGTCTTCGGCATTCGCTGGTACGAGCATCCCTGTGACATTACAAGTATTACTGTTCACTATACTCGTGGCCTTGCCTTTGACGATCATGAGGATGTTCGCGTTCCAACTTCTCATGCCCCTGTCCTTCTCCTTCCAGAACGTCCTTGCCCGTCTTGACAGTTTTGTCTATAAACGCTCATGTTTTCTACATTACGAGGGAATTTAACTTTGCCGGCCTTTTTTTTTGAGAATGTAATATTGTAGGTGTGACATTCACTCTGTGCTGTGTATTCCGTCTGATTAGCTTGCTGTTGCAATCTCTAAAATTATTATTACTCGTTATATATATGTATATTCTAAATTTATAACATTACTAGGATTCTAAATGTTTCTACATTTGCGACGGTACAATACTTGTAAACCTGTTACAGTTCTCAATCTTCTAAATTCTTTAAAATAGCTTACTCAGATATTTATTATAGTTCTCAATCTTCTGAATTCTTTAAAATAGCTTAATTAGATACTTATTACAGTTCTCAATCTTCTAAATTTTTTAGAACAGATTAGTCAAATATTTCAAACCTTCTTGTCTACCGACTTATTTGAGTTTTTGAAACCATCAATTTTCTTAAACAAAAGCCCACTGAAAACGGAGTAAGCTGAAAGTGGGACTTACCATGCAGGATTGTGAACACCAAGATTCCGCCAGCCCACGTCATGCCTGCAATTAATGAACAGTCTCTCATTATCAGCTGGAAGTAAAATTAAGTGCTTAAATTCTATGTAAGTTCCCTGGTAAAACTGCTGTACGCAATAAACATGGCGTTAGACGATTGATCCGCGGACAAGTGAAATCAACGACAGCGAGAGAATCGATTTTTCAATCATCGCAGTTAATGATGTCGTTTTCACGGAGAAACGTACATGCACTACATGAACTCATGCAGTTCGCTCGGTCTTTCAGCCAGTCGATCAGCCAGTCATATAAATATGCACAAATAAATAAGCCGCTGATAGATGACTGGACTATCTGTTGTCTCTTCGTTAATCTAACCCAGAACAGACTGAAGCTTGAAATTGCTGCGTAGATAGTAACTTTGATACTTTATTACTACTGAAATAAACTAGAATAAATACCCGGCTCCCTGCCCATCACTTAAGACTAAAGGAGGTTTATTTTCCAGATGCCTCATCAGTCTTGCGGAATAAATGAGATGATTGAAAAAGCACCGCTTTTGGTTAGCATACAATAATCGAAAGTGTACTGCTCACTAGTTTCTGCGCCCATCTCTCACCCTCTATCACAATAATTCACCGAATAAGGTGTTTTAAACAATATCAAGGTGACTGATAAAGAATGGAGCATTCCATAAATTAAACCTCAGTAACTAAATTCTCACTCTTTCTTAATCCTTTACAAGCCGAGTATGCGACCTGTCATGAAGTGCAGGGCGGTCCGGTGGCGCAACGGTTAGCGCCTGTCACCATTACAGTGAAGGTTGGCTGTCCTGGGTTCAGTTCTCGTATCAGGCACGCTGTTCTTTCTCTGCATGTGGCATCTGTTTACAGGGCTGGCTGCCTTGCTGTGATATAGCCTTAGTTGCTGGCTCGGCGTAAAACACCAATCCACCACCACCACCACTGTCATGAAGTGCAGTGCCTATCAGCCCCCAACCCTCCCCTTTGTTAGTGCAGTTTGTTTCGACTGAAAAGCTGGATGTCGTTGACTCTGTTTGTCCTTGTTCTTGGTCTTCTCTTCCTTGTTGGCTTCTTTATACTCCGTACCTGCATTTTGTACTTATCATTTACTTCTTGGTGTTCTTTCTTTTCTTTTTAAGAAAAATAGCTACCACGTCTTTTTCCTGCTCATGACAAAAGAATCAGGTAGCATCTGAACAGCATGAATGGATGTGCTTGTGTGTGTGTGTGTGAGAGAGAGAGAGAAAGAGAAAGAAAGAGTGTGTGTGTGAGAGAGAGAGTGCGTGTGCGCGCATTTGTGTGAGAAAGAGTTGTGAGAGAGCATGCGTGCATGCATGCGTGCGCGTGTGTGTGTGTGTGTTTTCACGAATAGCTGATAAAGGTGCAGTCACAGGAATGTCGACCCAATAATCCGGAAGGTATATGGAGCATGACTCATTTCTCGCTGGGAAGATCTTGTAGCATTGGAGCACTTTTCTTTGAAGGAGGAGGATTCTTCTAAGCAATCTTACTCCACCCCCACCCTATCTCTTCCCTTCCCCCACCCACACTTGCCTTATGCTCGTAATACTCGCCCATGTCACCAGCAGCAACGGGAACCTGAGTTACCACGGACACGTTGTGTTATTGCGGCTGCTTCCTAAATCATGTGCGTCGGTCCAAAATGGCATGTCAGTCTGGCTTCATTATATTTAATGTTATATTTAATATTATTTTTAACACAGATTGGTCTCTTTAATGGTCAGGCCTATAAAGCAGATTTTCCCAACAGAGACGAACAATTCCAATAGTTTATTAGAACGCGAGTTAAAAACTGTTGGATCGAAACAAAGCACTCAATCGATCCTTGTCGACCACTTTCTGCTTCCTTTGAAATTTTCGTCTCGCGTGACTACTTTAGTCACTGACCATCGGAGTTTATTCCCCCATCTCCTCACGCTGCGGCTTGACAACAAAGAGAAATCAGAAGCAGATATCGAGCGTTCGTGAAAATAGTGACAATCGGTTTTTACAGCCTCAGAGCTATCGGCACTGAAATGCTCTTTTCTATTGTTCTTGTCCTGAAATTTTAAAACGTTGCTGAAGGGCTTGGGTATCTTTTGTCTGTTTGTTATTCTAACCCTGAACATGATAATTCAGTGTTCATCACATTGAATAGTAGATTTACAGACCAAAAATAAAAATATTGGCGAGGCTTTCTTTATCAAAATAGGACGGAGAAAACTGAAATAAGAACGGCCATAGTGTTATTATTGTTGCGATCACTTTACACTGCGTCGTCTTCTTCTTGTTTTACTAGTCGGTTTTCTCCCTGTTCTCCATGGAGCTTTAAGCAGCACGAATACAACAATACTTCAACTGTTTTCTTTTGGAATTTATGTCGTGTTAGTAAGGACTTTTTTCTGGCTTGTTCGATCCTACCTACCATGGTGTGGCGACCACGGTAAATAAAGAACTGTAGGAATAAAAGGCGCTTTGTTCAGACCCCGGTGTAGGCGAAACATCGAACCTTTAATGTTATAACTGTTGTTATCAAGGGGCAATGGGAAAAGGGTGGAACTCAAGCGTTATTCTTAAGATAATGATGTGGATAACTCATACAAACCCACATTTAAAGCTTCGGTCAAACGACAATTCAGGTGCTGAATATCTGAACGGGCGCACTGTCTACAATAAAATAAATCCATAAAAATCCACAAAACAATACTCCAAACGTTAAAAACAAATTTACATAATAGTTTGAGTTTTAAAAAGTTGACGCTGCTTTGAGGTTTAACAGGAAAGGCCGGTTCTACCGTTAAGAAAATTGTGCAGTCGCCTGGGGCGCAACCACATGGTTCTGCGTAGAGTTTTAGTTTCCTAGGGTTTTGTTTTACTTTATTTTAACGATTTTAGCGTAGAAAACTAGTTTTAGCATTTTGTAAACAACCAAACAAAAAACAAACAAAGAAAAATAAAGAATCAGCAGGGGGGGAACAGCGCGTGCGTAAGTCTTTGTGTTTGCGATGATCTTTTGTACTAACAGAAAACCGGAGATCGTTTTGAAATATTGCCTTTGTTAATTGATAAAACGTGCAACAATACAATACGAACGTTTAAATAAAAATTCAAAGAGTGACGAGCACTGTTGAAGATAATGCTCTGCCACAGGTTTCAGACAGTGGTGTGACACTAACTTTATACAAACAGGACTCAAACAGAATCTTTAAGTACTCACCTGCCTCCTTTCCCTTTTGCTCTCTCTCTCTCTCTCTGCTTCTTAAACAATGGAACTAATGGCACCGTTTTCGTGTCTTTTCTTAAAGCACCAGAAGCACAGGTGCGCCACCAGAAAGCCACAAAAACAAGTTCTTGGATTCCCGTCTCTGTTGAGATCTCGCAGGATGATGGTGGTGCGTCTCAATGGGAGACTTCCACGGATTCACATCCTGTCAGGGCTCCAGCGGCGGGATGCGCGAGGTATGAGGGAGGTCGCGCGTGAGGTGTATCAGCAAAGTCAGGAAAGAGTGCTCTGCAAGAGGCACCTGTCACCCCGCGCCGCGACTCCGGGTAAACAGGCCACCCGCGCTATGGCGCTATTGATTATTATGAACGCTCTCCGTCCCTCCGCCCTCTTTTTTCCCCCCTCCCCTCTCTCTATGTAGGGTGCCCCTTGCGCAACGGTTAGCGCCTGTCACCAATACAGTGAAGGTTGGTTGTCCTGTGTTCAGCTCTCGTCTCAGGCACGTTGTTCTTTCTCGTCATGTGGCATCTGTTTACAGGTCTGGCTGCCTTGCCGTGATATAGCCTTAGTTGCTGGTTCGGCGTTAAACACCAATTCCCCCCTCCCCCCAAAAAAAGTGTGTGTGTGTGTGTGTGTGTGTGTGTGTGTGTGTGTGTGTGTGTGTGTGTGTGTGTGTGTGTGTGAGAGAGAGAGAGAGAGAGAGAGATCTGCGAATCGAATGAGTGCGGGTGCATGGGTGGGTGCACATGTGTACATGAGAAATTTCTCACGATTGCAGAGACTGCCTTGAATTGGTCCAATGAAGGTCGAGTGCTAATGTCGGCTTGTTACCCGTCTGCATCATCATCATCGAGCAAGGAGGAAATCAAAGTTTTCCACGGCGGAACAAATGAAGTGAATCCAAGGATTTGAGATGAGACTGTTTTGGGAAGAGGGGTGAATACCTTCCTAGTAAAGGTTGCTCATAACAAATGGAAAACGTAAATTTAAAGATCAACAAACATGGATAGAAAACTGGAAGAGGTTAGGGATACCAAAGAAAATTAAGATAACTGTTTGAAAAGTTGTCAGTTATAATACACCAAAAGACAACAAAATATGAATGAAGAGGAGGAGTGTGAAGTGATTCTGTTAAACGCCCAATACTGGAAAATATTGAGAGCACGTCACAAGTGTATTTCATTCAATCAGATGAGTTTTGTTTTAAATGTCGCAAAGAGGGACGATACGTTATCTACAACATTTGTAGGTCTACCACCGGTGGCCTCTCGCACGGCAGATTACGACAGCACTGACATAAAAAAAACCTTAGATGACTCTTTCCATAAATTGCCTTACCAGCTGTGCCTTCAATAAAGTTTTTTCTTTTGTGAAATAACCGAGAAGTAAACACTTTTAGGTCAAAGCCTTCTGGTTTGTTTTTTTGTTTTGTTTTGTTTTTTGTTTTGCTTTTCGGGTTTTTTGTTGTTGTTGTTGTTGTTGTTTTTGTTGTTGTTGTTGTTGTTTTTTGTTTTTGTTTTGCGAACAGGGAAAATTCTAAAGCATTATAATAAGCATTGTACAAAATGTAAAACCCTAATGCTCAGAGTACATATATCTGTTTAGTACTCAAGTTCTAATACGTGTTTGGTACTAAAGTACTCATTAATTCTGGTACTAAAGTACTAGTGTTTCGTACTTAAGTAGTAATAAATGTTTGATAATTATCTTATAAATTATGTTTAGTATTAAAGAGCTAATAAAAGCGTGGTATTAAAGTTCTAATAAAGTGCTAATAAGTGTTGAGTACTAAAGTGCTAATAAGCGTTTAATGCTAAAGTGCTCTTGATAATTTAGTACTAAGGCGCTAATAATAAAAGACCCTTCTTTAACCGTATAAATATGAACTAACGCTTAACAAAGTTTGGCAAAGTTTTTGCACAAGAGTTAAGTCCGTTATTAACCAGTCAAAGTGCCGAAGCTCCAAACTTCCTGGTGCCCGAAGCTCCCATAGTATTGGCCTATGTATCATTAATGTACTAGTAAAAACGCTTAGTTCAAAAGGTTGATCAAAGCTTTAATGTCCCAAAGGCTCACTCCAAAAAAAAACTGATTTCTACTGACCTGTAGACGCAACTTTGCCAAACGGGGTGGTGGGGATGTCCTGTCAAGAGAGTTTCGTCAGGTTCTATCGGTCGGTTGATTCTGTGTCCCTGCATGCATGCAGCATCACCAGACTGGTGATTATTGTTTTTTCCGAGAAACTTCTGAATACCGGTGTCTGTGATTATATGTAGTCATGAACTGTGACTAGATGGGGGTCTGTGCGACGTGGCGGCTATGAGTGTGTTATGGGGTTGATGATTGTTGATGTTCTGCTGTGTGGTTCTAACCCATGCTTTCTTCTACAGCGTTTTTAATTACCCTCAGGGATAAATAAAGTCATATCTTATCTAAAACTTGGTTAAAACCTTATCAAAATGTTTGTCCATATTTGTTGTGACTGGTAACGGATAAATGTGGCCTTACGCGATGGCGCCAAAGCCAAGCGAAGCATTTTTACATAAAGTCAAGCTAACCAGCTCATACTCGAACTTACGAAAAGACTGCACGTGAAAAAGCAGCATTTTACTATTTTGGCAATTTTTTTTTATTGCATTTATGGGTAACTTTAATGTGATGTCTCAGTGTGAATGAGTGAGGGTGCGCGTGAGCATTTCTCGTGTGTGCGTGTGTGTTTGTGTGTGGAAGGGGGGAATTGTGTATGCATATGGATGTGTGCTGGTGTATATACACTAGTTTTCGTGGTGATGTGTTTGTAGGGCTCCTTTGGAGAAATATTGACTGAATAGCTCCGACTGCACGGCGAAGACTGTCACACAGTGTTTTCTGTCTCTCACGTCATTGATCTGTGACTGAGCAGTTCCGGTCCAGCAAGTCGCGGTGTTTGCCCTGGTGGGGTGGAGTGATGGGAGGTAAGAGGGTCCGCAATGGTATCGACGGCATGAATTAACTTCCAGACTTGTTCATTAGCATAACTCTCTACTCTCCTGCCGATACATTAATGATGTATTAAGTCGTTAAGTTTCTTTCTTTCTTTTGGGTTCATTACTTCTTTTTACACTTTTCATTAACTTCCCGTGTAAGTTTCATTTTACTTGAACTGGATTTCCACCCATCTTGACCGACTTATTTCCTCTTACTGTGAATTATGCAAGCGTTCAAAAGAGGACGTTTCGATCGCATAATTTACTGTAGAATGGCATGGTCGGTCAATCAGCAGTCGAAGGAAACTTTTTTGTAATGCTGCTGACATCTACGGTTGTGCAACGGGCTGTCCGTGAGTCAAAGCAGAGACATGTGTACTATCAATCGCTTCAAAGTCGCGTAGCCGGTTTTTAAACAAACCTGACAGCAGTTTGACATGTTTTTGATTTGCGATGGAAGATTCGATTAGCGTAGACATACTGTTCTTGTTCTCGTTGTGGCATCTGTTTACAGGGCTGGCTGCCATGCCGTGATGTAGCCTTAATTGTTGGCTCGACTTAAAATGCCAATTTTCCACCTCCTCCGCGGTGCGAAGTACTTACCCACGCGCTAAGCATGCGGGCTGCACGTGCATCTGACATCAACCTAGCGACTCGACACTTTCTTCTGCCGTAAAATATCGATCACTAAAAGGACAGATTTTTGTATCTCCGGATCTTCGGGATGGTAGTGGTTTGAGAGGAAGGGTTTTGATCGTTTGTTTGTGAATTGCGTAATTCATACTGCGTTGTTTGTTTTATGTCAGTTGGAATGTCGTTATGTTTCTTTTGACGCAGAAAGTAGAGACCGTTTGGATGTTGTGACTGGTAAGGTAACAGCGAGTGAAGATAACGGGGAAGAAAAGCAGCGCGTTTCGTGATGTACAATAGATTCTATGGGTAGAGATGCATCAAGGAGTCAGCGTGCTTTGGTGGAAAGATTGCTTCGCTCCCGAGAAAAGGATTCTTACGGAAAAATTTGGACGATTGATTGACCAAGTTCTGGGAATTACTTTTACATGCCGGTTGATATTAAAACTTTGACAAACTTGTTCAAAAGTTTGTTTACGTTAGGAAAGGTCTTTAGAAACTGTGCACGGCTCCTGGCCGGTCCAGACTCTTTGGAGCGAGTACTGAGCAGAGAGTGGTGTCTGAAGATGCAATAAGGAAGGATTCCACCGCATTAGACAAGTTTGTGCGAGTAAACAGAGATTTCTGAACTACGTTAGCTTTACTAACTAACCTAAAGGCCCTAACTGGACAAATACGAACGAACGTTTGACCAGGTCGGGCAAAGTTTCTTTAACACCGTCTTATAAATACTTATTTGTCTGGTTAAAATGAACTTAACAGATATTAAATAAGATGTGAGTTCTTTGTGTGTGTGTGTGTGTGTGTGTGTGTGTGTGTGTGTGTGTGTGTGTGTGTGTGTGTGTGTGTGTGTGTGTGTGTAATATCAACGGAACGACTTCATTATGTTAGGGAGTTTGGACATGTCAGCGCATGTCTTGTTTTCCATTGTTATGTGAATGTTTAAGTCGGTGGCTACGACAGCGAGTCTTTCCGTGTAGTTTATTGTTTACCTGGGGCATAATCCATCAATAAGTCCCCAAAGACCCCCACAGGCAAACTCCAATACCTAGTGACTGCTGAGAAGTGAACGGTAAACGGGTAAATCTAGAGTATACCTTTAACCTGAAAAATCAGCCGCGCTATATCGCTCTTCCCACACAAAAAATCAGTCCTCTTCAGTGACTGAAAAACGCAGTCTCGTCGATCTGCCCTCATCTGCCCGTGAGTTTACAAAAGACTGCCAGGATCGATTGGTTCTTGGTCTCTATAGTAGCTGACCGGTTCATGACCGGAGCGTGATCTGTATCTGACACATGATAATAATGAAAGGAAGCAATATTAGGTAACATAATATTTATTGAATAAAGACAAACAGCTGATAAAGTAACTCGAAGAGGTGAGGCGCATTTGAACTGCGTTCAATGTCAGTACAGAATTAAAAAAATATTATTGGGTTGGTGAGTGTTACGTCGTTTTGTTACGTGTCATCAAAGAAAAATAGAAAAAAATTACAAAAGTATGAAGAATGAATTAGAGATTGAGAGTTCTTTACCTTCAACAATTTTAAAAGGATATTTTCAAAAGTGAATTTTAAAGTCTTTTTCTTTCTATACGCATGTGCGCTCATATTGCCTAGACTGAATTTCTTCACAAAACTTGTAAATGAGAAAACTATGTTTCTAAAATTGCAACGCTCTTTACAAAACTTTGAAACATTGTCGGTAATATCCAAAACAAAAAAATGGTAATGTTTACATTCAATTATATGATCTTGAAAGAAGTATCCCACAGATCATAGCAGTCTGTGGGGTAGTCTGTCACGCTTTGCCGACGGACTACAAAGGGAGATAATTTAGTAGCAAACAATATCGAGCATCTCGCTTACTTCTCCTGCTGGACATGGAGGCCATATTGGTCGGAAAGTGTTCATCGCACAGACGTCTATAATCTGTGTTTCTATAACTGAGACACAAATGTCGGCGCTCACTGCCTGTAACGGAAGCCAGTAGCGATGTGCCATGGTTTTTTGACTTGACATGGTGGCTACAGGCCTTTGCGCTGAATGCGCGGTCTATGAAGTCTGTGGTCATCGGTATGGATCCTGTGCCTGCAAGGGAGATGTGCATGTGCAGCGCTTGGTTTGTTTGTTGAGCTCTAACAGCCACCTCGTCAATAGCCTCGTGCGCTATTCAAACGTGGTTCCCATGGCACCATAGAGGTGTGTTGTTAGTGATATGCGATAAAACTGCTAATGGACAACGCAATATCTATCATTTGCTTTTAACACCAGACTTGCACATAATTAATAGTCTATACCGGGATTGCCTTCAAATGCACTCATAAAAAGAAAATATTTTACTACAGGGACAATGTTAGTAAGTTTATAAACGTTAGGGGATGGTTTGACGAGTTTGCACAAAGATCGATACGAGAGACGGGAATAACTGGAAACATTTCACTGCTAGATTTTATATTTTCAGACATAAAATAAAAAAGCCAGCAAATATTTGTGGGAGGTGACTATATGCAATAGCCACAAAATAAAAATAAAAACGCCTAATGCACCTGCACTCATCATCTTATCCGATACACCACATACGGAAACTGTCATGAGAATTTCATAAAAAATTTAACACCGTTATTTCAATTAAACATAACTGAATTTTTTGTGGCCGGGAGTGCGGGGAGGGGGATATTGGACATTAGAAAAAACTCAGTTGTAAAGATGACAATGTGGATTTGTCTGAAGTGTCTGTTCAGTAGGTGGCAGAGCTCATGTGTCGAATATTTCTCTGTCATGCTTTTTGGTCTCCATAGGACTTCAGGATCTCCCTTGGTAAGTACCAATAATTGACGAGGTGTGGTGGAAAACAGATTAATAGAAACATACATTCATTTTCACAATAGATCCATATATACTCACATATACAACTATTCATAAAAGACAGCCGATCGGCGACAGACTGAAGTCAACACATCTCGTCATGTAGAGTTTACGCAGTACTTTATTTTGCCAATAGAATCAAATCAAATTCCAGTTTTGACTGACATCCCAGAAAATATACCGCCACCTTTTCCAAGAAAAAAGGGTAAAGGTGGGGCATCAGGAGAGGCTGGGATGTAACAGTCGTGAGACTGGCCACAATGCCATCAGCTGGAGCGTGCATGAAGCACCTTATGTTTGCTGACGATACACACCTGCGGATGTGCTGCTTCACTTTGAAACGCTTGTGAGTTCTTGCCAGCTCACAGCTTGAAGGTAAAGATGAACTATGTCAGATAATATTGTTCCAGTGCGCGTTGATAAAAAATTTTCCTCTATATATTATGAACGAAGTGACACATTCACATGAATCTAGTTCAGCATACAGCTTTCAATCATTTACAAAACTTTTTCCGGAGAAAAAACGGCTGGCAAACACCACCTGACTCTCGCATAAAAATGTTCAAGGGATATATTTAAAGGTTTTTAAACTGAAAATAACATATAAAATGAACAGCTCAAGAATAAATTCCAATATGCATGAGGTACTTAGAAGGAAATTCATCCCAAACTGAACTTCACAACCTTTGACCAGTTGGACCATTTCACAAGCTACGAGTGCGCAGATCACCAGTTGAGGCACGTGACGTACGTGGATTCTATGCTGTCGCGCTCGCGCTTCACCCTGCTGTTCTCCTTCTTCCTCAGTTTCCCAGCGATAATTGTGAAGACATTTTTGTTGGCGATGAACGCTAGGAACACAAAGAGACCTTGAAAGCCTTGAATCACTGCAAACGCGTAGCCAAGAACGAGAGATCCCACGAGCGACGACAGAAAGCCCAACAGCCACGTGACCCCGGTGAGCACCGACAACTTGGTGTACAGCAGCAGGCTGATCTTGTCCGCCTGGATGCCCGCCAGCCTGGGCAATCGCTGCAGCTGCACCACCGTGTACAGAAACATGACGACGTTGGCAACGACGGTCAAGGCCAGAGGCGCCGCGAACATGGCTACCCTCACATACATGCGCTTGATGTAGCAGTTTTCAGACCCGTACCCACTGTCCCCCTCCTGCGCCAGCTGCCAGGTGAGGGTAATTAGGATGAAAACGACAGCGACATCAAGTATGTACAACAGATACTTCTTCGTCATCCCGCGAGCGTCCACACAGGCTGCGTGGGACCTGAATGGAAAGCACAAGGTGTAGAACAAGTGGAATGTGCAGGCGTTCTGAGATAACATGACGCACAGCCAAGAGAAGTGGGTGGCCAGGCCCACCGCCTGACACAGCCAATACGGCATAGCCACGCCGTGGCCAATCTGAAGAAAAATCTGAGCGAAAAAAAGCGAGACGATGAGAATCATGTTGTTTATCCCCGCAATGGTTCGGAGAGAAGGAAAGAATGAGTAAACGAGAAAAGAAAGGAGGAGAAACACTTGAGATATGATCGTAGAAACGAGAGACACGATGTAAGGAGGTGTAAACGTTTCTGAGCTCTTCTGATAATCTTCAAGACACACCAAAATGATGTTAAAATTTGGGACGTAAAAGTCAGGAGGGGAGAGAACTACAGCTGATCGACGCAAAATAACTTCGTTCCTTTCCAGATCGTAAGCGACGTCTGCAAGGTCTAGCTGAAGCCAAGGGCAGACTAGCGGCTGCATGACTGGCAAATAGGGGTCGGCTTGAAGAGTACTTAAAACATTTTGAAAAGACGCGACGACGTCCTCATCAGAGCGGTTGGAGTAGTTATTTGTTTCTCCTGTCACTGCTTCATTAGAACTGCTTGTGACAAGTGCGCGAAAAACGTTGGCAGAACACGTTGGCGATGCACGAAGGTTCGGGACGTGAAAAAGAGCGGCTAACTCTTGCACAACAACGGGAAAGCGTTGCAGTAGTTTCACGTCGACCTCATCTCGGTCGATGGAATAGTTGGGCAGAGTGTCGATGGCCCAGAGGTACGTCTCCATTCTTTTGTCTCCAAGCGGCGCTTTCATCACCCTAGTCACTTGAAACTGGGCATAATTCAACTCCAAGATCTGTTCAAACATAAGGCGAAGAGAGTCGGATAGTTCTTCAGAATCTGTGCTGTTTATAAGGAAACTTTGGTTGTCCAGTGACATTAAATTAGCATACACGCAAAAGCGGTAACCAAACAGATCGGAAGATTCGATGTGGCTTTGGCAGGAGACAGAAGACGTCAGGAATTTCCCAGGAGCACAAGTTAATGGTAGGCAAGAATCCTGCAACAAACACAAACAAACATGAGCACAAGCTGCTGGTAGGCAAGAATCTTGCAACAAACACAAACCGACAGGGACACAGCTGTTTAACTGAAACGGAGCTTAGACAAAGTCAGGCTCAGATTCTAAGCATGAAAACTGGGGAAATAGGGAGAAAGAACTTGCTGCCAGTTCAGGCTCGCATGGAGTTCAAAGATCACCAGGCTTTGCTGTTGTGTTGTTCATGGCCTTGCCCCAGTCTGTCTGAACTTGTGTTACCATACCAGCCTTGCAGTTCAGTTCGCTCACCCCACACCCGTTTTCTCTCGATTCCACCTATCAGACGTCTATCCCTCTCCGGCCCCAGTATTTGGAATGACCTGCCTCGGTCTCTCCGGACTCTGTTCATGCCTTCTGATCTGGACTTAAAACATATTTCGTTAGGAAACACCTACTATAACTCGTCCATCCTGCTGTCCTTTCTCCCCCACACTCCTATTTCTGCGTTCTTTCATGTTCTTGTCTTGCTAACCTGTATATGCTTCTTTATGTATATTGTGCTTACTTGTATTTGATTTTGACGACTACATCACATGGCATCCTTCCTAACTACCCTTGGTCTCTTGTTAAGCGCATCGAGTTCGCCTCCGTGTCGGCGAAATGCGCTCTACAATTATTATTATTATTATTGACGTGCGCGTTATCATCAATGATTAAAGACATTTACTGGTTCTACATCAGGGCTGGATTACGTGTGAGGTCTGAGAAGTTGGATTTGAACTCCAAGTTTTTCTACTAAAGTTTATAAAAATCCCTGTTGGCTGGTGTGCATCTGAGGTTATGAAAATGAGTCTTGTCATCTAGTCATCGCCCTAAATTAGCAAGTCGACTCTTCAGATAAAACTTGAGGAAGTCGACCGGTACTTGAGACCGGTTATTCAAGACTTATTTTCAAGACCTCAAATGCAGCTCAGTTCAGAAACCGGAGTTTTGAAACAAGGATAAGCCACTGCCCTGGGGCAAAATTAAAAGATAAAAGGAAAGCGTCGTCTCCCTATTTACGATGTACGACTCCTCCGAACATTACTTTATGCTACTTCCCCTCAGGATAATCTTTTCCACATCTTCACAAATATGATCTGAGGTAGCTCCTGCTCTTCCTCACCAAAGCAAAGGATGCCAACTACGTGGCTATTAAGCATCAGTTACTGAAATTTTTTAACAATCAATACTTTTAAACTAAAATATTTATGGCGCTGAATGCTCGTAAAAATCATCTTCCAGACGTTTGAAATATTGAGCCTCAGTCTCCAGCCCCCCCCCACCCTCCTCAACAAACACTCACGCACGGTTGCTTTCGTAGTTATTCTTCAGTTCTTCAATACCTTTTGCCAGTCGTAGAACTCCTCCTCAGAACACTGCGGGCGTATCGCAACGAGTGTCAGCATCGGTATGTCGGCAATGTTGGAACTGGAAGAATCGCGAAAGTTTCTCCACAGCTCCTTCCAGGTCAGGTTAGAATTGCACAGGACGCAAAAAGGATTCTTGTACCACACTGACGACACCTGAAGTGGAATCACCAACCACGTGCATGCTCTGTCCAATGCTGGCTCAAAGTAGCCGTAGAACTCACGCTTGTTGCAACGTGCGACCATGACAATGTCGCTTCGACAGCTTCTTTGATGCTCATCGTAAACTGGAGGTCTGTCATACGACACGGCGCCGAACTGGCTGGCAGTGCCTTCTGTCTCGACAGTGCTTTGTGACGTCACTTCCGAGGTGGTGTGGATGTTGTCTGACGAGGATATGATCCGCCATGGTGTGGTGTTGTGCGCCCCGTTACACTGGGCGCAGAAGACGTTTTTGTATGTGAGGAACGTTCCGGTCTCCGTCACCGGCCGCGTGAACCCGGGGTCCCCGCTTGTTGAGTTCAGACAGTTGTTCACCGCCGTCCGGTCAGTGGCGTTGTCCAGACAAGTGGTCACCATCAGAACCCCTTCCCAAGATGGGATGGCGGATCCGAACGAGGTTCGAGAGCAGGTGAGTCCTGACCACTTGCTGTGCGCCCTCGGTCCATGTCCGGCGTCCGCGTACAGGTCAGGGCAGCAGTCGGCAAAGAAAAAACACACGTCATCGCAGAAGCACTTCGAGCAGTACGAGTAACTCATAGTTTTGTGTCTACACGATTGTCTGCAAAGGAGGTAATAAGCACCAGCTATAGCTTGCCAGAGCAGAGTTCCATTAGAACCTATCACCAGGTCTGTCCTTTTGTATTTCTGGCTCGGTTTGGGAGGATTCAATGTGTCTGGAACTGTCTGTACTGCCTTTTGTGAAAACGGGGTATCGAAGGTCGACTCACCCGTAGACCAGTACAGAGTCGTTTGCGCAGACGCCTGTTTGTTCAAATGTACGATAACGCCGGTCACAAAGAAAAGCAGACAACTGCTCCGTGTGATTGTTACCCTCGTTGCCATGGTCTTTGTGTGAAAAGGAAGTCTAGTTTGACGAAGAGGATTGACATTTGGTTATGATTATTATGATGATGATTATTATTATTATTATCATGAAACTATGCTACAGGTTTTAGTCTTTTATATATATATATAAACGCTGGAATTCCTACCGGTAACTAAAACGCTTAGGTGATAGTCGCACTATCGATAGCCTCCACTCACTCTACTGAGAGAAGCTTTTATAGGGATGAGAGGGAGCGCGTAATAGTATAACATGAGTCCTCTGTGTGTGTGTGTGTGGGTGTGTGTGTGTGTGTGTGTGTGTGTGTGTGTGTGTGTGTGTGTGTGTGTGTGTGTGTGAGAGAGAGAGAGAGAGAAGGTGTGGCCATAAAAACTAGGGAAAATAGGTGGGCTTATTCTCCGAATAAAACATCCCAGTCATTAGCAAATGCATTAGATGTCCCGAATGGATAATAATAACAGTATGATCTTGATGTCGGAATCAGTGTGAAAGGACAGCTTGAACGACATCGTTGCTGTCCTAGTCAGAACGTCGGCGAAGCATTTCACAGGAGAACAATGCGCACCCCCAAACGCTTATTAATAATTTGTTACCTAAAGCGGTCTTTAGAGAAAACATAATGATTGTTGTCCGTCGGTCGAATGTAAAGGCTCCCTCGTGACTTTCGCTAACCCGCAGTGAGGTCTGTCTGTAACAGTCTTGGCGACTGCCTGTGCGTTTGTTTGTGAAAATGCGTGCGTGCCGGGTAGCTTTATCTTGAGACCCACATACAAACATGGTACACACCTACGCACCCACCTACACACACACACACACACACACACACACACACACACACACACACACACACACACACGTGCGCCCCCGTCCGTTAAGCGAGTTGTTTAGACCTCTTATCAGTGGTTGGTGACTTCACTTTCAAGTCAAACTGTAACGAGCCATACGACCAACAACGGCAACATCAGCAGCGCCACAGCTCTCCATGTCATGAAGTATTGTAATAATAATAATGCGTAACAGCTCTCCATGTCATGAAGTATTGTAATAATAATAATGACAACTTGCATAGCGCATTTCTCCACACACAACAGAGCTCAATGCGCTTTAACATGATGCACTGAAGCTGACAATATTTGTCAATTATGTTTAAAGTCTGAACAATGCGTCATGATATTTAGAAAATGTTTGAAGATATTTTGCAGCTGTCCTTCCACGTTCAAGTAAAAAGGTGACACGTAAAAAACACAGCATTCTCTTTTACGATAACTAAACCATTAATAATAATTAATAATAACTAGTAATTATTAATAATTAAATGTCTGGTTCGCGTCAGAATTGTCTAATATCCTTATGTGCTCGCTCACGCACACATTCATATTTGTTTACTTGAGCATGTGTGTTAACTTATGATAATGTAGGACTACTTATATTGATCTAGCCAGTTCCCATTTTCAATCTGTGAACTTTCTTTACCGATACCACTGATGTTGATGTAATGTACTGATGTTAACTGATATTGATGTGTAAAATTACTGATGCCACTGATGATGATAATAATAATAATAAAAATAATAACAATAATAATAATAATGATTTTTAGCGCATATTCACACTCATAGAGAGCATGCTCTTAGCGCTGATGTTGATGTCATGTAATGTACTGGTGCTAACCGAGGTTACTGTCTTGTAAAAGTACTGATGCCATTGAGTTGTCATGTAATTAACCGATGTTAATGTCATATAAAATATTCTGCTCGTCTGAATGAAACCTGTACGTGGTTTATTATTGGCAGTTATCATTTTGTTGCTTCCTGCTGCGTTAAGAGTTGGAAGAAAGGTGAAGAAGATTACAATTTTCCAAGGACAAAAGCCAGGCTATCGTTGGTCTATTTACAGACCCAGTCACCTGTTGCCACAGTCCCGTTCCCTACAAGCTGAACAAACTAAAATTCGATACACCTTGCGTTTCACGTGCGTTGTCGTGTGTAAGTTTGTTGTAGCTTTGAACTTGATCACCAGGCTGCGATGGCGACATCTGGTGATACGAAACACCCACACGCATGAACACGCAAGTGTGGGCGCGTGCATGCTCCAGTACGACTCCATATGTGAGTAGCATTTTGAGTCTTGCATCTTCGTACGTGTGCATATATGTACCACCATGGGAACGTGCATTTGGCTTGTGTGTGCGTGTGTGTGCGTCCGTGCGTGCAAACTGGGGGAGGTCACATTTGCGTTTGCGAGCTGCCCTGTGCTTTTTGCGCATGCGTGTATACACACCCCCACGACGACTGAGATGTGCTGACTGCCCTTTAATGCGTGTTTTATCCCCGGGGTTCGACTTTTAATTACTATATTCTGTTCACTCTGTAGACGCCCATCTTTAAGAGACCTGCTCCAGATAAGGGCAAGTGTCATTTGTTTGCGTTTCCTTCATTCGCTCAGTTGCCTCCCTTGACCTCCGGCTCCTGAAAAATTGCGTCTCTTTGACGGTGAGTACCTCCTGCACCATCTTCCTGTGCGTCTAAATGTAGAATGTTCCACAAATACGAATACGCTTCGTTTTATTTTACTTATTAAGTACATCCTAGTGTTAGTATATTGAAGGCATATTAGGAGAGGCGGATACATAACCCTAATAGTCGTAAAATGCAGTTTATTATTGATGGTTGAACTGTATGACAATAAATAAAAGCCTATGAAACATAGTAGTATTGAATCAACAGAATCATGAAGTGGAACAATTGTGTGAAAGCTGTAGTTTATGTCTCGAACAGTGATGGAAGCCTGTAAAACTGTATGGGTTCGTGTTAAAGCTCTACTGGGGTGTATTTTCTTTTCTAATGACTGGATCAAGCCCAGAGCAAGAAAGTATTTACCAAAATCTGGGTAAAAAACACCCTTCGTCCTCGAGATACACTCTACAAACGTCCCCAAGACACAAAAAGAGGTCAACAACACAGACGCCACTGTTGTGCACAAATGCACCTAGTTAACATAATATATATATATATATATATACTGTGGTATATTATGATCCCATTTCTTCCATTGGCTGAACCTTTGACAACCTAAACGTATCCGTGTTAGGTTCTGATGTCCGTGTTTTCGATCTCTTTCTGTGTATGCTAATAACTTCGAGAACAGATGGGAAATATTCTCCCAGATTTTGGGAAAAAGCATCTTGCGCTGAGCTTTGTCCAGTCAACAGAGCAAAAAATGTGGCACTTCATTAGACCTTTAAGTTCGGCTGGCAAAGCCGGATCAGGCTCACGAAAAAGGTCGCCTATAAACACACCAGTCAAGCAGTAAAGACATTTTGCGAAATAGATTTGACGTTTACGACAGCGAGTTGTTTATGTCTAACACTGGCATGCATGAAGTCAAAACGATTAAAGCAGTTATTTTATATCACACAGTACAAACAGAAGAGAGAACTCTCCACTCTACTTTCTCTTCCCCCTATTTCTCTTTCTCTCTCACTCTCTCTTTTTCTCTCTCTCTCTCTCTCACACACACAGACACACACGCAGATACAAACACACCTGCAAATGCATGCATCTATACATACACGCAAGTACAAACATACGGGCTTAGAAACGCACGCACACACTGTAACAAACACATGTACAAATAACGATCGATTCAAGCACTTTGCAGGTTGCAATCATAATAAAGTAGAGACATTGTTTTATGAAATTAAGCAGAAACGGAATCATGTGTTAACGGAAAGAAACAGCTCACTAATAGGAAGAGAAGTTGGAGGAGAAGTATGTGCGAGGGCTGCATATTAAGAACGATAATGTAGCAAGAACAGGTGGACCCAGAACACAAGCCCACATGCTTTCTTTCTCACAGTGTTTTTGACAAAACTAGGCCACATGTCTAAACCACATACCATTTATTTGCTAAGCACTTCAGCACAACACCTGTGACCATATTGGGCTCACCATCAATTGAGTAGCTGGGAATGTAGTAATCAACAACAAAGAAACCATCATTGCGTTATACGTGAGTTACAACATGAACACATTGCTATAATCGCACCTCATAAACACTGTGCAGCTCAGCATAAAATTAAAAAGTTCTATTCATAGTAAATAAAATATCACGCCACCCTCCCCCCGCCTGTATCATGTGGTTTTGACTGACGAAAGTTTTCTCACCATTCCATTCAGATGATGGATGATTAAACAAACGACATAAAACAACACTGAAACGACAAACAGCTGCAGAGGCTTTCGACTCACAGACGTGGTTTACTGTACAAGCAATAGGTCAAACTTGCCAAATTACTGAACGAGTGTATTAGTCTTAATGACCCTCATTTCTCGCTCACGCTCGTTGCCGTTGATGGAAATAGGAAAATGTCAACAGACAGCCTGATAGTGTCAACGTTTGTGCTTTCGTTCCCTCCACTGCAATGGTGAACAAGGACAGCTCTTTGCTAAGTATTCGCTATTTTAAGTGAGTTACTTATCATAAACAACGGCCCAACGGTGGCGTCTGTAAAAGTGTTCTGGAGCTCCAAAGAGTAAGTACAAAATTAGTCGCAAGACAATCGTGGACAGGTTTGTTTTTTTTGTATGATGAAGGTACAATTCTTTTGTGAGAAGAATGTACGATCAACTTAGTTCAAGTTAGAGAGAACTAGTAAGCAAGCAAACCATGGTCGATTCCGTTAAGAAAAAGTGCGACATTTCACAAGTTCAGGGAGTTGATGTGCGTGGTCATAAAATGCCTACCAAACTGTTTGTCATGTATTCCTTTTGGAGATTCAGTGTGGGTCCTCTTGCTAGGTCTGCCGGTGGTGGAGAGAAGGTCTCAGCAAGTAATCATGGGTTTTGAAAAAAAAATGTGTAAGTAATCATAGAGGTTGACTTAATTAAGTCTGTTCTTGGAACAGGGATATTTGGTTGTTTGAGAGACGTTCGTCTGTTTTGCAATGAAGAAATGTTTGGAGTACATTTTTTTCTTTTAGTATTTTACAAAAAAAATTTTTTTGTTAAACTTTATCTGTTTGTCAGTGTCAGGTTTCCCAGGCTTGCAAAATCAGTAGATCGTATTTCAACACTTCCAGCAGGTTTTGTTGAAGCTCTACAGAGTGGAAGTATGTGAAATGTGTTTTTAAAAAATTATCGAAAGAGTATTTAAGAAGTGTTTGATCGAGAGGAAGAAAAAATGGACTGAGAAGAGATGGGGTCCTAAAAGAGTGTTTTGTATCGGACTAAGAATCCGATATTTCACTGATTATAGCAACTTTTTCGTGCTATTAGAAAAGATTGAAAATTTGGGCTCATCTGCTACTTAGCTTGTATACTTCCAGTTTTCTAATATGCACATTTATCATATTAAAAACTGTAGCATAATTCACAACACCATTAATCATATTAGCTGCTTTATTATTATTATTATTATTATTATTATTATTATTATTATTTGTGCAGATGGTTATGAATGTGTTTTTCGATGGATTCTGTAAGTGGTAAAAGATTAGTCGATAGTTTGTGTGATTCCCTAAGTCCCCGGATTTGTAAATGGGGATAATTTAATTTTGTCTTTTAGTGATAGCGAAGTAGGAGTTTCAAAGCACTGATATATGCCAAGGGTTCTGACATGTCAGGCACTGAGGGTTTTTAAATATAAATTTTGCTGCCGATATTTTCAGGCTCTTCTCTCTCTCTCTCTCTCTCTCGCACCCATGCACGCGCACGCACACACACACACACACACACACACACACACACACACACACACACACACACACAGAATGTTGCGGAGAGTTTGAGCCTTTTTTACGTTCCAAAACCTTGTAGTTTGTCCTGGCAGTTTTCTCTCGATGTATTATTTGAAAATGTTTGCAACAGCAGCATAATGAGCGACATTAAGATATTACATTTGTGGAACTGGTTTGTATATATATATATATGTTGGCTAGCTGATTGAAGGCTTTCCGAGACTGTTCTGTATTTTCTCTGCATGTTGTAAGTATTTAAAGCAGTTTGTCATTTTCAGTATTTCTTTTCATAAAAGTGGCTACGTTTCTTTTCCTTCTATTCTGTTTCTTAGCTGCATTTCTTTATTGAGTACCTAAAGCTTCTGAAGCTTTTTTTAGCAGTTTGGCATTGGTGTAATGTGTAACGGGTATTCAGGTAAAAGGAAGTCTTAGGACAGACCTGAATAAATGAGAAGTACTACATTTTACAGCAGTGTGTGTGTGTGTGTGTGTGTGTGTGTGTGTGTGTGTGTGTGTGTGTGTGTGTGTGTTAGAGATTGTAAAAGTTGTTGCTTTTAATCTATCCTCTTTAGGTACTTCTTTAATCACATCACTAATATGGTAAAAAAGGAGGGGGGAACCGGGACAGAGGAAAATACTGAATCGAAGCCCCGCTTTCCTTAAACACATGATTCATGAAAAGCTAAAATTATAATACCGTATTACGATATGATGCGTGGGTGAAGCCTTGCAAAACAGTGCTGATTATCAGGATCTGGCCAACGGCTGTCAGAGTAGGTCGTTAGATTATAATCGGAAATGGATTTTTTTCACCCACGTGTAACGAACATAAATCAAGTATCAGGTGCAGCTGTTTAGAGCCTTACACACTTTTTTGTCGAGTGTCTCGTATAACGGTCCACCACTGTTTTAGGCAGGTAGAACAAATCACGCCCTGTCTTTTGTCGTGCAGCTATTAACTGCTTCCACGTCCAATAATTATTGTACAGGCGATCAACGCTCTGAGCATTTCCTTCCTTCCTTCCTTCCTTCCTTCCTTCCTTCCTTCCTTCCTTCCTTCCTTCCACTTTTCATACATGCGTGCAAGACTGCACACAACAATTAATTTTTGACATTACGGTCCTGTCTGCGTCCATAATTTCTAAATATGTTGGTGTGTTCCTGCATGCCTGATTGGGTGAAACAAGCTGAGGGTGAACTTTGTTAATCAGGAACTTTGGCAGCAGGATGACGAAGGCAACGGTGCTAGAGTTAGACGAAGTGATTCGGCGTCACGCCTGGAGCTTGCTGCGGAAACGGTCCAACTTCCTCCGCCGCCTTCTGTTGGACGAAAACGATTACAACTGTGACATTGACTGGACAGCCTTGACCTTTGATCATCACACTTCCAAGTAGGTCAGCGCCCTCGTATCATCACACGCTGTGGCCTTCACACACAAACACTGAAACACTGCCATTTAAAGCACAGGGGCCAGTTGCACAACACGTTTCTAAACCTTAAAACTGTTCTAAAGAAGCAAAATCTCTTCTTAGCCATTTTGATGCATTGCAGAAAAACATAAAAAAATTGTACTGACAGGACGGAAAGTCAGACTTAAAACAACTTTATCTTACTTAAAGCAGTTTGAGTTTTAAAAATTCTCAAATTGTGGTGTGCACTTTAAACTAATTATCTAAATAGAGTGAAGGCCTAAAAGTGTTTAAAATTAGAAACGTGTTGTGCAACTGGGCCCAGACCTACAGAAATGTTTCAGAGTATCCCACCATGTCTCAGTCATGGGAAAAGTCTTTTCCTATTTTCCCCTCACTTAGTCATCATGTCACAGTTTTATTTCACAATCATGTCACAGGTCTGTTTCATAATCATGTCACAGGTCTGTTTAATAGAATACTTCGATCTGCGGTGCAGGATGAGGGTTGTTAATATGGACGAATGTTTAACCAAGTTTGGCAAAGTTTTTGTGTAACCGTCATGTAAACACTTTCCAAACATTTGTCAGTATGTCTCCAGTAAGAACGGCCTTTAGAAACATAACCTTGTGGATACTGCAAATATAAGTTTGAAAGCTAAGAAGCCTGAACACTATTCACTATATTCGCGTCTCTTTCCTGTAAAGAAAGTGGTATGGAAAATACCCCCAAAACAAGCCTGCCAAAGATCTGCATCAACAGTAAACGTCGCTCGCTTCAACAATAACATGCAGTCATTATACACGCGAGGTCTGTTTACACAACATTCGACATGCCAACAACTCGCAGGTGTCCACTTCCCTATACTAACGCTTGTCCTGCTGTCAATGAACGGTGATCGGTTTGATTGCTTCCCAGGTTCGAGTTTAGGCCAGATGAGCGAACATTTCACACCGACTTCGGCACCATCAAAACCGGAACACGATGGGTACCGCTGCACGCATGTGACTTTGAGAACAGGTGAGTATATCCACTCCCTTGGGTATTCGTTGCTATGTAAAAGGTACTATGAATAACTTGTAGATTTACATGTGGTGTCTTTGTTGAATCATATCAATAAAACAGCCTGCGGCAATGTGTGGCTGCGGCAGGTGGGTGGCCCTTGAAACCTAGGCAGATCCACACTGTTTGTCCTCTTTTTGCCCAATGTGGCGGATATATTTCTATCGATTATGGGTCGGTCATGCTTCATGGCTTGTGTACGTTGATCCGGAGCATGTTTATTTTATCCGTTCTTAGATGTTTCCGATTCGTCTAAGTGAAAAAATACTACGCAGAAGAAATTGTTCTACCATGCAGAAGGCACTAATCTGGGTAATTTGAGACTGTTCTCATGAAAGAAAAGAAAGAGAAAGAGGAGCGAGTGATCGACAGATGCAGGGAGAAAGAGAAAGAGCAATGGAGGTAGAGAGACAGAAAGTGACTGGGATGAAAGTGCGTGATGGATGGCACCACATCAACTTATATCTATCACTTCACTGGAAACTTCCTGCCCCTGTTGCCGAACCTGTCAACTAGAGAAGGGACCTCACGAGTACAAATATTTCATCATTTCGCTTCAAAGGCGCTGAGTAATATCCACTAAAATGAAGCAATAGATCAAAAGTTGACAACAAAAAACATAACAGGTGGAAACGTTAGCTGCAGAAATCAATCCGGGCAAAGTCGGGTGTCCTGGCCAGTATTACAGTTGAGACTGGAATAAAGAAGAGCATAAAAAGGACAAAGAAGACTCCCCTGTAGCGCCGTGGTACTAAATAAATGGCTTGTTACTAATATAGTGGAACGTAACACGACGGTGTGCCCGTGGGTTGAGATCTTCTCTGGAAATGAGTATTTCATCATAAAATTGCAGTGCTCCTGTCAGAGCAAGATGAAGAATTAAGACGATGATAGCTCTCTGATGGTTGTTGCTTGCTGACACTGATTTGAAACTCGTGAATAGACCTTGATTACAGTTCTTGAAGTCGACTAGCCGCCATATGTGTACTCCTGTGAAGATAGTCTCAGTATTTTTTTTAATGTTATGCTACTGTAGTTTCGTAATTTTTTTAAGAAGCTGTCAAATTTGCTTTTGTTGTCTTAAACTGCTTTCAAGTTTTGATTTCACAGTTGAGGAGGCAGGTGTTATAATGTTCACGTTCCATGCTGGTTGTATTGCATTACAAGTAATAATTAAAGATGGCTGCGGGTGGTAGCTTCAGCAAGTTATATTAGAGCGCTCGGTGGATCTCCAGTAGTTTTAGACCAGTGCTTGTTGGCGACACTGCATAAAAGTGGATCCTGAAACCGTATTTTACATGCCAATCAAAGTGAATCAATTTTTGTGACAAGTATTATTTGTTTTGCGTCTAAATAGCACAGTTTGTTTCTGTGGATAAAGAGCCATGTCCCCATCTCACTCTTTTTAACCAAAGTGCTATCAACAAAGCCTAAAATTATCTGTAAATGTGTTTTATGGTGGTCTTTACATCCTAATTCTAAGCTCTGTCCTTGAAACGTTTTAGATCTCACAAAAGTTTCTCAAAGGAGCCAAATCCAGAAAATGTTACATCGGCAAAATTTCATATCGCTGTAAGTGCCTTGCTGTTTGCAGGACAAGGAAACGCTTGAGTCAAACATCGATTTTCAGCGTGTTCGCTATTCAAGTCAAAACATTGTGGTTAGCTTTGGAATCGACCAACTTCATGCTTGGCTGACAAAGCTTGAAGAAAGTATAAAAATGTACTGTCAGCTGCTGTCTTTCGATAGCACACACAGCTGCTTTTGTCACTCGCTCCTCCACATTTCTTAGTTCCACCATGAACGTTGATGGTTCCACCTTCATACGATCCTTTCATATGGGGGCTATTTTCTTTTAGCTGAAATTCAAAGATGCAGGATTCTTGAATAAAAATACTCATAGCATCGACTGATGTAGATATTCAAAGGAATTAGGCTCGTCAACAGCCACACATGAAAACACCTCAACTTTTTTTCCAGTGAGGTTCAAAAACAACCTTAACTTTAGGAACACGATAAATTCACAAACTGTAAGTCCCCAAATGCTTTATCTAGTCATTTTTTCACCATGGAAGCTGCCTTTTTTCCTCCGCTCTATGCACAATATACAACGTGCTGAGATCGAAGCAGCAATTAAATATCATAGAAAAAAAATGAAAACTAAAGCCGCTAACTGTTTTTTTTTTGTCAGTCTTTTCGTTGAGATATATCTGCATCTTTGACAATCTGCCATTTTAATTGGTTAGGTGTCTGCATGCATACTCGGCCATGTTGATTAGGTCTCTACGAGATCAAACGTGAGATCTTCTGCCAGCTTGGTTAGAGTGTCTGCAAGTCGAAGGCAAAGCTCAGTTGTCCTGCAAGTGTGCTCGTATCTGCGCTTGGGTATGTCTGTGTTTGTGTGTATGGGATCAGCGGTAGATCTGAAACATGAGGGTAGTGACGTGTGTGTGTGTGTGCGCGTGCGCGCATGCATTTTGTATACGTGGTGTGACGTGCGCGCGCAAGGGGAGGAATTTTCTATTTCTTTTCTTTGTACACAGGTCAGGTGTACACGTACTGGCGTGTGCAAGTGTGTCATTGGTGATTGTCGTGAAAGTGACGGCCATCATTAATCAAGACATGTTCCTAGTTCACTTGGCAAATTAATTCTCATCTTGGTTAGGTCACTGCAAGTATTTTCGGCTATTTGGGTTAAGTCACTGCATGTACTTACACTCCCTTGTTTAGGTGTCTGCAAGTATTTTAACCCATTTTAAACCTATACGTCTTAGTAAGTGTTATCAGCCATCTTGATAAGTATTTCTGCAAGTATTCTTCAGTCACCTTTTTGGTCATGTTCATGTTCAGCAGTCTACCATTTTGATTTAGTTTAACAAAATGTTTTCTGCCACGTACTTGGTTAGATGTTAGCATTTTCAGTCCTCTTGGTCAGGTCGGATACTAAACAGTCACACACTTTCCGAGGCAACCGACAAACGACCACGTGGGTTGCCTGTGAGCTGTCCGAGTGTTACACCATCGGCAACGCTGTGGATGTTAGCCTCAATATTCCAAACAAGTTCCTCCATTTGCGAGCAGGTCGTGACACGAGTCTCAAGATCTCCAAGGTGAAAGGCAATGTCATCAAAGAGATTCTCGAATGGGAAGTTAACTCCCAGGTACTGGCACAGAAACAATCAACCTGTCTTGCATTGTCAACTGTACACGTCTCTCTCTCTCTGACTGTGGGTGGGTGGGTGGTGGTGGTGAGTATGAACAGACTACAATATCTACAGAGACAATAAAACTAATTTCATGTTCAGTGCGTAACTCAGTAATTCCTCAGCAGAAGGGGTTCAGCATGACGCATTTTGAAAAAGTCGGGATGTTATCAGATGCCATCTTGGTAGACCAGTTCTCCCAAACACATTAATATGCTGACAGGACGGCTGTCCTTTTATTTATTTATTTTGGCATAGGCAAAATCCCCATGTTTAAAGTCATAAAAAAAATCAAGTGATATGTAATGTATAGCAAGACAGCAAATTCTTTGTAGAATAAGATCTGTTCAGTCAAGCTACAAAGATGGCGTCACATATGCTGTCTTCACTACAGCGCGTAGTCTTTAACCTTGGTAATCAAACACTTTACGAACTGAAACCCCTGACGACGTTTTTAAACTTTAGTAACGGGGGAGGGGGGGCAAGCAGGACTAAGAAGAAAATATAAATCTGTAAAAAAAAACAATAAATTAAATAGAATCATTAAATCTAAACACGCAGCCCTTAACCAATTCTCATATTAGAACAAGACTGCTTTTGTCATCACCGGCGGGTGGTTGATGGTAATGAAGATGCTGGATGATTGACAGGTTGAGGTGATGCCGTCATGGCGAGCGCACGCGCAGCTGCTGGCACGTGAGGCGAGTTACATCATCGACTTCGAGGTGCGCACGACCTTGACCTTGCCCACTGGAGTACTGCCAGTGTTCTTCAAGCGGCGGTCAGACAACACTTTAGCATTTGAGGTAGTACTTAATTTCTTGCAAACATTATACTAACTGCAGCAACGAGCAATAGATTTAACACTGGCTGTATCTCGATTTAATGATAAACCTGAACAGGAACTTATAAGTCGCCTCAATAAAGCTACAGCTTACATCATACTGCAAAACTCTTACTACAGTAAAACCTTTATTAAAACCTCACAATTATGACCCCTCTCTCAGTTACGACCCAAAAATTTTTCAAGGAACTATGTATTTCGCTTTGTGAACACATACCATCTCTATTAATGAAGACTACCTCCCCAACCCGACCAACAGTTTGTGCTCTGTTACTGTCGTTCTGAAAAAAAATATCCTGCTTCTAACAGGCCGCGCTTACTCTGTATCACGACTTTCTGCCAAAAGCAGGTCAAAATACGTGTATTGTGAAAAAGACTGTTTGTTCAACGATCAAGTCACCTGTCATTTTGACCCAAACTACATCGCTCTAGTCATAGATCTTTAATTATATTATATTAAAGGTTACTTTTATAGCGCCATACCCCAGCCCTATAAGCAAGCTCATGGCGCTTTAAAAATAATACTAACTATAACAACAATAATCATGATAGGGAGAAATTGAAGAAAATAAGCCGGCAGGACAGAAAAAGGGAAAACGCGTGGAAACGGGAATAATAATAATAATCATCATCATCATCATCACCATCACCACCATCACCATCATCATCATCATCATCATCATCATCATCATCATCATCATCAATTGTAGTGCTATCTGCTTAATAACTTCGGGAATACAGTACTTCATTAATAATAATAATAATAATAATAATAATAATAATAATAATAATAGTGAAGATTTTTATAGCGCATATTCACACTCATAGAGAGCATGCTCTTAGCGCTTAAAACGAGGAAGAGACGTGGACTAAGTAGACACAGAACAAAGGGGACGAAAGAAAACGACAGTACTGAAGAAACAGAAAACAAAAGGCATCAAGTAACAGGAACATAAAAATATAGTGATTCTGTGAGAAAGATGGGTAAAGTAGGAAGGGGGCGGGGTTAAGAAGGACGAGCATTGTGCGGACTGTGTGAGGAGAAATGCTCAAGGAAGAGGTGCGTTTTCAGTGCAGATTTGAAAGATTCAGTTGTAGGAAGGTGGCGGATATGGAAAGGAAGAGAGTTCCATTGTTTTGCAGCACAGTAGCCAAAAAGTCTATGAAATTAAATAAATGCATAAATTATCGTCAACACACGGAAGTCGAATCCATTCAGACTCAAAAGACGAATCAATCACCAATGACAAGTTAGCTAATAAAGTCAAATATTATCAACGGACCCATTCGTTCTTCGAACAATTAAGTTCAGCTACTATCGTGCAAAAACTAAAGTGGCCGCTTTGTTAAATCACACATACAATGGTGCAAAACGCGATTTTCTTTGAAATCCTCGTTGGTTTTTTTTTGGGGGGGGGTAGGGGGAGGGTTGAAAAAAAGCATTTGTCGTCAGTATTCTGAAGGCTCATGTTACGTTTATATGCAAAGGTTCGGTTAATATGAAACAGGTGTCACTCCTTAGGGAATCCTTTACCCTGGGCCTGGTCGATTCGACTTTCGGTGTTAGGACGATATGGTCATGGCGGGGTCAATTCGACTCAGGGATGAGGTTGAAAAAGCCGAGGCGATATGGTTTTTGGTTGAAATGACCAGGTCCCCTCCCAACCCCCTAATCATTGTCTCTTTAATACTAGCGCACATCAGTCGATTATGCTTCATTAACGATTTTTGAAGAAGTCTTTAAACATAAAATTGTGACTGTATATTGCAACTTTTCAAAGAAATCACATTTAAAAATATAAATAGTGCATTTTAAGAGAGTGTCTACCATGGTGTATATATGTACTGATCGATTGCTCTTACCTGGAGCTAGTTCCCCTATTAATCTTCAGTACAGCCGAACAGTGGCAGAATAAGAATGGTCAAGTGAAATGAAAACAACAACAAAAAGCATTATGATATGGTTTTTAAGAGCAATATCTTCTTTCAATATTTCATTAAGGAGCTTGAAATTATAGATCTTTGAAGTCGTGGTTTGCAGACTGGTTGATTTCTCTACAATGACATCTCAGTTACGACCCGATTTTGGTGGATTTTAGGGAGTCTTAATATAGGGAGGTTTTACGTACTGTACTTCAACAACAACAACAACACACACACACACACAAGGAATTAAATGGGCAATGTATCTATAGAGGGGTTTCTGCATGATGTATTTTGATAAGGTCATTGTAGCCTAAATCACTGCTTCCTTAAATTTATTAGAAACCGAGGTAACGATCGAGACAGCCAAGGCGTTACAGAACAGCTGTCTGCTCAATCTAGCGTCAGCTACCAAGACGGCATGTCGTCTGAGCCACACCATTCTCCTTAGTCTTTGTAAAAATGTAACCCTTCTATAATTACCAGTAAATGAAAGAGGATCTGTAGTACTCCAAAGTCAACCGTGTTTTTATTTTCAAATAAGTTGAAAATAAGACATCCACAAACTTGCCTGTCACGTAGGTCAAAGTTGAGGACTTTGAAGAAGCCTTCAAAAGCGAGCAAGAGGGTGGAGCACTGAAAGAACACGAGAGTCCACTGGTACACACCCTGATGCAAACCATCATTGACCAGGAGGGCAAAGGTCAGTCATCCAGCAAGCTGCAGCTGCTGACCAGAGGCACCAGTGTGTGTGTCGCCTGGTCCGATCAGAAGGTGGACATCAAGACCTTTCCGTTGTCCGTGTCAGATGGAGATGACAATGATGTGCAGTCTGACAGCAAGTACTTGGCGCAGGTCTGACACCGGACAAGTATTTGTTTACAGTCTAAGCTCGGATTTACGAACTGTCTCTCCTGCTCTTTTCCCTGGCCAAATGGGCTTTCTGCTCATGAATCACTTCTCTTTTAATTCAAAGATGGAAGCCAGTACTTTGTGGTATAGGCTGCTGAACAACAGTAAACTTTAAGTGGTTCAGCTTGTGAATGTGCAGCATGTAGACTTACATAGAAAGCATAATATAATATAACGTTCTCTTTCCACCATCTTTTACTTATCCTTATCAATAACCTACCCATTACTGGGTGGACCGGGGGAGCTTTGCCAGATATACAGTATGTATGTGTTAATGTATCCTGATGATTTCTTTAAAAAAAAAAACCTTCTTCAAAAGTACCAATGCTGGAGAATATTTGGTATTGACAATTATGTCATGGTAACCTGTCACTAAGCACTAATTACATTTGTCTCAAAATCTATATAAGCCTCATATACATGTGGGTTAAACTCTGTATGGTTGTAGATTTAGTTTACTACAGGGTTTTCAAATATAGTATTGGTTCTGAATGTTGATTGCATAGATTTTTATCAGTAACCTAAAAGTGCATGCTTATTTGTATTTAAACATATTATTGTTATAGTGCACTTGTAATCATACGAGAAACTATGCTGTATCCTGTACTTTTTTTTTTTTAAATCTCTTAATCACACCTTCCCTAAAATCAACTCTTGATAAAAATTAGAAATGTCTTCATCTTGTGTAAAGGATCCATACAGGTGACAATGCATATCTCAAAACTGAATTTAGTATACTCAGATAATAACTACCATGCATTAACCTGTTCGCTTTTGGTTTCAGGAAACTAGCTCCATGACCATATATACTCCCAAAAAATGCTATATATGAGTATACTTCATTCAAATTTTATATTTAGTCCTGTTCTCTCAGTTAGCTTTATTTTGCAAAAGTTAAACTAAAACTGAGCAGGTCCTCAATATGAAAATTTTTGAGAATTTGGAACATGCCAACAGTAACAAAGTCCAACATTTTTAGAATGTTCATTCCTTGTTCTTTTAAAGCAAAGCCAAGGCTAACCAGTAATGATGTAGCGCACATTTCCAAGTCAACAGAGTGGGGATACCATAAGAGAAAATGTAGAGAGATATAGTCAGTGTGACCATGCAAAAAAAAAAATCTAATAAACTTGTCTCTGAAGATGAGAAAGTGGAGGTTAACAGTGTATCTGTACTGCATATGCAGTATCATGAAATGTTGTAATAATGATAGCTGTGACAAGCTGGTGTGTATTGGTGTAAAAAAAAAAAAAAGAAGAGGAAAATGGTTTTGAAATACATGCAGGCAAATTCCAGTAAAAAATCAAACCTAACAAGAATTTGTATTATTATAAGTTAAGTTTAAAAGTGAAAAGCTTTTCAGATTTATGACACTCTCCATCCTTATTTTTTATTACCTAATTCCTTTTTTTGTCTTCGATATTTGTCTCTTATTATGTCTGCATAGTTGTTTCTCCTTTGTAAGCATGATTATTTGCTGTATAAATCACACGTTTTATTATTATGTCACAACCAAATATAGACTGATGTTCTATAAATTGGAAAATAAAATAACTTATAGTGAAGACCCCAGCATACACTGAGTTATACTGTACACTCAAAACTTTTCTCAACCATTTAATACAAATAAATACACATAAAATAATAACAAAACTGGAGTGCTAACTGACGTTTGACAGTATGTGTACTTGCTGCAAGCCATTTATTCACAGTCCTGGTTGGTTGCTTGGTTGATTTAGTAGGAAAGTGCTTCAAACTTGAGATGATTTCACATTATGGAGAGGAACCCAGCTTGCCAGAGAAACGGGTAGGGAAAGGGGCCCATTGGGGAAGAGAGGGGAGATTGTGGGAAACGGGCTGTGTGAGGTACAAGGACTGAATGCCAGACATTTGTAGCCTTCACACACAGGTCATGACCTGTACATTGAGCTTTTGACTCCCCGCGCTAAATTCGCTGGCCAGTTGGCATTCTTGCCTCTCTTCCTGAGTTGGCGCCTTTTCCTACCTGTTTCTCTTGCAAGATGGGTTACTGATGAGTAAATATTTAAATAATACCTCAATACCTTAAAATGAATTTAGTATACTCGGATAATTACCATGCGTTAACATGTTCGCTGTTGGGTTATGGAAACTAGCTCCTTATATATATATATAATATATAAGCTATATACAATAATAATAGCGAGGATTTGTAAAGCGCCTTTCCAAAAATGTTCTCAGAGTGTTTTACATAAATCATACATAAACTAAATCATCAACAACCATGCGCCATATTTGCATATAACAGACACACTCACTTCTACAACATACACTCACTCATTCACAAAGTAAATTACAGACACATGCATGCTTATGGTCAGGACAGGGTCACAGTGAAGTCATCGTTCTGGAAAGATGTGTCTTCAGTTTGGACTTAAATGTGGTAAAAGAACCTGAGTATCGAAGGCTGATGGGTATTCTGTTCCAAGTTGATGGGGTTTGGTAGAAGAAAGACCTCTGTCCATACGTCTTTATCTTAGTGGGAGTCACAGAAGCTTGGCGTCAGAAGATGAGTGAAGAAGTCTTGCAGGTGTGTAGATGGGAGTGAGTTCAGAGAGGTACTGAAGACCAGTGCCAGAAATGGAGGAGTGAGAGTGGAAAATTTATAGGCTATACAGTCCATGGCTGGCAGCCAGTGAAGAAAGAATATGATTGGGGATATATGTTCATATCTAGATGGTCTGCAGATGAGGCAGGCTGTATTACTCTGGATTCTTTGAAGTCTATCAAGAAGATGCTTGGGAATTCCAGCTACAAGAGAATTACAATAGTCCATCCTCGACAACACAAAGGCACAGATTATAGTTTTAGTTGCATCAGTAGTGAGATAATGCTGAATGGTACTGATCCTACGAAGTTCGAGGTAATCAATTATGCAGACATGAGAAATATGGTGATGAAAAGTCAAACGCTGATTGAGAATGACACCCAGGCTGCAAACTGGTAGGGAAAGGAATAGTTGTTCATAGACAAAGACTGAGGGAGAGAAGGATGACTCAGAATATATGAGTAATATTTCATTCAAAATTTGTTTTCAGTCCTATTCGCTATTAACTTTATTTTGCAGAAGTTAAATTAAAACTGAATAGGTCCTCAATATGAAAATCTTTGAGCATTTGGAACATGCCAACAGTGAATATGTGAGACATTTTTAGGTCATTTCTTGTTCTTTAAAATCAAAGCCAAGGCTAACCAGTTATAGTCTTTCTCTTCCCTCAGCCCATTCACATGCCCCCTCCCCCTCATCCTCCAAACACATCATCTATCACAAAACTGAATTTGTATTTTCTGAAAAATATATAAATGCTTTAAAATGTCCTTGAAAGAATGGTTAACAATAGGACTACCACAGACTTAACAAAAAGAGAATATCTCTCGACCAAAAAAAATTATGTATATATGGATATAATTTGCAAGAAATTTTATTCAAAGAGGCCCTATAGTTTAGGCACAATTTTTTGGCCAGCATAAAGAAGGATACAGATTAGGAATAAGGTTCTGCTAGAGTTCTGAAAATGCCAGCATGGAACCAAGAGAGACTGTAAGGAATTGGTGAAGTCTCCATTAGGCACACCAATCATCACAAATAAAAAATGAAGCTGACCTAGCATAACTATCTTGCCTGGTTGATGTACTGGACAACTTACAGCCTCACCAGTACAAAATTTTTTGTATAATATCAAATACTTGTACAGTATCAAATAATTGTACAGTATCAAATACTTTCTCTTAAAATCTTCTCAAACAGCAGCAGAGAAAGTGGCGAACCACGGTAGCATTCATGTTTTAAAATCAAGCTAAAAAATAGTGTGGTATCAATATTTCATCAATTTTCAAAAGACTCAGAATCACTTTCTCTTTTGTCCCCATAGTTTCTGTGCTCTGTTCATTGCTGTAAGTCTCTGAAGTCTTTCCTCGTCTTTCTGCTTAATCTCCAGTTTCTTTCTCCTCTCTTCTTCCTCATCCTCCAGATTCTTTTGCATTTCCTTCCGCCACTGCAAACAGCAGCAATGCAACACTTATCAAACAACTGTTTGTGTATATGTCAAAACAGACCCGCTGTGTAACTGAAAGAAGCACAAATAGATGACAAGAAGAAAAGAGATGGTGATATTCAATGAAGAGGAAAAGGTGGTAGTTAAAATAATGAGCAAATTTCATAATGTGATGAAACATTAAACTTACTGCAAATGAATAAAGCTTGCATGTACATCTATAAGATGGAATCTGCTCAACAGCTTCATCGAGTATAAATGCTTAAAGCTCTACAGCTAAAATCTGCATCAATACACTAGAAAATTTATATGGTGGAAACAGTTTCTGTAATACTTCTTACATAATTTTATCCAGTGCTAATAAAAATTATCTACAAGATGTAGATCGAAAATTTCCCTCTAGATATGCAAATAAAAAACAATTTTTTTAATAAATAAAAGGAAACAAGACATGACACAAACCTGGTCCTCAACAATGCGGCGAAGGTCAAAACTGGTGCGTGTGTTGTAATCCACAGGTGGCTGGTGTAACGTAGAGGCCAAGTCCAGCTCTTGTCTGCATCAAACACTCATACTTTAATACACTTATCTACTTCTCTTACTCCCTTTTCCTCCCATCACCAACCTTACAATACTATATCCTTTTTCTTCTTTGTTAAAGGATTTGGAAAAAAAAACAGGATTCATTCAGCATTAGTCAAATGCATAAAATCCTTTTTGAAACCGAGGTGATAATGTTTATATGCAGTTTTTAAACATCCTCACTTCCTTTAAGTCTCAATTAGCCTCTTTCTGAGTTAGTCTATTATCAGTCACCCAGATTGTGCTGTCTACAGATTTCTGGCCATGAGGCATACATATGGTCCCCTACAGTCTTGACTGCTTTTCTGCTTCTGCATCTTCAGACACATTAGGCACAACAAACCCAAGAGCAAACAAAAGGCTTTCTATATATTTTTTTTTTGAGGGGGAGGTTAAATACAGTAGAATCTATTACACAGGACACTATATATCAGCTAAAAATTGTCCATAGATGACAGGTGACCTCTTGGTAAAGATTCCCCATTTTCAAATCAAGGAACAGCATAAACTCTCTCAAAATGAAAACAGTTATGAGAATGTAAAAGCAAAAGTGCAAATTATTTATCTACATCTTTACAAAAATATAATAGACACAAAAATATAATAGCTACGAATAAAAAGAAGTTGATTCAATGTATTATTACTATATTATTTCTGACAACTCTGTCACTGTGATTTGAAACAGCCGGGGAAAATTAAGGTTACAAAACCATTCAAGTGCTCCCCACACTGTTTCTGCCACATGCTACAGGATGCATGGAAGCAGCCATTTTGGGGCTCAATTGTGCAAGGATGTAAGTTGGTAACATTTTATTTTTAAAAAAAACAAACAAACAAACCTAAGAAACAAACTTAATGTCTCTGATCTATGCAAACTCAACATGAGGTAAGATTTGGTGAAGTGGGTTTGGGTACATCCAAGCAGTATATTGTGTGTCCACTAACTGGCAGGTCCTTGGAGCTTGCAGCACAGAACCAAGTCCTATATAGCTACATTTTGATTGTTACAAAAGAATTTTCTTTCATTCAAATTGGTGCTGACCTTATTTTCATCTTTTTCATGAAATGGCATTTGGCTCAATGTGGAAAATTTGAATCTGTCTGCAACCATTATACATTGCTTTATTATGACTTTGAGTAATCTAAATGCTCCATAATGAACACTCATGAAAAATTTTCAAGAACTGACAAAATCATGTACCCTAAAGGTATGCCAACCAATGTAGACCAATGTTACATTGTTTGACTATTTAAAAATAGGTTACACTGCAGAGAAACTAAAGCAAAAAATTGTCAGTTCATGACACATAAAGGGATTAATTTTATTCCTCAGATCTGTCCCTGTCTGCGTTTAGAAGGTGTTCACCAATTAAAGGTCATTTATTGTTGAAGACCAATTCGTGCATATAAGTGTTTAGACAAACAAAGTGTCAGAGGGTCAGTACATACCACATTTTATTGTATAACCAGGTTTCTGCATTGTTACAAGCTACAACTTACTTCAGCGAAGTGCGTAAAGGTTGTTTGTAAGAGGGTCTGTGGTGCAGCTGTTTGCTAGGAGCTTTGTGATGTCTAGCTTTTGGTACAGACAAATCTAAAGGTGGTGGTATAGGGGGCAGGTATATCATGGAGAGACCTGCACCGATTCTAGATCCTATGGAGGTGTAATTTTCTGTGGCTTCTTTTCCCAGGAGCTTCTCAAGGTCTGTATGAACCTGTGATACGCAGTGAAACATAATGAGTCAAAGTACTGACATTTTAATAGCATAAGGTTCTTGAATTTGGGGCTCATAAAGTTGTTTGCAACAATACATTCCAACATAATGCACTTAGTTCATGTTTGCCATGGTGTCGTGGGTTTGCTGATGACTATGTTTCTTCCATATCAGTTCATTTGTAATCTTTTGTGTGCACCACACAGAGTTCACTTCCACACATAGAAATTCACTTTACAAATTTTCTTCTGATTATTATTATTGTGAAAAGTAGTTTGAAGATAGTTCTAGCAAGAGTTCTTCGCAACAGATTTTTGAGTATTAAGAATGTTTGTAGCAGTGCTAAAAGTAAGAGGAGCAGATACTGTATTATTTCAGTTTTCACACCTCACCTGTCCAACTTGTAGTGCCTCCAAAACACGACTATCCTTTTCCATAGAACTAACACGCAGCAGTGCATTCCATGCAGTTGTTCGTAGACCCTCCCTTGATATGTCTCCTTGCAGGCAATGAACAACTTTTACCAATGCCTGGATGGCCCCAAAGCGGACCCGCCAGCTCCAATCATCCAATCCTTCAACATGACATGATATGTACCTCATGAGTTTGAGTTGCACAAAGTTGCACAAATCAAGAGGAAACTTCAGAGGATCCTATGTACCAAATTTTGAGTTAGTATTAAAAATACACCAGAAAAATCAACACTTAAAGCTAATCCAAGTCAAACATGAAATCAAGTATACAAGTACCTAAAGTACACAAGCTCTAATCAAACTTGTGTACATAATTTCTGACACCATTGAAAGCCAACACTAGAGCTCTAAGCTTCAATTTCTAATGTTAATGTTTTATCATAACAGTGATCCTACTTTTGTAACATCACAGGAGAAGATGTTTTAACTTTTTTTCAAAACATAGTTTCACAGGAGTATTTCCTCATATTTTTTGAAATAGCATCTAGTAATGACTTAATCCCAATGTGCTAAAAATAATTCTCAAGTGGGAATTAATTTCATAAAAAAACAAATAAAATTGTGAAAATTCAAGGCAACACAAACTAGACAAAACAGTAAGCAGGGTCACAATATAATCCAAGGGAAAAAAATGCACTGCACACAACGTGAACAGCAAGCTCACCCCTGCTGTGTGCTTCGCTGACAATGGAGAATGCTGCCAGGTCTAAAAGGCCTGCACTGGGAAATTGTTCTGTGATCGCCTGATTATGGTGAGGATTGCCAACTAATGCCATCTTCTGGATGCTAGATGATTTCCCATGAATGCAGATATTGGCTAGCATATCAGCATATGTAAAGGCCACCTCCCAATGCCAGCCTTTAATACCAGGTAAATCTGTCAACTGAAAATTGTACTTTCTGAGATAAAATGAAACTGGTTTATTACGCCAGCAATGATCCTTTGAATGCTTCTAGGATTATAAATGTGAAGTGAGCATGTCACTGCATCAAGGCAACATAAAGAAATCAATTTCTTGGATTAAAATGGTCACCTTTTATAAACTAATTGTAAGGTGAGTGTAAAAAGAGCATTAAAATATTCATTGATTCAATTATAATTCTGTTACCTTTACTATCCCTGCTAACAACAATGATGTTTTATTTGTACAGTGCTTTGTCCTACCACTGAAAGTAGACTCAAGGTACTTTACATAGACAAACATGAGAATACTGAAGGCACACAAGGACTTGCTATCAGTAAACACCAAGTACACCTTATAAAGTTAGTCATTATCATTCACACACACACACACACATGTACATACATGCATACAAAAAATAATCAGTGACATCAAGCCTTGTGAACAAGTGTTGGATCAGATAGAGTTGGAATCTGAACCCATGACACCCAGTTAGTTACACAATTACAAGATTTTCACTTTCACGGTGACTGGCGCTTGCTGGTGTTGAAGTTGGAAAATGTTGGTGCAAAAAGAGCATTAATCCCTCTGTTAGTAAAGAACTCTGACCCTAACAGTGGCAACATGCCTTGATAGATTCACTTACTGGAATGTTGGTAAATGTTGGTACAGAACTAGCATTAGACCCTCTGTTAATAAAGAACTCGGAGCCCACTTCAGGTCTAGTGCCAGTGCCTACAGCTGTGTCGCTCCTGGTGCTGCGCTGCCCTGAGTCAGTGGACTGCTGCTGGAAGAAATTTGCTGTCGGAAGATATTTCTTGACAAGTCCAGACTTTTTATCCTTGCCATCCCCATGCTGAAGCTCAGTAGTAGTTTCATCAAAAGACACCTGAAAGTAAAAAGAAAAACTCACAACTTATGTTACGAAAAACTTAAAGAAAATAAGGAAGAAGCAATACATCAAACCATTAACTTATTTGAGACTGTAACATTTCGCGGCTCAAACTCCTTTTCATTTTTATTAGTGGTTCATAAGCTTAGGTAGAACAGCGGCACGTTCTTGGGTAGCCACGTGACCATGTGACGCAAACCTCCATATTACATCACACCATGACGCATTAAGGAGTGTGAGACTCCTTAGTTACAAAAGATTAACTTTTACCACAAGGTAAATAAATGTATTTGATCGGCGTGGATCCCACATAGATATAGTGTCGCTAGGCGATCAACTTATAGTGACTCAAACGCTAAGGGTGCGATTGGTCAAAACCTGTGGACGGGGAAATGAGCAAAGATCTCTCAGTGATCTCTCAGTGAAGACTGACCTACACAGCACCAGCGGAAGAATATAACGGACACTGGCAACCTCTCTACTGAAGGGTAGATGCTGAATCACTGCCTATGCACTGAGGGCCGAGCATAGACAAGCTAGTCTCTCGATTTAGTGGAGATTTTTGGTGACAAGAAGAACGCGGTCAGCGAGAGATTTGTAACGGGCGATCGAGCCATTGAAGTGAAATGAGTGACATGGAGATGGTAGGATGTACACTGCGATCCGTCAGGGACCTTACTTCTGAGAGGCCATTCTGCAGCAACCCTCCAGCGAGAACTGGGAGACACGAAGGCAGCAGATGTTCTTTTAAAACATTAAATGTTGGAATCGTTGGCCAGGCCTTTTTGTATGAAAAAGGAAGAAGAGTGCCACGAGCGTAACTACATGTAGATGTACATACAAGCTCACATCCATTCATAAGTGCACTGTTCACCCAAAATGTTACAGAGATACAAGAACAATCTTGAGCTAAAAACCTTGAAATACATGAAATAGCTCTATAAAAACATTTTTTAAGAACTATTAGACTAAGGGAATGATGAACAATAAGAAATGTATCAAATAAGAACAAATAATCTGTTACTTCCTAAAATCATCCTAAACATGCAGCTTTTTGTAAATCCAAAAGGAATGAGTTGTCCTGTTGTCTAACAGAATTTTGAAAAGGGTGTGTTTGAAAAATGATTCAGCTAGCATAATTATTGATTTTCCATGTTCCATGTACATGTGTCATAGACTATGGAAGGAAAACTAATAAGGAGGTACCATCCTCACAACAAGGCGCCCCAAGATAACAGCTGTCTCTAACACTACCCTACCCAAAAGGATTGACAAAAAGGTAACTGGACTGCCTTGATCTTTTTAATTTTTTTTTAAGACAGTGTCCTTTTGATAACAAAACTGTCTGTAGCAATATGCCATAAAAATGAAACAATTTCTATGAAACTTCCTACCTCACATGACTTTGCTGGTTTGTGTTCAGATGATTCCTTCAAAGGAATATCTTTGCCAAAAGATGATCCCAGGGCCTCAGAGGTATTCTCATCCCCTTCTGTCTGAGATGCTGAAGTACCTTGCTTGCTGGTATGAGAGCTTCTGGAGCAGCTGCTAGTTGTGACTGATTGTGATCTTGTTGCCGATGTCAACAACCCAAGTTTCCTGTCTTGATCACCTTCACTGCTGTGTTCATGTATGTCACTAAGAGAAGGCTTGGAGCTGAAAAAACTGTCCTGGGAACTGAGTTGTTTTGGTATCGCCATATCATTGATGCCATTACTACTAAAAGTGCCTGCAGTTAAAAGTAAAAGTGTGCAATTTCAAATCCTTGATCCAACTGCTGATTGTTTTTAAACTAGAGTCATACATATCAAAATTTTGCTTTTTCAAACCTCCTAATTGTAACACTGCATGGTGAGCTAAATCCTCATTTTCTTAAGCATTAATATTCTAAACTAGATTAAAATTCCTCTTTGGAAGTAGGACAAATTTAAAGATTAAAAGGAAAAATTTGTTTAAATATTAATAAGAAGTCATTTATTATGAGCTGTATGTGTCAAATATGTGAAAAAAGAATTTGTACAGAAACATAATGAAAAATTCCAGTTTCAATGCTAGCTCAATCCTGACATAAGAAATTTAACTGGTAGATAGTTGTTGAAAAGAAAATTGAAAAATAAATGCAAGACCTAATGTTGTTTAACAGCAAATGTTCAGGCCCTACAAAAACTGCCATTTTAGTATGTCAGGATTGAGTTAAACAATTATATATAAACAAGATAGGAAACATTTCTTTTCCATCTATAAATCTAGAGTATTTTTAGGTAGGTAACAGCCATGATCTTTACTTGAATGGCCATAGTGACTGCTAAGAGGTGGTGTGAGAAGGCGGTCTGTGGCCCACACTCCCCTTGCCAGGTTGTGGAGTACCTTCATGGCAGCTATGCTGCTCCTGGCTGAATCAGCCAAAATGTTGAGAGCAATCATGCCATCCACCCTTCAATGAGACCAAAGTATCCTATCTGTATCTGTCTCATGACTGCAAAATTTTGATAACTACCCTTAAGATCATTTCAAATACAGAGTTTTGAAAATTATGTTAACACTAAAACAGACAGGTATCATCTATTCCCCATAAAATGCTTGTCCAGGCTTCTTGCAAAAATGATGCATTTTTTGTGAATAAATGAATTCTACCATATAGGTGTAAGCATAATTTTGTCTAAACCTGTATTGGAAGAAAATCAATGCATACATTGCTTGCATGCCAGATTCTCACAACTTTCTTTAAACAGAAGCAAAAACTGCAAAGTACCAGCTCTCATTCGCCAGCCCAAGACCACATTGTGCCAGAGCCTTGAGTGCATCCTGGATTCCTCCACTAATGGAATTAGTGCACCTCCACACATCAAGAGCATGCCAGAGAGTTGGTGACAAATCATGGACACTACTACTGATGGCACCACTGTGACCTGCATAGACATCTTTGTTTTTCATCTCTTTTTCATTCATCTCTTTGGTTTCCTGTAGAAGGATAAAAGAATTAATAAGTGAATGAATGCTGTTTAGAAACTTTTCCCCTATAAGTCTTTGTGAATAAAAATTTTACACTATCCCAATCTGCCAAGCAAACAACGAGGGTGACTTCCATGATGTTGTAAGACATGAGAATGTCAAGAAGAAATGGTGGATATATTTTAATGTAAAATTTATTATTCTCCAGTTTAAAAAAAAATTCATATGCAGCTATGGCCTCTACGGTGAACATCACATCATAAAAACAATTAAATGTTTCAAATCTGCCTTTTTTATCATTTCTTAAATTACGCACCATGTCAACTTTATCTTCTTTGTACTTAGGTGTGTAGTGTAAGTTGTCTGCTTCTTTCACCTCACCAGCATCAATAACTGCATCCACAAGGATGATCTTTGATACTTCAATGATAAACCGCAAAGAAAGAAGAGCATTTGGGTAAGGCCTGTAGACTTCCTGGCATCCTGCAAGACCTTTAACATGCAAGATGAATTATCACACATTATTTACATTTTCCAAACATTAATGATCTATATTTACTAGGCTTTATCTGAGCAGGAAAAAAATAAATTTCTAAAGATTACAAAAATATTCACTCCGTCACCTATGTAGTCAAAGAGCCATAAACACTGTATCTACAGATGATCAAGTCAATATAAAGCTAAAGAAATATAGCTACAACAGTGTTTTAAAAGAAAAGCAAAAATCAGTTAACATTTTTTACAGAAATATTTTCACAATAAATAAAGACCCTCATGACAAAACTCTACCAAACCTGTTTGGTAATCAAAGTACTCAGCTTATGATTGCTACATGTACCAAATATAATTTTTAAAAAAAGATCACAAAAGTTCTCACCATCTGTATACATGAACAATCTATTCTTGAATTCAGAATGGCCCTGCAGTTGACCAACCATGTGGTGATAAAAAAGACGCTGGAATACCAACTGACCCATCTGCATATTAAGCAAATAAATGCCTCCATAATTACCCAACTTAAACATACGAAAAAACATTTCCTCTGGGGGATAATATAGAGTTGCTGAGATAGCACATGCACAACACAAAGACAAAAAGGAAGGATGCTATTAAAAAAATATTATTGGTACCTTTAACAATTTAATTTCACTTGTGCGAAGGTATTGCTGGTAAAATGCCTCTGTCCTGAGCCAGTAAAGCATGATTTCAGCCAGAAAGAAAAGTGCTGGGATTTGATACTTGCCAAGAGGTGAGATGTCCAAAGATGCTATCAGAACATCCAGACAATCTGTAAAAATGAGCAGCAGTAAGTATGACAAGGTCTAAATAAAAAAAATACAGCTTATTGTTACTACTGAATGTATACTCTAATTAATAAACTATTAAGACCTGTGGCGGACATTTTATCAACCATAAGTGCATAACTAATGAAGACTGTTTCTTGCTCATAGTCTACTAAAATGCATATAGCACTATGCTTAATGCTGCCAACTGAAGAGAATGAGAAGAGAGCCACCCACCTTCCTCCATCTGTCCTTTGCACTGTGCCAACATTGCTAGTTCTGTCCAAGCCATTGGCAAGTTCACATAATGACCCATTCCACAATTTCGTATTCCTGCTCTTCTCTGGAGTTCGGAGAGAACCCCAAATAAAAGGAATAACTTTAGTTAGATTTCAGCCATTTGTAGATTATTAAAGAATGAATACAACTTTGGCTAACCGATTACAAGAATTTATAAACTCTATCCTTAGATTCTTGTGTTGAAGATATTGCTTTTGTTTTACTAATCCCACATCGACATAATTTTATGAATAACTACTTTCAAATGGTAATGTAAATACTTAAATTACAGAGTTAAGAAATAAGTCTGAAGATACCTTCGCTCTTTCAAGCATTTTTCTTCCTATTCCCTCACAGTGTTCCTTTTCTTCCAGGTTTGCTGCATTATTGTACTGTCGGATGAATTCATCTGTGACTTCAAGTGGATTTCTAAAACAAAAATAAACAATCTTTGTGACTTCAAATAACTTATTAAAAAATAAATACACAGTCAAAAAGGTAAAATCTATGGCTTTTTAATAATGTTGACATTATATTAAGCTTCCACACACATGTGTATGTGTGTATATATATCATAATAATAAATTTAACTTATATTACATCACATCCCAGCCCTACTGGAAAACTCATGGCACTTTACAAAGAACACACTATGATAAGTATAAATAAGTTAATGGAATACCAAGGCTGTTGTTCTGAAGATGACATCCTGTTCTTACACCAAGATATTGATGGGTCACAGTTTAGATCTACATATCATACAGCCATTTGTCGAAAGCAGAATAGATCAATCAGTAATCAAGAGAAATTAAACTGTTAAAAACATGTAGGTCAATGCAATGGCACTGCATGCACAACAGTTGCTGAAAGCAATAGGCAAGTAAATAGTCCAACACAATGCCAAAGATGTCATCAAAACAAGTAGATCACTAGATACACAACAGTTGTTGAAGTGAACGTTATAAATCATGGACCGAAGCAAAGTGGAAGGACATGGAGACCAAAAGTAAAAAAAAAAGTTGATCTCATCTGTCCATACAAAAAGGAAAAAGGTTGAGAGCCATAGACAATCCAGTACATAGAAGAATTGAATCGGAAATCAGTCTCTTTCTGCACAACAGTTGTTGAATGTTATAAATCATGGACCAAAGCAAAGGGGAAGGACATGGAGACCACAAATCAACAAAAAAGTTGATCTCATCTATCCATTAAAAAAAGAAAAAGGTAGAAAGCCATAAATAATCCAGCATATAGAAGAACTAAATCAGAAATCAGTCTCTTTCTAGCTTTGAGACTGATCTCTATTTTGATCTTACACATCGTTGACTGCTGCAGGAACATAAGAAAGATCATGGTAATGCCTTAACAAATTTTGTACAGTGGTGTGATGAGAACTTTTTGAAGTTAAATATAGATAAAACAAAAGAAATAAACATGCATAGACTTTAGGAGAATCAAAGATGGTACTGTTGTTCCCAGTGTGATACATAGTAAACCTGTTGAAACTGTTAACTCCTTCAAGTACATAGGCACTGTTTTTGACTTCCAGCTCAAATGTAATATAAACACCAAACATATTGTTAAATGTGGTCAGCAAGGAATGTACCTTCTGTGTAAGCTAAATAGTTTTTCATTCAGCAAAGGAATCTTGAGCTGATTCTATCAGTCATCTACTGAGAGTCTTTTATATTTTTTGTTTGTAAGCTGGTTCTGCAAATCTGTCTGTCCATGACAGGAATAGTCTGAACAGTATTGCCCATATCTGTTCTAAAATAATTGTTATCAAGCAGAGGGATTTAGCTTCTTTTGTGATCAACAAATAGTCAGGAAAACTTTCCGCATTTTGTCAATACCTGAACATGTACTAACCAGAGAATTTTTGTTATTAAGTTCAGGTAAACGTTATGCTATGCCTGTATGTAGAAGCAATAGGCACCTGAAATTGTTCATGCCATCTGCACAATCAGTTGTCAGTTGTGTGTGTGTGCGTGCGTGTGTGTGTGTGTGTGTGTGTGATGTTGTAGATGTGCATAAAAATGGTTTAGATGTAAGTTTATTTTTCTAGATTGTCACTTGCTCATATTTTTTTTTACCTTGTAACTAGAACTCATTAGACATAGTAACTGAGCACATTTCCCATGTTTAAACTGCCCATTGGGATTAATAAAGTTGGTGATTGTTATTGTCTAAAGAAGGATGTAGATTCACAAGCTGATGTTGATAAAACCAGAAAAATTAAAATCGTGGACAAAACATAAAAACACAGATCTGCCCTGTTCTGCATGTTAGATGAGGTATATAAATATATATATGTATAATTTTTCATTAATATTCTAGCTTATTGGCTTACACACCTCTGTGAAACTTGAACCTTCTTGCTCTTGAGGCTCAGTTCATAACTCTGTTTCAGTAGTCTCTCTTGTAGATCTATGCGCTGACTGTGTGAAATGATGCCGAATTTGTGCACCAGTGGAACCTTTGTAATGGGCATGTTGAGATTCTTGAATTCCTACACCTTCAAAGCAAATTTTTTATTTGTTAACAATTAGATAATCATGCAAATATATGTTTGCAAATCTACCTTAGATGCTTATACTATATTCACTGTATGAAATAATCAATCAGTATTCTCAGACTCTAGAATATAGTAATCTCTTTTAAATCCATGGCTGGAGTACCTTTAGTGATTAGTGATGTGTTTGTGTTTGTATGCATGTAAAGTCCTATCATAGACTCTCAAAACAGCAACCAGAAAAGTGATGGATTCATAAATTTTAGACACGTTTAATCATTTGTTTCAAGCTTTTGCGAAACTTCGAGTAATTTTTGTAAGTTTTTGTGTTGCTCTCTTTTTAAACAATTAAAATCTCTTATGGTTTTTAAGCTGCTTCTAGTCATATATATAACGAGAAAAAAAGTGACGTCTTGCTTCTATATTATTGTGACGTCCTCGGTTGCTGTAGACAGTTAAATTCTTTATTCAGTTAATAGTGCTAAAGTAATATCACATAGAGGAAGCGTTACAAATATGGTAAAGTATTTGTCACAATACTTACACAGAGATAAGAACTGAAATATTACACACACCATAATCGTCATTACGTCAAATCGACTCCATATTGTTGCTATGGCGCGATGTAAATTAAAATGACTGAAAGATTTATTAAAGGAACAAATATACTAAGACAACAAATGACTCAAAGCAATTTAAAATTTGTAAGTCTATTAAAGGTAGGCTATTTTATTTAAAATAGTAAGAAAAGTTAAAATAGCCAGAATTGTTGTTATAGCCACAGGTAATAGCAAAGCCGTTGGGGCAGTAACTCTTGTACTTATTGTACTTCGGTTACCGATCACATTTTCACGGTCAAAGCAATGGCCACACGAAGACGGGTACGATTTTCTTTACTTTAGTATCGGTTTTCACGTCAACGTCTATGCTACACCGTAATTGATTTATATCTGCATAGAATGTCTGCATTATTTATAAAGATGCAGCATTGACGAGACCATCTATATATATATATATAAGTTGGTCGTCTGCTAACGTGCAACTTTCCAAAAACCATCGCCAAGCACATAATTACATTGTGGAAACTACTAGATTTCTAACTCATTTGTCTTAAATTTGCAAATACTGTATCTGAACGATAGCTAAAAGGACGACTTAGTAAACACCATCTCTTCATATATCTCCTATTGTGTCGATTGCACCATTCCATCATGAACGTAGAAAAACGTTCATGATTCCATCGAAACAGTTTAGGCTATGTATTGTGTTTTACCCTAACAACAAACCCTGGGCCTAAAAGCAGTGCGTAATAAAAAGAAACATGTGTGTGTTCTTCACGATTTCTGCCCAAGACAAGAAACTGGTACATAGAGAGGTCCGTAATGCTATCCGTCAGGCCAAGGTAAATTATAAGACTAAAATAGAGTCTCATGCAGTTTAGTACAGGTAACATATCCGAGCAGCTTGGCAGGGACTCAAGAACATGGCCAATGTTGAAGATCGGCTTAAGGGGTCGAAAGTCAAAATCTCTTCCTCAGGTGTTGACAGTACGGCCCTACCTAATGCTCTTAATGCTTTCTTTGCTTGTTTTGAGACTCGTGACTTCTCAGCGAAAATTAAATTGTGCTCAGTTCTCTTCATCCTGTCCATAGGGTTGAGATTTGTCAAGAACAAGTTGTGGAGCTGTTTCAGCGAGTAAACATTTGCAAGGCTGCTGGTCCAGATGGTATTTACAGCAGAACATTACGTTTCTGCGTGCACCAACTTGGAGGCATTTTCCAACACCTTTCTCCGCGCTCTATGAATTCACTCTCCATCCCTGCTGCTTGGAAATTGTCTACCATTGTCCTAGTTCCGGAGAAGCTTCAGCTCATCATTTCAACGACTTTAGACCAGTGGCCTTAACATCGTTGGTCATGAAAGTATTGGAGACAATCATCAAAACGTTGATTGTAAAAGCCACTAACAATTGTCTTGACCCCTTGTAATTTGCATACCAGTCCAAATGAAGTGTTGATGATGCTAAACTGTTCATCCTCCACACTACTTAAAACACCTGGAGAATCCACAAAGCCATGCATGACTGTTGTTTGCTGACTTCTCATCGGCCTTCAACACCATTCAGCCACATATCCTAGCTAGAAGACTCCTTGGCAAGTTTTCCTTTGACCATCAGCTAGTGTTATGGATCATTCACTTTTTGGTTGACAGTACTTGTAAATGGCACTTATTTCGACTCAATCACAAACTGCACTGGCTCACCTCAAGGCTGTGTTTTATACCCGCTTCTGTTTATTTTGTATACCAACAGTTGTCGCAGTAACCATGAGAGTCAATATCTTGTCAAATTCTCTGATGACACTGCACTGCTGTCTCTCCTTAGCGGGCCAGTAGATACCCACGGTGTAGCTTTGGATGAATTTATTGCCTGGTGCAATGACAATTTCTTAGAACTTAATGTGAGTAAGACGAAAGAGATGGTCTTTGATTTCCATCGAAATTCTCCACAAAGTCCCGTAAGTGTCATCCACGACAAATACCTGGGCACTATCTTTGACAGGCTACTTTGCTGGGATGTCAACTCTCAGACTGTTGTGACGAAGGCTCAGCAGCACCTCTTCCTTCTCTGGAAGGTGGTCTTTCTCTGTCTCCCACCAATTTCTTCAGCTTTTTTTTATAGATCGCATATAGAGAGCATGCTGTCCTTCTCGTTTATCTGTTTCTACAAGAGTTTATCGGTGAAGGACAAGAGCAGCTTACATCGTGTGGTATCCACCTGCTCCAAAGTCATTGGGACAGCTCAGAGTGCTCTTCAGACTCTATATAATAGGCAGACACTTCTGAAAGTGTCTGCAATCCTTCCTGATGACAGGCATGTCCTGTCGAGAGAATTTGTCCAGCTCCCATCGGCCTGCTGATTTTGTATACCTTCATGCAGGACCAACAGACTGAGGCTGTCCTTTTTTGTTTCGGCAGTGCGTCTTTTGAATGGTGCTGAGTGTAAATGAATGAAAAATGAATGTGAGAGTCTGTTTGGCATATACGAATGTGTTGTGATTTTTTTTATGTTTAGTTATCGAGCTGCCCCCGAATTGCCCTCCGGGACAAATAAAGTTGTATCTTCTCTTATCTTATTTAAGTGAGTTATATTCAATAATAACTTATTTTCAAGAAAACTAATTATCCGAAGAATTTTACTATTTTTCAGGTTCTTGCAGCATTTAAAGAGTTACACAGAGCATGCAAGACTGTTTTCTCAGGAGACAAAGAGGCAATCATAGGTGATCGTATTTTCCTTATTTCAAAGTAATGCAAAAATAGAAAATTTTTTTAAATTTAATAGTTTTATAATAATTATAACGTATTTTTGTACCCACGGCCAGGGTCTCGCTACTAGTCAGTCTGAAATCAGGGTAGGGTTGATTCAAATGCAACAGTCTAACAAATATGTAAAACTACACCATAATCAATTATACAAAAGGGAGACAATTTGGGATTTTTATGATTTTCCGGTCTTTGTAATGGTAGTTTACAACCCCAAAACTCAGAAATTATGTACAAATATTTACATACTTATTTTTCATTTCTTATATTACTCTTTTATTATTACAAATGTTTAAATATAGTCAGTTTGAAATTTCAGCTGCCACTACCAACTTACATCTACCAAATGTTGACAACTCCCATTTCCCTCAGATTGTAATCAGGCTTCCATCTGTAAATTTTTTTTAGTGGTTAAATCAGTGGGTGCAAGCAGTTCATATTAGACTAATGTTTCTATGACCTGATTTTTTTGTTTTGCTCTCACCAGCCTAAAATAACGAATTGATGATCAAAAAGTTTTCTTGTACTACAATCATTTGCAGCCGTTAAAATCACAAAAGTATTTGAAACTTTGCAATGTATTTATGCATTAAACTGCACTATAATTTTTTTATTTTTTATGTTGTTATAATTATTTAATACCATAACTAATCAATGTATGTTTATTTGCAGCAAGCAGATTCAAAGTAAATTCAGAATTTAAGAAGTATAAAGATGAAACAGACCCAAAGAGAATTGAAAATGTAGGTAGATTTTTTTTCAAATTGTCCCTCATAAAATAAAACGAATGTTATATGATTAATTTTTATCTTTTCTTTTGTATTTGCTGTGACATGCATATAAAGCCTTTTTAGATTAGTTTTCTGTTGTGCTGATTTGATATATATATATACTGAAGCCTTTTATTCATATGTTTATAAAAACTGTCAAATAGTTAAAAAATAAAAATATCCCTATGTTAAATAAGCTATAATATATTTAATAATGTATTCTTTCAAGACTGTTGGAGCCTGGCACTTTGTTCTTATTTAGAACAAAAAAATTATTAAATATTTTCTTTCATTTTGCAACATTTTTATACACTTTTATTTCATTAACTCACTCTGTCTGGTGGGAATTTTGTAATCAAGTTTTCATCGACAGTTCATTGTCCTAGAAGTCTGAAAATTTCACCAGTTACTAATTTCCAGGGCCAATGCAATGTTAAATCATTTCTATCGGTCCACAAGTAGTAAAATATTTTTTTTTAATTTTGTTTGAGAATAGGCTGAATTAGGGGAGATAGGTAACTGCTGCTCTAGGACTAGCAAACTATAGCTATCTCCCCTTATTCGGGAATTAGGTCGCAAAGTAAAATAAAAGTAGTCGACAACAAAATTCAAAAAGACTACAAAAAAAAAAAAAGTGCGAAATTAAATAAGTAAAAAAAATTTTTTAAGCACACTTTTATTGTACTAATGTACAAGTGTACCATATACAGTAAAATAATTTCTTTTTCTTAGGTCTCTGGATTTTCTTTAATACATATAACTTAGAATATAAAAGTGCGAGGGGCATTTTTAGAATCATTGAAATAAAACATTTTTGTATTATAAAATATTTCTAAGAACGCCCCTCACACTTTTTTATTGTAAGTTTTAAAGAAAATCTAGAGACAGTTTTTTTTACTAATTTTATTTTGTAATTGTATTTTGTTTTGTTTTTAGCACATTCAATTGGCTAATGATTCTGCTCGTCTGCTTCGACTAACAGTCATACAAGGCAAGCTCAAAGATGATGGGACTACCTATGGTAATATAGAAATAGTATGCATTTAGTTATTTGCTTATATTTTGACAGAATTGCCTCGGATCCTTTCCGAAAGAGCAAACATATACATTTACACATGTGGTAACATACAGATGATATAGTATATTTAGTAAAAACAGTTATTCATTGGGCACATATGCATGATTTACTTTCTTGTTCTGTATGCAGCTAATATTGTGCTTTTTGTGGGACTTTTTTTTACCCTATTTCCCAAAAACCTTATTGGTCATTAACTGGTACAGTCAGTTTTTTTAGATATGAATTTGTTTATTGTGGTTAAAGGAAAACTAAATCATTTTACTTTAAAAAATGTATCTAAAGTTAAATCTGTTTTTTAAAGATGAATAAAAACTTTGTTGACAGATCTATGTGTAAAACTTGTGTTGCAGAAGTACACATGAGGCACGATACACACCTAGAAGACAACACCATCTTCAATCAAAATGCTGACATTCCTGTGAGACCACAACATCAAAAGAGAAAGCAAGTGGATTCTTCCAACTTAGATGTTGACCTTCCGAAGGGAAGGGAAAGATGACATTAGCAACATTTCAAAATATTTGCTGCCTTACATATTGATTCCTGAAAACTGTTCCTGTTCTGCATTTATATTGCATATCCACATGAGAAAGAACAATGATCAGTTTCTAATTAAAGCTTTCTCAGATTGTGATGCCTAGTCGAGCATTTTCTCTCTCAAACACTGCATCCCCAATGACATTGTTGCCTGTCAGCATAATGCACTTCTTCAGTCACGTTTCCTTTGAAGTCTTCAGCACAGATCTAACTTATTGTACCTGACGGTATCATCACTGCAGAATACAGTACCTTTCCTCATTAAAAATTTGTTTTCCTTTTCAGCAGTTGACAGACATTCAGTCTTTTATTATATTTACTATTATAAACGTTACTTTCAGTGCTACATCCACCCAACATCATATATGGCTCAGTTTTTCTCACCCTTTAACAAATCTTAACCTTATTGAAGTATTCTGGAGTGGAGGTCTACCACTGTGGATGCTAAAAATTGTCACAACAGAAATTTAAGCAGTAGTGACCAATGCCTGTGCAAAGAAAGGTGTGGTTATGGTCATCTTTACTTTTATGCCGTCAGCGGGAATAGTTTAGGAGATATTTTTGTCTCTGGATAGACAGCTATGGTTTACTGTCACAGTTATCTATTCATGTGAGTATATTGGATGAGATTTTAAATATTGGTTATTTTCATATACATTTAGACATTTTTATGTTCATCAGTACATTTTCATTGCAAGAATGATATAAACGCCATATAACAGTACTGCCATGAAATTTGTCAGTGTGTGGAATAATTGACATTTTTTTATTTTGTAAATGAGTCTTTATGCTTTCTCAAAAGCAAGAGTAAAAGGTGCATGGCTTGCAAATAATGCACCTAATGCGTGGTAAAGCTAAACAGGTCCAAGAGAAAAATCACATATCTTTTATCGTGTGACTTAATGCCTGGTAAAGCTAAAAAAGGCACAACAGAAAAATCCTATACCTTTAATCATGTGATGTCTGACACTAGAAACTTTAAAAGCAAGGAAAATAAGTACCTAAATTAGTAGTAGTAGTATTATTATATAAATAGAAGTAGAATGTACAAATATACATTGCCATACATCAAGAAATATTTAATAATGGACAAAAGTCGATGCGACAATGACACCTTTTAAAGATAAGAATTTGTGCCCAGTAACATTACCTGCAAAACATTCTTGACAATTACCAGTCATGTACTTTTGGTTGCCACTACGTGCACTGCTATTTATACATGTACAAAAATAGAATTCTCCCTGCACATGTGCACACAAACACTATATGTGTCACCCACCCACCCACCTGTAATCTTGTACTTGATGATCCCCTGCAGGATTATGTTAATGTGGGTCCTAAGAGTTACATCATAACTCACCCACATGCCCAGTTTCCCCGGGGCAAATGTTTGCATTTGACGTCAAAATGCAGGAATACTGGAACACAGAATTGAGAATGTCAGTACACTCTTGATTACCACCTGCTAAAATTGGGCCTTACAGATCGATGTTGTCGCACCTCAGGTTCGCAGACTTTATCAACCGAACAAGATTAAGTTGTTAGTGAAAAGAAAGTACAAAAAGGGAAAGCAAACACAACATTTGGATGCACCTGTACTGAGCGTAGGGTTTTTGGATAAGTGCTATTAACTCTGAGGGCACCACAGAAGGAAGTCGAGGAATCTAAAAGCAGACCAACTGGGAGAAACGAAAAGTCGAGAGCTTATTAAAGAGTTTCTGATGGATGATGGTGCCGTTGTTACAAAGAGAAGGCGGGCGTAAGAACCAAGAGACTCAAGATGCCAGAGGATGAAGTAAAGAGAGTATTGTCCATCAACTGATTAGCCTGATAGGCAAATGGGAGAGAGTCCAGACAGCCGCTGGTGGAGCACATCGAATGTCATTCGAGATCAAGAGCCCGAGGAGGCTTCTTCAAATGTCATACAGGGAGTGCAAAACAAATCACCACCCTCATCATAGCAACAGTGAAGTGACGCAATCATGTCTGGTTCGCACATGTGATCCTCCACGACAAATGACGTCCTTCCTTCAAGATACCCAGGAGGTGAGGGTGGGAAGACGACTACAGAAGAAAAATTGGTTGGCAAACATGAAGGAATGGATGGTCGTTCCATGCCGGGCCTGCTCATCATCATTCATTCCTTGACATGTGCTTTAGCAGATCTATCGCCTGTACCTTTCGTCAGGAGGGAAGAGGGGGACCAGGCTAGATGCAGCAGTGAACAAGCCATCGCCGCGCGATGCCGTATGTGTTAGCATCCCGATTTGGGGTTTTATTCCCTTATCTTTAGGATCTGCTCACCACCGCTCAAAAGACCAAGCATGGGACCAGAATTAACGGATTAGCATATATGACCGCTCGGCAACTGCATGGTACTAATCAAGGGATTTATGTAGTCAAGCGTCGCTTAACGACGGAGACATATTCTGAGAAATGCTTTATCGTCGTCAGGCAAACAATATAGCGTACTTAAACAAATATAGTTATTATATGTAATGTATATTTACATAAGTTTATGATGATGATGATTTCCATTTGTAATGCGCAGGTATCCATTTAGAAGAATGCTCATTGCGCAGCAAAAACAGAAGAGAAGAACAAAATAAATAAATAAATAAAACAACAGGAAAGTAAAAGAATAATAAAGACAAAAGTAGTGTTTGATTGTTGAAGTCCGTCTTAAGTAAATAAATGAGTCTTCAGTCTTTTCCGAAACGTGGTTGCTGAGGTGATGGTGGACAGTGACGATGGCAGGGCAATCCACAGTTTAAGCGCAGCATTTGTGAAGGCCCTGGCTCCAGTGCGCTTCTTGTTTGTCTTCCACTGCCAGAGCACAGGCGACGTGACGGCTGGTAAGGAGGAACTACTTTTTGCAAATAGGAGCAGTTTTGAACATGCAGGACTGAGCAATCGAAAGCACTTTGTGATCAATGCGGTTTTTCACTGGGAGCCAGTGAAGGCTCTGTAGGATAGGGGTGATGTGGTCAGTGGACCACTTTGCACGCGTGACAATCCTGCGGCTGTGTTCTGAACTGGAGTCGATCTAACTGCGTAGCAGGTATACCCCACAATGCACTATTGCAGTAGTCTAATCTTGATATGATGGTATCCAGAGCAAGGGAGTTGGTAGTAGGCTGAGTCAGCATGGGCCGTAATCTACATATAGTCCTCAAAAATTAGTAGCATTTTGATTTAACAGAACTAACATGGTTACACACGGAGAGCTCTGCATCAATAAAGAGCCCTATAGGTCCCGTACACAGCAAAGGCTATGGAGGCGTCACCGACCTGCACATCACTAATGCCGATCTGCTCCCGTCTGGCCCTGGGGCCGCACAGTAACGCTTCTGTCTTGTCATCGTTGAGTTTAAGACGATTCCTGGTCATCCAGGCCTTCACCGCAACACAAGATTCAAGTCGTTGAAGCGCATTCCTATAGCCACTGCTGGGTCGGGGGTAAAACCACGGACTTGTCTCGGACGTGTATACAAGTCCGTGGGAAAACTGTTCAGAATCTGTGTGTCGTCAGCAAAGAACTGACGTCCCATCTGAAAACATTCAGTTTTACGTCCAAGCTGTGAAGTGTATACAGAAAATAATAATTAAAGGACCCAGAATGGATCCCTGTGGCACGCCACACACCAGAGGAACTGCATGCCTCTGAGCTCGCTGAGCCGACAATCACTCTCTGAGATCTATTGGCAAGATAGGAGTCAATCCACTGCAGCGCAGCGCCCTCAGTACCAGCCTCCAACGACAGTCTCTGGAGCAGCAGGCGGTGGTTGATAGTGTCAAACACACTACTATGTCAAGTAATACTAAAAGCACTGTTCTTTGCCAGAGTTGACACTACAAAGAATGTCATTGGTCACACGAAGAAGAGCAGTTTCCGTGCTGAAGGACGATACGCTGACTGAAATTTATCTAGGCAGCCATAAGTATTGAGATGGGTCAAAAACTGCTATGGAAATTTATGCTAAGTTCTCTGCTATGTTCTTTACGACGGGCGGGCAATATGTTTGCTTACAATGATACCACCAGAAAAGAAATACTGACATTATGATGGCTATGACCACGGGACTACATATTTACATTAACGACGTCACCGAATTTTTCAGTTCCATTATATATATATATATATGGGACCTCGTCCAATCTGCAGACCAACGCTGACAGAATGAAAACTGAAAACGCATGGTGTTCATTACTCCTAACACCAGTTCCCACAATATGCTAGTCCTTTTTTTCCAACCCTTCCCCCTTTTCACTTATTGCTCCTTCCCTGCTCGTCTTCCTTATGCAAAATCCCGATACTCTCTCTCCTTGTCATTTTGTTTGTCTTTGCCTTTTCTGTATTTTTTCACTCATCACCAGTATTGTACGTTAATTTGTTTCTTCTTTCATAGTTCATATGTAGTTTGTTTTTCTGTCCCTCGCACGTTGTCCATGTCTCGTTCTTATTCTTAAGCGCTAAGAGCATACTCCTTAGGAGTGTGAGTATGCGCTTTAAAAATTTTTGCATTTATTATTATTACATAATGTCGTCATTCACTTTCAAAGCGTCAGAGCTGTTAATGTTCCCAGAATCGAGAATCAGTGCCGGGACATAGACGATGGAATGGCACGAGGTGACAGCAAAAAGGCCTATCAACTTCTAAAGACCCTCACTAAGACAGACCAGCAGAAGATCTCAGTCATCGAAGACAGCAATGGTCACCTTCTCACAGAAAGCAATGCTATACTCAATCGATGGACTGACTACTGCAAGGACCTGTACAACTACCAGCTGAAGACCGATGCCAACATTCTCCAAAACAACCAGGCTAGAGACAGCGAACCTGTAGACCTACCAGTCCTACGGGAAAAGGTCAAAAGAGCTGTACATAGTTTGAAGGGAGGAAAGTCACCAGGCGTTGATAACGTACCAGCTAAGCTGCTCAAGCAGGGTGGGGAAGCAACTACAAAGGCCCTAACTGTCCTGTGCCAAAGAGTCTGGGAGCGCAAGGAATGGCCCAGAGAATGGACGCAGTCACTAATCAAACCCCTCCCAAAGAAAGGAAACAGCAAACAGTGTCAGAACTACAGAACCATAAGCCTTATCAGTCACCCAAGCCAAGTCATGCTGAAGGTCATACAGAACCGCATCAGACCACGTAGAGGCACAGTTGAGCAGATCTTCAACTGTCGTCTTCTTATAGAAAAGCATCTTCAGCATCAGCGGGACCTTTTCCACAACTTCATTGACTTTAAAAAGGCATTTGACAGAGTCTGGCACGAGGGACTATGGCATGTGATGCAGAAATTCAACATTGAAGAAGGGCTCGTCCAAGTTGTTGAAGCGCTGTATAACTGCTCAACAACCAAATAGGAGCTTACTTTCGCACCACAGTAGGGGTACGTTAAGGATGTCCCCTATCACCCGTGCTGTTCAATATATTTTTGGAGAACATCATGGTCGAAGCTCTTCATGACCATTATACCTCCATTTCAATCGGTGGAAGACCAATCTGCAACCTACGCTTTGCAGACGACATAGATCTGTTAGCAGGTACAAACAAAGAACTGCAAGACCTCACCAACAGACTGACAGACAGCTCAAACGCATATGGAATGGAGACCAGCACTGAAAAGAGCAAAGTTATGATCAATGACAACGGCAAGGCAGAGATCTATATGAACGGGGTACAGCTCGAAGAGGTAAGAAGCTTCAAGTACTTGGGAGCCACACTCTCCAAGGACGGCAGCTCCACGCCAGATATCCGCATCAGGATCGCAACAGCAACAGCAGCAATGGCTAGGTTAGATAGGATCTGGCATAGCCACAAGATAAAGTTCACTACCAAGTACAGGCTATACAAATCCCTGGTAGTGCCGATCCTGCTCTATGGATGCGACACGTGGACTCTGCTCGCCGAAACGGAAAGGAAAATCCAGGCATTCGAGAACAAGTGCCTGAGGAGGCTGCTCCGGATCTCATACAAAGAACACAAAACCAACGACTTGGTAAGAAACAAGATTGCCACACTCGTAGGACACCAGGAATCTCTACTATCAACAGTCAAGCGACGTAGGATGGTCTTCTTTGGCCATGTAACGCGGCACGACACCTTGTCGAAGACTATCCTTCAAGGCACCTTGGAGGGTGGCCGACGCCGCGGTGACCGGCAAGGGACGACTGAATGACTATAATGTTCCCAAATACAAAATAGGGTAAAAAAAACAAAACAGCCACCACATTATTTCAATTATCTGCAGTTCTGGGGATTATCTTAAATGAACTGCCTTCTGATTACTCAGCCAACTTTTACTTGCTCACGTAAAGAAAACTTGAACCAACAAAATTAGGCCTGTAAGGTTTGATGTGAGCGAGAGTTACTTGCCCTTACTTGAGGTAAACAAACACGATCAAGACTAAGCGGCTGTGTGCTGTCAGTGAGACAGCATCGCATTTTTAAGCATTTAAAAGCTGTTTTCACACGATTTTTTTCTGTGAAAAATACACGGTCATATTATGTGGAATAATCTACATTCATTTGTTTTTTGTTTTTTTTTAAGCTGGCTAATAAATCAACACAACTTACTAAAAGTCCCTATACTGTCACAGTTGTAGTTCACTTACATAGTTACTGATAGTAAGTGGCGCCAACTCAAAGAATACGGTCTCATTGCCTTCAAGACTTTTATGTAGGTTAGTCAAAATATTGGCCACACCAGCTGTATGTGCCTGTTATTTAATAGCAATAACAGTCGAAAAAATACTTATCTTATTCTATGAATATTTTATTTCATGGAAAGGCTCTTCATTTTGTACGGTTTGTTCAAAACAAGCATAAAATATTTCATAGAAAGGAAATAGAAAAACAAAATAGAAAAAAAGAATTAATTGCAGACTGCATCATGCAGTACCCCAAATTTAGTCATTTTTCTGACTGCAAGATCTAGTAAAAACTGGTAATATAAAATACTAACATATCAGTTTAATTAATTTTGATATGTGGTCCTTTCATTCACACTACTTCTCTTAAGTTACAAAAACCTACATTTATCCTTCAAGTCATAAGCTTAGTTTCTTTTTGTCTGTTTGGGTACGAATCGTGTGATAGTCAATTATTTTATGAATGTTAAATCACTATTGTTAAATAAAACACTTTGGTGACTTTTGAAAATGACAACACAAGATTCAAGGAGAGTTTTGTTAAGTCTAAAAAGGTCATAAAGTTGGACAGTTTGCAGTGCACGGGTTCAATGCTTATCTGCAAACTATCTGCAAATTTAAATTTATGGTTACTTCTGAAAAGATATTTTAGCTTGTTTTTTACTTTGCACTTTTATGTTGCTTATTTGTCTCTTACTTTTGCATATGCACACACACACACACAACACTCAGCGCAACGCACACACACACACACATACACACACTGGTTGATAGAAACACATAGATCTTCATCAATATATTCATTTACACATATAGATGTTTGTCAGGTTTTTTTTCAATTGTCACTTGTATTGTTTGACAGAAAGAGCAGCATCTCTGATGCTAAAGATCTCTTGTTCAAATCATTTATCATCAATGTACTGTTTTTATGTTCCATTGTAAAAGTACCTGTCTAGGAAATGTTAAAAGATGTTTGGAAAGAAGCCTGGAACTAGTTCCCATCTGTTTAAATCCTGCAGTTAGGATCAACTAACCATTTTGGTTTTGGTTTTGATTAAGGCTTATGAATTTTTCTTCTTTAAAGTTAAGCTTTAGGAGGACTATTAAAATCATCAGTTATTTTTAGAGAAAATTTGTCTTATATCATAACATTTTTTACAATTAATTTTAAGAGTAGAATATTCTAATTGAATGTTCATCCACCCTTAAAAACTTCTGAAATCCATGGGTCAGTTTTAATTACAGTAGGTTAAATGTCAGGGTTCTATCTTAGTGTCTCCCTGTATATATATATATCTTGATTTGTATGCTTATATATGACAATCTAAACTGTGATGAACTATTAATAATGCTATATTAAATTTATATTGATTATCAATGTTTGTTAAAAATACAAAACAAGAACACACAAAGTTATAGACCTTACCTTACATCTAAAATTCAGTTCATCCGATTTTTACCACATATTTTCCACAAAACAGGATGGATAATATAATCTTTTAAGTAAGATATTTATATCATAGTACAAAATATTATCATCTTTATATACCACAGAGTTAGACTAATATGAATATGAGCTTAAGGAGGACCCATGGTGCAAAGGCGTTGTTAAAGAATTGATCAAGTGATTTCGGTATAGGCCACTCATCTGTCACCTGTTGTAAACATAATTGACAGTTGTGTACTTGGATAAGTAACAGAACTAGCACACATGGACTTTTAACAATGAAAAAAATGCGATCGACTTACTAATTTATTTCCATATTTAGCATATGGCGCATTCAGAATTTTTAACACTAGCTCAATAATGTCTTGGTCTTATAGTTTTCGAATCTCACGAAGCTGGCGGCTTCGTGGGCGGCTTTGTTTACCCCAAGTAAGGGAAGTCACTCGCAGGTGATGACGTCAACTTTACAGGCCTCATAAAACACGAACAGTGTGTCTGTGGCCTGCTAGTTTAATGGTTCTCCGTGCCAAAGAGTTCCCCACTACCAACTTCCCGGATGTACGCCATCGCGAAGGGCTCGCTCTTTAAAAATCATCGTTAATTTGCAAAAAAACACAGCATTATTCTACGGAATTAAAGACATTAGTATATGCCATGGCTGCAAAGGACTTGTCAAAAACGTTTGAAGATGTAGAATCAGATGATCCAAGTCTGGAAACCTCTGTTCCTACTGATCTTACGTTGTCTCCTGACTACAGTGAAAGGGAAGGAAGTCGGAATAAAAAGAGACAGATTACAAAACAACTGATCGAACGTAAACAACTCGTCCATGATATGCAGTTGCTCAGAATTGAACTATCACAGAAAAATATGACCGTTGAAAATATGAAGGTAGAGCATTTGCAGCGTGTAGAAGAGCTAGAGGAAAAATTGCAAGATGTTTCTCACCAAAAACAAATTCTCCAAGCAAGACTGGAATCGGAGCTGCAGATACAGCAAGAAGAAGCAAAAAGACGACAACATTCCATTAACAAGGAGCTAGAATCAGTGAGAAGCAGACAACAGCAACTCGAAGCAGCAAATGAACGGCTCCGAGAAAAGGCTGGCGATGTTCGTCGTAGCTTGCGAGATCTTAGCTTGACCGAAGAAAAATACTACATTCTCAGAGGATTACCAGACGAAGAAATCTCCCTCAGAGACTTTGTTGCAGTGAGTATCACAATGCACTCAGAAGCAATATGATATTAGTGAAATCACTAATGGGGGCTTCAATCAACTTTTTAAAATTTAATTTGCTTAATATTAATAATAATCCCAGATAGTAACGCTTGTGACTCTAGTATTTAATTTTCAACAGATGCGGCTATATGAAGGAATGCGGCCTCTGCAGGTTGAGGTAGATCAATTACGTGTGTCATGCAAGTCTCAAGAAGAGGAGTTAAAAACAGTGTCAAGTGAACTTCTGGAGTTACAAAAGGTTAGTGTGGCAACAAAAGTATCTTTGTTCACTTAAAAAGACATCCTTGTACATTTTAATATATTTTCCATAAATCTTAAGTATTATTCAAGTTTACACTGTTTGGCATTGAGATTCAAGCTTTTGTATATTTACATCGTTAAGTAAATGGTATGCTTCCTGTGACTTTTACAATGTTAGAAACTGGAAGAAGAACGTTTAGCGCATGGAGAACTGCGGGTCCGTTATCAAAAGATAACTCTTGAGTATGCAGACAGCAAAACTCGAATAAGAAATGATGATTACAAGGTGGAGAACTATGACAAGGTGAAAATGTAAGTACGCCAACATGTTTTGACTCATTTGTTAGTATTTATGATAAATCTCTTAGTCCTACCTGTAACATAAATGTGGCACACGGAATCATTACATTCAATAGTCCCTGTTGGAAACTGGGGGCAGGGCCGGCTCTAGGTAATTGGAGGCCCTAGGCGAAGTGAATTTGGTGGCCCCAAAATGAAATAGAAAAATAAACACCAAAAAAATAAAATTACAATTTATTAAAAAAAACCTACATGTATCTATATCTAAATCAACAAATAATAGAAATTCATATAGCGCAATTTCCATAGCATTTGTAACTGAGTGGTGAGGTATTTGGTGTGGCTCGGCAACAGACTTCCAACACCCACTTCAACATACAGAGAGTTTCCCGAGACGAGATCTGAACCCATAGCTGCTCACTGCAGTGGTGACAAGCGAGTGTTTTAACCACTACACTACCGGGCCCCGACCCTGACAATTTGAAAACTACACTATTTATCACTCCCCAGTTGAACTTTCAAGAAACCATCCCTTTCTTTTTCCATGGTCTGGTTATGCAGCTTCGACCTGTCCTGACCCCATGGCGGCGTATGCTTATAGGCGTGCGACGATTGTGTGTGAATGTTGGTACGCGTGCATATACCTGCGCAGGTGTGTACGCGTGTGATGACCGTATATACGTATGCGAGTGTGTGCGTGTACGCGCATGATGGTCCTAACAGTACAACTGTCTGGTCATGGCCTTTCCCAGTGGGTCAGGAGACTTCGTAACCGTTGATGTAACAATAGGCGGGACAGGTCAAGGCTGGCTTTTATGTACAAAGCCGGCGTGAGAAAGTCCTGTGAGCCATTCGACCTCTACCCTCTACAGAATCAAAAAAATAACAAAATAACACAGTACACTACTAGAGTGCTACATATGTTTGAGATTTGATCCAAATTTCGCAATTTTTTCTCTAAAAAAAGTTTTTTTTTAGTCCTGTGCGAGGCCCCCAGCATTCGGAGGCCCTAGGCGGGTGCCTAGTTTGCCTATGCCTAGAGGTGGCCCTGCTGGGGGAATAGTATAACTTTTATATAGATGCTTTTGAGATGGATGTTACAATTGCCTGGCTTATCTTTATTTTGTTAATGTGTGTTTACTATGCATAGACAGATTGCCTCTTTAACAGATTTAACAGTTTAACAGATTTTCCTCATCTCACTACAGCTAGAGACAAATCCATTTTGTTAGTAGTCTTGATTCACCAAGAGCAAAGATTTACTAATTTAAAAATTATTGCACTGCAGATAGAAAGTAAATTATTTACATTGCCTTTTTTCTAAAATTTCTGATTGATTTTAGCAGCCTATCAATTTTTGTTTTTCTAAGAGAGAGAGACAACTTTGAAAGAGATCATGGAGATGTGGAGAGACAGCTGTCAGTACTTGAGATTGCTCACAACAATCTGCAGAAAGAACGAGATGATCTTAGTAGAGAGGTAATGTTTAATAACTAAGTTACAAATGATTCTTTAAGAATGAAGTATAAAATAGAGAGAGAAAGAGAGATGGATGCTGAAATTAAAAGTTTAGTTATCAAGAGTAATAAATGAAGTGATATTTTGTAGCTGTCTGCAGCTAAGCAGTCCCTTCAGCTGCTGAAACAGGATAAAGACTATCTCAGTCGTCAGGTCACTGAAGCTAACAATCATGCAACATTTGCTGATGAGAAGCTGCAGCAGCTAGCTAGACAAGTTGATGCTGCCAAGGAAGCACGAGAAGAAATGTATGAGAAATATGTGGCCTCTAGGTAAGTATTTAACACAAGATTTCTTATTTGCCATTTATACAGCAGGTAAAAAAAACATTATGTGTATATATATATATATACACATGTGTGTGTCATATGTGAAATTGTTTATTTATCCTTAGTCCTTTTCGCCCCCAGTGAAGCATAGGGGTGCAACTACACCATACCAGCGGACCTGGTTCTGGGCCTCCGTCCCTAGTTGGGTCCATGTCATTCCAGCTGCCTCCGCCTTGCCATGGTCCCATTTCCTCCATGTCTGTCTGGGTCTCCCAACTCTGCGCCTCCCTTGTGGGTTTCAGTCCAGAGCTTGTCTTGTTAGATTTTCGGCTGGATTTCACAGGGTGTGACCACGGACGTGTATAGGTGGATTGCTGTCTGTCTTCCGCGACCAACACTTCTCGACGAGCCTTAACAATGAATGTGAATAAACCAGAAGCTTTGTCGTCCAAAGCCTCGTTCTAGTAGTTAAACTGAAACGTGTCTAAACCGGAAGCTTTTTCGTGCAAAGCCTCGTTCTATGACTTCACTGAAAACATTTGTCTGCAAGCAGTCCAGTAATACAAGTCCGTGGTGTGACTGATCTAGCCTTACTTTCGCTTCTTGATGTCTTGGCTGGCAGGTTTTTGGCTGGCTTTCTCCCACAATGTTGAGGATGTGGCACAGACATCTGTTGATGAATGTTTGAATCTTGTTGGTGATGGTGTTTGTCACACGCCATGTCTCAGACCCATATAGAAGGACTGACTTTACGTTTGTGATGAAGATGCAGATCTTGGTGTGCTGAAATAATGCCTTCGAGTTCCAGATGGGTTGCAGGATGTGGAATGCATGCCTGGCTTTATTTATTCGGCTTCTTATGTCTTCATCTGCACCTCCATCCTTGCTGACTATGCTGCCAAGGTAGGTGAAGCGGTCGGTCTCATTCCCCATGTAGTTGGAGTGGGGCTTCTTGCTTGTTGTTGACCACATTACCTCTGTTTTCTTGATGTTGATTGTCAGGCCAGTGGTCGCTGCTTCTTCTGAGAGCCAAGTGAGCATTGTCTGTGCTTGTGGGACTGATGTCATCCACAAAGTCAAGATCCTCAAGCTGCAAGGCAAAGGTTCATTGAATGCCCGTGTTGCTGTTAGAGGTTGTTCTTTTCATGATCCAGTCAATGACGATCAGGAAGATTGTCGGCGAGAGCATGCAACCTTGCCTTACTCCAGTCCTCACTGCGAAGGGGTCAGTCAGCTTCCCATTGTCGATCACCTGGCATGTCAAGTCCTCATACAGCTGCTGGATGATGGCAATGAGCTTTGGTGGAAATCCAGATGGTTTCCCTGTTTACGTAGTCAAATGCCTTACCAAAATCCACAAATGTGTGCAATTGTTTATTTATAATGACCTTATTTTAACTGGATATTGAAATTTTCAGGGATCAGTACAAATCAGAATATGAAAATAAACTTAGAGAAGAGCTTGAGCAAATCCGGATTCGCACCAATACTGAAATCGACAGGCTTCGAACATCAACTAGAGAAATGTATGAAAGGGAAAATAGGTAAGTGTAAATTTTCTCCATTGACTGTCCACATTTATTGTTCAGCATTTCATTCTCTGATACATAAAGTATCATTACCCCTTTTCAGTTATTCTTCCGAATTACGTATTTGCACTCACTGTAGAAGTCACATTATAGGGCGATAGGAATCTGTTTTTGATTTTGAGTCTTACATTGGCTGCTTTAGTTTGTAATGTATGTGGTCTGTTCTCTGTGAGGTGTACTTTATAAAATATTTTTGTGCAGTTTTGAGTATGCCTAATGGCAACAGTATTTCTGTGTAGTTTTGGTAACCACAACAGCATTTCTATACAGTTTTAAAAGCATCAGTATTTATGCACAGCATAAATCTCATGCATGCAGGATAGCTGTTCTTTTTTCCAAAAGTAGTGTTTACGCTTAAAGTAGATACCCATCCACTCATGGGTTAAAGAGTCAAACAGCTTCTTTTATGGGGTGGAGAATGTCTTGCTCACAGGTCATATGAGCCCTGCAAAATCATTTGGTCTGGTCCTGCCATGCAGCTGCAGGTGGGACTCAAAATTTGATAAACCTAGGAGCTTTTTTCATCGCAAGTGAATTATAATAATAACGTAAAATTTGAGGGACAAGTCAGGAACATCCATTACTGGATAGGTTACATAGGAATGTAACAGGGCAGATGTATGCTTTTTGTCAGCTGCCTTCAGCTCATTTGTCTGTATTGCAGTGATTCACAGGACAGTGTATACATTGCAAAAGTGTTAACATAGTGTGTCAAAACTATGGTTTGAATAAATATAGGTGGCTAACTTTTAAGTTTATAATTTTGTATGGCCCACGAGTGATGTTATAAATATCCAAATGGCCCTTTGGAGTAAAAAGGTTCCCCACCCCTGTTTTATGGGTTCACTTTGTCAGCACAGCATCTAAAATCGTATAGACTGTTAGTAATAACTTTGCATTGAAATTCTGAGGTATTAGTGATTAATATTGATCGTATGATATAGGTGAAAACAGCTGTTGCAATATTTTTAAAACTTAAAATTCCAGGAATCTTAGAGAAGCCAGAGATATGGCCATCAGCGAACGTGAACAGGCACAGGCAACAGAAAGGGAGACAAAAGCCAAATATGAACAGATGGTTGACAAGTGAGTGATACATGTGTTTGGTTTATGTGAAGTAATCATGTTCTTTCATTTGTGTTTGAATACACTATTTGATGTCCAAAACATGCTGACCTGGTCAGATTCTAATATAACATGGCCCTCCAAAGCATTTTTCTCCCTGTGATCTATGCAAACATCATCAGACACAGTTCCTCATAATCTTCGTGTAATCTGGACAGTTTTATCACTTGTCGTAAACCTTCCTTCCGTTAATGACTGTTGAGCTGGTGCTTATAATAAACTGGCCTAACAAATATGAGTACATTATGAGAGATTCCCGAGTTCTGCATTATATTGCTTGGAAAAACAATAAATACAAACAGGTGATCTTCAGTATTCAGTATTTATTACTAATATTACTATCTATATTACATCTCTGATTTCTCTTTAATTTTAAACAAAGAACAAAATTGCATTGTGTTTTGTTTTTATATCCCTTTTGTACATTTGCAACAGAGAGTGAACATGAAAAACCTTGAAAGTAATGCATGCCTATGTGAAGCTTTCATCAGGAATTAAGAACAGTAGGCAGGACATTGTGTTTGTGTGTGTGTATATATATATATGACCTCCATCAGCTGACAAGACATTTCCTACAGATCCCTCTGAACTAATAGTATGTGGGAAGGGGTAAATGCAAGTTGTTGTATTTGTTCACTCTGTACTTTGCTTTTTCTTTTTTTTTTTAACCCCTGCCTTCCTTCACTGTTGTTACAGGTTTCGTGAAATGCAGTCCAAATGGGAAAGCCAGCTTTCTGAAGTTCACAATCAATTGAAAGTAAAGGAGTTTGAAGCAGAAAGGTCACAGCTGGTCTACGAAGAAGCCATGAAGAATCTGAGGGCTAGTGAAATGGACATTGACAAGTTGCAGAAAAAAGCTGAGGTGAGAAGAGTGGATGAAGTAATAAAAATCTCTTGCTGGTGTAGTCATATTCTAATAAATTTTGACATGGAACTTTTACACAGCTTTAAGCTTGCAGATGCTTATGGAAGGCATATGTTTTTTCAGCTATACCCTCATAGGTGTGCTACTGGCACAGCACAGAATTTTGTTTTACTGCACCTAGACAATATGCTACAAATATCAATTGGAGAAATAACCACCACTTTACAGCACTGCTTGTCTCCTCTTTGCAGGTGCTGACAAAAGAGTACTATGGTTTGCAAACAGCTATGGAGAAGCGTGTTGTAGAGCTGGAGGGACAGTTGTCAGAACGAAATGCAAAACTTGAGACCTATGAGCGACTGGAAGGGGAATTAGATGATGTGGTCCTCCAGGCTGCAGAGAGTAATGATTTTTGGGGTTTTCTTTTTATATTTGTTTGCTGGTTAATGTTTCCATTTTGCAATATATTTTAAATCCTACTTCATAATTGTTTGAGGAAGTGGATAGCTGAGTGGTTAGAGCACCAGTGTTCGAGGTCTAACACATACTAGACGGTTAATCCATATGGTCCACTTTATCTCCCCTAGTTAACACCTCTGCTCAATAGGTACCTGATCCCATATAGGGTTTAGGAAGGAAGGACAGTGAGGAAGAGGTGATGGGCACCTACCTCACAAAAATCAGGCCCTGAGAAAAGTGGTCTTTTTAACACTTTACTTCCTAAAGACTCCTTAAAAGTTAAGATACTTCCTTTCTCTGTATCTGATCATAATTGTTAGGATTAGGTTAACCTAAGAGTGTACAACTCTTGAGTAACAAATTATGATTAACTTGAAATTAAATAATAAAAAAGTTGTACAAAGTTGTTTAAAATTCTAGTCTTTGGTGCACTTACTACATTACAGAATTTTTCAAAATTCATAAAATATTGCAAAATATTTGTTTTTATATGTATGGGTCAATTTTTGTTTCCAGTTGACGATGAACAGGAAGCTGAAAAGGTTTTGTTCTCTTATGGTTATGGGGCCAATGTTCCTAGCACTGCAAAGAGAAGAATGCAGCACAGGTAAAGCTTAACAGTGAAATGAAAGTATTTGTGATACTTTCGGCATTTGTGTTGGTTTGATACCTGTTTAGTTCAGCACTTGACAGGAGTTACCCCAGGTGTTGGATAAGGGTACTTGACTCAAGAGTTCAGGAAGATAAAGTAGTGAGGACATTGTTTCCATAAAAAGCTGGGTGTGGTTTCTAATCCTCAGACTCCAATGGAGGACCTTTACCTTTTCTTTTTTAAATAGTCTATAACCTGAACCATATATTTCTTAGCCAAAATTCTGCAGTGCTCATTTTACTTATTGCTAGTTAAATGTTTTTCAGCTCTTGTGAACTTGTACATAAAATGGTCTTTTGAGAAGTTATTTGTGTTAGTTTCATTAATGTTCATATGTTCATATGTTGTTTGTTTTCCTGTCCTTTGTATGTTGCCCATGTCTCGTTATTGTTCTTTAGTGCTAAGAGCATGCTTCTTAGGAGTGTGAGTATGCGCTTTACACATTTTTGCATTTATTATTTTTTATTAATTGAGAAAAGACTTCTCTGAAAAAATTAATGTCCATATAGAAATTTACAGAGCAAATTGGGATGTCAGAAATTCCTGTTAATTGTTTTCTTTAGAAAAACATATGAAGATTTCCTAAAGATTTCTGAGGTATACAGATGATGTACAAAAATCTCTTGAATTACAGGATGTTTTGGACAGTACAGTTATTTTAATATCCTAATTGCTTTTCAAGCTAGAAAGTTTAAAGCTGAGTTTTGCTATGGATCCAAATGTCCACTATGGATCCAATTTGGGATTTATTTCAAGATTGTAGTATATAATGTGTTCAGTTCTATCAGAAGTATTTTGCTGCATAAGCAAAGTGATATCACAGCCTAATAAAGGAATACTAAATAAAATATATATAATTAATATAATCTCTTGTTTTACATTCTTTTTATAGTGTGCAACTGGCTAGGAGAGTTTTGCAGCTGGAAAAAGCCAACACCTCACTGAGGCATGAAGTCCAAAGAGAACAAAATAAAGTAAAACAGCTGGTAGATGAGGTGAGCTATTACAAAGCACTAGAACATCCAAACAGCTCATTACACAAGTCCTGCACAATTTTCTTTCTAGCTTTGCATTTTCTTCCCATGGGAAATAAAAGAAATTTTAAAAATGAGAAAGACTTACTACATGTTTTTCTTCAAAACGAGCCTAATTATAAACCCTTTACAGACTTTTAAAGAAGGTTGGCAATAAGCTTCTACTGACTTGTCAGGGAAGGCTCCAGATAAGAGAGAGTAGGTTGGTGAGCATGGTATCAACCTGTTGAGGGCAATAGCATTGTACTAGCTTATTCTGTAGGGTGGAATTACTGTATAGTTTTTTTTAATGACTTATAAGGACAGACTGTCTAACAAAAGCAAAACATAACTAAAAATAATGACAAAAACTAATAGCAAATTTTTAAAGAGATTAATTTTTGAAGTTTTTTGAATAATTGGGTTTTTGTGATGTTTGGTTAGATGCCTAAGTGCTCTCTCAAACTAAAACACCAAAAATTGTTTTATTGATATCTGTGTGAGTGCAGAATTTGGTTCAAAGCCATGTAGACACTTTGAACAACACTGCACTGCATAATTTGTTCCTGGTAGCTGTTAACTTAGTTTTGCATGCTGCTGCAATTGAATGCTGTGTTAAGACAGGATTAATACACTGAGTCTCTTAGTCTTTGTCTGTCTGTCCCTGTCTCTCTTTTCCTTGCTTCCTTTCAACCTTTTGGTCTACTGAGGAGGTCCTTTGGAACAAATGTTTGAGTACATGGGTCTTTAGGATTTTCTGAAGCAATATCATCAGATAGTGCATTGTCATTTCAGCTCAAGAGCGCTAATGCAGTATTAGACCAAGCCCAGCAGCCATACAGCTATCTCATTGAGAGTATACGAATTCGGGAGGTGCAGATTCAACAACTCAGTCAGCAAGTTGCCATGCTGGAGGAGGATGCTCAGTAAGTAACATTGATGGTTTTATTCACCAAGGAGTTTCATCTTGTGACATTGGTAAAGTATTGTGGATGCTTGGTGGGTGATTTAAAGAGGTAATTTCAATATTCAGTGTTATTCAGGCATCCTTACCTATGAAAGTGAAGAAATACATTTTGAATGTATTCTTTGGTACTTATAACAGTTGTAAGGTAGTGATTTTACTTAAAGGGAAAATATGTTTGTTTATGACTAACTGTTGCAATGTTTCTATCCATTTCTGGCCTTTGTCCGCAGAAAACTTGAAAAAGAGCGTAATGATCTTGTGAAAATGAAAAACCAGATGGCTCTTGACTTGGAAAGACTCCTCAATCAGCGTGAGGTCAGCAGTTTTTTTTATAACAAATATGCTTAGAAACAGAACTTAAATAGTTTTTGTAGACCAGTCACTCATAATTCATAGAATACTGCTATTCCTGTTAGTAGTGTCTTTAATAATCCATTTTTGAGGCACCTTAAGATGACATTGTAATGTGTTGTTATGTATTGTACATCAGTGGACGGATGCTGATTATGCATAAAATGGTAGTTTACAAAGAGATTAGTTTGTAGACATCAGTTTGTAGGAATTAGCTGCCTTATCAGTAAATGAAAGCAGCCATTGCAGCACAGAGAATTTTTCTTAATAGTGGGGGTACCTTTATTAATGGCCTTTTGAGAGTATGGTTCTCTCACAACTGTTTTACCTGCTGAGTGTCTTAATTCTGTCAGGAAATGGCCATCATGAAGCAGGTTGTGATGAGTATGTCGGAACGTGTACCATCTGCAAAACAGGCAGGAGATGAAAGAAGGCCAAAGTCTGCTTCTTTACATCTGCCGAGCACCCATCGCGGTGACTTTGAGATACATGATGATATGGACATTGTCAAGCCAGGTCCTCTCTCGCTGGTAAAGATTGCCGCTATCACTCTCAGTTGTATGACCTTGCTTTCACAGATTTTTGGAGACTGATAAGTATTCCATTCCTCTTTTTTCCAGTTAAAACATTTTCATCTACATCTGTGTTTGTATCTATGAGCAGAAAACACACACACACACACACCTCCCATACTTTCATGTCAAATGCAGTGTGCATGATTACACGAAGTACTTTACTAACAAATAATCAAGATGAAATTAGAGGAGGCAAGACATAAAGAGAACCTTGGCGAGGCAGGCTTAAAACATAACGTCTCTATTGCGCAGTCTTGTCATATTGTCAATGCTTTCAAAATTCCGGTGCAGCTGCTGGGACAAAAAAGAAAGCTACTGATAAATAAGTGTACTGATGGTTACATAAAATGCTTGCATAATATGGTAAATTTTTATGTCACACAAATCCATAATTGTGTCATATTCACATGAGATTTTAAGCTATATTTCTTTACTGACAGACAAGTGCACCACAGTGGGCCAAGAAACTGAAGAAGAAGAACTCAAGTCAAAAAACACAGTTTTCTAAAGTGTATGGTTATGCTACAAAATGACAGGCTTGGTATTCAGTCAACTGTGAAAGGAAGAGCAATTCATTCTCAATCAGCAACAAAATAAAGGCACTTGAAATCCTTAACAAACAGGGTCAAGAGTCAGCAGCAACTTTTTGTGAGTGAAGATAATTTTAGTCTGATGGTGACCATGAAGTTAGGAGATAACTAAACTTTTGGCTGTTCATTGTTTTCCATATTAATGAATTAGTGGTGATCGATTAGCATCAAATCCTCAGGAAGCTTCCAGTTTCTTTCTCTGCCTTCTACACATACATGTACTAGAGAAAGAAATATATGCTGTGATATTGTACAGAGTAAAATGTCTGCAGAAGTAGGCTGTATTTAAATACTCGCTTCATCGTTTGGATTGAAGGAAAAAGAGAAATGAGAAATGTAGCTTTATTTCAGCTTATTATTTAGCCTTTTATATGAATGATAATTCTTGCCCCAATAAAAAATAATGTCTAAAGAAACAATGAAACTGCCAGACAAATCAAACTTGCGAACTGTTATATTTTGTTTTATAATTTTGCTAATGACAAATAGAACAGTCCATGGAATTACATTTCTGCCACATTTGAGAGATTGACAGTTTTATCATAGCATGTTAATTACACCATGTTTTTAACCTTTTGCATCCACATCTTGAAGTTATCTTACATTAACTATTTTATTCCTTGTAACTTTCTAGGTATAAAATTTTTTTTTCTTTACTAGACTGCTGGAAAGAAAGTTGTCTGTACATTTGTTTATTGAATAAAGTGCCACAAAATACAATTTCCGTACATTTATATTCATTTAATAATATGCCATGGAATAGCAATTTTATGTTATTTCACAAGATATGTAATAAATTATCTATTTAAATTCTTATCAGAATTTTGTCTCATTTTCACAGTGACTGAATGCATTAAACTGCATGGGTTTCACTTGGCTCAGCCACCATTTAGTGCATGAGCGGTGGTGAGCTCACTTTATATGACGCCACCTCAAAAAGATGTAAATGATATATTGTACAATGAAAAAATTAGGAGTAATGCTCAAGGAAGAGGTGTGTCTTCAGCGTACACTTAAAAGATTGATTGATGGGTAGATGGTGGATATGGAAGGGGGGAGAGTTCCATTGTTTTGCTGCACGGTAACTAAAATTCTAGAGACAGGAATAGTGAGCATAGGGTCATCAGACAAAGAGCGTAGTTGTCTGGCTAGGACGTAGGGGAAGAGAAGTTCAGAGAAATAGGGCAGGAGCCTGAAAAGAAATTAAAACAACACAAACAGTTTGTACTGGATGCGAGAACGGATGGGTAGCCAGTGCTGAAAACAAAGAGAGGAGTGATGGGGTCCCGTTTCCTAGCTCAAAGCACCAGACGTGCAGCAGAGTTCTGTACTTTCTGGAGTTTATGTATGAGGTATGAGGGGCAGCCTGCGAGCAAGGAGTTGCAGTAATAAGCCTAGAAAGAACAAAAGCACAGACAAGAGTGTTGGTAGCTCATTTGCAGAGAATGACAATGTGACGGATGGCGCTGATCTTATGTAACCCATAATAGGCAGACTGATAGACAACTGTCACTTGTTTATCAAGGCTCATGTCTGCAGTGACAATGAATCCCAGATTCCTGATGGATGACGTAAAGGTGATGTTGGTTTCGTCCACCTTGACGTGCTTGGACAGACTGACAAGCGAAGATTCTTTCTTTTCGAGCATAAGAGGGCTTTCGTTTTATCATTGTCGACTTCTATTTTTTACCATCCATTCTTTGAAGTCAATAATACCGGGTTCTATAGTGTTAGTAGCAGAATAAGGCTCAGCCGGTGGAGTTAGGGGAGGGGGGATCGGTGTTTTACACCGAGCCAACAGCTAAAGGCTATATCCCGGCAAGGCAGCCAGCCCTGTAAATTCAGATACCACATGCAGAGAAAGAAAAGTGGCCGAAGACAGGAGCTGAACCCACGATAGCCAACCTTTCACTGTGACAGGTGCTAACCGTTATGCCATTGGACCACCCGCTGGTGGAGTGGAACAGTATACAAGGTGTGGCAGAAAAGTTATGTGACTGATTAGGGGGGGTTGGGGAACCACAGGAATGCCTTTTAAGGTAAAACATTCTGTGACGGAGAGGGCAGTGTGACATGGGGTGTTGGTATGATGGACCATCCATTTGTCTGCAATGTCTGGTCTCAAGCGAATGACCCTTTTTCTGAGCCTTTCAAGGATGCCGTTATAAAACACTTGGTTGAGTTTGTCCTGGAGGAACAAATTCTTCTGTGGTTCCCCAACCCCCCTATTCACCTGACCGCTTGATCCTTTTTCCTAAACTGAAAAATGTCCTCAAAGGACGTCATTTCAGGACTTTAGAAAACATCCAAAAGAGTGTACAGACATGCTGAAGACCATACCGGTTGAAGACTTCCAGCGCTGCTACCAAAAAGTAGGAACGTCTCCATCGGTGTGTAGCTGCCCAAGGGAACTATTTTAAAGGGGATAACATTGTTGTTTGAAAAAAATAAAAACTTTGGTAAATAAAAAGTCAGTCTCATTACTTTTCTGCCATATCTCGTATAGTTGCGTGTAGTCAGTATATGTTTGATGAGAAACATATGGTGAAACTATGGATGCAAGCTGAAAGTGGTTTTGTGTACAAAAGGAACAGAGCTACTGCATGAGCCTCGGGGAACCACACAATTAAGCCGTCGACGAACAGTCTGGGTCCTATCAGTGAGGTAGAAGTTGAACCATGCTAAGGGAGGTACGAAAACACTGCTTTTTCTCATTAAATGAAACGTCAATGAATTGCTTTTTTTCCTCTGTCCTGTACGTGTACCTCTCGGTTGTAAGTTTTATGTAATATATTTTACTGATAAGGACTTTTAATATTCGCAGGTCAATCCCGTTATAAGCAAGCGCGCATTGTGTCACGATCGAGCTAATATGTCCTAAATATAATTGTTTCCCCTGCATCTTAGTCTCACTTTCGCCTCTGACGTTCGTGCTCTAACACGGACTTTTATCAAAGATAGTAAATACTACTATATTTGCTTTCATGTAGGTCTGTGTACTCTAGCCAGAGAAAATATATATAGTTATCTATTTTTTTCTCTGCTCTAACAGCAGACGCGACGGAAATGGTGACCCGGGTAATTTGAAATTGCAGAATCGGGTGTTACGGGGAGAAAACAAAAAACATTGGGTTAACCAAGAGATGCAAGTGCACAGACTTCTATATATAAGTCTGTGTGCAAGTGATTTACGAGAGGACAGATTAGTAGAATTTTGATACCAAAGCTTCTTCAGATGATTGCTGCGAAGAGAACACCCCTATTTTTTATATTTTTGGGGTGGGGATGGGAGTGATTTAGAGTTTCTGGACTAAGATTGGTTGCTATTATAACATGGGGGCCGGTCCTTTCGTCACTACCATTTCGTCCTACACCAAAAGTCAATTCGTCACACGTATGTCCACAGATTTCTACTAGTCTGTGCGTATGTCCATTTCGTCCCACGTATGGTCCATTTCGTCACAAGACAGAAAAGTCAAATCGTCACAAGCCCAATCAGCGAAGTCTCTGCATACAATAATAACACAAAATACAAGTTCACAATACAATAATGACAAAATCTTTAATGTAAAAGATTGTTTAAAAGAGAAAAATCACGCATATTTGCCATTGTAAGATTCGTTCTTGGCGTGCGTACTGCCAAGCGACCATTTTGTTCAGTAGCATGGTGGCTACAGTTATTCGCATGGCTCTGTTTTAAAATAAGCAGCTGAGCATGCTTATCTATATTGTTCGAACAACGTATGGCTCTTTTAATAATATTTGACGTTAATAGCTACTTGTTACATTGGTGCTCGATTCGCCTTTTTGGGCTTGTGACAATTTGACTTTTCTGTCTTGTGAAGAAATGGACCATACGTGTGACGAAATGGACATAGGCACAGACTTACACAGAATCGCAGAAGTCTGTAGACATAGGTGCGACTTTTGGTGTGGGACGAAATGGTGGTAACGAAGTGGTCTGTGACGAATTGACCTATGACCCATAAGAGCCGATATTTGAAGTGTGTATGCTGACTATCGAGGTAGTAAGAAGGCTACTGGCACCGTAAGAGTAGGAGCGTATGTGTTTATGTGTGTGTTGGGGAGCGGGGAATTTGCTGAAAGCGTGGATGAGAATCGTCAACAGAGTGCGTGGAGACAATGGCATAAGGCTTTGTTGAGTGAAATGCGTGCAAACTAGCAAAAGGGCAAGATTTTAGATGACGACTGGGAGTTTTGTTTGTTTTCAGGATATTTATTTTGTGGTGAAACTGACTCTGCAAATGTGGGGTTATGGATACCTTACCCGCAGAACTGCTGTGCAACATCCTGAGCAACCTCGACGGACGCAGTTTGTTGGCTGCAGCAAACGTGTGTTGTAAATGGCAGACCGTTATATGGACACTAAGTGCCAACATCAACATATGGTTTGGCTGCTGCCTGAGAGAAATCAACATCAACACACTTGTAGCCCTCACAGGACGGACAGAGTTGGCCATTTCCAATGGCATTTATAAAACTAAGCAGACGAAAGATGAATGGCAATATTGGAAAAATATATACCGTCAGTATTATCGTTGCACCCTTCTTGGCAACACCCAGAATGTGAAAATGTCAATAATTAAGTTACCAAGCTCATCTAATTGTGAGAGGGGTGTTGTGACAGCCCTGGGAGGAGGAGGTAATTATAAACAAATTCATTTGAGATGCCTGTTTCTGAGACAAAGTAATTAGCAGCATTTTCATTGGTTTGTAATTTTTATGGAACTTGCTGATGTTATAGAATAACTAAAATGAAATGTATTCCTCTTTGTTAGCCATAATGCGTTGCATATTTCAACAAGTCTAAAAATAATTAAATTGTTATTTTATAGCTTCTGATATAGGTGTCCTTGCAGCATAAAAAAAAGTAAATTAACCACTTGGCTGATGGAGAAACCACCATCTCTTATTGTGTGTACATGCATACCTTTAAAGTAATCATTATCATCAGCAGCAATAGCACCGTTTCCTTTCATTTACAGATTTTTAGAGATTCCACATACCCTTCTCACATCTGTGCGAATAAAAAAAAAATCTAGTCAAGTCATAAACATCTTGAATGGCTGGCTGTTGCAGATAAAAATACTTTTATAATGTGTCATAAGAGTGGGTTGGTGTATGCAGTTAGGAATGCTTACCAGCAAGACCCTACTGATCTTGAATTTCGACTTCTTCCCATACACTCACATTCTGTATCAGATGTTGGACTTGTCAGGCCAGGTATAGTCATGACTTCTTTCTTATTTCTTAAAATTCAGCATGTTTTAAGTGATTTGTCTTCCAACAAGCATAGCATTATTATTGGTCATTAGGGGATTTGCATTTATTTCCTCTTCAAGTAAAAATTGTAGGGTCAGGTTTAAGAAACTTTTAATTATCTACATATAAAAATTCAGCTTTTTGCATATATGTTAAAAATGATAAGCATTCTGAATGGTTTTAATGGCATTGAAAATCATCAGTTAATACCAGTCTTTAGGATTAAAAAAGGTGAATAATGCACATAAGAACACTTTGGGATTTCCTGATGAGAAGACAGCATTTGTTGAATGTCAAATAGCAGTAATTCTGAGCAATAGTTGGTCAATTTTTGAAGTTTAACAAACAATCTTAGTAGATAACTCCTGTTTGCTTCTTAAGTGTTTATTTAGTTTTGGTTTATAACCAGTGATTATTATGGAAACAACTTTGTAATTCTTCCCTCCCAACTATTAATTACCCTCTTTAGACATGATATAATTTTTTGCCTTCCCAGGAGGTTCTGGAAATCATGGAACCTTAATTATTACAGTGGATTTGGCTGGTTATGTCAAACTGTGTACGTTTGATGGTGTTCCAAAGGCACAGCTTCGAGTGTCGTCTAAGTATATCAAAGGAGTCAGGTATTTGTGCTGGTGATCATTAAAATGTATCAAACGATGTTTTGAAAATAGAAAATTTTTATTCATTTGTGGAGTTATTTATTGGGAGATTTGTTGGAAACCAAAATTTCAAAAAGCAGTAGGAAAGCAGCTGCATTTTGTCTTTTATATGTTGTAGGAGAATTCACTCCCCGTATATGCTCACCCCCAAAAGTTAGCATACTTCTACTCAGTTGGTCGTTAGTGCCTGAGACCCACTTGGGCATGTCGGGAGTAAGTTGACAGTGGAGTGGAAGGTCAGCAATTTGGGACCTGTTTGGGCCTACCCACCTAGCAGCCATCCAGCAGAAATGGGTACCCATTTTATTAGGTGAAGGTGGCTGGAGAAGGTTGGGTTCTTCCGAATGACATGCCCAAGATACTGAATACCACTTATGTAAAAACCTTTTATCTATACCCAGAACACACATAAAGTCTGTTATCTCAAACTGAATTCAGACAGAACAGGACATTTCTTATCAGATCATGGTTATAATATAAATGAAGGGCACTGTATATCTTTCCAGCTTTTGTAGCAATATTTTTTAGGCGGTAGAAAGTTTAGATATAAATGTGTCAGTATCAAGAAACGTAAAAAATATTTGTTGATATATGCAATTTTTTTTGGTTATCGTGAGGGGTTTTGTTTTTGTACTAATGAATATATCATGATAATATGAAAAAGTCAGAATGTTATTGGTGTACACCATCTATGTTTGCTACAGTTTAACTATTTTTACAGTGCTTTTGGGAAGTACTTTGCTGTGGGCATGCATGCCTCCATGGTTTCTGGTGTGCAAGTGTACAAAGTGGAATGGCAGGGTGTTCACCTGAAGATAGACATCATCATGAGACTTTCAGGGCTACTGTATTCTGACGTCAATGCTGTGGCACTCGCTCATAACAAGGTAATATGCCATACATATCTAGGCAGCCACAAGGACTGATGCCCCTTCTCCCACTCCCATCTCTGGAGATAAGACAGAGGCCAGTTGCACAACACATTTCTAACTTTAAACACTTTTAGGCCTTAAATCTATTTATTTAATTAGTTTAAAGTGCACACCACAATTTTAGAATTTTTAAAGCTAAAACTGCTTTAAGTAAGATAAAGTTGTTTAAGTCTGACTTTCCGTCCTGTCCGTACAATTTTTTGTATGTTCTTGTGCAATGCATCTAAATGGCAGAGAAGAGATTTTGTTTCTTTAGAACAGTTTTAAGGTTTAGAAACATGTTGTGCAACCAGCGCCAGGCTTTTAAATATGTTTAAAATGCTTTTAAACTTTATAACATTTTAAAAAGTGCTTTATTAATGTGTTAAGACTAGTCAAAATGCATAATGACAAAGTTTGTCTATGAGAGGAATAACTGATGGTGAAATCTCAACTAACTTGACTAACCTCAAACAGTTTTACACCTACATGTTCATGTAAATATGTATCACCCATTTATCTCTCACATATTTTTAGGCCTGGGTTTTGTTCACTACAAGATCTCAATTCTTCAGATCTAAACAAATAAACTCCTTTTTGACTCATTATACAAGCTTTCAAATACAAAATGCACATAAAGAGGTCTATTTAGTGATGTAGGAACGTTGCCTACACAGCCATACAGGGATCTAGAGCCTGGTGATTAATGTACTCACAGAGAGTGTGCTAACTTTCTGAGAGCAATGGTGTTTGAACCCAAAACCCCGTGCCCTGTGGAAGGTTCAGTACCTGTATAATTTAGTGCACTTTCTCCAGTTGACCTAGCTGCTGAGTTCCAGACTCTGTAGAGGGTTAGGGAAAGTAAGGCAGTGAAAGAGAAATGATGGGCACCACCTTCACAAAAGCTGGCCCTGAGATAAGGGAGAGTGGGGGTCTGACATCTCACTCCTCTCTGACCGTTGAGTCATGGAACTACTTTTACGTTTTGCCTACCCTAGACGCAGTCAATCCCTATGGTTCCCCAGGCGTATAGACCAGGGTGCATGACTGTTTACATGTTGTAGACAGTGGGAGGGGTGGGAGTTTGTGTTAATTAGGCTGATCCATGTCCAGCATATCATGAATTTGACCTCTTTCTGTGCACAGATGAAAATTTTGATGGCTGTTATTTCATGAATGGAAGTGTGTTAGCTGCCCACATGGAGCAGTGCTGTCTAGTATAGAACCCAGTCCCAATCATTTAGAAATAAAAACGTGCACGTAGGTGTGTCTTTAATAGCTTTCTAATCATATCCATTATTGTTAATATATGCTCAGCTGGCAGCAGGTGACCAACAAGGTGTTCTTTATCTGTGGAACCTGCCAAGTCTGGCAGATATGCAGAATAGAACAGGCTCAGATCAAAATCCTGGTACTGTAAAAATGGAAGATCTATGTGTCAGAAATCCAGTTCAGTGCCTTCAAATGGAAGCTTCAGTTTCACAGATTGTCACTTGCCAAGACAGCTATATTCTACTTTTGAGTAGGTCTTTCAGTCCATTTGAACATTCACATCAAGTGCTTTTCTGTAGCAGATTATACAACAATCTACTTACTCTAGATCTTATTCAATGCAGATAGAAGCTCATCTTGTTAAATGCAAATGTTTATGCAAAGATGTAAGTAGGGTTCTGATCATATCAAGATTGTGGAATTTTAAAGTACTGTCTCAACAATGGTATAATGAGCCTAAATCAGCTTTTGTGGATTGATTCTTAAGCAAACTATAGTGTTACTTTAGAACTGTACAACAACATTCGCAACAAAAAGTTTTCAAGAGTATCTTTGATAGGATTTTATTCCTGTGAAATTGAGATACATGCAGTCTAAGTGAACTGCCTTTTTGTGAATATTCTAGGTAATAGGACACTGATTGTTCTAAGATCAGATGGAAAACTACTACGTATTTCTATGGATGCTTTGGGAAATTCAGCTGGAGTCCAGGCTGAACCCATCTGCATTGCAACAAATGGCCCTGTCCTGGGAGTGGGTTGTCAGCATGGTAAGGTTTACAAGGGGATGTAAAGTCTCCTTGATTGAAACAAAATATGCAGATATTTACAAAACATGGTTGCAAAATTTTAATATTTTCTTCAGGGGAAAAATTCTTAACTTCAGCATAAAATAAAGGTATTTCTACCTCACATTCTGCCTCTGCTCAATAACCTTTGTCCAAATCACAATCATATGAAAATGCAAAATTATACTATTAATAGTATGATCAGCCTAGATTTTTTTTTCACGTTTCATTCACTTCTTTCTTTGTTTCAAAACCTTGACTATTTGAAGATCTAACAAATTAGGAATTATGTCTTTGTTTAAAATAAAAAGTTATGCTGCAAGCAATGATTTGTTGATCAGGAGACTTTAAAATCTTAGATAAAGCAAATTGTGATCAAGGAGCTTTAGCAAAACTTGACATACCTATTCTACAGGCATTGTGCTGCTTTTCAACACCCATGAAGATAAGTGGTGGACAAATCTGAGAAGTAGTCTGATGTACACTCTTCGCACTCATGTAGACCATGTCATCAGTCTGGCTATCACATATAATGGGACAGGGACAATAGTAATTGCAGGTGGTAAGCATGCAGAGGTTTACTGTTGGTGAGGCATCTGTTTCTTGCTCGTCTTAAATGACCCTGATTACACCTCGATCTACATTCCCACTGCAGGATGTGATTTGGCCACAAAGTGTGTTGCAATGTCAGGGTAACGTATGAGCAGTCTCATCACTGATTTCTTTGTGCAAGTGAGTGCGTGTGTGTGTGTACACATGAACGCATGCAAGCACATATGCTTTTTATGGCCAGTTCAACAGTTCTTGTTTAAAAATCTAATATTTAATATAACATAATAAAAGCATCGAGCAGTTTTGTGCTGGTTGTACCCACAAATTTTCTCCGATTGCTTCCTCTAGATTGTCTTAAGTGTGTGTTTGTGCATGTATTTTATTCAAGAGGGCACATTTAATTTGACATTTTTAGAACAGTGAATAAGGGCATTGTTGTCAATGATTTTTGCAGAGAAGAACATTACATTTAAAGATTTTTGTTATAAAACAGTGCACGGAAAGTTTGTTTCTTGTCTAAGAGGGAGGCTTTTTGGTGTAATTTTATATATCACAGCATATATAAAACCTCAGCAATGTGGGGGAAATAATCACAGATACTGATAAATTTTAAAGGAGAGACATAGTATCCTGCTACAGCACTATAGGCAGCCTGTTTGTAAGCACAATTACAGCATACACATAAAAGGCATTCTTCCTGAAACGAAATAAATTTGATAAAAATTGAATTTGTTTCTGAATAAACTGTTATAACTTTTATTTTCAAAATCATGAAAATAAGTTTAGCTGAAACATGGTTTCTATATGGAGAGTAAAAAAATTAAGCTTTCATGCTCAGTTTCCAGGCATTTCTAATGTTTCTCTTATTGCACAAAATTAGGCATAGATAAAGCAATGTTCGTAGACGTGGCCGTAATCCCTTTTCATACAGGTTAAGTTCTTAATTCTTAAGATCTGCAGTTATACCTCAATACCAAGATGAATGCATGAATTTATGAATCTGCATATACATGCACACACACACACAACGCAGCAACTGTTGACATAGTGCTTCCTGTTCCACAAGCTCAGTCTGTACAAAGAGACCTCTGCATGACCTTTGCTGCAGGATCAAGAGATTTTGATAGGAATGTTAAAGATAAAAATCAAATCTCTGCTGGAGCAACTGTAAGCAAACCTGTTGTCTTGAGTATGTCTATGCCCCTGTGCAACACACACACTCTTGAGTAGTTCAGTCTCACCAGCTCATTTGCAAACTGAAATAAGAACACAGCTTGTTATTAGTTTTTGAGCAGTCAAATAAAATCTATTGTGTCACTTCATATGTCCTGATTAAAAAAAGTTTCTAGTCATCACTTCTAAGGTACAGACTTGTCAGGTACCAAGGTTAGCGCCCTTGGTTGTATGTGTGAGTGTGTGTGTTAATGTTTATAGCTGTGTGTGAATGCGAGCTAACAGTGAATGTGAAGTCTGTGCGGGTGAACTAGAGTTCGTTGTGCTGTTTGAATACCTGAACATTGGGCATTTCTGAATAGACGGGAATGTTAAGGGGAAGTAACTCCGCATTTGCACGCAGTGTAATCTACGTGATATGTTAATGCTGTACTCTTGTACGAAGTTTGTGTTAGCAGAGGCGGCACTAGGGGGTGGGGGGGGGCCAAGCAGGGCCGACTGTCTAAGGCCCCGCGCTAACAACTGCACTGTCGGTATGAGACCTGCTACGAAGGCTTTTATTTGCCCAAGGCCCCGCATCCCCCTACCGCCGGCTCTGGTGTTAGCCAGGGCAGCACTGTTGGACTTCATAAAACGTAAGTGTGGCCAGATTCCGTTTTTACATAGCATGATAGACGGACCTAGTCCCGTCCATAAACCAGGAGGTTGAACTCTACTTCACAGTAAAACTTCTAGTTTGAAATTTTCATACAGATGTGATGCTTGAAGAACACTTGTTGATTCTGATAGCATAAAACTTAAACGTATCTAATAATTTCTAATTAAAAGCTTCAATTCTTTAATTCTGTTCCAACTTACATTTGAAGCATTGCGACCACGGTTTCCAACAACAACTATGACTTGTGATCGACGATTATTGAGGGTGGTAACAGCAGGGCAGGGACACAACTCTCCTTCAGGTGAAAATGCAGTCATGAAGGGAATGTTTATGCTGCCTGGTACCATACCCTTGCGAAATCTTATTGTTTGTTAAGGTGGTTCAGTTTAAAAGTAAGCACAGACTGTAAAAGACTATGGCAGTAGTAGTATAATTAATACCACTTTATTCAACAAATTAGAAGCCGGTGTGCATTATTTATGAAATTTTAAAGGGTTAATTTTAATGTTTTGCAGTTTTACCAATCTTCTCAATTCACATTATCTTATTATTTCAAACCTGAAGACCTACGTGTGTACATATATTTCATATTTTTATACATGCACACGTTATGTGCTATTAAAGATATTTAAAATGAACTGTAAATTTTTCTTTCATTTGAAACAGAGATGTTGTCTCAAAACAGGCCTGTTTATAAATTTACCGTGCATATTTGACAGAGAGGAGTGACAAGAAGAAAATACATGTAATAACAAAAGTTGTTGTGGTAACAGTCACAGAATGAAAACTGTGGCACCAAAAGGGATACTCATCAGCACTTCGGACATCCACAATGATTATCATGGGCTTACTGTTGGCTCGTTTCTTGGTGGGGCTGCGAGAAAGTGGGGCACCAAGAAATTCTCCAAGTTCTATCATATCCTCGGCTGATATTCGTGGGCACTTTTCTGCCTTAAGCTCTTCAATTGCTATGGGTTCCATAGACTGAAATGTTTAAGCATACCATTTTCTTGCAACAAACCAGGATTAACAAGGAATTTTTGTATAGCTTGCAACAGAATTAATTCACAAGAAGAGAACAGTGTGTGCTAGATTGTTCTACAGGTATCTTACCAACCCTGCCTCTCACTACACTTTGTGGCAGAACAGATTTCTCCCAGAACTGTCACTAGTTATGAATCATCTTTTTTATGCCTATTGCCATTTATGTTGGATAAGTGCTGTCAAGAAAGCTAACTGTGACTGTAAATTCTTAATTTAGTTGTGCAAACTAACTGTAAACTATCATTCTTAATTCAGCTGTGCAAAATTCTTGCAGTTTTTCACTTCAGGCATCAAAGACTAACAGATGTGAGACATGGACATACCATCTTGTAGCACACCAAAATAAACTTTAGAAAACTCCCTTATAAGTGATAGAAGGTATGAAAAACTTGAGCTCTGATTATGATTTCTTGTTTCTAGATATTTTACCAGATAAATAAATAAGCATTCGGAACTTCCTGGTTTGAGTTGTTACCAGATCATTCTGAGGCTGCTCGTTGTAATCTCGACTGTAGTATGACACGTTGGGTCGCTCATCATTCTTCTGTTTTCTGGGTTTGCATGCATGTTGTCGGTATGTTGCGCTCTTTGGAGTGCTGCAGAAAATCTTGATGGAGTCTTGCACACATTTTTCGATGTCAATCTCTGTTGAATGTGCAGGCACACCCATGCACACACATACATGCTACTCAGAGTATGTTGCTAAAGTGAATAAAGTCAAACATTTTAAGTAAAATGGTCACCCAAATGATTTAAATATGTCACAATATATGAGCTTAGAAGTGCATGTATGTAATTGCATGTGTGTGTGTGTGTGTCTATAGACTGTTTTATGTAAGCATAACATTTTAAACATGAACATATTTTTGGCACAGTTAATCCCCAATAAAGTCATTAACATCCAATGGAGTAATACCAAAATCAGTTTCTCTTTTGGTCATCTACTTACATGATGACCTGTTTGAACACTTACCTGGCATATCTGAGAAAAGCAAGATGCACTCATTGAAGCCAAAACTAAGGAGTCGGTCCCGCAGCTGATAGAGAATTGCCACACCAATACACAGAGGGAATGACGAATTGCCAAGTAGCAATGTATCCCAGAGGTGAAGAATTTTGTGCATTGGGAACACATCTAGGAACATATCAATGATCTTTCATGGATGCTTTCCATAAAAAATAAAAAAATAAAAACTAAAATGTTTCAGTAATACCATAGTGAAATTTGTTTTACGTGTTTATATCCTGCTTGTTTTGTCTTCTGAAAGTACAAAGAAGAGCACATTACATAACTCCCATTACTGCAGCAGACCACCAGTTTGTGCCTTGCATCAGACCAGATGTCTGGGTGCCACTCCCTTTCTTGTTCTAACCCTAGTGTTTGAAATGCCTTGCATATTTTGCCTGTCAGGTTGACCACTTCAAAGCTTTCAAGGCTGGTCTCAAGACCCACATTTCATGAATCCAGTAGCAACTGGTCTCCTTTTCTCCATCTTTCCCTCTCTCTCTCCCTCCTACCCACCCCAACTTTGTTTTTTGTAGTTTGCAAACTGCTGATGTATAGGTTTCTTATAGTGCTCTTTTGTTCAAGCATACCAAGTAGAGAAGTGGCTATACAAGGGCTCTTTATCATTTTTATCTGTTAATGTTTAATTCATATCTGCTTCTTAAACAGCCAAAGTGGTTTTCAGATGGTAAGCAAGTATGATACCGATTGTGACATTTGTGACAACTTTGTCTAGTCAAAACTTTCCCAAATTATAACAAAATGAAAGAGACCATTCAAAACAAAACTAGTTAAAGGGTTGAAACCCTGTAAATAAAATTTCTGAAGAATTCTCTCTACCAGGTGTGACAAATCTCATAAAAACAACAGGACTCAAGCTCTAACTTACGTGCATACATTGTCAGGAACCATGGAATGGCATATAGCTGCAAAACAGTAAAACATAACAAATGCAACTGCAAGGGATTTCAGTCACACAACTAACTGATGCTAAATAAAGTGTATAAAATAATAGCATGCTGCAAAGAGCCCGAAGGTCTGTTTTAACCATCTAAAACCTAAAAAACTTCTCTTTTGCTTCAGTTTTCAGTAATACAATGTTAGTATTGCAATAACAAGAACACTGCTTCTGGAATTCTTGAAAACAGATACTTACATCTGGAATGAAGCCTATGCCATCCAAATGGTTGCTGAGTTCTGGGTCATGGAATGCAATCAAGTGTGCAAACACTGCCAAATACTCTGACAGAAACCAGGAATTTTTTATTTTAAACATGTAAACTCTTTTATCATCAAATTTGTTAGTCATTCAGAATCATTCTCACATTGTGTAACATCACAAGTAACAGATTTTCATTTCCTTTTTTCCCCCCCTCCCCTTTATTTTAAATTGATTCTTGTAAATGTTTTGGGTGAAATGAAATTATTCTCCCTCTATGACTTAGTCCCTAAAAAATGCCTGCTTGTGTACTAATAATCAGATTTAAAAAAATTATAATTACCTTGTATAATGGGAGAGTTATCTTTGAGGAAGAATTTGTTCAGGTATTTAGGAATGAATCGTGAAAGGCAAGCATAGGCAAGAGCTGAAACAGATTTAGATTGAAGTTTCACTCTCTATTCTACAACATCAGTGGTTGGAAACTTTTTTTTTTCTGCCACAGGCCATTTGGATATTTTTGTCATCATTCATGGGCCATACAAAATTACCAACTTAGAATTTATCCTGCTATATTTGGTCAAGCCATAGTTTCGCTACAGTGTGTTAAGACTTTTGCGAAGTGTATGCTGCCAGCCTGCCTGGCACTGGCTGACCTCACTGCAGAGGGCGGGCAGGCCATAGGCTGCTCACAAGCATATCTTTGTATCCTGGACATTCCTTGCTTGTCCCTCAAAATCTACGTTATTATGATGATTCATTTAATATAAACTTATATTACTACAGTTCCTACATTTATTGAATTTTGTCCCACCTGCGGTTCCCTTTGCAGGAGAAGACCAAATGATTCTGAAGTCCTTTTAAGCCAGACATTCCTCACCCCTGTATTACATGATTAAAGCAATGATACAGTTGATGTCATGTATATAGAACTAAGACATTTCAAAACATCCTATCTTCAGGCCCAAATAATTACATCTCCAAAAAGCTTTTTGAAACCTGCAATCGAACGACTGGAATTAGCAAAGCAATGCCGCTGCCCACTGTCTACCCTGCTTCACAGCTGCAAGTGTTTTGTGATTATTTCGCTAGCAAGATATCAGACGTTCAATCATCCTTGGACTTGATGCCAGTGCCTGACAACATCTCTTGTGATGCCCTCTGACCAACTTTCAACCAGTCTCTGAGGCCAATGTAAAGACGATTATTCTGAAAGCCAACAACTTGCCAGTTAGATCCAATGCCCACAAACCTTCTTGAGTGCTTAGATATTTTACTTCCTGCCATCACAAACATTGTAAATGTCAGCTTGTCATCAGGCATTTTCCCATCTTTGTTTAAAAATGCCTTGGTGAGGCCACTCCTTAAAAAGTCTTTTATCTCTAAGATCATAGAGAAAGTAGTTTTGACACAGCTGTGGGCCTGCTTACAAAAGCACTACGTTATCCCCGAAGCTCGGTCAGCATATAGACCTTTTCACAATACCACAGACATAATTATTATCTGCCCTTGATGGTGATTTTTTCTGGACCTGCACTACATGGTTCTACTCCTATCTCAGTGATAGGATGCAGACTGTGTTCGTTCATGGTCAAACATCTTGCCCTGTTCCATTTTCCTGTGGGATCCCCTAAGGCTCGGTACTTGGCCCAGTTCTGTTCATTTTGTACACAAAACCACTTTCATTATGCATCCAAACTCACCAGGTTTCTCATCAATCATATGCTGACAACACGCAACTGTAGTGCTCCACTCCACCAGCTAAATCTCACTCTACTACTAGCACTATAGAAGCCTGTATTATCAATGTCAAGGACTGGATGGTAACAAACAAGCTTAAACTCAATGATGATAAAACAGATGGCCTCCTATGCTTGAGAAGATGAAATCAACCTTCACTTGTTTGTCTGCCCAAGCACATCAAGGTGGGCGAAACCAACATCACCTTTGCATCGTCAGGAATCTGGGATTTACTGTCACTGCAGACAAGTTACAGCTGTCTGTCAGTCTGCCTATTATGAGCTACAAAAGATCAGCGCCATCTGTCACATTCTCTCCACGAATGCTATTAACACTCCGTGGGTTTGTTCTTTCTCAAGCAACTCTCCTTGCTTGCAGGCTGCACTGCATACCTTCTTCATAAACTCCAGAAAGTACAAAACTTTGCTGCACATTTGGTGCTTAGAGCTAGGCAATGGGACGAAGTCACTTATCTCCTTGGTCTTCTGCAGTGGCTACCCATCCACTCTTGCATCCAGTACAAAGTGTCTGTACTATGTTTTAATTTCTTTGCTGGCTCCTGTGCTGACTATTTCTCTGAACTTCTCTTCCCTTATGTACCAGCCAGACAACTAATAATAATAATAATAATTCCTTTTATTTGCCAAGTGACATAGCACGAGGAACTTGACTTGATAATGGCCACATTTTACCAACAATAGCTCTCCCATACACACAGATATACGCACAGTAGACCCACTCCCATTCACACAATCACTCTCTTGCGTTCACTAGGTATGCTAGTGGTTGCGATCGAGCAGTCCCACAGTCTCTTGCAAGAGTGAGAATATATGCCTGACTACACACTGATCCCCAAGCCCCAGGGGGCATGTTGATCAATCGGGTCTGGCTCGGGCCACAACGGAGTTAAGTGAGGAAACAGCCTTGGAAAAGAAGCTGTTTCTCAAGCGAGATGTTCTGGCCTGAAACTGACGATATCTAAGTCCAGAGGGCATGCGGCAGAAAAGGCCATTTGCCGGGTGGAAAATGTCCGCCACAATCTTACGCGCCCTGCCTAAGCAGCGCTGGGCGTAGACTGTGCCCACCGATGGTAGCCTATGGCCTACAACGCGGCTAGCTGCACGTACTACCCGGTCAAGTAGGACCTTCTGTTTCTGGGTGGCGCTGCCATACCAGACAGTAACAGAGAATGACAGTACACTCTCAACCACCGCCCGGTAGAATTGGACAAGAATTGCTCTCCTCAGGCCGAACTTTTTCAGCTGACGCAAAAAGAAAAGTCGTTTCTGGGCCTTTTTGGTGATGGCTACTACATTATTTTGCCAGCTAAGGTCATTGGAGATGGTGGTTCCTAAGAACTTGAGATGATCGACTTGCTCAATGACCTCACCGTTGACAAGAAGAGGCATCATTGGGCCTCTCCTCTTACGGAAGTCAACTATCATCTCCTTGGTCTTGGACACATTCAGTAGTAGACTATTTTCACTGCACCATGCCACCAGAAGGTCTACCTCCCGTAGATATGTAGACTCGTCGTTGTTTGCGATGAGGCCAACAACCGTGGTATCGTCGGCAAACTTCACCATCCGAATGGATCCGTCAGATGAGACACAATCGTTGGTGTAGAGACAGTACAAAAAGGGAGAGAGGACGCAGCCTTGAGGAGTACCTGTACTGAGGACCAGGGTGTTGGAGAGGAGATTATTTATTTTAACTCTCTGTGGTCGACACAAAAGGAAGTCAAGGATCCAGAAGCAGATTGACTGGATTAACTATACTCTTCAGCTGTCCCTTGTATGTTGTCCATGTCTTGTTCTTGCTCTTAAGCACATCAAGCATGCCCCTTAAGAGTGTGAGTTTGTGCTATACAAATCTTCCGTTTATTATTATTATTTCCAAAAACTGAAAAACAAACGCTCTAGAGTCATGTCAATCAAGGAACTAAATCTGTATGCTGACAGCAATGATAGCTGAAAATTGTATCACCCCCCTTATCCCAAACTTAAATGGAAGTGATGGCAGCAATACAGAACTATAGAATGACTGACCTTCATGGTTGAAGTTGAGGGCAAGGAAAGGTGCACAGAGTGAGTCAAGGCCTTGCCAGTAGACATACTGTGGATTGCTTACAACCCAAGCCTTCAGCAGCCGCTTGAATTTGGCATGCGCAGTGGGTGATGACAGAAGTTCATGATACTGATGACAACGAGGAATGTCTACCTCAATCTGCAACAATTTGTGCTTGAATTAATATAAAAGAGATCAGAAACATGGAACTGATTTTCATCTGACTTAAATTTATTGTGTACAAGCTACAGAAAAGTTTATCATCAAGTTTTCTGTAGCCATACACCATGACTAACTTCTTAGAGGAGAAAGCTAAGACAGAAGTAGCAAGGTATATTGTTTAGGGCCATTTGATGGAAAATGAGCAGGTTTCTTGTCAGAAGTAAAGTATCCAGGCATTGGTAGATTGTTGAATATCATACAGGCAGATACAGAGAAACATGAAGGATATAAGAAATGACTGCAGGTAAAGATGTATTTGACTTCATGTACATAACCTGAATTGTGGATAAAGTCACAAGAAGTTCCTCACCTGTCTGTCAGTTGGTATTGGTGTTTCCTTGTCAATGCTGCTGTAAATGTTTTCAATGTCACCCTGCATTAAAAAATGGCTTTCAACATAGGCTTAAATAATATTTGATCAAATAACAAAAATGTGAGCAGAAATGCCATAAAGGGCATCAGCAAAGTATCTGGAAAACCCAACTGGATTAGGATATTCAAAACTGAAAACACAACTGGCTTTATTGTAGATACAGATTATATTCACCTCAACCTCAAGCAATGCTGCCCACACATGTGCACGATTAAGTGGTGGAATGTCCACACGAGCCTCCTTCCAAATGTTGGGCCGCTTGTATGGATATGCCCTTAGCAAGCGCTCATAAAGGATGATGCGATGAAACTGGAATAAAATTTATCAATAAAAGTACTTAAAATGTGTTTAATTAATTAAAGTCAAAAGACTTTAAAATAATGTAGTGACGTCTGTTTCTTCCTCATAACCCAGACATCTCTACTAGAATGACCACCCAGATGGAAAAAAAATGTACAGTTAAACCAAAAAGAAAAAAAAAGCCCAAATCTAAAGACCTCGAAATAAGATAAGCTTCCATACCTGGTACTCCACATCCTTTTCTCTAATGACAAGAGGTAAACTGGCTGTCATTGTCAGATCACAGGAGCTGGGAGATGTTGGGAGTTGACTGTTGTCTGCATACCTGACAAAAGTGGAATAAAAAAAACCTGTACGAATTTCCATTAACCTATGATTAAAAAAAACTGACTAGTGTTGTGAAAACCTAAAGCCAAAGATGAACAAAGGATAACAAATATAATTGGTGTACAGAGCAAGCACTAGCAACCAGACAGTTTAAAAAAAAATGGCTAAAGAAAAAAAATTAGTATCTTGGTCAGGCAGGAAAAAAATATTAAATCCTGATCTTATACATGCAGACTCAGGATACAGAACTAGGATGATGCATCATCTACAAGCATTATCTTGAGTTTTCAGAATTTAAGAATTTTCAAAATAGAGAATTATTTTTCTGGATGTGTGTGTGTGTGCAGGTGTACATGTAATAAGAACAACAAAAGAAAATCAAACACCATGATATAATTCCTTTAGTTCTTTTTTAAGTAAACAAAAGGAAACAAGATCATTCACGTAAAAGAGAGAACATAAACACATACACATAATCATGACTTATACTCACTCATCTTCAAGGAGTGGGTAATAGGCTCTTTCTTCAATGTCTTTTAATCGCTGGAGAGATGAGAAAATTTGATACTCAACAAGAGTTCAGTACAAAGGTCATATTTGCAACTTAGCTTAAATTCATTTTGTTGCTGTATTCTGTCATAAACAATTACGGTCTAGTCTCACTTGGAAACAATACAAAAAAACAACAAAAATTCTCACTGGAGGAAAAACATTCACAACAAAATCAAGAAATGCTATATAGTTTTCTTAAAATTGGGTATGCTTACATTGCGAAGTTGTTCCTGTGGCAAAATGACAACAGTTCTGTCTAGTAACTCTGCTTTGTCACGTTCTTGACCAAACATGTCACCATCTGGTATACCACAGCTGGAAACAAAAGCTGATCTGTACTTTTTTTCTCAGCATCTGTTCATGCTTAAGATGCTAGAATCTACAATGAGTATTATGAGAATCATTCAGAGTATACTGCAAAACTGAAAATGAGACTACTGGATTTAAGAGAATTCCTCTTATGGTTGTTCACAACTAGATCTACTTCTAGCCACATTGTTGCAATTTCTTCTTCACATGTTGGCATGTGATAGTGTCAGACTAAGCCAGACATAGAGTGGGAGAGAAAAGGCATAATGCTGAATCACAATGCCCACTGGAGGTGTGCTTCTGTCAAGTCTAGGGGTCATAGTTATGCTGAGGCACAACGCCTAATGGAGTATGTTTCTGTCAGTCCTTGGGGTCAGAGTTATGCTGAGGGTCATTCATTGCTCTGGGGCAACATAGGAAGAAGTTAAAGGCAAGAATCTTGTTCTGTAATTATAAAAAGTGTCCATATACTGACAATAGCAAATGATTCCCTGTTTGTGTAACATTACATATACTGCTTTTGGGCATAATTTACTTGACTTGTAAGTCTAAATCCAATTGTTTATGTTTTCAAAAAACATAAGTAAAAATTATTATTAATTTAATGCAGTACTTACAGTTTAGGCAAAACATTACTGATTTTTTTCTCTGAACATAGAAAGCAATGTAGTTCCATGCTGTATTTACAGTTTGGACAAAATATTAGGAGAATAGTTGCTGTTTTTTCCCTTCAACTAGACGTGAAAGCACCATATTATTTTCTTTTATTTGGCATCATTTCCCTTTTCCAATTGTTTTTCATATGTTGCCCTATGAAAGTTTTGTCTATTTTTACTTAATCATAAGCTGCAGCTTGCAAAATTTAATGACATCAACTTGTGCTAACCATAGCAGTGTAAAGTCATTCTTTGTTGTCTGCTACCTCAACATTTTGGGAAGTCCAGTGGCACAACGGTTAGCGCCTGTGAGGATTGGCTGTCCTGGTTTCAAATCTTGTATCAGGTATGCTGTTCTTTCTATGCATGTGGTATCTGTTTACAGGTCTGGCTGTTTTGCTGTGTTATTACTGTAATGCTGGTTTGGTGTAAAACACCAATTCAACCCCCACCCCATCCTTGCAACCTCAACATTTTCACCTGGTACTTGGATGTCTGAACTCCTACATTCCTCAGGTTCAAACATGTATGGTTCAGTACTTCAAGACTATGTAAGCTTTTCTCCAGCAGCAAAAATAATAGTAAAGATCTTCCAAGGAATCTGACAGGTGTCTGAAGTCATGGTTCACGGAATGAAAGCAAACACTGATTTCCCTACTAGGACTCCTCTCAGGTATGACCTGATTTTGGTGGATTTTACCAAGTCTTAATAGGAAGATTTTGCATTATGAATAAATAGTTGTGTTTTAGGCACTGAAATTTACAGAATGTATATATATTATCTCTACCTACCACAATTTGTATATAATTAGGTCCACTCAGGATGGTATGTTTATTCTTGCTTACCAAGGCAGAAGATTAACTGGAGGCTGTGTCTTGACCATACCAGCTTTTTTCAAAACTGCTTCCAGCTCTCCACCTGCAAGCTGCCACAGGTAGTACACTTCTGCCATTCCTCGCTGAGACAGGTGATCTGGATCATATACTGTCCAAAAGAGGGGTGAAATGACACATATGAGTAATTTTTTGGTAAACATCTGAGTATTCTTGAACATGTTAAATCTTTGCATTCATTGCTGTCCATTGTTTTGTGATCATTTTAAATTGAAAGACTATTAAAAGGACATAAGCCATCGAGTAGAATAAATCTAAAATTGATTATTAAGTAAAACTAGAGACTAAATGATTGGTTAGAAATCAAAGGAGCAAAAACTGTTTCACAAAGAAATATACAAAAAGGCAGGCTAGTCATTATTCATATCACTGCCTTCTCTCTGAATTTACTCATCAACATGGTCTTATAAATTACAAATTATGGCAAGTTTTTGGCCTTACCCAGCTTTAGAAATTTAAGTCAAGTGTTAGCACAGCAAACTACTAATTGCTTTTTCAACTCATTACCTACAATGCAGAATGAATGTAATCCCTTAATGACATGAAGTAAATCTACCAATTACTTTCATCATCATATGAAGGTAGCTCCAGATCTTTACAACGAAGCTTCATGGTGCACATGGTGAATCCATTTTTATGTGGTGTCTGCCATCAGTATTAATATATCAAATGTTGAAAACTAACTCATATTGATTTGTCTTTAAATACTTGCCATATGTACTACACTAATCATTTTTCTGAATAAATTAAAAACTGATTAATAAACTGATCTCAAGTAGATGCCAACAAAACAAAAGAGAGCTCACTGTGTTCTAGTAAAAATAATGAGAACGCTACCGCTACCATGGACATATATTTCTGGCATGCTTGCAAATTTTCCATGTTAACTTCTAAAACAATGCTACTGGTCAAATGTGCTTCTGGTTTCACCATCAACATTAATAGGGAGAGCTGATGACAGATCTCTTGTGTAGAGGAAGGTGCAAAAGTTCAACCTTTCTGAAAGAACAAATACGCAATGGGACCTACTGCCGCCCACCATTACAAAACTGGCGTCCACGTTTCACAACTGTACACCATAATAGGAACAGCCAGGGACTTGCATATCTTAAACTTATTGGCTAAGCTTATACTACTGCTGTTCAAGATTTTGTTCAGTCTCGCCATCAATGCTGTCGCTGTTGTGATATTTTGTCGAATCTCCACCACGCAGCTGCTGTCCACATGCCCAGTTACTTGAAACTCTGTACCTTTTCAAGCTACAGCCATTCACGTGACTCTCCATACTTCAAACTGTATCTGCTTTTGCTAAACCCTAATCCTAAAATCAACCCCAAATAGCAGCTAGAAAGGAACAACAGACAGTTGCTACTGCCCTCATATGGTACACTGAAGGCTGAATGCTCTTTTTAAGAGTGTAAGTGTGATCACTCAAAGCAGACTCCAAAACATATCTTGTAAGATTGCCCCACCCACAAGGCAAAGGGCCAGAAACTATGGCTAAATGGGGACAGAGCTTCACACCCAAGTCTGGGGGGTGGGAAATGACCTCTGCTACAATGTCAGCCTTGCAGTAGCTTTAAGCAAGAGAATCCGACAACAAAAATGTCAAGTGGTGAAGAAGACCCCCCATATAAATCATTCTCCAAAAATAAACTAACTCTATTTGATCAGACAGCTCGTCATACCATCTCATTTTCATTGTATGCATCGACATTAATCCTATACTGCTTTCATGACAAAAAGAAATTAAAAAACTAAGCAATAAACTCATTGCATGTATACTGTTGATATAAAGAATTTTTGCACGGAATTTTTGATACTGGATGTCAAACGGCCCTGAGAGCCTATAAATGAACCTGACAATCAACTACTTCACGAGAGGCTAAGCATTGGTCCTGCCAGAGATATACATCCATGCTGCTACTATATAGATGTAATAAATGATAAAGAAAATAAGAAATAAAAGAATTTTATATGAAATTTATATGGTGACTTTGATATTAAACTCTTCTCCAACCCCTTCAGAGATATCCATAAAGCATAAAAATGTATATATGTATAATTTAAGATATATAATAAAATAAAAATCAATAATAAAAAAAATGATTTATTAACTTCACTTTCAAATCATTTTTTAAAAAATGTGCTCTCACCATTCTCTGCCTCTCCTCTCTAAAAATTGTGTGCTTCTTAAGTTCCTCTGCAGTAGGTCTGAAACAAAGCAAAAGAATAGTGGTTGTTATTTTTAAAGGTCCTGCACAGTTAATAGGATGAAATCTGTTAGGTAAAGAAGCATGAAAGAGAAAAATAAATGAAATCTGCTAAGAGAACGTTCATTATGTCAATAATATTTACACTAGCAATACTAAAAAAGTGAACAATCAGCTTATATTGCAATGGTGTGGTGTCCATTGGTATGCACACCTTCGAGAAGGTGCCAGGGTCAGACAAAACCTAAGAAGGTCCAGCATATCCTTCGACAGTGTCTGCACACAGAAGATGCCATCAACAGTCTTCAGTTTCCTCCCATTTATTCACAGCTTTTTACACCGACACAGTTCAAGGTAGAGTAAATATTAATTATGAATAAAAACATACCAGTACAGGATTTTTTTCCTTTTTTTCTAACCATTGGCATGCTGCCCATTCAATATGCAATGTAAATACTGTAAACTAAGTGCCATATAATAATGCATTTAACATTTAAAAAAAACACTGGATAGTAATAATTTCCAAGAATATCAACATCTCTAACTTCACTTGATGAACAAATATAAAATGAAAATAACTTTTTTAAAAAATTCTACACAAATTCAAACCATTCTTTTCCTTAAGGGGAATTAGATTCTAGATTATACAATAATGAATTCTATTTGGAAGAATGCTGCAAAGATGTGGCAGTTATTACATGGGAATCTTAAAAACTCTCAAATTCACCTGACTATGTCATACCTTCAGCTGGTCGGAGAAGCCTTCTTCATTAGCCAGGAAGTCAAGTGGAGACATTTCTATTTTAAAAATTATAATATTTAAAAATAAATGATTATAAATGATTAAATGAAAAACTCAAAGAAAATTGAAGTGAACAAGTTGTTTTGAAATGTGTACACAATCATGAGCAATCTTTTTCTGTAGGTTTGGAATCATACATGTGTACATGCATGCCTGGAAGTACACATTCACTAATACATTAACATAATACAACATCTTGTGTGACAGTCTTTGCTTCAGTAAGGATAATACTCAACCTGAGTTTATAAGGCTCAGAAGTTTCTGAAGGACTTCTGAGAGTGGTATGTCATGCCACAACTGCCTTTTCTACAGACGAAAACAGAAAAAGAAAATTCTTCTTATTAAAACTATATAACCACCTCTTTAGACTGTGATACAAGTGAATTATCTAATCCCCATTTTAAAATGTGAAACAAATTAAATGCATCATGTAGTACTTCATGAAAGCCAGAAGTACTTCATGAATTAAACCAATGATCAGAGAAACAGATCTAATTTATTTTATAAAATACATTCTGTATAAAGAATCCTTTCTGTCATGATATGGGTTGGCTCATATATGTAAATACACATCACACACAACCCAATACTGAAAGAATTTAAAATTTAAAACAAACATATACAACTACAAACCAGGATAAGTTCCAGCAATATGATACCCAGAGACCAGGTGTCTACTTTGGGTCCAATCTCTGGCTGAAGACTATCTTCTGTTTCATCATCTGTCTCCACTGGTCCACTACACACTATCTCAGGGGCCATGTATTGAGGCAGCCTGAGAGAGGATACAATGACAACCACCAGGATAGTCTCCAGTCATAAACTGTATAATCAGCCATTGGTAACAAAGCCAAGTGAAGACATGAAAATGAAATGAAAAATCTTTGTGTTTAGACAAATCAGATCTTATAATAAATATCACATACCAATATAAATTAAGCTGCAAAGAAAGGTTAAATTACCCAATGGGAAAATTAACATCTGCTCCCCAGTCTGTCATGTAGTACATGCCGTATTCTGCTAGCTTAATGTCAGTCTGAAAAGGAACAAGAGCAAAACAAATCAGCTATGCAGAAAACATGGCTTTAAATAAAAATACAGCTTTCTATCACTTTTATTATGGCTATTGCCACACAAAAGAAATGCATTCACTCATGCTCACGTGTACCATGTTTCCTGAAAATAAGTCCTTACCCAGAAATAAGCCCTAGAATGATATTTAAGGATGCTCATGATATAAGCCTTACCCCAAATATAAGTCCTAGTTAAGATCGTCAAACATACAGATGGATTTGTTCATCCATTAAAACACATAACGGACATATTAAATTATAAAGTAATGATATTAATATATAAATAAATAATATTATGAGTTATAATGATGTTCTAGAAGAACATGTCTGTATTAGAATAAATGTAATTTTTTTTTTACTTGAATAAATGTAGATTTTTGTACATGAAAAAATAAGACATCCCTTGAAAATAAGCCTTAATATCTCTTTTGGAGCAAAAATTAACAAAAGACCTAGTCTTATTTTGGGGGAAACCTGGTTGATGTGTGCTCTGAACATTGTAAAAGTTTGGGTTGATCTCTGGTATGGAAAATTGTTCCCAGGGCCGGATGCTGGGAGTTTTCTCTGGTTTTCTTCCCCGCCACTTCATTACCCTTTTGGCCCCATATTGAAAACTTACCACTACATGGAAGTAATTTCATATCAAAGCACGCACATGCAATCAAAGCAGGAAAAGTTTTCCACTTACAAATAAACTGTACTTGTTTAGGTAATTAACTCACATCAGTCTGAAGAAGAATGTTGTCGATGGAGAGATTGTGATGAGTAATGCCTTTACTGTGTAGGTAAGACAGTCCGTCAATAACTTGGTAAGCAATGTGAACTATCCTGTGTTCACTGGATGAGACCAAAAAAAAAAATCAAATAAAATATTAAAAACTGCTAAATAAGAATATACTTTGTAAGAAATTTTGTAATAATTGATGACATCACATTTTCTGACCGAAGACTGGCTGTGTTTCTGAGTGTTCATGCATGCAAATATTTATGTTCTGATAAGTGTAAGTTAAGAATTGATAAAAACTGGTACCTTGAATATTTCCCGGACTCAAGCAGACTCTGAAGTGTTGTTTTATAGTACTCTGTTACTACAAGCATTCGCTCTGAAATAAATTTAGATGATGAGTTAAATCAAGAAAAACAAAAACTTGTTCATGCATTTTCATGCATGTCACAAATATAATGTGTGATGCCACCTCCTCACAAAACTTATATATTCATTTGCAATTAAAACAAAAGTATTCTTTCCACAATGTTTTGCAAGCATTTCATTTATAGAAAAATCTACCCAGGAAAAAATCCTTCAGTGAAAAATAAAACAAAAACAAAACAAAAATTAAATAAAGGAATGCTACAGTTAACATAGAATGGACACTTACCATGTTTGGACTTTGCAATATCTAAGTAGCGACAAAGCCGTGGATGCTCAATAGTTGTGAGGTACTGGAATCTGCCAAGCACTTTAATGGAATTTGGTGTTAGTGGAAGCCCATTAGGTCCACATTTATCATTCGGATGACTAGCAGCATAAAACGTGCTCACACCAAACTCTGCTTTGCCCAGCACGTTCATTTCTGCAGGAAAATCAAGCCGCACAATCTCAAATCTGACATCTTTAAAGTTCTTCGATTCACTCTAATATTGCAAGTAAAATACAAATGAATATAGCTTTATATAACATAAGCAAGTCCTGTAACTAAACAAGTAATTAAAAATAAAATAGAATCATTTTGGCAGACTTAAGTAAGGATTATTTTTAGATAATAATACTTACTGAAGCCTATCAATAAGATACTATTTTATTTCTATTTCCAATAGAAATAAAAAGGATCACTGAAATCGTAATGTGTTTGTTTAATATGATAATGTATTATTCTAATAAGCAGGTTTCTATCACAAAGATGCTCACTGTGTATTAAAAGAAATAGGACAATTAAGTAACCAAAATGGCACACACTAATGGAAAAGATGGAAAGGTATACAGTACAACTCCTCTAAACCTCTGTAACAATTAAAGTGAATCTAAAGTGCATTAATTTTTTACAAGTATCTGCAAGCTTCGTTCATATATGATCTTTTTTGTAACATTTGCATCACAACAATATAGCTGGCCTCCGGTAATGTGCACGTACTTATCAGAAATTGGTCTTTCTAACAAAACGAAAGTGTAATCATTGCCATTCCTCTGCCATGACGAATACATTTTTAGATCTGTATCACAGGTGAAGATTGAACTTCATATTCTAAACGCATACATCAAATATAGGCCTATGTGTATCACCAACAGGCTCATTCTGTCGACCCAAACTTCATAGATCATTAATACTGTACAAGGCTGATGCTTTGAGGTCATGAAATAAATATTTTTATTTAATGTAGCATACGACTTCATAAGAAAAATCTATGACAAAAATAGTTCACAAATTCGATAATAATGTAATTTAATTGAATAACGTACTATATAGGCCTATAGTAGAAACCGTAAATTGATACATAAGATTTTCATCAATTTGTGTCTTTTGTAGAGGATACACATTCGTGTAGAATTATTCCTGTGTCGTAAAGGAACGTTTCAAAGAGAACTACAACTTCCTCGAATCCTATCTTTAACATTTGTGTCCTGCTTTTGACATACTATAGCTTAACAATGATTTTGGAACACCCACCGAAGCAGAAGACGGAAACGAAGAAGCTGCTTCAAAATATTTGGACAAAATGATTGCAAAGGAAGAAATAAAATCTTCAGAAATAAAACCAATAACAAAATTTATTTAAGCTATTTCTGATATTTTGTTATTTATTTTCAAAAGTTCTTTTGTAAGTTAACTAAAAACATCTATTTTTGTTCTGTTAAAATCCCGCATGTTTACATTGGTTACACGGCAAAAGTTGTTCAAGCTCGATCAGTGTTGTTTTCTCAAGAGGTGAACGCTTTATTTTTATTTTGAGCAAGTCCGTTTTGAAGTCATTATTTAATTCTCATTACAATGTATTTTGAAGAATTTTTAAAGGTTTGTGTAATTCTTTTTTCTTCTCTTATTGCAACAGGGTATATTCGACAAAGAGTGAAAGTCAACTGCAAAAGCGTGTAGTGATATGAATTTTAAAGCTTTGCGTTTAGCCTTAGGGCCAAGATAAAAACTTAATAATTATCCAGAGACAATGAAACAATAATGAGACAACATCCACATACATATACAATAATTGCTAATATGTAGGCCTACATTTTTGGATTCGAAAAGCTAATTACAAAACATTAATTCGGGAGCCGAACGCCTCCATCGACAATATGCTAACTGCCCCCTCATTTGGGTAAACTGTCACAGAGGTTAGCTGTATCAATTTTTGTTAAGCTAACTCAATCAACTGAATATGCATAGGCAAAACTTCAATACTTTTTCCCATGTCCAGGACAGTATTAAGATCTGAAATGGAGTTTTCAGCATGTGATATGCAGTCTCTTGCAAATCTTCTGAAGACAGAAGAACCAGAATCTGACAGTGAAGATGACTTAAAGGTGAGATGAGAATTGTACATTGACCGAAGATTATCAAAAGGCAGTTTTGAAACCATATTTTTAATAGTTTATACTGCAAAGAAAAATATTGTTATTTCCAATTATAAGTGGCTGCTGAACTAATTTATGAAGTATACGTATTAATCATATTTGTCAAGAATTTACAACTAGATATATTGTAGTACAAAGTAAAATGTTTACTGAAAAGAAAATAAATAATATTTTATTTAAACACAATTCTTATTATAATGTAGAAATGATTACAAAGATATTGGGCGTAGAAATGATTACAAAGATATTGGGCCAATCTTGTGAGTTTGCTGGATGGCAGCTCTATGCATACATTTTTCGTATTTTCTTTTGTAAATTCTGTCAAGGATGAACTTCAACATCATGGCCCTTACACTTTATCCTGGGAAGTGTTGGTTGAAATGTTGTAACCTTTTTTTACATAACATGCTTAAGGCACACACAATGCTGTATGAAACTGTGAATACATTTTGCAGATATAGAGCATTAAATTCCTAATGTTTTGTTACAGCCATTCATTTTTCATATTGTATTTATTATATATTTTGCCACTTTACTTGTACATATTATAATTTTATATTTATTTTACAGCCAGATGGGACCATGGGCTCTCTTGCACCTGGAGATATTGGTCCAAAGGCAAAACCACAAAATAAAGGTGAAGACAGTTTTGTTTCTTTACTCCTAATTCTTCTTCTTCTTTCATTCTTTAGTAAATAAGTACACACAAAGCTGGCTTAAAGGTCTTTTATTCTTTACTTAAGTACATACAAAGCCATTTTATGGATCCTGCCTTCTTTAGTTAATAAGTACACATCAAAATCAGTTTATAGATCCTGCTTCTTTATAAGCAGTTTTCACTCTCCAAAGTCATAGAGACTTTAAGCAACAGTGGGTATCCAGATAAACATGAAAATATGTTTTTATTGTTGAAAATCAAATTATTTTTAATTATGTGTGTGTCCATGAGTCACACAAATCCTTTCTTCCTTGGACACAAAGAACAACCAGCAACAAAAATGTGTTCAGGAATTTATTAATTTTTGTTAGCATCTAGCTCTCAGAAGAATTTGAGCAAAGACATCTGGGATGCTGAAGAAGTCGTTGAGGGTTCTGAATATGACTGTCTGCATGATCCTCGTCCACAGCCTGGGTGAGTGTGTGTGTGTGTGGGGGGGGGGGAGGGGAATATATATTGTGTCTAAAAAAATCTCATATAATTTGCATTTATTATTGTTGTAAATATTGCCATCCCTTTGTCACCTTTAAATGAAATCACAACACAAAAAGCTTTGGCTATGATCACTCTGAGTTCTAAGATGTCAGCTCACAGAGTATTAAGTACAAATATTTTAAGAATGTTTAATGAAATTGTAGAAAGCAGCAAAATCTAGAGTTAATGTCATATACGTGTCATAAAATAGTTTTTCATTTTTGTTTCTAGTTATGTAGCCAGTCTTGTATCACTGGATACTCTGAGCTGCCACACAAGGATCTAATTTATAGATTTTATTCTTTTTCCATGTTGATTTGATACAGCATTTAACAAAGGTGAGGTAATTGAAATATGAGCTCTGAATCCAAATATTTAGGTATGAGATTATATACAAACAAGCTGTAACAAGTGAGGACATGTTCCTCCAGATGGGCAACAAGACACCTGCCACTGCTAGCTGTGAAGACATGATTGTAAGAAAACACTTTCTTCCCCATAGTCATAAGTAAAATATTAGTCTCTCTTTAAATACATATATATTTCAAAGTTTTCTTGCAAACCATATGAACAAAAATCTCTCAGATGTGTCTTGAATATCACAGAGAAACTTCTGGGTCTTATGACTTGAACTGAGTATTGCAGTAAGAATGAGAATGGCATGGAAGATTAAATGTTTGGCCTAAAAAATATCTCGATTTGCTGTTTCTTATGTCATTTCAGACAATACAAATAGCAATGAAAATGTTACATAGTAACAAGCATGTTTGCAACACACCTTTCTTGGTATGCTAGTAAAGTGCGTAGTTTTTTTTTTTCAGGTAAAAATCCACTTACCTGAAACCAAAATGTCTGATGTAGAACTTGATGTAAAAGAAAAGTTCCTTGACCTCAGAACTCCAAAATAGTAAGCAAATAGTAAGGCAGAGGATTACAGAAGTTTTCCTCTCGTAAATTCCTATTTGCGTGTTTCTGTGTGGATGTGTACGTGCACTTTTTAACTTCATCTTTACTTCTACTATAAAAAGCTTAAGAAAAGTTGTTTTAAATTAGTAATCCTAAAAGAAAACCAGTTTTTCTTCTCTGAAAATACTGGCAATGATGAAGACAATATTACCTTCCAGTAACAGGTATTTTAATAGTTCATCAAAACATTTATGACACACATTCTTTAGAAACAGCTCCAGGGATCTCCTTAATAATTAATATTAATAAATTCTTAACCTCTTTTAATGTATCTTTGAACTTTAACTGGTAAGGTGTGAGACCCATCATGTAGTGGCCATAATGGGCATGAACTGACTCATTGTCTAGTGCATGGACTATGAGAGGTGGAGCCTAATCTCTTCTGCTGCCTTTTACCTTTTCTGCTAAATCAGGTTGCCATTCATGCTGCATAGGTAGGGGAAATTTTTCCAGTCACAGGCCTGAGTGAACTACATCTTTCCACCCTGAAAGTCAAGTGTACCAACCCACACTAGGGGCCATATGTTTTACTGCTCTTTTGGCCATAAGCTATGTGACATTTTGAATAACCTTTGTTTTATTAACTTTAAAGGCTTTATTAAGGACCATTGTATTTCAGAGTGAGTATTTTTTTTTTGTTGCATGTTCAGCTTTCTAGGACTTTATCTCCCACATCCAGTGGACCATAAGAAAGGAAAAGCACAATGGGACTCCAGATCTCAAACTCTGCATGTCACACTACATATGGTGCGAGACCTAGACCTATTTAACTTTTGACTGGAATTGGTTTGCAAGTCCAAAACACTTACATCCAGTCTAATATTTACTTCAAGGTTTTATTCAGTCATGTCATTTCATAAGAATGTGATGTCATAACAAGTCTCTTAAAGGGTTTAACCAGAGCTGTGTGTCATGCATAGTTAGCTCAAAAAGAGTTCATAAAATTCCTATGGAAAACATGAATATGTGGTGAGTAGCTACAGTAAAATATGATATATCATAGTTCAGGTGCAGTTCTGGTGCAATGCTGCAATTAGCTTCAAACTTCATTTCACTATGTGTATCATCTTTGTCATAGGTGAATAAGAATGAGTAGTTCCCCCCACCCTGCCCCTCTCACTTGCTCTGCCTTTAAATATTCAAGCTAGATTTAAAAAGACATTTCTTCCATCAGTTTGTATAACTGGTGTGCTGGTAGATTAACCCCCTTCTCTCAGTCGTGGAAACTTTTGTCTACCTGCATTCCTTTAATTTTTTTCATTTTCATATTCAATATTTTCACATGCCTTTTTTAAAAAACCTTTTTACACTGCTTGATGCTTCCTATGTGAAGCACAGAGATTATTTCATCATAATAATAATCATTATCATCATCCTTCTTTGAAGCATGACCAGTATCACTTGGCAGATAAGTGTGAAGTTTTTATAATTATAACACTTTTTTGCATCTTCATGCAGAAAAATAACTTTTACAGACCTGTACAGGATAGCACCTACATAGTTCATGCACCTAATGCCCCAAATAGGTAATAGAGTTTGAAATGAGGAATGTAAAAGATGATTCCCTGGAGTGCATAATCATAAAATAAAAGTCATAATACTTTAATAGTTCTGACATCAGAAATAGCAGCACAAGAGGTTTTATTGTCATAAATACATTTGTTACATTTATCACAACAATTGTACTTTGTGGAAGTTGTATGCAAGAGCGTCAGGTGAGAGAGAGGAGTGGATGAGTGTAGATTAAATGGTTTCTACAGAATACTTGAATGATGCAATAAAAGTTGTACTTTCTGGAAATTTTGATTTATTTTATTTTTCATGGCAGTAAAAAGAATCTGAACAATATTTTAAAGTAAATATCTACTGTTTGCTGATAATAATCAAATCCAAGGATGTAGGTGATGTATACTGTCACATTTATTTCCAAAAAGATCTGTGAATAACATGTGGTTTTCTTACTTCAAGGTAAAAATAATCTCTAACATCTGACAATCAGTTAAAAACAACTTAAAAAATGATGCACAATTCAAAATTTTAATGTCGTTACACATCAGCAAACATTTAAATACTTGAATCTGACATTCCACCATAATTAAGATCCTTAAGATGCTGCTAACAAGATGTCTAAAGAAATTATTACTTACTACAATGTTTGCTTGCTAGTTTGCCATAAAGTATTGCTATACCATTTTTAGTGTCTATGACTCTAAGATGCAGTGAAGTATTATAGTTTCATATTAAATAGATGTATTTCGAGCACCAGCATGATCACAAATGCGTGCACACACAAACACACAGCAGTTTTACAAAAAACAAAATACCATGAATAATACACAGAATTAGTGATAAACATTCACCTGTTGTATAAACACTCACTTCTGACTTGGGAAAAAAAAACCCACCTATATCCTCAGAAATAATTTGAAAAGAGATTGGCTTTGCAACAAATAATAACAGAAGAAAGTGCCTTTTACAACTAATGCCAAAAAGATTAAATCCAATAGCATGATATACTTGTATGCACAGCATGCTCTCTCTGTCTCAAGCACATGAAAAAAAATATGCATGGTAGCGCGCACACACACACACACATATATATCCATTCATGTAAAAGTGCATGCATGCACATGCACACAATCATCCAGGCATGCACAACATGATTACAGTCACCTCTGTACAAAAAATGTCATTAGCAAAGCACTAAGGTTTTGTACTAGAGCTAAATGCATGCTTTATAAACAGGTTCTATGAAGTGAGTATTTTATTCACCCATTTGAGACAATTTTGTGTTCTATTAGGCTATGAAACAGAAAACATAATTTAGAAACGCCCCAATACTACATCCCTTTAAATAAAAGTCTTGATTAAACGAGACATCATTTGTGGGCTCAGGCTAACTAAATTATCAACTTAAAAATTATCCTACTATATCTGGTAAGGCCATAGTGTGCTAACACTTTTTGCAACATGTACACTCCCAGGCTGCCAGGCACTGACTGTCCTCTTAGTTACTATAAAATAGGCAGATGGTGCTGCAGAGGTCACACGCCCCAAGATCTGGGATGGAATGACTTTCTTGGCATGGTCTGCTCATGTGCATAAAGACAAAGCTCATTATCACTCTGTGTATCACCTGTGTAAAACCAGCTGTGGACAACAATTTACATGTGTACAGCTGGCATTGAAGAAATGGACAATGCTCATTTAGTCCATGTCCAGTCTCTTCACTGCCTTCATATGCATGTGAATTGTCATTTACAGCTTGTTTTATTGTGCAGATGATATACATAAACCTGTTTGCATCTTGTCTCATTAAGGTTCATTTATTCCTTATTCAGTCTCTTTACTGCCAGCAAAACCTGATTGCCATATGGACGTGAATTGTTGTCCACAGCTTGTTTTATTGTGCAGATGATAAAGCAGTAATGAACTTTGTCTTTATAAACATGCAGAGACCATGCCATGATGGTCGTTCTGTCCCAGACATTGGGCATGTGACACAAGCAACTGGTGAGAAGCATACACGTCTGTCCCTTCATGTACTCGCACGTGTCCTGTCTATCCCATAATGGACATTCCTCGCCCATCCCTCACAAGTTGCCTTATTATCATAATTCGCTTAAGACAAATTAATGTTGCTATGAAAAATCTCCTAGATTAACTGGATTTCAAGTTCTGCCTGCAGCTGCCTTGGCAGGGCTAGACCAAATTAATGAAACATTCAGCTCCCAAGCCAGACATTCCCCATCCCTGCCCATGTCAGATTTCTCTCCGCTTTCCTTCATCTTCTTTGCAGTTCTTGCAAAATAAGGCAAATGCTGAAGTGATGATTGTCTGGTATATATTTGTTACATACCAAAATAAGCTTAAATGTTGGGTTTATGCCATTCTAAGTAATGCTTTATGAATGCAGATTAAAAAATAACAGTAAAACTTGAACCATGTGATATTTTGTTGACGGGTAACATTTTGCGTCAGAAAAGCTATTTGTAATTTTCTCTTCCATATACTAATTTAATGTTATATTTGTTATAATGTAAGCAATTTGTAATGAAATTTGTTCTTTCTGTGTGTTGCTTTAAAATGAACATAAATAATGTCTTTCAGTCTTCATTCACCCTCTCGCCATGATATGGCTCAGCTGCAGACATGGCAATAAATGCAAACAATTCATTCACGCTCACTCCCACCCATCTATACCCACACGAATACCTGCACTACAAATATACGATTGTATGCAAAAAGACTGATACTTTTTGCTAACAGCTAGCCAAAAGCTCCAATCCTAACTCCCTTCAGAGTTTTGTGGTCTTGTCATTTCTGTGACAGGAGTAGTCAATGCAAGATATGGCATGTGAATTTTAACAATGAAGAGACATTTTAAAACACATGAGATCTTTAAATTTAGTCCTGACCATATGCAGCAAAAACCAAGATACACAGCTACTCAAAGAACATATAATCATCACAGTTCAAGGTTATTGTTAAGAACAGATGACAAATAGCTGTTAATTAATGATCCTACCTACATCATGAAACACTATGAATACATTTACATGAGGTCTGATTACTTCATGCTGGCAAGAAATTTACCTAGAGAAGATGGTACAAGGACAGCAAAGAAAGTTCCTGGGATATCTTTTTAAGGAATAGATTAGCAAAAAACACAAAACAGAGAAAAATGTTGTTAAACACTGCACTGGACATCTACTACTATTATTCAAGACCCAAGATCCAGTTGATACCCTGAACAATTAAAATGATGACAGGTTGCCAAGCAACAAGGTAGCGGATCCAGTCCAAGAGATTGCCGTACAACACGTGGGGACGCTCCCATCTGATATGAAGTCAAGGTTGCAATATTCAAGTAGATAAAATGATAGAAAAGGCTATCAGAAAAAAATGACTTCAGTAAACTTTAAAAAAAACCTCAATAAAATGCAGTTGCATACATAACCTGGAAAACAGATCTGGAGCTGAAACAAAATGAAGAAATGAGAAAGGAAACAATTTTTTAATTAAGTACAGCACATGATGATTTTGAAAAATCAAAAGAAGACAGGAATTAGAGCACACATCATGATTATAATTTATATGCAAAGGATACGGCCCAGGGAACATTCGCTTTAGATCAACTTTTTCCTTGCAGTAAGGGCAGGTTTGCTTCTTGCCTACGATACACCATCCTCGTATGCAGAATTCATGAAATCTTAGCTAATAGTCAAGAAAATTTACTATAATGGGAATAATGAAAACATTTTCAATGTAACAAAAACATCACCATAGAAACTCCTGCTGTTATACATGAACACACATATGTGCATGCATGCATGTGCAGACACACACACATGTGCAGTCAAATGCATACACAGCCAAAGTGTATACAGAAGATTTCAAACTCAACTTTATTCATCTAGTAACATTTCACTTTCACTTTTTAGTAGAATATCACTCAACTGAATGATGGACATTTGCATTTCAGATTGTTACTCAGGTGTGGCAGTATGTCAAGCCTCAACTATTTAAGTCATTTAAACTACGAGAAAGGAACAGTTACTCCTCTTCATGAAACCAACATGAGATGAAACCTATAACAGAAAGGATACATATGACCACAGTTAAGTCTGATGGTCTTTTCAATGATGGCATCCTCATCATTCATGATAATGATTTCATTGCCACAAACAGCACAGGTTTTTAGGTCTAAGTTCTTTGATGGTAAGCCAGTAGTTGAATAATACTGCAAAATGGAGGAAAAGATTTTTTTTTAATCCATCCATTTTGTGACAGACTCTGCAGACTTCCATATTTTCAATGTTGAGTTGTTTATCCTCTGTGTAGGATATTATTTTGGACAGTTCGACTATTTTATTATTGTAAGAAACTTAGATATACTGATATGTTTTGTTACCACTGCACTTTAATGTTAGATGATGAATTTTTGTATAGATACTGATCATGTGATGCTTCCTTCTTGAATGTCACATACTATTATGTGATCTGCATGCTCTGAAAGCTTAATACACAACTCAGTTCTCCAGTAAGGTAATGAAGCTAAATTACACTGATTATTAGATCTGTCTTGATTATTTTGAGTTCATGAGACCTATTGGCAGCAATTATGTTAAAATAACATTCTGTCTTTCTGGAGGTTTTCTTTGGAAGACGACTCCTAAAGCATACCTCATGCTCTCTCTCAACAATTAACTTGAATGCATAGATTTTTTTTTAAACAACTTGTATAGAACAGAGGTTTTCAAACTTTTCCAGACGAGTACCACTTTCGAAAATTCAAATTGACTGAGTACCACCTCCCAACCCTACCCCCTGCAAATATATATATATATACTAGTCTAGGACTTAGTCTTAGGTTCGCCGGTATTTAGTCAGTAGTTAGTTAATTGTTAATATATGATATAAATATCTTTCATTAAACATGTATATTATCCATCTTGTTATGTGTATAAATACCGGCAGTCACAACGGAGTAAATATGCAGAGTGCCGTCAATTAGGATTACAAGGGTCTGGTTCCCGCTTAATGGCTTAATATCCTGATGCTAAGAACATTCCTGCCTGTGGGTTATGACGTATGGCCATATGAAAGACTCCACCTGCAGCAATGACAGCGAACATACAGCCCCCATAAAATATATATACGCATTCTTTTATGTTGGCACATGATGCTCGCGTACCACCAGTCATACCTTCATGTACCAGTAGTGAAAACAGTTTGAAAACCTTTGGTATAGAAGTACAAAAACAAGTGAGTAGAGGAGCAAACCTCTTTATCTTCGTAAAACAAGAAGACAACTGAGTGTAAGCATCTTTGCTTGATGTCTTCAAAAAAGCCTGATATTCGAGTCATGAATATCTTGCTGACACACCAGCTAAAGCTTGCAAAGTGCTGTGCAGATGGCGCAGACAGCACAGCAGTACACCATGAAAGCTACAGCTAGTGATAGTTCAATGATGTATTTTGGAAAAAATAAAGAAGCCTCACCCCAATCTGAGCTGCCATTGTGTCTGCACAGACTTCAGCAATGTCCCGAGCCACAACACCAAAGTAAAGCCCATAGAAGAGAAGGAGGAGCCCAAAGTCCATGGAAGTTTGTGGCTTGACCATAACAAGAATGCTGAGTCCAAAGATGGTGAACATAATTACAAGGTAGCCAATTATACCAGCAGCGTAACTTAACTTGTAGATGAGTAGAAACCACTTGTAGACCCATCTGAAATTCCAGAACAAAAATGAAACTGACAACAGCCAAGAAAACCATAAAGTACAGGAAAAAAAATGAGGATGTTAAGCACATTGTGCTGACAGTGAGAACATTAAGTCAAAGTACCATACACACTTTGAATAAAACACTATCTACTTAAATAAATGTTTTCTTTCTTTTTCTGTTACAGTCTGAAAAAGGCACAAAAGTGCAAGCTTGCATTTTATTTTAATTATATGCAGAAATATAAAGGGTTAAAACAATAAAAAAGAATTTTAACTGACAGCATCAAATTTTGATAGCATTTACGGTACCATGACACCTCGGATGTATAGCTCTACATAGACTACACATGTGGATGGGTGCACATGCATGTGTATGTATTTATGTGCATTGTTGTATGTGCATGCAAATGTATGCAGTTCTTACCTTGGTGTTGTTCCTGACAGTGGCTTCTGGCAGGCCTTATAACAGACAAATCCAGTGATAACAGAAAACACCAGCCACACAACTGTGAAGCGTACCCAGTAGAACTTGATGCACAGTGCAACTGGTATCAGCCACATGCCAAGGAGAGTGGCCCGCTGACCAATGGTTCAGAATATCCCATGTTATAAGCATTGGCATGTTAACGCTTACAATGTATTGGTAAACTAGTACTAGAATGGACCAATAATAACCACAACTCTGTATACCACCCAAATGGCTCCCACTCATGCTGAAATTAGTAGGCCTTAATTACACTTGAGAGCACCGAAGTGGTTGGTTCTATAAAAGAAAAAGGGACCAGTCGTAAGAGTATTTAACTGTTGATGCATTACAAATGAAATGAAGCAAAATTAAAGAAATTAGTGTTAGTAAAATGCTTAGAATAGCGTTTTTTTTTTAAATCAAAAACTAAGTTTCCACCTATCCTTTGTAACCTTTATGTTTAACAACTGGCAACATCTAACTATTTTGTAAAAGCTGACCTTTTATTTTCAAGCTGAAATAGCAGGTCCCTAAAGTTTATGGAAACTACTAATTATAAATGACTATAAATCAGTGACATTAATGGTGGCTGAACTAACCCAGAAACATCTATATAGTCTCTGACCAAACAGAAATCGGCATGAGAACTCTCATGATCTCCTTAGCTACCGCTCATCATGTAAAGCTTTTCAGTTATAACATTTTTATAATGAAACAAAAAGCATGCAAATATTTTAACTACCCTTAGGTTTAATAAAGTTGAGAAGTTATAATGAGACACCTAGACATATGTAATTGAATGATCGATGGGTGTCAGCATCTCGATTGTCGTCTGAAACTGTGACTGGGCACTCATCAATGAAAAATAAATATTATATAGAAATAATAAAAAAGGATGCAATCACTAGGTTTTGCTGAATCTAATATTTATTTCACCACCCTTTTGTTTTCACACCATGTCTTGGTTTAGTTAACTCGTAGTAGGTCTTATATTGTTTCGTGTATGTGCGGTGTCCCACATCTTACATCAAGTGTGTGCATCATTTGGACAACATTTTTTAATGAAAAAAAAGATGTCAGTGAGATGCAATTGAACATGTTAGTGTGAAGCTGCAAAAGAAAACCGGTTGAAAATCTGTGAACAATGAAAGAATAACATTCTGGTTCTATCATTCGACGGATGTGTTATGTTGCCGACATTGGCGTGCAGCTTCTTAAACATGTACTTTCTCCAGACTTCCTCCATTCTGACCACTATCTAGCATCAACTGTCTTTCCTCCCCACCCCTGTGACTTCAGCTGTAGGTTAAACATCTCCAATACTCATCTTCACTACAACTGAAGTAAAACTGTTATGTGTTTGTAATTCATCGTACGTATATGGGGGTAAGTGTGTGTATGACATATAGCATCAAGATTGCTAGGATAAGGGGATAAGGACTCAGCAACTGGTGCTCATAACCATCTTAAGCAAAGAACTGAAAGGTGGCAGGGTCTTCGTTAAAACACATAAAGTAAATCTATTTCACACATTAAAAATATTTCAGTAGAGATATTGCTCACAGGTTAAATGTCATTATAATTTTCATATTTTTATAAAATTCTGATTACATCAGTCCTTTTGTGTTAACAGCCTTTAATATAACTACTTTGCCAAAAATTGCCTTCACTTTGGCTTTGTTAATTAATGCAGCGAATACAAATAAACTTAGAATTATAAGCAAACGCTTGTTCTTTTCTGTAGGAGAACACTCTTCTATGATTCAGAATGTCTTGTTTGTAAATGTTATTTTATTCAATGCTTTAGAAGTTGTGTTGTTTATGTGAAATAAATGGGCGCCTTAGATGTTTTAAATATACAACAAAAAATTAAATATCCACAAAATATTAAAATTCATTAAAATCCAATTTTGACCTGGTTTTGAAAATTTTAAACTGATTTACCATCCCCAGAGGTTCTAGTAATATAGGTTTACCTAGCTGTGAAATTTAAAAATCATGTCCATGCTACTACAACACACTGTGCTATACATAATTTTATCTTGCACAGACAGAACGCCAGGCAAGTCTTGGATTTTACACCAGTACTATGATTTATGGTAAAAGATGGTTTCTCTCATACAGCTCTCTGTTAAAATTATTATATTTGCTCTTGGTCATATAAGGTTTCCTTTTAATACGTCAAACGTTATGTCACACAGTTAATCAACAATTCGATGAATGCACAACTGTGGGATAACACTTTAACAAAATGCCAAGAGTTACAGATGAGGGACATAGATACAAATCACTAGAATTTCTCACATAAGCTTTCCCCCTTTAAGTATTTTAGGGTCCAAGACAACATGGTACAATGGGACCTTCTGAGTGCAGACTAATTACTACTGCACAAATGGATCTAAGCAATGCTGTCACATGACCCCACAAACATTCGTTAGAAACATTTCATCACCAACCTGATAAGATTTAAAGTGGCGAGTTTTCCACTGAACCAGGACAATCTGGGCCACAAGTAGTGTGACCAGCAGAATAAGCACCATCTCTGCATGCATTGCCTCGTGACCTCTGTGCTGTTCGTGCAGTCTCTGATGCTCGAGCCTTTATTTGTGAGAAAAAAGATCCTATAACCTCAGTGGCACCATAACTATTTTAAATTTTCAGTATCCACTATCACACAAATCATTGTAATGTATAAAAACAGTATTCTTCCCTTTGCATCTTTTGAACAGGTAGAATGAAAACAAATCAATATTAAGCACAAGTTTCTTCATATGTGCTTGTGAATATGTCAAATATATGTAAGAGAGTGTATGCACAGTTCTAAACATCTCAATCTTGTTATCAATATTTTATCACATTCATAATAATGCAGTATGCATATATAATTTCAGCTAACTCCTTTTACATTTAAAACAGAATGATGAAAAAAAATATCAAAACACAGCACCATTACATCACTCACCGCCATCGTTCTCTCTCAGGAAGTGCTGACAGATCAATGGTCTGTTAGAGAAAATAAAGATCAATAACTAAAATGTTTCTTTTTTTTTTTTACACTCTAGACTTTAAAGGATTACAGAACTACCGAATGAAACAGCTCAATTCTCATACTGCAGACATATAAATTAATGATACATCAAGCGGTAGAGTTGCGAATATGCTAAAAGTAACAAATATATAAAAATATGAAAGACAGAGGGTGAGCAAACAATTAAATGAACAATGCCTCAAATCCCCTCTGTCCATTGCTACTAATCAAACATCTGATTTAAGAAGCTTTTCTTGTCCTTAAGCATTCTAAGCAATAATGCACCTATCACACCATTTTTATTCATCTAACGATACAGACATTAAGTCTATGTTTAGGTTAATATAACATCATCAGTATAATCAATATACATCAACAGTATAATCAATATACATCAACAGTATAATCAATAATATTTCTAGCTGAAAAAAGAGGCTTCTGCATCTCTTCAAAAAGCATTGTGACATTGCTGATAATCTTTTAAACGAACAATTTTAAGTAAGTTAAAAAAAAAAGTTAAAAATTAGACACTAATTGTCTAAGACAACTGTAAGCAATGTCAAATGTTATGCAAAATGACTACAGATCAAATGCAAACCAGTTATATACAGCAAAAAAAAGGAACACCAACAAGCTAATGCCAAATAGTGAAACTGAATACTTTCACTACAAAGCATACGAAGAGCAAACACCTATTCATTTAAGTCTTAAAAACAGAAAATAATATGGAAGCATCGGCGAAACATTAATAGCATGCAAAAAATAATACTATTGAATGTTCTGATAATATATATAGTAATCTTGATTATTATTGGTGCTTAAAATAAGTCACCAAAAATAAAAAGGGGAATAGGTGTAAACAGACTTCTGGTAACTTGAAAAACATAGATGCAGCATATATACATTGCAATAGTAATTTTAAATATGAAGCATTTCTCAAGAAGCAGCTTTTGAGAACAATCAGGATCTGCTTCATTTTTTAACAGTAAATGCACAATAAAAAAATAGAAATGATGAAAGCAAGGAACCAAGAAATAAAGTTAGGGAGGGCAGGGGATGAGAGGACTCACTAAAGATCTGCCAGTTCAATTCATTTGCAGTTTATGTGTGCTTTTGTGAGTGCCCCATATTCCAGTGATCATAATAGTACCTCTAAGGAATCATGGTCTCTAGGATAACGAGGAAAACGCAGTCTGACTTGCATGCTGTCACTCTGGGCCTCTAGTTCCCCACACTTGTTATATTTAAATCATTTTCTGTTCATGATTAACAAGAACAAAAATGAAGTAGATGTGATACAGTACTGACATAAGAAAAAATTAAACTGAGATTATTTCTAGCAAAACTACTCTCAACTGCAGCAAATTTAAAGTTATTTAAACAGAACCAATAAAACCTTGGTGAACCAAAAAGGAAACAATAACTTCTCAACTAAATGGTCATAAGAACATTAAGATAAAAATGTTGACTATCTATAAATTTTAACTTCTGACATATTAATACAATATTAACATAATATCCTGATGACCAATAAACAAATAATAAGCCCCTCATCTCAGATATTTATCCATATCTAATAATGTATGTTGATTATTAGAGACTGATATGGAATGATAAGAAAGATTTGTAAGTACAGCACACTGAATCCTAAGCTCTGCTGTGGTATTGCTTGTCCATGGTGCAACAGTACTAATAATCAGACCAGGAATACAACAATGCTGACAGGAAATTATATACTCAGTTATTATTGAACCAGAACTTTTGTTTTCATTCTTGAATTCCTCTAAGAGTATTCATTCCCTCAGTCATGCAATTTATAGCTAAATGGTACAACTGGTGCATCAAAATGACTGCGTCTAAAAATGCCTACTGAGTATTACCATCATACAATCAATCATAAGTATCAAATTATTAATCTCTATCACTCTGCCTGCCATGCCTAGAAAATGTAAGTTTCTGATTTATTTCCAGCAGCCTGAAACTTAATTAATAACAATAAAGCAAGAGTACAATCAATTCTTGTGTTTTCTTATGAAAACTGCTAAGCAATTTTTTATGTAAAAGTTTATTTTTTTTTAAATGATTGGCAATTGTCATGGGATGCAAAGTAGAGATAATCGAACAAAATAAATTACCAACACAATTGCTGCATAGCAATTGTCTAAATCTTCCCCAGTGCAAGAAAAAGGTGACAAATAATGACGCAAATGGGCATTTTCACCTGCAAACATTTGAAAGTAATTATCTTTGTCCTCACCTTGTTATCAACGTGCAGAATACTTTCGCCGTTGCCTACGTGGTCATGGATCGTCATGTTCGATTTTTCCAATGCTGGTTATCTCCCACGAAACAGTACATGAGACTTACTTCCCTTTCGCAGAGTCCGTGGTCTTTCAGTATGTGACGCAGACTACTGAGATTATAAAAACAATTCTTCCAAGTTCCAAGTCTTCATTTTCACAAGCGTCTGGCTCACAATTAAATGAATTTATTCAGTACTCGTTACTTCAGCATGTGTTGAAATGTTGAGAGCGTATATGGTTGTGTTGACACTGATGGTAGTAAGTCGATAACATAAATTAATAGAGTCCGCAAACTTCACAGCTTTATATCGTTTTCTTAATGGGTAAACTTAGCTTTTTAAAGGTTTGAAAACACGAGAAAGGTATATGAGAGGTTATCTGCATATAAAATCGCACGAGGTCAGAAAAATAATCCGTTCACGATCAGAATGAACAACAATTTCCTTAAGGTTACTTCCCTTCAAACGTTCGCCAGATACATTTATTATAGCTAGATCTTTACCCCCACCGACCCCGCAGTCGAACACATGGCTTGGAGGGGGTATAAATCACAGATCATGGAGTGTTATCTTTTCCGCTTTTGATTGTCGCAGCATAATACATGCTGACATTTCGAAACGAATAGGATCTGCGACCACCCTGTTCATACAATAGAATTTGGATTGTCCTAGCAAGTGTAACAGCTGTTATACATCAGTGGCGTAAGGAACCGGGGGGGGGGGGCAAGGGGGGCAGCCGCCCCCCCAAAAAAAGATGCTGGGAAGGCAAGAATGTGAACGTTATTTATTGTCAGCATGGAGCTTGCCCCCCCAAAGCCGAGCATCTTCCTACGCCACTGTACATAATTGTTTCGATACTTTCTCGACATCGTCCTGCAATATTGCCATATTGTGTTCTTTGTCAACACTCTTTCCTTCGTTCGAATCATACAGGCACACCACAAAACAAAACAAAACAAAAACCACACAAAATCTATCACTATATAGTTCTAGTAAAGCGCCATCTAACCGGAAATACGCTGCATGTTTTAGTGTTGTGATCTCCACGGCGTCCAGGCTCCGATATTTTGCGACTGAAAAACCTTCATCCTATTAAAAAAAAAAGAGAAAATATTATGTCGATCTGTTCTTAATGGAGTTGGATGACAATGAAACTGTGACGTTCTGACAGCCGTGAAACAGAAATCCTCGGAGACTGAGCGCGTCAAAGCAGGCGAATCGCAGGGAGTATCCTATTTTGAATGTCGAGGACAAGAAGGCGCGATGACAATTTTCACTGCTCATCGTCCGTTTCCTCTTATTTCTTTGCAGGCCTCAACTCCCATGGGCCTGTCGTGTCGTTCTGGAAATGATCGGAAACGTAAAGGACACTTCCTATAGCGTATGACTTATCACGTGTTCGTAATGTCGCCACCAGAAAGCCATTAAGTGGGTTCTGGGATCTTTGACAACAACCGCAATATTGAGAACTCAAAAGGAATCAAAGAGGAGGATATAATTTCCATACATCTTTTTAGCCTGCTTGGTACCCTCAGTTACATCTCTCTCTCTCTTCTTCTCTCCCAACCATCAGGGGCGGACTTAGGCATGTGCATACTGTGCATCTGCACGTACAGGGCCGCCAAATCCCAGGGGTCACCACTGACCACACCAATCTATATTGAACAAAAACAGAAAGAGAAAAATAAAGACACAGCTCACGCCAATGTGATGATGATGTCCATTTGTAATGCGCAGGTATCCATTCGGAAGAATGCTCATTGCGCAGCAAAAACAAAATAAATAAAAAAAGAAAAAAAGTAAATAAATAGATAAACACCAGGAAAGTAAAAAATAAAGACACAAGTGTTGCTTGGTTGTTTAAGTTTAAGTCCGTCTTAAATAAACAGATGGGTCTTCAGTCTTTTTCGAAACGTGGTTGGTGAGGTGATGGTGGACAATGACGATGGCAGAGCATTCCACAGTTTAGGTGCCGCGTTTTTGAAGGCCCTGGCTCCAGTGCGCTTCTTGTTTGTGTCTTCCACTGCAGGGAGACGGAAGCGTGACTGGGAGCCAGAGCGCAGACCACGTGACGGCTGGTAAGGAGGAACTACCTCTTGTAAATATTCAGGAGCAGTTTTAAACATGCAGGACTGTGCAATCGAAAGCACTTTGTGATCAATGCGCTTTTTCACTGGGAGCCAGTGAAGGCTCTGTAGGATAGGCGTGATGTGCTCAGTGGACGACTTTGCACGGGTGACAATCCTGGCGGCTGTGTTTTGAACTCTTTGGAGTCGATCCAACTGCGTAGCAGGTATACCCCACAATGCAGTATTACAGTAGTCTAATCTTGATATGATGGTAGCCACAGCAAGTGAGTTGGCAGCAGCTTGAGTCAGCATGGGCCGTAGTCTACCTAAAGTCCTCAAAAAGTAGTAGGATTTTGCCACAACAGAACTAACATGGTTACACATGGAGAGCTCTGCATCAATAAACAGCCCTAGGTCCCGGACACAGTCAGCAAAGGCTATGGAGGCGTCACCGACCTGCACGGCACTAATGCCGATCTGCTCCCTTCTGGCCCTGGGGCCGCTTGTCGTCGTTGAGTTTAAGACGATTTCTGGTCATCCATGCCTTCACCGCGACACAACAAGATTCAAGTCGTTGAAGCGCATTCCTAGCCACTGCTGGGTCGGGGGGGAAACTGTTCAGAATCTGTGTATCGTCCGCAAAGAACGGTCGTCCCATCTGAAAGCGTCCAATTACCTGTCCAAGCTGTGAAGTGTATACAGAAAATAATAATGGACCCAGAACGGATCCCTGTGGTACGCCACACACCAGTGGAACTGCTTCAGAGCTTGCAGAGCCGACAATCACTCTCTGAGATGTATCGGCAAGATAGGAGTCAATCCACTGCAGCGCAGCGCCCTGGATACCAGTCTGGAGCAGCAGGCGGCGGTTGATGGTGTCAAATGCACTACTCAGATCGAGTAATACTAACAGCACTAAGTTGCCAGAGTTGACACTACAAAGAATGTCATTGGTCACAAGAAGAAGAGCAGTTTCTGTGGCCAAAGAACATTGTGTTTCTTGTAAATTAGTACGCTGTATTTACTAATTAGAGCAGTAACCTATATGTATAGTATATTATAATGTCCTGAGGTAATGGTGGGCGAAGGGGGTCAACGATTCTTTCTCTGCTCCCTTTCTCCAACTCGCTTTTCTAATTAGGCGTTTTCACATTTGTTGTGGCGGCTGATTTGTTTTAAACTGAGAAAAAAAGTGACCAGACCCTGATATTATGTGGAGCCAGTTATAGTTCAGTACAGTCAATAAAATCTATTCGGAGCACTGAAATGACTGAATGACGTGTACATGTCTTTTGGTACCAACCACAACAGACGTTATCGTATGCGTTAGTCTGTGAGCGTAAAGACTTCACACGAGGTCCGGCCCAGCACCGTGTACTCGACATGAAGCGAGTGAGTGAGAGAAAAAGAGAAAGGGAAATAACGAGATAGAGAGAGAGGGGGGAACTTTCAAAAGGGCAGGGTGAGCCGCACGTTTCTGTGTGCACAGGAATGAAGGACGCTGAAATAATTTTTTTAAAAGGGAAATAACATGAGTAGCTGAAGTCGAGGAAATTAGTTCTGACTCCATGCTAAGGCTCGGGCATGCGTGTTGGCAAGAAACAGTCACTATTATTGACGATCAGAGATTTTCCAAGGTGGCCCACTTTCTTCTTTTTGCCTTCTGCGGCAGTGGGGTGCTGAAGACAGCGACTCTAGAGAATAATTTTATAACTGTAGCTGTGTTTAGCAAGCAGATGTTGCATGTGATGGGTTGAAAACTGAAAGAATGCTGTTTAACATGTAACAAGAGAAACAAGGGAATACTGTTATCATTATCAGCGACGGCGCGCGTTGTCGTCATCTTAATCACACATCGAGAAGGAAGAAATGAAAAAAAAATACTGAAACTAAAAAATAAGTTATGCGCTCTCTCTCTCTATCACAAAAAATCCGAAACACGGATGGATGCATTCACACATAGGCATGATCACATGAGTTCTATTCCTGTTCGTTATATTAGTTTTTCTTTCTTTCTCCCCCCTCTCAGATCAGGTGATCAGAAACTATACCAAACAGAAATAGAACTCACGTGTGCGTGCGTGCAATTCGTAACTTCACATAAAACAATAAAAACAAATTAACAAAATCTTTATATTACAATATTAATCTATAGCATCTAACTTGAAGGCTTGCTATGACCCACCGGTCGACAGGACCTAAAAAGTCACTCTTTTCATCCATCCATCCTCTCCTGTTCGCTAATATCATTCATTGCACCCCACTACGCTATTCTTTCAGGATTTCACCGAAGGCTGAACGCAATAAAACTTCTCATGTAATCTGTCTTGTAGACTTATCGCCAAAGCTGACGGCTGTCATTTGAAGAACGAGTTCGGGTTCAAGTGAATCTGCTTTACTGTTACACTTTGAGGCACAGGGAAAGCCGATGAGCATTTTTAAGGGGGCTTTCAAGAAAAGCAGAATTTTAAGCATGTGACGATACAAAGATTAAAACAAAAATAGAAGAGAGATCGTCTGCTTTGAAGGAACATTTTTAACTACCAGTCGCACAGCTCACTGCAGTGCGACGAAAGATTCCAAGAGGCAGAAATTTCAACGCAGTGGATAAAACTGAATGCAGCGAAGAATTGTTTTTAAAGGCTTTTAGGGATTGTTGATAAAATAATTGAAATGGCTAGGGATTTCGCCTTCTATGAAATCTGGCATCCTTATCTTCATAAATGTGCAGCATCTTTAAAAGCCAGTCATCATCATCTGATGGTTGATGCTACGTTTGCAGTCGAAGTGACAGGCTCAAAATTGTTTAAAATTGTCAGGGCTTCCCATTCATGAAATGTAATGGATTTTCGGACCCCCCACTTAAAACTGTTGGGGGTTTTCAGACCCTCAGTCATAACTGTTGACACTTTAAGTTCCTATCATGCCATTCGCCCAAAGAAATCAAAATAATGGAGGTTTTATCGATTTGAATCTGTAAAAAAAATGCACACAGCAATGTGTACGTTTGTTAATGTTATCATGACCTTTATCCGCGAGATAATGTTTTGATGCATATTAAAAGTATGTTACAGATGTTTGATGAAAAGTAATGATTAAATATTACCTTTCATGTCCTGTTATTACAAAATATTTTTAAACGGCGAGATCTTCAACCTATACTCTTTTACGTTTTCACACCTCAGATGCCAACTTTTCTTTTAGACTCCTTTGGCAAGTTTTTTTTTTTAAAACGTTATTAGACGTTCTCGTACGTGATTTACACGTCTTTACACGACTATATGTTTGGTTTTATCTTCACGTACTTCTATCGTAGTCTAAAAACGGGTTTGCTTTGCTGCTGTCAAAATCACATCTTTTCAAGTTATTTTGAAACATAAAAACCTATAAAACACAAATAAAATATAGATATTGTACATTATATGCACATATTATCAATGATATATTGTAACGTAGAATATGCTTTGTTAAGGGACATGTGTGTGTGTGTGTGTGTGTGTGTGTGTGTGTGTGTGTGCTCGAGTGTTTGTGTTTTTGTGTGTGCTGCTGTGTGTTGCTTGCTTGCTTGTGTGTCGTGGGTGGGTAGTCATTAAACTGTGGAAATATAGTTGGATTGGTCGGGAGTAACACACTAAACAACTACATCAGAGTGTTCTAATAATGGATTTATACCTTAGAGAATGTCAGGTGACTTTCTCGACATTTTTCACCGCTATACTCTTATCATCTTATCATCTGTGTACGTAGCACGTAATCATATAGTATAAACATTACGTTTAACATAAAACAAGTGCCTGCAGACTATATACGAGTATATATATATATACACACACACATAGGTGTACATTAACGTTGATATGAGAATTTTGTAAAGATCGTCATCCGATGCTGCGCCTGAAATGACACACATGGTCTGAACACACTCCAGTGTCTACTACACACCAAAATGTACAATGTACATGGTTTATCGATCATGTTCAAAGCGGCTGTCCATTCCAGTGCTCTCAAATATCACAGACTCCTGGTGCAGACTCTACGAAACAAGAGACTTCTCTCTTCTGGCAACTGCTTGAATAATGGTTACTGTTGTTCAAAGGAAATTGTCTGGAGGGATCACCACGGCGGAAATCATTGCCTGTCCCTCATGTTTATGGATTAGAGAGGGCTCGTTCTGCATCTTATGCAAGGAAGCTGGGACAGGCGGCAGTGCTGATATAACAGCGAAACAATCTTGGTTTCTCCCCGTGATTTCGCTCAAGGCTGGAGAGCGACTTAAGAGAAACCATCAGTCTAGACGCGAGACTTGCCTCCTTCCACCTTCTCCCCCTACACACTCTCCTTCTGTCCCTTCTGACCTCATACCCTCAACTTGACCACCCAAAACTTTGATGCATTTTCTGTATCTGCTGCAGGGCTTTGTTTTGCGATAAATAATAGTTAGATCCGTAAGTAAACTGGTAAACCTATATGGCTACAAGACTATGTATGTATGTAGGGGTAACCTATGAAAAGTGGTCAGTGTGTACTACATAGCGTGCTTACACGCGTGCACGGATGTGGTCACGTGAATGCATAAAGACATACACGCATACAAAGTGTCAGCACGAGTACTTCGGTCCGAACTATTGTAGGTTATAATCCATTTTTATTGCCACAATGTTGTATGCAGACAGTGTTAATAGAATTAGTTCATGGGGCCACTTACAATATTAATTATGTTATTGTTACTACCACTGTTACTACTATTGATAGTCACTGATCTAGGGATTTTGTCAGTCAGCGATAAAAAAATGTTCAATTGTTCAGCGCAGTATCATTGCCTTCAGGTGAACTCTCCGCACGGTACGCATCACGGTATCCACAAACAATCACAGCTAATGATGGAACGAGAAGAACAATGTGAAGATTCCAGCCGTGCACTTCAGATTGAACGGCAAAGGCAAATTTCGGAAAATCTTTAGAAATCAACGCTTAATGAAATAAAGAGAATTGTCATGATATTAAACAACAGAAGGTGATCATCGCTGGAGTTAGTTCACTGGGTTGACATCATATCAAACAGAAGGTGATCATCACTGGAGTTAGTTCACTACGACCCAAGATCGCTGCTGTTGAAACAAAAAATACCGAAATTAATGAAGTAAACCATAGTGGAAAATTTGTAAAATTTGCCAGTTTAGTAGAGTCAACCAATTGGTTCTGTTGTTTATTCCTTTTAATGGAGGATAATAAATACAATTCATACACAAAACAAAGAAGTGAGTGGGAAACTGCAGCCAAGGTAAATACAACATGAGGATCCATTATTGATGTCTACATCGAAACACATTAACAACACATAAACAAAGAGAGAGAGAGAGTTAATCTCCTTAGCATGTTAAGCGAGGGACACAGCTCTTATTTTATGAAGCAGAAGCTTAAGTTAATCTTGAGGTAACGTGTGTGTGTGTGGGGGGGGGGGCGGGGATTGTTTGGTAGTGTAGGGGTTGAAACGCTCGGTTGTCATCGCTGCAGTGAGAAGCCCTGCGTTCAGATCTCGGGTCACTCTCTGTACGTGACACCTGTTCGCAATTCGTGGGTTTTCTCCAGGTACTCCGGTCCCCCACCTTATATTGAGAAATCACCACTAGGTGGAAGCACTTTCCTACCAAAGCGAGCAGTCACCAAGGACCGTTGCGGGAAAACAGCCTCAGATCTAGGTAGACGGACCCTTTCCTGCATGCGGTCCACAGATACAGAGATACAAACATTCCTTGACTGATGGCAATCGAAGAGTGGTTCTGCTCCCTGGTCGTTAGGGGGACAGCTGCATAGACACAGTGACTGACAAGGTTAGCCACTTAGGTTTGTCCTAGGAAGTGTTGAGCAGGTTGCGCATGGAACGACCAATCTACTCCTTCACGTTTGCCAGCCAGTTCTTACTCTGTCCACCTTGGTGTCGACACCCCCCTAAAATATCTGAAGATGAGTATAGAGTGTCGTGCCGGTTCACATGGCCGAATAGCTTAACAACTGCGAAAAGAGGTTCCTGGTACCGACTGTACGAAGTCATAAATTTTTGCGTACCATGAACAAGATTAGGAGCAGCTTCTTCACTGGAGCGTGTTAACGAATGCCTGGATTCTCCTCTTCACAGGGCTGTAGGTGGTGAGCGGAGGTAAAGCGAAGCCAGGGGTACTTCTTCGTAACTTCGAAACCGTGATTGTGACCGTTGGGCCCTTACCGGCGTCGCTATGGAAAGCATCCAAACGGCACGTCGTTAATTACTTCCGGGTTAAAAGGCCCTTGGGGGTCAACAGCAGCGTCAAGACGTCGAAATCGCGCGGCAGTCTAGCTGTAACGAAAACATCCTGTTGCTCAAAGATCAGCATGCGGGCGGGAGGAGGAGGGGAGGAGAGGGAGTGGCAGACTGTACCAAGCACTTCGTTGACACTGGACGCGTTATCACCACTGACGTCAAAGTCTTTCCGCACGTCGATACCTGCCTCTCCAAAGCCAACCGCTCTCTTGAATGCCTGTCAAAGAGTCTGGCAGTATCGTTCACTCAGCTGTTCCCAAAAGAATCCTTGAAGAACGACAACCAAGATCTCTAAGTCTCTTGATGTCCCCCCTATGCTACATCATTCTCTGCCTTGCATTGCCTTCCCCAGCCAGCGTACAACACGAGATGGATAGCTTCCAAGAAAGTATACAGGAGAGACTGTATTTAAGACTTGTAATAGCTATGATTCCAGACTCGTGGGAGACGTACGTCAAACGTGGAAAGACATTTTGAAAAAACCCTGAACCTGAAGGTTTGCGATGTTTTCAAATTCTATCTCTTTTACATATAACAAGCAAGAATAAGAAGAAAAGCACACAGCGCACAGACGCATGCACGTCCATAAAACGCAGCAGAGATAGGAGAGAATGGAGGAACGAGAAGTGAAGTATGTGTGCGAGGGGGGGGAGGCGAGGAGCAAGAGATGGTGTCATGATGGCAAACAACAGAGGACAGGAGATGACGAGGTGGGGGTAAACCTATTACCACCAGCAAACCTGTGAAGAAGTCACTGATGCGAAAGGCGTCCACTGTTGATGAGGCACGTGCAGTGAAGGTACTTCCTGTCTTCTTCATGATTGCTACGCCTGCACGCAGCCTTGTAAAGAGCAGTTTTGTTTTCTCTTTAGACATAAGGACGAGACGTAACGTGACGAGAAGAGGTGAGAAAAGACGAATAGATGATAGACGAAAAGAGAAAAGGAATGTGATGTGACGAAAAGAGACGAGAAGAAGAGATAAAAAAACCAGGGGAACTAGTGTAACATTTACTGCCACTACGCACAGAATCCTCATCGCCATGCACTATGGTTACCATGGAAATAGCCATATAACGGAAGACAAAACACCGCGCCAGCGTCATATCCGGTTAACGGTTTGAGGAGTGCTCAGCAGGGGGGCTTCATTACCTTTTTTTTTATCGTCCCTTATGTGTCAAACACTGAAGACAGCCAGAGTCAGATTGTCTCAAAAATGAAACGGAGAAGCAATTGAAATTTAAAAAAAAATTTATTCTTGGAATTACGCAAACGGCCCACAACGGCCTCGTTCTTTGTGTTGCTACTGGGTCAGTGTCAGAATTTTTTTGTTTACTGGTGCACTAGAGAACTGTTTTTCTTAAAGAGATAACGATTGCAATTGTTACCCAATGCAGACGTTCATTCACTAAGTAACAGTAAATGACTATTTCCCATTTCAAGTCTCTCTCTTCCATAGTTAAAATATTCTTTCCTCCACTTTTGACTTAACTGTGTTTCTCACAACATCGTTTTATAGGTACCATGCATTTCCGTGTCTTGTCCATATTAACCACCCCCTGTTTGTTGATTTCTCTTTTTTTTCATTTCCGTACACGCTTCATTCTCTACTTTTTCTCCACAAGCTGTGTAATTCCCCTTCTATTACTTCCATTTTTTTTATCTTGATCCTATCATAGTTTTTTTTAATGACTTGCAGATATTGAACGATGCCAAATGGACAGGTTTCTGATCCGTGCACACCTTTTTACCTGCACACATACTAGAGTCTTCATCAGTCACCCAACGGCGTTCCGCTGGACTGTAGACGGACGTTAACAGTTTGTGGAAATAGAAAATAATAATCATGCTAATTCTTACTTTTGACCTCTCGACAAAGTTCTGGCATTTTCACGTGTCTGCATTCGCTGTTTATGTAGATTTGTCTCTGGGAACACAGGGCTGTCCCGTTTCATGTAAATGACTGCTAATGCCAGCTCAGTCAGACGGTTCTACGAGCCACTGTCACGTGACCCTTTTCCCGGAAATGTCGGACTGGCTAGGAATTCTCGGATTGCAGGAGAGAAAAAGTGACCTCATCTACCAAGAACTTAGATGTCCTGGGGACATTTTTCCTGATGAAACGCATTGGTAGGAACCTTTAGCCTGACCAGCTCAAATTCGCATGGAGGCGAATGCCAGAATAAGTGCATCACAAAGAAGATGGCCCTAGCCAAAGGCCCCGAACTAGAGGCTCAGAAGCTTATTACAGTTCCGGGAGAGTTTTAAACTCAATACAGCAGGGAGGTATCTGAGAGGTCTATTATAGCTAAAAAGGTACCAAGTCTAGCGTAGGGGCTGGCGACATTGGCGACAAGGTCCACTGTCCTGCCCATGGAGATCAGCTTCGAGAGTTCAAATCTATACTGAGGCTTCACCGAGGTGTCAGTCCGCAAGAAGATCGCTATATTGTAAGACTTTCAACAGGTTCAGGCCGAGAAAACAAAACTGGATTATGAGGCTGTTAAGCTACAGCAGTAAACAGCGAAAGAAATGTGATAGCTTTATAATCAGAAAGCTCATTTGATAGAAAGAATTAGACGAGTAAGTGCCACGGGCATGCAGAGCTTCAGAAAGAAATAAAAAAATTAAAGAACAGCAGGAAGGAAGGAAAAAGAAAAGAAATAACGAAAACAGAAGACAAAAGAAAAGACAAGAGTGAAGGAACAGAGATAGGTAGATATATATAGAGAGAGAAGTAAAGAGACGAGACGAAATGAAAAAAAACGAGAGAAGTGACGTAACGTGACATAACGGGGGAAAAAAGTAGATACATTACATCATGTGACGTGGAATACATGATGAGACGACGAGAGAAGGCGAAGAAACCAGGGGAAATATCAAATTGATCTGTTGTACATTATGCGCTACAAGGATTTTTTTTCTTCGCTCTGACTTCATTTCCTGAAATGATTTTTATTTCTATTTTTGAGCTTGTGGACCGTGATTTCACTGTCAATCACTCTGTAAAGAAAGTAGAGAGACAAAGTCTGCCGCTGTTCTCTTTACGCCTTTTGCACGCCTATGCCCCCTAGTGCTCCTGTCAGATGTAAAGTAGCCAATGATTTGCGGCGCTTAGTAAGAAACAGGAGCCAGAGGTCCAGCGTCGAGAAGGTTCTATTGATGGGTCTGTCTGCAAGTAGCCCAAGTTTCGACAAGTTCAGTCCACAGAGAGGCCGCTGATGGCAGAGACGGACGGCGTGGGACGTGATGCCCTAGGGAAGACGCCGCATTCGTCACCACAACCACTACCCAGCCCCTTTTCTGCGTACACTTCGCAAATCCTCAAAGGAAGATAGTAGAAGTGGGTTCCATTCTGCAAATTAAAACTGTTTCTAAAGGTAAACTTCCATCACAACCCTAGTGGCACAGTTTATCTGATCTAGTTTCGCGTTGTTTACATTTTAAAGTGATGTTTCCCTGTTTGTTAGATAAACAACTAGAGCTATAAGACATAATTTCTATTAAAAAAAATAACATTAACGGAACAGAGAGCAAAGGTAAAGGCCCTAAATCCCGGGTGTTCGGTAAGAGCAATATAGCAAAAACCTACTTTGCATTCACGCACGCGCTTTGCTAAGAAGCAGATGACGCAGCGATCAGCGAAAGATAAACTATACTTGATTAACTTTTGGCTCTATCACTACCATTAAAGGCAGTATAAATAATTTAGGTTTACCATTTCTTTAAATCTATCACGATTTCATTCAAGCGTTCTAAAAAAAAAATAGAGCATTAATGTTAATATGATTAGTATTCACATTCGTGGCATTCCAAAATAGACAATAGTAATTTTTGTAAGATATTGAGATTGTAGAAATCTTTTCTTGCGAAACATATATTTCTGTTCTACCGTATAGTCAGGTAGTATTTTCATGAGTAGAACAAAAAAATAATACCCTAACCGTACAAAGGGAGCAATATAATAAAGTTCCAAGATGTGAATGAATATTTAGAGAAATGCAGTTTAAACAGTACTGGAAAGATAATACCACTACGGCCTTTAATGTGAGTTTTTTCAAAAGAGAAATATGTAAATGAGTTCCCTAATTCTATTGGGGTAAAAATCAAACGGATACAAATGGAAATAAGTACTTGGTAGCGCTAAAATAGATGAATTATCGAACCTGATAAAATTTGTAATAATTATAGTTACTAACCTCACAGCGAAAGTGGAAAATAAGAATAAATGTGTTAATATGTTATTGTTTATGTACAGAACATTTAATTATTATTTATCCGCATGTGCATGTATATTTTATACATAGTTCTTGAAATATCTGCACATATCTTTACAGCGCATTGGGTTATCATGTAAAATACTGTTTATTCTTTATGTCCTTGAGGGTTGTGAATACAGCTTTTGGACAGCTACTGCTACTGCTTCCGCTACTACCACTGCTACCAGTACTGCCACCACTAATTATAGCTTCCCAACCCGCTCCCTTGTTGTCCACGCCGCTACAAAGATGAAACAAGATTTAATGCCATTATTGTAATTGTAATGTAGGTCGTGTATGCGTGCGTGCACGCTTGCATGAGTTAACTCCTCCTTTAATGCGTAAAAGCTGTTTTACACGCACATGCGCAGGAAATAGTATTTGAAGATTACCTCCCCTCCCTACCAAAGAAATGCTTGCATACCTTCCCGTCGTCGACAGCACGCAGCAACATCGCGCATTCAATTCTTTCATCCCTGAAGCGGATAGTATCGAACCCTCCCGAACACTCCAGTTTTCTCTCTGTTGTCTGGTCTTCAAATAAAGTCGGAAATTCAAATCTTTGCATCACAGCCTTTTCACGTGTCCCGCCTACGCTTACAGATGATGACAGAGCAAACTATAGGCATGATGCGTGAAGCTAATTAGGCAATACTCTCAAATAAAGATTAATGTTCGCATGAGTCCGTTCCTGATTTCTCGCTGTCCCTTTTCTTTTCTGTCTCCTCCTTTTATTTATCTCCATGGAAGGTTAAGGTAAAAGCCTATACCCGCCACGTGTGACAGAACCGGGCATCTCCCTCTCTCCGCCTATGCCCCCATCTCGCGCTTAATATATAAATAAATAAAACAACACAACAAGTAAATAAAATGACATTAAATAAATAAAAGGAAACTTAAAACGGCGTTAAATAAATAAATAGACCAAAAATTCAGGAAAAAAATGAAAGGACACAAAAGAAGGATGATCGGGTGGGGCAATGTTTAATTAAGCACTTTGCACGCGTCCATATCACCCACCATCGAATCCTTTAAACGTGCACTAAAAACACACCTCTTCCTTGAGCATTACTCCTAACAACAGTCCACACAATGCTAATCTATCTTCGTTTCCCCCCCTTTTTTTTTCGTCTGTTGGCTGCTTCCCTACTCGTCTTCCTCGGCAGATTCACGAAACTCTCAGTTCTTGTTACCCGATTTCTCCTTGCGTTTTCTGTATTTGTTTTTATTAGTCATCAGTACTTTTGTTTATCCTTCCGTTCTTTGTCTGCTGTCCATGTCTCGTTCTTGTCTCAAGCGCTCAGAGCATGCTCCTTCACTAGCGTGAGGTGGTCCGATGGAGAAGCGGCTATAGCGCCTGTCTTCAGTAAAGTGGGTGCTCAGGGTTCAGGTCTCGGGCTTGCTATTCTCTTTCTACGTGTGGCAACTGTTTACAGGGTTGGCTGCTTTCATACAGCCTTAGCTTCTGGGTCAGAGTAAAAGACCAATTACCTACCCCCCCCCCCGCTTAAATAGCGTGATCATGAGCTATATTAATCACATTATTATTACTAATACTACTTCTAAAATGAGTGGCCTGAGATCAGGTCTCGCCTCGCGCACGCTGCTGTTTCTCTTTGTTCGGTACCTGTTAAGATGGCCGACTGCTTCGTATATAGTGATGTAAGCATTAGTTGCTGCCTCGGTGTCAAACACCAAAATCCAGCCCCTCCTCCGACTTTCTTTTCTTTCAACCCGAGACTTGTCTGCAGCAATACATGATTGACCTTGAGGAGCTGTACAGAAAGGTGTGCGAAGTGCAAAAACGTGGGACCCACGGGAGGCCCAGTTGTGCTGGTAACACGGACATTTACACGTGAATTCACCTTCAGCCATCGAGGACAGACTCAACGCCACTTTTCAAGCTGGAGGCGGGGGTTACATTTCTATCCCCTCTATCCCCCTTCTGGATTTCAGATGTCGAGGCAAGCAGCCAACTCATTGCAGCTCGTAAATTGCTTGATTGCTTCCCGGTGGACAGGTGAAAGCACCGTTATTTATCGACTAATATTTCTGAAATGGCATTGATTTTTTTTTTCATCTGGACTGAACAACAGCCCGTATTACCTATCTTTTCCTTATCAACAGTTGTGAGGCAGCCACCAGCGTTTGAGCTAAGGGCTGAGGAATAAAAATACGCGCTTGCGCGTACCCTCTCCCCTCACCCTCTACACACACACACACATACGGTGACATACCCACTCTACACACACACACACACACACACACACTCTCTCTCTCCACACACACACACACACACACACACACACACACACACACACACACACACACACACACAGAGCGAACATAATATCCATTATATGTAAAGATGGATAGAGAGAGGAGGGAGGAACTGGGAAATTCTTCACTTCTTAGCGAGTTAGGCGCATTTCAAAGGAAACGAATGTGAAACAGCACGTGTTCAACGCGTCCTTCACATTGTAATTTTTGTTTTCATGACGTCTTTACATGTTTTATCGAGAAGTTTTGAAACTAATCCCCAACGTGCAATTTTTTTAACGCTTTCCATTAGTGCTTAGACGTATGGAGGAACTGCTTGGTCACCGTGGCAGCAGCATGCTCGAAGTGCGCATGCGTGCTTACCTGTCCGCTGCGCAAGAGAAGGTAGCAGCAAAGAGGATTCCTAAGAGCCACGCTGACCCGTATGTGATCGCGACCCCACCCCCCCACCCGTGTCACGAGTATCGGTGTTCGGGCGAGGATGGTGCGCTGCACCGAGTTATCAAAGCTCTCGAACTATAGGTTTCCGATTGCTCTCTTTTCTGAAAGATGAAGAGATGTGAGTTAACAGGTTTTCCCAAGATTTAACAAGTCGAGTTTATCTTAGGTTTTGCCTCATATACTGCTGCTTAGTTGCTTCTATATAGTCATTATTTCCATAGATGTAAGAAGTGGGTGCAAAAGTGTATAGTTCCAACCATCTTTATTGTACCGAATCCACCGAAATCGAAAATTTTTTTGAGGATGGATAGAAAGAACTGTATCTGAATAGCTCCACGCCTCAGAGAAACACCTAAAGTTACCAGGTTTATCAGCCCTTCGGGTACAGTTTGCCTCTCAGGTTCTGTCGCACTGCGCTTCAGCTGACAGATCAACGATGGTAACATTAGGAGTGTCATCAGAAGAGGCCTCTGAGACTGCTTTCTTTGTTGAACCCACTGATCAACAGTTTAATTCATTCACCAGACTTAGCAAGTTTAGCAGCCAAACGTCGCGTGATGCCATCTCGGAAAAGTCATGGCTGTCGACACTTAAAAGCAATTCATCAGGTATGATTGGATGGAAAATTGCTATACAAAGCCTGCTTCAACCCTGGGGCGATCTTCACAAAGAGGTTAAATTTTTCCACAATAGCAGACTAAACCAAAACTGCGTAGAAAACCGCCTTTTCTCTAAAACGAGGAAAAGGACATGGAGATAGTCTATGCCCCCGGCAATTTCGTTTCTTTCAGTGCCAGGTAATGGTGGCTGGTCTCATCATGCAGTTAAAGAAGCAGCTGCATCGAAGATGGAGATGATTTTCTCTTGCCGCTGAGCAATATCAGTACTCAGCGCACTCCAGCGATTTCTGATGCAAGATATGAGCTAAACAAAAGGTGTGAAATCCCCCAGTATACTTTTTGCCAACTCTGCCGAGGAACTATTCATTCCTGAGAACAATATTTTAACTTGCATTGCTGGTTACATCGCCAAAAAGGAACAATTAAAGGAAATTGTGTCCAGAATGTAAAGAAATTATTACGGGAAAATAAGAAGGAACTGTATGGGAGACCAAGTTGCAGTGTCAATTAAGCAGGTACCTCATGCTAACGATAGGCTGGTCGTCGTAACATGTCAGCCGGTAACATTTGTGGAGGAACTTGAAATTATATTCAGAAAATCTGAACAGCTCCTCCACACGGACCCAGTGAGAGCTCGATTTCTGGAACGTTTTGAACAGAAATCGAGTTCGCTCATGTGTCCCTCCAGCAAATGCAAACCAGGGAGTCTTGTTACTCAATTGTTTTTAAATATACGGCTGCACTTTGCACTGAAAGAAAACAATAGACATTTCTCTGCAGCGTCCGCAAGGAAAAATAAAAAAATGTTAAAACTGCAACATCTGTAAATACACGTGTACATATTTTATATTTTTGCAAAGGCACTGGGTGTAAAGAGGTTTTAGATATGTAACAACCATAATGTCTTCGTGTTAGAAAAATCTGTCCCATTAGAGTTACTTGCAATACCTATGCTAATGTAGATCGAATTGAAACATTTCATTTTATTTGTTTTCTTGTTTATCATCTAAATTAGAGAAGCAGCACCTTTGAAATATGTTTTCAAGCTCTATTTCCGAAAAGTATGAAAGCGTGTGCGCCTCTGTGTGTGTGTGTGTGTGTGTGTGTGTGTGTGTGTGTTTGTGTGTGTGTGTGTGTGTGTGTTGCCAGAGCATGATGGTCAGAACAAAGGCGCGGCACACCCGAGGCTAGTGATGTTTACTGTCCTAAAGGAGGAGGTGGCCGTGCACGCCGTGACCGCCGCCTGACTTCATCCTCTCATATAACAGTAGTCGCTCTTTGTATTCTCTTTGTTAGCAGGGTCTGCTTGAGATCTTCAGCACGCTTCGATGATTCCACAGGTGTCAGCGACCGTTGCCACGCAGAGGCACTAATGGATTTTCCTGTTTTAGCACTGTCACTACATTTGTTCACTACATTGAACTGTGACTGTCGTGTCTCCTTGTTGTGCTGTACATAAACATAATTAATTGCAAGTTCTGCTTCTTGTTCATTATGACTCTGTACTGCTGTCAAACCACATTATATTACCTACATTCAATCTACTGAGCAGTATCTCAAACCTTGCTCTACTCATATGTACCTTTTGCGACTGGTGTTTCGAAATACAGATGCAATTTTTTTCGACATATATGTACCTTGTCTACCTGGTTATCGTCACCTTTACCTTAATCTACCTAGCTATTAAAAACAGAGACAGACTGTTTTACCTAGTTAAGTACAGCTGCACTTCCTTGTTGCTAGTTACCCGATTTGTGTTATTGACTCGGTCTAAGGTCACATAATGTAGAGGTTTCGCACAATAACGCTCTTTGTTTGCATATCTATCTAGTTTTGGAAAATAATTATTAAAAAACTTCCTGCACGCGTTTCCACATGCACAATCTGTAGGAAAGTGACGGATGAGTAATAGTTTCTGACCTTTATGACTTACGAGTTTTGCATTTATGCTCGTTGCATGTGTGTTTCGATTTCTCAAGGTTTCAAAGTTTCTTTTCTTTTTTTCAATTCAGAAAGAATTAAGTGCATGGCAGTGCGCAAGGATTTTTGAATTAATGCGAGGGTTATTTTTTTCTTTGTTTTTTTCGGTCAGAGAGAACTGTCTTTGATTACATAATTGATTTGGAGGAAACCGGAAGAACCCAGGCAACGTAACCCCTGAAGTGTGCGTGGCTTGCTGACTGTCCCTTTTTAAATTCTTTGTCCCACGAACTGCTTTCAATATTGGAAAATGTGAATAGCTCAGCAAACATACTGTCATTCTTGTGTAATTAATGTTTTTAATCTGTCCTATGGGAAAGTGTAATCAGGAAAGTGAACAGGCAAGCTACATGGTTGGAGTCTGTTCGAGAAAGACACGCTGTAAGTATTAAAGTAGGCTTTTGTTTTGCTGATATTTGATATGTCTTTAAGGTGCAGCAAGGTCTTTGATGGCGAAATTATCGTATGCTAATAAGTGATCACAAGATCGCAGCCTTCGCCCTCTTGGGATGGAATAGAACACATTATTAATCATTTTAAGCGTGGGTAATAATAAGGCATACGACACTCTCAAGTTATATAAGCATAGACAATTAAAGTTTAGTTTTGCAATACTTGTTATACTTTCCCTGACTTCATGGCCTTGTTGCTTTAGCACTTTTTACGGAAATCCCCCCCCTGCCTGTATTTCTAGTCTCCTGGTTATTTCCAGTGATTAGAAACTCATGGCTAAGCCCTGGCCATTCTTTTGAATCTGACTAACATATTGGTACTCGTAAAGATACTGTCTCTGTATCTGGAATGTCCTGCCAATGTATTTTCGTCTTCTACGTGCACCGTCAACGTTATTTTATTGAGCTGCCTTAGTTCTTAGATTTCAAAACTAAGGAGACAGGTGTCAATATGTTCATGTGCCATGCTGGTTTTTACGACACTACGAGTAGTAAGATGGCCGCGTGGTGGCTTCAGCAAGTTCTATTGAAGGGAACTCGCCGGGTATGAACTAGCGTGTTAAACTCACTTATTTTATCTGAAATTAGTCTTCCTAATGAAAGTTGTGATACGGCATAGCTAGAAGACGTGCTGTATTTAATTATTCATTTTCGTTTTTAAGTGTACTTGTGTGTATATTGTTTAGTTTTGATTCAATTAATTTACTTTTCACCATAATAGTCATGTGACTAAGTGGTTGAAATTCGAACGCCTCCACTGTCACTCTCACTCTCTATCTTCCCAAGAACCTATACATTGCAATGTCTGCCATACTTTTGGCCGTCCCGTTATAATGACTGCCTCAACCTCTGCTGTTATTCCTTCTACATAGTTCTTCGAATTTAAGACCCTCTCACTCTGCTGCACTTAACTCATTTCTTTTTTGTATTTATATTTTTTCACTTCCTTTTTACGAGGCTTCAAGCCAAAAGTTTTGAGTGGTGCTCAATTAAATACCATATCCAGAGGAATGGTCAATGATACCGTTGCATCAGCGAATGCCTTTGAGAACACGTACACGCCAAAGAATCATCCTCTTTGCCATCTGCTACTTTGATCTTCAAAGTTTTCTAACAGGAAGAGTTAACGGTGCTTAAACAGCATTTGCTGGTAACAACTGTGGCATTTACTTCGCTTTTAAGCTTAGCGGTTTGGTCATTGCTTGCACATGATGTCATCACGGAAAGACACTTCTCCCGCCCAATATTTCCCCGTGAAGAGCAGGACAAACAGCCGTGGACAATCTGTGATGAATCGTGGAAGATCTTAAATTACTTTCTATTTTTGGGTATCGTGATATTACTGACACAGGACGAAAGTTGGAATCAAATAAAAGTTAGCAATAATTATAAAAGGTGAAGGCAGTCAGTCCCAAGTGACAAGTTGGGATTAAATGATGGATGCTTATGTTCTAAACCTGTTCCATTCAAAATTTCGGGTTGCAAACGAACAATTTTCTTACAAACATGCCTTAAATACCGTCAGTTCTCGGAGACAGCCATAATTTGTGCTCTTTCTCGAAGGAACGCAAAAAGAAAGAAAGAAAGAAAGAAAGAAAGAAAGAAAGAAAGAAAGAAAGAAAGAAAGAAAGAAAGAAAGAAAGAAAGAAAGAAGTGGCAAGATCTCTACATCCATGATGACAGAGTTTTGATGACTACACTTTGGAGACTAAAGGTGAATGCTCGCGCCGAATTTGAAAGGGTTGGATGATGTCACTAGACAACAAAACATGGCTGCCTTCTTGTACCTCCCCAGAGCTGCGACTGTCAGTAAATGAATGTTTTGCAGCCCGAAATTTTCAGAGGAGACTATTCAGAACGTCAGTATTGAGACATAGAAGGAAAGAATTAAGCCAGTTGACATCTTCCCATGTCCTTCTTTGCTATCGTTCTGCTTCTCTCCTGGGAATTTAATGTTCCGTCGCTCCGTCCTCTTGTCTCACACTCCCCCGTTCCGTTTGGCAGAGGTCGCGAGCAGACCACGGAATGCTTAAAGGGAAAAGCAAGTCAGATGGTAAATTAAATGATACCTCAAATGATAGATACTGACGTTCTGAATTATGTCCGATCAAACCTCAGGGTTGCAAAGCGATTGTTTACATCAAATACGGCCGATTCATTAAGGCCGCCATGACTCTCTAGCAAACGAAAGCAAACTATTTCTATTCTGTAACATAGGGGGAGCCACTGGACAAAAAATGTGTCGAGCAATGCTGCTGAAGTGTCAGCCCATTTTGCTGCGACCCATCTGATGAGGATAGTGTCGAGCGAACGCTGTTAGCAGTTCTGTTGACTGGTCAGCACGACCGGTATTTATAGCTTGCATGCTGCAAGAAGCACCGAAAGCTTGCCTTCTGCGGAAAGGCAGAGCTTACAAGAAATGTCAATAGACGTCTTGGTTGTGTCCGTTTGAACAACCAGGGGACGAACGGCTTTATTTGCGCGCGTGGATCTGGATAAATTCTACTGTCAGTACAACCCAACTCATCACAAGTCACGCCGAAGGAGGTTCATTCAATCTTGCAACGGCATTTTTCACCACTAAACAAACTCCAAATGCAGGATGCCAGCACTCAGACCCCTCAGGAGACTCGTGTGCGATGGTTTGGTGACGTCACTGGACAACACACTATGGCCGCCTACTTGAGCCGCTTCAGACCTGTGTTTTAGACGAGATTGTACATAAATGATCGTTTTGCTACCCAAAATTTTACTCGGACAGGATTCAAAACATCAGTGTCTTTAATTTAAGCCCAGCCAACCAGACTTGCTTTTCCCTTTACGGGACGCTCGGCGTTGTTAGGGGGAAGCCTTTTAATCTTCAATGAATCGATGTTTTGCTGATGGCTAGCGGTTACCATGGCGTCTTTAATACACTGTGCAACTGAATAAGCCCACGAAGGGCCCGCCAAACTCGCCTATTCCGGATTTGTGCGATGCGGACAACTTACAAGATAAAGCAGTCATACATTTTCTTTTAGCACCGTTGGCTGCGTTGGATTCGTGGACCCCTAGCTGGCTGGGATAGCTCTCAAGGTCACGGGACAGGAACGAACAGGATGCGTGACGATGCCATGAACACAGGTGGGAGACTTTTCCATTTATTTTCAAGCACACAATTTTAGTTTACGTTGTGTGCTCTCCAATGTTCCGGATGTATGAATGACAACGTTTAGGTAAAGAAGGAGATTTTGGATTGGGAGGGTGTGGATTATGTTGTGGTTGTCAAACAATGTAAGCCGGCACAGAGCAGTCGTTTGCTAACCCGCTTGGTCAATTCATGCCGTCTTCGAACAAATCAAATCTGTAAGACCAAGGAAAAGTTTGCTTTCAGCTCCCCAGGTCTCTCTTCCCACACACCCTCTCCCAGTCCATCTCAGCGAACTGGCGGGTCTAAATGGAAATGAGGGTGGTTGGGAAAATAAAGGCGCAGGCAGAAAGAACAATCTGGAAGTTTCCCTACTTTTAGTGTCCCTCAATCTTTCTTCATCCTCTAACTCCCCTCACCCTAACCTCGACGGTCAAGTACAAATTATTCGACAAAATCAAGAGACTGGTCACACGTTAAAGGCAGATAAAAAATCTTTGATATTTTTTCCTTCATCTCAATATACGTCGAGTTAAAAAATAAGCAATACGTATTTTTCTAATAATTTTTCTAATAAAAGCTTGAAAGCGGGCCTCAGTGACA